>OY751547.1:5411825-6695767 GCA_963572245.1 Caenorhabditis sp. 8 KK-2011
TGTTAAACTGATTATCGTATAGCCTAAACTCTTTTATTTTTCTTTTTCTGTTAACAAACATGTAAAAGAAAGAATATAAAAATGTGTTGGAAATGAAAAAAAAAAGAGGGAGGGACTTATTTTGAATGGGCACAAAAAAGGGGCGGAGCTTGTGAGGATTATGAAAGAATGCGGGGAAAAAAAAAGAAAGAGAGGAAGAACAAGGAAAACAATGTGTGTTTAATGGAATATCAAGACTTTCAGGTCCACAAAGTTGCGAAAATTGTATTGTGCAACTAGTTACAAACATTATGTAACTATTTTCACGTTAGAAAACTGATGATGACTTTCAAAAAATGGGCCGGTCTGAAACTTCTCCGCCAAATCAAATTTAGATCAATTGTCGGGGAAAAGGAAAGGTGGAAATGACTGTGTCCTGTTCGAACTTTACATTGCAATGAACACGCCTATCGGTTTTCACAGAAACTTTTGAAAAGTATTCATTTTTTCGTTTTGTTGTCAAGACCATTTTTGTAATTTATTTTCTCTGCGACAATTATTTCATTTTGTAGCAAATTCTAATCGTACCAAAAAATTTTCCATAAAAATATATACTTTTTTTGCATTCAAAACGTTACAAATAATAACTTCCGGATTTTTATCGAAAATTTGGTTCACTCAAAATATTATTCAGAAAATCGAGACAACGGATGATGATAATTTGAAAAAGTATTGATTACAATGACGCATTCTAATAGTCAAAGCATATCAAATGACAGTAGAAAAAAGTATTTTTTGGTGTGTTGTTATGGTTATGTGTGTTTGTTTTTCCAGATGGAACCTCTTGAAATATTTCAATTTTCTCATTTTCCACGACTCTTGAAATACTCTCAAGACAAACCAATACCAAGAACATTTCAAACACTCATTTCAATTTTCGTTGCAAATATATATCAAAGTCCAATCACAACTTTTTATAGTGAAAAATGGCATTTCTTTGCACATAAAACATGAATAATTGAATAATAATTGGTTGAAAAATGACATGTAATTAATATGCAAAAAAGTTGAATAGTTTAAGATGTGAAAAAAAAACGAAACGAAATAGATTATTCGATGAAAATCAGTGAAACAGGAGAGTTTATTTGTTAATGAAAATGTTGCTAATTGAATCTTTCTGAACAAATGAACTCTTTTTCGCCCTCTTATTTTTCAGAAAAAAAAGAAACACAAGTTAATTATGTTTGACGATGCGCAGTTTCGACCTTCCCGTTTTCTTATTTTTCTGCTCAACGAATGTTAGCTTGAAAGTTGTTTCCCCTTCTGCATAATTTTTTGGAGCGACCACCAAATAGGATCATCTGTATCGGACTCGAAACCCCTAAAATGAGACCGATAGAAACAATTCACGGCCTAACACCAATGTAGAAAGAGACGCAGAGAAAAAATAAGCTTTCAAAAGGTCACGTTCATATTATTTTCACTTTCGTTATTTTTTTCAAAGAAGGAAAATATCTCAAACTTGACATTTTTCGGGAAATTAGGTGAATACAAGGGTGTCGTTTGGACCGCTTGAAGGGGCCCGCAGCCCGCCATCAGTTGGGCCGGGCCGACCCGGTCCGCCCGTTAAAAACTTAATGAGTTGCTTTTTCAACTTTTACCGTGTTTTTATATAGAGTCAGTTCATATTTGAATAGAGTCAGTTGAGTTAACAAGAAAGATTAGGCTGAAGCTATTTGTAAGTAGTACTCATGTTTTAATTGATGAATGTCAATTAGATATGTATGTAATATGCGTTGATTTGCGCACATTTCTTGCCAGTAGTGCACAAACTGCAATCCGACACCATCCAGTCTCCACCAATCTGCATACTATTTTTCCCGAAAATTCAGTAAAATGATACGATGAAAAGTGAAGTGGCTGACTGACTGGTTGTCGAAGAAAACGAAAAGGAGAAGCAGCTCCAGATGAAAAAAGAAGAAGTACATTTTGAACAATATGAAAAAGGAAAGAAGAAACAAATTTGATTTGTTTGAATGACTATAGTTATCTAAGAGTATGTCTCCAACACTACATAGTATAGTCATTAGAAAAGTGAAGAAAAAGGAAGAAATAAAAAGAAGAAGAAGAAGAAGTGAGAATGGATTTAATTATTGAAAGAGGAAAGAGTTTTGACAAATTTGAGCAAGATTTGATTAGACACACAAATGCAAGGGTTCATTCCGATGCGTTGATTGTGCAACTGAATTACGATTCAATTGAATTAAGAATTTGGACACAACTTTGCTATAGGCTAATTCCAAACTAAACGCTCGCTAAAATGAATGTTTTGAAAAAAAAAAGTGTTCAAGACTCTGAAGAATGAAAATAACTGAACAACAACTCGAGGTGCAAGATTCAAACCGAGAAATCGGAAAATAAATTTCTCAATTTTTAGAAATCCGGTGGAGCTTTGCTCATCTTGTCTAGAAATCCGAACTCGGCCCGTGATTATTTTGAAAACGATTCGCTTAACTTCCGAAATACAGTCCAATTTTGTGGCGAAACAGACTTGTCCAGATTCGGGTTCTTGTCAAGTCTCTCGTGAGTGACACAGAAACATTAGATTGTTTCGCTGCGAGTTCAATTCGAGCTCGCACTGATCTTTCTGCGAACTCAATTTTCATCAATTTTCGAGTTCAAATCGAGCTCGCATCGAGATCGTTTTTCGTGTTGTGTTTTTTTGAGTTCAAATCGAACTCCAAGAAAGGTCGTTTTCAGCGTTGAACTCGCATCGAGTCGACGCGTTTTCTCTGAGTGAGAGAAACATATTTAAATGATCAGCGTGACCTATGTGAGTATTCTGTTCATTTTCTAACAAAAAGCAAAGTTTGAAAATGTTTCATCAAATGAAAATCAAACGAAAAAACGTGACTTTTTGAACTCGGGTGGTCGGCATCGGAACCAGTTTTTTCGCCAGATTAACTCTTTGATTATGTCAGTATCTTCTCGGGGGAGATACGTTTTCAAATAAAAAATTATGACCGTAAGCAGTCCACTCGCTAGTTTTCAGATGAATAAGACGAAAACGCTCTGGGAAAACATATCTGTAAACATTTCCATAGCACTGACATTAATTCGTAATTTCAGATGCAGGTATATTGTTTTAACACTGGCAAGTAGATGGATGGCGGAATCTATGTATGTACAGAATGAAGCCGTAACAATCGTGGAAAACTCTCAGTATATTTAATACAGAAGTAGTGTAAAAAACTTATTTTGGTTTTTAAAAACATATTTCCGAGTTAATTTAGTTAGAAAAGTGACCGGAAACGCGGGAAAATGAATGAATGAATAAATGAGCGACAACACAATTTGTCATAATTCAATTTCCGTGTTTTTTGGTGGTTCAAAAAGTGAAAACTGAACAGGAAATCTAATAAAATTAGGAAAAATGAATAGGAAATATCTAATAACTTGAACGAAATTAAATCATATTAAAAGTAGTCAGAGGTTGTTTAATACATAACAAGATGAGTCAGAAAATCGAGAGGAAAACCAAAAAATTAGCTAAAATTAAAAAACCCAATAATGTGCATTGTTCTGGTTGATGGTTTTCAGGTCTAATACCAAATCGGGCCATCTGAATAGGTCCAGACCCGGACCCACAAATAGAACGGACCTCATTCGTTCTTTGCAAGACTTTTGTTGACCTTATCGTGACAATAAAAAAAAGAAACATTGAACGAAAAATCAAACTTGTCAATGCGCGCCATTTAATAAAATTCTATTTTTTTCTCCAAAAAAGCTGAAAAAATGATGATTTGTTCGAGTTGTGGTGAGACCAACCCGGGAAAATCTATGCGCCTTTGAGATTTTTAACTTCATTATTGTGCAACTCCCCCCCCCTTTAACACGTTTTATCTGAAGTAGTAAAAGTATGAACACGAATGAACAGTTCACCTGTTCACTAAAGCTCTGGTTTTAGAAATGTTGAATGTTCAAAACATTCTAAATGTATTAGTGCATTTTGTTTGATTGACATACATTTTGTACATGTTTTTCTTCTATTTTTATCGTGTTTGTGTTTTTTTGGTATACTCTCAAACTGCTTATCATTGAAAACGGAAAACATCAGAGTAAATGCTGAATCTATACGCCAAAATGATAAAACTGATTTAGCGATAAAAATACAAAACTTTGTCCGTATCCACGGAATTCGACTAGCTAAAAGTGGCCGACTTTTGCCGAGTATTTTTCCCAACAACGTGAACTTTTTGTACCCCGAACGTTCCTATCAGGCTCGGGCGAAACCGAAACCGGAAATTTCCCAAATTTCGAAATTTTCGACCTTTTCCAGAACTTTTTTCCGTTTAAAACTTTTCTGCAAATTTTTTACTAAATTTTTTCGGTAAATATGAAAAACGCAACTATGATTTTCATTTTACTTTTTCATTTCCAGCGAAAAATTCAAAAAAGTTATCAAAATACCAAAAAAAAAAATCATTTCAGATCTCCGCTTGTTTATCCCTTATTAGTTATCTTTCGATAAACAATTTACCGGGTTTTCCGAAAAATAATATCGGAAAAAAATATCGAAACCCATTTTTCCAAATAATTTTTTATATATAAATTTGAACACATCGACTTTGTTTTGTCAAGGATTCTAAATAGAAAAGTTCAAGTATTACCATGACAACTACAACAAATAATCGTATCCCACCTACATGCAAAAAAAAACGGCGGCGAAGAACGACTAAAATTTCCATATTTTCTCAAGGGAGAAGACCGCGACAAAATTGACAAATTTCAAATAATTTATCGTTTTTTTTCTCTTGTTGAGTAGAGTCAACGAAAAAAGCAGACGAGATGAATTTGTTTAGATTTACATTAGCTTTTTTTCATGTGGTCAGGATATGAATGAGAATGTTTATTCATAAGATTTGAGATGTTCTCATGAATTCGCAAAACTAAAAAATAGAAATAAATGAACTGGAGTTGGAAGCAAAACGACGTGACCGATTTGTATTCGGAAAATGATTCAAAGAAGATTGAAAACCTCACAAGGAAGGTTCAACTTGTCCCCTTCTCAACTTTTGACGTTGTTTGCAAGGTTACTAAACCGAACCTCCTGATCAAAAACGTATAAATAACGTTTTTCTTTCGAGTCTGTGAGAAAAGATAAAACCTGAAAAAGTTAAAAACAATGAAAAATTTCCCTTGCAAAAAAGATGGAATTTTGAATTAATAAAAACGTGGACTTTTTATTTTTGTCTGTGGAGATTTTTGTTGTGATAAAAGCACTGAAATTATGAAGTTTTTCTCAAAGCGCTCTAAGAAAAAAGTTAAAAGCAGGACGTTGATCAGCGTGTTTGAACCACAAAGTTTAGGCCTTATTTTCATTTTATGGCCTTGATTATAACGAGGCCGGTGCTTGAAAAAAGCCCAAATCTGACCCCTTATTGAAAGATCCTATTTTAAAAACTGAATATTTCTGTAAATACTTCCAAAAAACGATTCTTCGATTCCAAACAGAATATTTCTCAACGCCTATCGATTTTTCAAAAACAAAAATTTCTAAACATAAAACAACGAAATTTTAATGAACTTTTATGGGAATATATTCGATTTTATTCACATTTATTTTTAATTCTATTCATTGTGTTGAATCGTTCAATTTATTCCAATGTGAGAATCTGAAAACTTGGTATTACATAAGGTGTCAGAATCGGAAAGACAAGACATGAAGATGTGAGAATTCAGATTACATCTTCTTGCAAAAACAGAAAAACACCAGTTTGTTAGATTTGAGAAGATATGGGAATACCTCAAAAGAAAATTATAGCTGGAAATGAAAAATGACTCAAAAAACAATTATTGAAACAAGTGTTGACAACATGGTCTGATTTTTGAAATGAGAATCCACCTTAGGATTGGAATAACTAATTACGAAAAATTCACAATGAGTGCAAGAAAAATATCGGAAATATATAAATAGAACACTATTTTCCGGGGCCAGATCTAATTGGTGAGGGTCAAACTCGTATCATATCTGGTCCGGTTCGATATTTTCTCTCATCCGAACCTAAATTTTTCGAAACGCTCACCAAGAAACCCATGTTCATAGTAGTTCAATCAACGGTGGATTCTGAATCGGACAAGGTCCAATTAAAAAATATGTCTGCATAGTACCAGAGTCAAGAAAGCGGATCCATTTCGTCTTTTTTTAATGAAATTTGCCTAAACGGACCACAAAATCGGACCAAAATGCAATTGTTATTAAACGAGCCGGGTCGTTAAAAAAATGGATGAAACGGACCCTGAAAAAAATCGGACCGGGTCCGTTTTTTTGTTAGAGATTTTAGCCGAATCGGCTCAGATGAACAATTTTGCTGAATCTACTGTAAAAATTTGACAAAAATATTACTGATACTATTTTTTTCCGATTGACGTTGAGAAAAAACGGAACCCGATTTTTAGCTACGCCCGTTTCAGCCATATTTCCAATAACCCGGTCCGATTTCTTGACTCTGGACCGGTTCAGATTTGATTATTTTCTGGCCGATTCAATCGGACCTGGTATCTCCCAAAGGTTTCTACTTGAAAAACCGGGACGTGAAAACAATGCAAACGTGACCCGCTAAAGCACAAGTTCCTCTGTTTTCTCTGTCGATTTGCCAGTTTTTTGAAAGTATGGTTAGCCGATATTTGAACACGTATGTATACTAAACCATATATTCTTTTTGTATCCAATTCCGATGTTCTCTGTTTCATTCATTCCCTTTCCCACTTCATCTTCTTTTTCTACATTTCCAGATTTGTTAATTAATCGAATGTCTGCAAAACAACAAGAAAAGCGAACCGATAACATCATCGATGTATTTCATAACTTGCAATTGAACCTATAGATATTCATCTGATACAAATTTACCAACAATTCTTGTTATTTATTTCGTTTTTTATTGTAATATATAAAACATTTTTTGATTGAAAAGGCTATGGGTTAAGAAATTAAAATGTTGCATAATGAAAACTATTAAATTGAAAGAAACTGCGAAAAAATTGAAAAACAAGGAAATAGACTGTAAACACTGAGCAGAATGTTTTACTGAAAAAATGGATACTTGTTACAATTTCTGAGCCCAGACTCAATGTTTCTCCCAACAAACTCACAGCTAAATTCCGAATGTCTGACAAGTACTGTATATTATGATTGTTATACACACATATAATATCTCCATTCATTTTGCCTTTTTTTCACTAAATCGAAATCGTTTCTGGCCCATCAATTCACACCTTCAATTGCGCAATGCAACATATGCATATATACATACATATTCAAACTTTTCATCAAATTGAAAATATGTAAATTTCAGTTTCACCTTTGCACTTTCAGAACCGGTTTGATGGAAAAAAAAACTGCGGAAACGTTTTTGAAACTTATTAATTATCGGTGTATATTTAGTTCAACATAAAGAATATCGTTTCTGAAAAGTTATTTCATTTCATTCATGTCTGAAATTTGAGCTGTTTTCAGCTTGATTTCGGGGAAAATCTAAAAACAGCCGGTCAATAGTTTTCCAACCGTGTTGTCGAGCTTTCGTGCTCACAATCAGGGGTGTCGTTTTGGGCCAGCCCGGCCCAAGCAAGAAAATAGGGGCCTGTCAAGCCCGCTGTGAAAATTAAACAAGCAACCGAACTTCCTGCTCGACCGACGACACATATTTGCAACAAAATGTGGTCTTGGCAAGCCATGTCCTTAAATGTAAGACGGATTTTTAATAAAAACTGTTGTTTTTAAGAGAAAAACACCTCCGACCGTGAGAACTAGGCCCCGCCCGGCCAAGCGAAGAATCACGGTAAAATTGAAATAATTAACGGGCACTGCTGCTCGGCCTACTCTGAACTACAGTATATAAAAAAGTTTTGGGCAATTAATGAAATACATGAGGGGAGATTATTGCTCTTGGACATTGATTAAGTTTTTAACGTGCGGGCGGGGCGAGCTCGGTGCGACATAAGTCGGGTTGCGGGAACGACGCGGTCACCCCAAGTAGGAATGATTGACGAGAATTTTGAAGAAAATTACAGTTTTTCTGAAACATATCAATTAACAACTAGACAGAAAAGACACATTCCTATGCAAATTCGCAGATTTTGCACTTCACTTTTTCTCATTTCATTTTGGCGGTTCGAAAAAATGAAAGTGATAAAACCTCATGCCTACACAATAATGATCTCATACTGTAATGTGTATATGTTTAAGTTATGACAACAATCATAATCATGGATAATCGTATTCATCACAAACTTGTTTCAAATCTATTCTACCATTTCTTTCACACCTTTTTGTTATTTCTGGATGCGCTTTAATTTTTTGTTTATTTAATTTTTTTTCTTTTTCTCGAACTTTGGAATGATACTTGAACAATCGAACAATGCGCTTTTCTCAATGATTTCAATGGCCATTTTTTTGTTGGAATGTTTCAATATGTTTTGATTCTTTTGATTGAACTTCTCCGCAAAAATATATATTCATGAATACTTTCTTATTAGAAATTACCCTTTTTGTGCAAATATATTTGTGAAAAAGAAAATAATCTCGACTAGAAATATAATAAAATTTGAAAATGAAATACTAAATTTGCCATTTTTAATAATTAATAATGAGAAAAAAATTCGAATAATATTTCTTCCGTCACAAATCCAATCATAATGTTAGTTAATCGAAAGTCAAGTTCACTTTCGAACATGCAATCATGATGACATAAGAAAGACGAAAATTTTGCCAGATTTTCTCGCTTCTCGCTCTTCTCACTTTCTACCGATTACGTAATGAAAGAAACATCGGGATTATAACTGGAACGAATATGTCTTGACCTTATTGATCACTTTTTTCCAGATAAATTGTGTAATTCGTAATTATGAAGTTGAATATTCCATCAGAAGTATGAAACCTTATTAAATTTTGGTGATCAATTCTAGGTGAATTTTTTAAGACCATTTTCATCATTCACAAATAAGTGTTTTTTGTTCAAAATTCTTAGAATTCCAGAAAATTTTAATAGCGAAACGGTAGGTTATAAAACAGAACAGAACAATCATTTGATGATCCTGCTTCTTAACCATAATTTAGTGAATGACCAAGCCCATAAAACGACTACAGGATTGTTTGAGAAATTATGATTTGGGTTCCAAATTTCGTTTTGAAACGACCCTCAAATATCACATAAAAGTTTTGATTCAAAGTATAAATAAATCAAAAAATTCGATTCGGAAAATCTCTTTGTCGAATGAATCAAAAGGTGACTAATCAAAAAAGTGTTCGCTTTCAAATGAGTCAGAAATATCAAGAAAAAAAAACGAAAAAAAAACTTGCGCAATCAGATAATAGCAATGAATATTAATGTTAGGTAAATTTACATATTGGAACAGGTTCCTCGGATTATCTGGAAAAGAAAACATCAAACAGAATGGAGATATTAAGAAGATTTGGAAGAAATTGATGAACTTTCTACGGATTACAACTTGCCACTTTTCTGATGGCTGATCTATATGAAAAGTTGTGCAAAAATAAATGAAAAACATCACATGTAAGAACGAAGAGGGTGCCTGAAAATACGGGCGCCTGAAAAGAAAAAATAGACTGGGCCCCATTTTTTAACTGAAACTTCCTGAATGGGGTTCGAAAATGGAACGCCATTCAGGGTGAGGAGGATAAAAAAAGTAGATTTTAGTTTACGTGACGCAACTTGCGTTGTACTCCATTCAGTGAACTTTTCGTTATCACCAAGCCCTATTCAGGGGCTTGTATTTTGGACCCTATTTGATGGGCCCGGCCGTTTTCAGTTTCTGTGCTGAGCTCGCAAGCATAGATTTTTCTAGACGAATACGACACGGTCTCGAAATTCGGAATTTTTTCCTAGATTTTTCGGTAAAAATTTCCTTGGTGGCCAGCCCTTTTTTTTCAAATTTTCTTTTCATCTGTTGAAGTTTTCAATCAGCATCACATTACTGGAAACCAAAACATTTGTTCTCATACTGTTATCTTCAATGTTATTCTTAAATGAAAATTTTATGTTTAAGCCAAAGCGTTGAAAATGGGCGTGTTATTTTCGTTTTTCATCTAAACTTTCTGCTGTTTTGAATACAAGACAACAAAAAAAACGGTAGAGTTTTAAAGTACCCGCCCCTTTTTTGGAATGTCCTTCGTTGTTATAAAAGATGAGAGAAAGTCGAAACCAGATAGACGTATATGCTATGAGAACTTCTGATTGGCACTCTTTTACTTTTTCAAGCATTCTGCGAACACCTTCTATGATGAGTACCCACTCACTAACATATTTCGTTGAACTTTTGCCGTTTTTCCTCATACCTTCTTTACTTTTCTTTTATTGCTCTTGATTTTCAGAATGAGATTATCACTCATCTTGGCAATAACAATTGCCGCGGTTGCTGTTTATTCTGCACCACTTCCTCTAGTGTGAGTTATTTTTTTTCTGGTTTCATCACATATTTTTCGTTTCAGTGAAAAAATTAAAAGAACATTGGCTTATTTGAAAAAAGCGCAAACAATTGGAGAGTATGCGATTAATACGGTATCTTTATCTTTTGATCTGTCTAGTTTATAGTGTTTTATAATATTTAGCCAACTGGTATTTATCCGATCAAAGATATTACTGATGATAACTTTTTGGATGTATTCAAGTTCAGACCGGAAATTGAGAAATTGCGAAAAGAACAAAAAGCAACTCCGGCAGTCACTATTTCTACCTCTGGTTAGTTCATAAACATTGACAGGGAAAAATATAGTTTCAATTTTTAGCATCCACCGATGATGAGGCACCATTAACAGGTTACACTTCTTCTGCTTCTGAAGGTTCAGGCGAAGTAACTGCTTCGGCCACTGCTGGAGAAGGTTCGGGAGATGCATCGGGAGATTATGGATCTGGAGCTGCTCCGGCTCCGGCTTCTGTTGATCAAAGTTCTGGATCTGCTCCTGCTCCAGAAGTATCAGCACCAGCTCCAGATTTGACTGAAGAAGGATCTGGCACTGTTCCATCAACCGAAGGATCAGGAGACATTGCGATTGTGCTGCCACCGATTGCACCGCCGAAAAAATTGCAACCCCCAGCAAGTGGATACATTACATCTGCAACGGGAGCGGAAGATCAATCAACATCAGTTGACGCGCCACCTCCTCCTCCATCATCTGAATATGCAAGACCTGGAACATCTGGTACTACAACCGATGACACTGCTGTACCCGAGGGAGAAGGATCTGGAACGTCAGGATCGACATCTGATGGGTATGTTGAAGGCACTGCTGATACGGCTGGTGCATCTTCGGGCGTGGCTCCTCCATCTGCTGATGAAAGTACATATGATTCTACTTCATCTTCCTCAACATCTGATTCTGGAGCTGCCCCGCCATCAGGAGAACCACAACCACCTGCGTCTGAGGAACCAGAAGCCGCCTCAGAAGAAGCTCCAGCATCAGATGCCGCTCCCGCTCCAGGTGCCGCTCCAGCACCAGCATCAGAAGCCGCTCCAGCAGCACCCGAAGGATACGACGCAGCCTATGCTTCAGCTCCAGTTCCGGAAGCCGCTCCAGCACCTGAAGCCGCCCCAGCACCAGAAGCAGCTCCAGCAGTAGATCCCGCTCCCGCTCCAGATGCGGCTCCAGCACCAGCACCAGCACCAGAAGCCGCTCCAGTACCAGAAGCCTCTCCAGCACCTGAAGCCACTCCAGCTCCCGCACCAGAAACCGCTCCAGCAGCAGCCGGAGGATACGACGCAGCCTCTGCTCCAGCTCCAGAAGCAGCACCAGCTCCAGAAGCAGCGCCAGCTCCAGAAGCCGCCCAAGCACCAGAAGCCGCTCCAGCACCAGAAGCCGCCCCAGCAGCAGCCGGAGGATACGACGCAGCCTCTGCTCCAGCTCCAGAAGCAGCACCAGCTCCAGAAGCCGCTCCAGCTCCAGAAGCCGCTCCAGCACCAGAAGCCGCTCCAGCTCCCGCACCAGATGCCGCTCCAGCAGCAGCCGGAGGATACGACGCAGCCTCTGCTCCAGCTCAAGAAGCAGCACCAGCTCCAGAAGCAGCGCCAGCTCCAGAAGCCGCTCCAGCAGCAGATGCCGCTCCAGCTCCAGCACCAGAAGCCGCTCCAGCACCAGATGCCGCTCCAGCAGCAGCCGGAGGATACGACGCAGCCTCTGCTCCAGCTCCAGAAGCAGCACCAGCGTCAGAAGCAGCACCAGCTCCAGAAGCCGCTCCAGCACCAGATGCCGCTCCAGCTCCAGCACCAGAAGCCGCCCCAGCTCCAGAAGCCGCTCCAGCAGCAGATGCCGCTCCATCTCCAGCACCAGAAGCCGCCCCAGCACCAGAAGCCGCCCCAGCACCAGAAGCCGCTCCAGCACCAGAAGCCGCTCCAGCAGCAGCCGGAGGATACGACGCAGCCTCTGCTCCAGCTCTAGAAGCAGCACCAGCTCCAGAAGCCGCTCCAGCTCCAGAAGCCGCTCCAGCACCAGAAGCCGCCCCAGCACCAGAAGCCGCTCCAGCACCCGCACCAGATGCCGCTCCAGCAGCAGATGCCGCTCCAGCTCCCGCACCAGATGCCGCTCCAGCAGCAGCCGGAGGATACGACGCAGCCTCTGCTCCAGCTCCAGAAGCAGCACCAGCTCCAGAAGCAGCGCCAGCTCCAGAAGCCGCTCCAGCAGCAGAAGCCGCTCCAGCACCCGCACCAGATGCCGCTCCAGCACCAGAAGCCGCTCCAGCACCAGAAGCCGCTCCAGCAGCAGCCGGAGGATACGACGCAGCCTCTGCTCCAGCTCTAGAAGCAGCACCAGCTCCAGAAGCCGCTCCAGCTCCAGAAGCCGCTCCAGCACCAGAAGCCGCCCCAGCACCAGAAGCCGCTCCAGCACCCGCACCAGATGCCGCTCCAGCAGCAGATGCCGCTCCAGCTCCCGCACCAGAAGCCGCTCCAGCACCCGCACCAGATGCCGCTCCAGCAGCAGCCGGAGGATACGACGCAGCCTCTGCTCCAGCTCAAGAAGCAGCACCAGCTCCAGAAGCAGCGCCAGCTCCAGAAGCCGCTCCAGCAGCAGAAGCCGCTCCAGCACCCGCACCAGATGCCGCTCCAGCAGCAGAAGCCGCCCCAGCAGCAGCCGGAGGATACGACGCAGCCTCTGCTCCAGCTCCAGAAGCAACACCAGCTCCAGAAGCCGCTCCAGCAGCAGATGCCGCTCCAGCTCCCGCACCAGATGCCGCTCCAGCAGCAGCCGGAGGATACGACGCAGCCTCTGCTCCAGCTCCAGAAGCAACACCAGCTCCAGAAGCCGCTCCAGCAGCAGATGCCGCTCCAGCTCCCGCACCAGATGCCGCTCCAGCAGCAGCCGGAGGATACGACGCAGCCTCTGCTCCAGCTCCAGAAGCAGCACCAGCTCCAGAAGCAGCGCCAGCTCCAGAAGCCGCCCAAGCACCAGAAGCCGCTCCAGCACCAGAAGCCGCCCCAGCAGCAGCCGGAGGATACGACGCAGCCTCTGCTCCAGCTCCAGAAGCAGCACCAGCTCCAGAAGCAGCACCAGCTCCAGAAGCCGCTCCAGCACCAGATGCCGCTCCAGCTCCCGCACCAGATGCCGCTCAAGCTCCCGCACCAGAAGCCGCTCCAGCAGCAGCCGGAGGATACGACGCAGCCTCTGCTCCAGCTCCAGAAGCAGCACCAGCTCCAGAAGCCGCTCCAGCACCAGAAGCCGCTCCAGCTCCCGCACCAGATGCCGCTCCAGCAGCAGCCGGAGGATACGACGCAGCCTCTGCTCCAGCTCCAGAAGCAGCACCAGCTCCAGAAGCCGCTCCAGCACCAGAAGCCGCTCCAGCTCCCGCACCAGATGCCGCTCCAGCAGCAGCCGGAGGATACGACGCAGCCTCTGCTCCAGCTCAAGAAGCAGCACCAGCTTCAGAAGCCGCTCCCGCACCAGATGCCGCTCCAGCAGCAGATGCCGCTCCAGCTCCCGCCCCAGATGCCGCTCCCGCACCAGATGCCGCTCAAGCTCCCGCACCAGAAGCCGCTCCAGCAGCAGCCGGAGGATACGACGCAGCCTCTGCTCCAGCTCCAGAAGCAGCACCAGAAGCCGCTCCAGCTGCAGCTATAACTTCAAGTGGATACGATTCGGCAGCAAGTACAGATTCTGCTGCTTCTGTTCCATCAAAACCTGAGGATGTTTCATCATCAGCTTCATCTTATGACTCTCATCAATTTGCAATTAGTGCACGGAAAAAGGTTCGAAGGGCCGCATTCATCGGTTGGAATCATGTCTAGAGTCCGAAAATACACATTGATCAAGATGCCATGTCTATATATAATTGTTGTACGTTTTTTGTTCATATGTATTTTTACACAAATAAACTATTTATTTTCTGAAATAATTAGAGGGTTTAAAATTCACTGAAAAGCTGAAACAATCACACGCGAAAAAAAATAACATTTTATCTCATTGTGTGGTTATTTTGGAAACCTTCACTGCTTATTCTAACGATAGTTCCATTTTGAAACGCCGCATAAAAAATATATCTAACCGTTCATTAATTATTTTTCATTTTCATTATCAGTGTGAACCGGGAAGGAGAAACTCAAAATGGCTAGATCGTTCGGGAAGGGGTTGAGGGGAGGCAAGAAATATAAACAAATAAAGTTAAATAGGAAATCTATAGAGGGTTGTGCATTAGTTCTCGTCGAATCTCGCTTCCTCTTGGTGGGATAGATCGATCCAAAAGTCCTAGCTCACAGATACATCTGTATTGATCTGGAATTTCCAACAATGATTGCACAGCAACTTTGACATCTCCATCTTCCAAATTTGTCGCTTTTTTCACAATCTGAATGTTTATTTTTTGAATTATGAAACAGATACTTTCAACAAACCTCGTGGAACTCAACAAAATGGAAATTATCCCAGGGTCTTTTGGGTAATGATTCATCAAAAACCTGTGAAATTTATTTGAATTAGGTTGATAGTTTGACATTATTCACCTTCATCATGTCCCAAGGACCATCTCCAACTCCTACAACAATAATAGATAGGGGATGTTGACAAGCTTGTACGATTGCTCTACGCGTAGCTCGTTCGTTCGTAACTTGACCATCAGCAATTATAACCAGAATATGATACTAAAAAACGTGTTTTGTAAAAATATTTGATGAGACTTATTGTGAATTTCACAAGAATTGGTTTCTGTCCAAGCTATTGGTTCTGAAAATGTACTATCTTACATCTCTTGACTTTTGGCACGTTTCCATTGCTTGATAGATGAGTGGTGCGAAGTTTGTGGGTCCACTGAGAGAAATATTCGGTGTGACAGCATTGTAAACATTCAAAACTTCATCCAAACTTCGGCAGTCTCCATCAAACTTGAGGTTGAATGTACTCCAGTCACCCGTTTTAGCATCACCGAACCCATAAACACCAATATTTCCATGTCCGGCAAATGGGGCTAGTGTTCGACCAAGAATTGTGATCACCTATTTTTTGTTATTTCAACTACTTAATTTTAACTACGAACCTGCTGATATGGGTTCTTGACATTGGGATGAATTGTGTGCAAACTTCTTCCGCCAAACGAATCTTCTCCTTGATATTTGTTACTTGCCGTATAATCAATACCAAAAATAAGATTTGTTGTCTCCAGTCCTGCTCTTCTCATTGCTTCTGATAAAGCGTCTAAACTATTAATCGTTAGAAGCATCTCTTGCATTGATGTGACCCCAAGGACAGATAATAGAGAAGATTGTTTTCTGAGCTGAAAAAAAAAGAATAAGATACTTTTTATTTTGTTTTGACTGTCAAATGTATATTTTTTCCAGTGTGTATTTGAGTAGCTACATAAATGGATAATTCTCAAAATTGTCAAAGTTTTTCTGGTAGCTAAAATAAATATTTGTTACTTTTTCTCTGAATTTCTTATTTTCAATCTACCGTACTTCCTCTAATACAAGGGCATGTATGTATTGTAAACATCAATAAAAATGTGTTTAAACTTACATTTCTGTATGGATATCCATCACTACTCACAGCACTTCCTGATATTCCAGATCCTAGAGACGAATTGCTTGTGGCTCGATTTCCGAATGCTGGTAAAATTTGAGGTGCCTAAAAATCTCTTCATAAAAGTCTGCAAACTCTATTAGAACACGTAATGCACACATAACAAACATGGCTTACCCGGCCAACAGGCTTCGTCTTCGTGTTATCAGCAGCGATTCGTTTCTAAAACAAAAAGGGGTAAGTCAATTAACAAATAAGACAAGACAATTGGACTTTGACAAAACCATTTGATCATATCAATCACTAACCTGTTTCTTGAGTGTGTTTTGACGTAGATCTGAAAAAAAACAGGTATTGATTTTTTGATAATAACATCTACCATTGATTTGTGCTTCGGTTTCAGCAGCAACTTTGTCGAAATAATCAATAATGTTCTCACTAGTCTCACTCATTTGATCAGGTGGAATCATCACTGACTGGATTTCTGGAGCATATGTCATATCATCATGTTCATCAGTTTCGACACGGTCAAATACATCGTTCGTTTTGACTTGGCGACTTGTTGCTTCTCCTCCAAAGCTTTGAATCTTGTTCAAACTTTTTCTTGGTTCTTCATGGCTTCTCAGCATGTCTTCTTCCATAACAAATGCATTCGAAGGTTTCTGGAAGTTTTTTGATTCAATTGAAAAAATGAACACCCCGTCGAGTCAAACAGTACATGAATGTCGTTGGGTGTCATATGTTAAGCCTGACTTGCCGTATCCACCCGTTTAAAACTTAATGATTTCCTAACCCCAAGTTTCACCCTTGCTCTACGAGCAAGGGAGTAGGCGTAATCCTTAGGCCTATGCAATCTTCTTGGCCTTACGGAAAACCAGCTTGCGACTATTTGTGGGCAAATAGTCACGGTAAGTGAATTTGGCGTTGTACACCCTCGTCGCATGACATGTATCCATGAAATGAAATTCCACCCTCGCTTCGCTCGGGCCGGCCTTTGGCCGGTATTGAGTTGTTCCCCGACATGAGATGCATCCCTCCGTACTTGGAGCATGATATGTATCCATGAAATGAAATTCCACCCTCGCTTCGCTCGGGCCGGCCTTCGGCCGGTAATTGGTTCCCGAACATGAGATGCATCCTTCCGTACTTGGAGCATGATATGTATCCATGAAATGAAATTCCACCCTCGCTTCGCTCGGGCCGGCCTTCGGCCGGTTTTTGTCTAACCGCGCTGCGCGCGGTTGGAACAACCCCAAATTGCTGCGCTCCCAATTTTTTGGTGGTTTTCGATGCGTTGACATAAATGTTGTGTGCAACACACACACACAACACGGATCGGAGAGTGTTTTTTCAAAGTGCGAGTTCTTCTTTTTTTTTCAAGTTTTCTGAAAAATTGGTTATATCATTCAAACCAGCTTTCTATGATCTTTAAAGATAGACTGGCCAAATTTGTTGGAAACAACTGTTAAGTGCACATGAAGTCTGAATAAAAACTTGTGAAATTTTTTTTCGAATTACGAAATCTTCAATTTTTGTCAGTTTTGTGAACAACTGGTTATATCATTCAAAGCAGATTTCTATGATCGTAGACAACGTAGACAAGCCAAATTTGTGCGAAAAAAATAATTGAGTGTTCCGTCTCTAATATAGTTTGTGTGATCCTGAAAAATGATCCGGAACGCCGCACAAAAAATTTGATACAGTGCCATGAATTTTTTTCGGCTTCACGACCATGTGCGCTCTATCGAACCATTAAAAAATTCAAAAAAGTACACATAATAGTTTCGAAAACAATTTGATGATGAGCTAAAGATGTGAGGCTAGGTCGTTCAGGGTCGCGCAGCAATTTGGGGTTGTTCCAACCGCGCGCAGCGCGGTTAGACAAAAACCGGCCGAAGGCCGGCCCGAGCGAAGCGAGGGTGGAATTTCATTTCATGGATACATATCATGCTCCAAGTACGGAAGGATGCATCTCATGTTCGGGAACCAATTACCGGCCGAAGGCCGGCCCGAGCGAAGCGAGGGTGGAATTTCATTTCATGGATACATATCATGCTCCAAGTACGGAGGGATGCATCTCATGTCGGGGAACAACTCAATACCGGCCAAAGGCCGGCCCGAGCGAAGCGAGGGTGGAATTTCATTTCATGGATACATGTCATGCGACGAGGGTGTACAACGCCAAATTCACTTACCGTGACTATTTGCCCACAAATAGTCGCAAGCTGGTTTTCCGTAAGGCCAAGAAGATTGCATAGGCCTAAGGATTACGCCTACTCCCTTGCTCGTAGAGCAAGGGTGACGTCTACGCCCTTGCTCGTAGAGCAAGGGTTACGCCTATTCTGATCTTCGAAGAGTAAGGGCAAAATACTGTCAGGTGCTCGCGCTGCGCGCTCGCACCCCAGTGAAAATTCAAAAATTGGTACAGCTCCAATTAGGTGCTCGCGCTGCGCGCTCGCACCTCAGTGAAAATGCAAAAATTGGTACAGCTCCAATTAGGTGCTCGCGCTGCGCGCTCGCACCCAAGTGAAATTTTAAAAATTGGTACAGCTCCAATTAAAATTTTGTGCAGCTTAAAAAAATTGGTACAGCTCCAATGAGGTGCTCGCGCTGCGCGCTCGCATCCCAGTGAACCTAAAAAATTTGTTACAGCTCCAATCAAAATTTTGTGCAGCTCAACTATTGAAAAAATTTTGCACCTAGTTTTTTTGTGTTGGTTACATGTTTCAGACCATTTCAAGCAACTTTCGAAAAAAAAATAACTTAGAAAAATTTCGAAATTTTTCGGAATTTTTTTTTCAAAATTTTTTCTTGGAAAGTGTGCCTATAATCTTTTTCAATCCCAAAAAACGTTTTCCACATAGTGGCAGACCTCTAAACCGCCTATATATTGGTGCAGCTTGTGACCCGGAAAAAAATTTTTTTTTGACCCTGTTTTTTTGTGTTCGTTGGCATTTTGAGACCATTTGAAATTGGTAAAAATTTTCGAAAAATTTCGAAAATTTTCGAAAAAAAAATTGTTTTTTTTTCAACTTTTTATTATCCCTATCGTTTTCTCCACCCTCAAAAAGCACTTTCCGCATAGTGGCAGACCTCAAAACCTACTCTAAATGCGTTTTTTGACAAAAAATTTCCGTTTTTTGCTTATACTGAAAATACGTGTATGATCGATTTTGCTCAAAAAAAGATATGTGATGTAATTCACCTCGATACACACGAATATCATAATGAAAGTGGATTCTGGAAATCCCTAAGGCCCGAAAAAACGATTTTACCGACATCAACTTTTCTATTTTGGTCTGCACCGGCCGTAGAAATAATTTACGGGTCTGCACCATAACTACAAAGTTGTAGGTGGCACTCATGCGCTTCTTTTGCGCCCACTCTCATCTCTGCAGCTCAACTGTGAAAAAAGTTATTCAATTTCAAAAAAAAAAAAAAAAAAAAGTTAGTTTTTGGAATAAATCGATTAAAAAAACAGCTTGTGCGTTGGGAGTGGCACCAAAAGATGCACCGTAAAAAGGCGCATCTATACATGAACTAAAATTTATAGTGTTCAATTTGGCAAAGTTGCGCAATTTTAATTTGAAAACTTTGTCAACTTTGACTGCACCGTAAAATTTTTTGAGGACCTTAATCGAAAAACAAAAAATTCGCTACAAGGACAATGTCTCTGGGTATCTTTTGCCGTCGAGATCAGGGTCGTAGCTTAAACCTGGTATGAGTTGTGCTTTCCCTACGAACCCATACTTTTTTGGGTTTTTTGGTCATAACTTTTTTTTGGGGGGGGGGGGGCTTGGGCTCCCAAAAAAATTCAGCGACTCACATCCATGGAGGGCTATATTTTAAGGGATTTAGAAAAAAATTCATTTTTTTTTCGCCCAACACAACCCCAAATAGGCGCAGTCTGGAAGCCTGCGCCTGAGCTCAAGGAGAGAGCACTCAAGCAGACCGCACAAAAACTCAAACTCACATCTTGTTTTCCCAAATATTCCAACGCATCCTGGACAAATATATCGGCTGTGGCTTGATTGATTGTATCATCTTTGAACGCGTTATTAGGGACTGTCTGTAATTAAAACACAAGATTCACTTTGCTACACAGTGTGTATTCAACACAGGCAAATGCGTATGGGCAGATAATCGGTCGAAAAGGGCGATGCAGGCCGATTTCGTACAGGATATCGGCCGACTTTCGAAAAAAAAACAAGCCGGCCGATCTCTTGTTGGGGTTTTCAACGCCCGTCGATAACCGACCGACAGTCGGCCGATTTTCTTAAAAATGATGACAATCGGCCGATTACCGGTCGGATTCGGGTACGGATTACTACCTTGCAGCGCCGATTATCGGCCGGTTCGTTCGCATTTGCCAGTGAAGTGGCTAAAATTTTTCGTAATAGGTCAAACTAAATTTCGTGACCTTTTCTCTAAATTTCTAATATTACAATTGTATTTCTTCGGTTTAGGTCATACAACAAAAATGTGTCTGATCTATAAAAATATGCGAAAACATTGAGATTCAAAAATACACATTGTGGTGATGAGAATAAACCTTGATGGGAACGTTGTATTGATGTGGTGGTTGAGGTGGTCTACTGATTGGAACATTCACAACAGTCTGTGGTTGAGAATCTTGCCGTTTGAATGGATCAACTTGTTGATACTCTTGGAATTGTTGAGATTGTGGTTGTTGTGGAACTCGTTGTTGTTGATTTGGTTGTTGATTTTGTTGTTGATAGAGATGTTGTTTGATAGGTTGTTCATTTTGCTGGTATGGATATTGTTGTTGTTGTTGTTGTTGTTGTTGTTGTTTATTTCGTTGAGATTGTGGAACACCTGGAATATCCAATCCCAAATCATACTCTTGACATAACTCTTGTAATTGAGCTGCTTCTGTTGGACTGATTCGTTTTTTCTCAGTCGCTCGTGGTGGATAATCATAAATTGGCTCATTCACTTTCACATAGTCATCTGAGTCATTAGTCGTCCTTCTCTGATTTTCTGCGATTCTTTGAGGTTGTTGTGGTTGATGTGATGATTGCTGATAAGGAGGCTCTGACCAACGACTCTGAATTTATACTATTTTTGGTATATTGATAACATTCTAACAAACCTCGTGAGCATTGAAATCACTAATATCATAATCCGTCAACTGTGAATCGCGAATACTGCAACATTTGTCATTATCGCTCAGTGTTTGCTTTTCATTCGTTTTGAAAATGTGTTATAATATTATCTTTTCTTTTTTATCTAAAGAACTAAATGCTCAAACTTTTATTATTCTCATTTATTTTTGTGAACTGTGAAAAAAGTTTCGATTATGACATATTGTTCAATGAAATAGGATCGAACTTATCTGGAGTAAACCGAACTACAACCGTTCTTGCTAGATTCGATGTTTCTCATTCTTCTTTATGTTTTTTCCACATCAATACTTCTTCTAACGATTGAACATTTTCGGTGGAATATGATAGATCAAAACAATTGAATTACTTTTCTAATGGAACAGGTTACATATCATACGGCTCTAGTCTTTCAATAAACCTTGTGAGACAAGATAATTGGGTGAGTTCGAAAAGTTTGCGTGCATTGTATTGTTGTCATAGATTGAAAACGGTCAATTTTTTTTCGCAAGATACAAATCGCAAAAAAATCGCAAGAGACGTAATTTTTCGCAAATTACAATTCATCGCATACATGTTTTTTTTTTCACACGTCACTTTGATTTATCGCAAATTAATTTTTCACAATTTTTTTTATCACGCGTGAGTGTTTTTTCAACCATGCATGGTTACTTTTTCTTGTGAGGTGAATATTTCGCTTGCCAAATCTTCACTCTGAACACCGTTATCAAGATCTCACTTGAAAAAGTAACCATAACAACGTGTTCTTTGGTTCAAAAAACCCTCTCGTGTGATGAAAAAAATTGTGAAAAATTTAAATTTGCGATAAATCAAAATGACGGGTGAAAAAAATATATGCGAAAAATTATTTCTCTTGCGAAAAAAAATCCCTTGAAAACTCAAAAGACTCAAGTCAGTTTTCTAGATTTGAAGTTTCCAGAATCTGAATCTTCTCCACTTTAATTGCGCCGCAAACCCTTTTGCATTTTCTAACGGATACCCGTTAAACTTATATGGCAACAAGCAATACTGTTTGAAAATCAAAACAAGTTTAGCGTTCGATGAAACTTATGTAGACACATTGTTTATACGCAACGCTACGGTCGATTTTTGTTCGGATAGTGAGATATCAAATAATTGGTAAGTTCCTCATGCTCAGAAAAAATACAATCTAAACTTCGTCAGTAGTGCTTATGCTCCATGGTAGACTCCGGGTTTCACTTATCCATCAACTTTACCACTGACCACAACTGAAACTGTTACACCATTTCAAAATACAAACACAGATATGTCGACTACAGCTTTACCGACTATGCAATCTAACACGTCTTTGTCAGATTTGGCAATTAAAGGCGTTGGTTTGAATAACGTCACAGACATTCTGGACACTACTTACAAGTATTCAATAATGGCAACCAAATTGAACTCAAGCGAAATTGTAGATATTACGACTATTCTTAATAATTGTGCTAATGTAGTTGGGATTTCTCCTGAGGTACTGTTCAGTTTTGATACAGACTAGCCAAAATGTTTCCACTTTTAGAATTCTGTTCAAATATTGTCGAATATTGATTGTATCATGAATGCAAACAAGAGTCAACTCAACAATTCAACACAAAAGTTTGTGATCAAAAAATCAAAAATACGATTCTACATCATTTACAGTTTGTTAAAAATATATGGTAGTATGGTTTATAATACAAATGGCACAGTGATTGAATTTCTGAATGGAACCAATCTCGGATTCAGTTCGAAACGTATCGATTGTCAGAATATCGAACAAAATGATGGATTAGTCGATCTCGGGTCTACTTTTCAACGTATTAATTATTCGTCGAATATTCACGCAACATCTCTGAATGGTATTATAATTCCACTGAATGATATTTGTCAATCTACTAGTTGTGAGTAAAACATGGTTATGGTTAATTATTTCAACAGCAAAAATCATTACAGTAACTCACATGTTCTTCACAATTTATCGCGATCGGAAACTTTTCACAGGAACCCGAAAACTTAGAATATTCGACGATCAAAACATTGAAAATCATAACGTTTTTGACAACGATGACCCAGGTTAAACATCATTATTGTAGACTCAAAATAGTGAGAAAATCGTCCGAGGTGGAAGCTGCCATTTATGAGATAGAAATGACGTAGAATATTAGCCATTTACCAATATCTACCACGCGGTTACTGTAGATAAAAATTTCAGCAGCGAAAATATCCCAAACAAGATTCTTCAAGAATGTGACAAGTAGATTTTTAGACTTTTTAGACACGTAGAACTGAACTCCCGTGGAATAACTTTTTGTTCCAGACACAGTAGACCCTCCATCAAGATGTTTACCTCAAATTGCACTCACTAGTAATACACCTGTTTTGTGTGCAACGGTGATGAATAACGGAGAAGAAATAAGTAGAATAAGTTCAGAAAATAATGAGAACAATGTGATGGCAAATTTGCAGTTCAATATCAAAAAAGTGAGTATTTCGAAATGACAATTAAATAGTTACTGTAGTTTCAGATACCCAATCCATTACACGGGAGATTCGAAGTAACATGGTGGAATACATCTTCGAATCAATGGGCAAATGATATGTTTTGTAAAATAACAAAAAAGACAGATGATATAATCAATGCCGAATGTTCTCATCTAACTGATTTCACTGTAATTGTAGTTGGATCTCTAGATGATCAAGTTGTATGTGATCAAACATTGGCTATCATTGGATATATTGTCAATTCATTTTCCATCATTTCTCTATTATTTTTGACAACTATTTCTGGTCTAGTATTGTAAGTCGAAAATCATGATTGATCTTATCAATATGATTATTTCAGCATTAAAAATTCGAAAATAAAACGGTTAGTTATGATTATGAAAGGTGAAGAACAAAAGACTGGAGATGTTATTGTACTGTTGTATTATTTTTCGCTACTTCTGTTCTATTTCATTTTCGTTTGTTTCTCGGATCGAAAAAATCAAACTTTTCCTGATATTGGATGTATTATAATAGCTACACTCATGAATTTCTTACTCATTTGGTATGTTTTATGATCTACGTGAACAGATGGGAACCCCTTGACAACCAACCTGGTTATCAGCGTTGACTATTCAGAACTCTTTTTCCGCCTTAACTTGTTGAAAAAATCATTCCTAAAACGCTTCCGTTTTTTTTTTGAAAAATAGACACAATGTTTTTTTCGAAGGTAGAGGGGTTCTCATCTGTCTTTCAATTTTTGGATCAAGTAATAGCATTAACTACAGTACCATAAGGTTGAATATCATACAAGGAATCCGAGTTGTGAAACAATGGAATTATAAACATTCAACCGGGAAATTGTCATATTTAATTTCGGAAATCACATCGACATATTGGGCCATTGGTATTTGTGTTGGAATACCAGCAATCTTATGTATACTATTATCAACATTGGACTCTGCATTTTTCGAAAGGAATGATTCATTTTGTTGGATTAGACCAGACTACATTAAACATCAGCGCCATCGTCATTCCTATTTCTATATTAATACTGAACACTTCGATTTGCACAGTTCTCATTTGTTATAGAATGTTTTTCTGAAGAAGAAAAAAGTTGTCAAACAATGATGTAATAATGTACATGTATACAGAATTAATTAATTTAATTTCATATAGATCACATTTTATGACGCTGAGTTTTGGTCAAAAATATTTTCGATTATTATAAGGGAAATAGCACTCGGCACACCTTGGGTAATAATTCTTTTCACTATTTTGCCAAAAAATATATTTGATAAGAAAGTTATTATTCAGATAATACAATACTTCAAACTTGCCTGGCCGACTATAAAATTTTGGAATTATTTATTCACAATTGTTTTGGGATCACAAGGAACTTTACTTTTATTGATTTTTTTATACAAACGTCAAAAGATTTATCGAAATTTCAGTTCGAAGCGAAAATATAATCAGCCTTCGAAGTACTGAAATATTGAATAAATAAACATGAAAGATATTTATTTTCTTTTCGAATAAACACTAAATACACCAGTGTCATATTTCTCGTTTCACCCGCCCACATTTTTTACGAGTTCTATGGTTATCAATATTTCAATTTTTTATTTTCCTCCTTATCACTGTCCATCCTTTTTCAATCTTTTCAAATAATCGGTTTATGTTAGCCGCTTCTAATGACATGGTCAATATTCTTCATAACATCAATAATCTTGATCTATAGTTCAGTGTATTGTCTATCTGATTATACATATTCGTTTACACTTTCGGAATCAAGTTTGGACAATGTAGCTTCGTATTATTCGATAAGTGTAGTTATTTATGTGAAATATCAATCAAATGGGTTGGCACAGTTCAAAACAAATGTATATAACTTGTCTCCTTTACATTTTTCGATGTTTGTGAACGGTGAAAAGTGAGTCATTTTTGTTTGTTATTCAGTTATGTATTCTGTTGTTAAAACCACCATGTGAAAATGAGACAAAATATGTTCTAGCTGTGGTTTGTTGTCGCGAGTTTGTGTTTTCAATTTACAAAAAGGAGAAAGTATTCATATCAAGATTGTTAAAATAGATCAGGTGAGACCATTTCTCAGGCAATTCCCCCCATCGGAACGTTTCAAAAAATAACTTTTCGTAGGAAAGTGAACTCCTCTCATTTTCTTACATTGATCAAAAAAGGGAGCCACAAATCAATGCTGGTCAATGTCTTGTTATTTTGCCCGGATCGTTCATAAGTAACTGCATTTCTGCATCTGAGAACCACTACAGTGACGGAAACAAGTACCTTGGAAACTTATGCCTTTGTTCTGGTCCTGTTACTTCTTGTACTCCGATTACCAAAAATGATTCTTGGTGAGAAATGTGAAAACTAATCGATGAACAATTTTTGTTTTAGTATCAGTAACGAGCAATGGTGGAATACGGATACAACAGGGACACCTCATGATTTACCTACAATAACTATGATAACAGAATCACCTACAACACCTGATACTACGGTAACATCGGCAAACACTACTCAAGGAATGAAAACAACTATGACAACAAGATTACCAGGTAGCTCACGCACTTATCAGTATACCACCCAAACTACCACGGATATCTCACCACACCCTGCATCAACACTTCATCCTACCACACATTCATCTTTAAGCCCTGATCAAACAACAACTCTAACAACAGCTAGTTCACCCCTTACATCACAATTCATAGTAACCGATTCTACTTCCACAATGGTCCCAACGCCACCCTCATTTTCTACTACTCGGCACTCAGAGTTTTCAACAGGATATGCAACAACTAACGTTCCAACGAGACCAATGTTGACAACAACAAAAACCTCACAAACTACATCACATTACCCATTCACAACTTCCCCTCAATCGTCTACGGGTAGCACAATAGTAACAGGAACAACAATTCACTTCACCTCCAAATCTCATTCAATTACATCAACCCGATCTCAAACTACTATTTCAGTTCCAACTACAACAACATCTATAATACCTTCTACTTCTCAACTATCATCGTATGTTTGAAATTTTCCAAAAAATATATTATTAATGTGTTACAGGACACAGACAAGTTCAACTATGTCAGTTATATCAACAACATTTGCACCAACAGAAGAACCGACGCTGAAAAATTTGAGTGAGGTTAGTAGACGGCAGGGGGGTTTTGCTTTATTGGACCGGCCGAAAAGCCCGACCCGGACAGTGTATTCGGGCTGCGCTATCGGTCTTCCGCGTTACAACCTCCCCTGATGGAAAGGTCACTCGAGTATTCCCAGTTTGAATTTTCAGAGTATAATTGGAATCAACAACGTTTCGAGAATACTCAATGAGACTTTGATATATTCGAATTTAGGAACCTCTTTAAATTCAACACAAGTATACGAAATATCAACAATTCTCTACAATAGTGCTAATGTTCCGGGTTTGAGTAGTAATGTTAGTTAGTCAACTATTCAAGACAAATGTGATATTTTCAGGACTCGGTGGCAATTCTTCAAAACTTAGATAACATTTTGAATGTGAATGAAGACACAATGTATCAAAGTGGCAGTAGTTCACAACAGTTTGTTAGTTATATACATAAACTAGTTATTATTAATAATTTAGATTGCTGGCAATGTTACCCATGATGGTTCACAATACGGAGGATCACAGAATTGATTATTTGGATGGCACTAACTTAGGATTTACAGCTAAGAAAATCGATTGTACAGTGAGTTTTTCTATTTTTCTACTCTCGAAACTCGAGTTTTTTAGAACTTGGATATCGATGATGGTCTACTAGATTTGGGGTTTGAGTTTGAATTGATAAATTCAACCAGACAATCAAGAGAACATAAGAATTCAATTGTGGTCCCTCTAACAGAATTATGTTCAACACAAGATTGTTAGTTTTCAGAAATTTAATAAAACAACAGAAATTCCTTCTCAATCTCCGAATCATTTTAGTGACTCATGTGTTTTTCACAATTTATCGACAGAGCTCATTATTTGTTGGACAACAAAAGTATAACATTTATAACGGAAAATCAACACCAATTGGTCAAAAAACGAAGACGAGAACTAAAAGAGATGTCACAAATGTTACGCGTGAGTAAATATCTGTCATCCTTCTCTATGAAAATGTATACCAGTTTATAGAATCATCTGCTCCATCAGCATGTTCTCGTCAAACATCGGTTACTGACTCTCCCATTATGAGTGCTACTATTATGAACAACGGTGTTATGCTGAGGTCGACTAATTCTGAAGCCATAATGGCTGTTGTCAAGTTTAACATAAGTCAAATACAAACTCCTCTACATGGAAGTTTCAAAGTGACATGGTGGGATACGGGAAGATCTCAATGGGCAACAGATCGACAATGCACAATTGTCAGTGAACAAAATGGAATTGTTACTGCACAATGTTTACATTTAACGGATTTCGCAATCATTGTGGTGAGATTTTTCTCGATTCACACTCTACAGAGTTTGCCAAAATATAAAGTGTTATTAAGGATGCCGCACTTAATGATCCAAATGTCTGTGATACTGCTTTGATAGATCTAGGATATGTTGTCAATTCAATATCAATTGCCGCATTGGTGTTTTTGTCAATATACAGTATCTCAACATAGTCAGTTGTCTTAACTTAAAGACACCTTTTCACTCAGAAATGGATTAAGTTTTTTAGAGCATTTATGTGTGCGTGCGGGTACAATAACCCACAAAAAATTATTATTTTGTGTTTGCCTCTTGAAACCTCAAACATCTAAAATAGAAGTATTTTCAATATCAAGATTTTTTCTGAGTGACGAGGTGTATTCAAGTTCACAAAGATTCTATTACAGTAGCCGAAAGCTTTCAAATCATCGATTTTTTCGAATTTTCGAAAGTCATACTTTGGTTCGACGTGACTTCATTGTGTTAGTATACCACATCGATCTTCTGTTGTTTTATTTTCTCTTCACAGTTTTCTCAAATCAAGAAACGTCGGGGAGTCTCTGTACGACAATGGCTGCACTTATGTATGCATTATTATTGTGCTCAATACTTCTAACAATATTCCAAGGAATTCGGAATGTTCTCACTTTTCTAACACCGAAATTATTCCGTATTGGAAACACTTTACTGTCGCCGCCTTCTGTTATAACACTAAGTATTGGTAAGATATGATAAAATCATGGCAAATGTAGGAATGCAAAAATTTTACAGTAATACCGTTTTCTATTTCTATGCTTCTCTTGGTGTTCACTAACTTTTTTGATCGTCAAGACTGTTTCTGTTGGGTTCGACCGGACTATGTCATTTTCGCTATAGTGGTGCCTATCACTGTTTTGCTACTCAACACAGTATTTTGTACAATCCTCATAATTTACAAGGTGTTTTTTGGAATGAAACGGAAGTTCAGCAGTAGAGAGGTAAAGTCTAAAGGGGGGGGGGGGGGGGTTGAGTTGAATAATGAAGTTGTTTTCAAAAATAATCAGCACCTTTGATATAGGCACTCATGAAAAAAAACGTTCCTTCAAAGGTTCCATGATTTTCGGTTTGGGTATATCAGTGAATCGGTATGAAATCCTAATGTCATTTCACAGGTTTGATCATGATGGTTTTGGGTCTCGAGGCAACCAAAGTAAAATGAAAGATTAAAATCGATGTATTCGTTACAGGGTGTTCATCATTATGATCCAAATGTTATCACCAAAATAGTTTCAATAATAGTTATGCAAATATCTCTTGGAATGCCTTGGTTTCTTCAATTCGGAACTCTCTATTCACCTTATACTACTTTTTGGCATTATCTTTTTACTATTGTGATGGGATCACAGGGAACTATACTACTTCTCATCTTTGTCTACAAGAAATATAAAATAAGAGCATATGAAAGTGAACAGAGATCGAGTTCGCGACAACCACAATCAATACGAAAACGGGCAATTACATCAGAGGAAATATTAGAAAGTTATGATTAATATATTGTTATCATTTTAGTTTGCATCTAATAAATAAACTAACTTGTTCATATTTTGTGGTGCTAATTGATTATGTTGAGCTAATCTCGAATTCTTTCCAGCTGTTGGTGTTACAGGTCTGAAAAACAACACTATAAATATACTAACTCTCTACAGTATTCTGAACTTACTGTACTACTGCTTCTGGACTATGACTATCATATGAAATATGTGATGCTGGTGCAAAACGATCATACGCTTTTTGAGATGAAGAGAGATCGGTGTTCGAATCTCCTCCAGCTTCGTGATCGAGTAATTTTTGGATACGTTCTGCTTCAAGAAGGGCTTTCTCTTGTTCCCAGTTTTGAAGAGCACGTTCATCTCTGGAAATGAAAACATTCTAGAATTAACTTTTATCTGAAAGAATTATCGCAGTTTTGTGATTTTACGATTCGCAGGTGGTCAACTTCTTATGTCACATTTCACATATTGTTTTTCCGAATGGGTTTATGTTTTTTCACAAGGTCAATTGTTCACATGTTGGTTTTTCACAAGTTTCCACATTTTTTCCAAGTTTCAATTTTTCAAGAGATTCTAAAAAAAAACCTAAATCTAACACAGCTGGAAATCCTTCCTCAGATTTAGTCGAAAATTACAGTATTTTTCCTTCACTGCTGACGTAAAATTGAAACTTGTGAAAAATATCAATTGTTTTTTCACAAGTTCCGATTGGAACTTGTAAAAAATTGACCATGTGAAGAAACAATATCCGAAAGAATTTATGAACACGAGAAATTATTTTTTGAGTGACAAGGTGAGTGTGGTTCAGCAGGTTCGGTGTCTTACTATTTTTTTCTATTTTTTGTGTGTTCGTGTGATTGACACCGCAGGCCTTCACAAAAAATAACATAAATCCCGAATATATTTCGATAATTCAAGATCTTGAAACTTACTGTTCACTTAATCGCTTTTCACGTTTTGCAACCGGAGCAAAAGCGCCTCCTCGAGAACCAGGTGAAATTTGGTTATCAAAAGCACTTCTCGAGTTTGGTGAGAGTTGAGATACATCGAACTGTTGTGGTAACTGGGTGAGTACTTGAATTGGTTGTGGCTGTTGTTGTTGTACAAATTGTTGTTGTGAATATCCTTCTTGTTGTGATGGTTGTTGTTGTTGTTGTGAAGTCGGACCATCATAAATGTCAAACTCTTTCAATAATTTTTGTTCTGTTGGAGATATAGGTACTTGATGTTGTGGAACAGGTGGTCGTTGTTCTGTATAGTACTGATTGGATGTTTGTTTCAAAATTGTTTCATGATCTGGATCGAAATCAGAAATTTGTTCGAATTGTGTTGAATCGCGAGATTTTGGAGACAAATCCATGTTGAGAGTCTCATTGAGATGATTGTTGACAGCATTGAGAGTGTTGTCAAAAGTCTCTTTTGTTGCATTTACTGGTTGACTGTAAAAATGTCTTTATCATAAAGATCAGAGAAAGGTATAATGAGGAAATCTCAGTAGTGTAGATTTTTGTCAGGCTTTCTAAGTTTTCGGCTTTTCAGAAAAGTATTTATACTTCGAAGTACTATTGCATAATTTACGACCCGGATTCCGGTAGCGACTTTTCTGGCCTTCGAATAAAAGTCCCGAATCTCACCCTTGACTTTTTCTCACTCTTGAACAGTGTTTCCATGAGCTTTTATTGAACGTTAGCCGCTATAATGTAGGAACGTAGAAAAACAAAATAAATTCAGAATTCCCAAAACTCTTAGAAATGAGTTCACGTTTTTGGATATATAAATTTATATTGTTTCTAATTTTGAGAAGTTTTCAGATAAATGATAATACTTGAGTATATAAATGTATATTACCTCATATTTATGTTAAGTTCCAAACTTGGAAATTTGTTTTTGATGTTTTCAACAAGATGACTGCCATTCGCAACAATGTTATTAGTTGTATTACTGAGATATTGATCCGCTTCTCGAAGAAGATCGTCAGCATTCGATGGAATATCTTGAATCCGATTTTTGATATCATCCAGTTTTTGATTTTCACTTTCAAAAACCCTTTCTACCTTAGTTTGAGTTATTGGCTGTTCTTCTTCAACACGTGGTCCATTTTTATGTTCATCAAGAAGTTTGAAAAAATAATAGACGAACGCAATTGCGGCTGCTGTTAGGACATATCTAGTAAATGGGGAGAAAACTAGAAAATGTTCGGGTTCTGGACATTCCTCCCATTCGTCTGGATCATACCCAAGACGATCGTTGTACACCATACCTGAAAAAATGACAAAATATACAATTAAAAACATTGCAAAAATCTATTGAAGGAGAGACTTTTCATATAACTGTATGTTGATATTTATTTGACCTATCGCTACACAAACAACAGAGAAAAACTAGTCGTGGGATATTTGACTTTTGGAAATTTGACAGCAATATTTTCAAAGATAAACTGTTTTCTGTGGTTTTCTCAAGTACTGTATATTTTCATATGAAAGAATACGTGAAATCTCGAAAAAAATACTTTTGCCTTTCTAAAATATTCAAAATCCACGTGAATTGGACTTCAGAAAGAAAGAAAAGTTCTCTTTTCGTTCGTTGGAAAATCCAGAAGTTCGTAGTGAAACGTGTTCGTTTTTTCTGAAGCTCTTACGTTCGATTTTCAGGTCGAATTTTATTTCCGATTTCAAATATATTGATGATTTTCAAATTTCGGTGTCTTGCGCATAGGAAAATTAAAAAAAAAACCAAAATGAAACTTTGTGGCCTTTTTTTATTTACGAAAGTTCAATTTGTGAAGAAAACTGAAGACTCGAAATGTGTAAAGTGAAAAGAGCAAGAAAGTAAAAGGAAAAAATAGGAAAGAACTTCTCTGTTATTCTTGTTTCATCGATCTTTTATCTCCGATTTGTTTTTCTCATCTGATTATTTTTTGTTTTTAGGGCAAAATGTGGTATTCAGATATTCAGCTAGTCATAAAAATTTGTGAACATCAGTTTAGAATACGGCCTTTTTTTTGTTTCCACCGGTCAGAAAAAGCCCGGCCAGGACCGCCCCGATTTTCGAACGTCAGTTTCTCAGAGCCTGGGTATAGTATTTTCTCGAAAAAATTGTGGAAACCATTTCTACTTTTTTGGTCTTCTAGAGAAAATATGATTTGTAAATGTGAGTACAATGTATGTAAAGTTCCGGATATGTTTGGGGCCCGTTTCCGGCCGGGCTTTTCCGGCCTTCAATAAAAAAGGCCGACCAGGGCCGGACCGGTCAGAGCGGGCCTCCGCTTGGTCCAAGAGAGCCCGAATCTCATGCCTGAAAAAAAAACAACAGAACAGAAACGAGTTAAATCCGATGAATAAATAAAAAAAGATAAAAGACATACAACACTGAGAGAGATGAAATCAATCCGGGAAGTTGGAGAAGAAAAGAAGAAATCAGTGTTACAGCCAGTTAGTTGTTTCGAAAAAAAAGAGCAAGTATGACAGAGAGATGAAAGAAAAGCAGTTGTTTGGAAAGAGGAACACGACAAAGAATCGATGAAGAGGCGGAAAATCATGTGTCGAACAGATTGCCGAGCTGTTATTCTCTGATGAATTGGTATTGATCTATCTGCAAAACCAAGTAACAATAAAAGAGAAAAAATACGGCAAAAAAGATTCGAGTTGTTTTTGTTGGTGTGTGCGATTACAAAATGAGAAAATGTGTGATTTATTGACAGAATAACAAAACACGTTTCAGAACTTGAATCTAGAATTTTAAAAAACTGGGACTCGTAATAAACTATTTTCCTGAAACGAAAATCTTTTTCTTTTTGAAAACTCAGTGCTGTCAAAATGAGGTGGCTCCACAAAGACTCCTTATTTTGTTAGAAGTTAGTGGGGCCTGGGCCCGCATGGGCTCGTTTTATCAGGAAAGAAAAGTTGGAAGTTAAAAAATGAGAAACGTCAAAGTCTCCCATTTACCCTTTTTTGAAATTTTGAAATGAAGGAACATCTCCGAAAATAAATGTTATGATTTTCATATCATATTATTCTATTCTTAATTTTTTTCTCGAGTACTAGACCTTTTCTCCAAAATTTTTTTCAGAGAAATTTCGTTCAAAAATAAGGTCTGGCCCCTTTTTTCATGTTGCACCCCATTCAGTGAACTTCACGAATTCCAAGGGTTCTATAGAAATTCCTATAAAGTACACTTTGCGTCATTTTCGACTTTTGAAACCAGAAACCAACTGTGTCAGTGTTTAGTCATCACTTTTAACTTTATATCATTGGAATATGTTCGTAGTACAAAAAATTCAAATGAAATATAAAAAAAAACACTTGTCTGATGATTCAGTTGTGACAGAACTTTTTATCATGCTCTCTTCTAGTTCGTATTTTATTCAAAAGTGCATCTAATGACCAGTTAGACAAAACTAGATTCTGTGAATTTTTATATGCCTTTTGAGGGTTCCGATATTATGAGAATGCAAATGTTGACCGTTTTTTGAAAAGTTATAGTAACCCCGGAATGAAATTCATATGGACACAAACAGTTGCCCATATTTCATTGAAATCCGACAACTAGCAGAGAAAATATTTTTCGGGTATTCTCCAAGGATCCCCTGAACGAAAAACGTATTTCATTACTTGTGATTTATATTCAGTTCAGTTCTATAACTCATCAGACATTCAACGATACGAATGTTCTTGACACTGTTTTTCATGTTCATAATTGTTTTTTTTTTGTTGTAAATGTTCAATATTTTACAGATATTCACGATGACATGTGCTAGTGCAGAACAATATGAAATGTACACTTCTCGAACATATTTTTTTACATTACTAGCAAACTTATTCGCAATTTTAATAACATTTCTAGTATTATTTTTCTCAATACGTAAATTGTTATCCGAAACTGTTATCAACGTATCCACTCGTGTATTTCTATTCATCGTTTTATGTCACATTTTTATTCATCATATCTCATTTCTTGCGTTGAGAGTAAGACACTACATTAGACTCTTATACTTCAAAACATTTTCAGATTCAAGTAGTTTACAAAATATTATTTCAACTCGATGATCACTGTAACCTTTTTTATACTGTAAGTGAATGTTTTTTGGTAACTCGTGGATTGGTATACGGTAATACTGGAATTATTTTTATTGAAGCATCAATGTTGATCGACCGTATTCTTGCAACATTATTCACAAATTTTTATATGAAATGTAAATTGTGTCTTTCTGTTCTTCTTTCTCTTATTGCGGTTAGTGAGCGGAAAAAATGAAACTTTTTTCGATAACAATCTAGAAACCGACAGAAGAGTATGTCAAAATGAGAGACTCGGGCAGTGAGACATTTAAACGCTAGATGATCTGGATGACTTGAAAATAGGAAAACAAAATAAAAACACCCAATATGTATTACAAAAAAACCTAGTTTATTGAATAAATTACGAACGTGAAAACAATATAAACGTGACATTTTTGCGTGTGTGTCTCTCTCGATTGGTTTTTTTTTCTAAAATTTGGAGTACACTGTTTTACGAGGGACGTACGAGAGAGTTGGACTAGAGAAAAGTTTATTCTTTTGCTTCATTGAAAGCCGTTAAACCTGCTGATTTTCTCTTGAAACCCGGACCAAAATCACTTTTTTTATTGGCTGACACTTCTTGAAGATTTTTTTTCAGTTTATTTCGAACACTTTATTGGTCTACTATATCTTTTCCGATGTTGATTCAACTGAAATTGTCACAGCCTGCGGATCGTTACCATCTGTATCTCAACCTCGTTATGTAACGTTTCTAGAACGCAGTTTTCCAATATCGATTTTATTTCTCTTTGTCAATCTATTCTTGCTCTACTCGAATTTTCGAATTGCAAACAAGATCAAGTAATCGATGAGTTGTTGTTCATTATGTTTCTTCTTCTTTTTTTTCAGATCTTCCTATGATGTTGATACACGATTCGAATCGACAGTCTCCATTATCTCAACTCAAGCTTTATTCATTGTTTCTTTTGCTCAATTTCTAACAATATTTCTTTATACTATGTTTACATCTATTCTTATCCAACACATTTCTGGAAAAGTATCAATTCTTAATTATGGTCTTATAGTTTCTATATTCTATGTAAGTTTGAGAAAATATTATGATCGAGATACTTAACGTTTCAATTTTTAACAATTACAGCCCCATATTTATTGTTTTATAATTTTTCCGTTAATGATTATCAGAATGATTAGCTATGTTAAAAGAAATAGAGCAAAAACTATAAAAACGTTGACAACAAACAAAGAATCTCACGAAGAATATATCAAAAGAATGAAAAACACATGGAATAGTTGATCAATTGTGGCTTCGACAAATGAATGACACAATTTGTGACTGAAATAAGATGAACCAAAACGAAGAAGATGTGTTTGAATTGAACATTTCATGTACGAATCATCCTTTTTTACAACTTTCACATATGAATTTTCTTCCTGTTTTATAAACACGACATTCATATTCTTCTCCGCATTCTTTGCATGTCAATATTTCGATATCATACTCCAAATTATCACCAACTTTATTAACTGCTTTTTCTGTTCCAAATTTTGCACCAATTCCTCCAGCCACGCCACCCAATATTCCACCAATCAATGTTCCAACTCCTAAATACTACAACATCAATGAATAACATTTAGTGCAACCCTTAAATTAAGATCTCTTTATTCCCAAACGAAAAAAACCATTTCAAGTCACCCTTTTAAGTTAATAACATCAATGTTATCGTGATTTTTACTGGTAAAAAACTTTTCTTTATTTTTTGGCATTCATCCAGCAGGTTTTATGTTTTTCTGGAAAGGCACAGAATTGAAAAATATTATGTTATTTTAGCACTTTTCGGAGATTGAATTATCCGAATAGTTATTAAGCTGAACGATTGTTATTTTTATGAGTACTGTAGATAGTTATTATAAATGGCAGAAATATTGTTGTGTTTTTTATGAATTCCATCAATAGACTTTTCATCTAAAATTATTTTCATGGTTTTATTCCTTAAATTCGATGATTTGAGGGGATACGTTTCTGGACAAATTTCCTGTGATAGGTTTTTTTTTTCAGAGTGTTTATATTTTTACGAATTCTTCAATTTTTGCGTTTATTAATTGTCTGTGTTGCGGCCCGTGTTCGAACATCTTCTTACAAAGGAGGTTTAACTTGTCCTTATTTCAACTTTTCGCGATAATCTACAATTTTACTAAAACGATAGTATCAATAACTTTTTTTTTGAGACGCTGAGCCCGAACGTCGCGTTTTTGGTAGTGACGATTTTGGTACTAAAAAAATCTCCCGAAATTTTGCGACAATTTTCTGCAAGTTTGCGACAAACAGTGTCGCACACTTTGCGACAGATGTGTGGCAAATTGTCGCAAAATTGTGCGACTTTTTTTCTCTCAAAATCACCCATTTCTTTGTCGCAAATTTGCAACATGAGATCAAAACGCGGATTTTGTCCCGAGTAGTACCTGGTAAAATGGCGGTTCCAGCCGTGGCTCCAATCAACCCACCAGCTAAACCACCACCCATTCCGGCCATATTTGTTGACATTGAAGTGACTGTATTTCGAGTAGTTGCATTTTTCTTATCATCATATACACTTAATCCAACATCAACAGCATCCAATGCAACGGAAGCTACAGTCAATGGTGTTGATTTTGCCACAAATCCGACGACTTGAACTGCCTGCAACATCCATTCTTTCTTCACCTTCTGACCAAATTTCTTGAGGAAATTCACAGTTTTTGTAGTTTTGATATTATCGTGTTGGGGTTTTGTGTCGTCAGACATTCGAATTTTCGGAAATGCTCATAACGTGACTGATCTCAATTTTTATTTTCCTGACGTCAACATGTTTGATACATTTTCATTTCCAGTAACAGAGAGTTAATTTGGATCGTTTTTGAATCGAAAAAAAAAACACGAATTTTCTCGAAACCGTTTTTGAAAAACATCATTGGAAATTCATCAAAAACCCTTAAATTCTAAGCCAATCGTTTTTTCTTCGTAAAATTAAAAATTGTTATTTATTAGTTTGAAGACCTTTGTTTTTCAATTTTCATTTTTTTTCAATTTCGATCTTTCCGGTCCCCATTCAGGATGATAGGAAAACCCCATTTCAATTTGGGTCCCATTTTTGCGCCCCATTCAGGAAAATTCATTCAAAGATGGGGCCCGGGCCTTTTTTCATTTCGGGCCCCCTTTGGGGACATGTGTTTCAGACCACATTTTATGGGGCCCGGTCCCATTCAGAGGGCCTCATTTCAGATTTCCCAAAACACGTGATTTTCAGAAAAAGTATTCCAAATTATGAAAATTATCCTTGAATATGTACAAGCACACCTGACATTGGATATACCGAATTAGCCGTTTTTTGTATGTATTTCCTCCTTCTTCAGTTGGTTTTTTTTTTTGTTAAACTACTGTCATAAAATGTGTTACTTATTCACATAAATAGGAATCAACACGGTTTTGCTTTTGCATGCTTTATTTTGAGAGAAATGAGATATACCTAATCGGGCCGGACACGATAGAAGTTGGATTCCAAAGTAGATAGTGCAGATGTTAGTTTTTCATTATTTAGTATTGGCGTTTTTTGGAACGTAACCTTTTGGAACGTACCATTACCAAAAAATGTCATTTTGATAACTGTTTATTCTTGAAAAAAACGGACTTGGAAAAAATAAAGTGACCTTTAGAACTCAGGAAATCAAGAGCGGGGTTTGAGCGGACCGCTCAGCTTGAGCGCCACGCTCAACCTCCGCTCAACTGAAATAGAGGGACTCGATCGAGCGCTCGACTGAAATAGCGAGACTTGAGCGGAGCGCTCAACTCAAAAAAAATGTGAGCGGGTCCGCGGCGCGTCAGCCGCGGATGCGCGCTGCTACATTTCTGAGCGGTCCGCTCAAATCGCGCTCTTCACTTCCTGAGAAGAGCGAAATTTTAAATCGATGCATGTGTGACAGGGATCAGATTTCGATGAACTATTTCAGGGATGTTCAAAACGCCGGCAACTGCCGCTTTTTGCCTTTTTCGAAAAGGCAAAAAGAAAGGCAAGCCGTTTTTGGAAAGGCAATGAAAAGGCAAGGCAAAACACAGCCTTGCCTTTTGCCTTTCATGCCTTTTTCATAAACGGGTGGTTTCACACTTTTCATGTTTTTTCCCTTGGAATTTAAACAAAAAAAAAAGAACACAAATTTTGAAAATTTCCCGAAAGGTCATTCAATCGAGTGACCGACAGCAGACGCGATAGGTAAGGCGTTATGCGTTGTGTGTATTTTCTCGAATGTTGGAAAAGGCAACGCCGGCGGCACGCCTTGCCTACCTTTTTTTTGCCTTTTATCAGAAAAGGAAAGGAAAGGCAGAGCAAAAGGCGTAGCCAGGAAAAGGCAGAGCCAAAGGCGTAGCCACGCCCACAAAGGCAAAGGCGGCGTGCCGCCGGCAGGCAAAATGAACAACCCTGAACTATTTGCATTATTCAAAACGGACTTAATGGTTCTATGCTTGGAGCAAAAACTATCAATAAATTTTTGATTTTCGTCCAATTTTGTCTCTGGTTTGTACATAAATGTATGAAAACAATTGTATCATGTTTCATAAAATTATTTCAGCCCCATTGCGTTTGAATCAACAAACAGAAAAGCTCATTTCCATAGATAAATTGTTTTTGTGACTTCATGTGTTTTATGTTCCAAATATTTTTCATAAATTCAAATTCTCACATAAACTCAAATTCTTACATAACATGCTCAAAAAACCAAGAACCAGAGTAAACACATTTCTTTTTTGTTGTGATTTTACTCATTATCACATTCTCATAGTTTCTTTTCTTTCTGAGTTGTGTTTTTTGATTATGAATCTCGACTACAATACGTCAATTTTGTTCTCATTCTCATTTTTTTTCAGATTATTGTTTTTGCTGGCTGTTGATCATTTGAGTTGGTTGATTATCTAGTCTACCAATAGTTCGCCCAATGAATTCGACATCGTTTTCGTCGAATGATTCATCTATCACTTCGAACTGTATCTCAACAGAACGATTCGAATTATATCGTTCTACGTTCTATATCATATTTTTTTCTTGGAATATTACAGTTCCAGTTCTCACATTTTTTGTCAGTTATATTGCTGTGAAAAAGCTGTTGTTCCAGTCGATATTACCCAAACCAACAATTATTATTCTTTGTGCAATGTTGTTTTTTGGAAATATACATCAATTATTCTTGATCATAGTCAAACTTCGATTTCTGTATCGAATATTCACTAGTGACGAATGTACTCTTTATGATACTGCTAACAATTGTATTATACTGACAACGGGAATGTTATCTGGTTCCTTTGGTGTCACCTTTATACAGTTTACACTATCAGGAGAACGATTTTTAGCTATTTTATTCACTGACTTCTATGAAAAAATAAAAATGCAATATTCGACAATCTGTGTGGTACTCGTGGTAAGAAATTTTCGGCTTTTTGCCTGGGGCAAAAATGCGTGAACACTTAATATTAACGTGACCCCGAATGACAAATTATTTTATTTCTCTGTTTCTCTTTCAAAGGATGTTATGAGAGTCCGTGCTTAGTTTTCAGTTTTCGAATTACGATCAAGTTCATTTACGGCCCAAAAAATTAATTTTACGTTTTAAACGTATCGATAAACATATGAAACACCCAGGCTCGGCCCGTAATTTCTCGGCAAAAAAAACCTGCAACTGTTTCGAGTGTACCAGCCAGTTTTTGTGGGGGTGATGCTCTCCAAATTGCGGCTACTGCAGATTCAAGTATTGCCTAATTTTCAAATAGATAACTTGAAAATTGAAAAAAAAAAAAAAATTTAGACGTGCAGTTTCGAGAGTTTTTTCATTTCTCGTGTTTATCAAAATCTCAATATCGAAGACTTCAACTTTCGATGCGTGAAATTCAAAAAACACAAAAAGGTGTATCAAATTGCTTTAATGAATACATAATAGCTAAGTTATGAAAGTGACAAAACGTATGTAATAAATTGAGGGAAAATAGTTATTTGAGCTATTGTTCCAAACCACTACGAAATGTGAACCAAACATTTGATTTGTTTCAGTCTGTTGTGAGTGTTTCAATTGTTCCAATAATTGCATATGGTGATGCAACTGATTCTGTCGTTACAAATTGTGGATATTTATCAGAAAGATCAAGTGTTATATATAATCAACTCAATGATTATATAATGATTGTAGTTGTTTTTCAACTCATCTTAGATTTTGTTTTGATCAAATATAGTTTCATTGTAGACAAAAGGTATGAGAACAAAGGTCAACCAATCAATATTTCGATAATTTCAGAAGTCGTTTCAACATGACAAAACGATACCAATCCGTGGAATCATTGAAATGTACTCAGGCTATTATCGTTCTTTCAATGTCTCAATTTTTCTTCATTCTTCTCAATTTAGCAATTCTTGTCACTATGTTTTATCTGAAAACACTTTTCAGTGAATTCATATTATCTCTCATTTTGACATTTGTTTATGTAAGTTATGAATATGATTTCAGATATCGAACCAAATGTATTTTTTTTTCAGATAGCACCTTATTCATGTCTATGTTGTCCCATAGTTTTGATATCAACGTTGAACTACATCAAACGTAAACGTACAACAACAATCAAGGGTATGGTGACACAAAAACAAAGCCAAGATAATCATTTAAGACAATTACATGATATGTGGAACTGATTCATCAATCTCTTTAACTAAATAAAATGGTTCAAAACAAAATAGATTCTTATTTCAAAATTCAGAAGTTGACGAGTTGCTGAATTTGCTTTTTCGTAGAGAATCTTGATAAGATCTCTGGCGGCGATACAGAAAAATTAACAATAAAATTGTTCCTTGAGATCCAAAAACTATTGTGAACAAATAACTCCAAAATAATGTATCGGGCCAAGCAATGGTGAAGTATTGAACTATCTAAATAATATTTGAAATTGATATTCGTTAAAATTCGATTGTTTTACCCAGGGAGCTCCAAGTGATAACTCCATTATTACGATACCCTTTATTTTTGACCACAACTCGGCATCGTGAAACTTGACCTGAAAAATATATACAAAAATGGTAAGTAATAAGTTGTTCTTCACACAAAAAAGAAACCCACTTTCTTATTTGACATGATTTTTCTCGGAGAATAGAAAATTTTGTAGGTGACAAACGTTGTACAAATAGAAGCATTCAGTAATAATACAGAAATTGGAATAACTATGGCACTGACAATATAATCGGGACGAATCCAACAAAATGAATCATTCCTTTCGAAAAATGAAGAATCTAATGTTGATAGTAAAATACATAAAAGTGCTGGAAATCCAGTTGAAAAACCAATAGCCCAAAAGGGTGATACAATAACAGATACCAATCTTGAGCATTTACCAGCGAAAAATGTATTTATAATTCGAACTCCTTGTATTATGTTCAACATTATCGAGCTGGAAATTTGAGATTTTCTGATAAATAATCAGGTTTGTTTTTTGAGAGAATCAGAAAAAAAAAACGGATCGAGTCAGATTTATGAGCCGATTCAGTCAAACTTGGAATCATGATTAAAAGAAGTTTTGGCATGGAGAAGTTTGCCAATAAGGAGAGACACAGAGAAAAACAATAAATTCCAATTCTAAAGGTCACGTTGAAAGATTATTATTTTATGTTTTTTATTTGTTTTATCATAATGGTTCTCCAGTTTCAGGTTATGTTTGATAGAAAGAGCACCTAAAATATAGTAAAATGCGAGGAATATTTGGAGAAAAGTCTAGTACTCGAGAAAAAAAAGTTTCCAAATTTTTTTCAACATCTAGTTTTTCTATGTCTCTTAGAAGATATCATAAGAACCGTGTACTTCCGAGTCCGATTTTTCTGTAGCCGGCCCGATTTAGTTATTGTCACATCTCTCAAATAGAGAATATAATGAAAACTTACGTATAGATTCCAGGCGCCATCGGACTGGTTTCTCATTTGGTGAATAAGTAACACCTTTTTACTACAATAGTCTAACAACAAAAAAAACCAAACTCACCAAAGGAGAAGAAAATACAAAAGAATAGCAACTACAACACATCCAATGTCAGCAAATGTTTGGTTGGTTCGATGTGAAAAACATAAGTAAATAAAATAGAAAAGTAGTAATGAAGAATAATAGAACAATACTATCCAATCTCCTTCAGTGATTTCTTGTCCTCTTAAGATCAGTAGTAATCTTCTTACTTTCACTTTGTTCACACTGAAAATTTTTAAATCTTGATTTTAAGTTACGGAGTTGGGATAAACATACAATACTAGACCAGAAATAGTTGTCAAAAATAATAGAGAAATGATGGAAAATGAATTGACAATATATCCAATGATAGCCAATGTTTGATCACATACAACTTGATCATCTAGAGATCCAACTACAATTACAGTGAAATCAGTTAGATGAGAACATTCGGCATTGATTATATCATCTGTCTTTTTTGTTATTTTACAAAACATATCATTTGCCCATTGATTCGAAGATGTATTCCACCATGTTACTTCGAATCTCCCGTGTAATGGATTGGGTATCTGAAACTACAGTAACTATTTAATTGTCATTTCGAAATACTCACTTTTTTGATATTGAACTGCAAATTTGCCATCACATTGTTCTCATTATTTTCTGAACTTATTCTACTTATTTCTTCTCCGTTATTCATCACCGTTGCACACAAAACAGGTGTATTACTAGTGAGTGCAATTTGAGGTAAACATCTTGATGGAGGGTCTACTGTGTCTGAAAAAAGAACTACGCGATTTTGAACTTTTCTTGTTTTTATACCCGAGTTATTGTCTTCCAACACATATGAATACTCTTCTTCTCCATTCTGACTATCATAGATTCGACGTTTTTTCGCTCCAGAAAACAGTTTTCGATCACGGTGAATTGTGAAGAAAATATGGGTTACTGTAAAACAACTTGAAAGTAATCATTTATGGACCTATCATGATTTGAAGAAAAGAAAAAATATTAATTCAAGATTAAAATTGCTGGTACACGCAAGATGTCAGTACAAAAAAAAACAATACATTCAAAACGTGAAACGGGGTCTGACTACGTACTGTACATAGCATTTTTGCTGTTAGGAACATGGTCACGTGGATTTTACACATTCTATAATGCGAACCTATGAGCGATTCAATTAAATTATTTTATTTTTCTAGAAAAATGCGATGCAATTTTCAAAGGCGCGTAGATTTTTCCGGTTAGGTCCCGCAACTTTGGCATAACTCGTCACTTTTATCTACTTGAAAGAGAAAAATATGTTTCAATAAATCGTGCGCGTTGGCAGTTTCAAACTCCAATGATTATTTATTTTTTATGACGAGATCGATTATATTGAAAACTTACAACTCGTGGATTGACATATATCAGTTAATGGGATAATGATTGCATTGAGAAGAGAAGAATGAATATTCGATGTCGAATTGACGAGTTGAAATGTAGTTCCAAGATCAACCAATCCATCATTTTTTCCGAGATTCTGACAAGCGATACGTTTCGAACTGAATCCGAGATTGGTTCCATTCAAAAATTCAATTCTTGATCCATTTGTATTATGAACCATGTTTCCGAATATTTGTAACAAACTTTGAAAAAAAAATTATTTTGAAAAAGTGTGTTTTTCTTACTTTTGTGAGGAATTTTTTATTTGATTCTCTTTGGCATTCATAACACAATCAATGTTCGACAAAATTTGAACTGAGTTCTGAACTTTATTCACTGTTCATGTTTTGATGAATGGTTAAAATACCTCTGTTGAAATTCCGGCCAAATTGGCACAATTATTCAGAATAGTTGTGATATCTATAATTTCACTGGAATTCAGTTTATCTCCCATAATAGAATAGGTGTGTGTTACATTGAGAACTTCAGTAATATTGTCGTGCCCTCACAAGAGACACAGACACATTAATCTATTAAATACCATCTGCCATAAGGTCAGCTGTCTCTTGTGTGTGTTTCATATTCATTCTTGGTTGAGCGGCCACCAACATCGGTCGCTCATTTATATTGCTATTCAATAAATAGTTGAACATGTAATGTAATGGTACTTATGTGGGACAATGGGACGATAATGGGTGATAGTATGGGAGGCTATCACTACTCCATTACAATATTGTTCAAACCAACTCCTTGATCTGCCAAATTTCGGAGTGTTGTATTTGATGGCGAAGAAGTTGTCGGAGTCTGTTCGGTAACATCTGATTCCAAACAATTTTTATTCGCAAGAAAATAGTGATACCTTGAGAGACTGATGTCGATATAGTCGTATCAGTTATTCCATCTGTCCACCATTCTTCATTACTTATACTGAAAATGTGGAATTTTTATGAAGATTCATGTGGTTAGCCAAAATGTATATTTAGGTTTTTTTTCGGGCCGGCCTGAGTTTTGTAATGAAACTTCACGATGTAATAATTCCGGAAATAAACGTCCAGATTAAGAAGTAGTTTCATATTACGATGTGAACATTTTTTCAAAGCTTACCATGTATCATTTTTGTTGTTCGAAGATTGCGATGTTAGAACATTTGCACAGATATTCAAACTTCCAATTTCTGTATTTCCATATTGTTGATTTCTGTTGTTCTCATATGCATAAACACAATTAGTCGTTGAATCTGTTCCAGGAAAAGTCACAATGCAATGACCAGCGCTTATTTGTGGTTCTTTTTCAGAGTCAATATAAAGAAAGGATAGCAGATTATTCTCCTAATGAAAATTTAGATTTTGGAAAATTTCAAAAAAAATCTTACTAGATTATATTTGACTATTTTGATTTTCAAATACTCTCCTTTTTCTAAATTAAAATAACAATCTCTCGATACCATTCCGCAACTGAAATAATAATGTTGTAAACAAAAAATAAACAAATTGCGCGCATACGAAAAAATAATACAAACACCGTCACTGCAGACATTAGGTGCCACCCACTTTATTTGCAATTGTAGCGCACAGTTTTTCTCAAAATGTGTGCGGAAAAACTGCAAAAACTGAAACCCGCCCACTTTCACTCTTCTTTTTTTCGGAAATACGTGGTGACGTTTTTTATTTTTTTTTTTTGTATTATTTTTGCGTATGTGAAATTGATTTATTTACTCACTTTTCTCCATTGGCATACATTGAAAAATGTAAAGGAGACAAGTTATAAACATTTGTTTTGAACTGTGCCAATCCATTTGATTGATATTTGACATGAATAATAACATTTATCGAATATTCCAAGCTAATATCACTCAAATCATTTTCAGAAAGTGTGAACGAATATGTATAATCGTATAAACAATGAACTTTATTATATACCTGGATTATCGAATGTAATATCAGAAATGTTGACCATACCATGTGAAACAGCTGGCATGAACTTTGAAAATAGTATTATTGAAATGAGGGCAATGATAAGCACTTACAAATAGAAAAATTGATAACTCGTAAGCTTGTTGGTATGCAATAGGGAAACTTGACAAGAATAAGGAATGGAAAAAGGGAATAAAAACTTTTTTTATTGTTGTTTGTTTCACAGTGAGTCACTATTGAAACAAGAAAGTACAAAATTTCCCGTTTTTCATATTTTCACATTTTCAGATTCAAAAAATTCGGACAGATTTGATTTTCAAACTTGTACCTGTGCATCGATTGATCCTTGTTCGGAAGCCTTCTCTTCCTCTCCGAAACGAGAAAAACCCGAATTCTTTTTTTTTCCAACACTTTTTCCCCGAGGGACATTTGGAGAAAAAGTCTAGTTCTCGAGAAAAAAAAGTTCCCAAATTATTTTCAAGTTTCCAATATAGAGTTTGCAAATATTCCGAATTTCAACGACCCCTCCCTCCCCCACCTTAATCAATAAAATGCTCATTGATCTTTCTAATAGTTCGAATGTTACACCCACCGACATTCTCTGAGTATCTTCTTTCTCTGCGATATTTTGTTGTTGTGTGGTCGGATATATATTTATAAACTTCGAAGAGCATTTTTGTTTTGTCATAAAATAAATGTTGGCTCCGTTCTTTGAAAAAGCTCCTTCTTTGATAATTTCTCCGACAGGAGCTGTTCTGTTCGAATGTATTTGTAATGCTAACCCAGAACCGACTATCAAATGGCAAGTTGAAATATTAATCCCAGTTTAATTCAAAAATTATTTCAGGTTCCTCAAAGATAAAGAACTGACGGGTGATCGATATGTACAAAAAATCAAGAAGATGGTTGGCAAATATACTGTAACTTTACAAATCAAGGTCAGATTTCACATTCAAAAAGAGGTGCCCGGGAATTTCTGATCTTAAGAATCAGCCCGAAAACTTGAGTTTTTGGAATTACGTCTAATCATCAGAAAACAATAGCCATGATTCGGTTCAAAATTTGCGAAAAAAAACTGTTCTGAACTGTTCAGTAGTAAAGAATCCGTGTCCCCTGATTCAGATCAAACTTGTTCCAAGTAAGGGTCCACTACTCTTTTTCTCTGGCTGTCAGGGGGCCGAGGGGGAGGCGCTGTATGGGCGGTTGATGTCTGACTATCTTTTTTCTGCAGAACCCAACACAAGAAGATCAAGGTGTCTACAAGGCTGTTGCTACGAATTCCCACGGAAGTCACAGTGTCGAACAACAATATATTCATAAATGTACAGCTAATCAGGTGTTCAAAACATTGGACTAAAAATTATAAATTTTTGCAAATTCTAAATATATCGATTACATTTGTTACCAACTCAATTCTACTCATTACAAGGAAACCAACCTCGCGCAGAAATGCGGCTATTTTTTATAATCAGATTGTTTCGATAACTTCTACTGTGCAATCCTGTTTTTTCGAGAACATAAATTGAAAACGAGTACTCAAATTTCATTATACATATAAAAAATAAGTTAACAAACACCATTTTCTGGCCATTGAAATTGAAAAGTAGCAATATTTGCCCCAGCTCTCTCAGAATACCAAACCATCAATTGATCACCAATCCAATCTCCTCCTCGAAACTCTCCATCATATTTGAAATCAACAAATTGATTAGATAATGTAGATACACATCCAGATGTCATGTTTTGTCTTGTTATATACATTCTTCCCGGAGGATATATCAGTGCCACTAATTTATGATTTGATTTAGTTACTGTACTTGATACAATTGGATCAATTGTAGTATTCAAATTATAAGGAATATCCGAAAAGTATGAACAATTTGAATATAAAAGAAGGTGCCCTGATTGACTGATTATGTTATATGTGAGTGAATTTTGATAAAAAGTTGTTGATATTTTCGAAATAGAAGTATCGGGACAACTGATCATCTCTCCGATTTGGGTAGTTTTCAATACTCCATCGATAACAATACTTTGCAAAATACAATTTGGATTCATACTTTTCGTCATCACATACAAACTATTTCGATTTTCTGATATTCTCCATTCAATAATATCACTCGAAATATCAAATAAAAACCCATGAACTGAGCATCTTGTCACAGTTTTGTTCTCATTTTCTGAGTTTTCGATTTCACAACAAAAAATGAGAGTATTCAAAGTGATTGTTGTGTTCTCGATATAAGAAAGTATTCTACAGTTTGATTCATCAATTGATACTGGATAACTTATAACATAATCCATGTTATACCATAAAAATTGATTAGAAGAATATCCTAAAAATCGATTGTTGAATGTGAATCCCGAGTTGTCAATAGTTAAACTAGTTAAGTTCGCATCAAAGTTTTTGAACTCCGAAGTTGTTTTAATCAAATATCCTGTCAAATATGTCAATGGGATCATTGATGTTGTATACTTTCGAGGTGTTGCTGTTGTTGTTATCACATCGCTATGATAGTTGTTGTGATTGTTACCTGAAACTAGTATTTTCAAAACGTAGTTTATGAAAGTGTTTTTCAGATGTGATCATCATCACATCTGCAATTTTAAAGACACCCTATCACTCAGAAATAGTTTTTTCGAGTTCATAAAAATCTCAAAATTGAAAACTTCAAATTGCGATGTATTTGGTTCAAAAACCCAAAAATGTTTGAAAGAAAAAACAAAAAAAAAATTTGCCGTGGGTTACTGTACCCGCACACACACACAAACGGTGTTTGCGGCCGCCTATCTTCCTGAGAACGAATTCAAAAACAGTTTTTTTCTTTTTTTTCGACCTCACAAAGTACTTTTTTCAATTTTTGAATTTCACACATCGAAAGTTGAAGTCTTCAATATTGAGATTCTGATAAACACGAGAAATTAATTTCTGAGTGACAAGGAGTCTTTAAGAGTGACCGAGACGCAGAAAAATATCACTTTCGAAAATGAGCATTATAATTTTTCGTTTAAATAGTTGAAGTTCACGTGTGACACGTGGCCACGCGTGGCAAACTCTGCGTCTTGTACTCTTTCATTACAACTCACCGTTACTAACTAATAATAATATCAAAAGAACTATTGCAGCCGCGATGAAGAACAAAAACAAAATTATAATACTCAGCAACACGAATTGTTTTTTTCTTGACCAACTTCTCACCGAATCCCAACAATCACAATGTAGTAAATCTGAGGGTGCATAAATAAAAGTGAAAACCGAATTCAAAAAGATATGAAACCTAATTTAAGGAGAAACGAAATTCAAGATCGTATCAAGTTTGTCACTCACTAAATCTGTTGTCCCTTGAATTATCAGTATCGTTTCTCCAACTATCAATCCTTACGAAAACATCATTGTTGAGTTCAGAGGACGGAAAGCGAACAGTTCGAACAGCTGCTTCTTTATTGCCAATTGTATCCGAATCCCTTCGGTGTCCCCTCGTAAATGATGATTTTCTCGTTGAACTTTCATCAGACCTATTATTTTTTCAATAGAAAAAATAAACAATTTTGCAAACAAAAAACTCACATTTGATTTCATTCATTTGATTATATTTTTTCAAACAAAAAAATGAGAAAGATAAGGAAAAATGAAATATAAATAGTAATCAATATAGGTTTTAAAATGACAATGATCAAGGAAAAGGAAGCGAGAAAAAATGAATTAAACAATCAGTGTAACCCGTCAAAGTATTATGTTTGTTTGTCATTATATGAAAAAGCATCATGATATCCATCGAGCATGTTGTCGTTGACATATCGAAGAAATACATGCCACGCTTTTTGTTCCTCTTTGGTTGTTGTTGGATAGATTTCTTCTAGCACATTCATCATTGTCATTGTGAATTCCTCCCAATAAGAGTTCTTGAAAAAAAAACGAACAATGGTAAGAACGATCGGTATATTTTGAGATAGATAGATTCGCGTCAAAAAACTTATCAAACCTATCGATAGCACAACTGGTTTTAGCACCGGACTGGGCCGGGCCTAGGAACATGCCTTTGTAGGGTTAAATGTTCAAACACGTTAGTGAATCGAGATTGAAAACAGTTTTTTCAAATAATAGTTACACTAGTACCAACAGTTATACATATCGTATTTCGTCTGATAAAAGAGCATGTGCTTATATTTTTCAAACCCTCTCTCCAAGTGCCCTGAGAGATTAACTTCCATTTAGGGTTCTCATTGTATTCGGGAAAATACGGTATGTACATATGTTACCTTGAATCTTTTTTTGCCGTATGCAGCATGTTGTCTTCCAATATCATAACAACATCGTTTGAGTTGTTCTTCATTCGCAATAACATCGTCTTCGATTAAATTATGAAAAAATGTCGACATTCGATCGGCCAAATTAGACAATACAAAATCTTCTTCAGCCTCACATTGTGCATGTTGAGCATTCGATGATAACATGGCCGATCGAATTTCTCGATTTCTTTTGCATAATCTTTCGATGACTTTTTGAAAGTATTCATGTTCTTCGCAAATATGATCACACCAAACAATTCGGATTCTAGCCAAATCTAATCGCGGTTTTCGGAAATAGGCCAGAATGATGCCCATTGCAAAATGAATATAAATGGAAAGAAAGAAAGAAAACTAAAATGCAAACATTCTTTCGTAGCTTCTTGCTTTTTCTATTTTTTTTATTCTTCCGTTTCTAGCCCAACCCAGTATGACAAATTAACCAATTAGAGTTAAGTGTTTTTACTGACAACCAGAGTTGCGCGGAATGGCTCTTTTGAAAAGTCGGAATTCGCAAGTCGGAAGTCGGAACTCCGCGCAACTCTGTTGACAACCAACGAACAATAAATAAGTAGTAACATTTTTATCCGTATTTCAAATACCAAAAGTGTCGGGTTCACAGTTATTACTCCAAATAGATATCTTCGGTTGGATGCGCAAAAGCCATATACTCATCGTATGAACGTTTGAAAGCTCGACCAATTGCTTCGACAATTGGTTGAGTTGTTGAATTTGACATAAAAACGTGACAAGCAAAACGAGGAAGTAGCGGGTGTTTTGTGATGAAACCAAAATATCTAAAACAATGTTAAAATAATTCTACCGTAAAATGATTGGTAAAGTTTTTCCCTCGGAAAATATTTGGTGTCATGTTTTTTCAATAATTCTGAATTTTCTTGCCCCAACCGGTGCGATAATTTCTGAAAAAACCCAATGGGCATACTATGCAGAAATAAAAAAAAGGACAAATTTTTCGACCTAAACATTTTTTTAAACATGAGCTTCTTAGAAAAATTGAATAGGTTCTTGTTAAAATGCCCGTTTTCAATCCTGATAAAACCTAAAGGTTGCATATTTGTGAACGCTCATCCTTCGGGCCCGAAATAGCAGAAACTCCTGTCCACAGTGAAAACAATAGTGTACAACAATACACCACGCTAATTTTCACGTTTTTAAAATAGGATTTTTCTGTTTTGACATTGATCAATTTTTATTTGAAACAAGCATATTTGAAGAGAAATTTTAATGAAGGAAAGACTTTGAAGTGTAACTTCCTATGTTTTTCTTGCTTCAGCTTGAAAACTCACTTCAATTGTTTTGGATGTGCTCCACAGAAAGAAATATTTTGTAGACTATAGAAGAAATCGAACATTGGACATTGGAAGAACTGAAAATCAAACGAACATGTAAGTACAAATCAACTTTATCGAATATTCATGGAAACTCACATTTTTTCGTCTTTTGTCAATGACATGAATTCCTCGAAACGATATTTCCATCAGAACAGTTTGTGGCACAATTATTTCTTCAGAATTCTTATACATTGATAGAACTTTGTTCATTGCTTGCACTAATATATCATTTCCTTTATGATGAGCAACTTCAATTGAAGCGAGCATTGTCAAATAGAAAGTGTCACGATCATCAGACATTATCTCTGGAAAAAATGACAATTCTACTCATAACATATACGAAAACAAAACTGACTTGTTGTGTTACTTGGTAATGCTCCTAAACAGATTTCTTCGACTAAATCAATTTCGCATACAACTGAAGCTGGAAATATTCCAGACTGGCCTGTTCGTAGATTGGTTCCATATGACCAATGATCTTCAGAAGTTCGATCAACATGAACAGCATCTCCTATTTCCAATAATAATTCATCATTATGTCGAGGATGGAATGCTGATTGAACACGATGAGTTGGATTCTGACTATCTGATGTTGTACAAGAAGAAACACCAGAAGAATCATCAGGTGAAAAAAATGCTGAAAAAAACAGGAATAAAATGTTTGGAAAAATAAATAACGGAAAACTGACACTTTCTTCCGGAATTTCTTTTTCGTCTTTGATTGTTGTTTCCATTCAATCCATCTTCTTCATAATATGAATCTTCACATCCAATTCCACCCATCATCGAATCTGCCATTCCATCCATAAAACATAATTGATGATCTTTGTTACTTGAACTACTATTATGAGGAATTGACATATTTGCAGGAAGTCGGCGAAGTAATTGAACTGATTGGATTGGTAAAGGAGGCAGACGTCGACCTGATGGACTTGGAGATGTGAGAACGGCTGAAAAAATGAGAAAATTTGGAGGTTGAAGCTAAAATTGAGACACACTGAAAATAAAACCTATTCAGTGGACATAGAAGAGAAACAAAATACTTCAGAGTACTTGAAGTTAACGGCTCGACAAAAATTTGCGCAGAGTAACATAAAAAGACGCATCATGATTCTGAGTTATTATGATTTTGAGGAACAAGAAGTTTGGAGCCAAAAATGGTCTTGGTGAATTGACTCAATTTTTGATACCATTGAGAAAAAATACAGTATTTAAACAATCGGGCCTGACCCAATTTTTGTTTATTTTTCAATCCTATTTTCTGAGAGTGTTGACAATTGGGCAGGACTTTTTTCGGTTCGGTTTTTTCGTGAGCAGGCCTGGTTCAGTAGGTTCGATTCAGTGTGAACGAACTTTCATTGTGTACATGAAAAAACCAATTAATCGGAAATACTGATTGTTCGTTGTATTTACGAGAATATTTGAAATATATTCCTCAGCCAAGTTTCCATTCTGAGAGCAGATTCAACGAATAGATAATATTGAGTAACCTCAAGAGTAAAACATAAAAAGGGAACAACTCATGATGTTTTCTTTCTTTTTTTGCGCAAATCAATATTTCTCCCAAAAAACATAAAAATGACCAGTGAAATATAGGAGACAACAAGTGGTATAATTATGTAAACGAAAAAGGGATTGAAAATAAGAGAAAAACTGGTAGATTCTGAATGGGTTCTCCTGAATGGGTGCGCACCCATTCAGAATGGGTGTCCGAAATGGGTGCGCAACAAACGTCTGAATGGGTGCCCAGTAAAATGGGTGCCCATGTTGAATGTCTGAATGGGTGCTCAAAAAATGGGTGCCTGTTTTGATTTTGTTGTACCACAAAATAACGACTGTTCCGTTTACATTAAAAAGCTGATAAGAGCGAGATTGAACTTAGTCTAAAAACGTAGGCTTAGAACGCCTAAAAAATTCGACCGGTCAAAAAAGTGCTCGGTCAGGCCCGCCGTGACTTTTGAACGTCAGTTTCTCAGACCCAGGAATTGATTTTTTGTTTGAAAAAGTTTTGATAAAAATTCATGCGATAAAACAACCTTCCTGAAATTGGCCAGACAAAGTTCGCATGTGTTCAACTAAACTTGCTCTATTTTTTGCAACATTTACGATTACAAGCGCAGTTTTCAATGCGTAAAACGGGCACCCATTCAGATATTCAACATGGGCACCCATTTTACCGGGCACCAATTCAGACGTTCGCCGCGCACCCATTTCGGACACCCATTCTGAATGGGTGCGCACCCATTCAGGAGAACCCATTCAGAAACTGCCAGAAAACTGAATAAGTGTGGTACTGAAAATGACATTTTCTCTGCACTTTAAAAGTTCGACCAATTACCAATTTAGTCATTTCTTTTTTCGAGCATTGGTTATGAGTATAAGTATGAGAATGTGAATAATTGTTGGTTTGAAATTTCAAAGAGAACAGAGTTATAATAAATAAATAAATGAATGAATACCGACTTCAGAAAAACCAGAAGAAATATTGTGAGAATAAAAAGAGTTTTCAATAGAAAATAAAACTATTTTAATTTACATTTCAAAAAAAAAACAAGAAAATATAATTCTCATATTTCTCATTTTCGTTCTGAAATTTCTTGTGAAATGTTCGGAAAAAAAACGACTTTCAGTTTTGTGTCTCATAAACAGCGTGGAAAAAATAAACACGAAGAAAAATATAGAATCTTGAAATTTTTCGTTTTTCTCCTTCGTTCTTCTTCTTCTTCGTTTTTCTTCGTTGTTTTCCATCTTCTGATGATGACGAAAAAGTGGCGAAATGGCGAAGAAAATCGATAAGAAGCGGCTCTTCGAAGAAGGCTCACATTATATGTATTGAAGAAAGGAGACGGGACAAAAAGTAGAAGAAGAAGATGGACACATTTGGAAGAAAATAGAGAAAAAGAAGAGAGAAAATGGTGGTCCCCGACAAAATTAAATGATGGAAACGATGAATGAGTGGAAATGAACGAGAGAATGAAAAAAAAAGATGAGCCAAAAACAATTTGAAAAAGAAAACAACAAAAATTGAATTCTAAATCACTCATATTAATTAAAATCATCTTCTCATTCTCTGAAACGAATGCGGAATAATAATAAACTTTGTGGAAAAACCTGAATCGGGTCAACAAACAAAAATTGGAGCCGAGTTGGAAAAAAAGGCTGACCGGTTTAAAAAACTTCATTCATATTTTCTCGCTGGATACGAATAGAAACGTGAACTGGTTTGACCTTTTTCAAAATAAAACGTGAATGTGTACATTTGCTCGAACGAAAATGTGCATTCCCCTTTAAAAATAGTGTGAGCCGTGATTCTCTAACCGAGCTCTCAACCTTCGGTTTTCATAATCACTCCGAGTTCCTCACAAATTACGTTATTGAAGTCATTCGGAAACTGAGTTGAGAAACCTAATTCTTTACCTAAGAGGTTCGGAGAAGGGAAAACAACCATTCCGAATCGTTTACATTTTATTATTGCTCTCTTCGAAATAGAACAACAATGCATAAATTAATTGATAAAGGAACGAGAAAAAGCATGAGTACAAGAAAGAAAGCAGCAGTATTTCTATTCGAAAATGCATAGCGGAGTACAAAGAAAACGAGAAATTCTTTTGCCAATTTAAAGAGCTAGACTATCCTATTTCATTTCCTGTGGGTCTTATTTCAATGAATTTTGAATAAATCAACACCGTAAACCCATTCAGAAAATGTGATTCGAATCATTTTTGAGATAGAAAAGGAGGCCCTAAATGTTTTATTTGAATTCATATTCGGGCGAAAAAATGATGAATGATATTACTTTTTAGATTAATGATCGATTTGAAAACGCGGAATGTTTTCAGTCGTTTGCCAGAATATCAGACCTAAAAATCACATTCTACCATAACGATTTGACTACAAAAACTTTACATGGTAAGTCAAAATAATTATCGTGATTTTTCTCTCCTTTTTTTCTCGCGCACTGACTTTTCTGAGATGGTTGAGGGTTGGTAGGCGAGGGCAGACATGTTCCTAGGCCCGGCCTTACCCGGCCCTGCTATCAGTTAGGAGTTCACCATGGACAATCTGTTCTGTTTTTCGGCAAGAACTTATTTATCTCGGAGAGATAGCGACTATTTTGCGGAATTAGGAATTCTGAAAATCACGGTATTTCAGGGCTGCCATCGAAAAAAGAGAGAACAGACGAAAAAGATTAAAGGTGCTTTCAAGGCGGAGAGTAAAAATTGCGGGTCTGAAATTTCGAATTTTGTTTTTCGACGAGATTTTTATTTTTCAATGTCATGAAACTTCTCAACATATTCCTCAACTAATTTTAGAATTTTAGATATGAAAAGAAGATTTTAAAAGGGTCATATGAAATGTGTTTTTCGTGCACGAACATCCAGACCTACAAGTTTAATTTTTGTAGATCACAAGCGCTAATTTTCAAATTATCAGATTTTCCTCTCGTTTGGCAGCCTCCTGAAGGTTTTGAAATACCTTGAAAACCTGGCAAACTATTTTCATCGTTTAAATCATTTTTTTCATGAGTTTTTTTTATTCTCGATCTATTTTTCTGCGCAACTAACAAATTTTCCGTTTATTTTGGCAATATATAAGCGAAAAAAGTTGGAGGACCCCCGGCCCTCCTGCCTTTTTTCTGGTCCCGGCCTTTTCGCTCCGCCCCTAAAACCGGGCAAATACTGGAAAGGTGAAACCATAAGGGTGTTCACCCTTATGGAAAGGAGTAAAAGGGTGAAATTCCATAAGGGTGAAAAGGGGTGAAAAAAGTAATACCATAAGGGTGAAATACTGGAAAGGTGAAATTGAAAATTCGTCCAAAAGGGTGAAACCGAAAGGGGTAAATTTTAAAAAAGTATTTAGAAGTTACACTGAAAGGGGTAAAATGCACAAAAGGTTGAAATCAACCTGAAGTTCATGTTTTTTCGTGAAAATTGGTTTGTTGTGGTTTTTGAATAAGGAGATTACGGTAGCAACGTTATTATTTACGTGAAGAAAGTTCACATATTTCACGTGGAAAATAAAAATTAATGTTTTTCGACGAAAATTTGGTAGGAGAGGTTTTCGGTTATGGGAAACACAGTAGTGAGGTTCTTATTTTCACTTTCACGTTTTTTTCATGTGAAAAAAATTAAGTTCATAATTTTCGTAAAAAATAGTTTGTTGGTTTTTTTTTGAGTGAGGAGCAGGGTTGTTCATTTTGCCTGCCGGCGGCACGCCGCCTTTGCCTTTGTGGGCGTGGTCACGCCTTTTGCTCTGCCTTTTGCTTTTCTGATAAAAGGCAAAAAAAGGTAGGCAAGGCGTGCCGCCGGCGTTGCCTTTTCCAACATTCGAGAAAACACACACAAAGTATAGCGCCTGACCTATCGCGTCTGCTGTCGGTGACTCGATTTAATGACCTCTCGGAAAATTCTAAAAAATTGTGTTCTTTTTTTTGTTTAAATTCCAAGGAAAAAAACATGAAAAGTGTGACACCACCCGTTCATGAAAAAGGCATGAAAGGCAAAAGGCACGGCTGTGTTTGCCCTGCCTTTTCCTTGCCTTGTCGAAAAACGGCTTGCCCTTCTTTTTGCCTTTTAGAAAAAGGCAAATGCCGGCAATTGCCGGCATTTTGAACATCCCTGGTGAGGAGATTACGGTAGTACCGTTATTTTTTCACGTAATTGATTTTTCGCGTGTTTTACGTGAAAATGTTTAGAAAAACGATGTTTGTCCTTCTCTGTTGTATATTGATCGAGTTGTTTTTTTTTGGTCTCCAATTGCCTATGGGAAGATTCACATCAAGAAAAAAAAACAGAAAAAAGTGGTAAAAAACTCAATCGGGTCCAACATAAATAAACAGACAGGACCCGATTTTCTAACAAAAATTTCTTTTCTAGACCTGCTTTTAAAAATTTTGGACCTTGTATGTAACAACTCGAACCTTTGACACATCATAAAAGTGACAGATTTGACATGTTTAGCGACTAACATACTATAATTGATTTTTTTTTTCTCATCTTTCTCCGCTTTTCAAAGCGTGGATTTTGGTTTTTATCGTACCAAAAATTTTTTCTCACGAGCCGACATTTAAATCTCAAAAAATTTAACATCCCACACTTCTAAAGCCCCATACTTTTTCGACAAAATTTCAAATACTCTAATTTCGAAGCTAGAAAAAAAATAAAATTTCAAAGTGGCGAAATGTCGGAGTGGTGAATTGTCGGGTGGCAACCTGACGTAGAGCCCAAGTTAGTCTTCTATAAGAGATATAAAAAGACGAATCAATATTATTTTGACCGTTTCACAACCGGACAAGAGCCATAAAAAAGACGTTGCGAGAGAGACCAAATAACAAGTCAGCGCTAAATATGTTAACTTGATTCTCTTGAAAAAGTTGAGTTTTTCAAAAACAAATACGACTGAAAAATATTCGTGAATACCATATTTGGCAATAAGTAGGGTCTCGATCAAACAAAAACGACAAATAGTTTCCAACTTTTTTTTCCGTGAAGAAAATATCACTAACAGATTTTTGGTATAGTTCAGCATTTGTTGAATACAAAATTTGTAACGATTTTCATCGTATGCCAGTGGTACGATAAAAATCAAAATCCACGCTTAGAAAAGCGGAAAAAGATGAGAAAAAAAATCAATTTTGGTATGTTAGTCGCTAAACATGTCAAATCTGTCACTTTTATGATGTGTCAAAGGTTCGAGTTGTTACATACAAGGTCCAAAATTCTTTTAAGATGGGTCTAAAAAAGAAAAATTTCTTATAAAATCGGGTCCTGTCTATTTATTTATGTTGGACAAATATGAACTTAATTTTTTTCACGTGAAAAAAACGTGAAAGTGAAAAATAAACGTCAGTACTGTGTTTCCCATAACCAAAAACCTCTCCTAAATACCAAATTTTCGTCGAAAAACATTAATTTTTATTTTCCACGTGAAATATGTGAACTTTCTTCACGTAAATAATAACGTTGCTACCGTAATCTCCTTATTCAAAAACCACAACAAACCAATTTTCACGAAAAAACATGAACTTCAGGTTGATTTCAACCTTTTGTGCATTTTACCCCTTTCAGTGTAACTTCTAAAAACTTTTTTAAAATTTACCCCTTTCGGTTTCACCCTTTTGGACGAATTTTCAATTTCACCTTTCCAGTATTTCACCCTTATGGTATTACTTTTTTCACCCCTTTTCACCCTTATGGAATTTCACCCTTTTACTCCTTTCCATAAGGGTGAACACCTTTATGGTTTCACCTTTCCAGTATTTGCCCTAAAACCGGGCAGGGCGGGCGCCGGACCTTTGATTTTGCCATTTCTGGAAAAATCATTTGAACATGGAAAAGCGCTGTCTTTTTCTGTAGATTTTACTAGTTTTTCAGACTGAAAAACGAGTGAATGAAATTGTTTTGTTTTGCAGATTTTATTACTTGTTCAGTGTCAATTGGAAATTTTTGTCAGAAAGACAAATTGAGCAATTTGAGCAAAAGAAGTGTTCGAAACCGTATGGTACTAGCGGTTATACACTGATTGAAAAATTATTAATATACGAAAAAAAAAGTTCTGAAAATTAATTTCAAAAAACAAAAACCTTTCACATAATGATCGAGGGAATTTTGGAGAAAAAGCCTAGAACTCGAGAAAAAAATGATTCCCAACTTTTTCAACGTACGTGCTAATTTTTACGTCTAGCTATATTTACGTGGTCACAAAATCTGGAACCTTTTTTCCTAGTTTTTTTTTTTCAGTAAAAATTCCCCTGCGGTTTAGCATTTAGAAAGTACTGATCATTTTGAATACAACTTGATTTTTTGTTTATTTCAGGCGATTTTTCTTTTGAACCCAACTTGCCGATTCTGCAACTAAAGAAACCGATCTGCAAAATTTTCAGTACCTCAAAAAACTGAATCAAGTATATGGGAAAAAGTACGACATTATACTTCTAGTTTCTCATACATAACAAATGAGTGTTCCTTTTGAAAAGCAATTTTCAGTGAACAGAACAAAAAAAAGAAAAAAGAAATATGCACTTACCATGTGGAGAAATCGGAGTTTCAAGATGAGAATATTCGGACGACAATTGTTGTTGTCGACGAGGAGCCGAATCCATTTGTGTTCTGAAATTCGAAAATACAATTGTTTTGAAAATAAATGGGAAGAAAAAAAGGAAGAATAGAGAAGAACGCGCAGAAATTATTCATTTTGAAAGGACATTTTCTTCGGAAAACGCGCGGCCGGAACTTTTTATTTGCATTTCAATGGGCCTTTTTTGGGTGGGCAAAATGTTGGAACATTTGATAACAAGAAAAAAACAATAATTATTTCTCAATTTTAGCTAAAAAATTAAAATATTTATGTAATATTTTTTCAGTTTACAAACATGTTAACCTTCGAAAATCCAAATTCCATTATTTAAAAAAAAAAAACAATCGAAAAAAACATACTTCCTTGGTCTATTTTCCAATAAAAATTAAGTAATTTTTTCAAGAAAAAAATAATTGAACGCGTTCGAACGTGAACTCTTGGAATAAAATAGGCCGACCGGGACTGGCCTAACCCTGTCAATAGCCACGGTTTTTTTTTGTTGAGATTTTTGAATAATGACAGGATATTTTCAACCTGTTCAGAACACGACTGAAGAGTTCTCAGAAACCAAAGTGAAACAAAAAATTGAGGATAGTAACTAATAGTTGTATATTTATCATCAACAAAACGATTTTTGTTATTGTATAGTCACCAAAAGTCGAGATAAATTTTTGAGAACAAAAACAAAAATAATGAACATTATCTTTACCGTTTCTGCTGAGTTGACATTCAGTTCTGATCGAATGTCAAACATCTTTCGGTCCGAAAATTTCGGGAAACTTTATCTTGAATCATGGATGTTACATATTGAAACAAAATTATTTGGGAAGAATTTTCCGGAAAAATGAAGTTCCGAGCTGTCATCTTTCCGTGACATCTTCAATTGAACGATAAAATCGTACTGGTACTGCCAAATAAGTTTGAGAAACAAATAGAAAAATCGAATGAACAAAAGTTGAGTCAAAATCTCATAACGATTCCTCTAGGGATTTTTCAAATAATTTTTCTCTTTTTTTTTGTTTGAAATTTTGTCGGTTGATCAAGAAATTACGATACAAATGAATGCATACATCTTGTATAAAAAACCAAAATAATCAGTTTTTCTCGTAACCAGATGAGAAAATCGTACACATACAAACTGGAATAAGAGGCGCAAAAGGAGGGAAATAAGAGAGGAAAAATTGAAAAAATGCCTTCGGCCAAACTCATTTTCTCCTTCTTTTTCCTCTGTTTTTTGTCTCCACCCTCTATTTTTCTTGCAATCGACAGGTCTTTTTCCCAGAACAAAAAATGGAAAAGTAGAAGAAAAAGATGAAGAGGTTCCTTTTCTCTTACCCTTTAATCATCTCAATACTTGAGTTAGGAAAAGGTTTTCCAACGAATTGAGAGGAAGAAAGATTCCAATCTGTTTGTTTACAAACTATTTCCAACAATTTTTGTTTTTATTCAAAACTATCCAATTTTGTCTAACATTTGTACAATTCAGAAAATACTGAGATATGAACAAAAAAACTGACAAAAAACTTTTTGATAGCGAAAAAAAAAATATCCAAAAGAGTTTTCACGAAATGAGATAAATAACTTGTTAGAAAAATGAAGGTTTCGGGTTACTCAAAAATAATTATGATTTGTAATTTATGATCCATTCCAGAAAAATTGCTCTGAGTCGTTTATTCCGGTTCCGACTTCGAAAAATACGAAAAATCCGGACCCGCCTTGTACTTTTTTTTGTAAACAACTTTCTGTGTTCAGGCCCGATCGAAGCTTTTTACTTTCTAGGCAAAGTTTCATCGGGACATTTCCTAATAAAAATCTACCCCGTTCTAATTTTTTTATATACCTAATTTAGATATTTCCAACTTTTGAAAATCGCATAACTTCCTGGCCCGAGAACGTTCACCGTTCTTAAAAAAACCTTTCAAAAAGACAATCGTGTGTGTCTTAATTTGGTTGGTGTGAGATTCTAGTTTTTCAAGTTCCGAAGGCCTTCTACTTAATGCGATGTGCTCATTTTTTTCCAAAAAATTTGCAACATTTTCTATTGAAAAAAACGTGAAAAATAAATCGAAATGAAAAAAGGTGAAAAATCAATGAAAAATGTTCACAGCGAAAAAAAAAGAAACAAATTGTCTCATTGTGTGGTGTATGCACAGTGTCGATTTACGGGGGGACTCCGCCCACTTGCAAACCGTCGCACATCTTTTTTGCAGACTGTTCGCAGTTTATTACGTTTTTTGTTTGTTGTTTTCAAAGAAAAAAAGAGGAAAAAACAGTGCCTCGGTGTGCAAAAAAAGGGCGGAGTCTATATTTTCGTGCCGCGGGTTAAAAACTCGGCCACGTCCGCAATGACATTTTATTGTACAATTTGTTTCTTTTTTTTCGCTGTGAATGTTGCAATTTTTGGAAAAAAAAGAGGTCACGTTGCATAGTTTTTTTGCAAATTTTTTGCATTTTTTCTACGTTGCACATCGCATAATGGGGTTATTCAGTTTTAAAAAAATATGTTAAAAAATGATAAAATAACACAAAAAATTCAACTTTTTGTAATATTTTGTGTTTTTTTTATCATATTCTAACATATTTTTTTTCAACTGAATAACCCCATAAGATTCTAGGAAGACACAAGCTTGAAAAAAATAGACGAACTTCAATGATCACAGAACTTTGGGCCTTGAAAAAACCGAAATCTCATCCTTGTAATTTGGAAATATCCAAACAATCCCGCCGCTATAAAACTATGATAAATTTGTTGACTTGTTGCTTACTTGTTGCTTTCAATAATAGTATCAATGGTACTTTGAAGTGCCAATGTTGGAGGTCGACGGTGTTGTTGTTGTTGTTGTTGTTGTTGTTGTTGTTGTTGTTGTTGTTGTGGTTGTTGTTGTTGGTCTATGTCTTGTTCTGATTGCATAATATATCTGTCGTGCATAGATTTTGATTGAGGAAGTTCAACTGTAATATGTATCGATTTCGAATCATCAAGAATATTTTTAAAATACCAGGATAAGTCAATTCGTCCGGTCGTCGAGGCAATCTTCGTCTTGTTCGACGAAACTCGTCAGTAGTACAAGACCGACGCATTGAGTTGGAAGTTTCGGCCTGTGTTAGAGATGAGAAACTCCCTGCAAAAAATGTTATTTTTTTCATCGTTTCAAAAATGGTGTAAACACTTACCATATTGACTCTGAATTCCAGTAGAATGAACTGAATCGATAATTTCTGGATGTAGTCGATTTCTGATGGCGTCAATTTCTTCGGAGTTGTTTTGCAAACATACAATACTGCCTCTTTCCATCCAAGCTTGTCGTGTTTCGAGAGCTGTTCTACAAAAAATGTATAGTATTAGATAATGAATGAATGAATAAAAAATAAGACACAAGATGGATGTCTTCTCATTTTCGAATTCAATTAGTGACGAATTTTACGAGATGGGTCATTTTGAAATGAATTTGTTTTCCTATTTGATTTCTTGATTTTTGGTTTGGTGTGAGGAAACACAAAAAAACCGAAAGAATTTCGAAAAAAAAACTATTGACAACAGAAAAAGGCAGACAAAACGAGGGTGCTTTGAAATTCTGCAAAGTACTCCTGAAGTGACTAATTGCTATTTGTGAATGACGCCGAAAAAAAACCATTATCTAACCTTTCGCCGAATTTTCTCGAGCAAATTCAATAAAAACCACAGTCAATATTTTTCCTCTATGATTTATCGCTTACAAGGGAACTATGATAGCTTACTAACGGACTTTGAAATGAGATATATGCTCACCGATAGAGTTTTTTATGCTGATCAAGATCCCGTAGCTAACTTTTGCAAAGCTCCAGCCAAAAAGCTGAAAATCACGTTTTTGTGATCAGTCCAAAATTTTTAAATGCATCCTAACTTTTTCAAAGTTTTATACTCATGAAAATTAACTAGTGGATCTGATAGAAAATTCAATTCTCTACACGATGGTTTAATTGAAATTTCAAAAAAGTTTTGAAAAAAGTGTTTTTTCTGAAAAAACATGAAAAATCAGAAACAATTTCTAAAATTTAATAATTTTCACGTTTTTCAATGCAATTTCTTTTTATTTTTCACGTTTTTTTGATCTACCTTTTTTATAAAAAGTTTCGGGCTCATTTTTTCAGCGTTACAAATACAATTTCGAGGTTTTTAAGTTCTCCTATCGTTCTTGGCATGCCAAATAATCCTTTAGTAGTCTCTCATTCCTAAAATAATTCAAATGAAACAAGATATTTCAAATTTTGTGCTCAAACTTTGAGCTCGATTTTTAGCTTTTTGGCTGGAGCTTTGCAAAAGTTAGCTACGGGATCTTGATCAGCACTAAAAACTCTATCGGGTGACACATGTCTCATCTCAAAGTCCGTTAGTAAGTTTTCAGTTCCCTTGTTAGTTTAGTGTACTTCGTTCCACTTATGACTTTTCCCCGTAAAGATTTTTTTCTTCAGAAATTTTTGATGTGCTTCGTTTTTAGAGAAAACTTTCAAGGTTTTCGAGCGGGGTTTAATTGTATAAAAACTGTGAATATTTTTTAGATTTCTGTATTTCACATTTTCGAGAGGTTTTCAAAACTTGTTAATTCAAAAGATTTTTAGATATCTCAAATAACCATGCCAAAAATAAACGAAGCAAAAACAGCAAACATTTCTGAAGAAATCACCTTTACAGGGAAAAACCATAACGGGGAGAATCATAACCGTAACGAAGTACACTAAGCGATAAATCATAGAGGAAAATTCATTGACCAAAATCACAAAGTCCAAAAACATTTGTGACAGGCGCAGAGAAAGTTTTCAGAATAATTGAAACATCGTCGTTCTTGTTGTTGTTGTTGTTGTTGTTGTTGTTGTTGTTGTTAAGCTTGATGGGAGCCACCAGTCTCGAGATTTTAATTTCCGTTTATATTTTTATTCCAAAAACTCCAATTATTTGATGCACGGAAATTGAAATTCCAGTTCAATTTTTCGTACTTCAACATGTTTTTAATAAGAAGCTGGTCGTTGATAGAGCGACTTTCGCGACCTCAGTACTCGGGCGAAAATGGGACTATGCGCAGATTTTGACACGTATCACACGTGAACTGGAATCATTTGAACAAAAAATCAGAAGATTAAAAAACAAGAATAATCGATAAAAAACTTGTCCTGAGCTCATCTGTTTTCATGATTTTTCTGCGTGTTCACTATCCGATATTGAACGTAGTTCAATACTGTAGGAAAATTGTCGCGAAACTGTGATTTTCCCCGAGAAACCCGTAAAACAAGTGCAAAAAATGTTGAAAATAACCACAAAGTGAAAAAATGCATAAAACGAGAAAAGAAAAGATGAGTAACCCAATACTTTTTTGTGCGTAAGAGAGCGAGAAGAGAAAACGAAAATTGAATTTTTCTCAACCCTAGCTTAATATTCAACCCGTAAATTCATCTCAACTCGAGAAAACCAAAATAATGAGCGAACAAAACGAGAAAAGAAAAGCCAAAAAACTTTTGAAATTTTTCACACATCAATAAATGGCACATTGCTTTCTTGATTAAAAAAGAAAATTGCTCGAGAGGGCGGGGAAAAAAGTAATAAAATGGTGTGAGAGAAAATGAAAATAAATAATTTTTGGCCTAAAAAACACAAAATACTTGTTCAGCTAGTCGTAATCAGACTCGAAAAAATAAAAGAGAAAAAAGCGGTAACCGGATTATTAATCTAACTTATGTATATGTATGTGTGCTTCGATTGAAAAAAGATTGGATTACCTAGCATTTTCACATGTGAACATATCAGCTTGCAATTCTGATTTTGTACAAACTATCAGTTTTCGGGACGTTTTTGCGCAATCAATAAAAAATACAGATCGATGAAAAATAGGCAGAAAAAGGAAAATGATGAATCGGGGCAGAACACAACAATTATTTCTGAATTGGATCAACAAAAAACAACGGGTTTTATCGAGCAGGCCCAGCCCGATTCAGTATTTATCATCGTTTCCGATTAATGTCGACTAGTCTTGTCTAAGGCCTTTTTTGTTTTTGTTTTCAACTTGGAAAAAAGTTCTTCGCAAAAAGTCAACAAAAAAGAAGGGTACGACAATTCCCTTGTGTTTTTTCTTCAACAAAAAGCTTTCAAAAACTACAATCTACCTGTATGAAAAAAAAAATATTTAGCTTACCTGTCAGTATCATCTAATTGTGAATGTTCAGAATTTGTCATAGTCTGGCTATGTTCTTCATTCTCACTTGTTGCTCCAAGATTATACATATCTAATCCAGTATGGGCAGAAGAAGAAGGATTGATTGTTCCGACTCGATCAATTCGAAATCCTATTTGAAAGGTTGCTGATCGTCTGACCGGTTCGATCCATCCTGCTCTCATTCGGTTAGATGTTTCTGGCCAAACTTCTTCTGTTATATGCGCGTTTTCTGATTCATCATCATCCGATTCTTCATCGGCATCATCAGATGTTTCCCCAATACTGAAATGTGTTCGCTGACTCGGATAAACTTCATTATAAACATCAGCAAGGAATGCAGAAATATTTGGTCGGGTAGGTAATTGCATTGATGTTGACTGATGGATCCGATCTGAAACAGAACTATACTCTATACTGTAACTTCAAATAACTCACATGTTGAAGGTTTTCCGAAAACAGGAGATAAGGGTCGGGGAGGACTCGGAGAAGGTGCAGATCCAATTGATGAAGGTAAGCGATACGAACAAACAGATGGATCATTGTCCGGGGTTTCGATTGCTGGATATCCAGATGTTAGTTCTTGAATTCGTGGAATCGGAAGACATGGGTGGTGACATCTTATATCATCTTCTGTCAATTCTGGAGCCGACCAACATTTTTCTGAAAAAATATGTCAACAAATTTTCAAGTCAAGAATAATAACTAACGATTAGGAGTGACACATTGAAAAAAAACATTAGGATCCAATAAAATATTAGGAGGAGCAGACCAACAGCCAGAAGGTCTTTCATGTCTCGAAAAGTTGTTCTCATTATCATCATCTTCTTCTTCTCCCATATCAATTACTGATTCAGATGAAATACTTGGAGAATATCTGTAATTTCAGCATTCATTTTACATGTTTTAAATCAAACATCAAGAGAATTTGAAAAATTTAGTTCGAACTAAGGATTCCAGGAATTAACATAATCGCATAAAGTTGAATTAAATGTCTCATGAGACTAATTGTATCTAACTCACAAAACTGCCCACATCTCAAAGAATCTACGAATCATCAAAACAGAACAGGTTCAAAAATGGTCGAATTTTGATTCGGTGTTCTTGTTGGACCAATTTGAAAGAATCAAAAACACCGGCTCCATTTCTGTTCTTCAAAGCGCAATTAAATTTTAGTTTGGAAGTCCGGTCCGAAAATTACGAACCAGGTTGAGCTTCTTTCGGCCTTTCTCAAAAGTACAGTAATTTCTTTGAAATCCCGAGCCCGTACGGTGTAAGCAGCCTTCCCAAAAACATTTTTAAAAAATACCTGATAACTCTTTTTCTGATATTTGTCTGTGTTTCATCTGGATCTGGCCATTTTTGATCAAAACTTGGCAATAAATCAGCAACAGAACATTCGGCATCTTCGGCAATCGACTTTGTTGTTGATTCCATCATTTTACTCAATGATATCTCGAAACTTGTCTTACTCGGTTTTATTCTAGCCGGTTCCAAGTTTTGTCTTGGTACAGTATAAGCTGACTTAGACTTAATCAATGAACGAAGACATGGATGAACCAAAAACTCGGCATCGCTGTCCTCTTCAGAATACTCTTCGTCGTCTTTTTCTAAATCGTTATTTGGTGTCCAATCCGCTGAGAATGCTCGTTTTATCACTGTTGTACATTGGTCTTCTCCGGATTCAGAATCTTCATCTTCTTCGTCTTCCATGCATTTTCGAACGAACGCGCTCATTTCCTTGAAAATCGAAAGAAAAAAATTGAAAAAGAAATAAAATAGAAAGTCTGAAAACAAGAAGATAATATCAAGAAGATAATGATAACTGCTGATTTGATATTCGTTTTTTTTTTGAAAGAGGATTAAAATACGTAGAAGATATCCCGAGCGTCTTATCTCAACAAAAATAAGATATATTTGGAAGCTGAAATACATAACAATGACGAAACAAGTTAAGCATATTTACAATTTATTAATTATTTATTCACGAATGCGAAAAATGATGATTCTGAAAAAAAATGGGACAAGTGGAATCGGAAAATGAGCAACAACTTCTTCGTTTTTTTAATCCATCTTTTTCCCTTTTTCTTGGTATTGATCTATTTCTAGTTGTTTTGCTCTTTTTCCCTCTCACTCTTTTTTTTTTTGAATGCGCGAGTCATACATACACTTTTCTTGCCTGCTAAAACTTTATGTGCGTGTGTTAGTAGCTGCTTCTTGGTTAATCGCTTTTGAACGGCGCGAAATTGGTTTTTTTTCGCTTCAAATTTCGTAATACCGTGAAAGGATTAACTTTGATGTGTGGGGAATTGTGTGTATTTGGAAGAAATATCCGATGAACGTAACACTTCAAAACTTGATGCAGAGATGAAGCTAAGCCTTTTCTCTGTCTGTAGCAGGAGAAAAGCTGATTCAGAATTATTGAGTTGGGATGACGGGTCGACGGGTCGACGGGTCGAAAATGTTTGAAAGATCAAAAAAGAACGGACCTCGTTGCTTTTCAATTGAAAACAAGAGGTCGAAAGTTAGACTTCCGTGAGAAACAAAACGTTTTTTTTTTTTGCTTTTTTTACCCGAGTTGAATCTATTGATAACTTTCAAGAAATGTAGAATTTCGGAAATTTTGGAGTTGAGTGATTTTTGACATATTTTTGTCGGTCTTCCGAGTAACGTGTACAACCCGCTCTGACTTGCCGAGCTTTTTTATTGAAGACCGGAAAAGTCCGACCGGAAACGGGCCTTAAATATATCCGGAATTTTAGTACTTACATATTAGCAATTCACAGATCGGTACCACGCGCTCTATTGATAATCATTATGTGTACTCGGTTCAAAAGTGATTTTCAATGTATTTTAATATCAGCATCTGATTCTAAGTGTCTAAAAAGTCGAAAAGTATGCTGGATATTTTTGCTGCTGAAATTTTAAAGTACAGTAACCGCGTGGTAGCGGTTTGTGAATGGCATACATATCGGTTCCCACAACTTGTTCAAAAAATTAGTTTCCCCGCTCTGAGAAACTGACCCAAAGATCGGATCTGGACCTGGTCGCCGACAGCTAACGCCGTCGTCTTCCTTCTGGGTTTGTGAAGATCTATGCAAAATGCAACTGATAGGACATCCATTTTTACCTTCAAACGTTAGGTAGCAAATCTGAACACGATTAATGAACAAATAGAATTACTCGAAATTTAGTAATTTCAGCAGGTCTGAACTTAGAAAAAAAAACTTTAGAAAGGTTTTTTCCGAAAATATATAAAACTGTGAAATTTAGAAAAATCAAATTTCAAAAAAAAAATCGGAAACAAAATTTTGTTCCAGAAAAAGGAAGAAAAGTGTGGACACCGTGTATTTAGAACAGTAAAAAACATCAATCAGAGAAAACCACACTCTCATCAAATACCGTATTTTAAAATTTTTGAAAGTTGAAAGTTAAAATTTCAAAAAGTGGCGGAATGTCGGGGTGGCGACCTTTCTAGAGCCTCAGTTGACATAACCTTAAAAAATTTGGGATGACTCAATTGGAACGATTTGACGAAAAAATGATATTGAAGCTGTTTTTGGAAGTATGAAGCTTCTTCGATTTTTTAGAATTCTTGAAAAAAAGCGAACTTCAAATGAAGGGCTACGTTATTTTATACAGAGGTGAGATTTGAGCTCTCTTGGGCCGTTCTGGCTTTTTTATTGAATCCCAGAAAAAACGGGTGCTCTCAAATACTGACGTTCAGAAGGCTGAATGACTCTGGCCGGGCTATTTTGACCGACCGAAAAACAAAAAAGGTCGACCCGGGCAATGATTTTTTAATCGGGCTCTCGAGTGCCTGATTTGATAAGAGTGCGGTTTTGGATCTGTTATTTTTCCTTCTTATAATACACGGTTTCCATACTTTCCTTTTTTTTCAGCGAAAGAACATTTTGCTTCTGATTTTTTTTAATTTTAGGAAAAAAAATCCGATCAATTTCTTTTCGCAAAATCAATTTGGAACGTTTTTTCGGAAAGTTCATTTGCGATTCACCGAACAGAATACCCCGAATCGAACTCGCTCGGAAAATTTTCAGATTTTTTTCGAGCCTTCTCACCGAAATGTAAATTAGAAAAATGAAGCAAACGCCCCGTAATTTTCGCGGGTCAACCTGCAACAGTTTGCGGCAGCCTACTGTTCTAGATACAAGGTGTCCACACTTTTCTTCCTTTTTCGGGAACAAAATTTTGTTTCCGATTTTTTTTTGAAATTTGATTTTTCTAAATTTCACAGTTTTATATATTTTCGGAAAAAACCTTTCTAAAGTTTTTTTTTCTAAGTTCAGACCTGCTGAAATTACTAAATTTCGAGTAATTCTATTTGTTCATTAATCGTGTTCAGATTGGCTACCTAACGTTTGAAGGTAAAAATGGATGTCCTATCAGTTGCATTTTGCATAGATCTTCACAAACCCAGAAGGAAGACGACGGCGTTAGCTGTCGGCGACCTTCTGGTACACTTGTAATGAGAATAAAAAAAGACTGAGTAGTACAACCACAGTACCCACAAACTCACAACGTTTAATTGAAATCACATTATATAATATTGACGAAGAAAGAAATGAATCGATTTCAAAACTGAGAACATGCATGAATTATCTGGGTTACGTTGTATTTTTTGTACTGAAAATATCGCCTAGTACGTTGAAATATGGCCGTGAAAACAAACAGTTACGTCTTTTTCCGAATTTTTTTCATTGGCGGAGAGCCGAGAAAACGGACTGGAAGTGAAGTCCCGAAAAAACTTTCCAATTAGTATATAGGTAAGATTGCCAATAATGTGTTGGACATTGGTAGTAAAATACACACTGTGTAGTCAGAGAAAGCCCGATGAGATTGGCCCGGAAATCACGGGCCAGTCTCATGGACTCTCGGACTACAATCTCACCCCTGATTTTCAGTAAAACATAACTGATTTTTGGCTCTGTGCAAAATTGGAGGGAGTAACACCAAAAAATAAATTTGGGAAAAATGTTGTTTCGGATAGTCGAATGAAGTCATGTTTTGAGAACAACTTCCGGAAAATTAGATCTTATTGCGACTTACGGGAAAAAAATTTATTTCACCTATATAGATACCGTTTTTCGTATTTTCAAAATACCAATTCCGCGAAACTCTGGTACATACAGGCGGATTCAAAAACATTTAAAATCATATGAGTTCTGATAATTTTTTGCTCGAAAGATACTCGGAAAATTACCAACAGATTTTTCGGCCACTCGCATGCGGCAGTTTCGGGGCTTAACCCGCAAACGACACGCAACAGTGTTACGCCTAGAACATACTAAAGCCCATTTGATACAGCTCTAGAACAGTACTTAACCCGAAAAAGTACTGACCTAGTACTATGGTATTATCAAATTGAAAATAAATTTTGAGGGCCATGAAAAATATTCGCTGAGAAAATTATGTTTTCAGACGCGTCGCGTGTCTTTTTTTCTCTGCCGTCTCTCACAAACAGCACGCAACGCGGCGCAGCGCATGTAAAAACATAATTTTCTCAGCGAATATTATTGCCGTCTCTCGTTTTCCGATTTACTTTCTGCCATCTAATTTCAATTTGATAATAACCCATCAGGATTGTTCGAAACGAGAAAACAACAAAAATTAACACAAAATGATGCTTTATCAAATCTTGTTAACAACAAACTCCAAAAAGAAACGACACGTCTGTATACAAATCGCGTTTCCTGTTATAGGAGAGAAGAAAAATTAAAACAATTGAGATGTAACGGGGTTGTGGAGGGGAAAAAAGAAGATCAATGCAATTGACTGAAAAGTAGAAAACAAGCAAAACCAAAACGATCGCAGTCATCAGGTGAAAACTGTTTGGAGATCGTAAAGGGGTACGAAATAACAATAACAAACTATTATATAGAACTAGCAGCAACATACTATACAAGTCGAAGATTTTTGGGCAGGAAAGGAAACAAGATTCAAGAATGCAGACATGATGTGACGAGGAGAAGATAAACCATCAAATTTTTGAAGTAAGCAGCTTTGCTTATTGAGCTCCGAGAGCTGGGAAAGCTTCAGCAGAAGCATCGAAAGGAGTGTTACGGTTGTTTCCACCGCGAACTCCTCCGCGTCCACTTCTTCCTCCGCGCCCTCCACGTTGTGGTCGGTCTCCGCTGCGTTCATTGTTGCGGAATCCTCCACGGTTATTCTCGGCAAATGTGATCGAGATATCGAGCACTTGCTTCTTTGGCTCCTTGCGAATGATGACAACTTCGTCCTCTTCACGGTCTGGGATGACGTCTTTTTTGATTGGAATCAACTTTCCGAAATTGTCCGTGGCACCTTCTCCAGCCTTTCTAGTGTTGAACTTTGGAGCGTCGCTCTGCAAAAGTAATTGTTTATAAAATATACCTAATTGTAAGAAAAAAATTCAGTGTTTCTATTATAAACGTAAAAAAAGTTGGCGTCGAAATAATATTTTTTTCAAATCAAAAATTTCGCGCGCGTCAAGAACACACAAAAATCCAATGATAATTTGTGTGTTCGTGACGAGACCATGTGCGCGCGAGCATACCTGGCCCAAGTGGGGAAAAAGTACCGTGTCATTTTTTTCGCAGGAATTTTCAGTGACATTTTTGAATTTTATTGTCTTTTATTTATTTTTCAGCCATTTTTCCTGCTTTCATGGTGATTTACAGTGTCAAAAACGTTTTTTTCTCGTTTTGTACACGGTTTCAAAAATTTTTGACATTTTTGTGTAAAGAATCTCGATTCAAATGTTTTCCGTTGGATATCAACTGCGCACACCAGTTCAAAACCACTGTGAGAGAAGAAATTGAAAAACAGGTGTACGGTATGCAACTGTGCAAACACCGTGACATGAAAATGCACAGAAACTGTATTTTTTTCTGAAAATTCGACAAAAAAGCCGGATCACTTCGCTGTTCTCACATTTTAGAGGTTGTGAAATAGAGTTTTCCTTAGAAGAATGCTTGTTGAATTTAATGGTATGTTTCGTTTTTCATAATGATGCTTGGTTCTTCTCAACTTAGGCGCACCAGTTTGAGTTACAATTTTTCAAAACTGGTGCGCCTAAGTTGAGACGAACCACCCACTTTTATGCAAAGGGAAGCATACCATTATAATCAGCGTGCTTTCTTTTAGGGAAAACCCTAGTTTAGAAAACAAGAAAGTCCCGATCTTTCGAGTTTTTGCGACTTTTATAAACTTCATTGATAAAAAAATACTGTAGTTGTGCATTTTCACGCCACGGTGTACGCACATTTTGCGTTCCGTATAATTTCGTGGTTCGAACGGGTGTGTGCGAGGTTTTCTTGACTTACAACTGCTCAAACAAAACTTTTCGAACACCTTTAAAAATTTTATATCGAACGCATGATTATCAGATTTAGCGTCATGTTTAAAAAATGAGTTCCTAATTCATTTTGGGTTGAACACAAGAAAAAAGGTGTTTTCGGTTGTCATTCAGTGACAAAAATATTTTTGCGAAATTTTAGTCAGATCTTGTTGAATAAAGAGTTCGTCACCATTTTTATCATGGCATTAGGTCAAGTGCATACCTCGGCAAAAAACGTGGAAATTCTTATTTTCAAAATATCCCTCGTGATTTTTAACGCAAAACTTTTTGAAAAATTTTGTGCTGTCTGAATTACTGAATGAATTTTGAAATTGTGTCACGTGGAATTCGACGTTTTTGCCGAGATATGGTCAAGTGTGTGATTTTGGTCCTTTTGGACAGGCTTTCAATATAGCCGGAGTTTTGGTATTTTCAGATGCAAATCATTTTTTCTAGAAGACAAAATGAATCTCACATAAATCTATCCGCGGCTCTTAAGAAATTGACGTTCAAAAGTCGGCCGGGCTCCTGTCACAAAAAGTGCCGAAATTTCTCAAAAATTGGCACTGTAATAACAGGAGAATATTTTTGTCGCTGTGAAAGCATACCTGTCACAAAAAGATAAATACCAAAAAATTCACTGTGAAAACAATAAAAACGGAAAAAATGAGCGAAAATACGTCTAAATTCGAAGTAAAAGATACATTATCTAAAAATGTCACAGAGAAATTTGGTCACGGTACTTTTCCACCTCTTGTGACAGGTATGTGTGAAAGGCGACTAAAGAAAAAGAAAAATGCCAAAATACGACTACTCTAGAATTTTCGTGACGAGACCCTGACACATTTGTCAGAAAAATGTATGGTGGATAACTTTTTTGAACAGCCACACGTGATATTTTTTCATTATAAGAAGTGTATTATGTTTGCCGACACTTACGTTTTGTTGAGCTCTGAATTCCTTCAAGGTCTTTTGCTTGGCAATTTCGGCTTGTTCAGCTTCGAAAGCAAGTTCTTCGGCAGTCTTCTCTCTTGGAGTTTCTGGCTCGGCTTCAATTTCCGGAGCAATGTTTTCGGTCTCACCAACCAATTCGTCCTGAAATTATTATTCAGGCTCAAGGGTTAAGAACAGTCAAGTCACACCTTTTGATCTCCCCAATTTCCTTTTCCATGTCCATCTTTTTTCTCGAAAGGACGAACTCCTGAGCGGTCCGATCCACTTTGACGATCAAATTGTCTTCCGCGACCACGACCACCACCTCCCCGACCTCCAGATCCACCGAGAGAGAATCCACCACGTCTTCTTGGTCTTCCATTGTTTTCAACTCCTTCTTCGAAAGAAACTTCTTTGGTGACATCATCAGTGGTGGTGTTGGCACTGTTGCTATTGTTGTTGGCTCCGAATCCGCCACGTCCTCCGCGTCTGAAACTTGAGAGATACATTTTAATAATTTGTTCATAGTCGGGGTAATTCTGGCTGAGTTGAAGCTGCGCAGCCTCTAATCGGTTTCTCCAGCTGATTTGCTCCGCCAATCAGTCATTTCTACGCCGGGTCTCTGGCGCGTTTTCATAGCCTTGTAATTTTTTAAAAAATTTTTTTGTCATACCTCGGACAAAAACGTTGGAACCCTTAAATTCAGAATGTCCCTCCTCATTTTTCACGCAAAATTGTGTTGTCTGTATTACTGAAGAATTTCCACGTTCTGAAATTTTACCGCGTGGAATTCCACATTTTCGCCGAGGCATGACTTTTTGTTTTTTTGATTGTCACTTACATCAACTTTTGATGTTTTGAGAAATGTCTCAGGTCAGGTAGGATAGTTTGTTTATTTGATTAGAAAACGTACCCTGGACGTCCGGCACCGCGTTCACCACGTTCACCGCCTCTGCGAGGTCCACCACGACGGTTCTCGCCGAAGCGATCTTGGTCGTTTCCGTCTCTTGGACGGCCTGCACCCCCGCGTCCACGACCACGTCCACCGCGCCCACGAGTGTTCTCAGTTTTTGAGGCACCTGAAAAGTTAGAAAAATTCAATGATTTCTGCAAAATAATTTTCCCATTTTGGCGTCGAAATAGAAAATAAAATTAAAAAAAAATAGTAATTTTAAATTTCGACGCCAAATTTTTTACGTTCATGAGATCATAATATGTAACTTAATTAGATTATTCTATTCAACTTGAAATTTATCAACTGTATGATTCTCATTTCTATATGCTTTCTCGTCAGTTGTCAGTTTTTTTTTTTTGAGATATATTAATTTCTATAATTATATTAATTATTATTAAATACCGGTTTAAATTCAAAAATGGACTTACAAAAATTACCTTCTGTTGTATTCATTTAATCACGAAATTGCTTCCACGTTTTGTGAATTTTCTACTTTTATTTCAGAACGGAATTGACACTCACCAGTGATAGCAGCTTCTTTGGTAGGCTGGGCGGGCTTCACCGCTGGCTTTTCCTCCTTCTTCTTGGCGGCAAGCAATGAGACTTTTTGGATGAGTTCTTGTGGATCGTCATATTCTGAAAAAAAGATTTTGAATGGGAATTTGAGAATGACAACCAACCGTCATCATCGGACATGAATCCGAACTTGTTGGTAATAACGCAACCGTATTCGACAGCCATTATTAGCGAAGATAAGATTCCAAGTGCAGGAAGCTTTTGTTTCAATGAAAATGTGAGATTAGTCCAAGTTGATCAATAGCCCATAATATGGGGGTACCTGAATAAAGAAATATATTATATGTACAGAAACGAAAATACAACTGAAGAACTACAATTTTATCCAAAATCGTCGAAAAAAAGCCTGTAAAGACGCTCAATCAGGTGGTCACTTGAAACTACGTATCAAAACTGGCAAAACGCACTCAAAGCAGCTGCTACTCAGCGAATTGCGCTCGCGTTTGCAGGCGGGAGTTTGAATTTTTTTTTTAAGTGTGTTTTCTTCTCTGACAACCTTCAACGCTCTTTTCAATTTTTCATCAAGGAAAAGGAAAAAGAAAAAAGGAGACAGATGTTTCGAGCGGGTGAAGAAGAAATGAATTGAAAAATGCAAATCAACAAAATAGTGGTGAGTTTTTACTTATTCACGTTGTTTTAGCCCCTCATGAGACGGACAAATGAGAGAGGCAGACGCAGAAATTAAAGAAAAAAAAGAAATGAAACCTAAGATCTTCCGTGAAAATAAACAGGTCTCACGTGGAATATTTTCTTATTTTTAAAAAAGCAATAGAGCAAGTATTCCTGTTTTCTCTCGTCTAACTATCTCGTTTGCCCCACGTAAAACAACGTGTATTGTATGTCTGAAGTGTTTCATAAAAACAGTGTTAAAAATTATTGCTCGGAAAAAATCTAAAAAAATACAATTTAAAATTTGAAAATCAAAAAATTGATACCTGCTCTGAAAAACGCGTTTTTCTAAATCTAACCAAATCTGAACAGGCCGGTCGGTCGTTTTTAGACCATCCGAAAAATAATGCGATGTGCAAAGTAAAAAAAAAATGCAAAAAATCGGCAAAATTGTTCAAAAATAATTATGTAAAAATTTATCGTTCAAAAATAGTTATGTGAAAGTGTGTAAAATTGAAAGAAAGCCGTATTCCAATATTCAGATGTTCAAATTTCTCTGAAAAAATACTGTTTTTTTCAATTAACATTTTTTGCCAATTTTTTTACTTTGCACATCGCATAAAAACTTTACTTGTGACTTTTGCCTCACTATGTATTTCGCTTTGATTGTTTATTTATGAAAACATTGGCTATATAAAAACAGGGGGGATTTATCGGGAATTTTTCGAAAGAATGAAAATGGTTTATATACGCCCACGGTCGAAAAATTTAGAATTAGTCGAATACCTGTTATAATTAGACAACGACTCCATTTCGACGACGACGACTCGAGTCGAGTCGATTGGAAACTTTTGTACTCGACTCGACTCGAGTCGGAGTCGGTTACTTTTTTGCGCCAGGCCTAGTTTTTTTTGCGAAAATAATTTGTCACAACTTTGATCATTTTCAATGTATTTCGATATAAGCATCTGATTCTTCGTGTCTGAAGTCTAAAAATATACTTGTAAGAAGTTAAAGTTTTAAAGAAAAAATTTTTTCTGAAATACGGAAATCACACAGCCTTTGAACGTTGAAAACTTTTATTACACCAAATAAACTCGTAACAACATCAATATTTAGAGAAAAAAAGGTGTCTAAATTACTTTTAAAAATCACAATATGCATCAAAAACCGTAAGCGTTTAAAAATTCTATACTATTCATTCGGCAGTGAGGGATACGCGCTCTATCTCACATCCCCCTTTTTTCCATTTGTTTCTCTGCGCTCTCACGTTCGCACATACTCTTTATTTTTCTTTGTGTCTTTTTCCCTCTCTCTCCACAGAAAAACGCGTACTCTTCGCTGCCGAACGAACAGTATAATTTAATCTTCTTTCATGTTCGGAGTTCTGGATCACAGAAATACTTTCCGGCAAGAACCTTTTTCCGTACCATTGATAAGTGGTAAATATCTGATTGAACAAGCGAAACATTCACACCGGACAGACTTGTTTCGTGACACTGAAATTGTGCAAAAACTTGTGCAGCTTTTCTGTTCAAAATATCGAAATCGATTCCGTCCTTCTGGAAATTATTTTTATATATAACTGTTATGCAGAACTATTCATACATTTGAACTTTTCGTAAAAACTCTGGCCTTCAATGATCCCCCAACTTCTCCATTTCTCGAGATTTCGAGAATGTTCCATACCAAGCTGTTGGTTTCTGGGCTCCTAGAAGTTAAAATGAAAAATTGCAATGAAAAAAGAACTCACCATTTCGCATCTGGTTCACAAGTACAATTTTCCACAGAACCACTCAATGTAGTGTTGAAGCTAACGTTAATGAGTGGAACTGTGATTGAAGAATCTGTGTTCAATCGATAATCAATACGAATATCTGAAAAAGCCATGAACTTATTCAAATATGAACTGGTAGTTTCTCACCTGTGTGATCGTTCTCGAACTTCCAATAAGCAGTTAGAAAAAGAGGTGGTTGGGAATTAGAAGGCGCCGATGAATCTAATTCGTATCTAGCAATTTCAGCATTGATGAATGATGCATCAGGTTTTTGTTTCTGTTGGGCCAACAGCCAAACTGCGAGATTCGCTTTGTTGAAGTAAAATGTATACATTCCTTCATCATCTTTTTTGCTTTGAGATTCATCAATCAACTGAAAAATTTTATGGCGTATAAATGAAAGAAATCCGATTTCCAACCTGCTTGTTTGGAAGAACTGCTTTGATGAACTGTGTATTCGTTAGTTTGAAAGCTAATGGCTCGATTTCGTATTGAACAGATGTCAGAAGAGCAATAGACGACGACGCAAACGATATCATCACTGTTCCAAATGTTCTTTGTACACATCTGAAAACAAAGTTTTTGCTTCAAGCTAAAATAAACTTCGCTCACTGTGATAAATCAGCTTTTTTGAACCAGACATGTGAATATTCATTAACAGCCAATGCGATAGGTATTCGTTGCTCACTTATTGTTGCTTGCATCAAATTTCCAGTTGACTGCGAAAGGTTGAATGACGATTCGGCTAGAGAATGACTCGAATCACTAGGCGCAAGATTGAATGTCGATGACCAAGGATCACAGAAACTGTTTGTTGATTCCTTGCGGGTTATAATTTGACTGGTCGTAGGCGTGTTCGAACGTGGTCGGGCTCTGGCGATACCCGTCAATGTATTATGACCCATTGAAACGGAGAACGCGGGGGGCACATTTGAATCTTCAGGTTCTGGAAAATACTGAAGGTAAAAACATTTTTTTTCCCAGAATCTTGAATCAAAATTTTAAAATGCTAAAAACCAACAACCTACCATTGAAAGTAGTGCGGAAGCGGCCATCAGCTGTGTGATGTGATTTTAGTGGTTGGCGTAAACTTGAAGAATTCATGGACTGAGAAAACAATGGAGGCGCACGTGTTCCTCCGATAGTCCAAGGATCTCTATCAAATGTGGTACTTCGTGTTAATGTTATACTTCCAATAGCATCTCGAAGTTCATCGACGGAAGCGTTCATATGAACAGAGCGATCAGCAGGTCTGATTGTCAATGCTCGTATCTTAGATTGTTGCATTTCGTTTTCGTCTTCCTGAAAAAGAAAATATAAATATATAACACATTAGTTTTTTCTTCGACTGAATTTCCTTCTTACTAATCCGATGCTTCCGATTTCAGATTTTCATCTTTTGAAAATAATTTTGGGAAATGCGAAACTGGAACTCGTGTTGATGCACATGCCCCAGGTGCCTACAAAACAACACATGACACCAACTGACCTTTTTTTTTCTAAAGCAAGCCCTGTAACTATATTTTGGCAGAAAACAGTCAGGCAGGATCGCTCCAGGCACGCTGTTTTGTTAGAATTTCAAGTGTTTGAAAATTAATGAAGACTTTCTATTGTCGCCGTGGGCCAAAATTCTTGATGATGGGAATGTTTTTTTTTTAATCCAGAAAAAAACATTTTTTGTGATGTTAGTTCAACCGACACTAATGTCGATCGACAGATTGTCGGAAAAAAATTTGGCTCTGATGCCGACTTCTAAAAACTTCCGAGAAAAAAACAAAATTCGGCATTTCAAAATAATGCGACCGGCCCTGGTCGTGATAGAAACAAAAAAAAGATAGTCAGTACTTTTGTGTCTTTTAAATGTGATCCGTACAATTTCACGGTTCGAATGAAGAATTTTACAAAAATGTTTATTTGGGCAAACCTCGTCACTCGAACAACTCGACCAGTTCGTATCTTCCTTGTCGTCCAAAACATCTTCTCGAATTACATAACCTTCTTCATCGACACTAGGTCTACCAATCGGCAAATCCAGCGGATTAATCACACCATTTGTACCATTTAATACTTTATCATCGCTTTTTGAACTACTCGCAGTACTCTGAGAATCATCCATACTGTAAAGTAGAAATCTTCTGATTATTGCAAAACATTCAAAATGATAATAAATGTTCAAAAACCAACCAAACTGACGCTCTCAACCCATTTCCACCTTCACTATGCTTTTTCGATCTTCTCTTTTCTCTCGAAAACTTGTTGAAAAGACCAGAAGCGCTGAAAGATTCGGTAGCAACAGAAACGTCATCAATACTACTCGTCGAAATTGTCTTTTTTCTTTTGTTCATAAACATTGACAACTTTTTCGCAGCCGGTCCATTTGAGAATGATATTTTCTTCTCTACTGAATTATAAGGTTCATCACCACTTGTCTGCAAAACGTGTTTTTGATGATGAACTTATGCACCACACAAACTTTATCGTCCACACTGCTACTATGGTTTTCAGCACATCCTTCTCCGATAGTATCCATCATCAACAAATCTACTGGTGTTGTCATTGCTGTTGGCGTTGTGTCTTGAACAACGATACCAGAGGAAGAACAAGAAGATGGCATTGAATTAGCTAAAATCGACAAAAGATCATTTTTTCTGTTTCATATAATCAATTTTTTGAAAGTGAAGTGATAAGAGAGAAAAGATATGACTGTTTACCATTATGAAATAACTAATCAGTTTACTAAAATCCGTTCATCATTCTAATCTTTTCTGAATTCAAAAAAAAATCGTTTGACAAAGTCATTAGTAAACGAACGAAAAATGTGCGCCAAAAAACGTGTTACAAATTCAAATTCAAGTTTTTTTTTACTTACCTGAGATAATGTCGGTCAAATCTTTAGCATTTAATGTTGGTGAATTTTCTGGTTCCTCGAACATAACATGAGCTGAAACAAGAAATATATATGCGATGTGCTGAATAAAAATGATTGTCCAGTGTGACCTTTTTTTTATATTTTGCACTATTTTCTATTGAAAAAAAACGTGGAAAAAAATATTATCCGTACGAACAAAATTTAGAAAACGATTTTTTAAAAACGTGAAGCGTGGTATGGTCACGTTCAGTAGCATTTTCTCTGTACATATTTTATAATGGGAAAATATTTTTTAATTTTTTCTCATGAACGTACTGTATTTAGCCACGCCCATTTGGTTTTCTAGGCCATGTTGGTTCCTTTTCAACTCTACAATACTTATGGGCTTTCTCACAAGAAAAAGTTATAGAAAAAAAAAAACGATAAAAGACACAAACAGTTTATTCACCTAATGTCGAGAAACCACAGTTTTTTCGAGGTTTCTCGACTTTTTTTGGCCCTTTTCGACATATTCTCACAGCGAAAATCCGCCTCGGCAGAATTGTGGAATTGCACGTAGCACATTTCGAAAACCCGGTATTTTACACAATAATTCAGACAGCTCAAAAATTTTACATCAGTTTAGTGTGGAAAATTACCGAGCACATTTCGAAACTAGGGATGTTCCACGATTTTTGCTGTTTTTTTAACACCATTTTTTTCTTGTGAATAAGCCCATTACAATTTTTTTGGGAAAAAATTAGCTTAAATGGAACAGTTTTGAAATAATTTTTCTACGTTGCACATCGAAATATGAACGAACAAAAAAGTTCTCTTTTTCGATATGTCATGAAACTTCAATTATCACTATACTTACGTGGTTTGTCACATCCAGTACTTTTTAGTTTCAAGAACTTTCGAATGAATTCGTCAGCATTTAAATGTTGAATTGATTCTCTGAATTGTTCCGATACTTGCAACGTAGCTTGTGACATTTCGGTAGAATGAGTTGCATACAATAAAATAAATTGTTGGATTGATGCATATAAAGATCTGGAAAGTTTTGACTGAATTCCATTCATTAAACCAAATTCAATAATTGTTAGGGTTCTGGCCTGAAAGCAGGGGTGAGATTATAGCCCGAGGGCCCGAGAGCCCGGCCCGAAAAAGCCGGACTTATTTTTATAATCTCATTGCCTCACGACTTTTCGTAATGTTGAGAATTTTCCGTCATTCAATTGAGTGACCGACAACAGAACGGGATAGGCGAGGCGCTGTACACAAAGTATAGCGCCTCGCGTCCGGCGTGTGTTGTCGGTCACTACATTTAATGACATCTCGGGAATTTCTCAAAATTCGCCAATTGAGAGAGAGCAAAGACGCTCTAGCGAACTCTCATCAATTCCCTTCTGGAAGGTGTAAAGCCCGAAAAAGCCCGGCCGGCCCAAAACAACCCAATTCTCACCCCTGCCTGACAAGGGAACATCGCGAGGTCAATCTTTTGGAATTTTTTCATATTTTGGTAGTTGATAGTTATTGGTGAGAGAAGTGTATTCCCAAAATTCTAAGTCTCACAACTCGCTAGAAAAAAAGTTATAGGGCAATTACTGAATCGGACCTTCTGAATCGGACCCGAAAATGACCAAATCTGAATCGGACCCAAACCTAAAAAATGTGTCTGAATCGGACCAGAGCGAAGAAATTGGATCCGGTCCGTTTTTTTCAAAATCTTTGATGAATCGGACCACGAAATCGGACCAGGTCCGTTTTTTTTTTGTTGAAATTTCAGCTGAATCAGACTGAAATCGAAAAAATATCAACCAAAAAAACGGACCTGGTCCGATTTTGTGGTCCGATTCAGCAAAAGTCTTGATAAAAACGGACCGGGTCCGATTTCTTGACTCCGGTCCGATTCAGACACATTTTTCATGTTCCGGTCCGATTCAGATTTGGTCATTTTCGGGTCCGATTTTATCGGACCTGGTCCGATTCAGAAGGTCCGATTCAGAATCTACCTCTTTTTTCACGTTGAAAAAAAACGAATGTGTGTGGCAGTAGTGTTCATTTGTAATGGGTTTATGCCTTTCAAGCACTGTAACTTGTTTTCTAGCGAGTTGTGAGACTTAGAAATTTGGGAATACACTTTTCTCACCAATATCTATCACCTACCAAAATATAAAAAAATTCCAAAAGATTGACCTCGCGAAGTTCCCTTGTGAGAGGGTAAAAAAATTATTTTTAAAAACATTGTCACCGTGAACATTTTTGGGGAAATATTTTTGTCAATGTGAATGACGACAAAAATACGAAATAGTAAAAAAAATGACTGAGAATCAAGAATTCGGAAGAACATGATTTTTTTAAATTTTCGTGACCTATATTTTTTTCTTGAAAAATGTCAGGATACTTTTTCCCCGGCTCCGGGACATTTCGAAACCGGGACATTTCGAAACCAGGACATTTCGAAACCGCATGAAATTTTTGTTTTAAAAGTTGAAAAAAAATAGTTTCCTGTGTAGTTTTTGATAGTTTTTTGTGTAATTTTGGTACACTTATCAGTGTTATCACAGTGATAAGCTGAAATTATGTCAAAAAATGAATTTTTCGGAACTTTTCCCAAATTTTGAGGTTGTGTTAGGGGGTGTCTGGCAAGCACCTGAAAATCATTTTAAAGGAACATAATCATCCAGAAATAAAATTTTAGGAAATTTTCCCAAATTTTGAGGGTGTATTTGAAGAATGTCTGAAAATGGTTTTAAAGCAACAGAATCGTAAAAAATCAAATTTTCGAAAAAAAAATCTGGAAGTATAGAGTCCTTTAAAACCATTTCCAAGTACTTCTCATACATCCCCTTACATGCCCTCGAAATTTGAAAAAAAAAATTATTTTTGGATGATTATGTTCCTTTAAATGACCCGGCGACTCATCGAGAGAATTCGTTTAAATTGAAAGTATTCATCATTTTAAGACATATACGAGTTAAAACACAGTTCAAAAACATAAGAAACAAAAGTTAGACGACAAAAAAGAACAATAAATAAAAATAAAGTTGGATCAAAATTTCAAATTCTAATGAAGCAGTAGAGCGCGTTTGCGCGATTAATCCAACTCTATGATTTATTTTCTGTTCTTTTTTGTGCTGTAGTTTTTGCTATACGTTGTTTTAGACTGTTTCTTCACCCACATATGTCTTAAAATGGCGAATACTTTCAAAATAATCGAATACTCTAGAAGAGTCGCCGGGTCATTTAAAATCATTCCCAGGTGCTTCCCAGACACCCCCTAAAACACCCCAAAGTTTGGAAAAAGTTCCGAAAATTTCATTTTTTGACGTATATAGTTCTTTAAAGTTACTTTCCGGTACTCCCCAGACACCCCTTTACATCCCCTCAAAATTTGGGAAAATTTCCGAAATTTTCATTTTTTGACATATTTTCAGCTTATCACTGTGATAACACTGATAAGTTTACCAAAATTACACAAAAAACTTATAAAAACTACATGGAAAACTATTTTTTTTAACTTTTAAAACAAAAATTTTATGCGGTTTCGAAATGTCTGGTTTCGAAATGTCCGGTTTCGAAATGACCGGTTTCGAAATGTCGCGGTTTCGAAATGTCCCGGAGCCTTTTCCCCTTTTAGTTAAGGTCTGTTTAGGGTAGAAAAGTAATTTTAAAAAAAACAAAACTTTGTTCAATTTTCATGCATACCAGGCTTGGGCGTAACCGCAATCCCGACTATTCTCGGAACTTTTTAAGGTGAAACTTTTTTCGAAAAAAAATTTTACGGAACTTTTTCCGGGCGAGATTTTTTCCGAAAATATATTTCCGTTTTTTTTTCTGACGGAATTATTTTCGAAACGTTTCCGGAAATATTTTCTGAAATTTTGTCGAAAAATCGGTAAAAAACGCATTTATGGTGTTGACTCCTTGTCGCCGGAACCATTTTTTTTCGAATAATTTTCGGAAAAAAAGTCGGAACCTTTTTTTTCCGAAATTGTTTTTTGGACTGCGCTTCTGATCAAGCATGATGCATAACTCGGCCAAAACGTCGAATTTAACGGAGCACAGTTTCAAAACACAACATTTATAAATTTTGATGCGGGAGAGGTCACTAATCTTTCGAATTTTTTTCTGATTGCGAAATCTTTAGGGGTCACTAACTTTTAAAGAAAAAATTGAACCAGCCCAAACGACACCCCTCCGTGATAAGGGCAAAAAGTCAATTTTTTAAGTCTTAATATGATGAATTAAAACTAAAATATCTATTATAAGCTGACAACTTTGAAAATAATAACCAGAACAAAGAGAAACTGTCTAGTAGTTTTTTGTAGGGGCACTAACTTTCCAGAGGGGGTAATGCGCCCCTTTATTATGTATGACAGTGATTCAGACATCACAAAACTATTAAAGATTTTTTGTGTAGAATGTCGATTTCCCGAATCCCCCATTATGAAAAAATGAACTGGGACCGAATTTAGTGCGAAAAAACCTCGAATGTTGTACTTTCTAGCTTTCGAAAAAAAGTAACTTCATATCTGGCCTGAGAGGGTACCAAAATCTTTCAAAAAAAAAAAAACATGTTCACCGTGAAAAGACGTTTTTTTTTTCACAAGGAAAAAATAATTTTTCGATTGAGTCCTATTTTTCAGACCTGAATTTTCAGGAATTTTTTATCGGACCCAATCATTTTTTTTTTTTTTGAAAGCGGACTCGGTCTAGAATTTTTTTCTAATTCCTGAAATATATTTTCAGTGCATTTTTTACAGAAAGACCCCAACACGTACCTATCAAATGTCTGGAATTTTTTACACGAATCGCTCATTTTTGTTTCGAAATCCTCCCGAACGACTTCATATTTATCTACATATGTCTGATACTCCTCGCGTGCTCGAGAAACTTTCAGCTCAATCTGTAACGGTGAGTTCCGTTAAATCCACATAAAATTTTAGAACTTACTTTGCTAATATCCTTAGCACTCGCCGAATATTCTTTCTTGGTCTTTTCTAACTCTGAACATCGATGGTAGTATGTTTCTTTTGCTTTTTGTAAGCAGGTCGTTGTTGTCTGCATTAAATTAACCGCATCCGCAACTGTAGGTTGTTTCATTTCTTTTCTAGTTTTTCCAACTTCTTCTTTGTATTTTTGTACATCTCTTGATAAATCCTGTAGATTTTTGACAAGCATTAGATGAATCTCAGATAATAACTCCATGGTTCCTTTTGTCAGCTGCCAAACTTGTTCTATACTCGACCCGTTGTTGATGAAGTTGTTAACCTTCAATTTCAGCCGTTTTTTGAGAAAATGCCAATGAACTTACTTTAGTCACAGTTCTATTCACCGCCTTCACATATTCATCTTCTACGGTCAATCGTTCCTTTACAAATTGAGTAACTTCGTTCACTGTTTCTTCACTTCTTTTCAGATTGTCTTGTAGAACCTTCAAATTAAGTTGCATTATAGTACTCTTCGAGGAAATATTGACAGACAATACTTTGTTGGAGAGGGAGATACCGATAACCAGTTTATCAATTACATTTTTTGAAATTTTTATTGATAAAGATTCTCATGTCAGATATGAAAAAAAAGAATGGAGAAAGAAAAAACGTGACATTAACAGTTAGACGAAGACATAAAAAAAACATTTCCGGAATTTATATTTATATCACAAGGACTTTTACAGACCAGTACTTCCGATAACCAAACATTTTACACTAAATATAAAAAAGCACTATGGACAATCTGATATTTTTGATATTCTGTCTCATTTTCCGTGTGTTTTTTCATATTATTTTCAAGAGAAACAAAGACCTACCTGAAATCCGTGATGTTTATCACCCCAAAAGTGATCGGCATATAATAAACCTTCTGCCATAAATAATACCTTTAATCTGAAAATTTTTTTGAGTGAGTGAAAAAAAATCAGAATCGGAAAGAACAAAATCCATGAAGACGATCATCCCGTAAATGAACGAAAAAAATCACAATAGAGCGAACATGCTCAGTGTTCTCTATGTCTCTAACTCGATATACTCTCTTATTGGAGCTCTCGGAGTGCACTGCATGTTAGAACAACTTTTGGTTGTTTGGTCTTTCAAACATTCATCTTCTTTTTTTCCTCAATTTTGTTAAAGGATCAAAATATTTTGTGTATTTTGAAACGTGACAAAAATATTGTACATTTCGAATTTCATTCCTATTTTCAGAGGTGAAACATGCTGTCCACATTTCATCGATTGGGTCTTAAGAGAAGTGCGTCCACTTATAGTGGTCTCACATCGGCTGATTTTTTGAAGAAAAAAACAAATGAACCGATTCTCGAATATCGAAAAGGGAGCAAAGAGCGAAAAGATTTAGAAGCAGCACTTGATCATTACAGTAAGGTGAGGATTTTTGAATTGTTTTTTAAAATTGGCTGCTCAACAATCAAAATTTGATTGCAATAAACAGAATTTGCGTAGTCGGCTTGTTTGACGACAAAACTTTGAGAAAAGATAAAATCTTTTCCATTTACAACCTTGGCAAAATATTACTAAAAAATAACAGTTTGATGTGTCATTGTTATCGAATGAATCAATCAGGTGTGAGATTCTGGCTTCTTTCAAGCTGTGAGTATAATTTAGAAAAAAAAGAATGCACTAATATAATTACATGTTCCGTCAAAAAATTTAGAAGTCTCTGAACTTGGGGCTATCAGGCCAGCCGAAGTATGAGACTCATTCAGACTTTGAAAAAGTCAGAATCTCACATTGAAATTATCAAACTTCCAGAATGTTACGGACGTTCCATTGCGGATTGGAAATCAGAAAATCAGCAATAATTTGGAACGAAAACAAGTAATCCCATCTGATCATAGAAGTGTGTTGGCAAGATATACTTATGCAACAGGAGAACAAATACAAGAAGCTATTCATGTCGCATTAGAAGCTAGAGAGGAATGGGAAAAGAAACCGCTGAAAGAAAGAGCTGAAATTCTTCTGAGAGCTGCGGATTTAGCAGGAGGTAAATATCGAATGAAGCTGAACGCTGCTACGATGTTGGGACAAGGAAAAAACATTATTCAGGTATGTTTCCTGTTTTCTAAATATCAGGAGTGTCGCTTGAGCCGTTTACGGGGGCCAGCAGCCCGCCATATCTTGGGCCGGGCCGACCCGGCCCGCCTGCTAAAAACTTGATGAACGGGAATGGCTTGCCAAAACCAAATTTTGTTGCAAGTATGTGTCGGGGCAAAATCATTTTTGCATATTAAGGGCCATATGTGAGCCGAGAAGGAAGTTCCGTTGTTTTTTAAAATAAACCGCGGGCTTGAAGAGCCTGTATTTTCTTGCTTGGACCAGGTTGCCCCGCGTTTTCGAATTGTTTCAACTACACAAATTCATTTTCTAGGCTGAAATCGATGCTGCATGTGAACTTATCGATTTCTTCCGGTTCAACGCAGTTTTCGCTCTCGAACTTGAGTCTTATAGTCCTATCTCAACAAAAATTAGCACAAATACTTTGCAATATCGAGGAATGGAGGGATTCGTCGCTGCTATTGCACCTTTCAATTTCACTGCTATCGGTGGAAACCTTCCAACGGCTCCAGCTCTTATGGTAGGATGACTTATCGATTCACACTATGAAATACTTTTTTTAAGGGAAATGTATCTTTATGGAAACCATCCGACACCGCGGTACTTAGTAACTATTTAATTTATGAGCTTCTCGAAGAAGCTGGTATGCCGGATGGTATTCTAAGCTTTTTGCCGTCCGATGGTCCTGTTTTCGGAAACACAATAACACGATCTAGACATCTCAGTGCTGTTAATTTTACTGGATCTGTTCCAACATTCAAAATTATTTGGAAAAATGTAGCACAAAATCTAGATAATTATGTCACATTTCCCAAACTGATTGGAGAATGCGGAGGAAAAAATTTCCATTTCGTGCATCCTTCTGCTCATATTGAAGCGGTTGCTGCAGGAACAGCTAGATCTGGCTGGGAATATTCAGGACAAAAATGCTCAGCGTGTTCTAGAGTTTATGCACCAAAGTCTATTTGGCCCCAGATTCTTGCAAAGATATCAGAAATTCATAAACAAATCAAAATCGGAGATGTTAGAGATGGAACTATTTTCTTATCAGCAGTGATTGATGATAAAGCATTCGAAAGAATTAGAGGATATATAGGTAAACATTGAAAAATTTCTAGTTTTCAAAAACTTGATATTTCAGATTATGCTCGAACAGGAGCTGACGGTGCGAAAATAGTGCTCGGAGGCGAATACGATGACTCAACCGGCTATTTTATTCAACCAACTTTGATAACTGTCACTAACCCAAACTCAAAATTACTCACTGAGGAAATGTTCGGACCTGTAGTCACAGTTTATGTTTATGACGACAAAGATGTTGATCATGTTTTGAACAGCGTGAAAGATGCAACACCATTTGGTTTGACTGGTGCTATTTTCTCGGAAGACAAAACCTTCTTATACAAGTAATTTGTTGAATATTGAAAAAAAATTAGTATAAATTTTCAGAGCTCGAGATACTCTTAGAGATGCGGTGGGAAATATGTATCTAAATGACAAATCAACAGGATCTATTGTTGGTCAACAACCTTTTGGAGGTTCTAGAATGTCAGGAACTAACGACAAAGCTGGAGGGCCGCATTACGGACTCAGATGGGCATCTCCGTTAACAATCAAAGAAACATCTATACCGTTGACAGAGTGGAAATACCCATCAATGGAATAGATAAACGAAGTTATTTTTAACTCACATTGAGCATAATAACACATTTCGATTAGTCATAACTTTTTCATGCTTTAATGAATGTTTTTTCTTCTCATTTCATGAAATTTAACAAAAATGGTTCATATTTTACCATTTGATATTTACAATGACTTTATCAGATTATTAACAATTGTTGTATTGAGAAAAAAACCAAATCGATAATTGACAAAAATGTTCGCTTCAAGTTCAGGGTTTTCATGTTTTTCAACCCATCATTGAAAATTAAAAACTAAACATCGCCAAAAACGATTTGATCACAATCGGAACGAAAATATTGAAGTAATTCAGTAAAAAAAGACAAATTTCTCCTAGGACAATTGTGTGTGCTGCACTTGACCGAAAACGGAGCGCCACTAGAACAAACCTTTCTGACATTGGAGAAAAATACGCCACCGAAGAACGCGGTTTCGATATAAATTTCTGAGAATTAGTTAACAATAAATCGATTAGTACGTTAAAAAACATGGTAAGAAAAAAGATTTCCGAGTCCGGAAGAAGTACATGGAATTTATTCAATAGGTTTTCTCGGCCACGTGTTCGGATATTCGGTCATTTTTTTTCTGTGTATCGATTTTCTTTTTTTTTCGTGTGAAATTCTCGATTTTAGAAAATCGAGAAATAGGCTGTTATTTCGTGAAGTTATACGCTAGATTCCAATTTCTACGCAGTTCATCAAAGCTATTCGTTGTTGAAAACAACCATCATAATCGAAACTGTGACAAAAGTTAAAAAAAAATAGTTTAATTTGTTATACTTGATGAATTCGAACTGAAACATTTGATAAAATTTTCTGTAGTGAGTAAATTTATTTTTCTATTTCTATTTTTAATTCTTCATCGATATCGATCGTTCAAAAATCATCAAACTTTTATCAATAGAGCAATCTATACTCCGCGTAAATTTAATATTCATAGTGAAAAATACACATTTTCCAGCAACAATGGTTAGCGAGAACGATTGGACTCAAGTTTCATTTGATCGTAAGAGGTTTCGTAATTAATAATTGAAGTAGTATTTTTTTTAGATGGAAGGACCACTCTCAAAAAATGGAGAGAGTGCGGAGTTCGCCGATCGGAGGAAGTTGTCGAATTGTGGGAGCACGTAATTAGCAGATCGCCAGCTTCTTTGGGAGATGAACAGTGGCCAGTTTATGAACAGGTCTGCATTGCTGCTCTAGATTGCACTCTCATCGGATTGGCCCAGGAATGCATAACTCATCTGCAAGCTCAATTCCCTCACAGTAATCGTGTTTTGAAATTGAAAGCGATGCAATTAGAAGCAACCGAAAATTTTAGAAAAGCGCTCGATATATATGATCAACTAGTAGAAACTGATCCAAACAATAACGTGAGAATTACTCAACTAATAGACTCTAAATATGTTTTTTAGATTTACCGCAAACGCAGAGTAGCCGTTTTTCTGGCTCAAGGAAAACGATTAGATGCAATTAAAGCTCTCAATGAGTACTTGAAGGTGAGCGTTTGTAGTTTTCCAAATCGATTTACTATTTCTATAATGCCAAATTTTTTTAAAACAAAGAAGTAAAGTGGTTGGGAGGATTACCTCGGCCAAAATGTGATATTTAGATGAGTAAAAATTGAAATTTCTCTGAAAAGCGTTTCCAAAAAAATCAAAAATATGAGGGTGTTTCTCATTAAATCATACTCGAAAAATGAAGGCATGAAGTAAGTGTTTTTTTTTTCAAGATCTTCCTAAACGATTCCGAGGCTTGGCTACAACTGAGCGAATTGTATTTACTGGAGAATGATGTTCCGAAGGCGGTTCATTGCTTAGAAGAATGTGTACTCGTATCGGTGAGTTCTGTTTTCAATTTCGACCCGAGCCCAAAAAGTTCATATGCTAGTGCCTAATTTCATCCAAAACCGGGGAGTAAATCAATTGTTGTTTTTTTCATTACTTTCTCATACTTGTTCGAGTAACGTGAGAAATAGTGAAAGGTTTTTTTGGGGTTTTTGAAAAACTTTGTCACACTACCTTTTTTCAAATATTGCCAATGAACCCAGATCATCCAAACGTAAAAACTATTAAATTTAAAAAAAACCTAATTTCATAATTTCAGCCTCTCAACTCAATGTTTCTGCGACGATTAGCAGATTTGAGATATACTCAAGGAGGAATCGAAAATGTCGATTTGGCACGATCATATTACGAAAGAGCATTTAAAATCAATTCTACTGATTTGAGATCCCAGTATGGTTTGCTGTTGGTGAGTTAATTAGAAACATTCCACGTTTAGTTTTATTGAAAACTTCGATTTCCAAAGTGATGTGTGTCAATTTGATCATACCCTGCCGAAAATAGTAGAACGTCCAGTGTGAGAAAAATTATTTTTATTTTCCAGACGAACAATTACATTTCGGCAAATTCAAAAAGTCAAACCGAAAAGAAAAAGTCGACGACGAACGCTTCTGATGCGCTGAAATCTTTGGTCGACAGATATCAAGAGTCAGCCCCGAATTCGGAAGTTCTGAAATCTATCGAAGCACTGAAAATTGCCAACAAAAATTGATGTTAATTAATTGTGATAAATCGATATTTATTAAAATCACACGTATTGGCAAGAATCATAATGTGGCAAGAGGTATTTTATATTAATCAAAGCATTCGCTCCTCCAGTTCTTTCCAAATCGTTTAACGTTGATGTTATCATTTCTTCGAGTTGTCTACCTTTATCGTAATGAACTCGATCTGACCTGCTTCGAGATTGACGAACGTTCCCTGAAGTTTAAAATCTGCACAAATGTTTCAAACAGGCCTAATTTACGCAGAGGCGGTAAGAGTTGTCTGTAGAAAGGAACTAATTGTGGACCAATTCCATCCATTGATGTTATTCTTGAAAGTGTTCGCAAACAGAATCTCTTTTTGTCTATATCGAATGAATAGAATCCTGCACGAATTCCGCGAACCTAGAAATTAAGAGAACATGGAAAACTGTTCAAAGAACCAACCGACCAATTGTGGTAAAACAGATATCAAGTGTTGATGATTTTTCAACGCAATGAGCAAATCAGTTATACCAGTTTCAGCAACAAATCTATATGGCTGGAAAAAGAAAACACTGTAAACTCTCAAATATTTTCCTACATGATCTAATAATGAAAATCCAGTTGAGAATTTTGATAGAAGTGAACATATTGTCTCGTTCTTCATTTCAGTCGGATCTTTCGCCCATTGCAGTTCGTTCGGTTTTTCACCGGGTCCACCGGAATGTAGTATTCTTACATGCAAATCTCCACGTGTAAAAAGAGCACGAAACTGGGTACAATCGTCTGATATCTGAAAATGGACGAAGTTTTCGGGTAGAGAAAATGTAGCGTGGCCTAGAAAAAAAACTGTTTTTCAGAGATGACAGTTCAAAATTTTTTGAATTGAAGAAGTGATTGAAAGAAGTCCTACAATATATGTTTTTGTGCAAGAAATCCCAACCTACTGGTTTAATTTTTTCAATTTATCAATTTGGAAGTACTACACATTTACCAGTTTTTAATAAGGCCAGATTTTGACTGGGATTTTCTGGGAATCGAAAAGAGCCCGGCCCGAATCGTGAAAAATGGAGAACTATGGTCCGCGCTGCTGCCGAAGGACGGACCGACTAAGTAAGTAAGTCCTATGTAAATACAATCCGATTCTCGAATAAGTTTAGAAACAGTTTCCCGGCCGAAAATCAGACCGTTTTCTCTGATGTTCGTGACTTACATTTGTATCAACAGATCTCGATCTTGTTAGACTGATCATTGGAAGAGGTTCTACTGTTGTATTGGCCTGATATGACTGTCGACAAAATGGTGGAACCTAAAATAATATTATTATTATTATTTATATTTTCGAGTTACTTCCTAAACTCACTTTTCGATTTGTTGCACACTTTGGTAGTGTAGATTTAATAACTCGGATGTTTTCTTTAACAATATCTCTTCCTTTGTGATAACATCTTCGATTCCATTCAATGTCTTCAAAAAAATCTGATGGCTTCCTCAAAAAAAAAAATAATAATCCGGAGCAAAAAATGCAAATAGACTTACACTAATCTTTTCAAGTTTGGCAATGATTTCTCTCGACATTCTCGTGTAATCCTTGCCATATTTTGTAAAACACTCAATAATTCAAGGTGTCAACAAAATACATGATTTATGTGGTCCGATGAATAATCAGGAAATGTGACAAAATAGCATGACAGACAGAGTAGGCCCTATGCTGTTCAAGGAAGCGTCTCTGTGCTATGACTATTCACATCTAACACGAATGTCAGAAGTAACTCAACCGAGAGAGTGACACTTTCTGCCGCTGGTCCAGGGACTTTCGCTCACATTTGTTGCGAATTCGAAATGATTCGTTGAGTTGATGCGAGTACTCACCTTGTCGTCATGCGTTTGTTCTCTTTTCCCCTCTCTCTTTTATTTAGTTATCTTTCTGTGCAGCCGACATCGCACGGGACTTGTTTACTGCTATTCGTGTGTGTGTGTTTTCTCTGTTTCTTCTATAAAATTCTTGGCGAAAAGACGTTGTTGTGAGAGAGTTTGAAAGAAGAAGAGACACAAAGAAACATTTTTACAGGAAAAGTAAAATTTCTTCAGAGAACAGTAACAAACACAATCCCAGAAAGTAAATTACAATAGATTCTCACAGTGTGTATTTGAGTAAATTCAAAAAGTTATAGGTACGATTCGAATAAAAAACGCAGGTTCGCTATGAGGCTGAGGGCTTAAGTGGTCCCAGTCAAAAATATAAAGTTGCCAATGTGCCAGATAAAGTAAAGTTCTTTTTTTCTAGAGAAAATTTCTAGAAAGCGAGATTCTGGTTTTTTTTCACGGATGCTCGAAGCCCTTTATATTACAGCTATAGGCTTCTAAGAAGAACTAGGTTTGAGTGTTTCACTAAAATTCAGTGAATCTTAACTTTCATTATAGTTCGGAAACTACAGTACCATATGTTGCTTTTTTTTCGTTCCCATCAGATAATGCACAGGTTATTCATCCGACATGCTTTTTTATTTTTTCTGTCTAACAATACGTGGGAATTCAGAAACGTTTCTTTGTAGTGTTTGTACGTAAAATAGTTATATATCATTTTGTGTAGTTGAAACACCCACAAAGGATAGACAATACCATTATGGTCATCACAAGGTCATATTGAGAAAAAGAAAAGAATTGACATTATCATCAACAAAAAAAACTGGCTGATGAAGTTGTTATTTCCGTTTATTTGTCTTGTAATCAACGTGGTTCTGAGTTCACAACAAGATCCTATTCCTATTCCGAAGTGAGTTTGAAAACTATTTATAAATTGAAAAAATTATAACAATTTTCCCAGAGACACAGCAACACAAGTGAATAGACAAAGGGTATCCGAATCACGAAGGAGTAATCAAGTAACAACAGAAAAACCAAGAAGAAAACACAGGTAATATCAAATAAATATTTCAAAAAAAAAACTTTCTAACTTGATTTACAGACATCGTCGTCCTCATTTTGAGGATCCATATCGTCGACACTATGAGGCTTATGAAAGACAAGTAGCAGCGGTTGAAAAACAGAAAAAACAACAAAATGATCTTTATTATCAACAATATTTCGATAAAATGAAAGACTATGCGATCAGAGTACATACAGCAAGATATGGCGATTTACTTCAACAACAAGCTGCGCAAAAAGTCCAGTTTGCAAAGACAATGCGAGAATTCGGAGTTCCCAGTTCAGAACTTCCAATGACGACAGATACCGAACAATCATCGAAAAGACCAGCAAGTCCATTCGGAGGTATTAGAGAAAAATCACAATTGGAAGATGTGAAAGTGATTCGAGCATCAGCTGTACCAACAGGAATTATGGAGAAAAGACCACCATCAGCAATCGAACCGAGACCCGAAAATATCGATGTTCACAGAAAGGCATTACATTTAGAATCACTATGTAATAGATTCCTACCAACTGTTAGAAAACATTGTTTTGATGTTGATAAAACTGATAAAAAGTATGCGGGTAGATGTAAAGGATACTTCCATGATTGTCAAACATTCCTACCCAAATCTGATCCATTATACAATATTGCTTATGCTTTTGATTCGAATGTTGGTTTGAATCTTGGAACATGGTCTGTAAAAGGAATCCCATATTATCCAATCAATGAAGAAGGAGCTATTGAAGCAGGAAGACAGATGAATATTCCATTCGGAAGTTGGGGAGGTGGCTATTCGGATCATATCGGTGTTAGGTAAGTATAATTCATCAATCAGGTTATCAAATAGGTGTTCTAAATATATTGGGTTACTGTAGTTCTAAATAAAGTATGACGTTTTTTTTCGTATCCAGCAAAAAACGTGAATTTTATTTTTCATCATGGGAAAATAAACTGTAAATTTGTTTTTTTTTGTTTTGGAAATGAAAATGACAAAAATCTGTTATTTTTTTGATAAACTTGTCTGCGTCTCACGTGCCTCTCTCACTTATTCGTATGTTTTCATTGAGGTAAAGTAGTGTGGGCCGGACCTAATCTAGTGATGACAAAACTTCTGGTTCGAGTCAGTTTTCTCCGATATTGAAAACAAAAGTTAGTTCGTTCACGAAAATTGTCAATATGCCCAAACCATAGTGGAACTGATTTGCAATTTGATTGCAGAGACTATTGGTCACAATATCAAGAAATTGGAGCAAATTGGTATGAAGGAAAGTATGGTTATAAAGCTGGATGGAGTGTTCCTTTAGTTCAATCTCTTGGTATCGAAGGTGATACACATGCTGTGGTAAGTTCATTTTTTTCCTATTATCAACTCACGAGCTCTGTTTTGAGGTGAGTGTTCCGATCAAACCAGGAGAGGCTGGAAAACCGATTGGTGTAGATGTTGGTGGAGGTGTCGGTCCATATTATCAACAGAATCAACATGTTGGTGTTGATTATTTGAATGGTCAAGTTGGTACTAACTTTGGAGTTGGTGTTCCTATGGCGGGTGTTGGTGTTAATACTGGTGTTGGAGTTAGTTTCCCCGGTGTGAATGATATTATAGGATAATCAAACTCAATATGTGTATATGAAATGAACTAATTTTTCACAATTAGTCTTTACTCAAAGAGTTTATACCGCAGAATTTCAATTCGAAACAGAATATCCACGTCCAAAGCTACCAAAAAATATTTTGTGTGAAAAAATTTAATTTCGAATTGAAATTGGTTATAACTTTTCACTGCATGATTTTCTTTACGTTCCCCTGTGAGAGAATATTTGACTGAGAGACGCAGACAGGGTCTTGCAACGGAGATCTTATCTTCAGTGTGCGCCTTTGGAAACTTCGCGAATTGTGTGACAAGGGGAAGAATTAAAAAAAAATCACGTCATGCTTTAAAAATAAATTCATTCTTGCATTTCAAAAAATAAAAATCACTTAAAGTTTTGATTTGGATGGTGTAGCAGTTGCTCGATGTAGGTCAACATAAGCATTCGATACGACAACTTTGCCAGTTTCTTTGACTTTTGTTTGGAAAATAATACGATTTGCATCCTTCCACGTTTCAGTGACAAGAGTTTGTCCAGGAATAACTGGTGACGAGAAGCGCACTTTCATCGATTTGAATTGATCCGAATCATTATCAGCCCAAAGTTTGATAACATGTCGAGTTGCGAATCCCAATGAACACAATCCATGAAGAATTGGCTCTTTGAAACCGGACATTTTTGCAAAGTTTGGATCAACATGAAGAGGATTCAAATCACCACCTCCTTGGCGATACAATGCTGCTTGATTCGGAAATGTTTGCTCTTCAAACACAGCATCTGGAGTTCTTTGTGGAATTGTCGAAGCTTTCTTTTCGTGTTGAGATGTTCGAGAACCTCCGAATTTTCCAGAACCAACTTGGAATGTTCCCATTTGTTGCATTCCGATTTTTCGACCAGTTGATTCATCATAAGTTATCACTGCAAAAAACAATAATATCAACGTAAAAAAAGAAAAAACTTGGAAATACCAAATCGGACCTTCTGAATGGGGTCACGTCCAATTTGAATCGGACCCACACATAAGTTATCCGAAACTGGACATAATCAAAAAACTGACCCGGTCCGTTTTTTCAATAACTGTATTGCTCAATCAGATCACACAATCGGGCAAGATGAATTTTTCACTTTTTGGTCGTGTTATTCAAAATATGGTTGAAACGGACTCAGATGTGAAATCGGACCCGGTTCGCCGTTTTTCTGGCCGGGGACTGATACTTTATCCGGCCAACAAACATCAAGAAAAAAGTCACCTTCACTGAGAATCAGAGCACCAGATCCTTTGTCGAGAATATCAACCACTCTTCCTACTGATCTCAATTTTCCTTCTGTTGGAAATGGTTCGTACATCTCAATGTATTGTTCACCATGCAAAATTCTTGTCAAATCAAATTCGATTCCAGGCCAATCCATAATACTAACAGATGGAAATCCAGGAGCAACCAAGAATGAAGGAAGAACTTTGAATTCAGGCGCATTCTCATAAATATAATTCAAATCAGTTTTGGCATTTGCTCCAACTCCAAGCGCGTAAATAATAGCATCTCGTTGATCATATGTGAAATATGTTGGCTCCGGAATATGCGCACGTGCTTTTGATACATCCATTCTGAAAATATAATTTCAAGTTTCAAATAAAATCATCACAAAACAATGGAAAATTGAAAATAACGAGAAATAACAAAATTGTCGACTACATTGTACTCTTTTATCTATATTAGATAACACTACACAGTATTGATCGATGATAAACAAAAACAGAAACAGATCAAAATAATTATGAAAAAAAAACATGATTGGTGGTATGTAAAATTTTGAAACTATGAATTAAAACATGATAAATATTGTCAATCCGGTCAGATCATCCAACGGAAAAAGTGATCTACCACAAAAAGTCGATGAAAGAGCATGTAAAAATGAGAGATTCAGACGGTAGATCAATTTCTCATTGAATGATCTGGCTGGATTGACAATATATATGTGCGAGCATCATATTAACACTGAAATGAATTCAAACTTTTACGTATCCTTTTTCAATATTTATTTCAATATTTTTATAATTCTAGCAATCCCAACACAGGTATTCCTGATATTGCTAATATTAACGAAATCGCCATCAATTTTGAATCGAATGAAATATTTTTTATTGAACACTAGTTTAATGCAGTTGTCATTAATCGTGTTGGTTTATTTCGGACAAATTCGAGTTTTACCGTATTCAACTGGATTGGCAATATTGCCTTTAGGTTACTGTAGAACATTTGGAATCGATATTTGTTTCATTTCTTTTAATATTTATAATGGAGTTATTATGGCTGTAGGGTTTGGTATTTCGAATACAGTACTTTTTCGATATTTATTGGTATCAAATAAAATATCGACTCGTGCAGTATTTTTTATGATTCTAGCTTCTTATTTCTTTCCAGTTATCGTTATTGTGAGTTATTTCATTTCACTGACAAGGGAGCGGACGCTGAAAATGATCCCGTTGTCAGATTTTGCGAAACTCCTCTCAAAATGGAGATATCGAGATTTTTGTGATTTCGGCTGAGTTTCTAATCAGCCTATTTTCTCTAGCTGATCAGCCATATTTCAGCCAAGACGTTTTTTTGCTCCGCTAATCAGCCGCTGATCAGCCACTTCAACGCCTAGTCTCTGGCGCAAAAACAGCTGATCAGCCTGTAAGCGAATCAGCGAAAAAAAAACGTCTGGCTAACAAGGGAGGTTCCACTTGTCCCCATCTCAACTTTTAGTGATATTTTACAAGTTTAATAAACTGAACCTCTTGATCAAAAACGTGTCAATAACTTCTTTCTTCCGAGTCTGTGAGAAAAAAATAAAACCTGAAAAAGTTGAAAACAATGAAAAATATCCCTTGCAAAAAATATGAAATTTTTAATTAATAAAAACGTGAACTTTTTATTTTTGTCTGCACGGTATTTCAAAACCTTCAGAAGGCTGCCAAACGAGAGGAAAATCTGATAATTTGAAAATTAGCGCTTGTGATCTACAAAAATTGAATTAGTAGGTCTGGATGTTTGTGAACGAAAAACACATTTCATATGACCCTTTTAAAATCATATCTTAAATTCTAAAATTAGTTGTGGAATATGTTGAGAAGTTTCGTGACAATGAAAGAGAAAATTCGAAATTTCAGACCTGCAATTTTTACTGTCCGCCTTGAAAGCACCTGTGATCTTTTTTGTCTGTTCTCTCTTTTTTTCGATGAAATACCGTGTCTGTAGAGATTTTAGTTGTGATAAAACCACTGAAATTATGAACTTTTTCTCAAAGTGCTCAAAGAAAAAAGTTAAAAGCAGGACGTTACACGACCCTTTTTTTTGCAAGTCGAGTCAGACGCCGGGAAGAAAAGAAAAAAGGCTAGAGAACGAGAGGTCGCGGCGAGATATTTTGATAAACGCTGTGGCGCCAAACGTTATGAAAATTCTCTCGCGACGAACACTCGTACGCTGCCTTTATAAAATTTGGCGCCACAGCGTTTATCAAAATATCTCGCCGCGACCTCTCGTTCTCTAGCCTTTTACCTTTTCTTCCCCGCGTCTGGCGCAACTTGCAATTTTCTGTTGTTCTAAAGGGTCGTGGTTAATCAGCGTGTCCGATTTAGTCAGCAAAAAAAATGACGTCAAAAATTGAGAGGGGGACAAGTTGCAACTTCAACGTTGAACCTCCCTTGTAAGCTTTTCGCGAAATTTTCGTCACGGTTTTTCTGAGAAGTTTTTGCAGATTCTTCCGTTTACTGCACCATGGGATTTCACATCAGTTCAAAACTCGACACGTTTCGAACATCCATCTTACAATTTATCAATTTATGAGCCGTTTCCCGGTTTCGTTGATGCCAACCATTTCAGTTTTTCTCAGCTACAACTCTTTTGGGTATCGGTGTTTATGGATGTCCAATGGCTAGTTTTATTTTGACACAAAAAACACTTCGAAAAATTCGACAACTGAATAACATATCTCAAAATACAAGAAAACAATTTCAAATATTAATTCATGGGTTGAGTGTTCAAACTGTTCTTCCGATTCTAGTTTATATTCCAGTATTTACATGTTATGTTATAAGTCACCATTTTGATGTTGAAATTCTGATTTCGGGTGACAGCTGTTTTTTCCGAAATCAAAAAACATTTTATTGTTACAGAACATTTGATTTTTGGCTCAGCTTCCTCTCCAGCTATAGTTGATCCACTAATCACTTTCTATTTCATAATTCCATATAGAAATGCAATAATTGAACTATTGAGAAAAAAAAGAACATCTATAACAGCTATAAGATCAATGAGTTGATGATTGATAAATGTCTATTAAAATCTGAAAAGAGATAAAAATAAGAATATACAACACTCAAATATTTTTACTGATAGAATTCGACAAAACATACGAACATCTGAAGGAATTAGGATGTTTGATCGGGCTGAGCCCGCCGATCGAGAAGTAACCGAGTATGTCTCATATATGTTCACAATAGATGTGCAGCTTGTCTTCTTGGCGACATTTTTTCTTTGAGCATTACTAAGAAAGCATTTGTCACAACTAAAATCTCTAATGACAAAAGTAGACAGTTCACGTTTTTATTGATTCAAAATTCAATATTTTTTGCAAGAGTTTTTCCAATTGTTTTGAACTTTTTTGCGGTTTATTTCTTCTCACAGACTCGTAAGAGAAATTTTTTCATATAATACTTTTTAATCAGGAGACTCGGTTTAACATTATAGATGGCCGGGCTTTTCTGGCGTTCAGTAAAATAAACCCGGCCTGGGCTCGGCCGGTTCAAGAGACTACAAATCTCACTCCTGGATATACGGGAACAGAAAAATCAAAAAGTGAATATTCGATAGTTTTTTTTTATTAAAAACAACAAAAAGTACGGAGTCCCACGTTACTTTCAATTAATCATTTGTTGAGTCAATGTATGTATACACGGAAATACTTTCATGTGATCGCTGCAAACAAAATTTATGTTTATAATGTTAGTTCGATTACGTCAGAGTTGTAAAATTGTGAATTCAAAAAGTTTCTGTCCTAATGCCGAAAAACCCCCTACTGTAAGAAAAAAATGATAAATTGGATATATTCATCAGGTTCTTTCGTGAAATGAAAATGTTGTCAATCCAGTCAGATCATCTATTTACCGCAAGTTTGATATATTCATTCACTTTGGCACGTTTGTCTTTTAGATTTCTGGGGTTGACCATACTCAAGTCTTATGGTCCGGTTGGAATTAGCAAAACATTTGGTCAGCAACAAAAACGTATTCTGTATATTTCCTAATTCTCAAAATTTTCGTTAAACTTTTGATGTTGTTTTTGAAACGATCAGTATTTAAAAACGTGACGTATCATATTAAAATTCAGTCCGATTAGCACAAATGCTCAAATCGTTGTACATTACAAAATCGGAAAAAGGCTTTCTGGCTAAAATAACCTGAAATAAAAAAAAATCATGAACTTGTTTCAACCATGAAAAGATTTAGTTCATCAGGATCGTTCAAATTTGAACAGTTTTTTTTTTCTGTTAGAACACTTTTCCATAAATATATTTCGAAAAAACATTGAGAAATCTGAAAAAATGCACGTTAAAGTATGATTAGACTAAAAGGTATTTTATTCGATTTATAACTGCGCAAGAATAAATCACATAACATGAATTTAATCATGTTTCTCAGCAGTTATTCGCGACTAATACTTTGTTTCTATCCCATTTGCAAGATTTGGTAGTGTTCATATTATCAAGAACATTTCAAAAGTAGGACTGTTCTTTTTCTCTGAACTTTTGATTTTTCCTCTTTATTCTGATTATGGAGTGCGTATGATGCAGAATAAATCAAACAACCAAAAGAAATTCCCAAGATTATTTGTTTTTGTTTTTTATTTGTTCGAATCAGAAGATTAGATAGAATCTTTGAAAGTGAGTAACAACACACTTATCACAACTTTCATTGAAATTCTGAAATTTTTTCATTGAGTTTCTCAGTAGTCTTTTTCTCGGTTACAGACATACCCGCAAATATTGCAGAGGACTTGCGGACATTACCGCATCCGAAATAATTGCGGGCGGTTTGCGGGAAATTTTTCGAGCAGAAAAAATGAACCTTTCTCATTTTTTTCTGTGAGCGAGTCTCTGTAGAATACATTTGTTAGTTATTTTGGTATATATTTTTCAGTTCCATAACTACATTAAATGAACTTTTCAATCAGAAAGTCGTTTCAAGTGTATCTTATTTTAATTTCAGAAAGCGGTCTCGAATTCACCAGGGTTTCCGGAATCTGGAACCGAGTTCACCTGTACAGTATTCTTCTGATAGGGTTGAGATTCTGTTTTGCAAAACTGATACTTTTTGAATCGAGATCACAGGCTTCTAAGAAGAGATGATGGAAACAGTTTGATTCATGCACGTTCTGAGTTTCATATTTCTGCTTCAGGAAAATAATAATCCAATCCCGGGTTTCAATAAATCAGAAAACAAGAACACGACAAAAAAGCATGTCTCACCAATCTCTAACCATTATGATAGAATTGGCCAATTTACTCGCTGACATAACTTATCACACAATTTATTAGCATAAAAACACTTTCAAAAACAAAAATGCCTGTTCAGACAGATCATAGTTCTTTTTGTTGTTGTTGTATGAATCGTGAAAAGAAAACATCTGAAACAAGTAAATTTGTGCTTCTTGGTGTTGGTTTGTTCCTTAAACAAATTTGTCACTTCAACCTATTCACCTGTCGGTCCAGTTTCACTATTTTTAGTTTTATTCTTGTAATTTCCTCAATTTTTGAAAAAACCATAAATCATCTAAAGGACGAACTCGGTTCGACAAATACTGACAGTTTTCACTAAGTTACCTTTTTCATAATCCCTAATGTGTTTTACTTTGTCAGTCTGGAATGAGTTCTTTCATTTTTCATGATTTATAGTGAACAGACTACTATTTCCAGATTCGAATACTCAGATAGTGAATGGCAGTTATATTTTTAGTAACCGAAACAATTGCATTATGTGCAGCAACTTTCTCATTTTTCATCAACGCGTTCATCATTTTTGCTTTTCTTATGTGAGTTATTTTCGGGATCGTAAGCAATTGGTATGCACTGTAACAATCATAGAAATACTTTTGTGAAGGGCAGTTCTAGGAAAAACTACCAGTGTAAAATATGTTTTATGAACATAGAGTATCACACACAGGTGGAAGAAGTTGACTTAAAGTTTCATTAAAGTACACTTTGAACATTTAGGGCTAAGTCTCCTTTAGGTACATTTTTAAGTGTGAATTAAGTGTGGGATAAGTGTACTTTAAGGACGTTTTCATTTTGAAAGAAAAATGCTTGAGGCCATGAGAGCTTCGACCTCCGACTTCTCAGCTCAGCCCCAGCCATCCACTCAAACATACTTTATCATTTTTTTTCCCCCCGCCACTGCCTGTCCTCGAACCCTCGACCTCTCGTTCCCAATTCTTTTATGTAACCTATTGAGCCTTCCACGCGCTTGAGAGAGGAGGTGTGAACGTCGTATTTATAGATGACCTATTTATTTAGGTGAAATAGAAGAAGAGTGAACATATTTTGGGTTGTTTTTCAGATTTGAAGCTCAAAATTTTTAGTGTGTGAAAAAAAATAGAAAACCTGGAAATGTTCAGATTTAAATACTATGATCATAAGAAACTGAAACATGTTTTTGCTGTTGACCTGAACGGTAATTTTCAGATGAAATCCGCATTGATTTTCTACCTTTTTGTTTTCATTCGTAGTTATCTACGAAACCAATTTCTACTTTGAGAAACCACCTTGTTTTAGGGCGGACAAACGAGAGAGTTGACGCTGACAAAAGAGGAATGTTCTCTCTATTGCACTGTTGAAAATTTCCGGAAATAAAAAGTATTCGCCGTGAGACCTGTTTATTTTCTCTGCAACTCTCACGTTACATTTCTATTTTTTCTTTCATTTCTGTGTCTACCTCTCTCATTTGTCTCTCCTATAAGGGGACTAAAACACCGTGAAACAACGAAAAACTGGAAAGAAAACAAAAAATAAATGTTTGTCCTCGAGAAGTACACGGTGCGATTTCTCGGCCACGGCCACACAGCCAGTTTATTTCTTCGGCTTATCAACAAAAGAAAACGAGAATTTCGATAAATACAAACCAAAATAATTTTTGGTGAATACAAGCAAGAATAACTACGTTTTTTTTCAAAAAAAGTATTGACCTGAGGTTTAAGCATACATATTTTAAATTGTGAGTTCACGTAACATTTCTCACCAACTGCAACAGTGATTATGACTTTAGCGCGCGTCATGTATTTCACGATGAAAAAAACGGAGAGATGATTTTAAGAACACTATTCTTTTGCTTTAGTTCACACTCTAAACAATAAAAATTAGTTTTTGAAACATAAAATTTAATGCTGAACACTTAAAGTATACTTTTCCTATCTGAGTAAAGTGTACTTTAAGTATGAAATCGTGAAAGTTGAACTTTTTCATCTCCAAGTGGAAAAAATGGTCATATGCATGTAGAAATGTTACGTGAGGATGTTCTGACTACTGATATTGACATAAAACTGATTAACAAGATATCCTTATTCGGTCCTTTTTTCATCCTTTTTCAAAAGTCTACTTTAAGGATAAATTAAGTCTGAATTAAGGATGAAAAAAGGACAAAATGTACTTAAAGTACACTTAACCCATCTGTGTGTGATGTCGATTCAAGCTTATCACTCTTATCTTCCACAGTCTGAGAAAATTAACATGAAACAACTTTAGAAATTAATATTCTATTTTTTCGCGTGACCTTACACGTGGCAATATTACCCTTCCACTTCATTTCTATTTCTCTAACCTACACTATTTCGTCTAAAATAAATGTGCGGCAGTTGCATTTGAACTCGCGCCCCCTCTTTTGGAGGGCATTGCAGTGGTGAGATAAAAAAGAAACGACGAACGTTTTTGTGAAGAGAATTTTGGGTTTCTCAGGCTGTATCTTTTCTTTGGATGCCAAGGAGTCTTTCTGATTTTATATAAAATCTATGTATACAGAATGCAACAAAATTTGGACAGCTGATAATAACTTGTAGCTACATAGTTCTGGTTTTGGGAAACATTTTTGAATAAAAAAAATTACGAACGGTTTGTTTCGCCGAGTGTTTTGAAACATTTCAGCGCGCGATGAGAAAAAGTAGGAGGATTGGAAATCTGATGGAATTTCCGGCCCACAATGTTTATTATCATCTCGAATGTTCACAAATCATTGTACCGTATTTCCTGTAATATAAGGGCATTCCACTCTATTTTTCAACCCTTCTCTCCGAGTGCCCTTATATTAGAGGTGCCCTTCAAATAGAGGTGCCCTTTTATTTTTCAACCTTTCGGAAAACATGGTTATCTTGAAATAGTTATCTCGAAAAATCGAAATAACAATGTATTAAATTTGATGAAACCGCCAAGAATTAAAAATTAACAACAAAAAAAGTGTATAAACGATTTTACATTTCAAAATCCAATGAATCGTCGCTGTCTACATTAGATAAGTTTTCTTCGAATGCGTTCTAAATCAATTTTGTCGGGTATTTGGGGTGCCCTTATATTAGGGATGCCCTTCAATTAGAGGTGCCCTTTTATTTTTCAATCTCTCTCTCCGAGTGCCCTTATATTAGAGGCGCCCTTCTACTAGAGGTGCCCTTATATTACAGGAAATACAGTATTCTTTTTTATTCGCCGTTTTATTCATAAGTGAATGAATCAGAAAAAAAAAACACATTCTCGGGTACCTAATTGAATGATATCAACATACATAACACAAGACATGACAAAAACATACTAGTTTCCAATCCGAAACAATTCAATTAATGTGTAATATTCCAGGAAACGAGTGCCGTCTCCAGAAAATCTTCGTCTCGCCTTGTATCTAGCAATAGGTGACATTGGATATGCGATATCAGCTCTGATTCATGTCGGATATCTTTGGTACATGTGGTCTGATACATACTTTGATTATAGTCCTCAATTCATTATTTATACCAACTCTTTTCTTCCTGCTCATCTAAAAATTGTGGTTGTTGTCAGTTTATCGATGGCTTGCGATCGTGTTATTGTGAGTTGAAAATGCTAGATGATTGAGTATATTGGTAGTAAAGAGTGACTTTGGCCGCGGAAGATACTGAATCGGGCCTGACAAAAACAAAACAATGACTCATCATTTATTTCCAGGCCATTTATTATCCAGTTTTTTATCGACAAACAAGTCGAACATCGTATGCCAATTATTCATTTCTTCTCGGCTTTTTATGGTTTCAATTTGACTATTGGTTTCAAATGCTCACACCTGATTTTGTTCATCATCCAAACTGTCCAACAATGGCTTGTTTTGTTAATAAGAAGTTTCTAGCATATGTCAGTTATTCAAATACGGTAAGATCTAGAAATAAAACCAAAAATCGATTGAGATTTAAGTTTTGTGGTTTGTTGATAGTTGTAATGAGTATATTCGTATTTATTGGGCTTCATAAAATAGCAAACAAGAAAACGAGTACAAATACACAATCATCTCAAAAAGCAGCAAATGTATTTCAACAAGCCAATCGAATAACAGTTGGAATTCTATTTGCTTCTTTATTTTTTGTCACAATTCCATCATTGTTAGTCACATTGTATGAAGAAATAACAGGAGTTTCTCTATTTTCTGAATTGGGTCCATTTTATATTGCCGCTATTCTAGTTAATGGTGAGGTGTTTCACAAATTATCATCATATCTACATTTTTGTTCTGTTTCAGGTGTTGCTGATGGTTCAGTGTTTCTAGTTTTGAATTTCAAACATATTGGAAAACAATCACAAAGTCGAAATAATACAGTGGTGAGCATGGCTCCGAGTCGTTTCACAACGGATAACTCACGAAGAATAACTAGTGTTTATTGAGAATGCATGAAGCATGGTGTGTTTTTGAGTTTGTTCAAGGTAATGCACGGATGGGAAAAAGTATATAAACGAACACGCTTTCAGGTTACTGTCTGTAACTATCACGCAGATAATTAGTAAATTCTATTAAATTCTATCCTCAGGAAAATCGTGGCAAAAATTTCGCGAAAAGCTTAGTTAGGCGTTTTTTTTGCTGACAGGCTGATTAGAAGCTGCGCAGCTTCAACTCAGTTAAAATTTCCCTGAAGCTGGACCATTTGAACTGAATGCTTCCAAATATATGATTCAAAAATCCTGAATGGAGCCCGACATGAGAAAAGGGGCCCGGGACTCATTTTTGAACGAATTTTCCGGAATGGGGTCCAAAAATTGGACTCAAATCGAGTTTTCTTATCATCCTGATTGGGGTCTGGGAAAAGGGAAATTCTGTTCAAAAATGGGGTCCGGGCCGCTTTTTTTTGTTGGACCCCATTCAGGGTGATTAGGACAAAAACTTGCTATCAATTTGCGTCCCGTTTTGGCGTCTAATGAACATTCTATTTTCTTTCAAAAATGGGACTTGGCCCGCTTCTTTCATGTCGGGGGGATTTTTGGGGAAATTTTATTCAGGGAATTTTTCGGTACCCCGGACCCCTTTCAGGGACTCCCATTTAATGTGAACTCATATTTTTGAGCGGTCAACTCCTCACAATTCATCAAAGATACTTGCACATGTCAGGTCTCAGTTGATTCCTAATTATTGTTTTTTTTTTTCAGAAACCGACTACAGCAGTTGATGTTGGAACACATGAGAGAAATACGAAACATCCCCCCTTCGGCTAGTTTGTTTAGAATAATATATAAGAGGCTCAAGATTCCATATATCCGCGTTCGTTGAAATATTTTGAAAAAAGTTGAATTCTTGTTACAAAACATGCTTTTTTGTAACTAAATGAGATTAGAGCCGCAAAACATCAAAATTTGTGCTGTTAATTTCAAAATCTCAAATAAGTTCGTTTAATGTTACATTCACCAAAAAAAGCAGAAAATTCGATGATTTTTTGTTGAGAACTAACAGTTCTCAATTTTCCTACATGTATGTTGCTGCGCATGTCCAGCCCAGTACTATTTTTTTTGTGAAATAGAAATGAGAATGTTGACTGCAATATCTTTCAATGTGACAAAATATGTGTTTCGAAATTTGTTACAATTGATCATTATTCATTTATTTATAGAAATGTAACAAAGTATCATTGGTTCGAACTTGTTACGTTTTTGTTTCAGTTCATAAATATCAGATTGTTAGATGGGATCCAGGCTGATAACTCTTATGTTATGAATTAGCAAATGATTACAAGTTTGTATTCTGTTTTCATATTAATTTTCATTTTAAGACACACAGATGCCTCTCTCTCTCGGTGTGCCAAGGTACGAATTTCCAGTAATTTCTCGAAAAAAGAATAAAAATTAATAAAAATAACGAACACGACGTGCCACGTATGTTCACGTTTATGTATGTGTATTCTCTTTTTTGTCATTTCTCAAGTATTATTTTCAATTCCAACAAATTTTTGACGAATTAAAATGAGATCTTGGAACTAATTGAACTATGAATGAAGAATACTTCTAGAAAAAAGACAGATCCACAAATACAAGTTGTTGCTGGAATTTTAATGGATCGAAATGTATAGAATCTGGAAAAATTATTTTTCTCTTGTATTTTTCCGTGGACAAGAGAATTGCAGAAAATGTAACAAAATTGAATAAAATATTTTTTGTTACAAATCCTGGTAATAATTGAAATTGAACGATAAATGTAACAAAAACGTGAACGATTTTTTTGTTACATTTAGAAATGAGCTCTAAAACAAAGTTTTTATTGAGATAATTTCTCACGCTTTTCGTTACAGTATGAAGTTTACTTCTTCGAAAGTTACAGAAAACACTGAAACTACACAAAGTTATTTGAAAACATAAGGCCTTTTTTAAGTTACAATTTTTACGAATATTTGTAAGAATATAGCGAAATTCTCGTTTTTTGCTCATATTTGTAGGGTAAATAGGACCAAATACTCTCCGAATTAATCTAAACACATTTGCCATTTTTGTAATAAGAATTCAACTTTTTTCAAAATATTTCAACGAACGCGGATATATGGAATCTTGAGCCTCTTATATTTTTATCGACAATTTGGTTTTTATCAAATACAATTATCTGTTATTGTTTAGTGCATTTTGGTCTAATGAACATTTTATTTTTGAAAAGCAATCCTTGAAACCTAATAATAGCAGGGTTCTCCAGTCAAAAGGCGTTACAACTTTGAACGATGTGAGATATGAGGCTGAATATATTTTCAAGTTCAAGAGACGATGACCAACATCAAATAATGAAAGAGCAAACAGTCTACTAATTGTTCAAACATTATTTCCGATTTTTTTCGCCAAATCTGACAAAAATGAAACTTTTAGTTTATTCAGCTGAGGTTCGGATACTTTAAATACTCTCGAACACCGAAATTATTATAATCCGAAAATGATTCAAATCCTATTGTGTTTGGCTTTCTTCATTATTCCATCTGTTCAAGGAACATGTGTCGATCTGACAAACAGTCGAACTGGAGTCAGTGATTGCCCATCAATGGCTTCCTACTGTACTAATTCAGTCTATCTCAGTTTGATGAAAGTTCAATGCCCAAAAACATGTGGATACTGTTCATCTTCGTCGACAACTACATCATCCTCTTCATCATCATCTTCTTCATGTGTTGATCTTACGAATGCGGCTACCGGTGTTTCGGATTGTACTCGACTCTCATACCTTTGCACCAACAGTATTTATCTCAGTTTGATGAAAGTTCAATGTCCAAAGACTTGCGGATATTGCACATCTGGATAAGAAATCGAAACATATAACAAAATAGTCTGAAATGTAGTACGGTGCAATGATAATAAACTTTTTCTAGACACTCTTTTAGTTATCTATTCTTCAAAATGAATAATAGGAACATTTATCAATCAGACCAAATCATTGTTCAGAATTTCTTTGATTAGTTCAATTTTCAGATTGATTTTCCGTTCTTTTTCGATATCATATTCCAATTGTTGCATCAATTCATTGATCAAACTGTCTTCCTCTTCCAATACTTTCATCTGATTTTCGAGTTCATTCAAGCAGATTTCAATGTTCATATTCTCCAACAAAGCCTGTTTCGCATTATCAACTACTGCAATTCTGTTTATACTTCGAATTGTATTTTTTATCATGACACTTGTTGGAATCATCAATGATCTTTTCGATGTTTTCGGAGTTTCAAGAAGAATGTCGAGGCGATCTTGGAATTCCTGTTCATTTGAATCGAGCTCGATGGCAGTTGTTGTTTTATCGCTCCTAAATTAAATTTCATATTATAAACGGCAAAACAGCGTACCGCAGCCGCATTGGCTGATTGTTTAGGACCTTAGGCCTGTCCCAAAGTCTACCAACAATCATTTTTTGGTTATTTTTTTAGGGTTCTGAGAAACTGACGTTCGATACCGAAAACCACCAGCCACCAGCCAAAAAACAAAAAAGCCCGGCCCGTGATTTTCGGCCCGGGCTTTTTTTGGTTGCAACCTTGCCCCTGTTTTCAAGTATGAAATGATGAGGCTTACTGTAGTGTTTGCCCACCTTTTCTCAACTCTCGATGTTGGTGTTCTTGTTGTTGTAGTTCTCCTAACAACAGTTCTTCTTGATCTTGTTGTCTCAATTGTTCTAACTCTTCGTATTCTCGGAATCACAGTCACAAGTTCTCTTGTTGATCTCACATTGACTGGTGTTATCAAAACTGGAGTTGTTACGATAGGATTATTTTCAATCATATTTTGAAGAACATCTTGAGCAATTGAATCATTTGGTCGACGAACATTTGTTGGAGGTACTAATTCTTCTCCTTCTTGTTGTTGTAGTTGGTTATTTGACATGTTATTCAGTTGTTGTTAGTTGTTGTTAATAGGTTAATAGAGAAATGATTGAATACAAAAATTATTAGATAAAGGCTTCGTTTATATGTCACGTTTTTATTCAAATGAAAAAAGAAAATTAGATAACACTGAGAATTCGAACAATTTCAATTCATTTCTCGAAAACAAAGAAAATAATAATAATGGAACAAAATCAGAACGAAATTCTAAATGAAATGAATAACGGAAGAATGAGAGGCTGGAATATGGTACCGCCCGAATTATGGAATTTTCGAGTTAGAAATCAACGAGCTCAGGCGGGAGGAATACGACAATTTGTAAACAATAATGGGCCAAATAGAAATGGTAGAGGAATGGATATGAATAATAATAGAAGAGGAGGAAATCAGAATCGAGCACATGGAAGACGTCGAGATAATAACCATGATGTGGGTTTGATGACAAGGATCAGAAATATGTCATTAAGTGTTGGTGTTTTTTTAGCAACATCATGAATCGGCAAAAACCGATTGTCGAACTGCAATTGAGTTCGATCAACGTGAAGAACAATGTTGGAAACGAATTTTGAGAGACATCGATCGACAATCGATCAATTTCGGTCCAACAAACAATCAAGATGTTTATATTCCATCAGAATTCGATGTTTGTTCGATGAATCGATCTGATGATCAACTTGAAACAATTCAAAATGCTCGTGAACTATTGCAAACAACTTATCACGGTTTCAACACCACTTCTCACATTCAAAAATGTATTGAAAAACTAGAAATGCACACGAAAAACAGTTCAACTGAAAATGAAGTGGTAAGAACCTGTTTGGTTTTTTTTCCTCATTTTTTTCTCAAAATATTTCAGCTCGAAAATATAATGAATCAGATGACATCATCATTGATGAAAATCAACAAAGAAGTGTGCGATCTTGATGAGTTGATAACTAGAGTTAATTACTTGAATATACAATAAGTTAATGTTGTTCGAATGAAGTTCTCAATTTCAGATTTCAAGAAAAAAAAAACGAATTTTTGACCTTCTGAAAATTATATTGTTTCTATTATACTTTGTTACATGTTTTATAATGTTCAACAAGGTAAAATGATTCAGAAAAGGGTCCGATTAAGAAGTTTCATCGAAAGGTTCAGTTCGTTTTTTTTCATGAGAGTGGATTCTGAATCGGACCCGGTTTGTTTTTATCAAGATTTTTTGCTGAATCGGTCCACAAAATAGGACCAGGTCCGTTTTTTTTGTTCACTTTAGCTGAATCAGACTGAAAGCGAAAAAATATCAACCAAAAAAACGAACCGGGTCCGATTTCTTGACTCTAGTCCGATTCAGACACATTTTTAGAGTTTAATTTAAATAACGTCCGATTTTTAATCATTTTTTTAAATCAAGCCATTTATTAAATTTTTCTCACCTGTTATTTGAAATGAAATTTTCACGTGAATAAATGTAGCACTGTGGCTCAACAGGTTCGGCGTTTGTTATGAAGTGAGAGGTCGAGGGTTCGATTCCTCACCTATGCAATCTATTTTAATTTTTTTTTCTACTCAAAAAAAAAAACACAAGTTTTCTCTGAAATTTGTTTTGTGAGTAAAAAAATGTTTTATATAAGCTGTTTCTCACTATTTTCGTACTCTTAACTTTGAAAAAAAAAACAAAATTTGAACAAAAATGAGGATAACGTGAGCTCGAAAAAATATTCAAACGTGAACCAAAAAAAAAATGATTAAAAATCGGACGTTCTTTAAATGCGTGTCATTTTTAGACACATTCCGATTCAGATTCGGTTATTTTTAGGTCCGATTAAGTTTTTGCCTTTAAAAAGAATTGAGGACTTTTTGAAAATCAAAATTAGACAATTTTTTAATTCTGCGAAATAGGGATGTCGTTTGAGCCGCCCGTAGCCCGCCTGTTTTGAAAATAGCAGTGCGAACTCTTCAAAAGTTCACGTCACGGCATGATTTTCTTCACGTTCTCCTGTTCGCGGAATTTATGAGAGAAACAGAGAAAAAAAGGAAAAAGACAATGGAAAAAGAAGAGACGCAGACATGGTCTCGCAACGAAGAGCTGTTCTTTTTGACTATTTCGCGTTTTACGTGGCAATGGGGAAGCGTTGAAAAAATCACGCCGTGACGTAATTAGTATAAGTTACAAATTTTTGTAGCACGGATCTCGTTCTGAAGCGGTCTTCATGCTTTGATGTTTCTTCGAGATAAATCCAAATTCAACATAAAATAAAACAAATATTTATGAGATCGCCAAATTGAAACTTAACAAGACTAGAAAAAAACGAGAACTGAAGATTTACTTGATGATAAGTCGAACATCCTCGGCAACTCCATATTTTTGTTTGTGTTCATTGAATAATTCGGTCAGTTTTTCGAGATATTTCGAGTGTAATTCATCGATTTGTTCTTTTGATGGATTCTCAATCTTATCAACATGAATTGGTGCACCGACTACTGTATTTATTGGCTTTCTGCGTGGCAAAGATCCAAATGTTGTTTGTAAGAATCCTCTACCATTTATAACTGGTATCGACATTCCCATCATTTTTCTAGCGAATTCTTGGAATGTTCGAAGTTTTGAACCAATCGGATTGCTCATCTGAACATTAACATTTCTTGAATTATTAAATAAATTGTGTTGATTTACCTGTTGGAAGAGATCATTTTCACCAAAAGAATAGACAGGAACCAAATGTGATCCGGTCAACAATGCCTCTCTAACAAATCCTTTTCTATTCTTCAATGTCAAAATATGTGTTCCAGGATGAGCATCTAATGCTTCAGCAGCTCCTCCAACTACCAATGTAATAGCTCGACCTTTTTCTTTGCATTTATCAAGAACATATTCAATTGATTCTCTCGAACAATCAATACATCCAAATAAAAGAAGAACCTCTCTTCTGAATGGCATTTTGAAGTTCATTCCCAATGTGCACAAATTGAATTTGATTTTTGGAAAAATATTGGAAACACCCGAACCGTTTGTGGCAAAATTTGTCCAAATACCAAAAGATATAATACCATGAGGATGACATGCCAAAATATAGTTATCATCGGGAGAGAGTTCGGCTGTTTTATGAATCTTTGCTGGGAAATACGCGGCGAACCAAGTGTTGATTCGCCATCTAAAAATTGATACATAATATTTGATAAACTAGATTATTTCTATAGTAAACTGTTTCAATGGATTTCTGATAAGATAAAGTATTGTTCTATAGACTTTTCGTCATTTACCTTCTGACCCATTCGGTCCGATATCCTCCTTCGACTGATGATTTTCGATCGTAGAAATACCATGCTAGATATGCCAAAGGTATGAACCAATTGAAAATCGAAAACTGAAAAATTGGCAAAGTGTCGAACAATTGATTGGAATAAAAAGAGATTCACGTACGACACGTGTTAAACTCTGCGTCTCGGACTATTTCCAAAATTGCCGTCTTTCATTTGGAAAACGTTGAAACTTCCAGATTTCATAGGTCCAAAAATGGTTTGAGGAACCCGCGATTTTCGAATCAGGTTTTCATGCTTTCAGGCGATAAACTTATAACTGGTCACAATTTTTTTTGCAAGAAAGTACAGTAATCTGAAAATTGAAACTCACAAATAAAAGAGGTATGATGATGAAGAAGTTAGCAAATGCCAAGAAGAAATGAGCGACAAGACCCAAATATGTTCTTTTCATATGAGGAGAAGCTGATATAAAATCGATCCATTCGATCCCCAAAAACTGTCCCATTATGACTTCAAAATTAAGATAAATAAGCAATACTTGTCTATTTTGATTGAACGATATTTATAGAGTGATGATCATGATGATACTATTAACTCCGCCCACAATGATCTCGTTGAGTGTAGTCTCATTACACCCGTTATTAAGAAAAAAGTCGCGGGAAAAGAAAAAAGATGAACATATGATGGGGGTACATTGTAGTGTGGGTGAATAAGTGATTATCGGGTCATCAACACGACTATTTTTTCATTGAACATTGTAGCATTGAGGACAGACCAAACCCGTTAATGCTATGATTGAACTGAAAAAACAAATTAGGTTAAAATCAAAGTGTGAATAAAAGGTGGGCAACACGTCCAAAAACTGTGTTGCGAGTACACTCGGAAACATTGCGGAAAGTAGTGGCTAGGCAAGTTTACCCGCAAGTGTTGCTGGCGAGTTTGCGGACAATGTGATTTGAAAGTGATTTGAAAGTGATTAGAAACGACTTGTACAGTCTAAACCTTTCAACAGTAGTACTGTAGTTTAGGATATCATAGTTGTCTTCAACTGAATTGAAAGCTGTCTTTGTTAGGAAGATCTTGATCGAGCTCGAAACCTTCTGCTAGGGTCACAAAGTACAATAACATTAGTCGAAATCGTAAACTAATATTTATTTCTTCTTCTTCTTCTTCTTCTTTTTTCTTTTTCGTCTCGTTGTTCTCGTTTTCTCCATGATCATCTTTTTATTTTTCATTTTGTTGTTTGCAAAAAAAAAGATTTTCGTTTTTTTCAGATCGAAGATGCCGACATTTCTTGGTATAGAATGGGTTGATTTATTCTCATCAATAGAAAGAAAAAAGACCTATCTTGGAGTTGTTTATCACTTCTTGCTAACTTATCCATTGGCAATTATTTCTATGGTTATGCCATTCTTTTTGGTGAGTTCGAAATATTCCATTTCAAACTTCTAACAGTTCGAAAACTGTTATAAGATCACTTATTATTCGAATAAAAATATCAGATACAACACTCCAAATGACACACTCCTTTGTTTAATTTCGTCCCTGCCATCATTTTCTTTGAAAATTTAAAAAGTAAATTTTTGAATTTCCAAAGATTCTCCGAAAAATTCAGAGTTGATGGATGTTACGTAACTCGGTAATGACCAGGTTTGAAATGTAAAAACAGACCGTGAAAATGTTTATCTATAAATCACACACACAACGACACTCCGAATGACACTGTACTTTATATAATGTCGTCCCTGCTAAATTTTGTTTCTTGAACAAAAGTTTCATTCAAAAAGAATAAGGAAAAAAATGACAAACAACTTCTCATATTATGAGTTGTAAAACGAAAAACGTTAATTTTTTTTTATTTTAAAAATTCGTGGAAAGTAATATTAATTTTCGTGACCTTTTTTCTGAGTTTCTCATTTTGAATTTTGTTATCGAAGCTGTTCACATTTCAATGGCATATACTCGCAATTTACCTATGTTGGTATTATTATGATAAAGATTCACCGAAACGAGGAGGATATTCAAGTGAATGGGTCAGAAGGTACTGTAGTTATATATACTACGTTCAAAAATGAAACCTTGTTTTCAGATGGAAAATAAATGAATGGTTTGCTCAATATTTTCCAGTAACACTACATAAAACATCAGAACTTTCACCGGATCAGGTAAAACTATCTGATTGTCTTTAAAAAGTATGATTTTGTAGAACTATCTGATCGGATGTCATCCACATGGAATCATTGCAATGGCTGCTTGGGCTAATTTCGCTACAAATGGAACTGGTGTTTATGAAAAATATCCAAATGTTAAATTCAATTTGTGCACACTGGCTATTAATTTCAAAACAGCGATTAGAAGAGAATTGTTACTTCTAACTGGAATTATTGGTTGTTCAAGAGAATCGATCGAATATGTTCTGGATAAATGCAAAGAAAAGGGTCGAGCTGTTGTTTTGGTGATCGGAGGAGCAGAAGAAGCATTGGATGCTCATCCCGGATATCATTGTTTGACATTGAAAGGAAGAAAAGGTTTCGTGAGAGACGCATTGTTGACTGGAGCACATTTGGTCCCAGTTTACTCTTTTGGTGAAAATGATATTTTTGAACAGGTTGGTTATTTCAAAAAAAAAAAAAAAAAAGAAGATAAAAATCACAGTATAATTTAGATGGACAATCCAATCGGATCAAAACTTCGAAACTTCCAAGAATGGTCAAAACGTATTTTCGGAATATCGTATCCAGTCTTCCATGGCAGAGGATTCTTTCAATTGACTTTTGGCTATTTGCCATTTCGAAAACCCATAAATACAGTAGTCGGTGCACCAATTCATGTTGATAAGATTGAGAATCCATCAAAAGAACAAATCGACGAATTACACTCGAAATATCTCGAAAAACTGACCGAATTATTCAATGAACACAAACAAAAATATGGAGTTGCCGAGGATGTTAAATTGACTTTTCAATAATTTCATAGTGTATAAAAAGTTTGAAAATCTTGAGAATGTATGAAAGATGTTTGTGAACATCTTCTTTTCAGAAAAAAAGTAGAACTCAGGAAATGAAGAGCGGGGTTTGAGCGGACCGCTCAGCTTGAGCGCCACGCAAAACCTCCGCTCAACTGAAATAGAGGGACTCGATCGAGCGCTCGACTGAAATAGCGAGACTTGAGCGGAGCGCTCAGCTCAAAAAAAAATGTGAGCGGGTCCGCTGATGCGCGCTGCTAGATTTCTGAGCGGTCCGCTCAAATCACGCTCTTCACTTCCTGAGAAGTTTTAGAATGTAACTATCTGAAATCACATTTTTCAACAAAAGTCAGGGCTTCGAGATTAAACAATATACTGATTCATTATGTAATTGAGTTTATTATAAAGACGAGTTTTATTGGGGGACAGCCAGTTCTTCATAATTTCCATCCTGAAAACATTTATCATCGTTTTCTCTTGTTGAAAACTAATTAACTCACATCAACCGTAACATCATTTACTTTGCTTTTTCCCGCATCTGCTGCCGGTTTTCCATCAGCTGCCTTTTTCGGATCCGCAGGTGCTGCTGCAGCGGCTGCCGTAGGAGCTGCCGCAGTTGTTGCTCCTTTTGCTGGTGCTGGTGCTGGTGCTTTTGAACTAACTGTTGATTGAGGTGCTGCTTTCTTTCCACAACAATTGAACATTACCATTAAAACGGAGGGAAAAAATAAAACCTGTCAAATTAAATCGAAACATATAAATAGAAAAATAGAGAGAAGAGTACTGTACCTGAAGAATCAGAAGCATATTTATTCTTTTAACCCAAATGCGAAACCCTAGATCGCGACAATTTTGTCGAACTTATATTTTGATAAATGATGTTATCATGGGAATCTGGTTTATCTCATTTTTGCAATAGGTCAACACGTTTGAATATGAAATCTGCGGATTTTTTGTCATTTCTGTTTTCAACCGATTTCCGAACATAGTTAATTAATCGAATTAAGTGCCAACTATTTGTCTCGTGTAACATCTAAACCATGCTGATAAGAGACCAAATTGAATTGTAGAAATGATAAGAGTAGAATCAATATAGTGCTCTCAAAAGACATTATGTCGTATGACTCCCGGAAACACACTTTAGAGTGAGTTAACCCAACTTCTTATTCTTCATTACCCCCTTTTTTGCAGAAGTGTGGAAATTGAAGATTATGGAGATGATGTATCAATTAATGAGAGAAGTGAACAAACACAATGGGGAACTCTTGTTTTCAAAGTTTGTGTTGGTCTTATATTTATCGGTTTTGCAACCGGATGCATTATATATTCTATCCTCACATGTATGTTTTTATACTTTTTCGAAGGGAACATGTCTAACTTTTTGTTAGAATTTGTAGGAATCAAATTTCAAAAAACTTTGAAGTCGTTTACTTTCAGCGTCCGAATACAGCCATACAACAACCACAAATGCTTCAAACTATTATCCGTACGACATTTCACAACATTGTGACGAAGGAAAATTAACATGGACAAACAGGACTGGAAGTGAGAATGATTATTATGTGAGTGAAATGAGAAAGAATAAACATACAATTGAACAATATTGCAGACAGTGACTGTTGGTATTTCTTGGATTCAAGACTCAACTCGAAGACGAATTTATCATAGAATTGGTATCGAAGAAAACGACGAAGATTGGGAAGAAACTAGATATGTATTCAGTAATCATACGTTTGTTGTTGATAAACATGGATGTGAAAGACTTCAGACCGGATATTATGACTTTTTGAGATCGTGAGTTTTAGGCTCGATTAATCACTTACAAATTAGTTTGTCTCAAACTTTTCAGTTTTAATATGAAAATAGCATCGGATCTGACCCGATGAAACATTGACCCAAAATACCGACGACTCAAAATTTAACCTGTTTCAGAATTGGGGCTATTTCAATTTTGGGTGATCGTTTCTCAGAAAAAAAACCAACCCTTTTTCAAGAGGTTTTCATGATGGTGTTGTTCTATCAGAAACTTTTCCATGTTCGATTGAATGAGAATAGAACCAGTCACTTACTTTTCTAAAACTTGAAAATTGTATTCGGGCCCGGTTGTGTCCACCTTTTGTGTTCGTTTTTAATGAGACCAACTCCAATATTATTTATCAATGAGAAAAAAATCAATTTGTAGATTGGGACTTCAAAACATTCGCAAACTTCGTGTCGAATCATTCAAAATCGAAGATGAATACATAAAAGTGAATTATTATGAAGGAGAACCACCACATGGAACAATAATCGAAGGACAACATCCAGCAATTATTCGAGGATATTCGTCTGTTGATCAAACTTTTGATTATGGATGGGATTATTATTTTGCACAAAACAATGAACTAACAGGACTTTTCAAAAAGGAATATTGGTTCCCTGAAATGAAATCCGGAGAGACTGATTATACTGTGTTCGAGAACATTCCCGATGAGTGTTATGCACATACTAAATAATTAGACTTTTCGAAATTCTTTGTATGATAGATGAATTATGTTTTATATGCGTCACCGGATATTGTTCCAATTTCCGTCAACCTAAATGCAAATGTCTTTTTTTAAATCATCAGTTTATCAAAAATGTTGTGGTGTTGGATTGTGATTCATTTATTTCCTACAATATTTTCGTTAGATAGTATTGTTCTCGAAGATATAACTGTCAATTTTCCACTCAAACTTGATTATCTTGGCCCATTCAGTTGTGCGGTGAACGGATCAAACTGTGATGATGAAGGAGTTGCGTATATACCGGCCGCCATGAAAGTTGCAGTTGATCGAATCAACAAAAAAACGGGTTACGAAATTTTTCATAATTTGAGTGTTAATTTTGTTGATATTGCGAGCAATGGGCCCAGAGCTGCGGCATCAGGTAGGTTGTTATGAAAATATAAGAAATGAGAAAAGATATTGTGCGTGAACTAGATTAACGTGACTTCTAAAATTAAAAAATTATCGAGAAAAATGTTCGAGTATTTCAACTTTCTTAGCGAAGAGATGGAACCAACTTTTCTGGCTTATGAGAGAAAACCTTCATAATCTCAGTTTTTGTGAAAAGTTTTCCCTTTTTCAGCATCCCAAAATGAATCAACATTTGTTGTTATGGGCTTATCGAAAGATTGTTATATCGAGAGTACTATTCTCAATATAAACTCAAAAATAGGTGTTTCGGATATATGCGAAATGGATTTATCAAGTGTCACAGGTTTCGATCAAACTACAGTACTTTTCAATTCGGCGTCGGATTCTCTCGCTAAATCGGTGTTGTATTTCTTGCAAAAATATGACTGGAAAAAAGTGGCAATTGTATCGCCTTCGAATACTCTGAGTTCTTTCAATTCACGATTGAGATCTAATTTATTAGAATCATTGAGTTCGAATCATATCGATATTTTATTGGATAGTCGAATCGATCAAACTGAAACTGCTTCCAGTTTATATGATCAGATTAGACAAGAATCGATGAAAGCAAGAAGTCAGTAACTCACCGGCAGATACCAACATTTTATATCATTCTTGTTTCAGTTTTCATTATCTGCGATTGGTCAGCGAATTCCAACCTACTTCGAAATTATTTATACACTCTTGGAGAAATGAACAAAATTCAATCTGGTGAATATTTTGTTATTTCCTATATTCCGTATGATGTCAATTCCCAATGGTTACAAGCAGATTCAGGAGATCAAAAATTGTTACATTTTGGAGAAAAAGATAGTTAGTTTATAGTTCATCTACTTGTTGTGAATGATTCATTTCTAGTTGGCGACTTCAATCTAACCGAAAATGATCTTCATACAATATACCGTAACCTGATTGTATTATCCGATGGACCTCCTCCAGCTCGAACCAATTCAACGTGGCTCGAAGTTCAGAATGAAATTATCAAAGTGGCTGAGACAACCAAGTTCTGTCCTCCATATTGTAAAAGGAATATTTCAAAAAATGTTTATCCAAGATGGGATAGAATCAAGTCAATGTTTGACACTTTTCAATATTTGGCTGATTCTACGAATGAATCATTGAGTGTTGGTGCAAACATCTATTCATCATCAGTATTTTATGAACATTTATTATCAAGAGAAATCGAAAGTATTTCCGGAGCCACAGAATACATCAATGGACATGGGAGTATTGTTGGATCAATGCAAGTATACTATTTCTTCACTAGTTCTTCGAATAATGTTTATTCTCTATATGCATGTGCTAGACTAGGTCAAACCTCTCTTTTGGATACAAATTGGTATCTTCAACAATATAATGAGGAGTTATCGATTAACTTTATAAACGGAACAGCTCCTTTGGATACTCCTTCTTGTGGTTTTCATAATGAGAATTGTGTTGGAACAAAGAGTAATACATTCATAATAGTGATATCAGTTGGTTGTGCAATATTCATCGGATTGGCAATTGCTGTATTATTTTTGTATAAAAGATATCGATATGAAAGAAGACTTCATTCTTTATCATTCCTCATCGAAAGAAATCGAATTATTCTCAAAAAACATGTCAATCTGATGAGCACTCAGAGTTTGAGAAGAAGTATGGTTAGTAATCAAGGAGCATCAATGATTGCATCGCAAACACTTCGAAATTCCCATTTTATACTGGAAGATTATCAAATTGGAGAGACGTCGAACAGTTTTGTTGGAAGTACATCGAGAGCGAATAGTGTTACTGGAATGTTTGGAACAACTCAAACTGAAACAACAGAAGATTTGAGATGGCATGCATTGTCCGATTTCGCTGTTGGATTATTTGAAGGAAGAAGTGTTGGATTGAAACGAATTTATAGATCCGATATTGAATTGTCAAGAAATGTCAGACTCGAAATAGCTAGCGTATGTTTTGAACAACTACTTGATCAAACCTATTTAATCGGCCATGGAGTGTCGTTGAACCGTTTGAGGGGCCCACAGCCCGCCATATGTTGGGCCGGGCCGGACCGGGCCGACACGGCCCGTTCGTTGAAAATTTAATGAACGGGAATGGACAAGACCAAATTTTGTTGCAAGTATGTGTCGTTTTGTGGGCAAAAACATTTTCAAATGGTATGAGCATTATGTGGGCCAAGCACAAAGTTCCGTTGCTTTTTTTTGGGGCGGACTGGCCCAGCCAGCCAGCCCGACACAAAACGACAGCCCTGAAAAAAAACTGATAAGTTACAGTTGCAAGAAAGTGTAAACTCGAATACAATTGGATTTCTTGGAATGGTCATTCAATCTCCGGATGTTTTTGTTGTTTATGAATTGGCTCAACGAGGTTCCCTCAAAGATATAATTGATAATGAAGAACTTCCTCTTGATGACATTTTCATGAAACAAATGACAAAAGATATTGTAGCTGGATTGGAATATTTACATAGTTGTTCGGTTGGATGTCATGGAAGATTGAAATCAACAAATTGTTTGATTGATGCAAGATGGATGGTTCGATTATCATCATTCGGATTAAGAGAATTAAGAGCTGATGAGAATCCAATCAGAGAAGATGTTCAAGATGGAAAAGAAGATTTATGGACAGCTCCAGAACTATTGAGATGGTCGACTGGTTTAGCACAATGTTCCACTCTTTTGGTTCAGAAAGCAGATGTTTATTCACTTTCAATCGTGTTATATGAAATATTTGGACGACTTGGACCATGGGGAGAAGAACCGATGGAACCAAGAGAAATTGTAAATCGAGTCAAACATGGAAATGAAAACGATAAAAAGATATTACGACCTGACTTGGCTGTTGTCAAAGATGCTCCACGAATTATTCAAGAAACAATTGCAGCTGCATGGGTTGAAGATCCAGTCAATCGGCCATCTTTAACACAAATAAAAAGAAAATTGAGACCATTAACTGTTGGATTGAAAAAAACAATTATGGATAATATGGTGAATATGATCGAGAAATATACTGAAAAACTTGAAAAAGACATCGCGGAAAGAAATCAAGAACTAGAAAAAGAGAAAGAGAAAAGTGAAATGTTATTGAAAATGATGTTGCCAGAGTGAGTTGAAGAATAAAGAAATTAATTTGTGAAAATGTTTGTTTCAGTGTTGTTGCGGATAGTTTGAAACGTGGCTCAAATGTGAATGCTGAATCATTTGACTCGGTTACTGTATTCTTTTCCGATTGCCCTGGTTTTGTTGAGATGTCATCAACAAGTCAGCCAATTGAAGTGAGTGGTCAGTACAGAGTCTCAAACATTCGTAACGCCAAAATTTTCTCTCTCTTATCTTTTAAAAAAACTTCATGCACAAGGGAGGTTCAACTTGTCTCATCTCAACTTTTTTTGGCGAGATTTTTTATGCTGACTAAATTGGACACGTCGATCAACGTCCTTATTTTAACTTTTTTCTCTGAGCATTTTGAGAAAAAGTTCATAATTTCAGTTGTTTCGTCACTACTAAAATCTCTACAGAAAAAAATAGATAGTCCACGTTTTTATTTATTCTAAATTTCTTTTTTTTTTTTTGCAAGGGAAATTTTGTATCGTTTTGAACTTTTTTGGGTTTTATTTCTTCTCACAGACTCGGAAGAAAAAAGTTACTGACATATTTTTGATCAGGAGGGTTGGGTTAGTAAACTTGTTGATAATCACTAAAAGTTGAGATGGAGATGGGGTCAGGTTGAACCTCTTTCGTGAGATAATTATGTCACACTTCCATCCTGAGAAAACTTTTTTTCTTGTTAGATTGTTCAATTCTTGAATGATCTATACACTTGTTTCGACAATATTATCAATCAATTTGATGTATATAAAGTGGAAACGATCGCAGATGCATATATGGTGGTATCAGGTCTACCGATTCCAAATGGACAACATCATTGTGGAGAAATTGCATCAATGGGTCTAGCTATGTTGAGAGCTGTTGAGGTAATGGGGTTATTCAGTTGAAAAAAAAATATGATAAAAAATGATAAAATAACACAAAAAATTTCATTTTTTGTAATATTTTGTGTTTTTTATTATATTTTAACATTTTTTTTTTCAACTGAATAACCCCATAACATTTTGAACAAGAAACTCTTGAAGAAACATCTAATCTCATATCTTGATTTGTTAGACATTCAAAATTCGTCATCGACCGAATGAAAAAGTAAGACTTCGAATTGGAATGAATTCTGGTCCATGTGTGGCAGGTGTTGTTGGATTGAAAATGCCTCGATATTGTTTGTTTGGAGACACTGTGAATACGGCGAGTAGAATGGAGAGTAATGGAATACGTAAGAAATGATATCATCGATATGTATACCAAAATAATAGTTCGTTTTTCAGCTCTTCGAATAAATTGTTCTGAATCAGCTCATCAGATACTTGTTCATTTAGGAGGTTATGAAATTGAAGAACGTGGATTGGTTGAAATGAAAGGAAAAGGTAAACAAATGACATACTTTGTAAGAAGTGAAGATACGAATAAACGAAGAGATCGAATATTAAAGGATCGTGTCAAATATTCGACATTGAAAAATGCTAAAATTGAGGAGAAGAAAATTGAATTTGTTTGATTTTCTCATCAAAAATGAATACTTTGTTGAATAATTGTATTTTTGTACGAATTAAAAGCGTGAGACGTGTTAGCCTAGGTTATCTTTGCACAAATCAATGACGTTGTCGACGTGGGATCGAAAAATGAGAAAGATCTCATTCAGAATCGGAGTTTCTCTAAAAACAAGCAAAACTTCAACTTGCTCTAAACATGGCTGCCGAACTAGTTCAACTTAATCCAGGACAACAGGTGAGTAGTGTAGAAAAGAGTACTGTAGATGTATGTGATGATTGATTAGGTGGAAAGATGGACAATTGAGAAGAAATTGGGAGAAGGAGGTTTCGGTGCTGTTTATCGTGTATATGATCCAACTGGAAAATATGCAATGAAAGTCGAAGGTGCCAACGAACAAATTCAAGTGTTGAAATTGGAAGTGTCTGTTTTGACTGAATTGTCAAAACGTGGAAATCGTCACTTTTGTAAGATTGAAGACAAAGGAAGATATGGAAACTTCAATTATGTTGTCATGACATTTGTCGGAAAATCATTGCAGGTATCTGATTAGGTCCGGCCCTAAACACATCAATTAAATTTAGGATTTGAACAAAGGAGGACCAGGTGGACATATGACAATTGGATGTTCGATTGCAATTGGAATTCAAGCATTAGAAGCTCTCGAAGATTTGCATACAATTGGATATCTTCATCGAGATGTCAAACCTGGTAATTATACAATTGGACGTGCTGATTTGAACGAATTGCGAAAAGTCTACATTTTGGATTTCGGTATGTGCAGAAAATTCACCGGAAATGATGGAACTATTCGTAAACCGCGACAAGCTGCCGGATTCCGTGGAACTGTTCGTTATGCTCCAATCAGTTGTCATATGCAAAGAGAATTGTGCCGGTATGTAACGACACTCCAATTTACAGCTAGTCTCAACAATTGAAACGTTCTGAGCCGTTTAAAAATTGATACAAAGAAATCTCGGTTCTCACCAGGTTGAGGGTTCACCAAAACATTCTCTAAACAATTTCTATTCGAGCTCAGATAAGTTTTTTCGTCTGTTCAAAAAACGCCTTCTGGTTTCCCGGCTACAATCTCACAACTGGTTCTGATTCAGTTTAAAACAACAAAAACAGATCAAAGATATTTGAAAAAATATAAATAAATATTATTAATTGCAAAGAATGAAACAATTTGCAACGGAGCGCACTTACTGATTGGCCTCTAACAAAGGGGAAAACTCGTATCGGCGTCGAAATATTTTTGCGCTCGATACAGGGAGCGACAAAAAAGAAGATCACAGAGCCCTAAATTTCTAAAAATTGAGAATTTGAAATGTTTTTGCAGCAAAGATGATTTGGAGACATGGATGTACATGCAAGTCGAATTGTCGTATGGTCAACTTCCATGGCATCATGTGAATGATATGAATGCTGTTGGACAACAAAAACAAGCAATTCGTAATAACTTGGGCGGTCTTTTCCCTCCACCATGTCCAAATGAATTCCAAGATATTATGCGTCAAGTTGATGCTCTCAAATACTACGATGCTCCAAACTATCAAGCTCTTTATGGTCTTATGCGTCGTGCATTTGGTTCAACTGGAACTAATGAAAATGCTCCATACGACTGGGAAAATGGAGGCCCATCAGCTCATGTTTTGAACTAGAGATTCGATGATCAGTAACAAATAAAACATTTTGTATCGCCTTGTGTGTGTTTTTTTTTTCATTTTTCAAAACGAAAAAATATAATCAAAAGAGCATGTGAAAGTTTTCCAAACCCCGTGAACTTGTCAAATTTTCTGATCTTTTTCACAGCCGACGCTTACTGATGGAATAATTATGGTGAACTTTCAACAGGTATCCTTCAAGTAAAACTACTTTGTTATTGTGTTAACCGTAAAAATGGATAAAAATGAAATGATAATTTAAAAGTATTTGTATATTTGATCAACATTCCAAGCACTTGGATTAATAGTCCACTCGGCATGATTTGGTCTCATTTCTTTGACTTTTTCCCGTAAATTGTTAAGTGATTTTGAGAGCATATGGGGGCCATGAAGATAATGATTTGATACTCCAACAAGTAATGGTTTATCATCACTTATTTGATTTGATGTTAACTGTAATTAACAACGATTTTGAAAATACTGTAAACAATATTTTTTTAAACCTGAATTTGAACTTCAAACATCCACTCGCAAATATTGGTTGGATGAGAACATGTGAAATACAAAAACATGTCGTTTTGAGGGGTTTCGGGAGATGAAACTGAAGTACTTGTGATAACCCAATTGGAATCCGGAATGAGATAAACAGACACCTGACTTGTTCCTGAAAAATGGTAATTTTAAAAATAACAAAAATCCGGAAAGATACTCACCAATTATACTGAACTTGTAATTAATAGTTGCCAAGTTGTTAATTTCTCCTCGTTTTTTGCTAACTTGTAGAATTTTGATCGGTTTCGGAAACTTGAGAGTCTCATCAATTGTTCTCACACGCATATTCGTTGTGCTCAGTCTACCACGAGTTGGGAAAAGATACGGTACTTCACAATACGGATTATTGTCATAATGACATTTGATCATTGTATAATTTGGATCCGATCTTACAAATGGAATATCTTCAGGTCCACGGAAATCCAGTGAAATAGCGTATAAACGAGTTTCGTTCACCGAAATGGATCCATCTCGATTATACAAAAGTTGATTGACGTGCTGAAAAAGTTTAATGGTTAACCAGTGTCTGGATCGAGATTCGTCAAGGTCACCCAAAACATGTGAGCAAGTGAAGACCACAAAAAAAACGATCAGTTTGATTCAATTCAAAAGGGAGGTTCGGGTCATTTTGGATCGGCCGCGAGCCTGCTCTAGACGTGTTTTTTCATTGAAGGCCGGAAACAGCACGACTGGAAACACCCCTGCAATATGCCCACAAATTGGGGGTCCCCTGAATGGGGTCGAGCCCCATAAAATTGGGTTCGAAACACGAATCCCATAATGGGGAACGATATGAAAAAAGGGGCACGGGCCCCATTTTTGAACAAAATTGCTTGAAAGGGACCCAAAAAAAAAGATTGAGCATGATTTTTGAACCAATATTCCTGGAAGGGGTCCAAACATTAGCTATTACTAATTCGAAAATTTTAGACATGTCTGGAAGAAAAATTGCTCCTGTATAGAATGGATAAAGGTAGATCAAAAAATCAATTTTTGAAGACTGGAATAGGAACAATTTCAGTATTAAAGTTCAAACAGAAACTTGCTGGTATGCTAGCAACTCTCCCGATATTTTTGCGGCTCAATTTTCTGCAAAAGTTGCGGGAAATGTCCGGAGTAGACAGCTAGAAAACAAGAGTTAATGGCGAGACATTTTTCAGAAAATTAGGCGCCACACTTTTCGCCACAAACTCTGGCGTGACTTACAGTTTTCTGTTGTTCTAAAGAGTCATTCGTTTGGCCGGAATACAACTGTTTTATCTGTAGCTTAATCGGCCGGGAAAAACAGAGCATTCGGCCCGTGGATTTCGGGCTTCCGAGCTACAACTACCCCTGATTCAATCAATCGAATTAGACTTATTGTGTTCAAATGTTCCCGTTTTAATCAGACTTACGAAAAATTGAGTTCTTTTAGCAGTTGGATATCTTTCATCAAACCGAAAAGGGGATGGCCAAATACTTGCAAACACGTATAAAAGTGTCAAAGTGACTAGAAGAACACCAAGAATTGTGTAGATATAATCGATGACTCCCGCTTGAGAAGATGGTCTCGTATTCTGACTTCGGGGAGTGAGACCAATCTGAAAACAGTTGAATGAACAAAGAAGTATCGATTGATGATGAGATACCAAAGACATGACAATGTTGAATGCAGAAAAGAACACAAATATGGCAACAACCATTTCTGGGTTGGATGGAGTTCGACCCATTATTGGAATGAAAATAGTGAGCAACATCTCAGTTGTATATACACTCATTGATAAACCCGGTAAAGATAAAAACAAAGTGAGAAGGGTTTGAATGGTTGGGCATTCTATAAGAAATTATTATGACTTGTATGAATCGAGAAATGATAGTTACCCGATAAAATATTGAAGAATGAAAGTAAAACTTTGATGATTGGAATGGTTAGAAGAGTAAAAATAAACCCGCTCGCAATATTGTAATAAGTGAAAACAACAAGGATCAAGGAAATGAATGTCAAGTTGATAACTTCCAAACATTGTGCATATTGTTTTCTTGATTTCGGAGCAACTCTTGCTGATAAAAGACTTTGAGTTGTAATTCCAGCCCAAATAGTTGATAAACCATATGATACAAGGGCCAACCATTGTCTTGTATACCATCTCATTGCACCATACGTGAAAACTGTCATTTTTGTCATTACAAAAAGTATGAAAACCATCGAAATAACAATAAGAGCATAATCACGAAGAGCAATGAAAAACATCGAAGCTGGAAAAAACATACATTAGTCGCCAAATTATTCATCGTATTCAGTCTAACATTTGTTTCTTCAGGATAATGGAAAAGGGCAAAATCCCTTTTGTCAGTGCGAATAAATTAGAAAACTATATTTTAAAAACGTGAAATGTGGCAACGTCACGTACAGTAGCATTTTCTCTGTACACGTGGATTTTTTACATTTCATAATGGGAAATTATTATTTTTTTACCATGTTCCCTCAATGAAAACGTACTGTATTTAGCTCCGCCCATTCGGTTTCCTAGGCCATTTTGTTTCTCTTCCAATGACCCCATTTTTCAACCCGATAATAGATAGAAAACTGTAGAGAAAAAACACTCGAAAGTTGATGGAAAAGAAACTAAGAGTCGATGACACACAAAATGATGACAGTGCGCATAACCCGAAATTTGTTTGCAATGTGCTTCAAAGGGTAATTTATTCAAAAAAAAGTTATTTTGGCAAGTACTGTGTCGGTATTCATGAAGTTTTTCAGTTGTTGTTCGGAGCTATGTGGCACTCAAGCAACGCATTTTCTGCCATCGAATTTTTGTCGGATTGGTTCAGGATGAAAAATGCAATGTTCAAAAATGTCAGAAATTGTATTTCAGACTTTTTCAATCGTTTTGAACAATCGGGCGTTTTTTTGCTCTGAATCAGTGGCTTCATTTTTCAGTCCGATGTTAGATCCCGATTTTTGTTTTGAAAAATAAAATTAGAAAATACATTGCATTAAAGTGAATACTGTAATTTTTCAGATAAACTTATCCAAAGACAAAAGTAAACATTCCCACGTGAACTTACTATTTTTAATGATTTTGTTGGAGGCGAAGAACAAAGTTAAAATAATAACTGCTACATTGATGGAATGTGCCAAAGTTAGAGGATAAATAACGACGAACAACCCGAGAAAATCGAAGAATACAGTCTTTCTATCGGTATATTCGGCTGGTTTCTCCAAATATGGAGCTGACATCAGATGGTTCAATGTGGAAAAGACATTCTCTCCAGCTCTTTGAAGACTTCCTTTTGTAATACGTTTTGCTTCGTCAAATTCAGTATGATACCAATATCCATTCTGAACAAATGCCAAATCTAATCCAGGAACTCTTCCATGATCACGGAAAATTCGAAAATCGGTATCTCCCGGATAAACTCCACTTTGAAATACTTCTTGACCGAGAACACTGCAATGTGGATGAACAGCTGCTTCGAGATACGAATTCAGAAGCCATTCATTACCGGGACCTGCTTGGAATAACAATTCTCGTCCTCCCGAACCACTTGCTTCAAGATTGATAAATGCTCGAATCTGATGTCTCCATGAATGTTGTGTAATGAAACCGTGAGCAGCAAGAAGAGAAGATTCTTCGGCTCCATTGAACAAAAAAATAACATTGTGTTTGAGCAACTCGGGGTGTTTCGAATAGACTCGAATCAATTCGAGCATAAGAGCACATGAGCTCAAATCATCACTACCAGCTGCAAACAAAGAATTCTGTTTTTTGTTTGTTCAATTGTTCTAAAAATCATTTTTCCAAAACTTACCGCTACTTGTTGGATAACTATCATAATGACAATTCAAAAGAACCGCAATTTCATTTCCTTGATATTTTTTGGCTCCAAGTCGAGCAATTAAATTTGAAACATTTCGATAGCAAATATTCATTCCTTCAGTATCATGTGCTGGAATATCAAAACAACCGCTAACATATTGAGTATCGATGTCAAATTCGGATACTGTAGTTTTCTTGATTTCTCTGTAACCGTAATTTTGTCGACTAGAAGTAGGTGTAAAATACATACTCGAGTTCTTTCAAAATTCGATTTCTTGCTAACACTTCACAGTTATAAGACCCAGCCGGTTTCCATCCATAATTTGATAATTCTTCCAAAATTTTTGCAGCACGAGATTCGGAAAATTTCGAATCATCCAATGATGGATCTTTTGGTTTTGGAATACAGGTATGAAGATAACAACTACCAATCACTATAATCGATAAATAAATGAAAATGATGAGCCAATGAGATGTTTTCAGAAGATTCGGATCATTTGGTTTGATTTCTTCTGTTTCTGATTGATCTGCTACATTCGTATATGTTGATCTTGTCAAGCCTGGACGTCGTCGAATTTCCGACATCTGAAAAAAGAATTAATTAATACAAAAACAAGTGCATAGTATGTATTTTATTCACTCGATAAAACAATGTACATATAAATCAAAAAATATGAATATTCGATGATCGATGAGCACTACTCTCTCACCTTATACCAACACGTTTCAAAGAAAAAAGAGAATGATGATAAGAAAGGAATGGGTCGAAGATAACAACATATAAATAATAAGAGAAAACGTGTTAGCCTAGGTTATCTTTGCACAAATCAATGACGTTGTCGACGTGGGATCGAAAAATGAGAAAGATCTCATTCAGAATCGGAGTTTCTCTAAAAACAAGCAAAACTTCAACTTGCTCTAAACATGGCTGCCGAACTAGTTCAACTTAATCCAGGACAACAGGTGAGTAGTGTAGAAAAGAGTACTGTAGATGTATGTGATGATTGATTAGGTGGAAAGATGGACAATTGAGAAGAAATTGGGAGAAGGAGGTTTCGGTGCTGTTTATCGTGTATATGATCCAACTGGAAAATATGCAATGAAAGTCGAAGGTGCCAACGAACAAATTCAAGTGTTGAAATTGGAAGTGTCTGTTTTGACTGAATTGTCAAAACGTGGAAATCGTCACTTTTGTAAGATTGAAGACAAAGGAAGATATGGAAACTTCAATTATGTTGTCATGACATTTGTCGGAAAATCATTGCAGGTATCTGATTAGGTCCGGCCCTAAACACATCAATTAAATTTAGGATTTGAACAAAGGAGGACCAGGTGGACATATGACAATTGGATGTTCGATTGCAATTGGAATTCAAGCATTAGAAGCTCTCGAAGATTTGCATACAATTGGATATCTTCATCGAGATGTCAAACCTGGTAATTATACAATTGGACGTGCTGATTTGAACGAATTGCGAAAAGTCTACATTTTGGATTTCGGTATGTGCAGAAAATTCACCGGAAATGATGGAACTATTCGTAAACCGCGACAAGCTGCCGGATTCCGTGGAACTGTTCGTTATGCTCCAATCAGTTGTCATATGCAAAGAGAATTGTGCCGGTATGTAACGACACTCCAATTTACAGCTAGTCTCAACAATTGAAACGTTCTGAGCCGTTTAAAAATTGATACAAAGAAATCTCGGTTCTCACCAGGTTGAGGGTTCACCAAAACATTCTCTAAACAATTTCTATTCGAGCTCAGATAAGTTTTTTCGTCTGTTCAAAAAACGCCTTCTGGTTTCCCGGCTACAATCTCACAACTGGTTCTGATTCAGTTTAAAACAACAAAAACAGATCAAAGATATTTGAAAAAATATAAATAAATATTATTAATTGCAAAGAATGAAACAATTTGCAACGGAGCGCACTTACTGATTGGCCTCTAACAAAGGGGAAAACTCGCATCGGCGTCGGAATATTTTTGCGCTCGATACAGGGAGCGACAAAAAAGAAGATCACAGAGCCCTAAATTTCTAAAAATTGAGAATTTGAAATGTTTTTGCAGCAAAGATGATTTGGAGACATGGATGTACATGCAAGTCGAATTGTCGTATGGTCAACTTCCATGGCATCATGTGAATGATATGAATGCTGTTGGACAACAAAAACAAGCAATTCGTAATAACTTGGGCGGTCTTTTCCCTCCACCATGTCCAAATGAATTCCAAGATATTATGCGTCAAGTTGATGCTCTCAAATACTACGATGCTCCAAACTATCAAGCTCTTTATGGTCTTATGCGTCGTGCATTTGGTTCAACTGGAACTAATGAACATGCTCCATACGACTGGGAAAATGGAGGCCCATCAGCTCATGTTTTGAACTAGATCATGTTTTTGTCTGTGGAAAAAATGAAGATTTTTGAAATTGAAAGACTTTGTTTTTGAAAAATCATTCCGTGAAGGCATTTCATTTGTTCAAATGTCTCTTTTTTCTGTCCGTATCAGGGGTGTCGGTTCGACCGTTTGAAAACGGTCCGCAACCCGAATGTTAGCCAAGCCAGCTAGCCCTAAAATGAGATCCCCGATCCATATTCATTTTTTGTTTTTGTTAGTAAATCCACGTTTTAATGAAAACGGTATAAATTCTCATTCGTTTTTGTGGGTTTCTTCAGTAAATATTCGAAATTAATTTTCAAATGATTGACGTGTTGTTCTAGATTTGAAGCTCACCTAGGCTTCCCATCAGAAAAGTATTTGTTTTTTTTGGAAATTAAATAAATGGCCGAAATTTGGAATCATTCTCATTTTAATTGGGAAACCCACGTACATCAGTCCATTCCCTCAGTCCTGCCAACAAGGAAAAGGTGAGTGAGAAAAGAAACTATCCCAATTCGGTTCGCGAATCTACAGTAATCTTTTTGAGTCAACTGATGCTCTTGAGAAGACAGTACTACAATCGAAAAGTTCGAAGAAAATATGGGCGTCGTTAGATGACAATTCGACGAGACTACCGGTTGAAGGATGTCGTTTGTGAGTGGGAAGATATCTGAAAAACTTTCGATGAGAAAAAAAAGCGAGGTTTTTTGTAAGGCAAATCCTGAATGAGCCCCTGAATAGGGCTGGGGCCCATTAAATGGGGTACAAAATACGAGTCCTGAATAGGGCCTAGGGGTACCTAAAAGTTAACTGAATGTGGGTAGTCATGAATACGTTCAGGAATTCAAAAACTGGGTTCCAGTCCCTTTTTAGTTTTGGACCAATTTGGACCCCATTTGGTGAACTTTCCGGTATCGCTGGGTCCTATTCAGGGACTCGTATTTTGTCCCTTTTCAGGGGCACCCATTCAGTAATTTCCTCTTTGTAACTGGAGTTTCGGTTACGTTCAGTTTCTCACTTCCCCGTGTATCAGGAGAAGAAATCTGATCTTATTTATCGTACAAATCTCGAAAGACAAACCAAAAATTAGTATTTATGTTCCGTTTGAAACTGATCGAGATTCTTTGTAAACACTAAAGCTTTCTAGTATAAATGTCACGAATTTCTTCCTTGTTATATGAGACATTTTTCCGTATGTAGATTGAACTTTGATTGTGATGTAATATGATATTTATCCCATTAGATTTGAGGTTGTTTTTTTGCTTCTTTTTATTTAGAACATTTTTGCATTTTCAGTTTTAATCTATTGTCATGATCATTTTCAGTTTGTGTTGTTTCTCTTATATCACTCAAAACTTCTTACCAATAATGTTCAAGTATTTGAAAGTTGAACAACAAACCTTTGTCGTCGAGCTCTCCGTATTCTCACAAGTCATTTTAAAAAGCCAATCATGATGTTTCATTTTTTCTCAAATTCGAAGTTTTCGAAGAAAATCATTGGTTACATTTTTGGATATGTGTGGCCACTCGAAGTGTTTACATAATATTTTGCTGAGGAAATAGTGCGAGTATGTAGTACTTACGTTATAAATATAAACATCATACAATTACTACGAGGTTGGCGAGTGGCGAGTACATTTTTGAAATTCACAATTTATCTTGCGGCCCACTCTAAACTATGTACTTTTTTTCTCCCCACACTTTATAGTTCGATTGTTACAAAATTTGGTCTTGAGAAAGCCATGTCCATTCATTAGATTCTGAATGGGCTGGTCGGGTCAGCAAACATAAAGCGGGTCCCCACCGAAAACCCAAACAACACTCTTGTTTTTTTCTTGAGCTCACAATTCACAATTTTCTCCAATATCCGGATTAAAAATGAATAATATAATTATGTGTCTATTTATCTTTTTCGTTTTGTCTATCTTTCATAAATTCCATGAAACCGCGGTTATCATTATGTTCAAAAATCAAACTACGATAGTTAGCTACTATACTTTTCTATTCTAACAGCCCCTTTATGTTCTCTTCCCGAAGTTTTCATTTCTTTCGGATCCGAAAAAAATGACTGAATCGCGTTATTAGCTGTATGAAGATTTCCCTCGAGAATGTTGATTTCTTGTATTTGTTTTCATTTTTATTTTCTAGTTATATTTTCAAACCCACACCATATTTTCGAGAATATTAGTCACAATACCAACAATTGACCCAGACATTCGAATATTTCTTGTGCAAACTGATTGTTGATGACTTATTTCGCCTGTAAATAGTTTTTTTTGTTTCTTTTTGTCTGGGAAACGAATGAGTTCGCGAACACATAGTGAGGTTATGTCGTGGTTTATAGTCAAACGGGAAATCGGTTTTTTTAAACATAGATAGTCCAAAAAACCACACAAAAGAACACTCAAATTTTGACAGTCTCACAGAAAAACCGGGGCAATTTTTTTCGAATTGAATAACTGAAAATCTCAGAAATTTTGGGGTTTCCTCCGAAAAAAATAGTGAGTTCTTTGTTTGTTGTGAACAGAAGTTTCTTGTTTTTATTGTTGTATGTTCCGTCTTTTTTAGTCATTTCTAAAATTAATTGTTTCCTGAAAAAAAAACAACAAAAATGGAAAACAGAAAAGTGTTTCGTCTTTTTTTTTGTCTCATGTGATACAGTGATGAAAAGACAAAGGTGTTCGTCAATTTCGTGGATTGTTCAATATTTGTTTCACACCTTTTTTTTTTCTTTCTTCGTTTTTTTGTTCGCATCCTACAGTCTAGTTTGTTTTGTACAATTCTTCCCGATTTCTTACGCAATTGTCTCTTTTTTTCGCGACTCTCCGATTTTTGGCCACTTGAGTGGTTTGTCTGTAGTCTGTGCCTTTTTTTTTTGAACTCTTTGAATCTTTTTTGTTTGCAAATATGTTTCCTGTTTCTATAGTTTTTCTGAGCGCCTGAAAAAAAAATGTTTTTTGTGCTGCTGAAGTCGTTCAATTATTACTCATTCCAGCTATTTCGAAATAAAATTTTTTGTAAAATTTAAGCTAAAAGTTCAATTATATGAGAGGTTACTTTTCTTTCCCATTGTTTTCTGCCACCGGTTCCATTTTCTTCATTGAACTTTTTAAGATAATAGAAATGATGGATAGCTCTGTGTGTTGAACAAGATGTTTTTTTTTGGGTTTAGAGAATTTCTTATCTTTTGATCAGTTGGAAAAAAAACCTGGGATTGTCTGCAAAAAAAACTAGCTTCTTCTTTGCTGTTCGAAACTACCTTTTCCAACATTTTCTCACCTTTTTCAATGAGAATACTCGTGATTTTATATAAACGACAATGTTTCTTTAGACTTTTGCAAACAACTCTATTCCTAACTATTTGTTTTTTGCCTCGTTAGATTTTTTTGTATTTTTTTTGCTCTCGATGAACTTGATGATAAGAGAATCAGAGTGTTCCGAGATAAATAAATCATAGTTTTAATAGTAAACAATTTTGAATTGAGAAGATCAACTAAATGATGAATAGGAAACTTCGAATAGAACTCATATGTGATCATCAAACTTCTCACCCACGTGAACCACATTCGATCAGAAAAAAAACAACTGTGCATACAGGATTTTTTTTCAAGTTAACACGATTCAAAAAATCAAGTTACATGCGTTAGAAAACTTTTGGGGATCCGAATGTCGGCTGACGTGATATCAGGCGGAAAAATTTGAAAAAAAGGTGGCGACCTGTCGTATTTAGAGCCGCAGTTCCGCATGTTTTTTCACACTTCATTTCCTGAACACGAACCCCGGTTGAAATCATTCCACAATCATCCATCTATAACAGTGTATCAAACTACAGTACCCCGTAGCGTTCAACAGTCCAATCTTGTGGTACATCCACTTTTTTTTTTTAATTTCGAAAAAAATACATTCCAACGAATGATGAACAACACATTCGGAGAAAAATATCGGATTGAAAATCAATCGATCGTTAGAAGAAAAAAAATCAAAAAATAATTTCAGTCCCTTTTTGTGGTTGAATAATTCGATTGTGTCGTGTCTACACGTGTATCTAGTTTTTTGTCTTGTTTTCTCTCTAAATTTTATATTTAGTTTTCCGTGGAATTGAAATAATGCGTGTTATGCATATTTAATTGAGTTTTTTGTTTTGTTTTTCATACCAGGAAATGATCTTAAAAACTCTAACGAATTTGGAAAATCAAAATAAAAAAATGACATGTCTGTTATATTTGGCTATTGAAAACAATGATATTGGCTGAATCGGTCACGGTTAGAACAGTCAAACCGTATATACTTTCAACTGTTCTGTTAACACTGGGTACTGTAGAATCAGACGTTTTTGTTGAAAAAAAACACATGTATTGTTTTTTGTTTTTGTTCAGACAGTCAATTTCCTCGTGTGAAATGCACTTTTATTCGAGAGAAAAACAACAGGAAAAGATGGGAAAAATAGAGAAAAACATGCCAAGAAATCAAAAGAGAAAACGTGGGTTATGTGTGTTTTCACCTGTTAAGTGTATTTATCAAGTTCACTTTTTTAAAAGCTCCAATTTGATGCTCTGAAAACAATTCTGAAATATGCGATGGAAGTATTTTGGCCTAAGTTTTAGACGTTTAGAACAACAGAAAATTGCAGGTCTCGCCAGACGCGGGGAAGGAAAGATGGAGAGATAGAGAACAAGATGTCGCGGCGAGACATTTTGACAAACGCGATGTGGCGCGGAACTTCAGAAAAGAGTCTCGCGACGAACACTCGTTCTCTAGCCATTTATCTTTTGTTCGCGTGTCTGGCGCGACTTCGCGACCAAAACCTGAAATCATAAATAAAAAAAAATGACAAAAATATGAATTTAGTCATCACGGCATGTTATCGTTTCGTCTGTTATCGTTTAATCTCATCACACGTAGATCATACGTGATAATGTTCAAGTTCTCTTTTTTTTTCCTGGGAAATAGAACAACGGTGATCCTTTAAAGTCGCGCAACGTTTTCAAAAACACCTATCTCGCCGCTCTTTTTCTCTCATTTTGTTTTTTTGCCCTCCGAATTGTGTGTGTCGGCTATCAGTTTACGTGATATTCTGCAACAACACAAATAATACAGTTCCAAGTATGAGGTAAATATTAAAAATGTGTTGATCTTATATGATCAGATCAGGCCCGCTTATCTTCCTTTGTAGTTTAATCCGAGAAAAGCGGATGAGGATTAGAAAATTTTCAGATTGACGTCGTCTTTTGAAAAACATTTTTGCCACAAAAATTTGTGTATTTTTTTGTTGAGTGACAGTTTGAGCAGAAAACGAACAAATTGTGACAATTCAGCTAATTGTTATTAGCAAATTCGTTGGACCGCATCAAACATTGAATATTTTCTCTTTTTTTTTCTAATCTCATTTCTATTCAAAACGACTGAAAATGTCAGCAATTAGCTGTCTGATAAATCCTCACATTTTCAAACATTCATCGTATTCGTTCATGTTCATTTATGTGTGTTTCCGACATATTCAAGTATATTCCAACTTTCTCCTCGATTTCCCACTTTTTTTCTTTTTTTCCACCTGCGGTTTGTGTGTCTAGAAATCTTTTTAGTTTTTATATTCATTTTTCAATTTCAGTTTCGATGATATTTCGATTTTGTTGTGTTTCATAGTCTATACTATTTTTTGTATGATTGTCTGTGTCTCGAAAAATCTATGCGGCGGACGATCATAAATTTGCAATGTGCATTTTTGATGATATATCATAATAGTTTTTAATGTTTCGCAAAGCCTTTTTTCTCACTATTCACTCCAATCATCGTCTTTTCAATTTTCTTCGCTATTTTCCGAATACTTTATATTGTTTCGAGTAATTTTTGGCTTCCTTGTCACAAATTTACAAACTATAGTCTAGTCATGTTTTATGCAAATCAAAAAGAAACTTGTGTTTTTGCTCAGAGAACAATCATGGGTTCACGTAGTTGTTTTTTTTTGTTCTCAACGTCATTCTTCTCAATTTCCAGAAATGAAAGAACGAAATTTTCTGTGTTCAACTCAAAGTTTTCAGGCGAATCGGAAGCCCAATCTTACGAACTTTGTTTTTTTTAACGATCCGAAAAGCCCAGTAACGGTGTAAAAGGTAGAAGCACAGTACTTTCAGATATTTAGCATATGTCGAAAAATATTTCCATTTCTGTTCGAAAATATTTTTTCGGACAAATATAACTGATATTCTGACCAAGACCGATAAACAAAAAAGTCCGAACCGGTCCCTGATTTTCGGACCGGACCTCTCATTTCAAAACTCATTTCGAAACAAATGCTGCCTGTGAACTTCGGGCCGAATTCTCACAAACTTATTGAAAAAATTACAAATTCTAAAGTTAATGCAATATTGTTGTAACCCGATAATCATCAAAATTATAGTTCTCGAAAAATCAGTTTTTTTTTCTCTCATTGTCAGACTTGGCTCAGTAGCTTTCTTTTTTTCCTCTTTTTGCAACTAGGTTTTTGATTCTTTTTATGTGAATAATAACGTTAAAATGAGCAGACAAAAGTAAATATTTCGCTCGTAAACTATAGTCTAGTTTAGTGACCTAGAAGATTTTCTGTCTGTCTATGTCGTTCTATCTTTTTCTTTTTCTTCTTCCTCTCATCACATGACAACACACATCAACGCTGAATGCAAAAAAGTGTCTATTGAAGAAGAAGAAGAAGAAAAAGAAGAGGAATGTTTGTAAGGTGAAGAAGGAGAAGAAGAAGAAGGAGGAGGGACAAGAGAGGAGGATCGGAACGTGTCTAGTCTCTTCCCTCAAACTATATGTTTCTAATACTATTTCATTGTTGAACTCATATCAAACTAGACACACTGCTGATTTTTGAGCGTCTAGTTGACGACAATTCGCTGCAGGCAGCAAAAGCAGTCAAACCAAAATGTCTCTCTCAGAGAAAACGCGTCGAGCTCGATGCGAGTTCAACGCTGAAAACGACCTTTCTTGGAGTTCGATTTGAACTCAAAAATTGATAAAATTTGAGTTCGCAGAAAGATCAGTGCGAGCTCGAATCGAACTCGCAGCGAGCTCGAATCGAACTCGCAGCGAGCTCGACAAGATTTTGCTGACTGATCAATATATCTTTTTCTTTCTCAACAACGACAACAAGTGTCAGCGTGGAGTAGTCGTGAGCGTGCGGATCTTCCGATCGAAAGATGCCAGTTCGATTCTCAGATGGGTGTAGAAGTTTTTTTCTTTGAAAGGGCTTCAATTATTGTCGAGTTCAATGCGAGTTCGAATTGAACTCGAAAATCTCTGGGCATTTGGCGAGCTCAAATGGAACTCCAATTGAACTCGCTTTGAACTTTCTGCGAGCTCAATTTGAACTTTCTGCGAGCTCGACGCGTTTTCTCTGAGCTTTCTCTCTGTTTTGTTTATGTTGTTTATGTCTGTTTCATTTTTTTTCTTTCTTTTTTGTTGGTCGGTCTATTCGATGATTTGGTCTCGCTGGTTTTTGTTTCATTCATATATAATCTCATCACAAATGGTAAAGCCGTAAATAAAGTCTAGTTAGACAATTGCAGGATGTTGATTTTCGATCATTATTGTTGTAATCTCAATAACTGTGTTGATTGTCTGTTCCATTATCATTACTATAGTTCGAGACAATATTGACAATATAAATATTTATGATTTTGAGAAAGTGTTATCAAAAAATAAATAGCAAGAATAGAAAACAGTGACGAATAATGAAAAAGAGAAGTAGAATTTGCACAAATTGATCCGATTGATCTAATCGATCAATCAATCGATAAACATACATACATATTCAATCAATCAAATGATATTTCAAGATTTTGCTTGTTTCATGGTTGAATACTGAAACATCTGCCAGGAACAGGTGAAAAACTCAGTGAATGTCACATCATAAAGTACATATTTGTTTGAGCTTGTCAATCTTTGTTTTCCCGGCAATTGATCTTTCGTATCTCCAGACAGATTTATATCGATGAATAGTCTGGTTCTCTCAAAAGATAAATGAGCCACATTCAATTCATGAGAGAATATTATCCAAACTCATCCGATTTTCTCGGATAATTCTTTTTTTTATCAAGTTGACACATTTTTCTAGAAGGCACAAATTAAAATATTCGAATATTCATTGTCTGATCAATCATGTGATGACTAGAACATACTTGTACTTTGAACCAACCAAAATGAAATGCCAGACTAGAAAAATTTCAAAGTTTTCATAATCATCGAAGCGAAATATTAAAAAAAAAGAACATCTGAAATACATGTTGTATTGTCAATGCAACCAGATCATCCAACATGAAAATAATCTGCCACAAAACAAAAAATCGATGACAGATCAGCTCAAAATGAAAAATTTAGACAATAGATCAAACTCACGTTGGATGGATGATGTGGCTGGATTGACAAAAGTTTCTCTTCTTCTTTCTTTGTTTCGAATTCAACTGAAACTACAGTACCCAGTTGTGATTGCTCGTAAAGTTTGCCTCAATGCTTTATCAGTTATTTCTTTTTTGTCCGGAAATTTTTCTTTTTTTTCTCACTGATTATTAATAACACGGTGAGACAATGTACCGTGGTGAAAATTGATCTAAAATTTCCTGATCCGTCTGATTTTTTTTGGGCTTGAAAGACATTTTTGAACGAGAAAACACGGTACGGCCCGGAATCAGATATTCGTTCAACAGAATATCAAATTTGATAGGAAATAATTCAAATATGTTTATTTGGCAGTAGAGCATATTTTCACTTTCAATATGTTTCATATCTTGTTTGTAGACACATTTTTCGAGACATCAGACCACTTGTTTATCGTTATTATCTCATTTTTCTCTCCATCTATTTTTGATCATTTTTTCTCTAGTTTTATTTTTAGTTCAATTATATTCGAACTCAAATCCGCGGACCAAAATAAGTTGTTTTCATTCGTCATTTTTTGTTGAATTTCACGGAAAAAAAAAACAACGAAAAAATGAAATTAATGAAGAAAACGTCATTGTGACTGGCTCAATTTTGAGCAGAAAAAAAAGGTTGCAAATATTCTCCTTTTCTCATTTTTTATCACATTAAATTGTACTCTAATTATAGTCTATCTCCATATTAACTATATAGTTTACTTTTTTCTTCATTTTCTGAGTTTTTCTTTTGAAGATGTTTTTTGTTGATATTCCGAGAATGAAATAGTTCGCGGAATTCGGTTTTTCTTGTCTGTCTCCGTCAACAATTTTTGCTTTTTGTTGAGTATTTTGCGTTCTACGAAATTGGAAAAATACATTGTTTATTCAAATTAAATCCAATTTTTGTCATGCGTATGTCTAAAAACAAGTCCAATTAACAGAAAGAGCTAAGAAAAAATAACATCGAGCTCAGTTTAAAAAAAAGGATTTCAAGTTCATCGACATGTTTTCAGTCAATAAAATGTTATTTTTGTCGAGCGAAAAAAAACATACTAGGTGGCCAAAAAATGATACATTTCACCTGGTTTTTAGATTGTCAGTGATATTTGATCGAAGCAAAATGTATTTCCATAAACAAAAAATAATTTTCTAGTCTCCGAAATGAAACAGACGCCGATTCGTTATTTTCAGTCAGATGATTTTGAGAACATTTTCGAATGTATTTCTGTTTTCTAGTAAGTAAGTCATCTTGACAATATTCCATTCTTCGAACATTTTTGTAAACTTTGAGTGAGAATCGCTATTTTTAAATTCGAAACCTATCTTACCTCTTACTGTAACTAGTTACTCGATTTTGAATTTCTATGTCTAGAAATGTTTGCTCAAAAAATTCAAATTTGTTTCAGTGATTTCTCGTAATGTGATACTCTAAATTATGAGGTCATTTTTCTTGGAAAAAAGCGGAAATGGTTCCACGTGTTTTTTTTTTCTGATTTTCAGCCTGCGTTTTTTGCAAAACAGAGACCTCCCCTTTTTTTTTTCTTTTCGACCAGTCTCTTATCAGGTTTCAAACAGACACATTCCCGCCCATAAAATATCTAGACAACTACCGTATCATTGATTGAAAAACCGACGATTGGTTACAGTTACTATGTATATAGGAACGTGATTTTCGTCGATGTTTTGTTATCAGCAACCAAGCAAAAGAACTTCGTCCTCTTGTTCGCCTACTTCTCCTTCTCCGTCTTAGTCGTCGTTTTCCATTAGACGTCCACTCGTACTTTCCAATTTTTGTGACCCGATCGATTTTTGCCCTGTCTGCACACTTTTTTGTGTTGTTTCGTCCCGTTGTCGCTCATCAGCGCCCACTTCTTATTCGCCCTTTTATTTCTTGTTGTTTTTCTCCTTTCATCATAATATTTGTTTTAAAGTTGTTTATTGCGTATTTTTGAACATGAAAATATTGCCACGATTGCTGCCATCGGCAACGGTTTTTAGAGCAAAAACAAATTTCCATTTCCATTATATTTAATGACTACGATATTGTGTTCAAAATGTGTAGTTTTATGAGAACTATTTGCATCCCAACGAGACACCTTCTAGACAGTTCATTTTCTGCGTCCAAAACTGAAAACTATTTCAAACGGTTTACGGTATTCTACGAAGTTGAGATACACTTCTCAACTACAGTAATTAATTGATATTTGAGTAATAGTGTGAAGAAAAATAATCGAAAACATATCAGATAATAATTATTAATTCCTACACAAAAAAAAAACTACGAGACACATTTGTAAGTGGTAGATGAGAAATGAAGTTTCTCGAATTTTCGAATTTTTGAACAAATTTCAAAAGTAGTTGGCTGGCTCTGATTCAATGTTGGTGTTCATCTTGATAACATACTTCAGAGTTGTTTTTTTTTTCGTGGAAGATATTTTTCATTCAACTCTAACTTGTCAATCTTTTGGCTCCTCCCTTTTTCGACACAAAACTCTAACACATTCTATGAAACTTTTGCCACGAATAAAATTGTATCTCATATTATTACGCTCGTTTGAAACTAGAGTTTAGCTTGTATTCAATTATTTCTTCTTTCATTTTCTTCTGTTATGTTTTGTATTTTTTGGTTTTTTTATCGAACAACAACCAGGAACTCATATTGTGTTAATATATATTCGAGTCTGATCTTGGGAATACAAGAAATATTTATAAATAGTTTTTAATCTGATCACATCTGTTTTCTAGAATATAATACTCTGAAAACCTCCAACAGAGTGTTGAATCATCGAAAAGTGTCTAGTTAGTAGAAAATCTCATAACAATGTTCTCAAAACAAAAAACAATCAGAATACTAAAAACAAAACAAAAAACAAAAACGAGAACTTTGTCTGATGCCCTAGGAACAAAAAAAAACAAATGGAGAATGTGTACTTGGTTCGGACAACTTTTCAAAACTCACCAATTGTCTCTATATTTTCGAAAATACCCAGTGCATTCGATTGTTTTTTTTTCGGTAAATCCCCTTGAGAGTTCTGACTTTTTGCACAAAAACAAATGTGATTTATGATTCCAGACACAATTCATTAAATTATTTGGCAACACAAATCATTATTTCTATGTACAAAAAAGGTCACATTCTGATAAAATTCTCGAGTTCAGACCGTTTTTGTCTTTTTTGCTGTTCAACTAAGAACAGTACACTTCTCCTTCTTATCACCGAAAAAAAGCGAAAAATCCCCGTGTGGCAGAAGAAGAGTACTGTAGTTGTTCTGTTTGTCGATTATATTCTTTTCAAATTCTCATAATTGTTATCTTTTAATCGATTTCATATTTTCCTACATATATAAATCTTCCAACTTCCTGATTTTTTTTGTCTTGAATTGTTTTCTATTTGTGTTCGGTCTGACCACGCCTTCTTTCAGTCATCGACCATCGTCTTTCTCTTTTTTTTCTGTCTTCGTTTTTTTTTTCTTTTTTCTCCATCTTTTTTTGCTCGTATTGTCTGGGACGCCCCGTCTCTATTTCTTTTCACCCTCTTATTTTTTACACACTGTTCGATTTGATGTCGGCTGCCAAGTCTGTGATGGGCAGAAAAAAACGACGTTGAGAAAAAGAACTGAGAACACAAATTAATATGATGTATGCGTGTCTATCTATTAGTCAAGCTCTTCACAACAAAATAAGGGTCTATTTGGCATGTCGTTTCTCAAAAAAAAAAACAAAAAACTGAATGTTTTTGACAATTCATTTTCTTAGAAAACCCTCTCGATCCACACACACACACATTATATACAAGTTCGTGTGCTCTTTTTGTTTTTGTTGTTTCGACTACGCCATTCGTTCATCGTCGCTCATATTGCCCGTCTCGTCTTGCCCATTTCAGTCTATTTTTTCTTCTTTTCTTTCAGACATGTCGGACGATGATCCACTTCTCCAACTTCTTCAACGACCAAAAGGTATCAACATGTCTCCAGAGGCACTGTTTGTCAGTGGACGACGACACTTCGAACACATGGAACATGGATTTTTTATGTGGACTAACATGTTTGGGTATGTATGTCACAAATTGAGAAAACTTGTTTTCCTGATCATTTCTATTCTCCCCCATATTTTTTGTTTATTCACTCAAACCTAAGACGAACTTTAGGAGATCGTTGTTCTCGATAAAAATTGAAGAGCACGCAAAGAACCTCACTGAAGACAGAGAAGGGCAAATGTGCCAATAAAAATATCCTGTCGCAATAATAACCTACTGTAGGAAACTTGTCACAATTTGCAAAAACTACGGTGTTTTTCTCTTTGAATCAGTCAACCTGAATCGAATTTGAAGATGTTTTCAATACGCGGAACTTTGAAAATTTCAAGCCAAGCTTAAGGACTTCCAAAAATTTTAGAAGTGGAAAAAAAAAAAAATTTGAGACATGTGTCTGAGAGTTTCAGACAATTCAAACACACTCGATTTATCACTGCTCGTTTTCAACAAGGAAGTTTTTTGTTTTGTTTTTGTGATTTTCAAATTACTCGTCTCTGGAAAAACACACAAACACATACATAACAGCTGTGCTTTGATTATTTGGTTTTTTTTCGGAATGGCCGGTTTCATGTGGTTGACACAATAATAAATGTGACTTCATTCATAAAATTTCATAACAGTCCTGAATTAGAACAAGAACAATTCAAATTTTGAAAATTTCGAACAGGCCTCTTGTGGAAAAATCCGCCCGATCGTGCGGAAGTTTTACGCCCACGGGGGGGGGGGGGGGGGGGGGCAATAATCCCGCGAGCTGGGTGGCCCACCATCCGGAAATTTTGCCGCTCACTACGTCGCCCAGAATTTCCTAATGGACGGCATAGTTTCCGCCAGATGGGCGACAATTTGCCGCCCAAGCTGGCGGATTCCACCCCTAGCTCAAAATAAAGCACAGGATCATAGCTGCTTTGCGCAACTGATCAAACTCTCGACTTTCTCATCTTTGTTCTGATATTCTAATCTTGAGATCAAAGTCGTTTCCTCAAACAATTTGCAGAATGTTTTTTTTCGCTTTCAGTTGACCAAATCCAAAAATAAAGCTGATTAGATGATCAAATATAATGTAGTATCTGCGCATGATAGATTATTACTCAAAAGTTTCAGTGTCAGATTAGATTTATGTCGTCTCTCCATCTGTTTTTTTTTTTTGCTGCTGTCTGTTGACTGCTTCTTCTTCCTATCTCTTTTTTTGCAAGACATCAAACTTTACTCGCCTGAGAAAAGAGCAACGAACATGCTCCTCGGTCTCCCTCCGTCCACCCATCCCACTCCTTTTTTCCCTTTTTTTTCCGCTTTCCTCATTCACCCACAAAATCATTATGAATTCTATCTATGAAGAAGAAAAAAGAAACAAGACAGGAAGAAGACGAGAAAATTGACATAAAAAGTTTTGCAAAAAATGTGACATGTCGAGAAAAAATGTGTGTTTTTTGTCTGGTTTTTCGGTGACCAATTGAGAATGATGTTGAGAATTGAACGTTCTTTGAATGTCTAGAAAAAGGAAACATATTTGAGCCGGCCAGCCCGGCCCAAAACGACATCCCTGTTCTAATGACAATATGCTTGTTTCAGAAAACAATTACCTTCAATATGTATTGGCGGAGAGTCTTCGATTCCTTTTGATATTCTTATCGATATTGTTGAAAGAGAACCAACTTATCATGAAGAATCATTCGGAGAACTTATGAGTTAGTTCGACTCTCCTCTGTTGTTTTTTGCTCTCAACTTTCCATTTTTCAGAACAAAAGAATGTATATATGAAATTGGCGACTTCGGTTCAAGTTGAGATACTACAACAAAACTGTGAACAGTGTCGAAAATTGAATCCAGTTAATTTGAGATTGTTGAGACGATCAGATATAGAAAGACTAATCGGAAGTTTGAGAATTCAAAGTGGAAAATGTCCGAGAGAAAATGATATCTGGAACCACGCCGAACGATTTCGCATTGCACATTTCAACTTTTCCGATTCTCACGACGATCTTTTCGAAAATGATAGCTTAGAAGAGGACTTTTGTGCAATCGGAACATGTGGTTGGTTTTATCCATCTCGAAAAGGAATGCGATGTATCATATGTTGTGAATGTCAGAAACCATTTACCCCTCCTGATTTTGTACTTCATCATCATTTTGTTGAAAAAGTTGAAGGACTATTTCATTTCGGTTTGAATTCGAATAATTGGCCTCGAATGTTGACACCAACTGGACCGGAAACATCGAGAGAACATCAAATTGCGTGGAACATATTTACTGAAGTTGACGGAGCTCCTGGATTGAAACGAAGACATGAATTCTCGCCGGCAATTAGGAAAGATCTTGTTGATATCGAACTACTAAATAAAGTATCAACGACAAAGAAGAAGCTAAAATACATTGATGTTGTTGGAGATGGAGAATATGACGATGATGATGACGACGACGGCGATGATGATAATAATGATAACACTGTTATTGACAGGGTAAGTACAAAATATACTATTCTATCACATACACACTTTCAATGCGAACAAAACCTATTTATCATTATAGGATTAGGCAGCTGTCTATAACACAAATTATACTGAAATACATATATATGAGAGGGAGTATAGAGATTAACAGATCAGATCATGTTCAAAAACATTTCTTCTTTAAATGTCGGGGAAAACACTTTCAAAGTTCAAGAACACTCATTTTATTCATGAGATAATGTTCGGAACATACACTTGTCTCACGACTAATCTCATGATTTTTTCATCAAGTTGTTCAGAAATATCTTGACAGTTTTCGAACTTTTCTCAACAGAAAAAAAAAACGAGAAAGTATTTTTGTTTTTGAAATATGCACACACACCGAATGAAAAATGCCCTTTTTGTAGTAACATTTTTGAGTACCAACAGGTCACGCTTCGTTGTTTTTATTTCGATTTGGCCTAAAAATTAATATTTTCCAGTCAATTGAAAAATGTTAGTTCGTACAATTAGGATTTTTTTGTTGTTTTACAGGACCTGGATATTGCAAAATCAAAAGCGAAAGCGAAAGAGATGCCTCTCGATAATATACCATGTTCGTCTTCAAAATTAATTGGCTCCGATAATCTATATTATTCATTAATTGCCAATTTAAAAGACAAACTTCCTGCCTTATTTGTCAATCCGGCTCATTCGAATATGTGGGCTGTTCCAAAACTACCTTCACCCTCAGTTTTTCCAACATCTTTCGAAATTTCAAAAATGGATCTCAAAAATATTGTCTTGCCAAAATTCGCGGCCACCTCTGAACTGCCACCCAAAATGCTACCTGTTATGCCAAAAGCTCTACCCGAATATCCGCCGAAGTTTGATCTCCAAAAAACATATTCTGGTTTCAGTCACGTCGACCAAGAGGTAAATGTTGTTTTCGCATTCTCTGCATCTGCTCATGTATATGACTCTGATTTCGATAGTCTCGTGTTTTTCTTTTTTTCTTTCTTACGTAGAATATTAAAAAAAAACAGAAAACATGATTCAGCAAATCAAACCTTTCTCATAAAACTAATTGTTATTTCCAGAAAGTTCGAAATGTCAATACGACATATTTCGATTCGGGATGGGATGCTGTCAAGGTTTGTTGTCATCAAAAATCAATGTCAAAAATCAATTTGTTGCTAATTTCAGAGAGAACAGAAATTTCTGCAAACTCTGCCGGATGAGACAGTCCGTCTATTAGACAACAAAACAATCGAACCTTCAATGATCTTTCTCGCCAGCTCTTTCTTACATTCCAAATGAGAATCTTATCTAGTCATTATGTATATCTCTTTCCCGGTTAACCATACATACATACTTGTACATTTATAAATACCACAATCTCTTTATACATACATATTTATACTCAAAGTTTGAATCTAGTCGAATCATTCCAAATTGTTCGCTATATGCCATTCTGTTTGTAAATTTGACAAATCAATGGAACTTTTCGGTTATTCTTTTTTCTTCTTCCTTTTTTTCTGTTTTCCTCCTCGTCATTTCTCTGGGTCTCTCTTGACAAGTAGAATATCGTGTTTTTTAAAAAATAGTTAATATTTTAAAGTTGTTTTCAGCATAATGTTTTTGTTTAATTTATTTATTGTAATGAAGTGAAAACAATCATTTGTGATGTTGTTCGAGCTGAATGAGAGTACTGTAATGTGCATGAAAACAATCAAACACCTCACACCATATCAAGACTATGCAAAACGGGGTAAAAACGCAGAATAGGGACCCACCTGGTTTCAGGTCCCCAACACCAAGTAAAGGTCCCCACTTTTTCATTTTGAGGACCCATTGCATTGAAATGTGGTTCCTCCAAATGATCACAGGGGGCCTCTACTTGGTTGGGTCCCTATTAATCGGTGGGGGGGGGGGGGGGGGGCTTTAAATGCGTTGTGGGTCCCTCAAGTGAGTTGTTTTCTGAAGAAATGGGTCCTTGATTTGCGGTCATAGGTAAAATCGTAGATTAGGGACCCAGCTGACTCATTTTGAAGACCCACAGAAATACTGCAAATCAAGGACCCACCAGCGCAGATTGCACCCCCCCCCCCCCCCCCCCCCTCCTATTCAACGCAAACCGACATACACCAGCGCAGTTTAGGGACCCACCAGCGCAGTTCAGGGACCCACCAGTGCAGTTTAGGGACCCACCAGTGCAGTTTAGGGACCCACCAGCGCAGTTTAGGGACCCACCAGCGCAGTTTAGGGACCCACCAGCGCAGTTTAGGGACCCACCAGTGCAGTTCGAGGACCCACCCATCAGCTTAGATCTACGACAAAAAAACCAAAAAAATAAAGAAGAAATGGCCAAAAACCAAAAATGTTGTGGAACCAAAAAAAATGAAAACTCGCGGTTACGACAGATCAAAAAATTTCTCATTCATATCATGATAATTTTTCGTTGTTGTGTGTTTTGATCCCTCTGAGTGGGGGCATAAAATAGAAAAAGTGGGTTCTTAAAATGAGTCTTGCAGGTGGGGACTCAAAATCATCAAGGTGGGTCCTTATTCTGCGTTTTACCCGCAAAACGGCCCTCAGGGAAACCGTGGCGAAAATTTCGCGAAAAGCTTAGCCAGGCGTTTTTTTCGCTGATTCGCTTACAGGCTGATCAGCCGTTTTTGAGCCAGAGACTCAGCGTAGAAATGGCTGATTAGCGGAGCAAAAAAACGTCTTGGCTGAAATATGGCTGATCAGCTGGAGAAAATAGGCTGAAAAGAGGCTGCGCAGCTTCAACTCAGCCAAAGTTTCCCTGAGGGTTATAATCGAAAGAGCACGAGACGCACAGTTTTCCACGTGTTACGTATCCAAATGTGAAATGAGTCTGCTGGATTGTTTTGTGAATCACATATTTTTTTTGTGTCACGTTCATTCTCAAAACTGTTGATACGACGTGAGGGTTTTTCTCAATACATTAGTGGATTTTTTTTTCAAAAAACGGTCAGCGTCATGAAAAGAAAAATAGGAAATTCGGAAAAATGGAAATTTGAATTTCGAAAGAGTCACATTACTCTCGTCAAAAGTGGTTGATCGAATTTTAATAAATTCGAAAAAACCCGGTCAAAATCGTACTTTTTTCAAGCAAATCAGCTTTCATTTTTTAAAAATAGATTTTTGTTTTTCGGAAATTCCGGGTTTTTGTCGAAATATTTCTGACGGAAAAAAATTCCGAAAATGATCGGAAACCCCGGAAAAGTGGAAATTCGGATTTCCGATTCCGACCAAGCCTGCCCAACTTTATTTTTCTTTCGTGTCAACATGATTTTTATCAAATTGAGATCAGTATCAAAATGAAATATTAATAATTCTTCATTCCAGTATTTTTTTTTTTTTTTTTTTGAATATTCTGTTTGCCTTTCCACTGTCTTATTATCATATCAATGGCTATTTCCCATACTTTTCAGATGTATTTGCTTTGCCACTGCAAAAATATAAAAATGATTCTCATTCTTTTATTTTCTTGATTTTGTCATGAATTCAATATTTCTCTTTTCGCTCGTTCTTCTGGTCGATGGCGCATTCGAAAGTAAGTCCCAAAAATATTACAAGAAAATTCTACAACTCGAAACTGTTTCAGATTGGAAACCAAACCAATACAGATACTGTGAACATATGACATCTACTGATAGTTCGACTCCTTTTTTGGGTGGAGTTGCTTGTGGATATACATCGTATTACTATATGACCTACAGTAAGCCAATCTCAGAATCATTGTCATTTGTTTTTGTTTTTAAGCTGAATCAGTTGCGATAAATTCGATAAGTACAATCGGATTGATCAATGTTGGATGGTTGACTTCGTGAGATTTAGACCATTTTATTGTTCATCATACATATTTATAATTGCAGAAACGCATTGACAACAGAAAGTAGTTTTTGGAATACCTGTAAATCCTATCTGATGCTTTTGTTTGATGGATTATACACTGATGAAAGTATGAGTCAACCAATATATTCTGAAATGGTTGCATAATCTTTTTGTTTTCAGGACAATCTTGTGTGTATTCTTTTAATTTTTTGACCGGATTTAACAATATGAGTAGTTGTCTGAGTAATTCGACCAATTTGATATATCGAGGTGGAAGTGGATATTGTATGACAGAACAAATATGCGGAGCCAGTGAGAAAATCACATTTCTTGTTTCTTCTGATAATTCGAGCTCTGTTTATTCATGGGAAACAAATCGAACAAGTACCTATTTGTCATCTGGTTATCGAATTATCGGATATTGTTATGCTTATACTAAAATATACAATCCGACAATGAGCAATACAACAATCACCACAAATGGACAGTTTTTCTAATTTTTCTTTTTATGATATTTTCTGATTCCGTTTTTAATAAATTTTCAAACCGTATAATATTGTTTCGGTCTGTTTCTTTTTTTTTTCACGGCTACTCCGAAGTGCATTTTGAGGAGTCAGGTTCGTCTGAGTTTTTCAGAGATATGAAGTGTTTGGTGTTCTGAACTTCTTTCTCCTTTCACATAAATTTATCTGAGCCACAATTACAAAACCTTTATAGACAAATCCATTTAAATAAAAACTTTTTGAAATTTGTTTTTTGTAAATGGTAACTCGAATAAAAAAAAAAAAAAAATCGAAAATCTATTTTTGAGAACGAGAAACTGATGTTAAGCTATCGATTGGATGTTCGGCAGTATCAATAAGAGATTCGGCACTTATTTCACCATTCGACATTTTGGTGCTTCGAGTTGTTTGTTGAGATCCAAACACTTTTTGACTCTGAAATTATTCAAAAATTATTAAGTCAGTATTATCAACGGGCGACCAACATTGAAACGAATTTGAGCAACAAGTGAGCTCAACCTCTGCTGAAGACTTTTCAAACGTGTCGAATAATACGAAGAAACTCGGGAAGAAGCTGATAATGCCAACAACAAAGATGGAGCATTTGCCAAATTATACAACTGATTATCTTCCGAAACATCATATGCCAAATTCTGAACTCTTGTTACTTCTTCGAATCTCGAAATAGCATCTTTTTGTTTAACTTCTAATGTGCCAAGAAGAAGATGATCATTTCGAACACTTTCCGAAATATGGGCCTCTCTTCTAATTGTTCCTTCGATTCCACTTATTTTCGACAATAATTCAATGAGACGATTCTTCAAATTTTCCGATGTTTCGCCTGATTCTTCTTCTTGTTGTTGTTGTTGTTGTTTTTGTTCAGTATGTGAGGTGTACGGTTTGACAGCTTCTTTGACTTGAACCAAACGATCATCGCATATTTTACGTAATTCAATTTGAGTTTGTTTAAAATCTTCTTTTATATGTCTCAATTTTCTTTTCATTTCAGTTGTTTCAATATCATGAGTTTCTCCATAATCTCTGATTGCACTCATCAAATCTTTTGCTTTTTTGAGATATTTCCCATAATCATTCGATAAATATTCCAATGCATTTATCTGAACAAACCCTCATATTCCAAACGAGACCCTTTATTCACACTTACTTTCTCTTCTAATGAGCATTCCTTCCACTCCGAATCACTGCTTCTAAAACTTTCACTTGTTATTATTGTAGACATTTTGACTCTTCTTCTCCTCTATTTTCTTCAAACTGAAATGACCATTTTTCATTCTATTTTTTCGAATATGATGTGGAATTTTGTTGGCTCATTTGTCACGTCGAAATTATTTTTTACATATCACCTTTTTTCATTTCGTTCAAAAATATCGAAGTCATCAAAAACTACTGTATTTTAAACAAACGAATACTCAGATAACAGCTGTGGAGGTCGCATCGAGGTCAGTGAAAAAACTACATCGCTCGGACCTCGCATCGAGCTCGATAAAGTAATTGAAAAACGACATCGATACGAGGTCGATGCGAGCTCCACAAATTTTTGATATGTAATCATCTATTTAAATGAATTTTCAACCAACCAACTCAACAACAGAATAGAGTAGTCGGTAAAGTGAATGCCACAGGCAAATTCCTGGACACATGTGGCAGGTGTGCGGCAGCGATGTTTTGCTGGCAGACGTCAGGCATGTATGTCGCATCGATGCCGCAGTTCTGGACCGATTCCGGCATCCCTGCCGTAGGCCTGCTGCATGAATGCCGGAATCGGGTCCAGAGCTGCGGCATCGATGCGACATACATGCCTGACGTCTGCCAGCAAAACATCGCTGCCGCACACCTGCCACATGTGTCCAGGAATTTGCCTGTGGCCTTTCATTCAAAAAATGTGAGTTCGGTTCCGGGTTTGGTTTTGATATTTTCTCATTTCGAACTCGTTTCCCGAGTGATATCAAAAATGAGCTTTCTCCACATCTGTTATCTGAGTAAATACAAAACACAATTTCGAACTCCCGCTGCTGTACATCAGAGCGCACTTTCTCTTTCTCAATATTTTATTTTTAATTTTCGATTTTCCTATTTTCACCCCTTTTTCGATGTACCTGACTTACATTCAACATACTGGTTGTCCTACTCGATTATTAGTGATGAGTCCCGCCACAGAAAACTTTGCATGCCCAGATTGCGAACGGAATTACGAGGTAAATTAGAGGATGTTCATTGAATATGAATATTTTAGGAAGAAAGCTGGACGAATAATCCACTTCCGTGTCCATTCATTGAACAAGTGAATGCAAGATGCGCAATTGTTATCAAACCATCTAGCGGTTTCTTCACTTCGTAAGTTCATTTTTTCTTGAAAAAGTAAAAAAAAATTGTGATTTTTGGCAGATATAAAATAGGAGATGATTTACACATAGGAATATGTGACTCCAGATCAGTAATTCATTCATATTGGACAGATGGAATTGTTGCTCAAGATACAAGTTGGGATAAATCTATATTAGTTTATGATTTTTTCCCCGATTTTTCGAACAACGCTCAATGGTTTGACTCGACATTATTCTCATTCATACAACAATCCACCGATCGGTTCAAAAAAGATGCATATAACGAATTCGAATGGAACTGTTTCGATTTTGTGATGGAATTTCTGAAATTTATAAATTTTCGAAACTACACAAAAGTGCATTTTGTTTCCGAATTTTTGCAAGAAACACTTCGAAATTCTATCAAGTATTGCAGCCTTGTTAGTAGAGTACAAGAAAAAGGCTTTATGATGATTGGATGACAATATTAATTACTAAAAATTGTGATATATTTAATCTCTGTGATTTCAAAACTCAGGCAATAAAACAGTGCTAACTATCTATCATTTTTCATATTCGATAATTGATTTTCTGCTTGGTTGGAAACCACTGCCCTACATATTTATATGCTAAACTCTAATAATATTCGAACTGTTTTCAGAACATAAAATATGGCAGATTTTCTCGAAGATTTCGAATCAACCGACGCTGATAGAAATATTGACAATGCGAGTTTCCAAAACCAGCAGTTTGAAATATTCCAACATGATTATCGTGAAAATGCTGAAACTGATTGCAAGGATAAAGATGGAAATCATACACAATGTAAACATGCAGAAGATGAATCCAAAAAGTCGAAAAAGGAACTGATCAATGTAACAAGAAGATTGCAGAAAGCACTGTTGGCCATGGAAATGTGAGCTCATTCGCTTTTACATAATTTTCAAAGTTGCACGAATCAGCAAGTTGTGCCTAAAAAAAGAACACCTAAAATATAGTATAATGCTCGCGGGAATTTCGGAGAAAAAGTCTAGTTCTCGAGAAAAAATGATTCCATTTTTTCAACGTACGTGCTACGTTCTATTATTCCAAATTTCAACGTATACGTGGTCACCAAACTTTTTTCCTAGGAGTTTCGGTATTCCGCTGGAGGTTTTACTATTTTGAGGGTACTGATCATTTCAGAAACAACTTTATCATTCGTGCGACTCCCCTCTTTCATACATCGGCCGAATTGTGGAATTCCACGGGCCACATTTCAAAAAACGCAAAATTCATACAGTAGTTCAGACAGAACAAAACTTTTCAAAAATGTTTGTGTGAAAAATCACGGGGGACATTTTGAAAATCAGGCTGCTCAACGATTTTCGCCGAGGTATGCCCCTTTAATCAAACTTTTGAATTTTTCGAAAAATATTTTAGATTATCTAAAAATTAAAAAAAAAGTGTTGCCAAATCTCTCACTAAAATTAACTTTTGTTGTTGTTTAGGATGGCTGGAAAAGATGTAATTGTTGATCTAAACATCGCTATTCGAGATATAAATAATCAACTACGCGATGCCATTTTGAAAGACAATTCAGAATTTTCGACAACTTCTGTTTCTTTACCTGATTTTGATACTGTTGATATGCAATTGTTAATGGGAGAAGACGAGGTTATCGAGGTTTTTTTTACAAGTTTTTATTCCATTTTTCCAGATTTCACCATCTAAACCAATGCTAGAAAGAGTTCGCGATGAGCAGAGAAAAACAAAAGAAGAGCTCAATTTGATTGTGGCACAGGCTAATATATTATTACAAGAATATGATCATATACGGAATGGGTTGCCGAATCGTGTTTAAATTGGTCTTTCAACAAAAAACCTCACTTATCTGTTCAATTTTGTTCGACTAATAATTTGATTGTTATGAATTTTCGAGTTTTCACAAGGCAAGTTTTATTTTTTCTCAAATTATTATGGAGATGAGAGTCCTGGTGGTTTTTCGTAGCTATTGTTGAATTGTTCTTCGAATTCAACTGGAAGAGCCAGTTTATTCCAAAGAGCAACCATGACAGCAAACGGAACAACAACCCAAACTGCTGAAATAATGAACAATTAGGAAAATGAAAAAAAAGGTTGAGAAATATATACGAACAGTTCGGAATCCAGAAAATCAGAGTCATTCCCAAATAACCATACTCATTTGTAAAATATGAGGGATTTCCTGCTGGTGGATTAATATACATTGATAAATACCAGAATGTTTTCCAAAATACCAATGCACTTGTTGTGAAAGCAAGAAGAAGCGCATGACGAGATCTTTTCAATGACTGAAAATGTTTTTCATCTGTCTGCTATGTCGTTTTATTTGTCTCACCAAGAAAACGGAAACAAAATTGAGAACAATCTCGATGAGCATAACTCGACCAGTCGAGCAAGTTACAATGTCGTTCGTTTTCGCATAGCGAATGTCAACTGATGAATAAAGTTTCCCTGAAAATTAGAAATTTCAATTAAAACTTTTTGTCACATAGCGACTTTTTCTCAAAGGAATCCCACGAATATCAGCTGAATATTTCGGAAAAAAAATACGAAATCCTCTGAATAAAAAGTTTTTGATGATCTGAATTTGGAGTTTATCGATTTTGGAGTACAGAAAAAGTTCAGGCGAAAGTCCAAACGCGTATTCATAATTTGACACTCCGTTCAATAATGTTCGTGGCATACGAGGCCTTGTAAGAAGACGGCTAAATTTCTCAAAAAATTTTGTCACTCTGAAAATCTTATGGGGTTATTCAGTTGAAAAAAAGTATGTTAAAATAACATAAAATAACACAAAAAACTTATTCAAGTGATGTCGAAATATGTCAAAAAATGACGAAAAATTACAGTACCTGGCCTATTTTTCGACATGCACAAAGCGCTCGTAAATCAAGAAAAATGTCTCATCGTGCCGAGACCCAAACAATTCAAATGAGGATGCGTATTTTTTTCAAAAAATAGGCTGAAATAATTCAAAAACAGTAATGCGAAAGGCGCATACTTATTTAAATTGTTTGTGTCTCGGCACGATGAGACATTTTTCTTGATTTACGAGCGCTTTGTGCATGTCGAAAAATAGGCCAGGTACTGTAATGTTTCGTCATTTTTCGACATATTTCGACATCACTTGAATAAGTTTTTTATGTTATTTTAACATACTTTTTTTCAACTGAATAACCCCATTAGGAAACCACTTTTGCCACTGGATATCTAGAATTTTTCATTTTGAAAATTATAATTATTAATTTTCGTGGCGTGACCTATACATTTAATTTTAAAAATGGCACGGTACTTTTTTCCAACGTGAGCCAGGTATGATTCGTGTTCTGATATAAAAATTACTTACATCCATAAAAAATCGTGTTAGAAACAAATCCTTCCTTCGAATTGGTGTATGGTCGAAACATTGTATAAGTGACATCCAACAAACATATAACAGCCGAAACAACGAGCCAAACAGACACCCAAACGGGTAAAACTGAAGGACGGGACTGGAAAACAATTGATTTGATGTTTTTCAAGATGATCTTGTTTTCTCCAAAATTAAATCCTGACTCTTTGTCGTTTTTTCTTCACAAATAAGAATATTTTATTTCAATGATCAGTTGTTACCTCGCGAGGCTCAAAAAAACTTACCATATTCGCTTCCTATTTCCACCTAGATGTTTTCCTTTAGAATTACCTGAAATAGATAATATTTAGGTGGGCAAGAATAATAAGTTTTATTATTGAGAACACAAAATTTGCGGAAAAAAAAGAGAAACAGTGTGAAAGTAGAAGAGACGGCGATGTTTTGATGACCCAAATAGTTAGAGGGAAAAGTAGTTGTTGGAAAGGGCGCAAAAAAGACGCGGGAAAATAGGAAAGAGGTTAGCATTTCAAATTGGAATGTTTGTAAGTGATTCATCACTACATAATGAAAGAAAGTTTAATGAAAATGAGGTTTTGAATTAGGAAAGAAAAGTGAGCAAATATTTGAACAATCTTATAGTTTATATTTTCATTCTGGAGTCAAAAAAAAGAAAGGAAAAGTGTGCCAAAACATTATAAAATTACTGTTACTTTATGATTCAGTTTAAAGTTCGTAATTTCATTCGATTCTGTTAACAAAATCGGAAATTCTACTTTTCCTAAATTTGTATTATATCCAAGTTCATAGGACCGATCCTATCCCATTTTGAGCCCATGATCGATATCTTCCCACCAAGAGATCGGTCAACGTGTAGATCGATGGATTATCTGGCTGCATCACTAGTAAGATTGTAGCCCAGTCCCCCGAGAGCGCAGAAGCCCGAACATCACGAGCCAGCTTTTTTTTTTCGGCCGGTCAAAAAAAGCCCGGCCCGACTTTTGAGCGTCAGTTTCTCAGAGCCACAAATACAATTTTTGTTGAAAAAAGTTGTGGGGACCATTTCTGAAAATCTGATATTCTATGCGAAATTGAAAAAAATATCTTGAACTATTTCATTCCTTTGGCTGAGATTTTTTGAATAACTCAAAGTTTCATATTTTCAAAACTGCTTTCACGTTCTTCCAACCATGAAGCAAAATTTGCCAATCAGAAGAGACACAGAGAAGAACGGGAAAGTTGCAGTTCGAAAAGTCATGTTTAGGATATTTGAAAGTGTGTTCTTTTTTCACTAAAAAAAATATTGAAACATAGATACTTATCTAGATCACGTTATTGTATTTGTTTTTTGTTCTGTTTCATCTATTTTTGTTCAATATTTAATTTTTTAGGTCAGGGCTCGACTGTAGTCCAAAAATCTGGCCCGAAAATCACGAGACGGGGATTTTTCGTTTTTTTTGTCGGTCCGACGCAAGACTTTTGGAAGTTAGTATCTCAAAGCTGTTAATGGCATACCTCGGCCAAAATGTATAATACCACGTAGCATAATTTCAACACACAAAAAGCACACACAATATTTCAGACAACAAGACTTTTCAAGATTTTTTATGTGAAATATCAAAGTTTTATTTTTTTATGGTTTCAAGAAAAAGTTTTCATTTTAAAAATAGAGTATCACTGTTCTATCTATTTTGTAAAAAGTGTCCCCATTGTTCCCGGTTGATCACAATGGTATGTGTCCTTTTTTTGAACATTCAAATGGCAAGGTCATTGTTTCTTCAAGGTTCTCCATTATTTATTCGTCGAAAAATATAATTTTTAATGATTATCTCGGACCCTTTCATTGTCTCATTCATTCGCCCATCATTTCTCTTATAAACTTTCAGTTTTCAAATGAAATATTCCGGTGACCATGCCATTCTCGAAAATGGCAGAAGAACCGGTTTTTGTCTCGAAACAATAAAGTAGAACATATAATGTGTACCTGAGAGACGCAGAGACGTTAACAGGCAAAAAATATGTGAGGAGAAAAAGGTGAACTATCTGATTTTGCATTTTCTATATTAGTTGTGTTACTTCTACAAATGGATATATTGTTTCGAATATTATGTGATTTACAATCACTTTCTGGTCTCGTACCGATTGTTACTTTATTTGTAGTACGGTATTTTTTGATTAACGGAGTTGCTGTCGAACAACAAGTCGAATAAGTGATTGTGTATTTTTAATGATCTCAAATAAATATATTCATTTCTTATTATTGTTATTTACATAACCGGTAATGTAATCAAGAGTTTTTTTGTGACTAGGAATTAAGCATGAGCCAGATCGAATATAACTGGAGAATCATCATCGGCATCGGTCATATCTGGTTCGTATATCTCTGAAGCATCTCGTGCTCGAGAAGGTCTTTGTTGTTCGATCATATGTGCGCGAACAGCAATTGCTGCCAGAATACAACAACCGCGAACCCCTGAAAATATATATTGTGATGGTTTTTCAATTCGATGTAAGTAACATACATAAATTAGAAAATATTAATATGATAGGAATACTGTCAATTCCCCATGAATGATCACTCGAAAACATCCATAGATAACCATTCAACATTGACATTTCCATTGTTGCAATTCCAATATAAATTGATAATCTGAAAATGCAATCTTTTTTTACTTCCTGGAACTGAATTCAACTCTATTTATTGTTGATGATTTTTCAATATATCTCTAATTTTTGGCAGAAAAGCATAACATTTATATTCAATTGATCAGCTAGATTTTATCGAGATTTCACAGAAAAAATTTGGAGATAAACAGTCTCATCTGTTTTGGGTGAATTTATCGAAAAACCAGTATTCTTCAGTTACTTTTCACTGTTTTTTTGACAAAACAGTTTCTATTTGAAATGAGGCTAAAAAGAAAAAACGGCCATCGTAGGCCCCTAAATCAATTTATGAAGACAAAACAAATAGTTGTGCGGGGCTCCTGCTGAATTTCTGAGCGAGGTTTTGTGATCAATTGGTTTTTGTGTTGGTAGTGAAATACTCGATGTGGGAGCATTTGAGGGAACTTTAATAATAATAATTTATTTGAACACGTAGTAAAACTTCGCGCATTATTTTTGCCCAATGAAAAATTACAAAGAGGTGAGAGGAAGCACGTGAAAGGAGACGCAGACAAGTTTATCGAAATAAAAACAGATTTCTGTCATTTTCTTTTCCAAAAAAAACAAATTCTCATGATAAAAAAATTAAATTCACGTTTTTTTGCTGAATACGAAAAAAAGTGAACTGACGTTTGAATCGTGTGCGTTTCCACCACGGTATTTCAGGGCTGCCATCGAAAAAAGAGAGAACAGACGAAAAAGATTAAAGGTGCTTTCAAGGCGGAGAGTAAAAATTGCGGGTCTGAAATTTCGAATTTTGTTTTTCGACTAGATTATTCTTTTTCAATGTCATGAAACTTTTCAACATATTCCACAACTAATTTAATAATTTTAGAGATGAAAAGAAGATTTTAAAACGGTCATATGAAATGTGTTTTTCGTGCACGAACATCCAGACCTACAAGTTTAATTTTTGTAGATCACAAGCGCTAATTTTCAAATTATCAGATTTTCCTCTCGTTTGGCAGCCTCCTGAAGGTTTTGAAATACCGTGCCACCTCACGTCTTCACTCTCATATTTTTGCTTTTCAAAAGAGTGAGTTCGGGAATGAGACTTTTTTAAAAGTGTGGCTTTTGTTGAAAGGTCTTAGGGCTTTAATAAATGAGCAGGACTGTCGTTCTGGGCCCCAACTCGGAAAATTGAGCTTCCCAGGTGTTAGAAAGAAAGCCCATTTCGAAAAAAAATTGATACTACTTTTCCCAGCTGTCCTCCAGTACGACAGCCCTTTTAAAAAGCCATACGATATAGCCTGAAAACATTTCACCTCACTGTTTTTTTTTCCAACATTTCAACAAAAAAACTTGTCCTTTCTTTTTTTTGTTGAAAGGACAATGAAGAATTAAACTGAAAAATTACAATTCACCAAACATTAATTATCAGATTTTTCGGTCTTTTGTCAGAAGCTGTCCTTGTTGATTATTTTGTTGTTCAAAGTATATTTTTTCTAACTCACTTTGTCGGATTTGTTGATGTTGATTGTTGACTTTGTCGCATTTGGAACATTGCAAATATATGTAGAATAACAAATATCAATAGCATACAACTTCGATAATCGTTTGCGATTTGAGTACTTTTCAATCCCATCATTGATAAACTATTCAAAAAGAATAAAGCAACCAAAATGAATCCCAAAATTGTCTCAAAAACCAACAATATTGTCAAAACAGTACTGTATTTGACAAATGAGAACGTGTTGAATATACCGTATGCCAAACTATGTGGTCGAGGTTTGCTCATATTAACAGAAGCATGACTCATCCAATCAGCAGTTGGTCGAAATATATCAGACAGTGGCAATTTGTGTCGGAATGACATGTCAAATACAGTATAAGCAGCGGTGATCAAAACAATTAGCAATGGAGCAAACATGATCATGTAACCGACAAGACGAGCTGCCCAATGTGGAAGAGGAATGAATTGAACACCGGCATCGATGTGTTTCATCACATCGTTTCCAGATGGAAGAAAATCGAAAACTGCCACGAATTTGGCCTGAAACCCGAAAATATGTGAATAGAAACTATTGAAAAAACAAATTAACTTATTCGGATGACCCGATATGCAGCTAAAATCAGAAATAAACTCACACATAACATCATGGGAATAATAGTGAAGAGAGCAGTTGTGTAAATTGGACTAGTTGGTCGAATCAAATAATCAGTTAGACTTGGAGAAACAGCAGTCGGAGAGGTCATCAAAACATCCTGTTCAATTCTTTGCCAACCATAAATAAAGAAAATGACAATAAAAGCTAGAATTTGAATAATAGCAGATTGAGATGTATATCGGAACAATGCCGCCACTTTTGTGCCAAGCTGCAACTTCTCATTTCGAAAAGTTCTCATTTTTCTCAACTTACTGGCATGTAAAGGAAGATGGCTGGAATTGTAAATGCTAAACATAACAGTCCGATAAATCTTTTTGGAATATTTTGAACAGTTGGAATATCATCGATAAAGCTCTGATAAATGAATGCGGTATAAACAATCATTGGACCAAGAGAAGTATATAAATATTGAGCGAGAAAATATAGAACAGACCATAATGAACCGAGGTTGGATGTAGCAAAACAGACTGGAAATAGATCGAATGATATTGTTTCATCGGTTGATGCAAATATTTTATAATTTGGTTGGAGATCGGAGATATGTCCTTCACACCCAGCTCGAAGAATTGTTTGAATTATCGGCACAATCTGTTGGAAAAATTGAATATTTTCAGGATTCTACAACAAGTTGGAAACAGAAAAGACTTTTAATTTCATTTAAATAAAATAAAAAAAATGAATAAAATCTGGTCACGTACGTGTAAAAATCGGAAAAATGAAATCGCAACTTTGAGGCGGTCCGGTGACTTGATTATCTCTGATTATCACAAGTTTTGGCCCAGCCTTTTTCATTCGAAAACAAAAAATGCGGATCGGAAACGGGGCTCAAAAATATTTGAGAATACAGTACTTTCGAATACGAATCATATTTTTAAAAGGTCAAGAATTTTAGACAAGTGGAAGGCCGGCCCAGTATTTTTGGGGTCAGGCTCTCGGGGGGCCAATCAACACAGTCAATGAATAGAATGTGAAGATTCAAAAACTGACCATCATATTTGGAACAATGAATAGAGCACTGAGATGTCCAACACCAGTTCTCAATCGACTTGTTGCAAATAGTACAATACCAGTAAAAGCCATACTATAATCAACAATCAAAATGGATGTTCGGAATGCTCCTTTCAAATCAACCCAAAAATCGAACGGATCTTCATTTATTTTCTTATCGTTTAAAGTGACTTCGAGTGTAGAATTTGTGAAATGCAATCCAGATATTGTCATTCCCATTCCAACTGCCAAATATAATGTTATTGATCCAAAAACAAATATTTTTGTTAAAATATCACCAAGACGATCATAATATTTGACAACAATTGTGTAGATGATTGACCATGTTAGAATATGAGAAATGAACAATGGAATACTCGGAAAATCAAAATAGAATTCGTCTTTCGAATCACCGAGATACCACATGTTGGGTTCCCATCGAGCCGGCATCTTTGTTGGATGAGAATTCTGTCGAATTTTGAATCGATTAAATTCTTGTGCTGGCCAAAAGTTATTGGGATAATAGTTTGTTGTATTTGAAAGTGATATATTTGGATCATTGAAATTGTTGCAATACATTGAATTATAACTATGATTACATTCAATAGCCCAAGACATTGAAGGACGAAATGAATTGATAAAATAAAGAAGTATTTGAGATGCGCGCAGACTTTCTGTGTAAAGCTTTTCGGCAATGTGCCATGTCAGTGCCCAACCAATTCCTGCAAAAATAGTACTGTAAGTGTTGAAAACAGAATTATAATTAGTTGCAATTTCGAATATACATACGCATACTTACCGGCACCAATTGGAGCCATTTTTCGAAATGTTTGAACTGGAGCAGCTCGAGATAAATGACCAATTGAAATGAGTAAAGTGATTGCAGGTATAGCAAAAATAGGGAAAAATATAGTCCACTTTATTTGGGCCTGTGATAATTGACTAGCAATTGGACCTGATGCTAATAGAATTGTTGTATATCCGTACATTTCGTCACCCGACTGCATTCTTTTTTTTTTGTTTTTGGTGAAATTATTTCCAGGCTTCTGAAAATGAAACAAAAATTTCAAATTTGATTGACAGTTTTCTAAATTGTTTCGACAAATGTTTGAACAATTGGAAAAAAAAACAGTTGATATGTGTATGGATTTTCAGCTAACATGAAGGGCAATCTCCATAGAAACCGAGGAACCAACAAAAAACGAAAAACATGAAAATATATGTATGTGCAATAAGACTAATGAGTACGAAAAATAAAAAACTCAATGTATGTGTTTTTGATTGCGAAACATGTTTTGTTCCCAAAATCACAAAAGTGGCATTCAACAACTGTTTTGGTATTTTCTCCAAACTTTAAAGTAGAATAACTCAATTTGATTCGAATCGTATTTCAAAAAACTGAAATCAGAAAATAAATCAAAGTTATCGGACCGGGCCGAAATCTCTCTTCAAACATTTCGAGAGACTTCGAGAATAGCGGATTGCTTTAGATGAGATAAAATGAATATTTCTTTCGAAATAACAAATTTCGGGGGGAAACTTCGATATGACTATTAGTAGCCAGCATTGAAAAAACAACCTTAACTTGAGCAGAAAAAAATGGGAAAAAACCATGCGCCGTTTCATGAAGAAACGGCTCATAGTTTTGAAAATCTCTGCAGAGAAAAGACATTATTTGACCTCTTATTTTGATATATTTCTTCTTCGACTTTTTTTTGGGAAAAAATGTAGACAAAAAGAAAGATTGAACTATTGGTTCGTTACTAAAGATATGCAAAAAAATTGGTTTCGCTTGAACTGCAAAAAAATGTTTTCAACCCTTTCATATCAATTATCTGTGTGATGACTCTTCACAGGAGAGTGCATTTATTGGCGATAAAAAACTCTCAGGGAAACTTTGGCTGAGTTGAAGCTGCGCAGCCTCTTTTCAGCCTATTTTCTCCAGCTGATCAGCCATATTTCAGCCAAGACGTTTTTTTGCTCCGCTAATCAGCCGCTGATCAGCCATTTCTACGCTGAGTCTCTGGCTCAAAAACGGCTGATCAGCCTGTAAGCGAATCAGCGAAAAAAACGCCTGGCTAAGCTTTTCGCGAAATTTTCGCCACGGTTTCCCTGAGTAAGAAACGTTATTAATTAAATAAAAAACTATAGTTTTGTCATTGGGACCGTTTTCAATATGAATCATATTTTGAATACGAGGGATCTAATATGTCCAAAATGTGTCAAAAATTTTAAAAATATTTTTTCTTAGAATATACTTAACTCATGGTTGAGGCTCAGAACTTAACGAAAAAATATGTCCTTGAGATCCAAAAAAAAGAAAAAGTGTCTGGCGCGAAAAAAAAACAGACAGGTATGCTTAATAAATTAGATGGTTGTAGACAGATGTGAAATAGAGTATAGAAGAACTATAGACACAGAGAAACAACACTTTCAAATACTAATATAAATAATATCATAGCAACCAAAGATAGAAAAATAAATGAAAAAGTAGAAGAACAACTACTCTCCGTCTCTTACCACAAAAATGTTGTGTTTGTATTAGTTTATTTGTATAATAATGATGATGACTAGACCACGCCCCTTTTTTGAGGTGAAAACATTGAGCAAAAATGAGATAGAAATGTGTGCAAATAATAGGGGAAAAGTATGGAGAGGTACCGAAAAAATAGACAAAAAAGAGCAAAATGTTCGGACATTGAGATTATGTTTTGAGAAACTTGCAAGGCATACTGTAGTTTTTACATGGTTTTCTTTTTTTCAGGGTTTTTGAAGTAATTCTCAAATATTCAAACGTGACCTTCATATTTTCACTATGCCATTTTCAAAATGTGTAATTGATTGTGAGAATCTAAATTTTGAGGTCTTCAGAATTTTTATTTTTTTGTGGTGGCTCAAAATAATTTTTCGTGACCTTCTATCAGAATTTCTCATTTTCAAATTACATTTCTTTTGTTTTCAGAACTGTGTCTGATCTATAAAAATGTGCGAAAACATTGAGTTACAAAAATACACACTGTGATTTTCAGAACTGGGTGAGATTAGTGCATTTTGGTGGCGGTCAAGATCTCTTCATCTAACATTCCAACATTTGTTTTGAACTTTTTGCATACTTGCAATCGAATTCAAAGCAGTTTCTGAATTCGAGCCAATTTCAAAAAACCTTCTGAATCGGATTTTCAATGCAATTTCTGATCCAAAAAAAACGGACGCTATTTTGAGTCGAGTTTTTTATCGGGCCATTTTTTTCTTCGAATTTTCGTCTTTTCAATTAAAAAGTTCTCTTTTTTTGTTGTAAAATATGTTTTCACAGACTACATACTATTTTTTTTTCAATATTTAAAAAATGCAACTTTGTGAGAACAATGATAGTAAATGTTGGAAAAATATGCAAATATTCGACCATAAAAGAACACTCCACAGCCTGAGAAAAACGACCTGAATCATCGACGTTGAAAAGTTTGATATTCCAGAATTAGCGTAAATTTTCTCTCTCAATTGAGTTCAAACTACATTCTATTTTCTCTACCCCACGCTATTTCTCTCAAAATAAGTGTGCGACAGTTGCAAATGAAACCGCACCCCCTCTTTTGGAGGGCATTGCAGTGGAAAAATAAAAAAAGAAACGACGAATTTTTTGTGAAGAAAATGTTGGATTTCTCAGGCTGTGCACTCGTTGTTTACATTGACGAATGACTACAAAAATGGCAGAACTAACACATCTTCGAAGTGAAATTTGTCTGCAAACATTTGAATATTTCGAGTTGGTTCAAAAAAAGGATAATATTTATTTGATGCTTGTTATACTACCTTTGGTTGTTTCATCAAAAAAGTAAAACAGGAAGATGCTTCGTCATTCATCCCAAACCAGCTTTTTGCCAATATCTTTTCATGTGATTTTCAATTCCAAACAAGGAGAAAAAGAGGATTTATTGATCAATTATGCTTCTATTATTTCTAATTCTCTTTTTTCCATGCTGCAGTTTTGCCGAATTCACTCCACATTTTCGCAAATTTTTACACGATAGTTATGGATTAGCAATTACGGATCAACTAGAGAGAACTGATCTGGGATTGGATGCTTCATTCGGTGGAAAACAGTCGGATTCGGAAGTAACGAGAAATCAAGCTGTCATTTTGGTTCATGGAATCACTAACAAAATCACCAGATTCTCGGTTTGTTCATTTTTTTATTTTGTGACAGATTTGGGTTGATTAATTGATACACAGCAAAACGAGTCCAACGAACGCACAGTGTGCATTTGAGCAGAATAGGTTTTTGGGTCTCCAAAATTTTGAAAAAATTCTCATTTTTCAATCATGCGTTTTTTTCATAAGCCACATCTACAAAACTGTGTCTGATCTAGAAAAATGTGCGAAAACATTGAGTGAGAAAATAACAGAGTGACTCTTGCCACATTTTATTTTTATTTTTCACGTTCGGAATCGAGTTTTTTCTTTTCTGAAAATGACAAGTGAAGTCATATGAATGATCATTTTGCATTATATTTTTTATAGAGAATATAAAGGGGGGGGGTGCACAATTATTGAGTTGTTTTTTGAAAGATAAGTACCCTCAAAAAGTCCTCTCCTACCACCGGAATGCCTAGAAAAAAGTTACAAATTTTGTGACCACGTATACGTGGAAATTTTGAATATTTGGAATAATAGCACGTATAGCTTTACGTTGAAAAAAAAATTGGAATCATAATTTTGTCGAGTACTTGACTTCGTTTCCTAAATTCCCTCGAGCAGGTGCTCTTTTCTTCAAAGTATATTTTTTTTCAGGGAGCAGCCAATTATTTCAAATCAAAAGGCTATCAGAATTCGGAAGTATATGGTACAACATGGGGAGATGCTGGAAGAACTCCAGTTGGATTAGTTGATATGAAGTGTAGTTATGTCAAACAACTTCGAGCAATGATAATTGCAGTTCGGCAATATACAGGAACACAAGTTGATGTGATTGCCTATTCAATGGGTGCTCCATTAGCAAGAAAAGCGATACTTGGAGGGCAATGTGTCGATACAAGAGAGATACTTGGACCACCATTGACAGAACTAATTGATACATTCTTGTCAGTTGCTGGAGCTAATTATGGAAGCGCTCTTTGTATTGTTCCAGTACCAGTTGGAACATGTAATCGGTTTGTTTTCAATTTCAAAAAAAGAGAGAAAGTTTGAATTATTTCAGAAGAACAGGGCTTCATTGTGATTCTTCATTCCTTCAAGATATCAATAATCAACAAAAATACGAAGGTTCCAATGTATTTTCAATTTTCTCAACAGCCGATGAAAAGATTGGATTCCGTTCTTGTGGTCGACCAATTTCTCCAATTCGAGGTGGAACTGGATATGTCAAAAAAGATGGACTCAATCATGATCAATTAATGGATTCGACACTTCCACTTCAACGTAATTTCATTATCTGGCACGCTCCACGAATTCCAAAACCAACTTTACTATAAACACAAACACACATAAATTATGAGTTGACCTCCGTTTGATTTGATTCGTTTGTCTGTCTGCGTCTTTTTGCTCTTTTCATCAAATAGCACACATTTTGAAGAGATGCAGATGTGTCCAGTTACTTCTTATGCACACGCTTTTTTTTACTAAACATTTTTTTTCGCCGTGACGTTTTTTGTTTTTTTTTTTCATTTCTTGATGTTTCATTACCAGAGCACTGAACAATGGGTTAGATTCTCGAAAAAATGAAAAATAATTATATTTTTACAGGGTGTCGAAAGTATGATTATGACAAACGGACCGGAGTTTGAAAAAGTGCCATCTTCCTCTTTTTCGGTGAGTTGTTGAACTAAACTATTTTAAAAGCAAAAATTCGGATATTTTTTCGAAATACATGTCTACCAACATTCACGGAAAAAATAATTTTGAAAATTTTCTAGTTTTTTGAATGTCTGGATAGTTGACCCATAAACGGAAGTTGTTCTCTCATATGATCATGTTATCAAATTTAATTTAAGAAACTGGTTGAAATAATGTGGCCAAAGTTTGTCAACTCCCCTAATTATTTTTTTCTTTTTTTCTTCAAGTTTTCTCTATGTTCCTGGAATTGGTAAAGGTCTGTAGATTTGGATTACTTTTAATGTCGGGTTAAACTTTCGCATAAATCAGGCCCATGTTCATTTACCTCGGGTCAACCGTTTCTCAAAGTTTTAACTTCGATCACTTTTTTTGTTTGAGATTTCCATTTATAGATGGCAGACCTTTCAAATAAAAAAAAAGAAAACTCGGGCCCGCGGCTTGAGAGACTTTGATTTTCGAGCTATTTGATTCGGTAGTTGTCTCGCCAAAAATGAAAGAAAAAAAACATTTTCAAGAACGTCTTGGAATTTTATGATCGATAAATTTTCCCAGGAAAATTTGAATTTATGTCTGCAACATTTTTGAAAATAAATGGCATACTTTTATATTTTTCTTGACGGGTTTGTTCAATTCTTGGATCTCGGGAAAAGTTCAGAATTAATATGCGAGATTTGTTACTTTTATGTGAATCTGAAAAATTACTCAGATGGTAGTTTCGTAAGATCTGGGACCTCAATTAAATTGACTTCGGACCTCTAGAACGAACCAATATACTGGGCGATGTTTTGCCCCAAAAGGCTAAATTTCTGATTGTGAGTGCGCGGGTCCAGTTGAAAATCACGATCCGGACGGCGCTTTGTCTCTGGGCCGTCTAAAAGGGGCGATGTGACCTCCTGGTCTGTTAGTGGGTTTCTGATAGGTTCAAACCTTCTCCCTACAGAATCGCTCTGTCTTGCATGAATTTTGGAAATAATTTTTTTCCGAGCTCATAACCATGATTAAGAGGAATTAAATCAATCAAATGTTTGTCTTTTTGATTTGAATTGTTTCAAAAATGCCGGTTTCCATCACGTCTTTTTTTCCAGAGTTCATTTCGAAACTTTCACTCAAAAATCATTTTTTTTTGTTATTTTTTTTTCGAAAGTTTGTTGAATATTGAGAATATTTTCCAGAAATCACCGGATCCAGACAATGAACAATCAGAAAGTCTACTTGAATTAGAAACAATGCCGCCACAATCACAAAACGATGAACGTCGACCAAGTATAGCCTCGATTGAATCAAAACTACCACAAGTTAGTTTTTCTTTTTTCCTTCTTTTTTTCATTCAAATTAGCACCTTTCGCCTTATAACAATCAACACGCGGTTCGCGAATTAAAAACAAACAATTTCGAACATTATCAGTAGATCTATAATATGATAAGGAGTAGAAGTATCATCTTTCATTCATTCATTTTTTCTTGCTATTTTTCATTTTTTTTTTTCTGAAATTGATTTTTGTCAACAGGAAATACTTTTGATCATCGTCACGCCACTTTGTGTTATTAAAAATAACAAGAAAACCGAGAAAATTCAATTAGAAAAAAAGAAACACGTGGAAGATTGAAATGGAGAAAAGGATGTATAAAAGTGGCGGCGCTTTTCAAAACGAAAATATTAAAAAATAAAAACAAAACACGAGAACTGCGTCCTCGTTGTATTGCTTATATTTTATGAGGTCTCCCCCTCTTTTTGTTTCTCATCTTGTTTTGTACTCTTAAAAATTGTATATTTATGCAAATTTAGTTTATTCTAGCTTTTTGAGTTTTGAGTCGAAATGTTTTCAGTTGTGGGAGTTGGTTGGAAAATGATTCAGGTCCGATATTTTTCGAGAATTTTACCGAACTCACCCAATAATCTATTCAATGTGTTGTTTCCGACTAGGTCAAAATCCAGGTGGATTCTGAATCGGACCAGATCCGATTTTTTCAAGAAACTTGCCGAATCGGATAACAAAATCGGATCACAAGTGTTTTTTAATTAAACGAGCCGGGTCGTTAAAAAGATGACCGAAACGAACCCAGAAAAACTCGGACCTGGTCCGTTTTTTGTTGGAATTTCAGCCCAATCGGACCAGATAAATAATTATTCTAAATCTTTTGTAAAAAAAACTGATGTTCCATCAAAATGTTCCATATTTTATGGGATAAAAAAGATGACTGATGAATCCGTTGATGTTCCGCTGAAAGTGCAGTAGGACGGCAGAAAAATTGTTCAACGGCTATAAATCAAATAGTCTTATTTTTCCTCAACTCTTCTCACTGATCAAAAAACAATCCAGAATTACTTTTTTCATCCAAACACTTTATGTATCTTTTTTTCAAGTTGAACTCTGAAAATGTCTGCATCCGTTTCTATTCTCTTTTTCTCTCGACATAATTGGATAAACTTTTGGATCTTTTTCTTTTTTTTTTAGTTTCTTGCACTTTTTTCCGGATTTCGTTCAAAAATGTTTTGGATATTATATCTACTTTTATATTTCAAACAAACATGTTCACCCGAACATGAAAAACACTTTTATCAACTCACAAAAACGTATTACTTTGAAACGTGCGAAACTCAATTTTGCTCTCCATTCATTTTTTTTTGTTTTCAAGATGAATAGCAGTAAATATTTATTTATCCAGCCGAGTGTTCACAGAATACTTCGTTTCGATAATAGTTCCGAACACTGACACAGTAGTCAATAATATAAATGATAAAAGAAACCCATTGATTGTCATTTATATGATATAACAACAATAATGAGAATGATGATAAAATGTTGCGAACACGTTTCGCAGTTCTCGCCTGATTTTTATCCGGAAAATGGATATATTCGTTTCACTATCTCGAGCTGGTCGGAAGTGATGAAATTCTTCTGAATTTCTCGAAATGATGCAATTTATTCTGAGCTTTCGGACCATTTTCCTATTTTTTCATCATTCATAAAACCACATTTCGTTTCGTTTTCGTCTATTTCAAGTTTATCTGAATCACATTACTGTATTTTGTTATCAAATTAAATCTGAATTCCACCCTGATAAGTTCTAAGATCATTCTTTCGTTTTTCCACGTGGTCTATATCATTTTCAAATTCCAAATATTTGTTCATCTGCTCAGTTTTTTGTTTAAAGTTGGGTTAAATGCCCCCCACGTGTCCTTTCTCCTGAACACTTCTACATGTCTGCGTCTCTCTGCTCCTTTAATCTCTTCCCATTTTTTCTCGGCTCCACATTTCTTGTCCCGTCATTCAATGCGCAGTTGCTGTTCTTTTTTTTGAGGAAAAATAAGATTTTCTGTTTTTTTTTCTTCGTTGACCCAAGTGAAACGAATGATGTATTGGTTTATGTTTATCGATAGGCATTGTATGATGAATGTGTAGGTTGTAGGTGAGAATTTTCGATATGAATTGCATCGATGAACTATAAAAATCACAGTAATGTGGTAGGGAAGTTTCGGATAATTTTGAATCAAATAAGTTTCGCAGAAAAACCACATGAATGTGAGACGAAAGTTGTTATTGTGATGAACTGATACTTCATTAACATTACCTCAAACTTTATTTCATTTCTCAAATTATCAACTTCAAAAATGTTTTTATTGGAAAACCACTCAGTAACTCGTTGCGTTGCTCTCGTTCTTGGGCTCCCCGGGAGCATATTTTTTTCGAGAAACAATAAATGTCTAGTAATTATTTTGACTTGACTATGAATCCTTCAGAAGGTAGTATTTTTCTTTCTTTCTCTTGGGCCCATAGCCCGGCCCGAAATTCACGGATTTTTCGGACGGTCAAAAAAAGCTCGACCAGGCTCGGCCCGACTTTCAAAAGTCTATTTCTCAGGGCCGGGATAAGATTTCGTTTAAGTTGTGGGAACCATTTCTACACTTTTGTTCTTCTGAAATAAGTATGAGGGCTTGAACCTACGACTTACGAAAAACATCTGGAGGCCCACGTGGACCATCTCTCATAGTTTTTCTCCAATTGTTCAAACTAAAATCCAGATATATTTTGATGTTCAATTTCTTGAAACTCCGTCTCTTTTTTTGTTCTGTTTGGACACGTGGCTTTTTGAATGACGTCATTCATCTTCTTCTGCTTCTATCAATAATATTTTTCTATTTTCTCATTTTGAAACTAACAGTTGTCAACACTCAACAAATTTTCGACCACAAATTATAATAGAGAGTTGTTTGACCTTGAATTAGAAAGAGTAATTCGATACATTTTCGACTGTATTTGCAAAAGAGGCATTCAAAGTGTTTATGTTTCGAATGTGCCAATAAGCGGATTTATTCGAAACATCTAACTGATAACACCTTGAAGGCTACATTTTGAACCTTGGTTGTTACAGTGTTCTCCATTTTATTTTGAGAATCAGGTCCTTTTTATGAATATCCGCTTCTCTTTGACCTTTTCCGTCTGTTCAAATATTTATAATGATCACATTTGCATATATTCTATTCAATCATTCATATTTATTTTGTATATTCATCACATACTTTGTTGTTTTCATTATTGTCTCGCGTATTTTGTTTCATAGTTGATTTACAGTATGGTGAAAGGTGGTGATGATGTAAATGTTCCATTGCGAACACCGCAAGCACCAATTGAGGTACTATCGATATAATTTATATGTGTATAGATGGATATTTAATTTGATTTATTTTCTAGGGTAAATTGACTGGTAGTTTGTCATTTGCCGCTGTTGTTATCACATTGGCATCATTCCAATTTGGATATCATATTGGATGTGTAAATGCACCTGGTGGATTAATTACTGAATGGATTATTGGATCACATGAAAAATTATTCGAATCAAAATTATCGAAAGAGAATGCGGATATTGCCTGGTCGGTTGCTGTTTCGGTGTTTGCTGTTGGTGGAATGATTGGTGGATTAATGTCCGGATGGTTGGCTGATAAGGTATTTCAAGATCTAAACATTCCATCATCATCATCATCATCATCATGTGATGTTGTTTAGGTTGGTCGTCGTGGAGCTCTTCTATACAACAATATTATTGCTCTTGGAGCTGCTGCTCTTATGGGACTTGCCAAATATGTCGGAGTTTATCCAATGATTATTGTTGGACGACTTTTGATCGGTCTCAATTGCGGTTAGTTTCGTTGACATGACTTGGTTTGATTCTCAAATTTTTTGTTCAAATATCGAGTCCCTGTTTTTTTAAATGTTTACTGGATTCGACTCGTACAAAAAAAGCGTCCTGCCCCGAGAATTTCCAGAAAAAAACTTTAAAAAAATCGGTCCTGACCCAGGCCCATTTCAACAAAAACGGGTCTCGGATCCGACTTTTTCGGTCTGATTCAGAAAACTTCACAACTTCTTTTGTTCATGACCAATGCAGTTAATTCAGGGGCAGGGTGAGATTTGGGATCTCTTGGAGTGGCCGGAAGCCCGCTCTAGCCGGCCGGGCCTTGGCCGAAGGCCAGAAAAAAAAAACAACTCTTACTTTTGCTAAATTAGCAAGAATGTAGAAATGGGTTCCACGACTTTTTTTGAGAAAAATCACAAAAGTGGCATTCAACAACTGTTTTGGTATTTTCTCCAAACTTTAAAGTAGAATAACTCAATTTGATTCGAATCGTATTTCAAAAAACTGAAATCAGAAAATAAATCAAAGTTATCGGACCGGGCCGAAATCTCTCTTCAAACATTTCGAGAGACTTCGAGAATAGCGGATTGCTTTAGATGAGATAAAATGAATATTTCTTTCGAAATAACAAATTTCGGGGGGAAACTTCGATATGACTATTAGTAGCCAGCATTGAAAAAACAACCTTAACTTGAGCAGAAAAAAATGGGAAAAAACCATGCGCCGTTTCATGAAGAAACGGCTCATAGTTTTGAAAATCTCTGCAGAGAAAAGACATTATTTGACCTCTTATTTTGATATATTTCTTCTTCGACTTTTTTTTGGGAAAAAATGTAGACAAAAAGAAAGATTGAACTATTGGTTCGTTACTAAAGATATGCAAAAAAATTGGTTTCGCTTGAACTGCAAAAAAATGTTTTCAACCCTTTCATATCAATTATCTGTGTGATGACTCTTCACAGGAGAGTGCATTTATTGGCGATAAAAAACTCTCAGGGAAACTTTGGCTGAGTTGAAGCTGCGCAGCCTCTTTTCAGCCTATTTTCTCCAGCTGATCAGCCATATTTCAGCCAAGACGTTTTTTTGCTCCGCTAATCAGCCGCTGATCAGCCATTTCTACGCTGAGTCTCTGGCTCAAAAACGGCTGATCAGCCTGTAAGCGAATCAGCGAAAAAAACGCCTGGCTAAGCTTTTCGCGAAATTTTCGCCACGGTTTCCCTGAGTAAGAAACGTTATTAATTAAATAAAAAACTATAGTTTTGTCATTGGGACCGTTTTCAATATGAATCATATTTTGAATACGAGGGATCTAATATGTCCAAAATGTGTCAAAAATTTTAAAAATATTTTTTCTTAGAATATACTTAACTCATGGTTGAGGCTCAGAACTTAACGAAAAAATATGTCCTTGAGATCCAAAAAAAAGAAAAAGTGTCTGGCGCGAAAAAAAAACAGACAGGTATGCTTAATAAATTAGATGGTTGTAGACAGATGTGAAATAGAGTATAGAAGAACTATAGACACAGAGAAACAACACTTTCAAATACTAATATAAATAATATCATAGCAACCAAAGATAGAAAAATAAATGAAAAAGTAGAAGAACAACTACTCTCCGTCTCTTACCACAAAAATGTTGTGTTTGTATTAGTTTATTTGTATAATAATGATGATGACTAGACCACGCCCCTTTTTTGAGGTGAAAACATTGAGCAAAAATGAGATAGAAATGTGTGCAAATAATAGGGGAAAAGTATGGAGAGGTACCGAAAAAATAGACAAAAAAGAGCAAAATGTTCGGACATTGAGATTATGTTTTGAGAAACTTGCAAGGCATACTGTAGTTTTTACATGGTTTTCTTTTTTTCAGGGTTTTTGAAGTAATTCTCAAATATTCAAACGTGACCTTCATATTTTCACTATGCCATTTTCAAAATGTGTAATTGATTGTGAGAATCTAAATTTTGAGGTCTTCAGAATTTTTATTTTTTTGTGGTGGCTCAAAATAATTTTTCGTGACCTTCTATCAGAATTTCTCATTTTCAAATTACATTTCTTTTGTTTTCAGAACTGTGTCTGATCTATAAAAATGTGCGAAAACATTGAGTTACAAAAATACACACTGTGATTTTCAGAACTGGGTGAGATTAGTGCATTTTGGTGGCGGTCAAGATCTCTTCATCTAACATTCCAACATTTGTTTTGAACTTTTTGCATACTTGCAATCGAATTCAAAGCAGTTTCTGAATTCGAGCCAATTTCAAAAAACCTTCTGAATCGGATTTTCAATGCAATTTCTGATCCAAAAAAAACGGACGCTATTTTGAGTCGAGTTTTTTATCGGGCCATTTTTTTCTTCGAATTTTCGTCTTTTCAATTAAAAAGTTCTCTTTTTTTGTTGTAAAATATGTTTTCACAGACTACATACTATTTTTTTTTCAATATTTAAAAAATGCAACTTTGTGAGAACAATGATAGTAAATGTTGGAAAAATATGCAAATATTCGATCATAAAAGAACACTCCACAGCCTGAGAAAAACGACCTGAATCATCGACGTTGAAAAGTTTGATATTCCAGAATTAGCGTAAATTTTCTCTCTCAATTGAGTTCAAACTACATTCTATTTTCTCTACCCCACGCTATTTCTCTCAAAATAAGTGTGCGACAGTTGCAAATGAAACCGCACCCCCTCTTTTGGAGGGCATTGCAGTGGAAAAATAAAAAAAGAAACGACGAATTTTTTGTGAAGAAAATGTTGGATTTCTCAGGCTGTGCACTCGTTGTTTACATTGACGAATGACTACAAAAATGGCAGAACTAACACATCTTCGAAGTGAAATTTGTCTGCAAACATTTGAATATTTCGAGTTGGTTCAAAAAAAGGATAATATTTATTTGATGCTTGTTATACTACCTTTGGTTGTTTCATCAAAAAAGTAAAACAGGAAGATGCTTCGTCATTCATCCCAAACCAGCTTTTTGCCAATATCTTTTCATGTGATTTTCAATTCCAAACAAGGAGAAAAAGAGGATTTATTGATCAATTATGCTTCTATTATTTCTAATTCTCTTTTTTCCATGCTGCAGTTTTGCCGAATTCACTCCACATTTTCGCAAATTTTTACACGATAGTTATGGATTAGCAATTACGGATCAACTAGAGAGAACTGATCTGGGATTGGATGCTTCATTCGGTGGAAAACAGTCGGATTCGGAAGTAACGAGAAATCAAGCTGTCATTTTGGTTCATGGAATCACTAACAAAATCACCAGATTCTCGGTTTGTTCATTTTTTTATTTTGTGACAGATTTGGGTTGATTAATTGATACACAGCAAAACGAGTCCAACGAACGCACAGTGTGCATTTGAGCAGAATAGGTTTTTGGGTCTCCAAAATTTTGAAAAAATTCTCATTTTTCAATCATGCGTTTTTTTCATAAGCCACATCTACAAAACTGTGTCTGATCTAGAAAAATGTGCGAAAACATTGAGTGAGAAAATAACAGAGTGACTCTTGCCACATTTTATTTTTATTTTTCACGTTCGGAATCGAGTTTTTTCTTTTCTGAAAATGACAAGTGAAGTCATATGAATGATCATTTTGCATTATATTTTTTATAGAGAATATAAAGGGGGGGGTGCACAATTATTGAGTTGTTTTTTGAAAGATAAGTACCCTCAAAAAGTCCTCTCCTACCACCGGAATGCCTAGAAAAAAGTTACAAATTTTGTGACCACGTATACGTGGAAATTTTGAATATTTGGAATAATAGCACGTATAGCTTTACGTTGAAAAAAAAATTGGAATCATAATTTTGTCGAGTACTTGACTTCGTTTCCTAAATTCCCTCGAGCAGGTGCTCTTTTCTTCAAAGTATATTTTTTTTCAGGGAGCAGCCAATTATTTCAAATCAAAAGGCTATCAGAATTCGGAAGTATATGGTACAACATGGGGAGATGCTGGAAGAACTCCAGTTGGATTAGTTGATATGAAGTGTAGTTATGTCAAACAACTTCGAGCAATGATAATTGCAGTTCGGCAATATACAGGAACACAAGTTGATGTGATTGCCTATTCAATGGGTGCTCCATTAGCAAGAAAAGCGATACTTGGAGGGCAATGTGTCGATACAAGAGAGATACTTGGACCACCATTGACAGAACTAATTGATACATTCTTGTCAGTTGCTGGAGCTAATTATGGAAGCGCTCTTTGTATTGTTCCAGTACCAGTTGGAACATGTAATCGGTTTGTTTTCAATTTCAAAAAAAGAGAGAAAGTTTGAATTATTTCAGAAGAACAGGGCTTCATTGTGATTCTTCATTCCTTCAAGATATCAATAATCAACAAAAATACGAAGGTTCCAATGTATTTTCAATTTTCTCAACAGCCGATGAAAAGATTGGATTCCGTTCTTGTGGTCGACCAATTTCTCCAATTCGAGGTGGAACTGGATATGTCAAAAAAGATGGACTCAATCATGATCAATTAATGGATTCGACACTTCCACTTCAACGTAATTTCATTATCTGGCACGCTCCACGAATTCCAAAACCAACTTTACTATAAACACAAACACACATAAATTATGAGTTGACCTCCGTTTGATTTGATTCGTTTGTCTGTCTGCGTCTTTTTGCTCTTTTCATCAAATAGCACACATTTTGAAGAGATGCAGATGTGTCCAGTTACTTCTTATGCACACGCTTTTTTTTACTAAACATTTTTTTTCGCCGTGACGTTTTTTGTTTTTTTTTTTCATTTCTTGATGTTTCATTACCAGAGCACTGAACAATGGGTTAGATTCTCGAAAAAATGAAAAATAATTATATTTTTACAGGGTGTCGAAAGTATGATTATGACAAACGGACCGGAGTTTGAAAAAGTGCCATCTTCCTCTTTTTCGGTGAGTTGTTGAACTAAACTATTTTAAAAGCAAAAATTCGGATATTTTTTCGAAATACATGTCTACCAACATTCACGGAAAAAATAATTTTGAAAATTTTCTAGTTTTTTGAATGTCTGGATAGTTGACCCATAAACGGAAGTTGTTCTCTCATATGATCATGTTATCAAATTTAATTTAAGAAACTGGTTGAAATAATGTGGCCAAAGTTTGTCAACTCCCCTAATTATTTTTTTCTTTTTTTCTTCAAGTTTTCTCTATGTTCCTGGAATTGGTAAAGGTCTGTAGATTTGGATTACTTTTAATGTCGGGTTAAACTTTCGCATAAATCAGGCCCATGTTCATTTACCTCGGGTCAACCGTTTCTCAAAGTTTTAACTTCGATCACTTTTTTTGTTTGAGATTTCCATTTATAGATGGCAGACCTTTCAAATAAAAAAAAAGAAAACTCGGGCCCGCGGCTTGAGAGACTTTGATTTTCGAGCTATTTGATTCGGTAGTTGTCTCGCCAAAAATGAAAGAAAAAAAACATTTTCAAGAACGTCTTGGAATTTTATGATCGATAAATTTTCCCAGGAAAATTTGAATTTATGTCTGCAACATTTTTGAAAATAAATGGCATACTTTTATATTTTTCTTGACGGGTTTGTTCAATTCTTGGATCTCGGGAAAAGTTCAGAATTAATATGCGAGATTTGTTACTTTTATGTGAATCTGAAAAATTACTCAGATGGTAGTTTCGTAAGATCTGGGACCTCAATTAAATTGACTTCGGACCTCTAGAACGAACCAATATACTGGGCGATGTTTTGCCCCAAAAGGCTAAATTTCTGATTGTGAGTGCGCGGGTCCAGTTGAAAATCACGATCCGGACGGCGCTTTGTCTCTGGGCCGTCTAAAAGGGGCGATGTGACCTCCTGGTCTGTTAGTGGGTTTCTGATAGGTTCAAACCTTCTCCCTACAGAATCGCTCTGTCTTGCATGAATTTTGGAAATAATTTTTTTCCGAGCTCATAACCATGATTAAGAGGAATTAAATCAATCAAATGTTTGTCTTTTTGATTTGAATTGTTTCAAAAATGCCGGTTTCCATCACGTCTTTTTTTCCAGAGTTCATTTCGAAACTTTCACTCAAAAATCATTTTTTTTTGTTATTTTTTTTTCGAAAGTTTGTTGAATATTGAGAATATTTTCCAGAAATCACCGGATCCAGACAATGAACAATCAGAAAGTCTACTTGAATTAGAAACAATGCCGCCACAATCACAAAACGATGAACGTCGACCAAGTATAGCCTCGATTGAATCAAAACTACCACAAGTTAGTTTTTCTTTTTTCCTTCTTTTTTTCATTCAAATTAGCACCTTTCGCCTTATAACAATCAACACGCGGTTCGCGAATTAAAAACAAACAATTTCGAACATTATCAGTAGATCTATAATATGATAAGGAGTAGAAGTATCATCTTTCATTCATTCATTTTTTCTTGCTATTTTTCATTTTTTTTTTTCTGAAATTGATTTTTGTCAACAGGAAATACTTTTGATCATCGTCACGCCACTTTGTGTTATTAAAAATAACAAGAAAACCGAGAAAATTCAATTAGAAAAAAAGAAACACGTGGAAGATTGAAATGGAGAAAAGGATGTATAAAAGTGGCGGCGCTTTTCAAAACGAAAATATTAAAAAATAAAAACAAAACACGAGAACTGCGTCCTCGTTGTATTGCTTATATTTTATGAGGTCTCCCCCTCTTTTTGTTTCTCATCTTGTTTTGTACTCTTAAAAATTGTATATTTATGCAAATTTAGTTTATTCTAGCTTTTTGAGTTTTGAGTCGAAATGTTTTCAGTTGTGGGAGTTGGTTGGAAAATGATTCAGGTCCGATATTTTTCGAGAATTTTACCGAACTCACCCAATAATCTATTCAATGTGTTGTTTCCGACTAGGTCAAAATCCAGGTGGATTCTGAATCGGACCAGATCCGATTTTTTCAAGAAACTTGCCGAATCGGATAACAAAATCGGATCACAAGTGTTTTTTAATTAAACGAGCCGGGTCGTTAAAAAGATGACCGAAACGAACCCAGAAAAACTCGGACCTGGTCCGTTTTTTGTTGGAATTTCAGCCCAATCGGACCAGATAAATAATTATTCTAAATCTTTTGTAAAAAAAACTGATGTTCCATCAAAATGTTCCATATTTTATGGGATAAAAAAGATGACTGATGAATCCGTTGATGTTCCGCTGAAAGTGCAGTAGGACGGCAGAAAAATTGTTCAACGGCTATAAATCAAATAGTCTTATTTTTCCTCAACTCTTCTCACTGATCAAAAAACAATCCAGAATTACTTTTTTCATCCAAACACTTTATGTATCTTTTTTTCAAGTTGAACTCTGAAAATGTCTGCATCCGTTTCTATTCTCTTTTTCTCTCGACATAATTGGATAAACTTTTGGATCTTTTTCTTTTTTTTTTAGTTTCTTGCACTTTTTTCCGGATTTCGTTCAAAAATGTTTTGGATATTATATCTACTTTTATATTTCAAACAAACATGTTCACCCGAACATGAAAAACACTTTTATCAACTCACAAAAACGTATTACTTTGAAACGTGCGAAACTCAATTTTGCTCTCCATTCATTTTTTTTTGTTTTCAAGATGAATAGCAGTAAATATTTATTTATCCAGCCGAGTGTTCACAGAATACTTCGTTTCGATAATAGTTCCGAACACTGACACAGTAGTCAATAATATAAATGATAAAAGAAACCCATTGATTGTCATTTATATGATATAACAACAATAATGAGAATGATGATAAAATGTTGCGAACACGTTTCGCAGTTCTCGCCTGATTTTTATCCGGAAAATGGATATATTCGTTTCACTATCTCGAGCTGGTCGGAAGTGATGAAATTCTTCTGAATTTCTCGAAATGATGCAATTTATTCTGAGCTTTCGGACCATTTTCCTATTTTTTCATCATTCATAAAACCACATTTCGTTTCGTTTTCGTCTATTTCAAGTTTATCTGAATCACATTACTGTATTTTGTTATCAAATTAAATCTGAATTCCACCCTGATAAGTTCTAAGATCATTCTTTCGTTTTTCCACGTGGTCTATATCATTTTCAAATTCCAAATATTTGTTCATCTGCTCAGTTTTTTGTTTAAAGTTGGGTTAAATGCCCCCCACGTGTCCTTTCTCCTGAACACTTCTACATGTCTGCGTCTCTCTGCTCCTTTAATCTCTTCCCATTTTTTCTCGGCTCCACATTTCTTGTCCCGTCATTCAATGCGCAGTTGCTGTTCTTTTTTTTGAGGAAAAATAAGATTTTCTGTTTTTTTTTCTTCGTTGACCCAAGTGAAACGAATGATGTATTGGTTTATGTTTATCGATAGGCATTGTATGATGAATGTGTAGGTTGTAGGTGAGAATTTTCGATATGAATTGCATCGATGAACTATAAAAATCACAGTAATGTGGTAGGGAAGTTTCGGATAATTTTGAATCAAATAAGTTTCGCAGAAAAACCACATGAATGTGAGACGAAAGTTGTTATTGTGATGAACTGATACTTCATTAACATTACCTCAAACTTTATTTCATTTCTCAAATTATCAACTTCAAAAATGTTTTTATTGGAAAACCACTCAGTAACTCGTTGCGTTGCTCTCGTTCTTGGGCTCCCCGGGAGCATATTTTTTTCGAGAAACAATAAATGTCTAGTAATTATTTTGACTTGACTATGAATCCTTCAGAAGGTAGTATTTTTCTTTCTTTCTCTTGGGCCCATAGCCCGGCCCGAAATTCACGGATTTTTCGGACGGTCAAAAAAAGCTCGACCAGGCTCGGCCCGACTTTCAAAAGTCTATTTCTCAGGGCCGGGATAAGATTTCGTTTAAGTTGTGGGAACCATTTCTACACTTTTGTTCTTCTGAAATAAGTATGAGGGCTTGAACCTACGACTTACGAAAAACATCTGGAGGCCCACGTGGACCATCTCTCATAGTTTTTCTCCAATTGTTCAAACTAAAATCCAGATATATTTTGATGTTCAATTTCTTGAAACTCCGTCTCTTTTTTTGTTCTGTTTGGACACGTGGCTTTTTGAATGACGTCATTCATCTTCTTCTGCTTCTATCAATAATATTTTTCTATTTTCTCATTTTGAAACTAACAGTTGTCAACACTCAACAAATTTTCGACCACAAATTATAATAGAGAGTTGTTTGACCTTGAATTAGAAAGAGTAATTCGATACATTTTCGACTGTATTTGCAAAAGAGGCATTCAAAGTGTTTATGTTTCGAATGTGCCAATAAGCGGATTTATTCGAAACATCTAACTGATAACACCTTGAAGGCTACATTTTGAACCTTGGTTGTTACAGTGTTCTCCATTTTATTTTGAGAATCAGGTCCTTTTTATGAATATCCGCTTCTCTTTGACCTTTTCCGTCTGTTCAAATATTTATAATGATCACATTTGCATATATTCTATTCAATCATTCATATTTATTTTGTATATTCATCACATACTTTGTTGTTTTCATTATTGTCTCGCGTATTTTGTTTCATAGTTGATTTACAGTATGGTGAAAGGTGGTGATGATGTAAATGTTCCATTGCGAACACCGCAAGCACCAATTGAGGTACTATCGATATAATTTATATGTGTATAGATGGATATTTAATTTGATTTATTTTCTAGGGTAAATTGACTGGTAGTTTGTCATTTGCCGCTGTTGTTATCACATTGGCATCATTCCAATTTGGATATCATATTGGATGTGTAAATGCACCTGGTGGATTAATTACTGAATGGATTATTGGATCACATGAAAAATTATTCGAATCAAAATTATCGAAAGAGAATGCGGATATTGCCTGGTCGGTTGCTGTTTCGGTGTTTGCTGTTGGTGGAATGATTGGTGGATTAATGTCCGGATGGTTGGCTGATAAGGTATTTCAAGATCTAAACATTCCATCATCATCATCATCATCATCATGTGATGTTGTTTAGGTTGGTCGTCGTGGAGCTCTTCTATACAACAATATTATTGCTCTTGGAGCTGCTGCTCTTATGGGACTTGCCAAATATGTCGGAGTTTATCCAATGATTATTGTTGGACGACTTTTGATCGGTCTCAATTGCGGTTAGTTTCGTTGACATGACTTGGTTTGATTCTCAAATTTTTTGTTCAAATATCGAGTCCCTGTTTTTTTAAATGTTTACTGGATTCGACTCGTACAAAAAAAGCGTCCTGCCCCGAGAATTTCCAGAAAAAAACTTTAAAAAAATCGGTCCTGACCCAGGCCCATTTCAACAAAAACGGGTCTCGGATCCGACTTTTTCGGTCTGATTCAGAAAACTTCACAACTTCTTTTGTTCATGACCAATGCAGTTAATTCAGGGGCAGGGTGAGATTTGGGATCTCTTGGAGTGGCCGGAAGCCCGCTCTAGCCGGCCGGGCCTTGGCCGAAGGCCAGAAAAAAAAAAACAACTCTTACTTTTGCTAAATTAGCAAGAATGTAGAAATGGGTTCCACGACTTTTTTTGAGAAACAAACGTTTAAAGGTGGACTGCGAGGAAATTGCAAGTTTCGTTCATAATATGGTTGGTTTGCTCCTCAAAAATGATTCGGAAAGCAAAAAAACGCAACAAATTTGATACGGCGGCAGAAAAAAAGAAAAAAACAAGCAAACTAGCGCATCTACCGGAATCGATCATGTGCGCTCCATTAAACCATTAGAAATTCAAATTTTTTGAAAAAACGCACACATTTTCACTACACAATATATGACGCGATATTGCACACTGCCTTTCTCAGATACATCGCATTCCACCTTTAAAAGTCGGGCCTGTTATTCTCGGGCCCAGGGCTGTCGTTTTACGCAGGGCGGGTTGGGTCCCCCCCCCCCCCCCCCGCCCAATAAATAAAATACGGGCTTTTGATGTCCGCGGTAAAAATGAAAAACGCACCGGTCACCGCCTGCTTGGACCATTATGAACTAAACTATGTAGACGTGTAAGGGCCACGAAATGAAACTCATTTCAGGGAAATATTTTTCTTGGGCAGGCTATGCCCGCTGATTAAATGTTAAAACGGGCGGACAGGACGAGCCCGGCCCAACATAAAGCGGGCTGTGGGCGCCCGCGGGCGGCCAAAACGACAGCCCTGCTCGGGCCGGTCTCTTTGGGGTCTAGGGTAACAATCTCACCCCTGCAGTAAATGATTTATTGGTTAGGACAGATTCAGTTGGACCGATTTACTATTAGTTATTTAGGGCTTTCATCTGGACTTGTTCCAATGTATCTCACTGAAATATCGCCTATCAATCTTCGTGGTATGCTCGGATCTCTTCATCAACTTCTTGTCACAATTGCCATTTTGATCTCTCAAATCTTTGGACTTCCTCATTTACTTGGAACTGATGATAAATGGCCATACATCTTTGCGTTTACAATTGTTCCAGCTATTCTTCAAATTGCAACTCTTCCATTAGTCCCAGAATCACCAAAATACACAATGAATGTTCGAGGACAAAAAGAAGAAGCTGAAAATGCATTGAAAAAGATAAGAGGATCAGATGATGTATCGGTTGAAATAGCAGCAATGGAAGAAGAAGTTGCAATTGCTGGAGCACAAGAAAAACCAACAATGGGATCGATGTTCAAAGGATCACTTCGTTGGCCAATGTCAATTGCAATTATGATGATGTTAGCACAACAATTATCTGGTATTAATGTGGCAATGTTCTATTCGACAGTCATTTTCAAAGGAGCCGGATTAGTTGGAAATGAACCATTCTATGCAACAATTGGTATGGGAGCTGTTAATGTGATTATGACAATTATATCTGTTTGGCTTGTCGATCATCCGAAATTCGGAAGAAGATCTCTTCTTCTAATGGGATTGAGTGGAATGTTTGTTTCCACTTTATTACTTGTTGGAGCACTTACTCTTCAAAATCAAGGATCTGATTATAAGGTTTGTTTTGATTTCAAAAACACTTTTCGACACATTCTTGCAGGGGTGAAATTCGTGCTTTTCTCGAATCTCGTCCCTCGACTAGTGTTATTATCAAATTGAAAATAAATGGCAAAAATAAAATAAAATTTGAGATCCGTGAAGAATATTCACTGAGAAAATTATGTTTTCAGACGCGTCGCTTGTCTTTTTTCTCTGCTTATAAGCCACACGCAACGCGGCGCAGCGCATCTAAAAACATAGTTTTATCAGCGAATATTTTCACGTCTCTCGTTTCCCGATTTACTTTTTGCCATTTATTTTCACTTTGATAATATTATAAGCGTAAAGAATTTGGCGTCGAAATTGAGATTTTTTTTCAAATTTCTCTCAAAAATATACGTAAAGTTAAGATTTTATGAAATTTGATTTTCTATTTCAATACCAATTGTTTTTTACCTCTATATTACCGATATTTGCAGTGGGCTAGTTATTCTGCAATTATATTTGTTCTCCTATTTGTCATCTCATTTGCCACTGGACCTGGTGCCATTCCATGGTTCTTTGTCTCTGAAATCTTTGATTCATCTGCTCGTGGAAATGCGAACTCAATTGCTGTAATGGTCAACTGGGCAGCCAATTTGGTTGTTGGTCTTTCATTTCTTCCAATCAACAATATTCTACATCAATTCTCATTTTTCATTTTCTCCGCTTTTCTTGCATTCTTCATCTTCTATACGTGGAAGTTTGTACCGGAAACCAAAGGAAAATCAATTGAGCAAATTCAACAAGAATTTGACAAAAGACGATAGATTTGTGCTTTCTTATGTATTTCTAGTTGCATAAATTGTAATTATATAAAAAGTTTTGTTTTGTTTTAATAACAAAACGAAAAACATTTTTTTTTATTTATTTTTATCATGATTTCTTATAATTTTCAATTGACTGCTCATTTTTGTTTTTTTTTCTTGTACTTATGCATCTAATAAAGTTGTTTCTTTTTTTCTCAAGATTCTGAAAAAGATGAATTATGGTTATCTGGAAAGAACACTAGACTACAAACGAAAACTGGTGAACAGCTGCGGCCCGACGGCCCCGAGAAGACCAGACCCGTTTTGCACTTTTTTATTCTAGCCCGAAGGCCCGACAGAGATCACGTTGTTTGGATTTTATATTTTATCAAAGTTTTATAATTGACTGACCTTTCTTCTCAAAATTAGAAAAAAAAAACAATTGTTTGGCTGTTACCGTTTGCATTTTGGCTTATGGTTTGTTTTATCATTTACCTTTTGTTTTTCTCCAAATTTAAAAATATTTATTATTCTGTAATGGTTGAAGAAGATGTCTTGACAAGTGTATCAATATAGTCATCAATACTACGAGGTGCAAACTGAAATCAAAAACACGTATTATTTGTTGATTTTTTTGACTTTTTTTTACCGTACCTCCTCATTCAATAATTTACAAACTAAACATCCCTGTTTGATGATTTCTTCGGTGAACACATTCACAAATTGTCTAGTATTCCAAGTTGTTTTCAGCAAGATTAATTCGCGTCTAACTCGAGAAATGTTTGTGATTATCTGCAGTTTTTTTCGAATCATATTTTGTGTTTTTTCTGAAATATACCTCTGATTCCACTGGTTTATAATGTCCTTTATTATTATTGATATGTAGTGATTTGTGAATGATTCGATCAGTTCGAGACTTCGGAGTAGATGATAAAATAGGTGGAATCGAGAGACGAACATTTGACTGAATTCGAACGAATCGAGATTGAAATTCTTCGAATTTGTCTTCACATCTATTTATTGCTGACATTACTTGATCGTGTTCAACTGCCTTAAACTTTTAAGTTAACAAACCAACATGAATGTTCAATTTATTTGACTTTTATATTTAATCAAAGTTTTATTTGGGTGATCATTAATTTGAACAAAATTCAAATAGTATGCCAACCAACAGAGCAGTTGTTTCAAACTGATTTAGACTTGGCCTAGGTATGCGAATGAATCTTCTCGAGGTTTTCAGTTCCACAAAAATAATTTAGTTGTCAGGTGTTTTATGAGTCGCTGCAAAACACACGCATTCAAAGAACGTCCGATTTTTCATCTATTTTTTTTGGTTCACGTTTGGATATTTTTCGAGCTCACGTTATTCTCATTTTGGTTCGAATTTCGTTGTTTTTAAAGTTAACATGTTTGTTATTCAAATATAAATTTCTGGAAAAAAAACTTGTGTTTCTGTTTACTAGTAAGAAAAGAATCGAGCTTCTCCAGATAGAACTGTTTCTGGCCCGGTACGATTTTGTCGAAAATGTTCAGTGTTCAAACGCAATTCAACTCACAATACATTGTCCATCCTTCATTCTTGATTTCATATCATCATACTTTCTGAATAAATGTTTATAACATTTCCAGAATTTTGAAACATTCGAAATGATTTCTTCTTCTGAACACTCTCTCGCACTTCTCATACTACTCATAAAATCATTGAAATCTTCGACGAATTCGTGTTTTCTATCATTATAATATTTTAATACTTTATTACCTTCTGCCAACAAATTCTTATTGCTATAAACAAATGAATAAATGTAAGGAATAGCGAAACATTACCTTACCATTCATTTTGTTTTTCTATCATCTTTTTTAGTACGTCCATCGAATCACATTGATTTTTGACAATTTCTAAAGTTTTCTGGAAAAAAGTCATGATATGATAATTATAAAATTATACCACCAATTTACATTATCTGTTTCGATCATTTTGAAGTACAAAAAAATAAGGAAATACCATTTGTTTTCTTTTTCTCATTGTTCCTCACTGAATTAGTTCACGTTCCGAGTTGCTGATGTAATTTATTCAATTTTTTGACTAATGTCTTATCAGTTCTTTTTATTTTCTTGAATCTTTTCACTTTTAAATGTGTTAAGAGCATTATTTACCAACCATTCTATGCACCCTTAGTTCATTTATTTCTGTTCTTTGTTTGACTGTTCTCATTTTTTCTTAAAGTTTGGCTCAAGGGTTACGGTAGTTCCATTTTTTATAAGTATTGCTTCATTTTGTTTAATATTTCCTGCGAATTCACATGGATCAGTGAGACATTGCGGTTCACTCGAATAATGAAATTAGTTGAAACATGGCTCGGCCCGCCTTTGTTGGTTTGACGGAAATTGGGTAGTTCTAAAACTACTCCGTTATGAGAATAGAACGGCCGGGCAAAAACGATAGAAATATATTCCGAACGACAGGAAGAAAATTCAAACCCGGAAGCCAAGAGGACTATATTTTCTGTCTCGTCCCAATTAAGAATGGTTTTTTTTCAGAAAATCTTTTCTACGATACCGTTTTCCTTCCAAATGAACTGTTTCATTTTTTGATAGTTTTGCACCAACTGTCATTTTTGTGAATAATCGGCTTTTACTACAAACCATATGAAATAATTATGTGCTCTCAAAGAGTTGCAAAAATCAGGGCTGCTGTTTTTTGTTGGTTTTGACGACTAGACTCAACGGGCTAGCACACTTAGATGTGTTTTGTTCTTATCTTGTTTCTGACTTCAAATTTGACTTTGCTGAAAATGGAGCACGAAATAAATAGTCAGAACTTATCTTTTCTGGTACTCATGTTGTTCTCAACAGCAGTAAGTAACACGTTAATTTTTAACTATTCAAAAAATTGAGCGAGCGCGCCACAGTGTGTATTTGAGTAGCTAAATTTTCAGGTCTCCAAAATTTTGAAAAATTTTCCTCGTAGGTCAAAATATTTTTCGCAATTTTTCTCTGAATTTCTCATTCTCAAATTATATTTCTTCGGTTTAGGCCACAGCCACAAAACTAAGTCTGATCTAGAAAAATGTGCGAAAACTTTCAGATTAAAAAATACACACTGTGCGCGCGAGAAGCACAAAACGACAGGCCAGACATAAATAAATATCCTAAACAAAACTCAATTCATTTGAACCCGATTTGTTTTAGTCATCGTTTTTTTTCGGAAATGTATTCTATGACTTTATCATTTGTTCGTGGTATGTAGTTACTTTGATCGAGACCCTATAAATATTTCGACATTTTTGATCGAATTGCTCTTTTATCATTTTAATTCCTCTTTTCATTTTTGTTATCGTATTTTCACACTTTCTAATATGTTCGAGATTACTTTACTAACTGATTATGCTTTGTAGTCAACAATAGGAATAATGACTGAAATACAAGAATCGAAACATAAAATTGGATTGATCACAGCAATATCTTATACTGTTGGAGATATTGTTGGATCGGGCATATTTGTGACTCCAACATCAATTCTGAATCATGCTGGATCAGTTGGTCTTAGTTTATGTTTATGGGCTATTTGTGCATGTATTTCATTGTTTGGTGCACTTTCGTATGTTGAATTAGGTACAACAATACGAAAAAGTGGATGTGATTTCGCATATTTATCACATTTTGGATGGAGACCTATTGCTTCTTCATTTATGTGGGTATCAACATGTTTATCATATCCAGCTGTTCTTGCAGTACAAGCTGTTTCATTGGGAGAATATGTTATAACAGGTGAGAACTTAATTGAAATTATAATTTTCAAAAATTTCTCCAACTTTTTTTCGCTTACTTGATAAATAGGCAATTTTCCAGTCCGCGGGATTCGCGATTAAAGGGGGGTATGACGATTTTTTTTGTTTTTCGGCCTGTCAACAAAGTACGGCCAGGCCTGACTTCACTTTTGAACGTCAGTTTCTCAGAGCCGCGAACATAATTTTTTGAAAAAAATTGTGGGACCATTTCTCCACTCTTGTTTTTCTAGAAAAAATGTGATTTGTATCTGCAAGTACTAAAACTTAGGGTATATTCAATGCCCGTTTCCGTCCAGGTTTTTCTGGTCTTCCACAAAAAAGTCCTACCGGGGACCGTCCCAAAAGGCCCCAAATCCCTGTCATTAATTTTGAAAAGATGAAGAACTTTTATTTTTTCAGGCCTGGATAATTTTATTGATCTCGATGAATCATATCGATTTTTGGCCTATCGTTTGATTGGGTTTACTGTTATTTGGCCTCTTATGTTCATCAATTTTTTCTCACTTAAAAATGTTGCTGGATGGTTTCAAGTGATAGCAACAGCAATCAAATTAATTGTCGCTTCTATCATAATATTCACTGGTCTTTATTATATTATTTTCAAGCATGATGTCAAGAATTTTCACAATTCATTCGAAGGTTCTCAATGGTCTCCTGGTGGATTGGTTCTTGCTGTTTATTCGGGTCTTTTCGCATATAATGGATGGGATGTTTTGAATTTTGGAGCCGAAGAAATTGAAAATCCGAGAAGGCATGTAACATATTTTTCCACCCGTTCAATTTTCATTATTTTCCAGAACTCTCCCAATTGCTGCTATGAGTGGTATTGCAATCTCAGCTCTTGTATTTATACTTATGAATATATCATATTTTTCTGTTCTATCGGTTGACGATTTCAAGACTAGTCCAGCTGTAGCTGTAACATTTGCCGAAAGAACTCTTGGAAATTTTCATTATGTTATTCCTTTTTTGATATCTGTTTTACTAATTGGTTCAATGAATACAACAATATTTGCGTGTAGCCGGTAAGAATTATCAACAAACTCTAGAGTTTTTCAAATTGTTTCAGATATATGCATTCTGGTGCTGAACATGGTGTTATGCCGAGTATGTTACGTCTAGTAAATGCCACATCAAATAGTCCTAGAATGGCTGTTTTCGTTGAAGTTATAATTGCTATTTGTTTATCATTTATTGGTGATCTCGATCAAATAATCAGTTATATGTCATTTGCTTTATGGAGTCAGAGAACTGCAACACAAGCTGGATTCATTTATTTCAAATTGACTGGAAAATTAGGAATTGGAGCTAAAAGACCGGACAGATTTGTAGTTCCTCTCATTGTTCCAATTATATTTTTTGCCATTTGTATTATGCTGTTAGTTGTTCCAATTGTTCAAAACTATCATGTTGCAATATACGGTTTGAGTCTGACTGCGGGTGGTGCTATTATTTATGTAGTATTTATATATCCTGAAACACTTCCTCGATTATTCTATTATATAAATGGTAGGTTATGAGAAACAACAATGAGAAATTGGTTAACACTATTTTTCAGATGAGACAGTGAAGTTTTGCCAACTTATATTTAATGCTACGATCCCTAACAAAACAAATCAAGATGACGATGCATTGAATAACGAAGTCTGTGATTATTATGAGGAGAAAAATGCATAATTGCACCAATGTACAGTACTATGAGCGTCATGAACAGTGAATTTGTAAATTTGTGGATAAAAGTTTCTAGAAACTTTCAGAAACGACTTTTTTCCGGTTGATTGATAAGAATCGGGCCGTTTCTCTACAATTTTCCGTAAATATAAACTTTTATCTTTTCAAGAACACTTTGTTCTACGTGGGACAAACGACAGCGGTGACCTAGAGAAAAAAGGAAGTTTACTCAAATATCCGGATTCAAGAAATTTCTAATAATTTCAGGGAATGAAAAATATTCGCCGTGAGACCTGTTTATTTTTTCTGAACTCTCACGTTTCATTTCTGTTTTTCTTTAATTTCTGTAAGTATCTTCATCCTTTTTTATCCATCTTGTAAGGACCTAAAACAATGTTAGAGCCTACAACTTTATGAAGCGGGCTTTATTATTTATCAATGTGAATTTTTATGAATAGAAATTGACAGAAACAGAATTTTGAAAATGTTTCATAGGAACACACTAAAGAATTTGGAACAGGTCTCGCAACGCGCCACATGTGGAACACACAAACTCCGGAGCGCGGGCGCGAGTTTTTGAATTACTTTTTTTAAACATTTTCGGTTTAGCATGTCAGTATACAATTTGTTCGAACTCTTATCACAATGGCATCTGCAGTTGATAAACGACTGATCACTATAAAGGAAATCGAATTCCCATTGGTGAGTTGAAAGTTTTCAGACAAGTTTGTGCATTTTTTAAAGGTTTTCTCTCCTAAAAGTACATCTACACCGGAAGGCAAAAAGATTGTGAGAAACCTATCATTCTTGTCCTCAAGTTCCGAATCAGAAGATGGAAATATCACTGGTAAAGCTATTCGTGGTGTTGATGAGAGTTTGCTAGAGTAAGTGAAATGAGTATCGACACTTGAAATAAGTATTCATCTTTTTTTTCAGCGAAAAGTCAATTTGCGAGAACCTCTCATCACTCTCGCTTCAAACGGCGATAGAGTATATTGATCCATCGGTTTTCAATCCAAATAAATTTCGTGTGTCGCATGAATCAGTCAAAGCTGCTCTCGAAATATGTGGATCCAAAATATGGGGTCATGAGAACCATAAAAATTTAACTGAAATTGTGAGTTTATCGATTATAGAGTTAAAATAGAATTTTTGTTTATAGGGATTTCAAAGATATCTTTGGGATGAACATACCGCCTGGAAATCTCATTCATTTGTCGATAATCCAGATCAACTTCTAGAATATCTTAAAACCTCAGGATTTTCTAATAGCTATATCACAAATTCGATTGGATTCACATATTACAAAATTCTAGATGTATCAGAAGACCTCATACTGAGCCGAGAAAACGTCAAGAAGTGTTTTTTGTCTAAAGGAATCCCTTCGACAATTATCGATAGACTATTCGACGGAGTTGTGACAAAAACGAAAAAAGATTTGCTAGATGTCACTGATCTATCACATTTTATTTTTGCGTTGTACGGTGTAGATGACGAGCAAAGCATTGAGTATTGGTTCAGAATCCTGGACACTGACGGATTAGGATATCTCGATGAACGTAACTTGAAAGTTCACTATGACGAGGTCCAATTTTTTTTGTCATCGTTAGGAATTGTCACTCTCGATTTCTCACAAGTAATCGAAATGGTCAGGAATAAATTTAAAACCGGCAAAACAACTTGAACTTTTCAGTATTCCGAAATTTTGGGAACCGATAAATGGACTCTCTCTGTCCTGAAAAAATCGAAAGATTTGACGATTCGAGTTTTGGCCGCATTCATAAATGCTCTAAATTTCTACAGTAACGAAACCAACGAAAGTAGGTTCTTTTTCAAAAGTTTCCAAAAACACATTTATTTATTTCCAGAGAACACAGAACGAGAAGACGACGAGTTGTTCGGAAAAGTGAGAAACTGTTGGCGAAGAATAATCGACCACGCATACCATCCGTTTTATGACGAACAATCTTCAAGCAATAGTTTGAGCCCAACATTGTGAATATTTTCTTCAAATACTTATTATATACTTATTTCTTAACTATTGCATGTGAATAGACCATTTTTATTTTTTGTAAATACTTTTTACTAATGAATTTTTATTCAGAAATTATTCCTTATGCGATGTGCAAAGTAAAAACGGGCAAAAAATTTGCAAAAAATGGGAATTGAAAAAAACAGTATTTTTTCCGAAAAATTTAAAAATCTGCATGTTGGAATATGACTTTCTTTCAATTTTACACACTTTCCCATAATTATTTTTGGAATAAAATGTTCCATTCCTCAAATACCGGGAAAAATCACTTTTACTTTGCACGATATTTTTTGCAGATTTTTTGCATTTTTCCTTACTTTGCTTTTGCATTTTTCCACATCGCATTACCCTAGTTACTGTTGATTCGTTCCTCGGCATACGTATATACAGCGGGAAAATTGTTGTTTCAATGTTCGAGCCTGGGTTGCAGACTGCTTTTCAATGAAATGGGCCAGGGGTTGGCAACATGGAACTGTCTTTGACGTTTCATAACGTTTTTGTTCCGCTCTGAACTTATTCTTCTATCTTAATCTATAGCTTATAAATGTGTATAGAATTTGAATTTAAATTCCCTCTTTTTCTGTTCAAAGGTTTGTTCAATGGAGCGCGTTTTCTATTATGAGTTAATCAGTCATTCATAAATATTTTCGAAACAATTTTGATTGATCATTAATTTTTCTTCATTTTCATTATACGGCAAAAATGTCCGGAATACCTCAAGATTTGATTGAAAAACTACAAAAATTAGACGAAACAATTACTGCAGTCGAAAACTCGGTAGAGAAAATTCTCGATGGAGGGGTCGACAAACATTATCAGGTATGTATTAAAATTCTATTAAGATGTATAATTTTTTTCAGAGAAAAGCACACGATATGGCTTTAGTCGACACTATGTCCATGTTTTTGATGGATAGTTTGCTATGGGCAGTACATGGATTGAAAGGTGAACCTGCCGATAAGAACGACGATTTATTAATAGACCTGACTCGAACTAAGCGAGTAACAGCGGAAATGAAAGAAATAAATGCACGGCAAGATGCTCCGAGAATAAATCAGCAAGCTGCTCAGGTACATAATTTATTCATAACTTCTTAAACATCAAGTTTTTCTAGAATTTCGTTCGTAACGCTCTTTGGGAAGTTCCAGATGCAAAGAAATGAACAAATCCTGTTTTTTGTTTCCTTTGCACTATGTAAACTATTGTTGATTTTCGTATAAGTATAAATTTTAATTTCAATCAACTACTGAATTTATCGTTTTGCATCTCAGAAAAGTCAACGCGCGGTAGCGCGCGAGTACGCTGCGAGCGAGCGTTACTCGCGCTGCCACCACGCACTGATCACGCTGCTACCACGCGCCAATCGCGCAGCGCCCACGCACTCTCTACCTGTTCGCGCTGCGAGCACGCACCAATCGCGCTGCCAGCGCGCATTCACACAAAATTAGCGCCCGCTCGCAGCGTACTCGCGCGCCACTACGCGCTACTCGCGCGCTAACCACGCATTCGAGTCTCTGCGCGCGCCGCTATCGCGTGTTGACTTTTCTGAGATCGTAAAATATCGCAATATCTGAAGAAATAGAGAATGTTCGCTCCATTGAACACTGTCGTCTTTTATTTATTTGTCTTGTTGGATTTTTCATTTTCAATTTTTCTTTTTGCAGAAAATTTTGAATATTTTTGAAATTTTTTCCGGCTAATTTTCAATGCTCTCAGAGCTCATTATTGCCGCAACACTTGTGATCAACGGATTCGCGGTTCTCAATTTCAATTTGTAAGTTCATATTTACACAAGTTTAGAAACTGCTTTATACTGAACACATGATATTTTATAGAAAACAGTAATATTTTTTAGAAGAAAACAACAAGACGAAGCTGCTTTTGGAATTGAAGTTGCCAATCCAGATTCTCTTGGTGATAAAATTCGTAATTTTTTGATTTCTCTTCAATACTTCCGCGTGTTTGTCGCTATTTGGAACGTCTTCATAATATTTCTTATGCTAGTTTTCTTCTCTCATTAAAATGCCAGAAAATATTGTGAGTTTTCAATGGGTTTATACTATGCAAATGTTTCTATTACCTAAAATCGAATCGGTAACACGTGATCTGCCAAAAGAGATGTTCAGAATAGTTTTATAGCAGAATCTGATTTTACGTGCCAGAAAAATCCCACATTTTTTTATTACATTTATCTGAATATTGTTTGACTCTGAAATTTCAACTACAGTAACCGCCGGGCACCGATTGAAATCTGAACGATATTCAGTTTTTTATCGAAAAACCTTCAAAAAGTCGAAGTTAACTTTTTTCAGAGACTCTCATCTGGTGTTCCCTCCGGTAGAAAAAACAAGTTATCTCGTAAATCAAAAGAAAGTTCCGAAAATGATGAGGATTTCGTTATGGTTGACTTTTCTCAAAAAATTAGAGAATTACGATTGGAATTGGAAATTAGGAAACGAGAAGAAGAACGTATCGAGAAAGATATTTCTATCATTCTCGAAGAAAACTCTGCTGGTAAATTTTCAAACCCATTTTTTTTCAACAAGTATACTATTTCAGATGGTGGAGAGCAGAATCGTGTTTTTGGCTTAGCTGTAACTCGTCTCAACAATAATATGATAGTAGTCGAAAATTCGGCAAAACAACTGACAAATACCCTCAAAAACATTTCGATGTTGGCTGATACGATAAGTGGAAGGGTGAGTTCATAGTTTGAATTAGTTTCAAATTATATCACAGGTTTCTGCCCTCGATGTTGCCAAAAATCGTGTCGTGAACTGTCTTCAACTAGCTGGAGATATGCGAGATCTTGGATTGTGTGCAGAAGGAATCGATGAAGCAATTAGATCAGAAGATTTCGAAACCGCTTCCGAACATATTCATAGATTTCTCACGTTGGATCAAGCAGTATTTCAAATCAGAGAGTTCAAAGAAAAAGGTTAGTATTTGGTTGTACTCAAACGAATACTCGAATTTTAATTCAGATGCCACAGATTCGATTCGGCATAGCTATGAAGTGCTATCTTCGGCAAAAGAGAGATTGTCCAAAATACTAAAAACGCGATTAGACGATGCTGTTCTGAAAGGAGATGTGCCAGAAATGCAGCGTTTTGTCAAATTGTTTCCTCTACTAAAAGAACCGGATGAAGGAATGCAGAGATTTGCGAAATATCTCAACTCAAAAATTGATAAATTGGCTGATGATCATATCAAAGTAAGTATTTGAAACATTCTCGGATAAAGGCGAAATCGCCTTTTTTTTTGAGTACAGTCAGTTAAGTTTGAAAATAGCTATCTAGTTGGCGGGGGACAAAGTTACTAGAGTTAAAGTTACGAGTTGTTTTGCTCATCCCCTATATTGATCGGGTATCCATAGTATGACAGACGAACAGAAATATTCTGAATTCACACTATTTTTTATAGATAATGAAAGCTGGAGGAACAGACGATGAGAGAAGGAATGTATTATATGCGGACACACTTTTCATGTTTTTCGAAGGAGTTGCTGGAATTCTTGAGAGCAATCTGTCTATTCTCGAAAATTCTTATGGTGCGGACAAAATTCTCGATTTTCTGTTCATATTACAAACAAAAATTGATGAGTTTTTCAATCGGCTTTTGGTCGAATTCAACAGAAATCGAAAAATTTCAACAATCATTAAACAAATAAATAACTCGTTGTATGAAACATCTGCAAATCAAGAAAATATATTGGATCCGATGGATATCGATTCGATTGTTGCTGAAATATGTTTGATGAATAACTCTGTGGAAATGTATTGGAGGTTTGTTGGAAGAAGAGTTGGAAACCAGACGGATGAAGAGAAATTAGATCGATTGTTGAATAGAAGTCAAGTTGGGATGAAAATGCAAGAGCTTGTCGGAAATTATATTTTAATTGAGCACTATTACATGCAAAAATCGGTAGAAAAAGCGATTACTATGGATGTTCGAGAAGAAGGACTGACTAGTTCTATCGTTGAGGATACTGTTTTCATTGTAAGAAAATGTATAAGAAGATCGGCTGGTAGCGGAAATGTGGATAGTGTTTGTGCTACGATCAACAACTCTGTTACGATGTTAGACAGTACTGTACATCAATATTTAGGAGGATTTATCAACTCTGGATTTAGTATTTCAAATTTTGCGACAGATGCAATTCAGAGTGCAATGAATGCTGCTTATCAAAAGCCCAAAGATTCACAACAAGAGACAGAGAAGGATATTTTTTTGCTTGCAGTCAATAATTCTTCGAAGCTATCAGAGATGTTCAAAGAGTTACAAAAAGGATTGGTATTTGAATGGAGTAATGTAACGAGACCACTTGTTGAAAAAAATAAATTAGAGCATGCCGCAACGCAAATCGACGAAGTTGTCAGAAAGTTCTCTAGTTTGGCAAAACACGGAATTGATGAATTGTTCAAAGCTGGCTTCAAAGGAAAAATTCGTTCGAAGTAAGACATTTTAGGAAGTCAAAGTATTGAGAAACAAACATCTGATTTCAGGTGCGAACCATATAAAGATATTTCTCATCAGCTCACAATGCAAGATCTCGAATATTTCGAAGCAAATGATCCATTCATTGAAGGGTTTCTCACCACCGTTGATAGACTTCTCGTCGAACACGAATCACTTCTCTATTCCGATAACTACCAGGTAAAATATTTGACAGTTTGTTGAATCAGTAAATTCAATACAAAAAATTATATTATTGTTAAACTACTCACTTGACTAATCTTTTACAGTATCTTCTATTGACTGCGTGCTCTGAAATTTCGCGGCAATTTGAAATGATCATGTCGAAATGTCATTTCAATCGTTATGGAGCTCTTCAATTAGATCGTGAATATCGCCAAATTAGTGCTTATTTGACAAATGTCGCCGGATGGAATGCACGTGAAAAGTGTGCAAGACTTGGCTTAATCGTTTCTTTATTGAATGTTGAAACAATCGAAGAGGCCGTTGATAATTGGCAGAATTCGAAGAGCAGTTCAACAGTTACTAGACCTCTTTCATCGTCAGAAGTCAAAAAATATCTTGCACTTCGTGTCGATTTCCCATCGGTTTCTATTAATTCAATTGCATGAATCCGGGTTCTCAAATGGATTTGTTGAAAATGTAATTTCATTATAAAAATGTGATAAATAATTTATTATTTTAGTACTTATAATCCCGGTAAACGCGCAGTTTTGAAAAGACAGTTTTTCTCAGAGTATCTGGAATATTGTTTTGTTTTCTGATTTCAATAAGAAAAAACCTACACATCAATCAAGTGATCCTTCAATTGTTGTTCATGCGTTTTGTCTCGAACTTCAGCGATTATCTTTACACGCTGACATGACATGTCATTTCTAAGAAATTCGCGCTCCTGAATGTTCATCAATTTCATTATTATTTTGTCAAAAAAACAAAGAAAACCAACCAAATATAAATCACGAATGTTGGCATTCATTTTTCCCACTTCAGTCGTCAATTTACCTAATCCTCCTGGTTTGTCATTTATAATTACACTAAGCTTCACAACTCGATGATCATATGCCAATCCCCGATCAATACATCTTCCCAATGAAGTACTATCAATGTTTCCTCCACTCAAAATAGATACTACTTTTTTACCTTTCAAATTATCTACTTTTCCCGAAAGAAGTGCTCCAACTCCAATTGCTCCCGCACCTTCACATACTACTTTTTCGGTTTCAACAAGACGAAGAATAGCGACTGCAATATCATTCTCCGCTACAGTAATCACTTGATCCACTTTTCCTTTTAATGATTCGAAAGCATTACAACCTACAGTAGGAACTGCTAATCCATCTGCCAAAGTTGGTCGACAAGCAGTATAAAGTGGTTTGGCGGCTTCCAACGAATTCTGAATTTGATTATCTTTTATGTCTTAAAAAATCAGAGCCGTAGGTTTTTTTTAATCAAATACGGGTTTTTGTCTCTCTTGGGGCGGCCGGGCCCTGGCCGGATTTTTTACTGAAGGTCAGAAAAAGGCTAGCCGAAACGGGCCTTATATATATTCAAAAATAATGTACTTTCAGACACAAATCATACATTTTTAGAAGCATAAACAAGTAGAATCAGATCAAACAACTTTTTCAGAAAAAGTTCTATACCCGGTTCTGAGAAACTGAGGTTCAAAAAAGTCACGGCGACCCTGGTCGGGCTTTTTTTGACCAGCCGAAAGAGAAAAGCCCGGTCCGTTATTTTCCAGCCGGACTTTAATCTCACCCCTGGAAAAATGTTCTTTGGGAGCCCGGCTCAACATTATACGGACAGCAAGCAGTCCAAACGAAACCCCAGAAAAAAGGACTGACAATTAATCCCTGACACGATTCAGCAACAACTCCAATAACTTGAGTGTCTGGAGAAAGAGCTTTGATTGCAGTGGCAACACCTGCTATCAAACCACAACCACCAACAGGAACAAGAACTGCATCTGGTTGAGGGCATTGTTCCAATATTTCGATACCAATAGTTCCGGCACCAGCTAAAATATCATAATGATCATATCCATTTATATAAGTTCCCCCATTTTCTTTTGCCATTGTCAATGCAATATCTCTAGATTGTCCGATGTGTTCTCCTTTTACCAATACATTTGCGCCGAGATCCCGACAACGACTTATCTTCATTATTGGCGCTATTTGTGGCATCACAACATTGACCTTAAACATTTCACACATTGTAAAATGAATCTCAGGGCTGAAAAAGGCTAGGACTGTCGTTTTGGGTCGGCCTGGTTGGGCCTCGCCCGCTCTGAACTATACTACATACAAGTGTTTTGGGCACGAAGTGCAACCCACGTGAGTTGGAAATTGTTTTTGGGCAGGCTACGTCCGTCGATTAAGTTGTGAACGAGAGGGTTGGGCGAGCCTTATCAAACATTATGTAGGCCGCCCAAATGACCTCCCTGAATAAGATAAACGAGCCCGTTTTCCCAACCCTGTCCAGAATTTTTGTTTCATTTGAATATAAATTATTTTTAAAAGCCGGGCTGAGTTCGAAATATGTGAATATCTACATTTTTGTTCAGCTTACATCAATTCCCAGACTTTTTCCATGAAAAGACAATGCCAATGCGTGATTTCCAGCCGACGCCGCGTATACTCCATTCTTCTTATGCTCCTCCGACAAATTCAAAAGAGCATATCGAGCTCCGCGTTCTTTGAAACTTCCTGTTTGCTAAAAATAAAAACAACAGTAAGTTGTTGCATCATTTTCATAATGTTCTATTTACCTGAATAACTTCCATTTTCAAGTGCAAATCCATTCCGAATGTGTTCGACAATATTCTCGATTTTCTTAAACCAGTTCGAACTATTCCACTTTGTAACTTATGATGGGCCATTGATATATCACCAAATTGTAGAATTCTCGGATTTTTCGGATCACAATACATGTCGAAAACTGGCTCATTTGATGTGGGTGGTACTGTAGATACAGTACGATTAAAGAAAGAATCTGAACAAAAATTGAAATTATTTTTAAAAATTTGGCAATCAATACGTTTTGGTTTTAGAGCTGAAAATCGACCGAATACAGACATTAAATTATCAATAAATAGTTATTCAAAAATAAAATCAAAATCAAAAAAGAGGTCAGTTAACTTCACGTAATCAAATCGATATATTCTTGTTTGTTTGTTGATTTTTGTTAGTTGCAGGAGTGAGATTGTAGCCCGGAGCCCAAGAGTCCGGCTATAATAATATTCTCAATTGGCACTTTGTCAATCCAGGCACATCATCAAACGTATATCTATCAACGAAAATCGAGCAGAAATCACGACAAAATGAGAAACTTAGACAGTCAAATTCGCGTTGGATGATCTGACAATAACACTTGTAAGTTGGCATATTATATAATTAACCTAGTGGTTAGATTAAAGACCGAGGGCCGAGAGTCCGGTTTTCTTTCTCGGTCCGTCAAAAAAAGCCCGGCTAGACCCGCCTCGACTTTTGAACGTCTTTTTCTCAGAGCTGGTAATATTAAAGTCCATCCGTGACTCAGCCTAACCGCATATCATACTATTTTTTTTGAGAAAAAACACAGCTGTTTTTTTTGTATTTTCACTTACATACGTGCCCTAAATGACATATCGAATCCCACGTATTGACACGTTTCAATTTGAAAAAAAAACGACGATACGTTGAACAAAAAACAATTGATCAGTTGCTTATTATTGTTCAATTGAACTGGTGGGTGAAAATCAAATAATGGATCGTAGCATTGATAGACGTTTGTGCGGACATTGCCATCAATCTATTGGTGATGAAGCATTGGTTGCATTGAATAGACTGTGGCATCCCGATCATTTCACTTGTTCTTCATGTAAAAGACCAATCAAGCAAACATTCCAGGTGATGACAAAACCATTGTATTTGTTGTTTTATATGAAGTTTGCAGGCTGCTGATAATCATGCATATTGTGTTCAATGTTTCGCTCAAAAATACAATCCAAAATGTGCTGGTTGTATGGAAACACTAGTGGATACGTGTCTTCTTGCTTTGGATCGTCATTGGCATCCGAGATGTTTCACTTGTTCTTCGTGCAATCGTCCACTTCCTAATGGAGAATTTTATTTGGTAAGTTGCAAGATGTTTTTGAACATATCTAGGTAGACAAAAAATATCATTTTTATACATTTTGATTTTCAGGTTGACGATAAACCGTATGATTTGGATTGTCATTGGGCAAAAAGATTGGAAAAGAGAGAACACATGGAAAGAGGAGAACATTGAAATGTTACGTTTTGTTTTTGTTTTGTATCGAGTTTTCGGAAACAAATTTTTTGTATTACAATTATAAAATAATTTTCTAAAATGTGAAGATATTAGAATCCAAAAAAGTTGTTTATAAAGGTGGACTTTTTGAAATTACCAGGAGTGTTGTTTGGGCCGTTTACGAGCTCGCCGTATGTTGGACCGGGCCAACCCGGCACGACTTTTGCTTGCCGATACCAAAATTTGTTGCAACTATGTGTCATTTTGGGGGCAAAAATAGGTTTGCATAGTATGGGCCGAGCAGGAAACTTTGTTCCTTTTTTGATTTTAACCGCGGGCTCGAAAAGCCCGTATTTTCTTATTTGGGCGGTGCGGGGTCCGTCCAAATAATTCGAAACAATCGGCCCGACCTGTCTGATTAAAAAAAAACAATCAGTGTTACGCGGTTACTGTAGTTACGATTTTCACAGCGTTTTTCTCGATTTGTGAAGAATAACTTTTGAATTTGAAAAAAATACTCAAAAGAATGATCGAGAAAACTGGAACAAGTAATCTGGTTACATTTACCGTGTTGTTAACTGTTTGGTTTATTCTATTAAAAAAACGAACATAAAAAGTTATTGAATATAATGATAATTTGTTATGCCAAATGAGGATTAGACCACATTATCGACGAATTAGCTCGATCGTTTTGATGATCAATAATAACTGAAGATCGACGAAGTCCAGCAACTGTTAAAGGAGAAGGCATTTGAGGTGGTTGATGTCGATTCAGTTTGTGACAATGTCGTTGACGAGAACAATAGAGACAAATTGAGAAAATAAAAAGAAGAAAACAACAAAAACATATTATGGATACTGTTAGAGCAATCCAAATTGGAATTCGAGGAAGAGAAGGCATGAAATGAGCATCCTACAATTCAACAAATTACATTTCAGTTTTCGAATCAAAAAAGTATGTACCTTGATTGCAGCATCATTCAACATTCTACCAGATGCTATTACATCTTCTATATTATCCGCTGTTATCAGTTTTACTTGAGGAGATGGTGTTGTTGTATATGTTTCCAATGCCAATGATAGTTTTTGAGGTATCAATGTTGGTTTGATAGTTGTTGTGGATCCCAAATAATCATCCAACAGCTTGTCGATTACTGTATTTTTGGATAAATCTGAAGATGAAGCAGAAGTTTGTTGTATACGACGACGGAATGCGGTTGCAAATACAGCTTCTTGAAGACGATAACGTAGTTCGGACATGGATGAATCGACAATGTCTCGAAGAAGTTCGTCAAGAAGAATTGCGTCTATCTACAATATTTTGATCACTAGAATTTTGCCAAAAAAAATGAACAACAATTTCAGTTAGTTTTCGTCGTGACCGAAATGAACTGCCTATTTGAGTAACACAATCTTTGGGTATCTAAAACTTTGAACATTTTTCGTAGTATGTCACATTAGGTTTGGGCCACATCCACAAAACTACGTCTGATCTAAAAACATGTGCGAAAACACTGAAATTTAAAAATATAGAGTGTGCAATCTTCAAGGTAACAACTCATTTCTCTATTTATTACCTGTGGTTTAACAGTTGTAATTTCAGTTTTCATCAGATTTGATTGGATGAAAAAAATAGTAATAAAAAATAGAATGGACATGTTGGTGATCTAATATTGTGAGAATGACTAGTGTGTTCCAGATGAGTCAAGCAGGTGCATCTCCACCTGTCTGTCTCACTTTTTTGTTTGTCTATTTTTGTAGTTTTCACGCCATACCGACATGTGATATCCGATATTTGCATAAGTAAAAAGATGATTGATGCCAACTGCTAATTACCATTTATGTATATGAACATAAATATTTGTTCATGGTTTTGTTGTTTTTTGAAAGGTGATATAATCAATCGGGAAGCATTAAATCTTATCGCTTTTGGGCGCTAATCTGAAAGAAATCACATTTCTGAACCATCGTAGCGACAGCAATGGGATGGTTTTGGAGAAACATGAAAACTGAAAATGAAATTTTATTATTGATAAAAATAGATTGGATTTCATAACGTGAACAAATCAGAATTGTGTAACGTTGATATTTTCATTCATTTATTTCTCGTTTTTTCTCCTCGACCTTCAATTCGGTATGTTTTTGACAAAGGGAAAGCTTGGAACCATTTTGGGCGGGCCGGACTGAAAAACCAACATTCGAAAGTCTGTTCGGGCCAGAGCCGGTTTTTTTGGTGGGCCGAAAATCAAGAAAACTAGGCCCGGTCTATGCTTTTCGGGCCATGCTTTCGGGCTTCGGAGCTACAACCGAGCTCAGGTGTTCTTGGTTTTTGAACAGTTTGTCACACATCTCGAAATGACGAATATTTTCAAAATAACTCAAAGGAGTAGCACCGAAAAATCTACCATTATAGTAAAACATACGAGGGATTTTTTACCGAGCCTCCTGAGCTGCACCCAAAATTTCAACTTTTTGGTGGGAGGTGCACCAAAAAATGAACATGTGCAAATTGTAGAGCATCTTCGATATATCGATTTTTACCGGACCTCCTAGTATTCGAAATCCCCGCCGATCATTCGAAAACAATTTTCGTATTTTTGCGGTTTTTTGATAGGGTTTGAATAACATGTAGTTTTTTATTATTAGGTCTCGTCACGATGGGACGTTTTCTTCATTTTTTGTTTCACGAAGCGTCAAAAAATAGATGGAGTACTGTAATTTTTCGACATATTTTGACATCATTTGCATTGCTTTTTTCAATTTTTTTTTTCTGTTTTTTTTAAACATACATATTATTAACTGAATAACCATATTACATCCTGTTCAGGGTAATATTTGAATAAATATCTTCTATCAATCAATGTATTTTTCCTGTACAAAAAATTAAATTTTTGATATATATTAATAATTATCAATTCCTTGCATCAAAAAATAGTGCAAAGTGTCATTGGAGTGTGCACACATTTGAGTACCGTACATCAAAACTAGGGACATTTCAAATCTGAGTTTTTTTTGTGCAATCACTATCATATGTACAACGTCTGAACAGTTATTTATGTGCAACGTTGTGGATATTTTTACGTGTATTGATTTTCTTAATCATGCAGATACTTTCAAAAAGAAATAATTCTCATAAAAACAAATGACGGCCTGCCGCGATGTTAGCCATACTGCGGCGACGGTGTGCGATACTGCAGCAAGGGTGGCGGACCAGTCGGACTGCTGCTACCCTGCGCGAGCCTAACGCGAGGTGATGCCGTACTGCAGCGAGGTAGCAGCAGGATCGCATTTTTAGGATTTTTCTTTTGTTTTTTCTTCTAGATTATCCAGTTTTTTCGTTGTTTTTGCTTAAAAGTTATGTTTTTTTTGTATCAAAATCTGTTTTTTTTAGGTTGTACTTGTTATCAACAAAAGCTGCAGAAAAAAATAAAAAACGACAACACGGAAATAGAGAATCGTATTGGAGGTAAAATTTATACGTTTTTTTTTTAATTTTCCATCCATTATCATCAACCTATTTTGTATTTTCAGACATTTAAATTCGAGATTTTCGATCAAGTTCATGCATTCGACAAACAGTGAAATTCCAAAGCTTTCAAGTGAGTTTTTTCACCTTTTAGAAGAGACGAAAGCGTTTGAGAAGCTTTTTTTCAGTAAATATTTTCTATTTCCAGAAACTAAGTGAACAAAATGAAGGATGCCGAAACAACCTATTATAGGGTTGAAAAAATTAGACCATTGGAAGAAAACCAATATGGCCTAGGAAACCAAATGGGCGGGGCTAAATACAGTACATTTTCGTTGAAAAAACATGAGAAAAAATAAAAAATGATAATTTCCCATTATAAAATGTAACAAATCCACGTGTACATAGAAAATTCTACTGTACGTAGCCATGCCACGTTTCACGTTTTTAAAATAATATTTATTATCGTGTTCTAATTTTTTCGTACTGACAATAGACAGTTTGCGAAACTTGTCGGAAACAACACTATCAAATATGCTGTCAATCGTTGTGCAGAATATAATTGTTTTTTTCGTTGTAAAAGGTAAACTCTGGATGAAGTGGACCATACCTGGCCTAAGAGGGAAAAAGTATCGTGTTATTTTTTTGGTCTAAAATTCACAGTGACATTTTCAAGAAAATTTTTTAGGTCACGTCACGAGAATTAAAAAACTGTTTTTCTCATAAACTTAGAGTTACTTCTTTTTGTTTTTCCGTCGTTATTCTCGATTACAAAAATATTTTCCCAAGATTTTCACAGTGAACAATTTTTTGAGAAATTTTGGTACCCTCTTAGGCCAGGTATGGACAAAAAATTTCTGAAGTTTTTTTTATATATAAATTTTCGAAAATTCCTCCAAGAGATTACCTATGTTTTATTTGTGATATTCTTTTTATTTCTTATTATTGTTTTATTTATATTATGTACAAACAGATTTTTTCCTATTCGTTTTTTTTTCTTCAATAAAACTTGATTCTTTCACCCCTTCTTTTTGAAATATGCAATTTTAGAGAAAAAATGAAAATTTTGCGAGGCCGCGGACGGAGTGTTGCGACCCTGCTGACGAAGTGTGCGACCCTGCTGACGAAGTGTGCGACCCTGCTGACGGACTGTGCCGGCCTGCTGTCGACTAACCTGCAGGGTCGCGGCTAGCCTCGCTGCAGGATAGCGCTAACATCGCGGCAGGCCGTCATTTGTTTTTATTATAACGTTATTTACACATTTTAACAAGAAAAACAACGTTACTCCGTGAAGACACATGCCCTCTGTTTATCGATATCATTCTCAGTAACTCGCTGTGTAGCTTCACGGGCGAAACTCCGGAACCATGCGAGGACAACAGTCTAGCTACGCCAGGAACCACTGTGTAGCTACCCAAAAATGTCTTCCCCATTATGTCTCACACAATGCGTACAATGTGTGGAGCTACAGTGGAGCTCCGCAAAACTCGAGAATTGTGCGGAGCTACACTGGTGTCCTCGACTCTTTCCCGTTTGCTGAAATTTCCGTAGTTTCGCCCGTGGAGCTACGCACCGAGTTACTGAGTTGCTCACATTAATTTGAGAAAAACACGCGCGCGTTTTTTCGGCTTTCTTCTAAGTTTCATTTTTTCTCGAATGATTCACAGTTGTACGAAGTAAGTAATACTCTTTTATGCTTAGGTTAGAGCTGTGAATCAATAAAGTATTAATGACACGATGAATTAATGTAATGCGGCGTCCAAAAGCAAAAAATGAAAATCGCGTCCAATTTCGCATAGAAGGGTACCAAAGCCACCACCGCATAGAAATACGTACTCGTTTCATTTTCAATTTATAGTTGCATACATTTTTATGACAAACTTACTTTCTATTTATGCGAACTTTTTTGCTTTCAACCCTTTTTATGAAATTTTAAAATTTTTCTAGAAAATTTTCTTTTCCAAGCTTCATTAATTTTACAGATGATGTCTCTTGAACTACCGGTCGAAAAAACTGACATTGGAGCTGCGGCTCCACCGAAGTTGGCTCCAGGAAATTTAGGAGAACCGAAAAATTTCAAAACCAACATCACCAAAATTCTTTTGCAAAAGAACATTGTTATTTACAAGTATGATGTTGAAATTGAATTGATCTACGAGAAAAAGAATGGAGAAGAAGGACGAAAATCGCTGACAAAGGGACCAAGAAATGATTGTGATTCGACACTCCGAACACAGCGATCGAATTCTGCACTCAAATCACTCTTCAATCAAAACTTGGCGACGTTTAAAAATGTTGATCTTTTCTACGATTCACAAGCCAATCTTTATTCGACTACTCAATTCGCTGATATTGTAAGTTAAAACTAGAATATACTCTTTTTAGTTTTTTTTCCCGCGTAGATAAAAGCGGAGAAATTCATATCTGCTCGAATTGTCATGTTTTTTATCCGCTTTACAAAGCGAAAAAATGTTTCTGAATAGCCTCATTTCTCGTTTTCTTCTCAAATTATTTCAACCAGCTAAATATACACGATTTCATTGTTAAAATTTCAGGTGGGAAACGTTAATCCAAAATTAGTTGTTCCCAAAGATGTTGATTGTAAATCTGTGGAGGTGAAACTCACCAAAGTGGCCGACAGTCATCAAGTTTCGACAAATGATGTAAAAAAAACTGTCAATCCGGTTTTTGGAAAAACTGATCTGACCTTGCTTGAAGCACTCAACACCATGATCACTGGTTCCTGCTCGAATAAGGAGAATATGATCACTTATAAAGGTGTTCATTTTTCCCTTTTCCCGGGAGAACTCGGTTTCCAAGAACGAGATCTGCCAACTCTCGATGGAGGACAATACTCGGGTGTTGGTCTGTCAAAAGCAGTGAAGACGTTGGAAGGAACAACCAAAGGTCAAGTCGAGTTGCATTGTGTGACAGAAGTTAAGAAAACAGCCTTCCACAATGATTTCGAAAATTTGGTTGACAAGTTCACATCTCTGCTTAAATCGAAAAATGAAAATTTCAATCGTAACATGTCATCAACTGATCCAAGTGCCAAGTTTTTGAAAGATAAAGTCAAAGGTAAAACATTTTTCAGAAACTTTCAAAGTGTGGGATTTCTTTCAGGATTAGCAGTTCGTTTGGATTATGGAGACAACAAAGGCTTGGGATCAGATGCGAAATCGATTGTTATTGGAGGTTTTGGACCCTCTGCAGCTGACGCCAAGTTTGAATGTAAAGGCAAAAAAATCACAGTCCAGAGATATTTTGAAGAAAAATATAATCTCAAACTTAAGTATGTTTTTCCGGCAAAATGTTCAATATTTTTCGAACGAAACATTTCAGATATCCTAACCTCTTCACGGTTTATGACTCGAAAAAAAAAGATCTTTACTTTCCGGCTGAATGTCTTGTAGTGGGCGAGAATCAACGAGTCACCATCCAACAGCAAACTGTGCCAGGACAGCAGGTTATGGTGAAGGCTAGCGCTGTTCTTCCATCTGTCCGTGTTCAACAGACAGCTAAAATGACACAATTCGTTGGAATCACTAGTTCTAACAAAGAATTGAGCAAAATCGGAATCTCTGTCGATGCTAATGGCCCAGTTGTTGTTGCGGGACGTGTTATGCCAACACCAATGATTTCATCAGGAGACGCTAGAGTTAATGTCAGAGATAACTGCAAATGGAATGTTCAAAAGTACAAGAAAGCAGCATCTTTGCCAGAAAAATGGGCGTTTTATTCAATCAGTTCTGGAACAAATACTTCTGTTTTCATCAATGCCATCAAACACAGAGCAATTTCAACTGGTATGAAATGGACTGAGCCGAAGAAAATCGAGATTGGAAATGAAAGATTCGACATCGAAAAAATTATTTCTTCCGAAAAAGAACAAGGAACAAAATTCATTCTCTTCGTTGTCCGAGATCAGTTGAATCTGCATCGTAAGTTTTTTTCACTATTAGAAAGGCCGAATATGTACTATTTTTCAGAGTCCATTAAATTGTATGAACAAAAATTCGACATTTTGACTCAAGAAGTTCGTGCTACTCGTGCGAGAAACATTGTTGAAAAAGGACAACCACAAACAGTGGAGAATATTGTTCACAAAATGAATTTGAAGTTAGGCGGTGTTAACTGGGAAATTCCCGGCTATATGGCAACAAAAACCGATTATCTGAATCCAAATTACAACAGATTGTTTTTTGGTTTTGAAAGTTCGAGATCACTTGGAGATGATATTGTAGTCGTTGGATACTCAGCGAATGCTACGAAAAACTCTCAAAACTTTATTGGTAATTACAAATTTGTTCAACAAAGCAAAGACGTAAGTTATCTCTCTTTTTTCAGTCTTTGTGAAACAATATATTATTTCAGATATACGGTCAAGTTTTGAAGGTGGCAGTCGAAGAAATGGTGATGGAGTTCAAAAAAACAAGAAACCAACCACCAAAGCATTTGTACTTCTATTTCAACGGTGTCTCGGAGGGACAGTTCGCTTTGGTCGCAAACGAATATGTCAAAAAAATCAAAGAAGTTTGTACAAAAATGAATGCTTCTTACAAGCCACATATCACTATTGTGTGCATCTCGAAAATTCACAATGAACGATTTTTCAATCAGGTTTGTAAACTAGCATATTCAAAGCTTGAAAATCACTAAGCTCAACGCGTGACATACCTGTCACAAGAGCGTACTGAAAATTCTCAAAAATTTTGTCACTGTGGAAAAAACCCAAAAACAATATTTTTGTTACTGTAAATGTAGAGATAATACTTTAAATTTAGACGTATTTTGTCTTAACAGGAAAATGAGACAAAATACGTCTGAATTTAAAGGATTATCTAAAAATGTCACTGTAAAATTTGATCAAAAATTTTTTGAAATTTTGTCACGGTACTTTTCTACCTCTTGTGACAGGTATGACGCGTGATCAAGAAATGCGGAATTTTTTGGCGTTGTACTTCGTAACTGTTGCCAACTTTAAAAATCATAAAAAGTCAACTCATTCATTTATTTAAAGAAAATTGCCGGAGTCAAAGCAGCGGAACAAAACATTCCACCAGGAAGCATCATCGACAAACAAATTGTTTCGCCAGTTTTGAATGAGTTCTACTTGAACTCACATTCTGCGTTCCAAGGATCTGCTAAAACTCCAAAGTTTTCGCACGTATCCGATACATCAGTTCTTTCGATGAACGATCACGAAGGCATTGCTCATCAGCTCTGCTACCTTCATTCGATTGTTTCGTCAACAACTTCGATGCCAGCTCCAGTTTTGATCGCCGATAGATGCGCCAAACGAGGAGCTTCAAATTATCAAAACTCGTAAGTCCGAAAAGTTGAAGATTTGCATGTTCAAAACATTATACATTTTAAGCCGCAGCGACAATCGCTCGCTTGTGTCTGGAGAATCGAACATTGATCTTGAAGCATTGAACAAGGAACTTTCATACTCGGAGAAAGAGCTTTTCGAAGTTCGTTTCAACGCTTAAACATCATGATGTCAATGACTAATCTTATTTTCACACTTGCCTTGTTTTCAAAAACCGTTTTTGTGCCTATGTTCATGGTATTTCCAATTTATCTTGTTATGTAATTTTTCCATAACGTTTTTCACGCCAAATATGTAATAAAGTTTCATATGGAAAACATTGTCATATATTATAGAGGTAAAAAAATTAGCGCCGAAATCGAAACTTTTCAAATTTCTTCTAGAAATACACGTAAAGACCGTTTTTAAAAATTTTATACAAGAGGGTCTGAAAATTCTCATGAGACAAAATCACGGTCTGCCAAAAAATACAAACACAATGAAAAATTTTCATTGCGTACAAAAACAACACCGCACACTAGTAGAGGCGGAGGAAGTGTGTGCAACAATGCCGCAAACTTTTTTCTCTTTATTTTCAATTGTTTCTTGAGAAAAAAATAGATTGATCAAAGTATTTATGTGAAATTTTTATGGAGAATCATTTGTGAATGAACTCTTCACACCACAAATACAAAATTATCAACAAAACTATCGAAAAATTTTAAATTTTGAATTACCGCTGAAATTAATAAAATTTCGGGTACTGTAGCCACAAAAGTGTGCAATGGCGGTTTTTGTAATTTTTGGCAGACCGTGAAATACGTCTAAATTTAAAGGAAAAGATACATTTGTCAAAAAATGTCATTGTGAAACTTACAAGGGAACTATGATAGCTTACTAACGGACTTTGAAATGAGATATATGCTCATCGATAGAGTTTTTTATGCTGATCAAGATCCCGTAGCTAACTTTTGCAAAGCTCCAGCCAGAAAGCTGAGAATCACGTTTTTGTGATCAGTCCGAAATTTTTAAATGCATCCTAACTTTTTCAAAGTTTCATACTCATGAAAATTAACTAGTGGATCTGATAGAAAATTCAATTGTCTACACGATGGTTTAATTGAAATTTCAAAAAAGTTTTGAAAAAAGTGTTTTTTCTGAAAAAACATGAAAAATCAGAAACAATTTCTAAAATTTAATAATTTTCACGTTTTTCAATGCAATTTATTTTTATTTTTCACGTTTTTTTGATCTACCTTTTTTATAAAAAGTTTCGGGCTCATTTTTTCAGCGTTACAAATACAATTTCGAGGTTTTTAAGTTCTCCTATCGTTCTTGGCATGCCAAATAATCCTTTAGTAGTCTCTCATTCCTAAAATAATTCAAATGAAACAAGATATTTCAAATTTTGTGCTCAAACTTTGAGCTCGATTTTTAGCTTTCTGCATGGAGCTTTGCAAAAGTTAGCTACGGGATCTTGATCAGCGTAAAAAACTCTATTGAGTGACACATGTCTCATCTCAAAGTCCGTTAGTAATTTTTCACAGTTCCCTTGTTAGTCAAAAGTTTTGTCACGGTACTTTCCTACCTCTTGAGGCAGGTATGCTTTTATTTTCTATTTCGATGTAAATTTCACACATCGAAGGTTGAAGTCTTCAATATTGAGATTTTGTTAAACACGAGAAGTTGATTTCTGAATAACCAGGTGTCTTCAAGTTCTTGAAAACAATTCATTTCCATAATTTTTCGACATGCACTTTTGCAGAATCCGTGGGATACATCCGTTTATCTCGCTGTGTTTTATTTTCATAATCAATTGAAAACAACCGTACCGGATGTTGAAATCGTTTCGAGATATCGTTTTTTTTTTCTCAATGAACCTTTAAACTACACTACTGTTCAGTATTATTTCTGTTTTAAAATTTTTCAACATTTGTCATTTTCAAAGCGTTTAATATTGTTCGAAAAGGGTTTTTAGGGCTTCAAGATTATCCAAAAAAGGTGATTTTGGTATTTTAATGCTTCATGTTTAAGTAGAATACAATTTGATTTAATATTGCCATGTTGTTTACACTTCAAATTAACGCAATTGCCGTGTTCTTTTATCATCTTTTCTATTCTTTCTCATCTTCTTTTTTCACAGCAGTTGGTCCCCGTTTTCTTTTTTCCAAACTGATAGAAGCAAAATGACAACATTTTGAATCTATTCTTTCTACTTTTTTTTAGTTTCTCAGCGTTATGTTCTCATTGTTTTTTCCATCTGAATCATATATATATGCTAGAGAAAATTCGAGATGTTTCAATCACTTATTAATTTTTTTTTTCGAAAGTCTAAAAATCTTGTCTGTTTTGTTTTCTCGTGTACGGCTGTATCGTATCAGAATGAATTGAAGCCTTGAACCTTGCAAACCTGAGAACGTAGGAAGCTTCTAGCATTCGCTTATCATCTAACTTCCATTCTTTCTAAACTAAATATGTCAGCAGAACTTTTCTCACTAATGAAATATCATCATAAAACACTCAATTTATTAGTTCAGCGAAGAGAAAAACTATTGAAATGTGAAACATGTGGGTTTTTCTTGTTCACATCTTCCGTGATGAATTTTTGCACGCATTTTTATCAATGGGCTTATTCACAAAAAAAAAATAATGTAAATAACACAATGAAAAACAAAAACAGTTTATTCATCCGATGTCGAGAAAAATTTTTTTTTACATCCTTTTTTTTCTCGTGAATAAGCCCATAATGGATTCCAGAAATGAAGGCGATTCTGTCTGTAGCCAAGTCGATATTGGGCAATCGACGAGGAGTTGAAGACAATGTATATAATGGATCGATGATACGAAATAATGAGAGGGCTGTGCATTCGTTTCGAGTTTATATTAATGGGAGTCGCAAGAAAAATGATGTAGTTCATGGTAGGAAAAATATGTGATATTTTTAATTGTTTCATTTTACAGCTTGGCTACGCATCTCCAGTTCTTCAATAACAGTAGAAATATCGAAAAAGGAATGTTTGATTTGGCCACTTCCACTAATTCGAAGATATGGATATACATCAGCCGGTGTATTCTTTTTTGAAAGCGGAAGGAGATGCGAATCTGGCGAAGGGACTTTCACATTTCAAAGTAAAAAAGCTGAAGAAATATTCCAGGTTAGGTTTGAAGTTTGAAAATAGAAAATGACCAAGAATTTTACAGTTGATTCAAATACTAATCGAACAATATTCTAACATATCTATTGAACAACAGCAACAACTTATGGAGTTTCGATATCAAAGACAGCAATCCGTGCCCATTTCATCGAGAAGATTGTCAACATCAAGCAATAATTCATCTGTTTTCGGTGTTAAATTTTCACCTTCTTTATCAATGCAACCAAACGCTGCCAGAAATTCAAATTCATCAATAACTTCGAATAATACTACAATAAGAAATGGATCGACAGTTAGACCAATGCCTTCGTCTGTTCAAAGATTCAGAAGTGAAGGTAAATCGAATGTTAAATTATACAAAAAAAAATAATATTTAAATACAAAAAACATGTTTTCAAATTTTGTTCACCTTAAAACCCCCTTATATTTATTTTTCAATGTAAAAAAGTTGATTTTCATTCCGCGCACCTGGTGTCTGAAAATATCGCCTAGAAAGTTAAAATATGACGGTGAACACGAAAAGTTACGTCTTCTTCCGAAAATTTTTCATTAGCTGCATACCCGGCGTAAGACTGTGGAAAAAAAACCAAGAAATATGAAGTTTTTCTTTGAAAATACGATATTTATAATAAAAGTGGCTTATTTCTCTAACTTTCCAAAAAATGTCTTTGTGAAAAAACTTCTGAATTTTTTTGTCACGGTTCAGAATTCCATCTTACGCCAGGTATAATTGGCTGAGAAAAAAAGGGCCGAAAAAGCTGTGGCGTCACGAAACCGGAAAAAAAACTTTCCAATTAGTGTATAGGTAAGATCAGCTTCGGAAAATTACAGTAATCCACCTATTTTTCGACATATACATATTATTAGCCATTCACAAATCGCTACCACGCGGTTACTGTAGTTCAAAATTTCAGCAGCAAAAATATCCAGAACAAGTTTCTTCAAAAATGTAACAAGTCGACATTTCGACTTTTTAGACATGTAGAATCAGATGCTGATATTAAAATATATTTTTAAAATATATGTATACATTGAAAATCACTTTTAAACTGAGTACACATAATGATTATCAATAGAGCGCGTGGTACCGATCTGTGACCTGCTAATAGATAGCGCGACATAAAATTGACACGAAGAAATATTCGTAAGAAGATTCAGGAAAAAGGGCACGAAAGTTATTTTCATCGACCACGTGAGGTTTTCAAAGTTTTGAAGTCCAAAAACGTAGCTAACGAAATACCCACTGTGCTGAATAATATCATAACAAGTTGTTATGAGATTATTAAGCACAGTGTGTATTTTGTTATAAACAACATTTTTCTAGGAATGAATTCAGATGTATTGGCAATGAATTCATCTTCATCTTCGGGCAGTACAATGAACGACAGTGTTGGTTACTATTCATATCATCGATCTTCTTATGATCCAAGAAACAGAGGAAGTTTGCTCTCACAAACTAGTCAACGACCTAGGTAGTTTCTCGATTTTTTTCATAACGACGGGTCTGTTTTTCAGAAGTGTGACAGATTCTAGCGATTTTATGGATTCATCGTACTCCAATGGTTCTCATCATTTACCACACGATAGTTTCCATGTTCTTCGCTCTCCTACTCACAACTATCATCATAACCAAGATTCAAGAATACTAGGAAATATTGTGTAGGTTTTTCGGAAAACAATGCTGTTTGAAATGTGGGAATGACAAATATTCGATGTGGACAACTTATTTTCAAAAAAATGCGTCCGAGAAAGCTCAGAAGTTTTTTGAAGTATACTTTCAGGCCTGTACTGGTCTTAAAAAATTCCGAGTGAAAACGGTCTAGTCTACACAGCTTTTCAAAACAGCTACAAACAAGCAGCTGGAAAACTTCAGTGACTCGGTACCATATTAGTGGTGTCCAGAAACATAATGGTTATCGAGAGTCGATTCGAGACGAGTAAACATACAGGTGCGGTGTCACACCGTGTGATTTTTCACTTTCGCGCAACTCTTCTATGAACACAACACGTTTATTTTCAGAACCGAAAGAACTAACCGAAGTGTATATAACTCACCTGTAACCGATTTTTCAAATGGAATTTTACCATCATATATTAATATATCACCAAAAGAAGTGCCAAATACTCGTCACTTTTTTCCGTCTTCATCAATAACAGCTGCGGCTGCTTCTGAAGTGTCAGCTGCAATCAATGCAATGTCAGCGAATAATGAGTTCCTCACTAGAAAAACTCCACCAACATCATGTATAAATAGGAAAATATTCGATGGAAAATCGAAAAAACGAGAAATAAATGAGAACGAAACAACAAATACGCGAATCCAAAAACCGAACGATTCGAGAATTCCAGCGGTAATAGAAGATGCCAGATTAGCTGCTATAAATGTTCGTCGCGATGATAACTATGTGAATCTAGAAGACATTCAGGTAACTAATATCAAGATTTCCTGAAATAGTGAAGTTCGAGGCTTTAAACGTTTATTGATGACAATTTGTCATCTATTGTCAATCCGGTCAGATCATCCAACGGAAAAAGTGATCTACCACAAAAAATCGATGAAAGAGCATGTAAAAATGAGAGATTCAGACGGTAGATCAATTTCTCATTGGATGATCTGGCTGGATTGACAATAAGAAATCCTAACATTTTTCAAAATCCTTCCATGAAGAATTATAAAATTGATCCCAAATTTCACAAGTTCTTTCTATTTAAATTTCACAAAACTTTCACTCATTCTCACATTTTTATCACAGTTACAAAAAAAATTCTGAAAATTGTGTCACACTCTTACGCCAGATATGGCTGCGGTATGTTTGTAGGATACTTTTCAATATAATACCCGTTTATTATTTGTTCAGGAGTCGAATATAATGCGAGGAGTGGACCATGAAACATTGATAAAAAAACACGGAAGATCTGGTTCAAACGTTAATCGAGCTTCGACAGCCTCTCCAAAACCACGAACAAACTACACATTACTTGTTCCTGTGTCAGAAGATGAAGGAGGAAGAACCAGTCGGTTTGTTTTTTTTTGGACAAGAAGTTAAGCATTTAGATGTTTTCTTTTCTTCGATAAGCGCAAATTTACAACACTCTTTGCTCTGAAAACTGCTCCGATATTCAATTCCGGAAATTTTGCAGAGAAAACTTTCTGATCCGTAATTTTCAATCTGTATTCTGAAAAATTCAAATCAATTTCAACTATTATGTTCAACATTTATCAAAAACTCAATTTTACGTCGGACAAATGAAAAAGTTAAACTAGAAAAAAAAAGGTTTGCTCTATTGCTTCATTAAAAATCAAAAATATTCTACGTGAGACATGTTTACTTTTTTCTGAAACTCTCACGTTTCATTCCTATATTTTTCTTTCATTTGTCTCTCGTAAGAGGGCTGAAACAACGTGATATCCCCATAAAATCCGGTATCCAGAAATTTTTGTGCATGGTCATAGGAAATGCGTTTTTAAATCTGTTGTTGGTTAAAAATAGTGTTCTGCCTTTTCAATACTTGCTATTGATTTAATACCTATGCATATACAGGTGTTTTATCACAGATTGAAAAATAATTTTGACAGGTGCATTAGTTAAAAATTTTGCACTATTTTTTTCTTTCGTGTTTATATTTAGAAAAACCGTGTACCAAATAGATATAATTGTTTTCAGTCGCAAACCATTAACGTCTAATGGAACTATTCAGATCTTTTCTCCACGTGGAGAAAAGCGGAAAAATAGTTCTGGATAGTCGCATAAATTTAAAGAAAAATGTTAATTAATCTAACAATTTCACTGTAAAATTTAGTCAAAAATTCAGTGAAATTTTGTCACGGTACATTTTCTACCTCTTGTGACAGGTATGGTTTTGGTCATAAAAGACTTTTGGTTTTTCTTTATAGTGAAATCATTTTATGCACCTTTTTTAGAAATGCAAATTTCCCGAATATTCAAATTCGACATCAATTGTTTTCCGGTGGCGTTTTTTAGAAAATTGAAAATTGACAAATGCAAGGCGGCAAAATATTAAAAACGTACAGCTAGTAGTAGCGAATTTAGGGTGTTCGATGAAAAAGTTATGTTTACAGTTGTTCGTCGGTTGGCCGTTTCTTCGATATAAACTATACTCAAATTGATGTTGATCGGACGGAAGCTTTGAAAGGAACTATGAGAAAAACAAACAAATAAGAGTATTATATCCATGTGAAAAAGTTCTATATCTAAATTGGTCACAAGTAAGTTTGATTCGCCAAATTAAATGAGAATCTAATTAAATTAGCAAAACATTTCAAAGAGCCTATTAAATTTGTCATAAATTTCAAATTCCAGGAAATTTAATATCGATGCACTAGCGGGGTTGTATATGAAGTCTAACTATTTTTTAACCCATATTTTTGGGCTGTCGACTTTCGAACTTTTTAAAAATGATTATCCCTATATAATAATGCATGAAACTGGTCCCTATTTTAGTTAAATCATTTTTCAATTTTTGTTTTTCTGATTTTGCAAACATATAATTTGTTATTTACAGATTGCTCATCGTTCCAAGTATACAGTCAAATTATGCCTCTATTCTAATTATTTATTATTCCAGGCTCTCAATTATGATTTTCTTTTCCAATTTGTTGTGATTTCCTTTTATTTATTCATTTTTTTTTTCCGAATCCGGTGTTCCAATTATTTCCAAACCTAACCATATTTTGCAGATTGTAATTATAATTCTCTACTCGCCCGAAATATTGTGAATGAAATCTAACCAAATAAATGTTTAAAGATTACATTTTCTTTTTTAGAGGTTTGTATCTCTGGGAACAATCCGGAGCAGATCTCTTCAACAACAAAAAATGCCAGTTTTTTATGGGCGGAGTTATTGAGGATATTTTGCGTCCTTTTTCTTCTTCTTCTTTCCTTAATTCATCTCACATCACCAAACAAAACCCATTTCTATTACTTACTGCTTTTTCGTATTTTTAATTCGTTTTTAGTTTACCCTTCCAAAAACACATTCTATATGATGGTTTTCTAAAATTCAATCTACAGTAATCAAAATTTTGTTGGCTCATTAAATAACTTTTTGACTTTACATGTATGGATGAATAAAATAGGCCAAATATGGTGTTGTTTCAAGATCGAAAATATCTCGATTTTTTTCTAAAATACAAAATCTAACATATTTTTGATTATTTTCTCGAAACTTTATCCATCCAAAGGTTCCTCTAACGTGTCAAAGAGGGTCCTTTATTTATTATTTATTTTTGTGGAATTAGTATTTTCAAATTTTGTTATTTTTTTCTCGTTTGTTTTTTTAGTCAAAATTTGCAAATAATTGAGTTGAAATACGCAAGTATTTCAATATTTCCAACAAAAAAAAACGATTGATTGGGAGTTGCTCTGTCAAGTTAATATGAGTTTTTTAATAGAGTGGACATTTTGAAAAACTGTTCTTTTTTATAAGTGTTCATGAAGTTTCTGAAGCATCTCTCAAGATTTTATTTCTATCTTCAGAATGTTTGTATCAAAACATAAAGCTGCTTTTTTATTTCGTAAACCAAGCATTTTCCCTGGAGATTTTTAGAGAAGGTGCTCATCAATTTAAAACCGTAGTCACTTTTTTATAGACCGCCCATTCGGAAACAAAAACTCAAATGGTAGTTTCGTTTTTTTTGGTCTCCGATGTTTGTCAAAAACAAAAAAAAATGAAACATCTTCTACAGAAAACACCAAAAATCAAAAACAAAAAAAGCAATAGTATAACCCGAACTGACATCAAATCTAATTTTTAAATTTTTTTGTTTTCATTTCATGAATTTGAAATGTCAGTAAACAATGGTTCGTTTCTCTTTGTTCCAATTTCATTTCTTTCTTTTTTTTTGTTTGAAAAGGGCGAATATATAAATGTCAGTTGTCAAAGAGGTCATAGTTGTAATTGGGTTACTGTCGTAAGCAGAGATGGACACAACTGCAGGGGTGTCGAATGAGCCACCAGCAGGCACCTGCTGTCGCTATGTGTTCTCATTATATTGTTTTTGAGTCATATTTAGAAAACTTGCAAATGAAAGAACAGCACGTCCAAATCTGTATTTTGCAGGGATGTCGTTTGGGTCGTTTAAGGGGGCCACATGTGGGGCCCGAGGAGGAAGTTCCGTTGCACCGACAGTCCTGATATTTTGTGATACTCATATTTATTATTCTCGAAAACAAAAACAAATTTCTTTTTCACCCCTGAAAAAGTTGAGCGGGCTCTAAAAAGCCCACAACGACAGCTCTGGCTTCCGCAACTCTTTTCTGAAAACACATTCCGTATAATTGTTCCATTTTTTCTTATTTTTGAAAGTGTTCAGTTTCTTATTTCGAAATCATAAAACGTTGGAGCAGTTATTCATTGAGATTTTTGCAAGTTCCGAATTTTTTCAGAGATCTGTCTAGAAACCACAATGAAAAAGAAACAAAAACAAAAAGTTTGATCCCGAAGTAATCTCTAATCTTAATTTTTTTGTTTCGGGAAAATACTTTTTTTTTCGAACGTAAAAGTATGAGTCCCACGAACTTTTTTGTTGGTGTTTCGGGTGAGAAAGTTTAATTATATTAGATCTCACAATTCACAAAACAAAGCTCAAAATTTGAATGATCGAAATCACTAGAAGTATTGTTTGGGCTGTCCGCAGGCATCAAAAGCTCTCCTTGTGTTGTGCCGGAAACATCCCAATCGGGCTCCCTTTTCTTGAGTGGTCCAAGATGGCTCAACCCGCCCGCTCAAAATCAAAAGTCCCAAATTTAAGAAAAGAAAATCTGGAAACTTTTACGCAGAAATTAGCACGCAAAATTAGCCGCAATATTTTGAGAGCAGGGATGCCGTGCTGGGCTTTTTCCCGAGCTCGTTGATTTTTTCGAAAGACAAAAATATCGCGTTTTTGACTATGAGTTTAGTATCAACACCTCACCAAGTCATATTTTCCTTGTTCTTTCATCTCCAGGTGTCAAAAAAGTGAGAACGTAAGCCAAAAACGAGATATCAGCAAACGAGACTGAACGGACCACGAAAAAGACCGAAACGGCAGCCTTGTTTGAGAGTGAAAAAAATGCAACAACCTATCTACCCGCAAACGATTCGCAGTTTTTGCGGTTGAAATACCCGCCAATCTGGGGATATGCTCGCAACATTTTGCGGTCAGTTTTCAGAATTGTCTTCATACAAACGATCGTATTTGAGGGCTTCTGATTTGTTCGAAAAAACCAAACTATTGGCTGTTTTTCATCTCAATCCTTTTCCAATCCTTACTGCAGAAAAGTATCAATTATTCAAATTCAGCAAACATTGTTAGAAACGTGTTTATGACACAAGTCTGTTTTTTTTGCCCACATTTTTTCTTGTTTCTCCTTTTTCCGCCTCCGTAGTTTTTATTATTCAAAATTTTATTTTGAAATGATTTCCGTTTCTTTTTTTAGTCGGATTTCGTTCGTTTCAAAACTTTTTAGGGCTTCACTAATATAAAAGTACTTTGAGGTATACTGTAGTTATCATGTCATTATACAACAGTAGTTCGAATCAATTTTGAAGAGTTGACAGTTTGAACTTTGAATCTTTTTTGAAACATTCTTTTATTTTGAAGTGGAGCTCCTCTTGGGACAATAAAAAAATCCCCTAAAAAATCTCGTTTTTTTCAGAAAAAACTTTGGATAAGAAAAAAAGATGAGAACTTTTAATATTGTTCTATTGGTTGTCACAATTGGATGTTCAATGGGTTTGCCTTTTTATTCAAAAAGAGAATTGGCTCCTTCTTTGACACTACAAAGATTAAACTCATTGAAAGATAGCATCGATCAATTGAATGATATCAAAAAAATAATGAGATGCCAAGAAAAAGGTAAATACAAAAAACACACTTGACATTTTGAAAAACAAACAAAAAACATCTTAGCCGCTCGAAGCCGATCAAAACGCATGTTATCACCATCGCAACGACTTTCGGATCTTATTGATCCACTTTGTGAGTTTTTGGAATTTTATCATCAACTATTAATGAATTATAGTACTTCAAAAAAGAATGTTGGCACCATCTCAAAGATTGTCTGAAATGATTAATCCACTTTGTAAGTTTTACACAAATATATATTTTTGAATGATTAGTTTTGTTTTGCAGTTCTTCAAAAACGAATGCTTTCACCGGCATTCAGATTATCCGAAATGATTGATCCTTTGGTTCTTGGAAACGGAAGAAATAAGAGAATGTTATCACCTTCAGTTCGACTTCAAGAAATGATTAATCCTTTGGGTAATTATTTATGAATATCATCACTATATTTCATTAATTTTCAGCTTTTCAACTTCCCAACAAACGAATGATTGCACCCTCTGTTCGACTATCAGAACTTATTGATCCTCTTGTCACAACACAGAACACACCAATAAATACACAACAAAAAATAGAAAAAGAAGAAGAAGAAGAAGAAGAGTATTATGATGATCCATGTATCGCATTCTACAATGGACAACAACTTTATTTCTAATAAGACACGGGAAAAAAGCATTGAATGTTAGATAATTGTTGAATAAATAATCATTCTTTACGTGATCTTCAAATGTTGAAAAAAAAAAGATAAATTTCAAGTCTTCCATTACTATCTTTTATTTCTATCATTTCAAGATATTTCTCAAAAATCAATAATCGTAGATGTAAGATTTGGGTCATTTTGTCGGGCTGAAACGCGCCTAGAATTTATCCAAGAATATACAGATACAAATCATACCTTTTCTAGAGCAACATGATCATTTTTGCGGCTCTGAGAAACTAGCTTTTGAAAGTTTAGTCGACTTAGTTTTGACGTTCAAAAAACAACGGGGCCGGCCCGTTCAAATTCGAGCCAGGTTTTTGGTTTCTTGTCTTATCAAGCGCGCTTATTAAGTTTTTAGCAATTTCTGTTTCGAAAACTCAGAACAAAAATTTGAGGTGGCGAAAAAAGAGAAACCCCCAATTTTGAATTCATTCTCACGACCAGGTTTGGTCGGAAAATTTCTCGAGTCGGCATATGTCAGGCCGGGCTTTTTTTAACCGGCCGAAAAACAGAAAAAGCTCGCCCCATTTTCAATGTTAAGATGAAAATGAGGAATATTTTTATGACTGACAAGGTATTTAAAAAAAAAGAACAACTATTTATATATGGCTTTAAAGACACCCTATCACTCAGAAATAGTTTTTTCGAGTTCATAAAAATCTCAAAATTGAAAACTTCAAATTTCGATGCATGTGGTTCAAAAACCCAAAAATGTTTGAGAGAAAAAACAAAAAAAAATTTGCCGTGGGTTACTGTACCCGCACACACACACAAACGGTGTTTGCGGCCGCCTATCTTCCTGAGAACGAATTCAAAAACAGTTTTTTTTCTTTTTTTTCGACCTCACAAAGTACTTTTTTCACACGGTATTTCAAAACCTTCAGGAGGCTATTGTCAATCCAGCCAGATCATCCAACGAGGATATGATCTACCGTCTGAATCTCTCAGTTTGACATGATCTTTCATCGACTTTTTGTGGTAGATCACTTTTCCCGTTGGATGATCTGACCGGATTGACAATACCAAACGATAGGAAAATCTGATAATTTGAAAATTAGCGCTTGTGATCTACAAAAATTAAACTTGTAGGTCTGGATGTTCGTGCACGAAAAACACATTTTCTATGATCCTTTTAAAATCTTGTTTTTATCTCTAAAATTTTAAAATTAGTTGTGGAATATGTTGAGAAGTTTCATGACTTTGAAAAAGAAAAATCTCGTCGAAAAACAAAATCAGAAATTTCAGACCCGCAATTTTTACTCTCCGCCTTGAAAGCACCTTTGATCTTTTTCGTCTGTTCTCTCTTTTTTCGATGGCAGCCCTGAAATACCGTGTTCAATTTTTGAATTTCATACATCGAAAGTTGAAGTCTTCAATTTTGAGATTCTGATAAACACGAGAAATTAATTTCTGACAAGGGAACTACATATAGGTGTTAACGGACTCTGAGATGGGATATACGTGACCCGATAGAGTTTTTCATGCTGAACATCATCCCGTAGCTAACTTTTGCAAAGCTCCAGCCAGAAAGCTGAAAAACACATTTTTGTGATAAATTTGAAAATTTAAGAATTCCTCCTAACTTTTTCAAAGTTATACATTTACAAGAATAAACTAATGGATCTGATAGGAAATTTAATTCTCCACACGATGGAGATTTTGAAGTTCCGAAAAAATAATGAAAAGAGTGTGATTTTTCGAAAAAACATGAAAAATCAGAAAACAATCTTCAAAATTTAGTCATTTTCACGTTTTTCAATGCAATTTTTTTTTTCACGTTTTTTTTTGATCTACCTTTTTTATAAAAAGTTTCGGGCTCATTTTTTCAGAGTTACAACTACAATTTCGAGGTTTTTAAGTGCTCATATCGTTCTTGGCGTGCCAAATAACCCTTTAGTAGTCTCTCATCACTAAAATAATTCAAATTGAACAAGATATTTCAATTTTTGTGCTCAAACTTTGAGCTCGATTTTCAGCTTTCTGTGTGGAGCTTTGCAAAAGTTAGCTACGGGATCTTGATCAGCGTGAAAAACTCTATCGGGTAACATACATCTCTTATCAAAGTCCGTTAACACCTACTTGTGGTTCCCTTGTGAGTGACAAGGAGTCTTTAATATAACGAGGAATTTTCTATTTTTTCGTAGAGTAATTCAAAAACGTTAAAGTACTATATTCAAATAACCACGTAAATAAAAACATATTCATATTTTCGATATAATCCGTTTGAAAAACATCGAACAATGATGAAAAACTTTTTTCAGTGGTACTGTAGTAAAGGCGCATTAGTGAAATGTTTAACGTTGGTCTCCTTACGGAGTTCAACTTTTTTCCTATACTAGTTACAGGTACCAAAGACAACGTTTCACATATATGTATGCATAGACCAAAACCGGCTGAATTCAGCTGTAATTTTCTTTTTCAGTTCAATTGAATTATTTTTCAAAAACTGGTTGCATCGTTTTTCCCTATAAAACTGCATGCGCCTTTAAATGACCCGGCGACTCATCGAGAGTATTCGTTTAAATTGAAAGTATTCATCATTTTAAGACATATACGAGTTAAAACACAGTTCAAAAACATAAGAAACAAAAGTTAGACGACAAAAAAGAACAATAAATAAAAATAAAGTTGGATCAAAATTTCAAATTCTAATGAAGCAGTAGAGCGCGTTTGCGCGATTAATCCAACTCTATGATTTATTTTCTGTTCTTTGTTGTGCTGTAGTTTTCGCTATACGTTGTTTTAGACTGTTTTTTCACTCACATATGTCTTAAAATGGCGAAAACTTTCAAAATAACAGAATACTATAGAAGAGTCGCCGGGTCATTTAACTCTTTCGTTTGTTTCACTTTCTTTTTTTGGGACATCTTAATGCGATGTGCAAAGTAAGGAAAAATGCAAAAAATCTGCAAAAAATATCGCGCAAAGTAAAAGTTATTTTTTCCGATATTTGAGGAATGAAGCATTTTATTTCAAAAATAATTATGGGAAAGTGTGTAAAATTGAAAGAAAGTCATATTCCAACATGCAGATTTTCTAATTTCTCGGAAAAAATACTTTTTTTTTCAATTCCCATTTTTTGCCAGTTTTTTGCCCGTTTTTTACTTTGCACATCGCATAATCACCTTGTTTTAGTCCCCTTATAGGAGGGACAAATGAGAGAGGTAGACGCAGGAATGGAAGAAAAAAAATAGAAATGTAACGTGAGAGTTGCAGACAAAATAAACAGGTCTCACGACGAATACTTTTTATTTCCGGGAATTTTTAATGATTCAATAGAGCGAACATTCCTCTTTTGTCAGCGTCAAATCTCTCGTTTGTCCGCCCTAAAACAAGGTGTTAAAAATTGCTTTTTCGACCTCTGTAAGAGTTTTAGAACCTTTAGTTTCGATTAGTGTACGTTTTATTATTGTGGAATTCAGGCGATGGATCGAATGTTATTGTCACCTAGCAGATCTTACAAATTAGGACATCAAGAGGTGAAAATATGAACAATAGTCCGTATGTTCAAAAAATAAAATTTACAGAAATCTCGAAGGAATGGCAATTTTCGAATCACACTGCGAGACAGATATTTGGATGAAAACAATGATGGTTCTTATTCACCTGGTTCAACTATGAAGCCATTCATTTTTCCGGTACTAAAGTTTTAAAATGTTTTTGAATTCTCAGTTTTCACCAATTTCAGCAAACGTCTTCGGGAGATGATGAAATATTATCCCAAATCGGAAGTCTTGTTTTGAATGATGGCAAAAATGAAGGTTATAAAACAAGGTTTTCCTATTCCAGTTTTTGTTCCAAGATACAAATTTACAGATTCGCTCGTACCTCTTCTCTTCCTGAATGGGTTCTTGATGACAATGGAGATGTTCGGTCCGATTTGACACTCGAACAAGTAATCGACGAACATCTTCTTATTCCTTTTGCAACGGACAAATTGGGATGCCAGTAAGTAATTCGTTCTAATATCAAAATGTCGTTGATTTTTTTCAGTTTTCTCCAGAGCAATTTTATCGGTGTTCCTAACTGTGAAGAGATGAAGATACGAGATAAAATTTGTAAGGAAATTTTCGAAACCCGAGATGTGTTTTTGGTTTGTTTCACATAATTTCATAGAAATGCATTTATTTTCAGACGTTGTGTAGGAATATTTTTGGAAATTTCTTCCTTCAACGTATCATCGAGTATTCGAACCGATTCGAACAAGAATACATCACAAAATATGTTTGTTCTGATATCACCAGTCTTTGCTTGGATAAAAGTGCATGTCGTGTTGTTCAAACTTCATTAGAAGTAAGTTTACAACAAACTACAAATTATTGACCTATACGACAATTCTGAATTTCAGCGTTTGAAGCCACGTTTTGCGGACATGTTGGTTGAATCAATTCCACGCGATCGTCGTTTGATGGCAATTTGTACAGATCAAAACGCCAACCATGTAATTCAAAAGGTAACAAATTATTTTTTTTTAATGTGATCAAGCCAATTTTTAAGATTGTAAAAACAATGCCGCTCAAAAAATGGTCGTTTGTCGTAGAATTTCTTTGCAAGTGCGACGAAGAAAATTTACTGGATGTTTGTCAAGACAAATATGGATGTCGTGTAGTTCAAACGATAGTCGAAGTTTTGTCGAGTAATAATCAACACAGACGTGAAGAGAGAGAAAAGAAATTTTATTTGCACAAACTGATGACGAGAATACTATCAAAATGTCATAAACTCATTTCCAATGAATTTGCGAATTATGTCATTCAACACATTATTTCCGATTGTGGATTGTTGGCTGTTTATCGCGATGCTATAATCAACAAACATTTATTGTGAGCTTTTGATTTCTGAATTTATTGAAATGTTCTACAACTTTTGCGGGAAATCCTATCGCATATTTTTTTCTCATAAAAAATCACAAGTTTAGACGCAATTTGTTGTCAATGTCTCAAGAAAAATATGCATCACATGTTGTCGAACAATCACTGGCACATGCACCGATTAATCTTCTCATTGATATGATGGAAGAAATCTTCGATGGATATGTACCGCATCCGTTAGTTAAAAAAACAAAAAATATTTGTTTTCATTTGAAAAATTGCAGAGAGTCTGGAAAAGATGCATTAGATATTTTAATCTTCCACCAGTTTGGTAATTATGTTGTACAGCGAATGTTGAAAATTTGTTGCGATGTGATCAGTGGCAAACGGTAAATATATATAATGTTCTTCTGAAAATATTTCACTACTGTATTATATGAACAAAAAAGGTAGATAAAAAAGTAAACCCGATAAATAACAACCAAAAAAAAACGATAAAATTGAAAAAGGTATACAGTGAGAAACGAAACAGCTTTTACCACGGTTTTCTAATACCTTCACCAATAGTAAACCATAAGAATGTATGAAATTTGTTTTTCAGACGGAAAAAATTCCTGAAGTGACAAAAAAATTTCTCCGGGAAGCAAACAAAATTTCAATGTTTTATCCGAGTCTTCTTGTGGATTTTTGTTTTTTACGGGCTCCCAGAATTTACTTTTTGTTCTATAACAATTTGTTAATCAATTACGGTAGTGTTTTTTTCTGAAAACTTGTAAAATGTAATGTTTCAGTGAGACCGTACTCAATGGAATAGACTGCCGAGATAAGTTTGAGTCGTGGTTGGTCAAACTACATACGAAAGCTAAAAAAGAACAGCATCGCTTAACACGGTAATATTTTCTCTGAAAAACAAACCAAAATGATATTGAATTTTCAAGATTTTCATCCGGTAAAAAGATTCTCGACATTTTGCAATCAATGGACGAAACTTATGAATTTGGTCAAATATATTCGAGTTACAAAAACAATAATGACGATACACCGCCGCCGACAATGTCTTCAATGTTCTCTGACTCATCAATGCTTTGGCGATCTCGTCGCAATTCAATTTCTTCCATCGATTATCCATTTTGAATGCCGGAACTTATCGTTCTAAAACTCTGTACCATACCGAACCGTTAATCAATGTTTCTGTAAGTTGTTAATTTTTTTGTTTGTCTTGTCTTATAGTTTTCGTAGATTTCTTTATTCATTTATTCATCCCTTTTGATAAAAATGAAATACTTTTCACATTTTCTTATCCAAAAAATTTCATTCATGCAGAAAAAAATACAACGAAAACTATGACGATTTTTTAGTTGCCAACTCGGACTGTTTTGATTTTGCAACTGTTTTCTTTCGACTGTTCACAAATTTATGACCATCATTTCTGAATGAGTAACAAATTGGAAAAAAAAACTTCAGATACAAAATTCAACTAACTTGTTCATTTTTGTTTGGTCTCTGCAACCTTTTCCTCCTTCCCAAAACTGTGTTTTTCGTCTTGTTGTTTCTTCTCCACATTCAATACATGGTTTATGTTTTGTGAATAACTGTTCTTTGCTACAGTATCCACAAACCATGCGATTTGCCTGTTTCATTTCATGTTCACCTTTTGTTTTTTCCTCGTGACACGTATCACAAGGATACAATTTACCACAACAGGGAAATCGAAACCATCGATAACTTTTCTTATAATGATGACATGTTCCATTATTAGGAAGAGGTGCGCCATTTTCGAGTGCCGCTATTTTTACATTCTGAAAATATGTCTGAAACTACAGTAAAGTTTATATTTTCTAACCATTTTTTTGGGTTTTGAAATATTCGCAGCTATTTCTTTGTTTTCTCCATTAAAAGTATCACCTCGAAATCGGAAGTGTGAAATGGTGAACTCCATTAAACCATGACAGTTTCGACACCACGACTTGTGAGTATCTCCAAAATTGAATTTCTGTAAAATATATTAACTACCAAATATATGAGCACCATAACAAAACCTGCATATCATCTTCTCTGTCACAAGCCAAACACACAATTCTAAATTTTGATTCGAGTAGGATACAATCAATCGGTTTACATCCTTTCGATTCCAATCTTCCAATTATGTTCGAGTTCTGATGTACCAGTTCGGATCGTATTCTAAACAATATTCAAAATACGAATAGTTTCAAAATTGAAATAAATACCTCAAACTTTGTGCCTGGGAACATTTGTCACATCTCCAACCGACAATTTTCTCATCAAGCATAACATTCATATCTCTTTCCATTGAACATCTCGTACATTTTGTGCATATTCTGAATTGATTTGCTCTAATAGTCGCGATATTATTCGAAATATCTTTCCAAATCATTACGATTTCGATTGGCAGAATATCGATTGCTTTGAATATTTCATTATCAACCTTTGTACTTTCCTTTTCCGATATATCTAATTTTTCAACGTCGATAATAACATCTTCCGAAATGGTCTTTTCTTCATTCACTTCTTTTTTCTCTTTCCTTTCATTTTTTGGCATAACAAGTGTCAATCCAATATTTTCTCCAGTCATCGCTAACTTTGTTCTTCTCAATGCTTCTGTAAATATTTCAACGATACTATGATCAATCCATTTTATCAACGCTTTTCCAATTATTTCGTATGAATTTCGTTTTTTGAATAAGTTATATTTACCCTGCAAAAACACACATATCAGAATGAAGGAAAAATTTGAATATCACCTGTATTGCTTCAGAAACTTTTAATTCCAAATAAGATTGTACTAAAGTTGGTAGAGAAGTATTGGAAGACTGTGGAAGCATAATTGTTGGTTGGTCAATCGGATGATTCAAATAAATGAACAGTTTGAGGTTCAAGTTTTTCAAATCTAAAACCCAATCCGGATCAGTTATAGTATATCGGAAATCGATCGATGTTCCCTCTTCATTTTCGTTGATAACACAGTTACGGTACCTGAATAGTGTTTTATTATTCAAAATTCAATCAGTGCCACGCGATTACTGTAGTTAAAAATTTCACCGACGAATATTTCCAAAACATACTTCTGATAGTTTGAAAGGCAAATTTTTTGACTTTTGGACACTTACAATTAGAATCAGATTCTGATATTAAAGATTTCTGAAAGCTTGTTCTGAACCAAGTTAACATTATCAATAGAGCGCGTGTTACCGATTAGATTTTGGATAATATTTGAGCAATAAATATTATTCGGGTTGTTGCTTTAAATAAAATCGTACCTTTTTTTGAAAAATTCAATTTCAGCCCGATATTGATCTCTTTGAAGTTCACTTCCAATATTCTCTTTTTTCAGAGTAACCAGCATTGGAATAACTGGTTTTGTTGTATTTCGAACTATTTTCGGCTCGAAAACTTCAGGTTTCTTTGTTTTTTCTTCCGTGATTTTCTCTTTCATTTCTACATCTTCTTGATTGTCAATTATCGCAACATAGTTGTCATGTTTGAAGCGACACTTATCTCCAAATCGACATCCTTCTGAAGTTTCGAAAAATTTACAAAATACAGTAGTCTTTGAATCCTTCGATGTAGCTGGTTTTCGAAATTTCCGGTATTCGCGACGATGCGATTGAGCTTGACTTTGGCTCATTCTATGTTTTTTTTTTTGAATTTTTTTTCAGAAATACCAATTATTTTAGAAATTAAAAATTGGAATATAACCAATGATGTTCTTCAAAAACTTTTAACGAAAAATAATTTAATATCACATGAAGAAAATCAATACATATTTGACACGATAATTAAGCATCACATAATAAGTATATGAAAATAAAGCACCACTAAAGTAGATAGGAAATTGTGAAACTTATTCTTTTTTGATGAAATTTGAGAAAACATTGGTCATTCCGAAATTCGGAAGTCCCCATTCTGAACTTTCTTGTTGTCTCAATGCAAATAATTGATCGAAAATCGGATCTTTTGGATGAAACTGGACATGTTGCAATACTTCATCTGTCAATTGTTTAGCTTCATTTCTTCCCACATCATCCCGAGTTGCCAAAATTGCCGACAACAATTCAGATGGACAATTTGGGAATTTCCGAGCAAAAGAAGTTGCTTCCAATGATAAAAGAGATTTGTCTTTTAAAGAAATAACATCGCCTGCACACGAAACAATTGAAGTAAGAGAAGTGAGCTGAAAACAAAACAAGAAGGTTGAGAAAATAAAGTAGAAATGTATGCTCACTTGATCTTCCATATCTTCGTTGCTCGAGAATTCGGCCAACATATTTTCCATTCGACTAACATCACTTTTCATTCTTTTTCCGGCTGATTGTCTTTCATCATACGATGCAAATGTTAATCTTCTTTGTTCAATTGCTTTCAAATATTCACTAACAATTCTGAATTGTAAATCCATAAGAAGAGCACATCTTGTAACAGGTCGAAGATGTTTATGATCATGATGATAATCACTGATTGTCATACAAATAGTCTCTAATGCAGCACTTCCAACAAGCCATTTACGAGAGAACAATTCGGATAAATGAGGTTGAATGTCGACAATAACCTCTTCTCGAAGATAGTTCACGCTATAAAGCGAAATCGAAATAGTATGAAATAACTATAATCAAAACTCACGCAATAGTAACAGCATTATTCCATCTTGTATTTAACTGATCCATATTTTCAATGATTTGCTGTTGTGTTACCAGAGTTCTTCTTCCGCTGTTCCCATTTGTACTCGAGTTGTTCGAATTCTTTTCTCCTTCCATAGAAAGTCTGATTTGTTGCATATATTTTTCGGTTGATTCAATGCAAGTATGCAGATTATTGGCGATTGCAATCTGCCACAATGTTTATACTTTATTATCTATTTTCACCCTCTTACCATATTAGATGTAAATTCTTGGAACCTACTTCTGTCTTCGAAATACTTCACTTTGTAAGCAGTAAAAGCATCTGAAAATATACACAGATTTATCAGAAATTTTGTTTTTGTAATTTTGAAAAAAAAGCGAGCCGAATCATTTTCAGATTCGAAAATGAAGTCATAAATCAAAAGCCCATTTTCAACTTCAGTTTTTCATTTAGGAGTGAGATTTGGACCGGTCGAAAGGCCGCTTTCATCGGCCTATTTCAGAAGAGCAGGAGTGTATTGTCAATCCGAAAATTTTAGAATGGAAGAGAAATCCGCTACCGTATAGCATAAAGAAAAGAAGGTAGATCAAAAATAAACTTTGTACGCCTGAAAAATACAAACAATTTTAGTACTGAAGTTTGAGAGGAAATTCAGAAGAATCGAAAAATCATACAAAGTTTGAACATTATTTATAATTTTTACAAACTTTTCTAGCACCATTTGGCCGGAGTAAAACTGTTTTACGAGAGTTAAATTTTCAGATTCAAAAGATTATTTTTGATCTTTCACCCTATACGGTAGTTTCGACGACCACAAATTAGCTCTTCCAATGGTCAACTTTTTTCGGATTGACAATAGAAATGGTTTTCACAATTTTTCAGAAACATTATATTCTCTGCTGTGTGAAACTAACGTTCGAAAATCGGGCAGGGCCTGGCCCGGCTTTTTTCGACCGGACGAAAAACAAAATAGGCCCCTTCGACCCGTGATTTTCGGGCCCTCGAGCTACAATCTCATCACTGATGTTATCAGTTAATTACAATCACAGACGTTTCTAAAAAAACTTGTCGAGAGGTTCCAAAAATTTTTGCTGTTTCGATTTACCTTTATATTTTCCGGCTAACTCGTAGAATTCTTCGATTGTCAAATTGATGATACTTGGAATAACCTCAACACTGACCTCTTTTGCCAATGTAACCTGGAAAACATATTTTTATTATTTTGTAACAATTTCCAAAGCTGATTTCCGAAAAAAAACCTTTTATGTTGTTGATCTGTGAATAAACGCAAATGATTTTCTCAATTTCCGCACAGTTTTAAGAACCGAATGTTTACCTAATAAAACATTTAATATCTTCTTTTCATTTTCTGCAAATGTAATAAAAACGAGAAGAATAAAATTAATTTCAGATCTTGTGCAAATTTTGTCAAATTTTTCCTCGTTCTTTCAAGGCCATTAAATATTACTTCACTTAGAAGGGATGTTGAACTTGTCCCCACCTCGATCACGCTAAGAATAACCCGGCCATGGCGACAGGAGCTTTTATTTTTACCCAATCAGAACTCAACTTTTGAAATTATGAACCTTTTTTTCAACGCTCAAATAAAAAAGTTGAAATCAGGGTGTTGATCTGGCCAGCTGGGTGTCGCTTTTAGTCATTATTAAAATATCACTTTCTATTTTTTTTTTTGAATAATTGTTTTTTTTTTTCAAATCACAAAACTCTGCGCGTACCAAAAATTAAAGAAATTGTGTGTGTTCGTGACGAGACCATGTGCGCGCAAGTTTTGTGATTTGAAAAAAGTTCTATTCAGACGCCAATTTTCGGCCAAAATATTCCGAACATCGAGGCTCTACAAATACGCTATCATTATTCGAACTTTTGTTAGAATAATCGTGTTCTAAAAAAGAAACAACAGAACAACAGCTACTCATATATACCCGTGAGAAGAAAAGATTGACTCGTTTGCAAAAAATGACGAGACACAAAAAAAGTTGGAAAACAACCCACGCAAAATAAAACGTTAATTAGAGAAAACTTAGTCATTGTCTCTGCTTTTTTTCTATGTTTGTTTATCTGTGCTATTCCTCCGAAAATCTCTACAGAATTAGCGGAAAAAAACCAAAAAAAGAAACGAGATCAATTCAATGATACATTTAGATAATGTGCTGTTGTTGCTAAGATTTTGCATGTTTTTCGAAAAAGACAACCTAATTACGGTTCGGTTCTGCAGATTGAATTTCTAATGGACTACTAATGACATATTTTAGGAATTTTTTCGAATTCAAAAGACCACAGGACTACTGTAACCTTTTTAAGAATTCTGAAAATGGTTGTCTGTCAATAATAAATGAAGTACACCACTTAGCACATATTATTATATATACGATTATGAAATAGGCTGATAAAAAATATTTTTTAAACTAAATGAAACTTTTGAACTTGGGTAGAGTTGCGCGGGTGGGTGTGGTTTTTCGAAAAAAAAACGAGAAAAATACAAACATTCTGCGTTTAGGGCCGATAATCGATCGAAAAGAGCGATGCATACTGATTCCGTACAGGAAATCGGTCGAATTTAGAAAAAAAGAAGCCGGTCAATTTCGCGTCGACAATCGGCCGATTTGTTGTAGGAGTTTTTCAACGCCGGTCGATTATCGGCCGGATTCGGGTACTGATTACTACTTTGCAAGTGCCGATTATCGGCCGGATCGCATTTGTCTGTGTTACTCGATAATCGCGTTAATCACACATTAGACCCTCTGCGCGCGCAGCTATCGAGCGTTGAGTTTTCAAAGTAGGTGGTCATGAAACTTTTCTATTTATCCCCCCCCCCCCCCTTCAGATTTAGATTTGTTCCATTGTTAATAGCAGCACATTCCCCTACTGAGATTATACTATTTCTTAAATTTGAAAAAATACGCATTTTAGTGAGATGCAGACTCCGCCCCCTTTAAAAGTATTTTATGCATCGAAAGGATCTATATAGATCCCACCCTCTTTTTCATTTTCTTCTCACATTTTTCTGAGAATTCTCCACTTCGGAACATACCATCCGATATCTAACTATCATTAAAATGAACTCTTCAATGGTTTCGTTGTTACTCACAATTGTTGTTTTATCGTCTGTTGTCAATTCTTTCTATTTGGTCAGTTTTGTCAATGGAAAAGAATGTCAAGACTCGACTTGAGCAAACGTTCTGAGGAGCATCTTTTAAATTTTTCGAAAATATTCTATATTTTTCCCCCACCTTCGAACTAGTTAAAGGAGGGGATCAGACATGTTTCAGGGCCGACCCTATATGGCCCGGTCAGTTTTCGAAGATGATTAACTATAATCTTAGGGACGAAAAGAGTCATCTCTAGGAAAATTGTCATTTTTCAAGATCAGACATAGCTCTTTAGATGTGGCTCAAATCGAAGAATTATAAATTGAAATGAGCAATTTAGAGATAAGGTCACGAATATTATTGTTAAAGTCAAAAATTTTGAAGATCTAGACATTGAGCTACTCAAATACAATCCGTGAATATTCGGCGTTCCGAAAAAAGTGCCAAACCTCAGTAAATCAATTTTGCAGGAAGTTTTGGTTCTGTTATTTACTTTTTTCATTTTTTAAAATTTATTAATCGAATAAAAAATTTTCAAAGACTAACAAAAATATTCCATTAGCTGAAAATTGCAAATTAAATACGATCTTCTTATATCTCAGAAATCGTGTGATTTCTAGATTGACCTCGCGAAGTTCCCTTGTTAGCAGAATCGGACCAATCTGTTTTCTGTTTCATTTTTTGAAATATCATAAGAGAATAGCTACAAATTCAGAATGAATGTTCAGATCAAAACGTCATTGGTATGAAAACGAAAATATTAATCAGGCTGTTTTTGAAGCGGTCCGAGTCATAAGAGACAAATGACTCGATTGGTATACGAAAACAAACCTATATGACAATTTTATGATCTCTAAATGAACAATTTTCATTCATTTCTTTCTATTCTCATAAATTGTATGAAGTTACGAATCATCGAGCTCAAATCATACCTAACTTCTAAATTAGGTCATTCTTTTTCTCTTTCGAAAAACTGCACATGTTAACATTAATTTTCTACATGACCTTTTTGCATATTTCCTTTTTTTTCCAACTTTGCAATTGTTGTTACTTATTATAGCAACAAGATGAGAAAAAAGGAGAAATAGGGAATGAGTAAACTCGTTAACTGAAAGTGCCAGACTGGCACTGCCAGTTCTTTTAAAATTCTGCCATCATTCGTTTTTTCTATCATTTGTCTAAACTTAAGTTTATGACATTCGAATAATTTTACAAAATAATTGAGAGTCAGCGAAAAATGTGCACCATTAAACTGGAAATTACAAACGAAAAATTTTAGTATCTTCCGCGAAGCTACGAACCAATGGATGAATCTGATTCGGTGATTGTTGGATACGAATTACCAGACGGTCTTCCGATCATCGAACAATCAAAACAAGAAGGATTACAGAAACGTACATCAAAAGGTATCTTTTTTTCTTCATATCTCGTCCAAACTATAGACTGATCTCAATTAAAAAAAAAGATAATTATACAGCTAAATAAGTCATATTGTCCATTCTGATTTTCTGTTTTTATTGTGGTTTCATAATATTTTATCTAAACTAGACCACAAAGTACAGTATAGTTTAATGCGATGTGCAAGGTAGAAAAAAATGCAAAAAATTTGCAAAAAAACTGTGCAACGTGTCCTCATTTTTCCAAAAAATTTGCAACAATTTTTATTGATTTTTGATTTTTTTTTCATTTCGATTTATTTTTCACGTTTTTTTTCAATGAAAAATGTTGCAAATTTTTTGGAAAAAATAAGGTCACGTTGCCCTGTTTTTTTTGCATTTTTTCTACCTTGCACATCGCATACTTTTCTTGTTTTCGAGAATAAGAACTCGGCGACTTGCTGAGTAAAATAATTGTCGCTGCATTATTATTACGCTACGAATAATGTTTTTTTAAGATCTCATTCGACGACGATCAGCAAATGGAAACTGCGTCTGCTACTTCAAAGTGTGCCCAAATCATTGTTGAAACTAGAATGTCAAAATCAGTTATTTGAATAAAATTTAACGAGTTCAGTTTCGTCGTCAATAAATCGTTGAAAAACAAAACTCCAGAGAACAACACGAAATTCTCGAATTTACCCGTCTCGGTATTAAAGTTGAATTCAAACTGTGAGGTGAGGGTCACTTTTTCATTTAGAGAAAGTTCACGTTTTTTTTTCTGAACCCTCATGAACTGACGATATTTAAAATTCGAACACTCCAATGTTTTCCCACCCACTCGGTCCAGTCTAAAAATACCAACACTTTAATTACATTATTTCGTATATAATTCAATTCGTGCACACATTTTGTGATTTCAAATGAGAACAGAAAAAGGTGTTTAATTTCAAGGCATAAAATGTTTCATGGTCGTGCCTGAGCTGCATCGGATACAGTTGTAAAATATGTCTACCTTTTTATGGCAAACTTCCGAGGCCGCTTGTTTTTTGTGAAAGAAAATAATGTTGGGGTCTTGTTGCCTGCTTGACTCGGGTTGAATCGGAAGTGAAATGAACTTTAAAATGTGTGAGACATATGTGAAAAACACGTGAAATCGTACACAAAATATGAAACGTGTTTTGAAATAAATTAAGCCAATTGTGCACGTCATCATTGTAATTCGTATTCGATTTAAAATAACTCACACACCTCCGCGTGCTTATTCGATTATATACATTTAAAGTTCTCGAATATTGGCTCAAAAATCGAGTCGTTAATCAAATCTCAACTAACACGGATAAATTGAGCATTTTTCAATTTCATATTCAAAATAGACTGAAAATACAGCACATGTTGCGCTTTTTCTCGTTTTTGCAAACACAAAAAAAACTAACCGTATCTCTCAACATTCCAAACACCGTATTGGGCAAATCGGTGTAGAAATAGCTATGATTGTCTTCACTTGGTCGAACATTTTTATACCAATCCTGAAAGCAAACAAAAATTATTATCAGGAAATAGCTCGGCAGAAAATCCGCAAATTTTGCGACAATTTTCTGCAAATTTGTCGAAAAGCGTGCGACGAGTTTGCGCCATTTTTGCCGCAAAGTGTGCGAAATTTTTTCTCAAAATCACTCATTTTTTGCCGCAAATTTGCTACATGAGAAAAAAACGCGGCCCACTATGCGACGCGTTTGCGGATTTTTCCCCGAGGGGGCTCATTATACATACATCTTTTTCGTGTGATACTGTATTTTTCAACCACAATTGCAAATCCTTTCGAGACATTTCAATAAACGAGTCACACAATTGATTCAGTGTACTTCTTGTGAGAACAGGAGAATCTTGAAGTAGAGCCGCAGAGTTGAATTTCAACCTTGGATGGCCAAGCATATCATCACTTCTGAAAATGTTTACTATAAATAAAGTTTGAAATAAAAAAAAACCTTACCCATAAAACTTGATCCATGACATTAATTGGACAAGTTCTGACTTTTCCATCGGTTCTGACGCTATTTCTCGTAACTAAAAATATATTGATGTGATATTTTTTAAACACACACAGGGTTTTTAGTGGCATGAAAAGTGTTTTCGGGTGTCTCTATTTTCAATAAGTAGTCTTTTCGAATATTAGTTCGAAATCGTAAAAACACTTACTCTTCTACAAACTACATTGTGATACATTGTGACAAATCGATCATGAATTTGATATTCAGGTGGAAAACAAGGAATAGCTCCTTTGGCAGCCAATAAATCATCCATAATTACATTTCGACAAACTTCGAGATATCTCGCAAGCCATGCTTTGTTTAGATCTCTATCTTCTAATTGATTTCCTTCAACTCGAGCTTCTACAGTTTTTTCGAGAACCTGTATGATAGACTATGGATGTATAAATTAAACTTTTCAAATTACCTGAAAAGCTTTCTCTTTCCATCTTCTGGGCCTTCCTGGCGGAACAAAAGCATTGGTATTTGCTCTTTTATTATCAATATAAAATCGATCAATTCTTTCTTCTCTTTCAACAATTCGTATACAAGTAACTACTTGTTGTGGACCTCCTCCATGCTCGTTTCCTTTTACCATTTCTAATGTTCTTCCAAGAATAAACCACATATTTTTTGATAATTCATCAACAACATGATTTACACCTTTGAAGAAGTTTATCAAAAGCTGAAAAATTGTGTTCAACTCAAATTCGTGATGAACATGACGAAATCTTACATTTTTTTCATATTCGGTTTTTCCTGTATCCATTTTATGAACTTCAGACAACAACTCATCTCTAGCTCGCTCCAAATCCATTATGCTGTAAACTAAAAAATGTCAAGAAATAACTAAATGAGACCTACTGTTTGTGTGCTAAAAGCAAATTTCCTCCAGACTTTTCATCTTCGAGAGCATTACGAATTTCTTGAAGAGTTAAGTTTATATTGAAAATATGTTTCAGATTCTCCATCGCTGCTTCATATTGACTATGTCGAGCATTCGCATCACGAAGTTCTCTCAGTTTTTCTTTGAGTTGAGGAAAAGGTTTCAATCGTTCGCGAATATCTTCAACTCTGCAAAAAAAATATAATTAAGAGAATAGAAAAAAGCGAGATAATTAGACCAACATTTTTGATCATCTGTTTACTAACCCTTGTGAAATAGAAGTAATATCTTCGGAGGCAGTTTGTAAATGAGCAATTGCAGTTCGAATACCTTCCAATTGCCCTTGAACTCCAGTTCGAAGCATCGCTTCTACTGCCAGCTAAATTAGTCAGATATAAAAAAAATAGTTTAAGTGTGAACCAACCTTTTTTCTATCCGCTCGTTTTTTCAACTCTGGAAGTTTTTCAAGCTGATCCGGTCGTTGTAGCAGTGCTTTAACTTGTTCTAAAGCAGCCGCATCCACATCAATCTCCATCTGATAAGACGGATTTTCATAAATGTTTAGTTATTTGTGATATTGATTTTACGGTGAAAACCGTTTCACTGAAAAAAAAATCACCACGGAAAAAATAAAATGTATTTAATATGCAAAAATGACTATTGTAAAGGCACAACTTTTTGGTGAAAACTCGTATGTATAAGTATCAAAAAATATAAAATGTTTCTATATTATAACTCTGATTTTTTTATTGAAGCAGCCGGTCCTTTGAAAATTTGACCTTCGATTGTGACTTCAGAAACATATTCTTGTTTCAGGAGGAACGTTTTCGCTTCCAGTGCTTGCGATCCATCTTTGAACATAAATATTGCTCGATTATCATCGATAACAAATACCTGAGAAATTGTTGAAGAAAGTAGTCGTTTTTTAACCAACCTGTATATCTACATGATTGTTGAACAACTGCGATTGCCACAAAGACGTCCACTTTTCAGTAAACGTCCGTATGTCTTTTTTGTTGGGTTGAGAAGTGTCTACGACGTTCACAAACATCATAAGAGTTTGACCTTTTTTCATCATCATGAGTAGTTCTTCTGGGTTTTTAGCCTGTGCTTTCATAGATTCAAGATCAACTTTCTTCTGTGGCTTTTTATGTTCCGGTAGTTCATCTTCTTCTAATTCATCCTCGTCGTTTTCTTCCCATTCTTCATAAAGTCGTTCAAGATCTGCGTCACTGAAATTTTGAAATAAACACATTGAGTTCCATAAGAACGTTTTTTTTTGGATGCCACGTGAGATTTTCACAACATTTTTTAACCAAAAAATACATACGTATAGCTTGTGAGATCTTTCTTTGTCTTCTGTTGTGCGCAAGCTCCAAGTATGAAGAGTAGAATGATTATTTTTTTCAGCATCTATAAAATCATCTTCGATCAAAACGAAACATGTACGCTCACTTTCAATTTCAAATTTCTAAAAGTTTTTTTCCAAAAAAAAATAAATAAATATTCAGGGACTAGGTATTTTTCGACATTTCCTAGGCCACTGCAATGATAGGCACACTTTTTGGCAACTATCGCACAGAAAAACGCCGAATTACAATGACCAAAAATTCATTTTTAATTTCAACTGATTTCTTTTTTGCGAAATGGCAGAATGGAAAGTAACTGAAAATGATCGGAAGGTATTAAATCAACTAATTTCCGAAGCATCTATATCATCCAAAGAAGCTGTTTCATTGAAAAGTATCGCGAAGAAAGATATTGTCACATATGAAGATTTGACAAACATAAAAGTAAGTTAAATTCGTTGATTTTTATCCAAATATAATTATTATTAAAATACAGACAAAACTACCTGATAATGTGCCAGTGTTTGTATTTCTCAACAAGCTAACATTGAATCATGAAAACCACACTTATAAAGCATCAAAGGATTTTCGGAACAAAACAGAACTTTTGAAACACCAACAAGAACAGGAATCGTATAAAAAGTTGGTTCGTTCTATTGATCCAGCTCAGAAATATGGAAAAGTCGATCATATGGAGGTGAGAAATCTTTAATACATATCAAAAATGTATTTTAGTAATTTTTTAGAATTTCGGAGCGGAAATGAAAACAGTGAATCGCCAAGTGATGTCAGTTGTGAATGTTGTAATTACAGTCGTCGGGGCTTTTTTCTTTGGATTTTCAGGTACATTTTTTTCTATGATCACATTGTCTATGGCAGGAGTAAGATGGGGGATTTCTTACGCTGCCCAAAAACTTTTGGCCCCTAGTCTTCTCTCAGCGGTCAAGAGAGTCCTCGTTTGAAACATTATTCTCACAATCAGCCGCAACAGTTTCAAATCTTTGAAGATAATTTTCTGAGACCTTATTCCATTTATCAGGTGTAACATACGCGTATCCACATCTCAAACTCGATCTAGCTACAAGGTTTATGATAGGACTGGTTCCAGCAACTCTTGTGTTTTTTGCTGATTTATATTTTGTTGTGAAAAGTATGGATATGGATGAGCATGAGGACCAGGTATTTTCTGAATTTCTCTGAACAAACAACGATTCAATTTATTTTCAGGTATTATCTAATAAACAACCATCAGGAAACACATTCAGTTTCAAAAATATGGAGAGTAAAAAGAACGATTGACAAATGTATGTATTTTTAATTTTTGTTCATTTCACTTCACAGTCATATAAATGTTTATTCAAATACGAACCGTAATGATTGACCCGTATCTATACATATATATATATTATATAATATGAAGAGTAAAATGATAAACATTACAAGTACGACGATAAATGCTAGGAATTTTGTGATATTTGATTCGGATTATTTGGTGTGAATGAAGAAGCAACTCTAGTTATTTTTCGATTACTGTTCTCATTTGTTGAAGAAATTTTGAAACCAATTTTTCGACCAAAAAATCGAATCAAATACTGACGAACCTATACAATTATTAGTGTGCTTGATGATGGAAAAACTGATTCTCTAACCGTTTTTGAAAGAATTAAAAGAGTCCATGCTTGAGGTAGAATGAAAATGTCGATGGCGAAGTTACGGTACTGCATTATAGTCGCTTTCAATTCCATGTTGTCAAGAACATGTATCGAGTAGTATAGCAATGCCTGTAACACAGTGTCTATTTTTGTATTCACACATTTTTCAAGACTGAACTCAGTTTTGTCGATGTAGCCCGAATGGAGAAAAAAAATAGAAAATGAAAAAAAAACAGAGAAGTGGTCACGCCAACTAATTCGACCTAACTTGGAGAAATTTTGAAGCGAATATGACTATTTATCTCCTGAACTTCGCTGTAAAATTAGCGTTATTTGAAATTTAAAACGATATCGTTTCATCTTGATCGGGGGTAAGTTTCAGTCCAAGAACGCAACCTCGAAATTCCTGGCCGAATTTCTTTCGCGGTCTGATTTTATGGCCCCAAACAGATGAAAAAAATTTTTTTTAAGCGGACCAGTTCTGTCCACTCTGGATTTTTATTGGGTTCGATTGAGGTTTCGTATTTTTTGGTCTCATTTTTTTTCGGACCCGGCCTGATTCAAGGACATATTGTCTATCCGGTAAGATCATCCAACGGAAAAAGTGATCTACCACAAAAATTCGATGAAAGAGCATGTAAAAATGAGAGATTCAGACGGTAGATCAATTTCTCATTGAATGATCTGGCTGGATTGACAATAATTCTCACCCAAATGGCAACAACATGTCGCCTAGAGAGGGATTTTTCTTCGTGAAATCTAGTAAAACTGAAGTCTGAGCTAAAACTTATGAAAATTCGTGAGTAAATCTAAGATTATTGGCCTGCTCTTCGCTCATAATCACAAATGTCTAACTTCTAGTATGGCCCGGATCTTTCAAAAAATCTGTGTCCTCAAAAAACTTCGGTCTATGAAAAATGTTAGAACCTCCCTGAGCCAGCTAAAGCGCGGTCTAGTTTGTGAATTTCTCAAAGAGATGATTATAATCTACACATACCTCAGTAATTGCATACATCATTGTGCAAACAGTCATAAATACTTCGAAAATAACCAAAGATGCTTCTGTCGATTTCATTTTTCGAAAACTCATCTTTGATAGTAAATATAACATTGAAATAGTAAATGTTAAAGTTATAAATCCGAAAATGGCAGCTGCCCACGCAGCGAACAAAGATGAGCTCAAATTGACAAACTTCTTATATTCTATATCCAAACCGCCTGTTCCTTCTGAATCAACTGTTGCATAACTTTTACATGGAATCATGAACCACATAAATATGAGAGGAATCACGAATCCTATCAATGTGAATAATCGGCGATATTTATCCCATGTCTGTAAAAAAAGAAAGAAAATCAGAGAATTATAATAGTGTCCAAATATTGGGATTCTTTACTCGGAGGCCAGAAAAAAGACCGACCGGAAACGGGTCTTAAATATATCCGGACATTGTGTACTCATATATACAACTCATGCTTTTTCTAAAAGAGCAAGAGTGTAGAAATGGATCCCGCATCTTTTGAAAATAAAAACATTCCCGGCTCTCAGAAACAATCGTTTAAAAGTCGGCCCGGTCTGTGATTTTGAGGCCGAACTTTTGGCCTACAATCTCACCCCAGCTTTTGAATGTAAAAATAATGAAACATTTTGGGACAAAACGTACAACACGACCCCACAAAACGTATTAGAAGACCCCGCGATAGAAATGTATTACACGACCCCATACCGTGTATTTCAAGACCCCATGATTGTTGGGGTCATGTTCTACATTGTTGGGGTCGTCTTCTACATTTGTACAGTGTACAGAGTTGCGCGGAATTCCATCTTCCGACTTCCGATTTCCAGAAAATTAAATTTACTTCCGACTTCCGTATTTTCAAAATACCACTTCCGCGCAGCTCTGGTACTGTACCCACACACACACACACACACACGCACAAAGATGTTCGTCGTGAAAATAATACTTTCATTCTTTTATTTTCGACCATTTATTCGTTGAAAAAAATTTGGAATCATTTTTTTCTCAAGTGCCAAACTTTTTCTCCAAAATTCCCTCAAGCATTATACTATGTTTTAGGTGCTCTTTCTTTTTAACACAACTTGTAGATTCCCTTCACCCCCCCCCCCCCCCCTTTAACTTTATATTTTAAAATGTCATCTATATATGAAATTTAAAACGTGACCTTGATTTTTTCGAACTATTCAATTTTTTGTTTGAAAATTTCAAATTACCTGTACACCCCTGACTGGAAAAGCAACAACTGAGAATCGATGAATAGCAATAAGAGCATGAAAAACCAAAATAGCAATCGGGCAGTACGAGGAAATTGTTTTGTATGGATTCAGAATATAGGTTGGTTCTCCAAATAAAGCGATGATGTCTTCACAATAAAACCCTAATTTGACAAATCTACGAATCAGAAAATGATCAAGAAAATAAATTATACTCTGGAAAAAAACATCATTGAGGCAATAATTTCCCGTCAAAGTTCTCACCATTGTGGCACATGATGAATACAGTAATCGAAATGTAATATCCAAATTATTTCGATGATAATATAGTGCTTTTATATTCAATATATATACAACTACTGATAATAATCCATAGAATCCTTGAATACAATAAATTGTTAGAATATATGTGATTTGATCATCTGCAGGTCGACAACTTACAGTACTCTCAGACATGTTCAATACTATTTTTTCGGTAAACTGCAAACTTATATTCATTATGAATTATGAACTATGAAAATCAAAAGTGATCGGATTGTTTTTTGTCGAACATTATTCGGGGAATGAGAACTAGAAATAGGTGTAGAGACATGTTATTCGATTAGTTCGCCGCGTATTTAATTATTTGCTATATTGTAATTGATTATTGAAATACGTGTGAATGTTTAAAAGGGAAGTAATCTACAGAAAAAAAGAAGTTGAACGAGAAAAGTAAGAAAACTATCAGTTTGAAAATGGTTGTTGTAAGAAAAGTTTATTGTGAATTTATAATCAGGTGTCAATCTATTTCCGATTTCGACCGAGTCTGCCACTGATATATAGAATACAAATAACAAGCGAAACTTGCAGGGATGTCGTTTGGTCCGCCCGCTGTTTTTTATATTGTCATTATTTCGTTTTTGAGTCAAAATTTAAGTTTTTTGAATAAAAGTGACATTGTTCGCAAGAAAATATTATACTGACAGCTCAATGCCACAAAATAATACACAGTGCTGGTTCATTTTCATTGATACATGTTGCCAAGCAAAATAGCTCACAATACTCTGGATGAAGAGTAGGAAGTTGAAGGGTTGTCCTATTACAAACCATCTCAAAAGGAGCAGGCCGGCCTGGTCGGGTTTCGGCAGGTTCGTTTCTCAGAACAAGAAGTAACTTTTCTTTTTGAAATAGTAGTGTAAATCTTTTCTATCGAACATACTTCTCTCGGTCGCGCCCCGACCTGGTGACCACATTCCTTATGTGAAGCCTGGTCGGCTGCGGGCCTTCACAGAAATCTCCGCTCGGTCGCGGCCGGTCTTAGGGAACATGTCCGTTTTCAACTATCATAATTTTTTTTTCAATGTGTGCATCTCAAAGTACCACGTTTTTGCGAATTTCTATTATTCAGATTGTCGCATTTCCAGATCATTGGGAACAAATCGGGCCAAATTTGACAAATCAGCAATATACATAATTCGAAAGTTCTTGGTTATTTTTTTTTCCAAAAAAAAATGAATCGAAAAACCCGAAAATAACAAATCGGGCTAGAACTACGGTTACTCATATTTTTTTTTGATGAACTCTTCTAGAAACAAAATTTAACAGTTTTACTCAGAAAAGGAAAAGAAAGAAAAATAATCCATAGAAATATATTTTCAGATCAAAAAGCTCCGAAAAACTCTACTCGATTTTTTATGTGAGTAATTCTCCAAACCTAATAAAATAGGCACGTAACTACTTTTTTAGTAGTAAAAGTAACTGAATTCTATGAACAAAAAGCACAAAAAAAATAAATAATTGGATCCGAATGAAATGAGTTTCAGTTTTATAACGAAGAAGATATAATTCGCAACATTTGAGAAGAAGAAAGAAGATAAATACTTTGAATTGTTTTGTTTTCGAAAGCTGGAATCAAATGTCTGATGTCAAGATAAATAAACAAAACGGCTGAAAAAAAAGCGGAGACACGAGACATTTCTAATTATGAAAGTGAAGAGTTGACATATCTCCTAGTGTTATTTTTCAGTCGCTTTTGAGTCAATCTGAAATCTCCCAAACATTTCCTGTCAAAATTAGGGGGAAAACTATCTCATGTAGTAACGTTTTGAACGTGAATTGATAATTTGTCGAATAATATTTATTTTCTGTTCTCAATATTCACAATAAATGTCAATGAATTTCATAATCGAGGACTGAACTTTTGAGCAGAAATGTGTCAATTGCAAAATGTAAAAAAAGAGTATCGAAATGCCGAAGAAATAAAGAAAATGTTCTTCACCAAAAACAATCAAAGCGTGAAGACAAAAAAAATGAAATGTATGTTTTTTTTTTCATTTTAGTTCAGTCTATTTTGAAGAGGACCAGAAATGCAAAATTGGTTAGAATATGAATCAGAGAAAGAAACTCCTAAATAGAATAACACATGTAATAAGTAACACATTTCTAGAATTAGGGGTGAGAAATCTGGCAGTTTGTCAAAAAAAAAGCGACCAGGATGAAGGCAGGAGGACAATTCTCGAAAAAATTCTGGAAAACAATAATTAATGCGATTCGGAAAAACATTAAAAATTCTGTGAATGATTCTACCCTTTGAATAACACGAATGTCTGTTTAGAGAATGAAAATAGATTTTCGAATCGACTAATGTGTTATATCTTTCTAGTAACCGCTTTCAATTGAGACACCGCACCAAACTCACACATATATTATATTTCTTTCAAATGAATACAAAATGATCTCTCAACGGATAAAGACCCATTTGTCAAAAACAAAAATCAGAACTACAGTCATTCAAAAAAAAAAATATGACCGTACATAGTGTTCAAGGTACACCCGGTTTGCTTGCTTTGGTCTCGTTGTGTTTTTCCAAATACCGCGGGATTTTTTGCATCTCGTTCACTTTTCGGGAAAAATGCAGCGACTGTTCGCACGCAGTTTTCATGCTGTATTTCTATTTCTGATTTTGGTTGCTAAATTCAACTTGTGTTGTTGTTCCAGTTGTTTTCAGAATGCAAGCCTCGAACGGAATGAGTGGAGAACAACCATATTTTATCAGTGATCCAAATTTGTTGGCGTATACGCAACAAGCTGCTCTTCTCTATCCTGGCAAGAATATTTTCACTCATGGTGATTCTTAAAATAAAAGACGCATATATACATTTATTTCCAGTTATGCCGGCGGCACAGCTTCAACAGCTTCTTCTGACTCAACAAAATGTGCAAGCCATCAATAACTCGACACAGCAACGAATTGCAGCGGCGATTCCTGATTTCGACAAGTCAATGAACGACACTATTGTTACAGGTTCTGCGAACTACCGAGCTGCTGTGAAGAGTGCTTCTTCCTCAGTCAGTGAGGTTAGAAAACATTGTTTTATCAAATCATAAAAAAAAATGATATAAATTGATAGAGATCTACTCCGTATCTTCGTCGCAACTCACCAACTTGGGAAACATTGACCGATGATGAACGAGATTTGGCTCAGCGACAAAAACGCAAAGAAGAAGCATTCAAAACGGCGCTTTGCGATGCTCATAAAAAAACAGGAATATGTCCATACGGCAATAACTGTCGCTTTGCTCATGGCGAAAATGAGCTTCGAATGCCATCACAACCACGTGGAAAGGCTCATCCGAAATACAAAACTCAGTTATGTGACAAGTATTCAACTTTCGGACACTGTCCATATGGATCGAGATGTCAGTTCATCCACAAATTAAAAAAGGTATTCAAAAAAGGGAAAACATTTTTTCTGTAGATTGAATAATAGGGCTATTCGGCTGAACAAAACATTTAGAACTCTACTCAATTGATGTCGAAATACGTTTTTCGTGTTCATGAAAGAAATGTCTTCAACATTTTTTTTCAGCCGAGTAAAAAAACAATTTGGCACACATTTTCAAACCTGTGAAAAGTTATTTAAAGTAGCCTCGTTAAAAAAAGAACTCATCGAAAACAGCGTTTGTTATAATGCGGAACACTAAATAAAGTTGTATCGTGATATTTATTCTAGGGACTTCCATTACTTCAATACAACCGTGCTTTGGCACAGGGTGCAATATCTCCAGCCCGTGACGATGAAGTGACAAATCCAGACGAATCTGATCAAAGTGTCAATGTTGTTACTCGCCGTCGTAGTAGTCATGATTTGTCAGATAGTGGATACGATGGCGGAAAAGCTTGTCGTCGATTGATGCAAATTGAAGATCATAGTGGCGTTGTTAAAGTTGGAGCAAAACACGACAAACCGGTCTATCCTCCAATGCAAGTTATCAATATAGAATTGGCTACTGGTCATAAAAAAGGTGTGTGTTTATTCAAATATCGTACTGGTATCGTCAGTCCAGCCAGATCATCCAACGTGAAAATGATCTACTGCGAAAAAATCAAGAAACATCATGTCAAAACGAAAGATTTAGACAGTAGATCAAATTCACGTTGGATGATCTGACTGAATTGACAACATCAAATTCAAAAAATTAATTTTTGTTTCTTGAAAAAATCTGATTTCGCGTGTTTCCCACAGTTATAAGTTTACGGTTGTTACATCAGCCCGCCAATTTTCACATTTTCAAAAACCGAGTGCTCTTATTTTATTATTTCGCACTGACAATAAGTAATCTGCAGCCCGTCGCTCTGGCCCGGCTGCGATTATTGATCAATCTGATTATCAAGAAGCAACTCGCAATGGAAGTGTATACGGAAAACCGGTATGTGTTTTAAAAAAGAAGCTATATTTTCTAAAACTATGTTTCAGGAAAACACTCGAACCTTCAGTACCATGGCCCGAGCTGCTCGTGACGAGAATTCTAAAAAAATTAGCAAAGACATTGTTCCAATGAAGAAGGTTCGAAAAACAATTTTACTTGACAAAAAATAGGGGTTTTTTTGCAGGAACTTTCTCTGATTTGCGAAGAGGAGTCTATGAACGATGGAACACACACTGGCAATAAAAACGCGTTAGTTATCAATTAATATACTTTTCGAAAACAAAATTATTTTCAGGGCAAACAGTTCTCAACAGAACAATGATATTCCATCGAATTCACCATGGTATGAAAAAATTTTCGGGAAGAAGATGACGGTCATTAGAGAGGAATCGATGAATGAAGACTCAACTCTTCAGGTATTTTAATTATCAAATAAAGTTATATCGCTGAAAACTTTGAAATTTTAACAACTTTTTGAATGTTTCAGCATGAAATGACTGGCAGTGGTGAATATAATGATGAAGAATCTCCTCGCAATTAAATTAGTCAGAAAATGTAAATATTTACCTAATCGGAATCTGAATTTTCTAGTTGTCTTCACATGTGATACTCTTTTCTCCTTTTCCGGCCCATTTTTATTTTCTTTTTTTTTTAACCTTTCTAACTCATCTCTAACTAGCCCCATTTTTTTCTCTTTCAAAAAGTATAAAATAGAAGGTTTTCTCTCAAAAGATTTCCTCGGCTTTCCTACCTTCATTACGCCGATAATTTATTTTGCTATTGATTGTAAATTTATTTTGTGATTGTCGAAAAAATCGAATAAATTCATTTTTTGAATTCAAATTATCGAAACGTGACCTATTTGTTTGGTGAAAAAGGCCGAGTCTATGTTTTGAATGATTCATTTATATATGACATTGATTCGAAAAACCAGTCGAATACAAAATATGAATCGATTTTTGTTGTCAACAAGATATGCTCAATGTAGATATTTGTCGGCAGAACGAATGTTATTGACACCAAAAGATGTGGAAATTATCAGAAATCCCGATAATGCTCATATCAGCTCATTTCTAGAATCGGTAACAATTTCTAAGGTGGTCTTAAATAAACAGTTTGTGATTCAGGTTGGAATCGCTAATTTGGATGCAAAGTACAATGATATCAAACTTTTGAAAGAAACTATGAAAGACAACTATAATTTATACTTTTTATGTCTGAAAGATTCTGACGAAGTAGTTTCGGCGTGCCAAGAGATCACTTATAAATCTCTCGATTCATCAATTCCAACATTTCAATCATGGGGAATGACATGGAATCCAGATAAATATCAAGGTAATGGAATGTTGAGCTATTTGGTGCAAACAATGGCAGACGAACTAAAATCATTCAAAATCAATTCGGGTGGATGTGTTCGTAAGTATATTCATTTCTATTTCTAGATATGTTTGGTTATTTAAGCTCCATCAATGACTTCAATCTGGAGACAACAATTACAATCAAGAGTTCGAGGACCCGTTTATTACATTTCTAGTTATGATTTGAAGGATATTGTAAATCCAAATAATGAATATTTGGATGTTACTGTCAAAAATATTATCGAAAAGGATCTTGTCGAATACGATCAAACTGTTTTCCCATATGAAAGATCGAAATATATTGTTGAAAAGTTCAAAAGAGGTGTTGGAAAGGTACAGAAAAATAAAGGCTAAACATACGGTACAAATTTTGTAGATTGCTTACGATAAATGTGGAAAAGTTTCGGGAATGGGTCTTGTCACGATTCATTCATCTGGTGATTGTATTGTTGGACCAATGTATGCAAATGACAAAACAACAGCACAAGCAATTTTCCAAAATATTCTGAATGAACTTCCGGTTAAAGATCTTCGGAATATTCAAATTCGTTGTAATGATAGTTTCAAGGATAGTTCAAAGTAAGAATGATAATGAAACAAGATGTAGAAGACGACCCCACGTGAAGTATTTCAACACCCACAATAGAAGTGTATTTAATGACCCCTAACAATGTAGAACACGACCCCAACAAGGTAGAACATGACCCCACCAATCATGGGGTCTTGAAATACACGGTATGGGGTCGTGTAATACATTTCTATCGCGGGGTCTTTTAATACGTTTCGTGGGGTCGTGTTGTACGTTTTGTCCGAAACATCATTCATCATATTCATATTTTTCAGTTGGATGAATCCATTTCTTCGTCGTAGCCATGAAATGGTTCAACACTCGATTGTCAAATTCAATCGAGGAATTCCGCCGGCTCTCGATTATTCCAAAGTTTTTGTCAATTCAAATCCAACCAATGCACCATTATAACTCGAGTGCGAACAAAACATTCAGCAATATTTCATTATTTTTTCTGTGATTATTTTTTGATGAAGATTAATTAGTAGAACTATCTCGTATTTATTACAGTAACCACTCTGTAAATTAAAAATCGAAATTCTATTGTCAATCCGGTAAGATCATCCAACGGAAAAAGTGATCTACCACAAAAATTCGATGAAAGAGCATGTAAAAATGAGAGATTCAGACGGTAGATCAATTTCTCGTTGGATGATCTGGCTGGATTGACAATAGTTTCCCATAACATTTTGGGGATTAGAAAAATGGGACAACATGTAGAATACGATCCCAACGTATTTCAAGACCCCCCAGCGAATTATACGACCCCATAAATGTATTTCGAGACCCCATTTTCACTAGGGTGGGGTCTTGAAATACATGAGGGTCTTGATGTAAAGTGGGGTCATGAAATACATTGATGGGGTCGTAAAGTAACTGGCTTACAAGGGTGTGGGGTCGTCTTCTACATTACCCGGACAAGATGTAAAAGACGACCCCACGTGAAGTATTTCAACACCCTACAATAGAAGTGTATTTAATGACCCCTACAAATTTAGAAAAGACCCCAAAAGTGTAGAACACGACCCCTAACAATGTAGAACACGACCCCTAACAATGTAGAACACGACCCCAAAAGTGTAGAACATGACCCCAACAATTTTGGGGTCTTAAAATACACGGTATGGGGTCGTGTAATACATTTCTATCGCGGGGTCTTTTAATACGTTTTGTGGGGTCGTGTTGTACGTTTTGTCCGAAAAATGACCAAAGTATTTTTTGACCCGATGGGATAATGCGGGCCGGTCTTAAAAAATAGCTGATACTTTTGCGATATTTTTGACCGTTCAGTTATGATTGGCTACTTTGAAGCACGAGTTTGAAAAATGAAATTGAACACTCAGAGATGTGACAAAGTCCAAATATCCGAGAGCCCAGATTGAAAAACACGAGCAGCTCTAAAATATAAACTGTGAGCTACAGTAACCCTTTCAAAGTTTCAACAATATTATCCAAAATCGAATCGGTAACACGAGCTCTGTTGATGAATAATGTTATCTTTACTCGGTTCAGAACAAGCTTTCAGAAATTGTTGATATCAGAATCGGATTCTACGCATCTAAAAAGTCTAGAAATGTACCTCTCAAAAGATTCCCAAAATTTGACTACAGTAGTCGCGTGGCACCGATTCTATTTTGGATAATACAACCGTATGTCAGAAATTTTTCATCAGACCTGGGCCGAAAAATAAATGTTCTAGGGCTTCTATTTAGCATAGGGCACATTGTGTTATGAAAACTGGTTTATTATACAAGTACTAAATAATAAATAGTACAATGTGTTGACATTGTTTCGTTTTGTTCTCTTAACGAGTTCCTCTTTTCTTGGCCGCTTCGACCATTTCGTCTTGCAATACTTCCATTATTTCACAACGTTTACGTGTACGTCCATCCAAATCAAACACAATAGTTGGCGCCTTCCAATAACTGTTTCTTGCTCTTTCCCAATCCCAAGGAGCTTTCGAATGAGTTCGATCGAGCCACACTTCAAGTTTCAAAAAACTCCAACCACACGCAAAACAAAAGATGCAAAACCATATTCCACACAAAACCAAAAGTGGATATACTTCATAAGCATGTCCTAGACGACGAACCATGAATTGATAAGGAGTGTCTCCTTTTTGAATTGCAACTTGCGTGAAACGGGGATCACGTGACCAATTGCGAGAATATGAAAAGTGACCCTGAAAAAAAAAACAAACATTCAAAAAAGAGCAAACGTGCGCCAATTCAACCGTACTTGCTCATTTGGTTTCTTGAGTTGAACTCTGGCTGGTGCTGGAATAGATGCTCCAGATGATGTTGATGCACTTCTAGTCAATACGAAAAATCGATACAATTGTTGTTGACGGGGTGCAATACTGAGCGACATGACTGAAATAAAAATGAATAAAAAGTGGAGAAAAAAAAAGAAAAGAAGGAAATCGGATAAAATTGGATAAGACAACGGGAAGCGGAAAGCGTTTTTGACTAAACTAATATAATTTCAAATGTGCCACGTAATGTGACGTGTTAGCGTGACCAAACTAGAAACTGTCAATTATTATTCTTATAAAAACGTGAATTTTTTTTCAGTTTTATATTTTTTGAGTAGGCATGTTTCAGGCCGGCCCCAGTTGGTAATATCTTGCAAAAAATGATCCCATGGTGATATGGATTAAAAAACTTGATTAGATTTTTCATCCGATTTCTGTTCGAAAATAGGGCTCTGTCCTTTTTTTCATGTTGGACCCCATTTAGTGAACTTTTTGGTACAGAAAGAAAACCCGGCAATGTGGGCGACCCGTGAGTATTTCAAGTTTGCACTTGTGTTCAAAAGTTCAGGCCCAAATCTCAGTTTTGAATCAAAAAATCTATAAGCCTAAAAAACAGCCGAGAAATGAAATGAAAAGTGTGAAACATAAACTGTGGGCGTGGTTGACGTCGTTTTAAATGGGAAGAACGTGCAAAACGAGAAAATGCATGTATTCTTCGTATTCTCTTTTTCTCAGTTGCACAAACAAAAGCCGTATGAAGAGGGAGAGAAACGCGCGATTGGGAATAGAGAAGAGAAAGACAGAACAACAACAAAAAACAGGACAACTTTCGAATTTTCGAATTATTATGCGCAATTTTTCTTCAAAATTTTCGTATACATTTAGTTTCGGAATTACATAATAGACATCTTGATTTGTTTTCAGGATACTGGAGTTTCGAAAATCGAGAAAAATAGTTTTATTGAGAAGACGAAATATAAGTAATCAAATCGAAGTTACTGTAGTTCGATTGTTAATTGAATACAACTCAGGAAATTGGATAACTCAGTTACTGTAGTTCTATTTCTATTCCATATTGCTAACAAGCCAAAACGGATCACAATTTCAAAACACAAAATTAATACACCAAGGCAACATAACACTTATTGTTAGTGTGAAAAAGCACAAAGCACATTTTGAAAATAAGTACGATTCCCATTTTTTTTTTGACCGACCTAATTTCTTCTATGAACTATCAAAATCAAGTCATGTTGGACCAGGCTTGGGCGGAACCGACCCTTCGGAATTTTCGAAACCGAAACTATTTACGAAAAACAAAATCGGAAAAAAAGAAGTTCCGACTTTTTTTTCGGAAAACCGAAAGTATTTCGGTTCCGCCTAAGCCTCTGTTGGACCCTATAGCTGCATTTTTGGCTAGTCCTGCGATTGCTCATTCAAACTTTATACACTGAGACATTTCATTTAATTTGGAAAGAATTCAAAAAACTGTCGCGCGGGTTCTGATTTTTTCCCTGATCTCCCACAACCCACAATGAACAATATCACGTCTTGGTTTGTTTGTATACACAGAGCAGAGAGCATCCTATTACTAAACATTTTTTTTGCACGTACAATGTAAAAACTAATAATAAAGATAAAAATATCAGTGCGAAACTTGTGTCAACCGCAAGATATTTTCTATGGGCCGGCCATTTTTGAAAGTCAGAAAAAAAGTCCAATCTAGTCCGGATAATCATCTTTGGGATATTTGATTTCCGGGTTACAAAAAGGTTTGGACTATCAAAATGAAATGGAAGTGAACCTATACTCAACATGAGAGAAACCAAAGGTTTCGGTGTGTATTGAGGGTTTCGCTTATTTTCAAAAAAAAAAAAAACACGACAAAACTTATTCGATTCAAATTCGATAGGTTACTGTACTTTTGCAAATCGCGTTATGTAGGTTCATAAATTCAAAGTTTTCTGTTGTTCTAAATAAATAAAGAATCATAACTTCTGGCCGAAAAAAACATTGTCAGTTGAAACATAATCTTCACTCTCTTTTTTTTCATCTGCGAGGTTTTATTACGCATTTTCGATCTATCTCTCTTTTTTTTCATACGTGACATTTTTCGAAATTCAAAAAAAAAAAAACAATGTGATGCATTTGGTGAGATAAATGACTGGAAAAGTGTTTCGGTAGATCTGCCAAAAAGATCGCATTCTGTTCGGTTGAACTGCCGAGCAGGGGTGAGATTGTAGCCCGAGGGTCGGCCCAAAATCACGGACCGAAAATCGCGCCTCGGACTTGTTTTTGACCGGGCAGGCCGGTCCCGACTTCTGATCGTCAGTTTCACCGAGCCGCGAAATATATCCGGGCCAGGGGTGAAATTCGGTCTTTTTTACAATTCTGGGAAGCCTTCTTATCGAGGTCCAAACAGTCCCGGCCTTTATTTTATCAGTAGGGCTTTAGAAAACAGTCAAGAATCATCACACAGTTTGGGCCTTATTTTCTTTTCATGGCCTTAATTATAACAAGGCCCGTGCTTGAAAGAAGGCCCGAATCTCACCCCTGATCCGAACTTTTTTTGGCTTTCAATAAAAAAAAGCCGACCTGTCAGAGCTAGATTCCGACTGCTCCCGAGTCGTGTTTCTAGTGAATGAAAATACAGTACCCTGACGGAGAATACGTGTTTTTCCGATGATAATTACAGAAATTAGGTATTATATTCTCGAAAAGATTTCGTTTTTTTTTGACTGATCTTACCTTCTTTCTTAGGGTATGTTTGTTGTTTGTCGTATTTCAGAAAATAACAAAAACCCATGTGGTTGTGGTGGTTCGAAGCACGTTTCACGTTTACGAATTTCCAAAATTTCAGTTTTTTCTTTTGTTGGGAACAATAGAAAAAGCCTTCATACAACGAAGTTTCACAATGGAATGAAAAATACATACTATTTGACAAGAGTTCGAGACGAATAATCACAAAAAAACCTAATTAATTGGGGGAAAATAATGCACCGAAAAGCTCATAAGTAAAATAAATAAATAGGATCATATTCACATCTTGAAACGGATAATGAATGATATGGCAATCTGACAACTATGAAGAGAGCAGGAAAAATATACAAATATAGAAACATGTTTGTCTAATGAAAACAATCATTGTGAATTTTCGTTTCTCATGAACTGAAGTATATCTTTTTTCGTGATTATGCCCAACACTTTTCCGTTTCGAGTTACAAGAACATGTCGCAAGCCAAGTTTTCGAAACATGTCAATCACTGTTTCCATCGGCGTTTGATCGGTGACAGTCATTGGCGCCTGAGTGGTTTTGTTTGTTTGAAAAAAAGCAATTTTATGCGTACTTACCAAATCTAAAATTTTTCGTAATCTTAATGGAGCAGGCCCTCCCGGGACCGAATCTGGTACATTATCCGAGAAATAAGCAGTAGAACTAGTAACAACATAGGGTTGAGTTTTTCGAGCAGTATGCAGAGCCAAAAATATATCACGTCGAGTTACGAAACCAACTAGATGCATACTGTTTTGAGATATAACAACTGGAAATCCGTTGAAATCTGTTTGGCGCAGAAGACTCTGTATAATACAAACTATGTGTTGATGAAAAAACCGTTGAAACTCACTTCCAAATCTCCCAAAGTCATTCCATTTTCAGTTATAACACTCAATTCATTTTTCAATTCACGGAAATCGCTCATAACAACCATTTCATCAACAGGAGGTCGATTAATCGAAGGACGCATTACTTGAGAAGCAACAGTTGAATATGGATATTCCCCTTTGCTGTCCAAAAATGGATATCCATTCAATTCAATGTGAGCTTCATATATACCCTTAAAATTGAAAATTATTAAGTTATATGAAAATAGATATTACCATCTTTGATATTCCATCTCCAATCCATTTTGAAAACATAGTAGCGACCATAGTTGGTACAATAAATTCGAGACTTCCAGTCAATTCAAACATAATGACAACAAGAGATACAGTCATTCTAGTAACTCCACCAAGAACCGCAGCAGCACCGACCATCGCATATAAACCAGGCATAACACAATCTTTTCCGAGTTGGCATGTAAAATAGTCGGAATGACCTCAAAATGAATTATATTATGACAAACTCTTCAGTTTCAGGGTGACAAATTTTTCTATTTCAAGTTATATATTTATTTTTTTGACGATTTATAAAACAGATATATACCAAGCCGGAGCCTAAATCGACGAAATATCATACAGAATCAAGAGACTCAGAGAGAAGATCACAAAAATTATTTTGATCTACGGAAATTTTAAAACTTTGGAGTTCTAAAAGTTTTGGTAGTGAAATACAAACTGTGTTCCGGGAAAATTTCCGGGTTTCTTTACGGTAGTAAAAATTACTGTCTTGTTTTCAGAATAAAAATTTAATTGTTTCGCAACATGTGTTTTTTGTTCTGAGAAATTAATCCTCTGAAGTGAACCCAGGTGTTCACAAACAAGGCAAAAAAAAATTAAAAACCTTGGCTCGATCCGCGATTTTTGGGCCGAGTTATCGAGCTTCCCGACTTCAAGTTTTTTCTACCGGGGATAGACATGCCTACATTTTCATAAAAATAAAATTCATATGTTCGAAACAAATGTTGGGATAGAAAAAAAAACAGAAATCTATTCAAAATTTTCTCACCTGGTGTAGACTGAACGGATTCGAAAATTTGTGAAACTGTGATCCCCAAAATTCTTCCTGAAATTGCTCCCATTGCAATCGACGGGACGAACAAACCACAAGGTACCTAGTAAAATACAGTTTGAATATATTATGAGAAAATAAACGCTTACTTTGATACCGAATGTGAAGATAGTGATGAAAAATTTGAACAAAAGGGCCCATAAAAGCTGTCCATACAATGTGAATTTCTTGTTTGAGTCACACAACACATCATCATCTACTTGGCCTTCGCATTTATCGAAAAGTTGTTGAATCATCGAAGCAGCGCTGATGCGTGTGAACGGATTGAAAAATGCCGTCGATGCAGTCAGAAAAGTGATTATCATTACTTCATAAATAGGATTGCTTCCAAGAATTTTGTTGTTTTTTCGAACTTTTGACCATCTGCAAACAAAAATTAGGTTGTAATTCAGTGCATTGACAGAAGTTACCTGATGTTTGCAAAGATAAAAAGACTTCCCAAAATTCCACCGAACAGTCCAAGCAATGCAAATGGTACTAGTTCGATAAAAGTCCATTTCATCATATAATCAACATGGAATAAAGATGTCTGATCACTTCCGAATGGATTCACAAATCTCAACACAATTCCGGCTACCAATGCACAAAAGAAACTACGCCACATAGTCTTCAAAGGAAAATAATAAGAGGCTTCTTCTAAACTGAACAAGACTCCTCCAATTGGTGCGCCAAATGCCACACTGACACCAGCAGCAGCGGATGCTGACAAGATTTCTCTTTTTTTCGCTTCGTTCAAACCATATTTTGGAAAAAGATAAGAGAAAATGTTTCCAATACAGCAAGCTAGGTGTACCATAGGACCTTCTTTACCAAGTGATAAACCGGAAGCAGAAGATAATATAAGACCCACTGATTTGATAATAAATGTCCATTTTCCAAGATATCCTCGAATCACAAATCCAGATAAAATACATTTAATTTCAGGTATTCCAGAACCACATGCATAAGGAGCAAATATTTTGACGAATAAAACAGATAACGTTGACATGGCGACAGCCCATCCAATATAGAAAAGCCATTCAACAAGGAAGAATGCAAAACCCTGATTATTGTAGTCGTTTAACATCCAAGGCCATTTCGTCCATGCTTTACAATCATCATCTTTATAGAAAGTGTCATTTGAAGACCAGCAACAATGTTCGCGATCAAGCCAAAACCGATCTGCACATATTCCAGTTTTCAAGTCACTCATCCATCGTGCACTGATATCGATAACACCTGAAGTTGCACCAGCTGCAATTCCAACAAATAAAACACATATCCACCCAGCTCCGGCATCCCAGCCCGATTGTAATAATCCAAGTGGAAAATCAACTCTAAAAAGTTATATGTTCTACATTTCTGAAGAAGGGAGAGAAATTATCGATAAATATACTAATTCAACTAACGGTAATACTTGACCTTTTTCGGGTCGACGTGATATCTGATACCACTGCGATTTTTCTAATTGAAATATAGAAAAAAGTTCGACCGGTCAAGCGCGCTTAGCATTCTCAGAACAAAACAACAAAAAAAAATAATGATACAGTTCACTAGCTAAACTTTCTGGTGTCTGAAATTTAGAAGACTTTGCATCACGGCCAGAATCATTCCCGTGACATTTTCACTGATTTTCTCATTTCAAATTTTATTTTTTTGTTTCGGACAGAGGTGGATTTTTGATTTTTTTTTCAAACCCGACAGGCTTTTCTATTGAAACCACTGTTTGAGATAATTATAATGAACTTTGATTATTCCAGAAAAAAACCCAGAAATGCATCTGTCATATCTCAGCCAAAAACGTGAAAATTTTTTATTTTGGAGTGTCTTATGTGATTCTTCACACAAAAAAACAATTGAAAGGTTTTATGATTTCTGAAATAACATATGAATTTTTGTTCTGAAATTGTGATCCGTGGAATTCCACGTCTTGGCCGAGCTATGCGAAAACATTGAAACACAAAAGCAATACACGATATGAATAAATTGACCGGTATCGACAAATTTCCAGAACCCTTTCACCTTTCTTCAAACATGAATCTCAAATTTCGGGCAGCGTTGAGCTCTTATCTGGCCTTTGAATTCACCCCTCACTACGGATATTTAGAAAAAATATTAAAAATCCTACTTTTTATGTTTTATCATTTTATGTCGTAATCGATCTCTCGCCAAATCGCGTTGCCAATCGATTGTATGAAAATCTCCATATTTACTAAAATGAATTTTGATTTTTTCGAAAGAAATATATGAAACATACCTGAAAAATGGCGGTGCCTCGTTGATATCAAACGAAGGTGAGTCATCATCGTTTTTGTGAGAGAAAGGATTGAAGTCAGTTGAAGAACTACTTCCTGTTAAGAATCAAAAATATAACGAATCATAAACAGAAACGAACCAGTTGTCATATCCAAATGAATAGTAGCTCCATGTTCGCCCAGCTCCACTTCATCAGTATCTGATTGAGTTCCAGAACGCGCTAAGCGTTCCATTTGGTGAATCTGAAGAATGAACGCGTCGACTATTAAAAAAACAAAGAGGCAACGAGAGGAGAAAACACGAGTGCAAAATCGAGCAGAAATATTATTTCGAGAGTCAGAGAATTACCACACTGGCGCATTTCAAAAACGTCGTTGACGTGTTTTTTTCAATTTTTTTTATTATAATAAAAAAAAATATATTTTTCGCGAATTTCTTTTTTTTTTACTTTTGCAAATCCAACGGCTATATGATTTCAGAATGGATCCGACATATGCAGAAAGTAACACACGACAAAGATCAGGAAGCACATCTGGTGTCGATCAACAAAAAAATGAACAAGAAACCCCATATGGAATGCAGGCTCAACTTGGAAAAATGGTGAAATATATTTTACTGTTTTCACGAAACTTGTTTTTTAGATGTGGGAAGCAGGATCGAAACAGGTACAAGACACATTCAAATCGTATGGTCGAATTGATTTGTTTCGACCATACTTCGATGTTGAACCAGCCGAAGTGAGAACACGATTGATACGGTCGTTTATTCCTCGAAAACCATCACAAATCACTATTTCACCGGATCTTTACGGACCTACTATGATTATATTAACAATGGTTGCTCTTCTTTTGTACAACATGAAAACGAGCGGGTAATCTGTGTACACGAAACTTATGATTTCAATGTAGTCTTTAGAATTATAATTCAAAATGGAACTTTGATGGGAACCGCAATGTTCACGTGCTTTGGAAGCTGGATAATCATCTCTGGATTACTTTGGGTTGGGTGTTTTTTGCTGTCTTCAGAAATACCAATGCTGACCATACTCTCAACGTTTGTAAGTCTACTTTCTAAGTTAACCTATGGGTTCATGGAAGAGTTTTCAATTGAGGTACTTATTCAGTTGAAGGGAAATAGTGAAAACCAGTAAACATGACTTTGAATATGAAACACGGTTGCGACAGAGTGCACATGTTGCGGCAATGACATCTCAGGAAAAATAAAACTCCGGAGTTCCACCAATTCGCCGTTTTCTCCGGTGCCCCACCAAAGTTCACCGTAATTCCACCAATTTTCACCAAATTACTCTGGAGTAGCACAAAATAATCGTCAATTGGGAAATTCTTCCCTCTCACCAATTCTCTCCGAAAAGAATTTGAGGAGCTCCGGAGGGCCTCTGGAGAAAATTAGAAAAGCGCAAACGCGCTCGAATGACAATTCAGTTTTCGAATTTTTATTTTTATTTTTTTCTCATTTTTGTCCTAAAATCGTTCTTATTTCATGTTTTTAACAACATATTTAGTTTTTTGTCTTACTTTGCTATATACTAGCAACAAAGCTCAGTTGAATTCGTTTCAGAAACTGTAATATTGGCCGTTATTTCGAAAAACCATCAAATATGATATATATTAATGATCAGATGGAAATAAAATGAAGATATCAAATCGGGACCCTGGTACTCGAATACGAGGAGTTTATATAAGGCTGTGCGAAAAAACGATTTTTGTGAGGTAAGTTAGAAAACTTAAATCTGTTTCTAAACAGCTTGATAATTTAAATGAACACATTTCTAAAATGTGATGATCACAGGGTTTTGATTTTAAAAAACATAATCCGCTTTTACGTATGAATTTGTTTCAGAAGCTGTTGACTCGTACGTTCCGGAAGTATATGAACTTTCAATTCGCGAATAGTTGGAAAAACACAAAGCAATGAAAAATCGAATGGAAATGAAGGAGGATAAACCGAGAATCTGACGACCAAAATATTTTTCTTGAGGTGAGCTAGAAGTTACGATTTTAGCTATATAAAATCTTACATGGAAAAGCTAAATTTTTTCCAAACTACGAACTCGGGGGAAAATCCGCACAGTGTGCGACATTTTTCTTCTCTCAATATAATTTGTTTTCTCTCTGAGACAGCCACTTTTTTGTCGCACATGTGTGGATAGAAGGAAAAACGTCGCACCCTGTGCGACGCGTGTGCGGATTTTCCCCCGAGAAGTTCTCGAATAATCATAAGTCACGAATTTTAGCTGAACGTCCCACAGCCACATACCTGTCCTAAGAGGGGAAAAAGCACCGTGTCATTTTTTTTTGTCGAAAATTCACAGTGACATTTTCAAGAAAAATCAGAAATTCAGAGATATTTTCTGTTTTTCTGGTCGTTATTCACAATGAAGAAAAATTTTCTCCTGAGATTTGCACAGTCACAAAATTTTTGAGAAATTTTGGTACCCTCTTAGGTCAGGTATGCACAGCCATTTTTTTCATTAAGCATATATTTCTCTAGTTTTGTAAAATGAAAGAATGTGCAAACGTTCTAAACCTCACGCTGTTTTTTTTACAGAAAGTCACACGAACCACCAGAGAAATGTTGAAGCAATGGATAAGCTGAGAAGCCGCGACAATTGAACAGGTTCTTCGATGGATAAATTTATAAATGTTTCTTTTCATTTTTTGTTTTTGATTTTTTGTCAGTTCAATAAATTTGGTTTATAATACATCTCTTCACAATTTAAGTACTATAGAAGCTTCGAACTAACACTAAAATCACCACTACCCAAAGAAATCTAACCAAAACTACTCCAGTGCTTCACAGATTCCCACAAAATCTTCCTAGAATTTCTCTGGTGGACCACCGATCTTCTCCTTCATTTCTCAGAAACCCACCAATTTTCTCTGGAGCTCCACCAAATCCCACTTTATTTCACCGAAGCCCACAAAATTCCTCCGGAGCTCCACCTGTTTCCCCCTTTTTTCACAAAATTTCACCAATTTTCTTCAAAGACGCTCCGGAGGGCCCACCGGAGCGCAATTGCGGGTACTCAAGAGACGAATTGGTGGAACTCCGGAGTTTTCTATTGCCTGAGTATGTACTGCATTTTCTGTTTGCTACTACTGCCGCACTGAATTTTGCATTTTTGTGTTTCAGTCTGGTAAGTTCCAAAGTTGCAGTTCCCCTTTAAAGACTCCTTGTCACTCAGAACTTAATTTCTCGTGTTTATCAAAATCTCAATATTGAAGACTTCAACTTTCGATGTGTGAAATTCAAAAATTGAAAAAAATTACTTTGTGAGGTCGAAAAAAAAAGAAAAAAACTGTTTGAATTCGTTCTCAGGAAGATAGGCGGCCGCAAACACCGTTTGTGTGTGTGTGCGGGTACAGTAACCCACGGCAATTTTTTTTTGTTTTTTCTTTCAAACATTTTTGGGTTTTTGAACCAAATACATCGAAATTTGAAGTTTTCAATTTTGAGATTTTTATGAACTCGAAAAAACTATTTCTAAGTGAAAGAGTGTTTTTTTTTTCAAGAGAATATCTCCATGGATAATATTTTCTGAATACGTTTTTTTTTCAAGAGAATATCTCCATGGATAATATTTTTTGATGGTTCGGTAAAAAAAAACTCAGAATTTTTTTCACGAGTTTTGTTTTGTCAAATATATAAGTTCAGGGTTATTCGTTGACATCTCATTGCTTTGTTTTGCTTCTGACTTCGCTATTCCATTCTTCTCATGATCATTTATTTTTCATGATTTTACTCCTTTTATTCTGTGTTCCATCAGCATTGAGAATGTCTCTTATTATTTGTTCACAATCGAGAATACCGACAAATCGTCTTATTCTTATTGGCGCCTCAATTGCAGCCCATCTACTTTTGATCGTGTATCTTCATTTCGGTTTCCATGTTGTTTTAGAAGGTGATACTTATGGTTTGAATATTCAAAAAATGTATTATTTCTTAGAACTCGACGAAATGGTTGGCGATGCTATTGATTTGAAAACTGGGACAGTTGTAGCTGCAGCGGAAGTTTCATCTTAAAAAATATAACTGTGATACAAATAATATTTATGAACAATAATCACTAACACAAACGGGATACTCTTATTTCATATAAATTTTTATTTATCGGAATTTCAGAAACAAAAACTTTGAAACGTTGAAAAACGAGATTACTTATTTTTCAGTCATCAGTTTTATTGACCACAGTTTGGCTTACTTACTATATACATTAGTAGTTCCCTAAAGGGCTTCTATTTTTGCTCATTCTATATTTCCAATGGAGTTATTCGAGTAATAAAAGGTATGTTAAAAAACAGAAATTGTGAAAAAGCAATGCAGCTTATATACATTTTATTAACTGAATATCCCACAAAAACGTTTTGGTATTATGAGACGATTTTACTTCGCAATGATATGCGATGTGCAAAGTAAAAAACGGGCAAAAAATTGGCAAAAAATGGGAATTGAAAAAAACAGTATTTTTTCCGAGAAATTTGAAAATCAGCATGTTGGAATATGACTTTCTTCCAATTTTACAAACTTTTCCATAATTATTTTTGGAATAAAATGTTCCATTCCTCAAATATCAGGAAAAATCACTTTTACTTTGCGCGATATTTTTTGCAGATTTTTTGCATTTTTCCTTACTTTGCACATCGCAATATTCTCTCATTTTTTTCTCCTACAAAATATTTTCTTGCAAGTCGTGTAATTTGAATTCTCAGTTGAAACAAAGCTATGTATAAATGACATAAAATAACATAAAACACTTAAAAATAGGCCAGGTACTGTAATTTTCCGTCATTATGTCGAGATATTTCGACATCACTTGAATAAGTTTTTTGTGTTATTTTATGTTATTTGAACATGCTTTTTTTCAACTGAATAACCCCATATTCAAAAGGTGTCGAAATGTGTATGAAATTACGAGAAATTACAGTACCTGGTCTATTTTTAGACACGCACACAATTCTCGTAAATCAAGAAATAGGTCTCATCGTGCCGAGACACAAACAATTTAAATAAAGATGTGTGTTTTTTTAACAGTCTTTTGGAATAATAGGAACTGTAATTTCTCGTCTTTTTTCGGCATAATTTGAATAGGTTTCTTGTATTATATGAACATAGCTTTCTCAACTAACAAGGGAACTACAAGTAGGTGTTAACGGACTTTAAGAAGAGACATGTGTCACCTGATACAGTTTTTCATGCTGATCATCATGCCGTAGCTAACTTTTGCAAAGCTCCACACAGAAAGCTGAAAATCGAGCTCGAAGTTTGAGCAAAAAAATTGAAATATCTTGTTCAATTTGAATTATTTTTGTGATGAGAGACTACTAAAGGGTTATTTGGCATGCCAGGAACGATAGGAGCATTTAAAAACCTCGAAATTGTAGTTGTAACGCTGAAAAAATGAGCCCGAAACTTTTTATAAAATAGGTAGATCAAAAAAACGTGAAAAATAAAAAAATTGCATTGAAAAACGTGAAAATGACTAAATTTTGAAGATTGTTTTCTGATTTTTCATGTTTTTTCGAAAAATCACATTTTTTCATTAATTTTTCGAAATTTCAAAATTACCATCGTGTAGAGAATTAAATTTCCTATCAGGTCCATGAGTTTATTTTTGCAAACTTATAATTTTGAAAAAGTTAGAATTTAAAAATTTCAAATTTATCACAAAAATGTGATTTTCAGCTTTCTGCGTGGAGCTTTGCAAAAGTTTGATACGCCATGATAATCAGCATGAAAAACTCTGTCGGGTGACATATATCCCATCTCAAAGTCCGTTAACACCTATATGTAGTTCCCTTGTAAGTATTCCCATAACCGACATTTCCCAAGATTTGTTCCCCATTATCACAAGTGTCTATTTGTTCTCTCTATCTCTGTTTCTCTCTAACATACTTTTTTTCTTTTTCGCATCTCATGTTATGCGAAATTGGAAGAATGCGTGAAAATAAATAAAAAAAAATTGCCGAATTTTTTGGCTTCATCATTTATACCCTCACACGTTTTTTTCTGGTGACAACAAGAAAACACTTTTAGAATCGTCGCGTTTTTTTTCTTGGCACGGTTAAATAATTAATCTCGCTGTTGTTTCTTTCAGAAATGTCAAATATAAAAAACTTCAAGCTTCTTATGGAAAGAAGAGTGTAAGTCAGCGAGAAATATCTGAGATCATGAAACAAACCATTTTCAGACAGGCGTCAAAAACATTCTTGGAGAAAACACAAAATGTCAATAAATCTGATGATCAAACACTAGATGAACATTCATCACCCAGAAGGATAACAAGACCAACAGAAAAAACAACACCTATTGAAATATTGAATATCCTTGATAAGCGCCAAGTGTTGAAACAAGTATGTATCGAAATAGAGAAACAACCAGAAAGAACGAGAAATGAACCTATCTTCGAAAACGACGTTGCGCAATGTTCGTCTTCAGTGTTTCATGATGAAGTTAGTTGTTATTTTATGATACGGATATTTATTCTATGTTTTCATGCGAATGAGATACAGTCTTCAGTCGAAAAGTCAAAACCAGATGAATCATTGCTCCGGTTTTTTGTTAAACTTGGAATTCCATTACATCACGTCGAAGATAGACTTTTCGAAGAATTTTGTTCAGAAAAAATCAAAATGGGTGGAAGATTTGAGCAACCAACCTATGAAAGCTTGAAAAAAAGTTTGATTGATTCGCAGAAAAATGAAATGGTTCGTTTCAAAACAGTTTATTAGGAGAATATTCAGTTGAAAAAAAAGTATGATGAAATAACAAAGTAACACAGAAAATCTATAAAAATTTTTTTCGCCGTACTGCTTTGGAGTTATTCCAACCTATTTTCTGAAAGAAAGGCATGCAAAATGTATTGTTTGAATTGTTTGCGTTTCGTCACGATAAGATTTTCTTTCATAGTTTACGAGAGTTCTCTTTATATACAGGGTTACCGCGAATTACTGTCACAAAATGTATCTGACATAACTCATGAATGGGAAATCAGATCATGTTTCCACTTTCCAAATTTTTTCTTAGATATATAACTCAAAAATTGAACCTATGCTTGTTTGATTCGGTTTTCTCTTCAGTCATGATGGCCTTGAGTCTCTTTAAATTAGCGTTGTCACAGTCACGCTGTGACTCAGCGGACAGATTGACTTATTTTGTCATCAAAATGCGATTCAATGGTCCCATTATCTAGTGGAAATTGTAAGACACCTTATTTTGCAAAAAATCTCAGACGGGACATCCCAGAGACTTGAGGTCCGCAGAGTTACCGGGCCATTTGCCTGCCTTCATAAACTCAAGAAATGTCGTCTCGCCGCACTTTTTCTCTGTGAGCCGGAGCATTTTCTTGTATTTTTATAGATTTACGTTCAAGAGGTGTTATGAGGTCTATAGAACCGTGTTTTTTCAAAATTTGCTCTGACACATAACTCCTTATCGATTTTCAACCTTAATTCACGAAAAAAACGGGAATTCTCCATCTTAGCAGAAAGAGCCGAAAATAATGACCCGAACTTGGGGAAAAGGCTGCTAAACTTTTTAATTTAGTTCCTCGGATGTCTTCACGATCACACAATGACTCTGGAGATTGAAATTTGTTTTTACATTTAAGAATTTTGGATAATTTACTACCTTGACTGAATTTCTCCTCGTTGCGTGCGCGAAAAAATCTTTTTCGATATTTCATGGATTTTCTCTTTATTGGTTTGAGACATGGTGTCAGCTTTTTGTACACAGAAAGGGGATATACGTAGTCGCTTTTTCCCAATTTTATGGGCGGATTCATTCTCATCTTGAAGCTGGACTGCCCTTTTATCCTACTTTGACAATTTCGACAAATTTGTTCTTGGACCCGTTTCATGATTTTGGAAGTGCGAACGGTTGGGTTTATCCTTCTGAATTCATGGTTCTGGATAGTATCAAGGTCCATGAATCAACCGATAGCACGTTTAATCGTTTTTCGAGAACATTCAGGACCTTAGAAATAACTAAAACCGTGTTTCTTCGCTTGCAAAGCTGAATATTTGAAGAGCGATGAGCTACAGGGTCTGTAATTTACCCAAAACTTGTCAGATCACTATGAGACCTCGTAAATATCTTGAGAACGATAAAAACCGAAAAATTAAAACATAAGACGTATAAAAAATGCCTCAACTTTGTGACAGTAATTCGCGGTCACCCTGTATGTCGAAAAATAGGCCGAGCACTGTAATCTTTCGACTACATTTGAATATATTTTTTTGTGTAATTTATACTTTCTTTCATACTTCATTCAACCGAATATCCCCATTACTATTTGATTATATTTTTTTATAGATTTCTCAATTCCTGAACAGAAACGTATTCTCAACTATTGATTATATCAGAGAAGAAGAAGTTACCTATTTGGCATTCTCACTACATGAATTCGACGAGAAGCATATCAGGAAAGAGCGTTTTCATTTAGTCAAATTGGATTCTTTTGAGTTCGTTTTTTTTTTCACAAGGGAATGGTTTTGGGTCGATTTGGAGTTTCCAAATAAAAATTTGTGGTCTTATAGAAATTGATACACTGAAAAATATCCTGCTGTCCGATTTAGTGAAACTCCTCTTAAAACCGAGGTATCGAGATGATTATTAATAATTCAAAGAATCAATGAGTTGATCACTTCAAAACGTGGTAAAGTATGAAAAATCAAATCCACTTTGAATAATGAACCCTGCTGAACAACATCCGAATAATATTTTTTGAGAAAACTTCTAGTTTTCGAAATTTCTGATTTTTGCCCGAATTTTAAAGTCGACTTTTGGATTTCATAGAGGAGCTTCGCAAAGTTTGACGACGAGATCTTTTTCAGTGTTTAGAAATCTATAAGAAAATCTATACACTTGATTTTACCCGAAAACTCCAAATTGTCCCAAAACCATTCCCTTATCAGTAGTTTATACGTTCATTAATCAACAAAACCTTTCACTCGTAACATAAGGAAATGACTGTTAAAAGTTGGGAGTGATTACAGATACGACGATTCTTCTATTATAAACGTTATCCTTCAAAAAACGCGAATTGACGAGTTCGTGCTGACTAATCAAGAATTGGCACGTGCTCTGTTCGACGATGATCATTATTATAACTATTCTGTTTGTTTCAATACCCAGCTAACCAACTTTATCCACGAGGTAATCAATATGTCAGAATTCAAACGACCAGCGGATATGCTTATTGACCTGGTGACAAGGACGAAATCAGATACAAATCTTTATAAAAGATTCAGAACTTTACGAGGAAACTCGAGTGGAATTTTACCGAGTGTGGATGTGACTTCGTGGGAGTCGATCAGTTTATTTTTAGCGAAATGCTCAGAAATGGTATGTTTCGATTTTGTCAACGTCAGCGAACATGTGTATTTTTACAGAAAACTAGTTTGGCCAGTATGTCTGAAGTTCTGGGTTCAGATTTGTTCAACCAAGCTCATGACACCAATTTGTGGTTATTAACGAGAATGTTGGTTTTTTGCCTAAAATGTGCGCATCGGATAGCCAATGACAACTTTGTATCCGTGGTGGTTCCAATTATTGTTGAAATTATAAAGTTCGCCGAAGAGTTAGTACCTTTTTTTTTCAATTAATTATCAACTTGAAAATTTCAGTAAAATGTCAAATTTGTCGCGAAATATTCAAGAACTGATTGATATTCATTTATTTCCTCTGATAAGTAATTCGAAGTACATGATTGGATGTTTATTAGACCCTCGTTTTGCTTATTCTCCTAATATTTATCCAGAAGAAACCTGGTATAAAATAGAAAAATCGATTACAAATATCAGCGATTCAAACTATGGCAAAACAGTTCGAGAGAAGTTGCTAGAAACAACACAAATCAATAGACAGTTAAAAAAGTATCGCACATTTATCGAAAAAGAAAGACCGGACAAGTACTCGTCTCCTCTCGATTGGTGGACAAAAAAATCAAACGGAATGAAACAGTTATTTGAAGTTGCGAAAAATGTACAATGTCAACCAGCAGTTGCAATCGATGTTCATTATTATTTTGGAAAGTTTGGAAAATATAAACATATTTGCTCTATTTTGAGTGACGAAGAGCTAACTCAATATTTCGAAGCTGCAGGAAAAGAAGACAAAATAAAAAACAGAGGAACTATTTGTGAAAAAGATGTGAATTGGGTAATGCTTCACGAAATTGATCAAAATGAAGAAGATGAAGAAGAAAAAAACGAGTCAGGTGAAATGAAAACAAATGAAAATGACCACAAACAACCAGAACCAGGAAAATTGTTATTGCTAACTCCCAAAATACTAATGTGAGTTCTATAACTCAAGTTTTAAAAAACGCGTATTCACTTTGAAGAAATGGTCCGATTGGTGCTGAATATTTAATGGAGGAACCTTCTAGAAAGTTAGTGAAAAAATATACGAGAAGTGACAAGAAATTCGAAACCAAACAAATGCCAGGTTTGCGTGGTAGAGATGAACTGTAAGTTTGCGTTTTTTATTTGACTAACTATTTGACTACTTTCAGTGAGCCATCGGAAAAAATCATAAAAATGGAGGACGGTTGTTTGAACGTGGCTGGCCCTTCTCATTCGGTCAAGGTTGAAATAAAGTGAGTGATAATTGTTGTGACAAATGACTTTCGAATCATATTGTCTAGCTTTTCTTAAAAGGGGAAAATCCTATTAAAAATTTCATGCCGTTCTCAACACAATTAGATTCAGCAATTTTTTTAAAATGTGGGTTTCCAAATTTTTAGGTTAGAAAATTTAGTTCGACTGAATCCAATTGTGTTGAGAACGGCATACAATTTTTAATTGGATTTACCCCCTTCAAAAACTCAATTGTTTCTGATGAATAACATCACATTTCGATAAAATCGTAGTTTCAGAAAAAAACACAAAAATTTTATTACCACTGGAAGAGTGAATTTGTGGCCGTTAAAACATACCTAAGAGCGAAAAAACACCGTTTTGATCTTCCCTCATTAGTTAATTCTATACGGTAGCGGTTTCTCTTCCATTCTAAAAATTTAGGATTGACAGTATACAATTTTAATATATTTTTGTAGAAAAGAATATTTGTCGGAACAAGCTTATTGTGATGTATGCTACAACAACTCCCCAGACAATATTAGATATGCTCAGAATACAGACGAAATCGATAAACAGTTTATCACAATATCACAGCTTTTGAATGACGAGATATGCTTGAACGATGCTATTGAACGAACAAATAAAGGGTCATTCAATATATGTCGAGACCATTGCTGTTATTATGTGAGTTCAATTCTAAAATGTTACAGGGGGAATACTTTTCCCCCTGTAACATTTCTTCTGATTTGAATATTTCTGTTTTTGCATCAAAATTTCCAATTAAAAAACTCTAATAGTTTTTGCCCGGTGTGTGATCTGCTTGAGAATTTTCAGTGAATATTTTTGCGATGTACAACGTAGAAAAAAGTGCAAAAAATTTGCGAAAAAAACTGTGCAACGTGACCTTATTTTTTCCAAAAATTTGCAATATTTCTCATTGAAAAAAACGTGAAAAATAAATCGAAATGAAAAAAGATCAAAAATCAATGAAAAATGTTGCAAATTTTTTGGAAAAAAATGAGGTCACGTTGCACAGTTTTTTTTTGCAAATTGTTTGCATTTTTTCTACGTTGCACATCGCATTTCGAAAATAAAAAAAAAAACTTGAAAATAATCATATATTTACGTGGTTTTGTCAACAACTCATAGTTTGTTGCCTAATTGGAAACAACCGAGATCGGTAGACTACATTCTCGATAAAGACAGAATTTCGTCTCTGTTCTGATTCAAAACCGTTTCGTTGAATGTCAGTGTTTTTTTTTTTGCAGAGTCGAAAATTATTGACTTTTTTGGGAGCTCGGAACTGGCGAAATGTATCATCAAGGAGTATGGCAAAACTTCATAATGTTCTGAAAAGTACATACTTCGAAATTGATAATAATAGTTTTATAGAAGCTTTCCAACAGTTTTTTGAAAAGTATCCAGTATAACAAAGTGTTTCTGTATTTTTTTTAAATTTTCATTGAAATAAATTTTTTTGTAAATATTTGAATTTGTATTTGGAGGTTCCGGTTTCGATACCGATGTTTATATTTTATTGAAAATCAAAACTGATTCGAATTTCGATCTGAAGATGTCATTGACAAATGAACTGGATATGAAATTGTCGAGTTTTGACCGTTTGAGTGATTGTATCAAAGCAGAATGTAAAGGTGAGATAGAAATAAATAACCATGAAATGTTCAACTGAATTCAGGTTGCAAACAAAGTCGAATGTATTATTGTTATGATTGTCGCACACCTATGCCTGGAGTGTTCATACCAAATGTTCAAGTTAGTTCTCCAAAATTGAAATATATGCTATTATTTTTTTAGTTGCCTTGTTTGGTTGATATAATAAAACATCCCATGGAAAAGAACAGCAAATCTTCCGCTTTGCACTGTAAAATAGTCGCACCAGATCAAACCAGAGTAGGTTGTTCTGCAATTTTTCAGTTTAAAATGTCAACAGTATTCAGGTCTTTGATCATCCAAATGTTCATGATTATTCGAAAGATTCTGAATTAGAAAGAAAACACACGGTAAGTCATTTCCTTTTTACTTCTCAAAGAAAGACAATAATAATTTTTATGTTTTTTGAACTCACGATAAGTCCTTTTCCTTAATTTACAGTACCGTGCAAAAAGATACGAACACCCTGGGTTTGTGGTGTAACTCTTCTGAAAATGATGGAATCGGTCTGAAAATTTTGTCAGACATGTCTGTTGGGCCAAAAAGACTGTAAACATTTTTTTAACCGGATCGGTTGACTTTTCGAATTTTTATTCCATTTTTTGTTGTTTCTCAAAAATCACGATTTTCGCAAATTCACGTTGTGAGTCAAATAAAAACACGGAAAGTTATCCGATGACCGAGATAAAAATTTTACATGATCTTTAGGGTCGATTGAAACAATTCCACACTTCATATCCGATTTCCGAAAAGATTATTGCACATGAACGGTACTATTTCATAGAGCATGTCTTGTAAGCCACATACGCAGTCTCTTGGGTCCTAGGCATCATCAAAATTAAAAAAAAAAAAGTTAAAAAAAAATATTTTTGATGATATCACCATTTCGCGCAATATGAATCTGGGTTTTCGGTGTTTGTTTAGTTGACGATTTTTTAACATTCGTGGTTTCTGACCGGAAAATGTCAGAAGAATTCATCCAATGTTCTCCAAATTTTGGTTTTACATTTTTTAAGACCCAAAGACATTACTTCAAAATTTTGAGCATCTATAGAAACCCATTATCTCAACTTACGACCACTCAAAGTAGATTTATCCGTCTGGGTATAAATTCAAAAACTGGCAAGTGAAAATAAAAATCTCAATTCTTCCTCAGCTTGTCAAAAACAGTTTTAAATTTGAAAAATGACAGTTTTCTATCATATCCAAACATTTAAATCAATTTATAACATTAATTTCGTCATTGGAATAATCCATTGACACATCTTAAAATCCATTGTTACTTTATGACCCCTTTAACAGACTGAGGACTGATTTAAAGACCTTCTTATTAGTGTAAACTGTTGAGATAGTTGCCTAATGTGATATACAGCAAAAATAAAAAATATGGAGAACATTGGATGAATTCTTATGACATTTTCCGGTCAGAAACCACGAATGTTCAAAAATCGTCAACTAAAAAACACCAAAAACCCAGTTTCATATTGCGGGAAATGGTGATATCATCAAAAATATTCTTTAAAACAGTTTTTAAAAGTTAAATGCACCAAGTGAGGACCCAAGAGGCTGCGTATGTGGCTTACAAGACATGCTCTATGAAATAGTACCGTTCATGTGCAATAATCTTTTCGGAAATCGAATCTGAAGTGTGGAATTGTTTCAATCGACCCTAAAGATCATGTAAAAATTTTATCTCGGTCATCGGATAACTTTCCGTGTTTTTATTTGACTCACAACGTGAATTTGCGAAAATCGTGATTTTTGAGAAACAACAAAAAATGGAATAAAAATTCGAAAAGTCAACCGATCCGGTTAAAAAAATTTTTACAGTCTTTTTGGCCCAACAGACATGTCTGACAAAATTTTCAGACCGATTCCATCATTTTCAGAAGAGTTACACCACAAACCCAGGGTGTTCGTATCTTTTTGCACGGTACTGTACTAGCGTTCCCATAAATTAACACCCCTATAAATGGAACAACTAGTGAAATTGAAAAAAGTCTGATTGTGAGTTTAAAGGAACAGCACAGTTTCTAGTTTTTTGGCTAAATTTTACCATAAAAATTACTTCATTCACCGATATTGATTGACAAAAATACATTTTTTTTTGTTAAAAACAATGTTCGCCCACATTTTCCCTTTTCTCATAATTTTACTCATTTCCCAGCTGCAAAGGACAAGGGTGTATTGTTTTATCTCCACACAAAATAATGGTTCTGTTCTCTAGTAACACTATACTTTTTCAGGCTGTTGTGTTCCCAAGTAAATCAGCAATTTCTGTTGAAGAATTTGTTAAGCAAAGAGGAGATATTCGCCGTATTATAGTACTCGATTGTACGTGGTTCCAAGTTGGAAAAATGCAGAAAACTCCAGAAATAGAAGGTTTGTTCTCATAAAAAAGAGATGTCTTTTTTGATTACACTAATGGTAAAAATAACCAAATTTTCAAAGAGTTAATCATGCTGGTCATCATCCTGCAGCTAACATTTCCGAAGCTCAAGGAACAAAGCTGAAAATCACATTTTTGTAATCTATCTGAAAATTTTCAAATCTTCCAAAAATTTTAAAAATTATACAATTACTAAAGTGAACGAACGGATGTGATGTGAAACTCAGTTCTCTACACGATGGTAATATTGATTTTCGAAAAAATTAAAAAAAAAAGTGTTTTTCTGAAAAACATAAAAAATAAAAAAAATTGTAAAATTCATTTGAGATTGCACGTTTTTCAAAATTTGTTTCTGTGTTTCACGTTTTTGAATAATACAAATTGTACGCGATAATTCAAGTTTCGTACTATTGGGCTCAATTTTCAGCTTTCTGGCTGAGCTTTGAAAAGGTCGGCTACGGTTCGAGTTGATTTTCGAAGGTCACGGAATGCGTATAAAACAGCGAACGTTTCAAACAAAATAAAACAGACGTATCAAACATTTGCAGGCCTACAACATATTTGCCTACAGGAATATCGTACTGCTTTCTGGCGGCCTCAACACAATGTACCAGAGACAGGTTTAGCGACAATCGAAGCAATTTACTATACATTGAGAGAGTACTATGAATTAGAAAAACAATATAAAGGTGAGAAAATAACCGTAATTTTGTCTGAATATTTAGTTTATTACAGGCGAATTCGATGATTTATTATATTTGTTTTTTCACACAAAACATTTTGTGGATGAAAAGCAACGACAATATCAGAAGAAAATAGAAAATAAAAAAGAAGGAACAATTTGAATATTCTCAAGTTTTCAGTTGTTATGTTGTAATAAATGTTATGAATTGTTTTCCCTTATAACTTTCTTCGTATCGTTTATTTGTTGAAAATCCAAATGAATTACCTGATCAAAATTTTATTTAGGTTCTCTTACATCAAAATCTTTTTCAGTAAAGTATTGAGAAATAATGGATATGTTAAAACCATTATTCGGTAAAAGTGACAAAACTCCATCGGATGTTGTGAAAAATTTGAGAGAAGCACTACAAGTTATCGACAGAGTCAGTTAATTTATTCTTTCATTTTAAAATAAATACAGTTTTCAGTTCAATGTAACACAGAACGAAAGAAAATGCGAAAAGGCGATAGATGAAGTTGGAAAAATGTTGTGTCTTGCTAAAACATTCATCTATGGGTCAGATTCGTCAGAACCGAACACTGAGCAGGTTAATTTTGAAATATTTTCTCATTGGAGTAAAAAAACAATCATGGTGCGACTTTTCAGGTAACCCAATTGGCTCAAGAAGTGTACAACAGTAATATCCTGTTGTTGTTGATCAAACACTTGCATAAGTTTGAATTCGAATGTAAAAAAGATGTGGCTTCGGTATGAAAAATTTATCTTCAACTATTGATTTGAAGTTGTTTTTTTTTAAGGTTTTCAATAATTTATTACGCCGACAAATTGGAAATCGCTCACCAACTGTTGAATATCTCGCCGCTAGACCAGACATATTGATCACATTGTTGATGGGGTGAGTTTTCAAATATTTGTTTTCTATTAACAAAAAAATGAAAGCGGAATTAAGTTTTTTAACCCAGAATCCAAATTAATATTTTTTCATACCTGTCAAAAAGAGAAAAAAAAACGATTTCTAATTTAATCTGAAAACCACAGTGTCCCCGGAACACTGTTCTGTCAAATTCGAAAGGTTCATTTCGAAAACTTCAAACTCCTTAATCAACGCGTCGTTTATTTTTTGAATAAAAAACGTTAGAAATCTCTCTGAAACTGTTTCACGATTCTCAACAATTTATACGCCGAGAAAACTGCAACATCTATTTTTTTTGTTGTAGATATGAACAACCAGATATTGCGCTGACCAGCGGATCTATGCTACGAGAGTCTATTCGTCACGAAAATTTGGCAAAAATCGTTTTGTATTCTGATTATTTTTCGAGATTTTTTGTTTTCGTTCAAAGCGATGTTTTCGATATTGCAACCGATGCATTTTCGACATTCAAGGATTTATTGACAAAACACAAAAACATGTGTTCCGAATATTTGGAAAAGAAATATGACGAGTTTTTTGGTATGCGAATATATATAAAACTTATGTATCATTTGATTTTCTTTCAGAACAATACCAGAAATTGACTGTTTCTCCTAATTATGTTACTCGTCGACAATCATTGAAATTACTCGGAGAAATATTGCTAGACAGACACAACTTCAGGTAAATAAAATTGATTTTATTCATAAATAAACATCTGAAGGCGATATATTTTAGTTTGAAAAACCCGAAATTCAGTTCTCGAATAAGCGAAATAGGGCTAATGTCATAGAAGAGCAAGGACTGTGCGGGCCTCAATTTGGTTTCGAAATTTTTACGGAAATACCTGAACTTCTCGAGAATTAACAAAACCCTTCAAAAATAGAAAAATGTCACTTTCATAAAAAATAACCTAGAAAAACTTTTTTGAGTACTAGCTAATATCATCCCATACATTTTGTTAAACTATATTCGTACCTCAACAAAAAACTTACCTCTGATTTTCATGCACTCACGTTGTAAGTTAAAACATTTCCAGCACAATGAACAAGTATATTACAAGTCAAGATAATTTGAAAATGATTATGGAGCTGTTGAAAGACAAAAGACGAAACATTCAGTACGAAGCGTTCCACGTGTTCAAAATATTTGTGGCAAATCCAAATAAGCCACGACCGATTTTTGATATTTTGAACAGAAATCGAGATAAACTGGTTAGTCAGATAATAATATCTTAGCTTGTTACTAGTATCTTATGTTCATAGGTCGACTTTCTCTCTGCTTTCCATCAGGATCGAACTGAAGACGAACAATTCAACGACGAAAAGGCTTATTTGATCAAACAAATTCAAGAACTCAAAGTATAATCGGGTCATTCATTCATCTGTTCTCATATTTCGTTCAAGCTCAATTTTCTCGTTTTCTCGCTGTGATAATCTGATTGTATTTGTACTATTTAATCATTCAAAGCGTCTTGAAAACCTAGAAATATCTCACTGAACTTGAAATCGGCTACTGTATTCTAAGTTTTTAAATATGTCAGCGTAATTTTAATAAATCTTTTTTTTAAATATTAGTATTTCATTTCAGAGCGGCGAGATTCGTTTTTGCGAAGGCCGTCTGTATACAGACCTATAGGCCCTTTGGCCATAAGGATCAAAACGAGAAAATTTGGAAGAGTTTTTTTCATGGCCTAGAAAACATAACTGGCCTAGGATACAACAAAATTATTTATTTATTCTTGTTTTTTTTCTGTTTGTAAATGGAAAATTAGCAAAAAATAGGTGCCTTTATCTACTTGCTTTCATGAAAGAATGACTGTTCTTGTTTCTGAATGATTGAAAATTTTTTCAAGATCAATGGCGAACATTATTGGAGGAGGACCTCGTAAAACACCACGTATAATTGCTCGAAAAAATGTGATGAAAAAAGAGAAAATCACTGGCCAAAGAAATTATGATATAGACAAACTACATAGCGACAGATTCGAAGTTCAATCGGGAATTCTTACCATCAATCCATTTGCAACATTCACACCTAAAGAACTTCCTGGTGTTTCGAATGAAGTTGAATCGTATCCTTGCCGTTTTTGTACAGAGAGAGTTTTTCTTACTAGCGCAGGACTTGAAAAACACGGAAAAGAAATGCATCCGAATGATTTGAACTTGATTTCTAATGATATTCTGATGATTAGTGCCGAATGGAAAAAAAGAGAAGTGAGTTAGCTTTGGAAAAATGTTCAATCAATAAATATTAAGTTCGAAAAAATTCGTTCACGTGAACGCCAATCAATCGATCGAATGCGTCACGAAACTCGGGCAACTGAAATGATTCGCGCGACAATGAACGGAGAAAATATTTTGGAAAATGATCCACAAGCAGATAGCTACGAAGCATGTCCAATATGCAATGTATTAATCAATTCGGCACATCCAAAAGCAATGGAATCACATCAACGAGCTCATAAAAAAAACGACGAATTAAGAATGCAATTATTAGAACAATACGGAGTTGAAATAGTTCACCGATTGACATGTGACTCTTGTTCACTTGTTTTTACTGAAGAACAAAAGTTGAGAACTCATATTTCAACGCATCATGTGAGAGTCAAAAGGTATGTCTAAATTTTCTATGTTATCAGGAGAAACAACTCAATTAAGATATATTTGCAAGTTTTGTGGTAACATATCTCAAAGTCTGATGGAATTGAATTTACACAAAACCGATGTTCACAATATAATATTGAATGCTCGACCATACATGAATGAACAATGGAATCATATTCCCGAGTACATCAAATCTCGAAGACATTCAAGAAAAAGAAAAATAGAAGACCCTATTCCTGTTGATAAAGTTGAAATTGGAAAAATATCGGACGGAGATGTTCCTTGCCAGTATGTCTAATTTCATCAAATTTAATTATTATTGTTTCCAGTTTTCAGAATTCAATGCCCAGACTGTCCATTGAAATTGAATCGACCAGTGTTCCTAATAAAACACATGCAAAGAGTTCATTCGAAATCAACATTTAGCTGTATAGTTGAAACTGGAGGATTACCTTCTTTTAGGTATTTTTCGATTGGTTCTACGTTTCGTAATATTCATAATTTTTCACAGAATCGATGTTGAAGAAAATGGAATATATTGGACTTGCTGTAATATGAAATATTTAGATAGACACGCTTTTATTCGTCATCGTCGATGTCACATTCCGGGTATTCAAAACGGTTTACCACATGAAATAGAAGACGGAGATGAAGATATTCCAAGTACTTCACAAGGTATTGAAGTTGATGATGAAGGATCAAATTTCGAAGGACAATTAGTAGAGGGACCGGATGGAACTATGCAAGTTATAATACCAGAAGGAATGGAGATAAATGGAGATGTTTATGTAATGTTTGATAATGATTATGAAACTGCTTCAACATCGAGCGAAAATTCGAAAAGAAACAAGGTTAGATTATACTCTAAAATTTTGAATAAAATCATGTTTCATTTCAGTTGATATAAAATTCCAACTACAAAAATTCCCACAAAAGTTTTCTTAAACATTATTTCATGATCTTGTTCGTTAGAAATTTAACCAGATGGATATCTGGAAAACGGGCCGTTGATTTTCTGAATTTCACCTAGAAATCTAATTTTTTTTTGAACCGGCCCGACCCGTAAACTGAGACAGCCTACTGATATAAGAAATACAGAGTTGGCCCAAATTCAAAAAAATGACAGAAATGTGAAAACAAGAAATGTTCATGTTCAATTCTGCATCCCACCTTTTATTTTACAAGCCAGGTCATTTTTTGTCGTTCTGGGTTTTTCAAAATAGAGGCTTGCAAATCGGGTGCGCGTGTGACACTGCACCCGTCTGTCTACTCGCCTCGACACCCGTTCGTACACGCTACACTGTAGCCGTGTACACGGCCGAACACGCGGCCGTGTATGAAACACACCCGTTTTCCTTTCTTTTCATGGCGCGTGTAAAAACGAGTGCGTGTACGAACGTGTATTTTTTTCAAATCGAGCCGTGTCACCCGTTTTCACCCGATTTGCAACCCTATCAAAAGCTATACCGAAAATGTTTAGTTGTTTTTTTTTGCAGGTACGAATAGTACATGCTCATCAACGAAATGTACCCGAAGAAACAGAAGAAGTGACAGAAGAACAAGTAGAAGAAGTGAGCACATATTCAAAAATTTCTTTCAATCAATTACTTTTTTCAGATAATCGAAAATCAAGAACAATGCGACGATGGAGAAGAAGATGGAAGAGAAGTTATTACTTTGACTCAGGAACAATTTGATCAATTACAAATGGAAATAGGGGACGATTGGCACAATATGGTGACACAATATTGAACTCATGATTATCAACAAAAAAAAACATTTCAGGAAGTAGTTCTTGTCGATTCGGACGGTCAATTAATTCACGCCGATGGGAATAGTAGTAACAATGACACCGGACAAATGAATAATTTGATAAAATCAAATGACGTGGAAATTGGGGCTGAAGTAGACGCGGATGAAATAAATGGACAACCACTTTTTGATTAGAAAAACATTCATTTCTCACAGTTTCCTTGCTAATAAATAAACTATTTTTCTCTGTTTTTTGAACTATGTTATCCGTATTGGTTGTCATCACTTTATCATTTGCTCTTTATGTGTGGTATTTGTATATGAGAGTGAGTATGTAATTCAAAATCAGAAGAATAACAAGAACTGTATTTTCAGAATAATACACCAAATAATAATACAGTAACCGTTCGGACAACTACAACTACTAAAACAAATCGATCAATAAACACTGCCCGTTCGAACACCGATATTAAAACTGCAAAATCTTCAGAATTTACGTCGAATCGAGAATCTGAAAATGTAAAAACTGCCCGATCAATGCAATTCTCTGTTTGCTCGACATCTTCATTGGCTCCATTAACTTCGAAACATGATAATGTCAGTCCAATTCAATTCACAGAAAGTTCGATCAAATCTTCTCAAGATACAAAACAAACCAAAGATGTAAGTTCGCAACAGTAAACCCAGTACGAGAAGTTGTCTAAAAACGAGGCCGGATCTTTAGAATCTTGGAAAAAGAATGTTTACAGGTTTCTCAATCAACACAACCATCAATATCTCAACGACAGCAACTCGAAAGAGAACCACCATCAACAAAATCCGAATGGCCCGCTTCTACAGTAGTCAAGGTCGGCGAAAAAAAGTGTACTTATGTATAAAACATTGATTCATGTTTTCTGGGAATTTATTATCTTCATTTCTCTGAGTACTGTAGATTTTACAGCCTAATGGTTTCGCCACCGTTAAACCACTTCCTTCTCAAGCGGAATTGTCGAAAAATCGGGACTACAGTACATCGGTTTGGCCCGGAGCCACTTTTAAGGTTTTAATATAATGACAAACCACGTTTTTTCTTTATTTTTCTTACAGTTCTGAGATGATCGAAGAAATCTGCTGTTTACACACACACACACAAAAATCAATCTTCAGTTTATAAATGTAACAATAAAAATAACAATATCATTTTGAGCAATAAAACATGGCAATTTGAGGGTACTGTAACTTTGTATCATTTCAATTCCCGTATTTTTTTTCCTAATTACAAAACTATTATGTATTTACAGACTGACACACTACTGAGGAGATGCAAGTAGAAGAAAACATCGAAACTAGTTGTCGTCATTTCGAATTTCTCGTGGAGTTCCATCAATCCATGGTCGAAGCACTTCCCATCTCTCCGAAACTGGTCGACCAAAAAACTCCATTTGAGTAGTAGAATATCTTCGGATAGGAGAGCCAAAGTCTCTGAAACGGTAACTATTCAAATACGAATATAATCACAAAAACCATTTTTTCAGGGCATTTGAAACAGTGATTTTCTCCAAGTTTTCCGAAAAAATCGACAAAACCATTTTGAAACAGTTTGAAATTTAGAACTTTTTGTCTGTTCTACATTACATTCGGCGTAACGGCAGAACATATACAGTGACAATGTGTGAGTTTTCAACGTTCTGAAAATCAATGTGTAGATCAAAAAAAATTTTTGTGATTCTTGTTCTAAATATAAATTCACAAAAACGAGGATGATCTGAACGGGTTTGAGAATTAGAAAATTTGACAAAAAAAGTGGGGCTACATAGAATTATAAACAATGAGAATTAACAAGCTATACGTGATCAGAAAATTTGGAATATTTTTCCTAGCCTTTTCGGTAAAAATTCCCTTGGGAGTTTGACTATTTTGAGGGTACTGATCATTTTAAAAACAACTTCATTATTCGTCAAACTCCCCCTTTAATCAGCGGGCATAGATGAAATGTGTTTCATTTCGTCACGAAATCGTCCAAATGGTCCATAAATTTTCGTGGTCCATACACGTCTACATTATGAAGTTTATAATGGGTCGAGCAGGCAGTGACCGGTGCATTTTTCACTTTTACAGCGGACATCAAAAGCCCGTATTTCATTGCTTGGGCGGGCCCCGACCCAAAACCGCAGCCCTGATTTGTGTGTATCAGCAATTCATACGAATTTTTTCGTTGGTGAAAAATTCCGAAAAACTTGGAAAAATTCTGCTTTTGACTCATACATGACCGAAGAGAGGAAAAGTACCGTGAAATTATTTGTCGAATTTTCAGAGCGACATTTTTCAAGAAAAGCGTATAGGTCACGCGACAAAAGCTTCAAAAATTATAACTTTCCTTCAGATTTTTGACATTTTCAGTTTTTTTTTCGTGTTTTTTTTTTTTATCGCATTTGTTTAGGGCTGCTATGAATAATGTGATAGTTTTGATTTTCTCACCTGAATCCCGAATCTTTCCAATTATAGTTGAATTTTTCGAGAGCGGTTCGAACTTCATCGCGTGCTGTTAGAATAGGTTTCGGCGCATTTTCAATAAAATCTGGTATTTGAACATTAGGAAATATAATGACACTTCTGAATGCAAAGTGACCACCATACACCGGATGCAGACTAAGTCCAATAAACTTCTGAAGACAGAAAAATTTAGTGATTTGGTTTGTTTTCACAGAGTTCTTACTAAATTTGGCCCCATTTTTCCGGGCGGCGGCCACAATAGTTCATTTTCAGTAAAATGACGCGGTTGATAATAATAGGCTGCTCCTGCCACGTGTCCACATGTTTGCATTAATATTCGTGGACGACGTTGAGTTGTCATCGAATAATCATGCAAAACTTCAAAGTTTTCATGTTGAAGTTTCTTAAATAACTAATGACAATGCAAAAAAATGAAAATACGGTATACAACTCACTTCCATTAAAATATCGAGTCGATCCTCAAGAAACATTTGAATTGGAGATGTTACTTCTTCGATAACAGTATCAAATGAACTTCCATATTCTCTCGTTTTGTTGACTATCCATTTTCTAAATGCAACATCAAACATATCCGGTGTACTCAAAATTAACAAAGCCATTGTTGAATCCGCATACGGAAGTGAGAAAACGTCAGCGACTTGAGAATTGTAACTTCCGATCTTTATAAGTAACGTTGAAGCCCCTTGAAATTATCTAAATTTACCTTGAACATATGAGTTTCGAATCCGTCGTGTTGCGATAATTCCTGATCGACAATCTTTTTTATTTCGTTTGCATTTTTTAGGCTCATATTTTTGAGAAATTCGGCCTGGAAAAAAGAAAAATGATCTGAGATTGTCAAAAAAAAGGAAAGAAAATATGTTATCAAGTTCATTATTTGAACATTTAATGACTGTGTGTTTTGAGTTTCTCGGCCAGTTTCGACAAACAAATTTTGAAGAAAGAGACAAAAAAACAAGAAAAGAAGAAAAGTTGTTGTTCGGGTCCCGCTTTCATTCTCTATCTCTCACTAAATATATGAAAACTCACGTATACTATACTATAGTCAGAAAATCATAAGATGTAAAATCGATTTTATCATACAAAAAAGATTTGTGTTTTGTAATGGACAATTAAAAATCAATAAATATATTCCTTATGTTTGAAAGTGTTGACGGGTTTATGTTAATATTATTCCAATGACCGATAAAAATACAAAAAACAGAACAAAACCGTTTGTAGCCATATTTAGATGTTCCGCTGATAATAACCAGAAGAATGATACCTATGGCATCGCTATTGCACACGTAATCAACGACTAATTCTTGAATGCGAATAAATCGACTTTCTGCGTGCATGAGAAACCGAACCTATCCCTTCTCAGTTCATCGGCACAAACGTTAACCACTTGACCGTTGCCGCTGTTTTGTTTTCGTTATCGAAAAAGTGAACAAAAAGAACGAGGACAATATAAAAAAGAGAGAAAAGAGAAACAGGGGAAATGTTGAGTTGCGAAAAAAACTCACTAATCGTTAATAGTTAACCACCTAAAATAATTCACAAATGTATCGAACCACTTTTTTTTGTCTACCGCAAGTTTTATTGTCTTATCAATTTTATCTGCGTACAACAAAGGACATAAAGAAACATCAATTTTTGAACTTTCGAAAAAAAAACAAACTATCATTATCATCACCATTAATATTATCAGCTGACTATAAAAAAATTTCGTTTATAGAGCACTCAAAAGTTGCTTTCAATATAATACCAGTTGACAAAAAGTAGTTATTTACCTGTTCCCAAAAATAAAAAGCACGTGATCATTGATATTGTCAATCCAGCCAGATCATCCAACGAGAGAATGATCTACCGTCTGAATCTCTCATTTTTATATGATCTTTCGTCGACTTTTTGTGGTAGATCACTTTTCCCGTTGGATGATCTGACCGGATTGACAATAGTTTCAAAAACCGATATCGGAAGACGTCGACACAAAAAATTTTCAAAAACTTCAGAACACATTCGTTTCGAAACTCAAACCGTTCTCCAACTGCTCCTTTAAACAAAACTACTGTATTACACATTAGTTTTTTATTTCACAAGCGCCCCACGGTGTTTTAGTCCCCTTATAGGAGGGACAAATGAGAGAGTTATACGCAGAAATGAAAGAAAAAAAATAGAAATGTAACGTGAGAGTTTCAGAGAAAATAAACAGGTCTCACGGCAAATACTTTTTATTTCCGGGAATTTTTAATGGTGCAATAGAGCGAACATTCCTCTTTTGTCAGCGTCAACTCTCTCGTTTGTCCGCCCTAAAACAAGGTGCCCCCGAAGCTTCAAGAGAAGCGTATAGATTTTGTAAATGATATATTGAGTTTTTCAGTGCTTCTAATTGTAAGCAAAATGCAGAAGGTACCAAGTTTCGAGCAATTCAAAGTATGTTGCAATTACGAGTCAGTGGGTGTTCGGACGGTCACAAGTGTATAATCGTGAGTTTTTGTTCCTAAAAATTTGAGTTATCAATTTCAAAGCGGTTAATTAAAAGAATTAATTCATGTTGCACAAATTTTTTTTGTGAAAAACCGAGAAATGAAACAAAATGAACTTGAATAGAAAGACTAAAACGACGAATCGCTACACGAAGAGATAATATGGAAGTTTTGTTTGGGCAATTATAAATTAGAAATCTCAGAAAAATTAGCTACCAAGGAAATAGGACTAATTTAAGTATCACATAATCAAAACTTGTACAGATATAAAAAATTAAAACATTGATTACGCAGTTTCTGCGGCTGTGTACATGTCGTCTGCACTGCTTGAGTGATAGTCATCCAGAGAATCATCTCTGCTTCGCATTGGTGACAAAAAGACAGGCCCGCGATGTTGACGTTCGCGAGATTCGGCCACGGCTCTCATTATACGACAAGAAGAACCACCCCTAAAAACAAAAAAGAATTGATAAAATCAGTGATTTTATTTATGAAACTTACGATACTCCAATGTTGAGCAATTCTTCTCGAGTCACAAATTCGATAAGATCTTGTTTCGAATATTGTTCTGTTACAATTAACGCAATAGATCGCTCATCAATTTCTAAACTTCTCAGCCATCCAACAAGTTCTTCTTGTGTTCTTGTCATACTATAACTACCCGGAGGCATTATAATTTTTTGAGGTCCTCCAGTTGGGAACTGGGGCGGTTGACCACACGATGCACTGAATGGAGGTGTTGGAGGTGCGATAGTAGGAGGTGTTCGAAATGGTGGATACGTATTGAAACATGTATTAGCTCGAAAAAGAGTGAGATCTCGTATTCGTTGTGCACGGACAAGTCCATTGCGTAGTTGAGAATTTAACTCTCTTTCTACTTGTAATAACTTATCCATTAGACCTTCATTTTCTTCTTGAATTGTTCGTAATTCTCTTCGTTCGTCTCTGCTAGGTGGCCGACTATCCACTAGAATTTCACCCTCCGATAACGATGAATTACGAATTGCATTTATCGAAGATGATGATGGAAGGGTGGTATGTTCTTCGGCATGAAGTAACATCGATAAATCCGGGCTCAGAATTGAAATTGCACATTGAACAGCAGATGTTATTAAATTTGATAATGCAAACATCCAATGTGGCTTGATATCAAGCCGACGAAGAACAGGTTGAATCGAATCAGAAAAATGATAAAGTGCGAGATTAACTTGTCCAATTTTTGCTGTGTCATAATCTAACAATCCACGAATATCATCGATCGTTTTTTGCATTTGCATGTTATCTTTCTTCGACAAAAAATCGCGCATCCCATCAAGAAGCATCTCAAGAATTTCGACCGTGACAACTAGATCATTTGATTCACTAGTTTTAATTAGACATGTTGACCAAGAATCGATAATCTAAAAAAAAATATCAATGCATGATTCTAATACAAAGAAATGTGAGAGGTTTCATCAGAATTATGAATTGACCTACCAAATCTTTATAGTCTCCCATAAACTGTGCCAGTGTTCGCCTTCTTTCTGAATCTTTTTGAAGCATGAAAAATCTAGAACTATTCGAACTCTCATCCGAAATAGTTCGATTTAAAATCGCAGCCGATGATAGAGGAGATCCGGTAATACTCAAAGATATCGGAGAAACAACAAGATGAGGTTGGCTTGAATCATCGACTATCGGGCTGAAACATATAATTGATTAATTTCAAAATTTGCACAAACATTTAACATACCTTGACGGTTGACTTAGATGAAAACCTGGATGAGAAAGGTTTGTTCCTGCTGAAGATTGCCCATCAGGAACAGGGCTACTCGAAGAAAATGTTCGATTTCTTGAGTGATCAATTTTCAAATAGAGTTTCTTGTCTTCTCTTGCTGCGTTTCTTGCATTCTGTTGACAATGTTGAGCAAAACTAGCAGTTAAAGTTGCTGAAGTTGGTTCGGGTGTAGGTGGAGATCTTTCGATAACTCCCATTCCTCCGATATGACTTGTTGATCGTAACATTTCCCTCTGTTGTTTCGTTCTCTCTTTTTTCTCTTTCAATTCAGGAGTACTAGTTTCAAGTTTTGGAGCACCAGTTGGTTTTTTGTTAATTGAACCACTTCGAGTTCGAGAGATACTGTAAATAAAAATTAAAATGATTACCGTAATCATAAAAGTATTTAATAACTTACGAATGATGATATTGCTGGATGAATGGGTCTTGCAACAGATCCTTCGCATTCGGTCTTTCGTGCGCTTCCGGTAAAAAGCAACTTTTTATGAATTGTCGACATTTATCAGTAATCTCTGAAGGAATAGGTGGATGTGTCTTGAACATTCCGACGCGGAACATTGCAGCCTGTGGGTTTTGCATTTCAACGAAAGGAGGTCTTCCTGTTGCCATTTCAACCATTGTACATCCAAATGACCAAATATCTGCTGGTGCTCCATATCCACGTTGTCCATGATCGATGACTTCTGGGGCCATGTATTGAAGAGTCCCAGTAAACGTTTCCGTGACGGGATTCAAACCAGCCAACCGTTTGCAAGTACCGAAATCTGATATCTTACAAACACCGGAGTATGTGTTAACTAAAACATTGTCTCCTTTGATGTCGCGATGCACAATTTTCTGCTCGTGGAGGTATCTGAAAAAAAATCGTATTTCCTTTGTCTCTAAATTGTAACTCTTACTTGAGACCTTCCAAAATCTGTTTTCCGTACAATACCATTGCCGGTTCATTCAATGGACCCCACTTTGATCGTAACAACGAACTCAGTGAACCACCAGGAACATGTTCCATAAATATCAAAAACACGTCATTACCAGTGTCTTTATGCGCCAAATCACAACCCAAATATTGAACAATGTTCTGATGGCTTAACGTAGAATGAAGACTGATTTCCTCCATCAATGGCTGTACTTCTTCATCATACTTCACTTCAATTTCTTTCACAACAATTTGTCTTTGTGTATCCATGTCACGCGCAGAGTATACTGTTCCGTATGTTCCTTTACCCAAAACAACCCGCTCGTTCGAATTACTCATCTCGTATTCGAATCGAATCTTCTCGTTGTCCGAATTATTCAATACTTTTCCCTGGTAGTTTCCATCAGCAACATCGGCCATAGCTTTCATATCATCGTAAGCTCTGAAAATTACAAAACGTTGTTGGAATATGAACATCAAGTTTGCTCACTTTTTACAATGTGCTCTTGTTGGGAATAATAGATTAAAGTCATCCGAGTTTTCGTGTACATACAAAAATAGTTGCCGATCATCTCTTTTCGATTCAGTCACTGCTTTTATATTGTTCCTTGCAAAATGCCATCGATGAATACCTGAAATGAAAACAGAGCTGAAAAAAACATAGTTTGTTGTTGTTACCTTTCAGTTCAGCTTGATGTAACTTTTTTTGTTGACTGTTCTCCAATACATGACTTAATATGACAGTTCCTTCTTGACTATTCAAAGTTAAATATGACGGGGTAAATTCCTTGTTTAGTTCCAAAATGAGAACCGGATATCTCGGACAGTTGATATCGGTGTCGGTCTCTGTGGCTTCCATGAAAAATTCTGACCAGAACAAGAATTGTTGTTTTTCTTTTTCAATTGGAGAAATAGTAGCCGCACATCTATTGATGAGTTTTATGTTCTCCATTGTTGACTTCAAAAACCTGAACAAACCTCATGTCAAAACTTTGGAAAAACGAGACAAGACATACCAGACGGGGGGTTTCAGCTTCACCATTTTTAACGCAGCTTCACATGCTTTTTGATAATTTTCGGCGAGAACAGAAACCTGAAAATTCGAATTTAAAGATTTTTTTAAAAAGATAATCGAATCTATCACGATTTTTATTGAAATACGTTTTCACATAACTTTTATATTTTTCATCGAGGTTTTCTATTACGGTTATATTGAGTGCATGAAAAAGTTGTAAATACGAACCTCAAAATAAGTAGCAACATCCCAATATTCAGTAAGATTCTGTAATGCTCCTTTCCGTCCTAATAAAGAGTTTAGAACAACAGCAATCTGCTGCATTTCAGCGTTGTTTTCAAAATGTTCACCACTGGCCCGTAATAATGTTGTTAAATTGATACCGCTGTATTCCAAAGGTGACATTTCAAAAGCTTTTCTATACCACTCAATTGCATTGTTCAAACTTTCGCGGTCTTCATAATTACTTGCGATAAATCGATCTTTGTATATTCGACCTGAAATAATATCAATGTCATTCAGATTTTGTACAGATAATACTGTTTACCTGCTAAACAAACAACATCTGGTGATAATGCTTCTTTGTCCGTTGTTCCTTCGATCAAACTCAAAACCGTTTGCAAAGCAAGGTCTCGATCTTTTTCAAAATTTCTCCGATTCAAAGCAAACGCATAATTATATCGAATGACTTGAGCTTCTATTACTGTACAATCTGGTATTTTTTTGAGATCATCAACCAATCCAATCATTCCTCCATAGTTTTGATTGTCGCGATAGGATAACATCATTTGATAAACTGTATCAACCGATAAAACATCGGGATTGTCAAGACGAGTTCTCATTTTGTCCAAAAAATCGTTTTTCTGTGTAGTTTCGCAAATCTCACGAGCTTTTCTCAAATCCGAAAGAAACTTTTCACGAGAATGTGCACTTGCTTCGACTTGTACACTTTTCAGAACTTGTTTCATCCTACTTTTAAATGCAATTGTTTTGAGAGCATTTGAACCATTTGATCGAGCGAATGGTGTTTTAGAAGATGTATCGTCCTCACTTTTACTCTGTTTATCATAAGATTGTAATTGATTAGAATCTGAGTTGTTGATATAAACGATCATTGGCAAGTGTGCATGAGTTTTCTGATAAAAAAATGTTGTTATTCAATTTACCCGACAATCAAAATACCTTGAGTGCATCCATAATATGATACTCTGAATCCGGAGCCAAATAAGTCAAAATCATGTTGTAACTCTGTCCCATACTTTCTCGAACACCGATATGATAACATAAACTTGGCTGTTGATGGGTTACTGTAACATCTACAAGGGCCACATCCGCATTATAAAACTGATCAAGTGTTTCAGTTTCACCGAAATCTAGTTTGTCGAAATCGATTCGCTGAAAAAACAAAAGTAACGTGTTTCAAGTTTAAACACGAAATTTCACCTTTTCTTGAAAATCTTATGGTTTTTTTTCGGTTTTTGGTCTGGAGAACACATTCTTTGTTTTTTTAGGTCGGTCAAAAAAAAACCGGTCAGGCCGGCACAGATTTTTAAACGTCAGTCAGAGCCGGAAATAAAATTCTTCGAAAAAGTTGTGAAAACCATCTCTATTTTCTTGATTTTTTAGAAACAATGATTTTTATATCTAACAAGGGAACTTCGCGAGGTCAATCTTTTGGAATTTTTTCATATTTTGGTAGTTGATAGATATTGGTGACAAAAGTGTATTCCCAAAATTCTAAGTCTCACAACTCGCTAGAAAAAAAGTTATAGTGATTTAAAGTGTTTTCCCTTTATAAAAACAACAGCGTAGTGGTACAAACAAACACACAAGTGAACATCTTTTTTCACGTTGAAAAAAAAACGAATGTGTGTGGCAGTAGTGTTCATTTGTAATGGGTTTATGCCTTTCGAGCACTGTAACTTGTTTTCTAGCGAGTTGTGAGACTTAGAAATTTGGGAATACACTTTTCTCACCAATATCTATCACCTACCAAAATATAAAAAAATTCCAAAAGATTGACCTCGCGAAGTTCCCTTGTAAGTACTAAAACTCCAGATATATTTAAGGCCCTTTTTCCAGACATCAAGGAAAAAACCCGACCACGGCCCGGACGGTCAGAGCGGACCTCCGCTCGGCCCAATGGAGTCCAGGTTTAGCCTCTGAGAACATCTCATCAGGAAACTCAGATCCCCTCTCATTTATAATATTGAACCCCAAACTCACAGTTAAATTTACATTGAGCGTATCTGCCACCTTTTGTACATCTTTTAGCGCCAGCTCTCGAACTTTAAGATTTTTCTGCACCTTTTGATCAATAACAATAACAACGTGCAGTTTACGAGCACTTCCAGGAGTCTAAAATTAAACGTTTTAATATTTTAATAAAAACATCAAAACCAACTTACTGATTTTTCGAATGATCCCGAGTTTGATGCTGAGTTTAGGAGTGTATTGTGATAAACCGCAGGAGGAGGAGCCCCTCTTGGAGGCAAGGGGAGTGGGCACACCTGCAACATTTATTTTTGAAATGAATTTCAGTTTGCTCGTTTTTTTTTTCACTTTATGATCCACCTCCTAACTGACAGCTGTTCTCTAGGTCACTGTGTTTTAGCTAATATCACATGTTTTTTTCGCAACACGTGGGTATCTTTCGTCACATATACGTGAGAAATAATGTTGTTGTTACATTTAAAACGTTTCAAAAATTATATGATGAACTCTCAAGGAGTACACGTTTCGTGGCACTGGCTGGCACCAGGTTGATCTGGTCCGCGTTAAAAAGTTAGCCAATGCCTGAGACCAGAGTCGGAACCCACTGGGCGAACACGAAAATTGACCGGCCTCGAACCAGTCTCAATATAAAATATATGATGTAGATTTGTTCTCAGAGAAAGATTCGAAGCTATTGCCAATCCAGCCAGATCATCCAATGAGAAATTGATCTACCGTCTGAATCTCTCATTTTTACATGTTCTTTCATCAAATTTTTGTGGTAGATCATTTTTTCTGTTGGATGATCTGGCCGGATTGACAATATGATCAAAAATGTCTTCAGGTTTCAGAATAATTTGATAAGCACTAAAACGGTACCGTTCGGTAAACAAAATGAGAAGTTGAAAATATTTGTATTGTCTCGTGGAGAACCATTTATAGGAAATCAATGAAACTGATCAAAATTTCCGTACATTTAAAAAAAGAAAAGAAACATTTTTTGTGTGAGTCATTTTGAGAGAAACTTTTTTATTCTCTTGGAAATAATAAAATGCTGAACATGTTTCCATTCTTACCATATTCAAAAAAAAAAACTCCAAAACACTTTCGAAGTGGTTTTCAAAAAACTTTTGAGGCAGTTTTTACAATTTTATCCAATTCCAGACTTTCAATGTTGAATGTTTATTTTTTCAAATAACGTTTTTCTCTGGAAAATTACATTTTCCATTTTATTGAATTCTCCAGAGAGAATGAATAACGTTAATTGAAAAATTAAATGCATTTTATCTGTTTGATCATTTTGCAACTATGAAAAGAAATGAAATAAAGAATCAAACTACAGATAGTCTCATTGAGCCGGAAATAAAATTCTATGTTTTAAAAGGGGTAAAGGGAAAAATGAAGTTAATCAGCACTTTTTTAAATGATCAGCACGGAATTTTTACCGAAAAGTCTAAAAGTTTCCAAATTTGGTGACCAGGTATAGATACGTTAAAATTTGAAATATTTGGAAACTCACCACGTTTACGTTGAAAAAAATTTGGAAGCTTTTTTTCTCGAGGACTAGACATTTACTTCAAAATTCCATCGATCATTATACTATATTTTAGGTGTTCTTTCTTTCAAACACAACTTGTCGATTCCGTAAAATTTTGAACCAAAAAGTACCTTTACTGGTTAGATCAGATGTTTTCCCCCGTCCCCCTGTCAATCGAAAATGTTTAAAATAGAAGAGAAACCGCTACCGTATTGAATAAATGGATAAAGGTAGATCAAAAATAAACTCACAAGGGAGTTTTCGCATGAAAGTTAGTGGTGTTATACAGTTTTGGACGCGGAAAAAGATCCCGTCGTCAGATTTTGCGAAACTCCTTTATGAAGTCCGATAATCTACTTCAAATAAAAACAAAAATTTTGAGAACTAGAGGTTTTTCTCAAAAAAATGTTATTCGAATGTTGTTCAGAAGGGTGTTTGTGTTTGTTCCAAAGTTGATATAATTTTTTCTAGTTTACCACGTTTTGAAATTATTTTTTTACGCTCAAAAAACATAGTATTTTCTTTCATCCTATACGGTAGTTTTGACGACCGCAGATTCACACTTCCGATGATCTTTAGAAATTTCGGATTGGCATCACCATGAGACAAAAGTTATAACGTATCTTGTCGTCTGACCGAATTATGATCTCTGCTTAGGTGTTTATAATTATTCTAGTTTAGACATGATCGACATTTCGGAAAAAAAAAGAACCCCAAAATTCCAAACCTCATTCGAAGATGTTGCTTCTTGACTATCTCGCAGATGTTGTTGCTGATCTCGCAAAGCTTCTCTTTGTTCTCTCTCCTTTTGTTGTTTTTTCTCTTTTTTTGACGAAGACATACTTAACAGTAGTGTCTATCGTCTTTTCTAGGCAGAATTCATTCGATCATTGATCGATTTCACTCTCCTTTATTGAGGTCTCACCTGAAAATTTATGTCTTTGTTTTCAAATTCGTAAAACAGAGACGAAAAACTGTGCGACAGTATTTGAAAGATAAGAATTGTGCTATGTTTATTTACATGGATTGTTGAACGAGAAAGAGAAAACACGGGGAAAAAAGTTTAGGAAAACCGTTCAGTTTGGCTAATTGATAAAATCGAATTGAACATATTAATGATGATAAAAACAAACGCAAAATACAGTAATAGGTGTCAAGTTTTATAAAAACTTGATTTGAAAAGTGAAACATCAATCAATCGTGAGCGTTATCAGAACAGGTTCAGGTTTGAATTTTCAAAGTTTCATATTCTAATGTTACAAAAAAACATTATATATTGTATTTTTATAATAACAACAAAAAGTTTTGAAACGAATGAATTGTTCGAAAAAAAACTTTGTAGCTCAAAAAACGAGGTGTCTTGCTGCAGAAAAATTAAGTATTCATCTTTCGCCCTTGGGCTTTTAATAAAAGTATTCACCCCTCGGGCTGAACATTGGCCCATAATAATATTTTTTCAACCAAAAAAAAAAAATCAATTCAGTAGATACTCAAGTTCTAATAATAAATTAGTTTTGAAACTAATTTTTTGTTCAAAAAAGTTCTCACCAAGAACAATAAAAACTGGCTAGATATTAATCTCAATTTATACACGAAAGAATTTTGAACGAGGATGAAACCCATAACTTTGACGTGAAAACTGAATTTCGAGAACTAATTCAATACAAAAACTTGAAAAAAAGTAACAATAAGAAGAACACATTCGTACAGAACTAATCTGTCTTATGATCAAGTTTGTGACCTTGATCTTATAAAAAATATGAAGATGAAACACATATGATTCGATAAAATGAAATGAAAATCTAACGAGATTCCTGAACAACTAAAAAAGTAAAACAACATAAATAACAAAAAAAAAACAGAAAAAAAACTAACTCAAAAAAGTGTGTGTCGGGACGAGAGGGACGCGCGCATCAAACACTATTTAGTAGAGAGACGCAGAAAAATAGACGGAAAAAGAAAATAGACAGACATACACATACACATACACACACACACGACAACCAATTGATTGGAACCGAATAAAATGACTGAAAGAGACGGATAAACGAATTGCAGAAAAAAAAAATGAATTCATAGAGCACTTCATTGGCTTATCAATGCATATTCTAGTAGATAGTTATTAATGTAAATGTATTCAAAAAAAAACATACATTTATTATTAAATTCGATGAACTCTTAGATGAAGAAGAAAAAAAAACAAGATCAGTACGTATTCAAATATTCTTTTCAAAGACATCTTCGCATAAATCGATTTTGTATTGTCCATCACCCGCAAGAGAGACAGACAGTAATAGACGCATAGTTGATCTCCTCGTTCATTACAGTAGTATACTACTTAGTACAAATAAAATTCTAATAGGAATTAGTCCGGCAATTTCGGTCTTAATGAACAAACACCAACTCTTAGCAGAAACCGCTCAGAAGTAAGCATCGAACTACTCGGTTGTCTTGACCCTTTTCGTCGATATACTCTAGATATTACTCCAGCTTGGAGAAAGTCAGAATGGTCAGAGGACGGTGGAGAAAAACTGAAGCTAGAAAAAATTTGACCGATTTCTCCGAAGCATGTGTTGGACGGGTTTTATTGCGACTAGAATTTTTGAGTATGAGTTTCGACTAAATGAGACAGGAGATCTACTGAGAGCGTTCTATTTAAAAAATTGAAATTGAAAACTTCAACTTTCGATGTATTTGGTTCAAAAAACAAAAAATAGTTGATAGAAAATACAGAACAATTTTTGTCGTGAGATACTGTACCCGCACACACACATAAGCAGTGTTTGCGGACGACAATCTGCCGGAGAATGAATTCAAAAACAGTTTTTCATTTTTTTTCGACCTTACAAAGTACTTTTTTCGATTTTTGAATTTCACACATCGAACGTTGAAGTCTTCAATTTTGAGATTTTGATAAACATAAGAAATTTATTTCTGAGTGACCAGGTGTCTTTAAGTAATGAAGTTGATGTATTCATACTTGACATTTTTCTGTTTTTTTTCCGGGTTTTAAGATAAACATGTACGTTAACTGTTAAGAGGATTTAAATTGCACTTTCCAAAAATAAACTGAACTTGATTATTTTTCAAGAAAACAATGACACCTAGACAACCAAAGAGAAACATACATTTATAAAGTTGTCCCACAGCTGGCCCGACACAATTTTTTTCGGAAGTTGGAGAGAACTAGTCCGGACTCATTCCGAACGAATACACTCACAAGAAAAATCAGGATAGTCGGTGGAAATTTCGAAAAAAACGTTAGCGCACAGCCTGAGAAAAACCATCTAAATCATCGTCGTTGAAAAGTTTGATCTACCAAAATTAACGTAAATTTTTTTCTCTCAATTGAGTTCAAACTACATTCTTTTTTCTCTACCCCACACTATTTCTTTCAAAATAAATGTGCGGCAGTTGCATATGAAACCGCACCACCTCATTTGCAGGGCATTGCAGTGGTGAAAAAAGAAACGACGAATTTTTTGTGAAGAGAATGTTGGGTTCATACCTCACAGCAAAAAAAAAACTTTTTACACAGAAAAAATTAACTGCAGAAATTCAAAAAAAAGAAAACATGTTTTCGAAAAAAGGGGAGTTTCAGGTTAGGGGCGTGGTCGCAACTGCCGCACACTTTTGTTTTTTTTATTTATTTATTTATTTATTTATTGAATACGTTGGAATACAACGTGAAAAAGAATACAAAGAACACAATACAACAAAAGAACAAAAAAAAACAAGTATAGTCAGAAAAATACAGGGCTTAATAAGTTAACCCGAGATATGTTAGCGCGAGTGTATGAGATAACAGATATATTGATTTCATTAATCATAGTGAACAGGCTCTGTGTACGAAAAAATTCCTTCTAATGTTAGACTTAGGAAGTGGGTAGCGATAAATAAATTTACTTCTCGTGACAGAATTGGTAACTAGTTCAAACAGGTCATCTGTGCACAAATCGATTTTATTGTGATTAACTTTACTTAGAAACTTTTTATCCAAGATTTTTCTTCTTAACTGCAAACTGTTCAACCCGTATTCAGCATTTCTCACATCAGCGAACTTATACTCTTTGTGGTTAGATAACATGAATTCACCCTTTACTCTATATAAAAGTTTTCTCGTGAAATTGTTTTGACTGCTCTCTATTAACTTTATAATCCTTTTTTTACTCGGATTACTTACGACTGTTCCATATTCTAGAAGAGGTCTGACGAACGTCTTGAACAGGTGAATCATAAATGTAATATCTTTGCTCTCGAAGGTTTTGAAAATTTGATACGTTATGAAATTTGCTCTGGTGGTAGAAACTTCCCAGTGTTCTTTAAAGTCCAATTTTTTAGAGATTTGAAACCCTAGGTCTCTGACAACTTCTTTGTACTGTATCGGATTACCGGTGACTGTATAGGTGATTTTGAATTTAGACTTGCCTAAGGTGGTGAACACCGTTTTGTTCTCGTTAAGCGTTAACGCATGATCCTTGCTCCAAATAGCTATGTTATCAATAGCTTTTTGCAAAACTGTCCCAGAATTAGCCGTCTTTATACTAAAGTAAATTTTAACGTCATCAGCAAATTGTTTACATCCTACTCCTTCAGGTAAGGCCGTACTCAGATCATTAACAAACATGGCAAAGAGAATTGGAGATAACACTCCTCCTTGTGGAACTCCACTACTACACGACTTATTTGATGACAAAACGTTCGAAATTTTAACTCTAAAAGTTCGACCTCTTAAGAATTCTTGTACCCATTTAACAAGATAGAAATTCACATCAATATCTAGAAGTTTAGAAACCAGTAATCTGTGGTTTACCTTGTCAAATGCTTTTGCATAGTCAAAGTAAACCACATCAACCTGCTCTCGGTTTTCAAGCGCTAACGTCCAATCATTCATTGAACCTATCATTTGTGTTACAGTAGATCTTCTGGGACGGAAACCGTGTTGGTTTTCGGTCCAAAAGTTAATATTGTCTAGATGTTTAATGAGTTTATACTTCAAACATTTTTCGTAAACTCTGCACAAATGGGATGTGAGACTAATAGGCCTGAAATGTGCTACAGTCTCTGGATTTTTTACTTTTGGAATTGGAACGATGAATGATTCTTTCCATTGTTCTGGAATTACGGAATTCATCATGGAAAAATTGAAGATTTGTGTGAGTGGAGAAATAATATATGCCGAAATTAGTTTTATAAACTTGAATGGGACCCCATCAGAGGTGATAGAGCTACTAGATTTCATTTTTTTCATTACATTTGAAACTTCTTCTTCTAAAACCCAGGGTACGGCCATCCCTGACGGTTTATAGATCAAATCCGATTTCGTGACTACGGTATCCTTTTCAAACTGTAATTCAAAAAACTCCGCTAGGCATTCAGCTTTGCTTAATTTGTCAAAAATAAATTCGTTATTGCTATTCTTGAAAGCCGGAATCGATGACGCTGTTGGTTTCATTATCTGTTTCATTTTATGAGATAGTTTGCTGAAATTATTGTTTTTGATCAAACATTTTTCAAAATTACGGTTGTACTTATCCACCTTTTTGTTTAATTTGGCACTGAAATCTCGAAAACTATCTATATTTGTTGGACTTCTGGTCTTTAAAACTTTCTTTATTTTTTTTTATTTTTCAAGGAAATTCAATCTAAAAAGGTAGTTTGAAGAGCTAAAAAGGAGAATAGAGTAGTAAGAAGAAAGAACAACCCATTGTAAATCATTTACAATGTGTCAATCATCGATAGAGTGGACATAACTGCCAATAAAAGAGCAAAAACCAGTATTCCAGTTTTTCTTTCAAAATCTCATGAAAATCACTCGTAAATCGACAAAAGAGCAACAGGATAAGCTAGATTTGATGAATATATCATAAAGTTAGAAGAAAAGTAGTTTTCAAATAGGAAAAATGGCTAAAAGTTGTGAAAATTTAGTATTTTTGTTAAATTTACCATGTTTTTCTTGCGGTTCTACTTGAAAATGTTCAAATATGTTATATTAAGAATCAGTAAGTAGCTTAGTAGACATATGAGCTACTGCAAAAGACAAATCAATCGTTATTCACGACCCTTTTTTTTGCAAGTCGAGCCAGACGCCGGGAAGAAAAGATAAAAGGCTAGAGAACGAGAGATCGCAGCGAGATATTTTGATAAACGCTGTGGCGCCAAATTTCATAAAGGCAGAGTACGAGTGTTCGTCGCGATAAAATCTTCATAAAGTTTGGCGCCACAGCGTTTATCAAAATATCTCGCCACGACCTCTCGTTCTCTAGCTCTTTATCTTTTCTTCCCCTCGTCTGGCGCGACTTGCAATTTTCTGTTGTTCTAAAGGGTCGTGTATTAATGCCAATATCCTCTAACACCTTCTCTGCTCATTGTGAAAGGTCGTAAAAGGCCATAAAACATACTGTTCTCCTTCCCAATAGTCTTATTACTCTCTCAAAACATTGTTTTTGCTGTAAACGCAGTTTTTTCCTTTTTTGAAAGAATAAAAAGAAAAATAAATTTTGAATTCCCGCACACACAATTATTTGTGTGCATACACCGCGTGAAGAAAATTTCGTTTCTTTTTTTTGCTGTGTACCTCGGCAGAATGGTGGAATTCCACACGGCACATTTTGAAAAAGAATTTTTCAGTAATTTCACATGACACATTTTTATTGAAAATAATTTTCACGAGTGTTTTATGTGGTATATAATTTTTTAAATGTAATTGGTGTCGGAAAGCATTTCTCATGACCTCTGCCACGTGGAAATTTTTTTGTCACTCCAAACTCAACCTATCCACAGAAAACGTGACACCTGTTATGGTGATAAAACGACATTTTCCACGCGTCCCATGTGTGCCATCTGTTAGCACATTAAAAAATAACCCTAGTTTCTATTTTGACATTTTTGATCTGATCACTACGAAGAAAGTTATACCCAATTTTGAAAATCTACAAAAATCCACTGATTTATAAGGCGATTCCACTCGGGGAAAAATCCGCCCGCTGTGCGGCACCTTGAGGCCCACTGGGCGGCAAATTGCCGCACGCTTGTGGCCCACTGATCCGCCACCGGGCGCGACCCTGGGCGGCTTTAGCCGCACATAGGGCGAGAGATAGGGCGGCACTTGCCGCACATAGGGCGAGAGGCAGGGCGGCATTTGCCGCATTTAGGGCGGCAGATAGGGCGGCATAAAGAAATAGCACGTTATTATGAGAGAGAATTAGAGAAACAGAGACGAGGAAAACTCGCTCTGTTGCTCCAATCAGACCTCTTTTTTTTTGTAAAACCTTCAAATCACAGAAATATCATTTATTTCACACTAAAACACAGCTTAAAGACACATAACAAATTAATAATAATAAGAATGAAAAATGGGGATAACAGTTCAAAAATTTGGGACTTAATTTTTCCTTTTTCGCCATTTCTGTTAATCCAGCAATTTTGTTGTTGTGTTTTGCTTTTGTTGTTATCGATGTTGTTGGAGAAGTTGTTGAAAGATTCGATATCTCCAATTGTTTTCTTCCTGACGATATCTGAAATTAATCACTAATTATTTGAACTCATATTTCTTGGACTACTGGATCTGAGATTGTTTTTTGAATTATTGGAACTGAGAATGTAAAAGTCAAAAAACTTATACAAATATAAACGATTAGAAACATTGTTCCCAGCTGAAAAGGAACTTTTACCACATTTTGAAAAAAACTATTAATCTCATACCTCGGCGAAAACGTGTAATTCCACGTGACACAATTTCAAAATTCATACAGTAATTCAGATGGCACAAAATTTTTGTAACAGCTTTATGTGAAAAACCACGAAAATAGAGATTTTTTTGGAAATGAAGATTTCCACATTTTGAAAATAAAAATTTCCACGTTTTTGGCCGAGCTATGATTAATCTTGTTTTATGCATTTTTTTAAACGGTTGAGTTTTCTCTTCCGTTTCCAGAATTTGTCTCAGTCTTGTGATGAACAAAGATTAAATTTATTTTCGTTTAAATCGAACAATTTTTGATTTTTACGTGTATTTTAGTATTTTCAACCGAGAAAAGATTTGGAAAACGAGAAACGACCTACCCTAGTAAGATTTGTTTGTGAATGGCCATGTTCAACTTCTAATTTCACTCGATTTCTCCAGAATTTCTGATCGATAGTCTTCGCCGCATTCTAAATTGGTTCATCCGATGCATAAGATCTGTAACAATTGTTGTTGTTTTGATTTATATATTGAAGCGCGCTTACCTTCAGCAGATGACATTTTATGATGCGCAGCTAACTGTTATTACCTATGTTATGTTACCTGAAAATTAATACTAAATGAACAATTAGAGCAGAAAAACGGATAAAAAAGTATTGTTGTTTGCTGGGTTTAATTGTTGATATTTCGAGATAATTTTTCACCATATTAGAAAGTTGAAACTCCGACCGATTGAACATAAGAAGATTGAAATTAAAAAAATGAGATGAATACGCAATACTAAAGAAAATTACTTAAAATGTGATTAGTGTTGAAATGTTCTCATTTATTTTCAAAAAACACATTAAGACCCGATTCCGACTGTTCATGAATGGGAATCCAACTTATCTATTAGAAAAGCAAAAAAGCGCATCATTCAAACTCAACAAACAACAAACAAACAAAACTTTCACGCAAAAACAAAAAGAAAAAAAAATAACAATGCGCGTCGCGTTTGGCGAAGTACGCAATGGTGTTTGCACATTTGCATACAGTAACCTCGCTTGTAATTTTGTTGCTGCACCTGGGCGGCATACAGGGCGGCACTCCAGGATTCCTTCTCAATGCCGCCCTGTGTGTCGCCCATGTTGCGGCAATTTCTCGAGTCGACAAAAATTGCCGCATTCTTGGCGACGAAGGGGGCGGCATAATGAAAATGGGCGATACACTGGGCGGCATTTTCCCCGAGCGCGGTTCAGACCATTTAAAACAACATCAAAATTTTTTTGCATGAAAAATTGACCAATCCGCCTTTTTTAACCGTTTTTTCTCCACTCGCAAACACTCTTTATTTCTCTCCAGGGCTGTCGGAGTGGGGGTAGAGTGGGCCCCATATAGAAAACTAGAAAAAAGCCCAGCCCACCTCAGCCCACTACAAAAAAATACAGGAAAACGTGGAGTGGGCTGGATTATCCCACCTGGGAACAATTTGTTTCTTTGTTTCTCTACCGTCTCTGACCTATTGGGCATCTCTCGTTTTCTTCTTTTTTCATTTCTAGTTTTTCTTCACCTTTTATGAAAAACAAAGCCCACCTGGGCCTCCATGGAATATTCTACTTTTTAATGGGAAATACAAAGTGGGCTTTTTAGCCCACTTTTCCCGCTTACAGGTGGGCTGCCCACCTGGAACCCACCCCATTCCGACAGCCCTGTTTCTCTCACATTCTCTCTCTTTATCTCTCTCTCTCCTACTCTCACGTACGAGATGATATAAAGAGAAATCCTATCCTTCACCAATGTGGGAGTGCGGTGTAGTGGTACGTGTGCGCGCTAGCACAGGCAAATTCCTGGATAGCTGCGGCAGTGCTGCGGCAGCTATTTTCTGCTGGTAGAGGTCAGGCAGGTACCACGCAGCTCTGCCGCAGTTCTGGACCGATTCCGGCATTCCTGCGGCAGAGCTGCGGCAGACCTACCGAAATCGCTCTAAAACTGCGGCAGAGCTGCGTGGTACCTGCCTGACCTCTGCCAGCAGAAAATAGCTGCGGCAGCTATTTTCTGCTGGCAGCACAAGGAAATTCCTAGACACATGTGGCAGGTATGCGGCAGCGATGTTTTGCTGGCAGACGTCAGGCATGTACCACGCATCGATGCCGCAGCTCTGGACCCGATTCCGGCATTCATGCAGCAGGCCTACGGCAGGGATGCCGGAATCGGTCCAGAACTGCGGCATCGATGCGTGGTACATGCCTGACGTCTGCCAGCAAAACATCGCTGCCGCACACCTGCCACATGTGTCCAGGAATTTGCCTGTGAGAGGTCAGGCAGGTACCACGCAGCTCTGCCGCAGTTTTAGAGCGATTTCGGTAGGTCTGCCGCAGCTCTGCCGCAGGAATGCCGGAATCGGTCCAGAACTGCGGCAGAGCTGCGTGGTACCTGCCTGACCTCTGCCAGCAGAAAATAGCTTCCGCAGCTCTGCCGCAGCTATCCAGGAATTTGCCTGTGTGGCGACGACAAGATACGCCGAAAAAAAAGTTTGTGGGTAGAAAAAAAAGGAAAATTCACAAGGCACATTTTGAGATGAGTAAATTTTTTTTTACAAAATCCACGCGACACATTTTTTAATCGGGCGTCTCCACGTTTTCTGCTGAGGTATGGTTGGGTTTCTCAGGCTGTGTTAGCCACTCGTTTTTTTTCTCCCTGATTCGCTTAAAGGCTGATCAACCGCTTTTACGCAAGAAACTCCGCGTAGAAATGGCTAGTCAGCGTATGCGCGAAAAACTTTTTGGTTGAAAAAAGGATGAGCAGCTACAGAAATAGTCTGCTTCGAAGCGGCGCAGCGACTTTTCAGCTGATTTTCAGTAGCTGATTTGGCCAATGTTTACTTGAACCGGGCACGTTTTTAGTTGGATTGATACGGCGCATTTGAATGTTCACAACACAGAATTGTAACAAATGTGTTAACAGAATGTTTATTAGAGAAAAATAGTCAATTCACAATTCTTTTTCTGCTGAAAAAAGTTTCAGTTTATGATACACATTTTCATATTCAAAACTCACGGATGCATGTATCTAAAATTCCACTCCATGTTCCATTTTGAAGACATTCGTATATTTTTAACGGCATCGAACTATATGACATGACATAACTCGCCATACAAAGATGAATTACTTGTGTTCCCGGAACTGAATAATCAGATAGTGTTGAAATATTAGGCGAGTTCGCATTCGAGGTGTCCACATCAAGCTTCGAACAAGTTACTGATGATGTAATAGATTGTTGTGAAGCCTTCGAGGATGTTGAGGGAAATGACGAGGATGTATATGAAGAACTGGTACTGCGAATTGAACTAGAACTCTACAAAAAAAAAAGAAAATTTGACAAACATTCAATCAAAGAAACAACTAGATTTAAATTGTTTTTCATAAAATGCTTCACGATTTTCGGCGAGGTATGAAAGAAGAGGAACACCAAAAAATAAGTTGTGTTCGAGTTAAAAAGTATCATCGAAAAAGTAAAAAGAATAAGCCAAGCTGTTTTAAAACGTTCAGGAGGCTGCCAAGCGAGAGGAAAGACTGTCAATTTGAAAATTCGCGCGTGTGATCTACAAAATTTAAACTTGTGGGTCTGGAATTTTGTGGGCAAATTACTCAATTATTAGAGATCATTTTTAGTAACTTTTCATCTCGAAAATTCTACCTTTGAACTTTTCCGTCTGCTCTCTCTTTTTTTGATGGCAGCCCCGAAACAACGTGAAGCTGTTACGAACCTGGCTTGCTGTAGAAATGTAAGATGTAATACCACTTGTGGATGTGCTCGTTTGAAGAGTAGTTGAAGATAACTGGAACACAACATTCACGTTTACAACATGTACACATTTGAAAAGACAAGAAAATATGCAAAGTCAAGATTGTTAACCAAACATTATAAAACGTCGATCGAAAACTCAAAAATAGATTCAACCAAGTTTTGTAACTCACACATCCGTTTAGATCGGTAGTTGTTTCTATCGATGTTGATCCATTCGTAGGAAAATACAATTGTTGGTATAAAACAGTTGTACAATTTTCGTAAGAAACCAATTTCTCATTGAGAAGCTGAAAATTTCCGCATAAACACCCATGACAAAAAAATCAAAGAGCCAGCGCCCGACTTTCTAGGCGGAGCGAGGCCGGGGCCAAGAAAAAAAAACGGCAGGAGAGCCGGAGGGTCGTTCGGGTTGGCCAGGTTTTTCGAAAATTTAGAACTGTACGAATTGTATCCTTCTGCCAGCTTTTTTCGCTTATATATTGTCAGAATAAACGAAATTTTGTTTTTAGTTGGGCAGAACAATATATCGAAGATTTGAAAAAAAAAACTCATGAAAAAAATTTCAACGATGAAAGTAAAGGTAGCGCCGGCGAGTCGGCCGTCCGGTCTGGTCTTTGGCCATGCCTGCCCATAAACAATAACAAAAAATTCTCACAATTGCTCCAGAAGCCAAAATTTGAGTTGTTCCACCAGTGGGCCACGATGTAACTAATGTGGATGTATCCGAAACAGATGTTGAAGTGGATTCTGTCTCACCAGAAGAAATGTCACTGCTGGTTACAGTAGTTAGTGTAGACGAAGATATCTAAAGTATATTTGTTGTTCTATAACCAATTGGAACATACACATCCATCCGGATTTGTAGTTATTTCGACAGATGTAGATCCATTCGATGGATAATATATTTGCTGATATAAAACTATCGTACAATTATCGTATGAAACAAGTTTTTCGTTTAGCAGCTATAAGAAGTTATATTTCACAAGAACTATGAAATAACACGTTACAATAGCTCCTGATGATAGAACTTGAGTAGTTCCACCCGTCGGCCAGGATGTTGTTGTAGTTGAAGCATCTGATGTGGATGATGACAATATTGTAGTTGTTCCATCCGAATAATCGGAGTTTATTGATGTTGAACTCTGAACATAAAAACTAAGTACAGTAATCTGCTTGAAATTCTTACACATCCATTTTGATTGGTGGTAGTCTGGGTAGTTGTTGTTTTAGTTGTAGGATCGTATATCAATTGATATAAAATCGTGGTACAATTATCATACGACACCAATTTTTCATTCAATAGCTGTAAAGTTATTTCAACTTTGAGTTTTTGAGTGGTTTTTATACTATGTTCCCTGATGATAGTGTTTCTGTAGTTCCCCCAGTTGGCCAAAATTCAGCTGTTGTAGACGTTGTTGTTGTTGTTTCATATGTAGTTGTTTTGTCAGACAATTCAAGAACATTGCTAACTGTTGTAGTATCATTCTGAAAAATGAAAATTGAACTGCTTTTCAACGAAACAAACTTGTGATATGAACATATTCGGATTAAAAAAAATCATAATTGTGCAAACTAAGAGCTGTGCATTTGGCAACTTTCAAGAAGCTGCCAATCGTTTTATAGATTTTGAATACTAGTGATCTACAAACGCGGGCCGCGAATTTTAAAACTGGAAATTTCCGCACATACGGGACTATAGTCACAGTTTTTAGGACACCTTGTCGGTCGTTTTGTGTGTGGGTGGGTGTGTGTGTATATGTGTGCGAGCGGCTACAGTAATCCAGCAGATAAGGTCACGTTTTTTCACGCGTGACAACAAGAGAAAGAGATTTCATGAAAAAACGTGGTCATTTCTAAAATAAATGTTCCGTCGTAAATGTTCCATTTTTGCCTATGCGCCTTTGAACATAAATACTGTGGATTCAGTTGAACTTCTCCCATTTTCACTAAAATATTTTGATTTTTTATGTTTCACATTTACGAACAGGTATAAATTGAAAATAGTGGTTTTTATAAATCAGCAAATTTTTTATGGGTTTTTCTTCAAGTTTTGATACCGTTCAAACGCAAGGAGGCGATTATAGATTCATTTTATTCATATTTGTTTTCATGAGTTACACACACGATATTTTGAACTATGTATTTTACAAATTTTAACGAGAAAACACAATTTTTGGCGTTAAATACTCAGGAAAGTCAGTGCGCGAACGCTGCGCGCGCGCGTGAACCAGGGCCCGAAAAAGCCAGACTTGTTTTCCAATCCCCTTGCCTCAGAGGTCATTCAATCGAGTGACCGACAACAGACCGGGATAGGCGAGGCGATATACACAAAGTACACACAAAGTATACTTCTGGAAGCTGTAAAGCCCGAAAAAGCCCGAGTTTTTCCCTTTTTAAATTAGGGAAAAAGCCCGGCCCGGCCGGCCCAAGAGAGCCCAAATCTCACCCCTGGCGTGAACAGTGCGCGATCATTCAAAAAAGTGCGCGGTAGCAGCGCGCGCAGCCGCGCACTAAATCAGTGCGCGAACGCTGCGCGCGTGCACGTGATCAGTGCGCGGACAGTGCGTGCTCGCAGAGTGATAGTGCGCGCACGCAGCGTCCTAGCGTGCGACCGCGCACTAAGCGCGCACTGACTTTTCTGAGTACCGTCAAACCCATAGTATTTTTGTTCAAAGGCGCATAAGTATAGAAATGACCACGCCTTTTTCTTCTATTTTATGCCCCTTTATTCATTTCTATGGAATCTTTTTTCTATAATTTATCCACGTCTAATGGCTTTTTAAATAACGGGATGTATTGTTCCGTTTTATTTTTCGAACATTCAGAAGGTCAAAAGTACAAGTCCTGCAAACCTGCGCCTGCAAATTATGTCCTGCAAAAAAAATAAAGCATGTTCGATTTAAGTCCTGCAGAATAACGCCTGAGTTTTAGGCGTAAGTCCTGCAAAATTTTATCGCATGCAATTTAAGGCCTGCAATTTAAAGCCTGCAATTTTTCTAAAAATTTCGTTTTTCTTCTAAAATTAAAAGAAATTTTCATTGTAAAATGGAACTTGAAAATTATTCATCCCTCCGAGAGCACACTTCATACGTTAGGCTTAGCCTAAATGCAAATCCAGAATTTGTAAATTCGACCGTTTTTGATGAATAATTTTTTAAAAGAAAAATTGCAGGCTTTAAACTGCAGTTCTTAAATTGCAGGCGATAAACCTGTGCAGGACTTACTCCCAAGTTACAGGCGTTATTCTGCAGGACTTAAATCGAACATGCTTTATTTTTTTCTGCAGGACATAATTTGCAGGCGCAGGTTTGCAGGACTTGCACTTTTGACCCATTCAGAATCTAAAGCTGAAGTTTTCAATATTTCGGCTTCGAATTTATGAACATAAGAAATCGATTTCTGAATGACAAGGTGTCTTTAACATAAGTTAACTCAAAAAAGTGTTCGGCTATATACTCACACAACTATCAGATTTACTAGTACTTGTTACAGTTCTTGATGTGTTGCTAGTTGTGTTGTAAATTAACTCGTACAGAACTGTAGTACAGTTATCGTAATTAACTATGTTTTCTTGTAACACCTGAATAAGTTCAATAGACTATTGCCAAATGTTCAAAACCTTACAATCTCTTCAGATGATGAGTTTGTTGTTGTTCCACTTGTTGTCAAAACAATCATAGTTGTGGAAGGAATCGAAGTTTTGTTTTCTACCATTGTCGAAGACAACGAAGAAGAAGAAGAAGTAGAAGGACTCAATGATGATGAGAGAAAGGAGATGGATGTCACTGTGGAACCTGACTGAAAAAAAAATTGAGCGTAGTTATATTTCACCTTCTCTAACACTATCGAACGCTAAACTAATTCAGCTTTTAACAGGACAATCCCGGCTCTTCTCAGGAAAACCGTGGCGAAAAGCTTAGCCAGGCGTTTTTTTCGCTGATTAGCGGAGCAAAAAAACGTCTTGGCTGAATTATGGCTGATCAGCTGGAGAAAATAGGCTGCGCAGCTTTAACTCAGCCATAGTTTCCCTGAGTTTGTCGCTATATGCGCACTCTAGCGGAACTGTGTTTCTCATGAAATTTAAAAATAATTATATTCCGACACACCTTTTGCAAACCGTTTTCTCTAAATTCAGCTTTTGATTTTGAAGTTTGAATTTTCAATTTTTTCCTAGGCTTTTCGGAAGGGGAGTCAATTGGAAGTTTTACTCTATTGAGGGGGTTGGTCATTCGAGAAAGAGAAAAAAAGCAATGGCATTTTATTGTACAAAATGTTTTTTTTTCGCTGTGATAATATTCATTCTACCCGACAATACCTCAGTTGTTTCAGAAGATACTTGTGATGTTTTAGTTGCAGCTGATGTAGATTCTGATGACGAAGTATACTGTTTCTGTAATCAAAATACAGGATGAAAATATCCTTTTTTTCGAATATCTCATTGTGAGTGAAAATTAATGGAAAATCGTGGTCTTACCTCGGCAAAAACGTGGAATTTCACTGAGCAAAATTTCAAAATACAAAAATTACCAGTGATTCAGACAGCACAAAACTTTTCAAAGGTTTTTTGTGGTGTAGGAGCTTTGTAGTTTTGAAAGTAAGAGTTTCCACGTTTTTGACCGTGATATGATCGTGGTGCTAGTGAGTCCTTGAAGCGAATAAAATTGTGTATAGCTTTGTGCGTCTAAATATTATTGTAAAAGAAACAAGTGTTTGGGATTTCAAAAATGTCGCTGTAAAACTAGATTTTTGAGATATGTTTACCGTTGACACTTGAACCTGAGAAGAATTTTCTGAAAGAAAGTAACACATTCTGATGAGTTATGTGGTTAACAACCTATTGTCGTGGAAGGCGAAGTAGCTGATTCTGTTTTCAACGTTTCTAGAGCTTCGGATAAGCTAGATTTTGCTGTTGTTGAAGTGATGTTAGTAAATGCATCACTCTTATTATTTTCAGTAGTCATTTCAGTTTGGTTGATTGTTGAAGATGTTGTAGTTGTTTTCGGGGTGCTTTTCAAAGTAGATGTTGATGATTGTACTACATATGTGCTAGATACTGAAGAACTCGTAGACGTTGCTTTACTAGAATTTGATAGTAAGTTTCTGAGAGTTGTTGTTTCCTTTGAAGAATATGATGTTGTCAATCCTTTAGAAGTAGAAGCTTCTGTACTGAAAAAAGACGCAGTCGATGTAGAAGTTGGTTCTTTACTGGTTGCAGTGGTTTTGTTTGTATTCATAGTAACCGGAGATGTTGTAAATGTGCTCTGAAAATGAGTAGTTGGAGTTGTTGACGGAGTATTTCCCGTAGTAGTTGTTGATTTTATTGAACTTGATAACTCATTGGAACCAGTAATAGAAATTGTTGAATAAATTATCGGAGTAGTTTCATGTTCCAATGACTCCGTGATTGTAATTGTTGATGAAATGATTGTAGAACTTGCAGAAGAGTCATTGGCTTTTATCGGTACCACGAGTAACACTTGAAAGAAATGTTGAACATTTTTTAACGTGTGCTTAAAATAGTGTGAAACTTACCATAGTGAAAAACAAAAAAGTGAATGCACAAGATGTACATTTTGTAAATAAAAATGCTCACAAACTTTGTTCTGAATGTTATATAGTCATGGTGATTTACTAATGGGGTTTAGTGCTGCTGTGTATACGAAAAAAAAATATTGTCAAATTACCGTAGTCTCTGATGTTGGCGTTAACGACTGTTCATACATTGGCGTGGTTGAGTCAGTCAGAAACGGTGTCGATGTATCGATGTCAGATGTAATTGCAGAAGTTCTATCAGATGTTTTTGTTATTGTGGTGAACAAACTCGTCGATTTTGAAGTTGTAGTTTCATCTGAATTTTCATTTGGAGATGTAGAAGAAGAAGGAAAAAACAATGTGACTGATGGTGAAGTTGAGGAGTATTTTGTAGACAAAAATGTTGTAGATGGGTTTGTTGTTTTAGCAGATGAATCAAGATTCGTTGAAGAACTAGTCACGTCCGATGATGCTTTCGCAGTGGCTGTTGTTGTGGCGGTTGAACTTGCATCCGTTCTTGTTTCCTTTTTAGTTGTAGAGGTGATTGTTGAACTTTTCAATGAGTATGAATCGTAAGTTGTTGTCTCGTTATTTCCATCTGTCGAAGATTGTTGAGCAGATGTTGTGGTTGTGCTTTGCTCGTGTTTTGTAGTCGAAGGAGTTGTTGTTTCTTCTTTTGATTTCGTAGTTTTTTCAGTTTTACTTCCAAAAGTTGTAGTTTTCGAAAGAATTTTGGAAGTGTCAGTAGTTCTTTTCTCTGTTGAAGTTTTCGTTGTTGGTTCGGTACTTGTAGAGCTCTTTACGCTTGTCGATGAAGAAGATGATGTTCTAGGCGTCGATTCAGATGTTTCTTCCGTTGTAGTCATATATGATGAGGTTTCTGGGCTTGTTTCAGTCGTGTCAGTAAGTGTTGTTAATTCTGTAAAATACTGTATGCTTGGTGTTGTTGTAGCTTCAGCTATGTTTGTTGTTGTTGTTGTTGTTGCTGTAATAATGAACGGGGGTTGAAAAAGAAGTCTTAAAATGTAGGTTTCCGGAATCCAGTAAAAAAAACTTACTACAAAATAAAGGAGCTAGCAAGCTGTCACAGAAAGAAGAACTTCCATATACAATGTGTATATACAAGAGGAAAACGAATATAACAACACAAAACTTCATTTTTTACGGATTAAACACATTAAAGTCAATCGAAACGATTGTCATAGACACGCGAATAATGTTTCTATGGTGTTTTGATTTATTTGAATATGTCACCAAAAAAAACCAAAATTACTGAAAAATGAAATTCTCACATTTTTCGGAGTAGAATGATAGAACTTAGTTAGAGTTCTCGAAACTAGAAATTTAGGAAAAGAACCAATAATGTATTCTTTCTACTTTCTCTCTGTTTTTCCGAAGGTTTACTGCAAGTCATCGCCCAAAACGCCACTATTTGAAAATATTAAAACTAAATACACAATTTCAGAACGAAGAATGTCAGGGCTGTCGTACTGGGGCCGGCCTGGGAAAAGTGGCATTAAGAATTGAGAAAACTGACGGGGAAAAAAAATCAATTTTTTTCATCAGAAGGGCATGTGGAAACATAAGAGAAGTTCCTATTTGGTGAAGAAAACCAAATGTTTCTCAAACTGGGCTTCCTTTCCAACATCTGGAAACAGGCTTGGGCGGAACCGAAGATAATTTCTGAAAACAAAAATTCGGAAAAAAGAGGTTCCGACTTTTTTCCGAATTTTTTTTTCGGAAATAATGGTCTCGATATTCTTTTTCGGCAAAACCCGGAAATTGCGGAACTTTTCAGCCAAACGTCCAAAACCATGAAAAGTTAGTTTTTGCACGTTTCATTAAAAAAATATTGTCACTACTGTAATCTCCAAACTCGAAAAACCGCAAACCCCAATTAGATGCAAAAACGTCAACTTTAATTTTTTACGTTAAATCACGTTTTCGTGAAGGAAAAAACTTATTACTGTATTCTCCATACTCCGAAATCCCCCAAATAACTTTTTAAAGCGAAAAAAATGAGAAAATTAATATTTCAAACGTATTTTTTTCTTTCCGAAATCTAAATAGTACAGTTCTAGTTCTTTTGGACAATAGGAGTACCCACTACTATCTAGTACTGGTACTATATGGTACTTCTACTAAACAGTCCCAAGCTCAAACAAAGCTCTAGATCTTTCGGGTTGTTCTGAAACAGTACTAGAGCAGTACTTTTTCGGGTACAGTACTGTTTCTTTCGGTTTTGGGCGCCGCATCATCCTTTATTCTTGTACCCCCTGTTGTTCAAGATCGATCATCGGATAAAACTAATAAATTATCATTTTTATTGTCATTGATTCAATAATATCGGGTATTGTGATATTTTTTGAATCATTTTTTTAACGTGGAATACATTTGTACTTTTCTTCTTTTTTTTGCAGTTACTCACCAACTACCACATATGTCATACATATTTTTCTCCTCTCGATTTCCAATTCTTTGTAGTTGCCGAGCGGAACAAAGAAGTTGCTTTTAGTGTATTTACCTGTCAATCTTCTCTCTGAGAAGCCAGTTGTTTTTTTTTTTTTGAAAATAACAAAGTGTGCTATTTGCAAAAGAAATTGAGTCTTTCCTTATTCGGAACTTTTTTTGCTGAACTCTCACTAATTATGTCTTCCTTGCAATAATCCCGATTCTTACAAAGCTAACGAAAGCCAATCCAGTTTGTATGTAAAATTTTTAATTTTTGTCGATTATCATAAATAAACCCACACACCCGCTTATTCCCAAGAAAGAACAAAGAAAATTATCATTTTTATTTTTTTTCTCGGTATTTTTCTCTCTTTTGAACTTCAAATAATCTGTATCAATCGTTTTATTTTTACATTCCATAGCATAGAACCTTTGGTAGTTACCAAACAATTTTTCATACGTTCAAGTATAATAGCACAACAAATTAGTCATTCATAGTTAGTAGTGTTTTTTTTATGATTGGAAAGGGTGCGACGGTTTTTCCTCTTTCCGCACCGGTGCGACCATTATCCGCACATGTGCGACAGAAAAATTGCTGATTTTGAGAAAAAAAATTAAATTGAGAGAAAAAAAATGTCGCACACTCGCCGCACAGGGTGCGACAAAAGGCCCAAGCTTGTCGCACACGGTGCGACAATATGCCGCACCTCTGTCGCACCGTGTGCGACACTGTTTTTCGCACATGTGCGGAAAAATTGTCGCACAGTGTGCGAATTTTCCCCCGAGAACTTCTTGGTTTTACTTTCACTTTGAGACGAAAATCGAAAACTTTCTGAATTCTCAAACTAAATGATTATGGTAACCGGGTCAAATAAGAGTAATTAGGGGAAAAAACAAAAGAATAGAATAATATCATTTGATAACAACAAATGTGTTTGTTCCTCTCATATTCATTCATCTTTCTCGTATGTTAGATTTTCAGTGAAAAAAAGCTATTAAAATTAATATTTTTCTGGTTAGCTAATCGTTTTCTTCAAGCTTTTTCTCAACTCAAAAAATTTAATGGGTTTTTAGTATAGCCGAGTCAACTCATACTTCACTTTCAACTGACCGTTGCTTTCGGTGAAAAAACATAAATTTTCCGTTTTTTTTTCTATCGAAGAGGCGAAAAGTTAACTTTTCCGTTGACATGTTCATTAATCTGAACCACACTTTCGTTTTCTTCTTGTGCTCCGCTTCGCCGAATTAAAAAAAAATAAACAGTTGTTTTATATAACTTTTTTAACTTGATTTTTGTGTCTGTTTTTTTTGTCATTACATATCCGCATAGTGGTTAGTACAGATGTCATTTAGCACGAATTGGGTGGATTCTGAATTGTACCCGCTACGTTTTGCTAGCTCAATCGCTGAAAACTTGCTGAATCGCGAGAGACACATTTTTTGCTGAAACGGAACCAGAAAAAATCGGACCCGGTCCGTTTTTTTATTGGAATTTTGAGTGAATCAGGCCGGATGAGCAATATGTTTGAATTAGGGTTGCAAATCGGGTGCGCGTGTGACACGGCACCCGCCTGTCTACTCGCCTCCACACCCGTTTATACACGCGCTTTTTTTGGTGACACCCGTTCGTACACGCTCTTTTTCTGAGACACCCGTTCGTACACGCTCTTTTTTTTGAGACACCCGTTCGTACACGCTACACTGTAACGTGTATAAGGTCATACACGCGCCGTGTATGAAAAACACCCGTTTTCTTTCTTTTTTTCCATGCGCGTGTACGACGGGTGCGTGTAAAAACGGGTGCGTGTATGAACGGGTGCGTGTACGACGGGTGCGTGTACGAACGGGTGCGTGTACGACGGGTGCGTGTATGAACGGGTGCGTGTAAGAACGGGTGCGTGTACAAACGGGTGCGTGTACGAACGTGTATTTCGTCAAATGGTGCCGTGTCACCCGTTTTCACCCGATTTGCAACCCTAGTTTGAATATACAGAAATGACTCGATTTTAAAACTGAGAACAGGCAGGAATTATCTGGGTTACGTTGTATTTTTCGGAAATTCTTCATTTTTTAATGTAAAAAAGTTGATTTTCATTCCGCGCACCTGGTGAGAAAATATTGCCTAGTAGGTTGAAGCATGAGCGTGAACACAAACTGTTACGTTTTTTTTCCATAAAAAATTTTCATTGGTAAAAACTGCGGTAAGTGTAAGTGAGACAGCGAAAAAAAAACTTTCCAATGAGTAAATAGAGTAAGATCTGTGCGACGCGTTTGCCGATTTTTCCCCGAGTTGTTCACCTTTCCTATTTAGTAGTGATGAAAACTGCTAGTAAAACATGTTTTATTTTTTCTTTGAACTGACAAGACTAAAATACGACATTGATAGAAAAGTTCATTCATTTAACTTTTTTGCTTTTTCAAAACGACGCACAACCAGACGAACAAAATGACATACACCAAATTGAGAAATACAACGACTCCCGTCATAATAGAGAAGAGAACACCAAATCCTTTTCTGTAAAATTTAGAAGATAGGCGTTAGTCATGTAAACATCAAACCTTCGTTGAGCTCCGACATCTACTGTGCTAGACTGACTAGCAGATTGTTGATTTCTTGGACTTCCTTGATTTGGTTGCGGTGGTACTCCCCCCGGTAATGCTGCTAACGGTGCTGGCGTTGATGCTGCTAACGGTGCTGGCGTTGATGCTGCTAACGGTGCTGGCGTTGATGTTGATGACAGTGTAGTCGCTTTTGATGACGGTCTAGTCGCTTTTGATGACGGTGTAGTCGCTGTTGATGTTCTAGTCGCTGTTGATTTTGTTTGTTTTACGGTTGCTGATTCTAGTCGTGGCATTACTGCAATCAAAAGAAGCAAGACCATATTCGTTTTGCCTAACATCGCAATTTGTTGAACTTGTCCGTTTCAATGATATATGTTTATCGAGAAATAACAACAGCTTCTGGTTGTCCGTTTTATACTGAATTTTGAATGATTTAATCTTCACGTTTCTATTTTTTTATTTCAATTTAACATCTTTTTTTTCGACTTTTCGATAAAACTTCCTGTTGGGATCGTAGACCCATAAAGTTACTAAATGTTTAGATCAAATAGTCATATTTGATCTACCCTATTTTCCCCCGCTTATATTCATGTTCTAATGTTCCCTACAGTCTAGTGTGTCCCTATATAAACCCCCGTTTGTATATCACTTGGTCTGTTGGTCTAGCCAGGATTACTCCTAGCCTTGCTAGTAATAAATAGTTTCGACCTATTCTACTAGTTCAACCACAACCAGGGTTGTTCATTTTGCCTGCCGGCGGCACGCCGCTTTTGCCTTTGTGGGCGTGGTCACGCCTTTTGCTTTGCCTTTTCCTTTTCTGATAAAAGGCAAAAAAAGGTAGGCAAGGCGTGCCGCCGGCGTTGCCTTTTCCAACATTCGAGAAAACACACACAAAGTATAGCGCCTGGCCTATCGCGTCTGCTGTCGGTGACTCGATTTAATGACCTTTCGGAAAATTTTAAAAATTTGTGTTCTTTTTTTGTTTAAATTCCAAGGAAAAAAACATGAAAAGTGTGACACCACCCGTTCATGAAAAAGGCATGAACGGCAAAAGGCAAGGCTGTGTTTGCCTTGCCTTTTGCCGTTCATGCCTTTTCGAAAAACGGCTTGCCCTTCTTTTTGTCTTTTAGAAAAAAGCAAATGCCGGCAATTGCCGGCATTTTGAACATCCCTGACCACAACCACAACACTTCCCTTCGGGATTTTTACTGTTTCGGCAGAGCTGAATGTGAGGCTCACACTGTGAGTTCTCGCGTAAACTATGACGCTGCGGTTTTCCGAAATTATACTTCTGAAAGTATCGAAGCATCAAATTTTCGTTTTCTAATGTGTGATAAAAAAATACTCGAATAAGCTTCTGATTGATAATTAGTGATTGATTGATTCTTTTTCTGTATTAGCCATAGATCCAAACATATTTGGGATAAGCAAATATCAATCAAAAACCGGACTGTTTTATTTATTTTAATTTGATTAGAACATAGATTTTCTCGTGAGTGAAGTTTATTCTAGTTTCTGAAATTTGTGTGTTTTTTTTTCTTATTTTATGATAGTTCCGGTGCGTGTTTATTGAATATTCGAAACAAAAAGTTTTCTTTCATTCTCTCTGAAATTAGCAAAACAAAAATGATTTTCTCGAAAGGTTTAGTAAAAAATGGAAACATGATCCTTATGTACTTGACCATATTTAGCACCTCGAAAATATTTACTTTTCCCAAGTTTCTTCAAGTGGTTTCTAACAGTTTTGGTGTTCTATCAAATGTCACACCTTTCTGAATGCGTTTTCGTTTTTTTTTAAATTTTCTCTGTTGAACGGCCCACAAGCCATGAAGAAATTTGAAAATTGAAAGAGACACATAGAAAAACAAAAAATTTGCAGTTCGAAAGGTCACGTTTATGTTATTTCAACCTTCCTTTTTTTAAACAGTAAAATATCTGAAAACTGACATTTTTCAGGAATGGACTGAATACATAGGTCACGTCGATTTTTATAAAATATTTTCTGGTTCATATTTCTTCCGTGTTCTCTTCAGAAAAAACGTGAATACTAACAAGGGAGGTTCAACTTGTCCCCATCTCAACTTTTGACGAGGTCATACTTGTCACAAGACGGTATTAATAATTTTCAAAATATTTGTCACTGTGAAAAAAATCAAAAACAACATTTTTGTCAGTGTGGATGTAGAAAAAAAGTAAAAATGAGCGAAAATACGTCGAAATAAAAAAAAATATCTAAAAGTGTCACTGTGAAATTTAGTCAAAAATTTTTTAAAATTTTGTCACGGTGTTTTTCTACCTCTTGTAACAGGTTGTATGAGATTTTTTTTGCTGACTAAATCGGACACGTCGATCAACGTTCTGCTTTTAACTTTTCTCTTCGAGAATTTTGAGAAAAACTTCATAATTTCAGTGGTTTTATCACTACTAAAATCTCTACGAACGAAAATGAAAAGTTCACTTTTATTATTTAAAAATAAAAGTTTTTATTAATTAAAAATTACATACTTTTTCAAGTGTATTTTTCATTGTTTCTAACTTTTTTGGGTTTCATATTTTTTCACAGACTCGAAAGAAAAAAGTTATTGACACGTTTTTGATCAGAAGGTTCGGTTTAGGTGTAAAATATCACTAAAAGTTGAGATGAAGATAGGACCAAGTTGAACCTCCCTTGTAAAATTAACGCTCCCCGAACTGGAAACGTCTGCTTTACCTGCGTCTCTTTTGAAGGACGCATGTATTTAGGAAAATCTCTCTTCAAATTGTTCTGATATTTTTCTCATTCTTAAACTCGGAAAAAATGGTTCAGATAATAGCAACATTTACATGTTTTGTATCAAAGATTCAGAGAAATAGTTCATCTACAGACTGCTACTTCGAAAATTTAACTTTTTCTGGAAATTTAGTCGCAAAAAGCCCTATTCAAACACTTTTCCGGAAACACTCTTCCCGAAAACAATAATTCTTCGAAAAACAATGAAAAATATGTTCTGGGCACTTTTGAGTGCACAAAAGTGTATTTGAATCAATTAGTATTTCTGAAAAAATGATAAAGACATCAATAAGTGAACTCAATGTATTCTAAACATCATTTATCTCATGAACCGATACTCATAAAAATGCGGCAACATTAAAGTTTTTCTTGTTTGACTTTCTAGTTGAAAAAGAAGAGAACAAAAAGGTATAGAAATCTTTTAATTATAGGGTTTATGTGTTTTTTTTTTTGGCATCATCTATTTACATATGATGAGCATTTCATATCCTCCGCAGTTATACTTTTTGTCTCACATATTTTGTTGTGTTTTTTTTTCAAAAAAGCAGTAATCTAATATGTTTTCTAGTCGGTTTTTCGAAAAACAAAAACGTTTTTTTTTTTTGAATTTTTTTGAATTTTTAATAATAAGAAGAAAAACAAACAATACAGATATGAGATAGAACACGAAAATTCTTTTGATAAACGTTTATTTTTTCTGTGTTTTATTTTCCGAAAATATGACACAAATATACTTATTGTTCAAAGCTTTATTCTGATCCGACAAAGTTCACGTTTTCATTAAATTCCAGAAAATCTCAGACTGCATATATATTTTCAAAACTTGTATACGCTTCTCAATTTGTTTAGTAACTCAAATAATAATGTACATAATAATTAGTTGCGTTTCCGAATTTTCCCATGATTCGTTTCATTTTTGAGAATACTAACGAGATGAAGAAACAAATCTTATTTTTCTTCTTCTTCTTCTTCATCATCTTTTTTTGATTGATTTCTAGATTTCTTCAAACCACCTGTCCCTTTTTGTCATTTACCAAAAATTTTGTTCCCTATCGTTTGGTATCCTCGTTGTGTTTTTGATTTTCTAGAATGTTTCTTGTTTCGTTTCACTTTTTCGATATTTCGGTTCCAGAACAAAACCTATATTCCAATTAACTTTTGTTGTTTTCACCACCGATGCATAAGTTTCGTTTTCACATTCGCTTTTTCCTGAAACGTGTGAACATGTTGATTTTTCCAGAATTCCTCATTGTTCTAATAATCTACTCTGGTGAAAAAAAACAGAAAAAAAACAACAAATTGATCGACGACAAAATTGGACAATTGGTATGTTTTGTTTCAAACAATCTGCTTTCAAATGGATGAGTTTTCGACCTTTTCAAGATCCGAAGTTGATATAATTGTGACCAACTGTAGCCCGGAAGTCAGACCCGAATCACGGACCGGGCCAGACTTTTTCGTTTTTTTTTTTCGGCCGGTCACAAAAGCCAGGCCTTTTTGTCGAACGTCCGTCTTTCAGAGCCGCGACTAGAATTTTTTCGGAAAACATTTCTACTTTCTAATTTTTTCAAATTTTTTGTCCTTGACAGTTGTCAATTCTCATATATATTCATGGTCTGGCTAGTGAGAACGGGCTTCCGGTGGGCCCATATCTCATCACTGATTGAGAGAATGAAAAAAGAATCGCACAATTAGTAAAGTTCTTATATAGTTATATTGAAGTCCTCAAAATCCGATTACAAAGAGGTTTTTTTTTTATTATTATCAAGTTACCTGCTTGTAAAAGTTTTGATTTACTTCGAGTTATCCTAATAACTCTAATTTTCATTCACAGTGTTACGTCAACACTTTTGAAGTATCCTGCTTGGTTATTGTATCATATAATATGTAAATATGACACATTTATTGTGATGATGACACCTCGACTAATCTCAATCAAATGCACTTAATTATAATAAAATCTTCTCGAAATATGACTAAATTAAAGTGTGAGTAGGAAGAAATATTGCGTAATTTGGATGAAGTGAAGTGTATGAATATGTCATGCTGAGAACAAAAATGACATTGAGTACTTTACGTGACACATTAAAAATGAAAAACGAATATTTCAAATAAATGTATGATAGAAGTTTTGAATATATTTACTTTTTCCGACATTTTTGCCACACCAAAAAAAAGATTTTAAAATCTTCGAAGTACGTTACAAAATAGGAGGGTACTGTTTAACACAGAAAATCTTAACTGTCAAAAAGCTGAAAACCGAATAGCTTTATTCAAAACGAACTGAATATATTTTTCTCAAACCAGCATGCTATCTATTTTGCAACTAAAACGTGTCATAATACACACTTTGTGTTAATAAAAGTGTCTAATATACTGTGTCTATTTGGTGTCATCGTTGTCACCCTGTGGGACATCAGAAAAAGAGAGGCATTGTTGCAAAATGAAGAGACATAGAGTAAGTTTATTGGAAGATGGGTTATCGTTGACTCACCCCTTTGTTTGGTGTTAATTACAAAATGAGAGAATAGAAAATAATTAGAACATCTAGAGTTTAGTTTTGAACCTATAAGTCCACAACATTTCTTTTTTACTCTATCTCTACCTTTTTTGAAGTGTTTTTATTGGTTGGAATTTTCGAGAAACAAAAAAATGTATTCAAATAAATATTTGGACGCGAAAACTATATGTCTTATAGATAATATCTATTCACAAATTTCATTTCTCGAGATATTTTCTATTTTTAATGTTGTGTATATTTTGGAAGCGTTCACCTGAGGTAATTTCGAAATAAAAAACTGCAATTAAATATGTTCTTGATAATTTTGGTGAATTCCTATTGAAAAACAAACCCGCGAAGTCATATATGTTTTAACTTTCAAATCTGTTTTTTCTTGATGACAGGCTGGTTGGGGCAGCCTGGACCAAGCAAGAAAATACGGGCTTTTCTCGCCCGCGGTAAAAATTAAAAATGCAACGAAACTTCCTGCTCGGCCCATGTACGAACCATACTATGTGAAAACGTTTTTGCCTCCAAAACATACCTGACTTAAAATGGAATTTAATACCGTGACAAAAAATTCGAATTTTTCATAGTGACATTTTTGAAGACCGATGCGAGTTTTCATGAAAATAAGACACTTTATTACAAATTAGACATATGTATTTACAGTGACAAAACTTTTATTCTCACATTTTTTCACAGTGACCAAATATTTTTTTTTAATTTTCACACCAAGTGTGTATTTGAGTAGCTAAATTTTTGAGACTCTAAAATTCTGAAAATTTTTCGCAGTAGGTCAAATTAATTTTCGTGACCTTTTCTATGAATTTCTCATTTTCAAATTATATTTCTTCGGTTAAGGCCACTTCCACAAAACTGTGTCTGTTCTAGAAAAATGTGCGAAAATATTGAAATTCAAAAATACACACTGTGCACACTCTCACGCCAGGTATGCTCCAAAATGACACATGATTGCTTCGCCTTGGCAAGCTATGCTTATTCTTCATTAAGTTTTTAACGGGCGGGCTCGGTCGACCCGGCCCAACATTGCATTGCGGGCTTCGGGAACCCATAAACGGGCCAAGCGACACCATGTTTGATAATACTTAACATTTAGTGCTATCATCGTGTGTCTGTAATTGGAATCTAGTACACTTGATGTTTCATGCTGAGATTATTAATATCTACATTTTTTTTTCAAAAAAAAAATAGTTACAATTGTTTGTTACCAGATGCCTATTCTTGTTCAGTTCAATCGTGTAACATAATAACGTGTCAAATATAAATAATTCACACCTACATCAAAGCGTTCAAAAAAGTACCGGATAGTATTATAAGAATAATAATGTATTGCGTGATGTTGACCAAAATGTTTATTCAAGTCGGCTATAACTAACACAGTACTACAGTAACATTCTTGTTCTATTATAATGTCACGCAATATTTGAGTAGAACAAAAAGCCGAAAGAACACAAAAGATTAGATATGATACATGTTAGCATTTGGGATTACTGTAAAAGATACGGTATGCATTTATGATGTCGAGCAGATGTGCTTTTTCACTGTCTTACAAGGTCATGATATTTGAACTATTGTTTAGGGAAGAGTAATTCATTAGGCCCATAAGGATTTGATTTCAAACACTAAAGTTGTATTATTTTTGAACTTACAGAATAATGTACAGTCGGCTCAAGTCATCTCTACTTCATCATTTCAACAAGTCTCCCAATAATATGACAAAAGAAGAAAAGCGAAGGTAAGTAAAAAAAAAATAGGCAACACACGAGTATAGGTACTATTCATTCGGCAGTGAGGGATACGCGCCCTATCTCACATCCCCCTTTTTTCCATTTGTTTCTCTGCGCTCTCTCGTTCGCACACACTCTTTAGTTATCTTTTGGTCTTTTTCCCCTCTCCCCACAGAAAAACGCGTACTCTTCGCTGCCGAACGAACAGTAAGTAAATGATGTTCGCTGTCATGTAAATGTTCCGAAATTCCCTTCTGAGGATTTTTCTCTACGCCGGACTTCAGAAATATGTCGCAGTACTTCCTGATCCTGGTTGGTATCTTATTGGCAGGGGTGAGATTTGGGCTCGGGCCGGCCAGAGGTCCGCTCAGACCGGCCGGGCTTTTCATTGAAGGCCGGAAAGGAACCCGGCTGGAAACGAGCCTCAATTATATCTGGATTTTAAGTACTTACACATACAAATAATATTTTTCTAGAACACCAAGAGAGTAGAAATGGTTTCCACAACGTTTTCGAAAAAAAAAATCTATTCCCGGCTTTTTTCAAAAATCGACGTTCAAAGGTCGGGCGGGCCTGGGAGGGCTTTTTTTGGCGGGCCGAAAAACAAAAAAGCCCGGCCCGGCTCGTATTTTTCGTACCGGTCTTTCGGGTCCTCGGGCTTAAATCTCACCCCTGCTTATTGTTTTTGAACTTTTTCAAAAATCATACACAGTTGTTTGGCCTGAATCGACGAAATGAGACATTTTTCTTTCCCTATTTTTTTTTCTTCACTCCGTGAGTATTTAAGAAAATTTCAAACATACCGGTCACTGGAGGGTACCAGAAGTTTTCAAAATTTTGTCACTGGAAGAAAGAAAAAACACCATTTGTGTCGCTGTGAATGAAGAGAAAGACGGAAAATGAGCAGAAATACGTTTAAATTTGAAGAAAATGATAAATTTATCTAAAAATGTCAATGTGAAATTTGGTCAAAAATTTTGTAAAAATTTAGTCACGTTACTATTCTACCTCTTGTGACAGGTATTGTCAATCCAGCCAGATCATCCAACGAGAAATTGATCTACCGTCTGAATCTCTCATTCTGACATGCTCTTTCATAGCATTTTTGTGGTAGATCACTTTTTCCGTTGGATGATCTGACCGGATTGACAATATGATTTTAAAATAATCTGTTCTACCTATTCTCATTCTTTGAACTTGAAACTATTTATCTGGGAAAAATGTTTTTGTTCTAAATAATCATGTCAGGCGTAACTTTGATTATTTTTCCAAAATTGTATCTTAAAAATTGTTTTTTAATCTAACAAAGATGTCGTTTCACGACTTACCGGAAGCCCACTGGTTTTTTGTTTTTGAGAAACAAGGAACATTATAAACGGGCCCGGAAGGTTCGTACCGTTGGGTCACAAAACTCCCCAATGTCCAAGCCCCTGGTCCATCTAGAAGAAGTAATCCTTCATTTATTTCACATACTTTTCTTCTTTCCAGATTGCGACATTCGTTGGCCGCTTGCCAACAACTAAGCTCCTCCCCTTTTGATACTGACCACGCCCCTTTAGCCGAACAAGAAATCGAAAGGGATCAAACTTTATATTCTCAATTAACTGCGAATAGCACACATTTGAGTAATAGTATTATCGATAAAAGTCTGAATTACGAACATTTGGAATATCAAGAAGAATATTTGAAGCAAGAAGAAGAAGAAATCATGCCACACTTTGCATTGTCATGGAATGTTCAGGTTAGTTCTGAAAGATATTTCTTTTTTTTGAATATTAGTTTTGAAAGTTTGTAAAATATATCACGGGTTCTAGTGTTTCTCAATTATTTTAATATTTTTCAACGTGGAGTTTCATTACTTTATAAGTACACTCGAATATATTCCTATCGTTGGGGCATTCTCAATTTGTTAAATGATAACTCATTTCGGACATGTGCCGAATCTGAGCACAATCAGAATGGCACTAACATGATTTTGTTTTTTTTTCCCATAATAACTAAACGGTTTAGAGAATTTTCCACCAGTTATGGAAAGAAAAACAAACCCATTTTATAAAAAACAGGCTCTCTACTTCAAATTTCAAAAGTGAAACAATGAAACAATTTTTACTCAATCACTGTCTCTAATTTCCTTATAATCTTCTTCGCAGTAATTATAATAATAATAACAATAATTCAAATAATGAGTCTTATTACCACACCCAGTTTGCCCTCTCCTTTCCACATTCCACACCTGTTACCAAACGTTGTCTATGTCTCCTCATGTCATACACTCTTCAGTTTTTGATCGCAGCTGATCAAAAGATGGCTTAGAAGATCAGATTTCAAAATTCAAACGTTTCTGCCAATTTACAACTATTTATTGTCTGTTAACAGCTAGTTGTAAAATGAATTGTTTTGAGGAGAAGAGGGTTCAAATTATGGGGTCAGGTTGTAAAAATGAGGGTCAAAAGTGCAAGTCCTGCAAACCTGCGCCTGCAAAAAAAAATAAAGCATGTTCGATTTAAGTCCTGCAGAATAACGCCTGAGTTTTAGGCGTAAGTCCTGCAAAATTTTATCGCATGCAATTTAAGGCCTGCAATTTAAAGCCTGCAGCTTTTCTAAAAATTTCGTTTTTCTTCTAAAATTAAAAGAAATTTTCATTGTAAATTGGAACTTGAAAATTATTCATCACTCCGAGAGCACACTTTTCATACGTTAGGCTTAGCCTAAATGCAAATCCAGGATTTGTAAATTCGACCGTTTTTGATGAATAATTTTTTTAATGAAAAATTGCAGGCTTTAAACTGCAGTTCTTAAATTGCTGGCGATAAACCTGTGCAGGACTTACTCCCAAGTTACAGGCGTTATTCTGCAGGACTTAAATCGAACATGCTTTATTTTTTTCTGCAGGACATAATTTGCAGGCGAAGGTTTGCAGGACTTGCACTTTTGACCAAAATGAGGAAGAAGTTGTATAATAAATTAAAAGGGATTTAGTTGGAGAATTGTCAAGGCTCTCAATATCATCTATTTCATTTTGTAAAAAAGAATTAAATTTGAAACTATTAACAAAAAATGGCATTGTTTCTGATACACTCCCGGTATAGAAACAGTGGAAGAATGAGTTCAAAGTTTCAATTGAATATTCGAAAGGACAACTGTAGATTTAAAGATTTAACTGCTCAAAATATCATGTTACTTGTCCAAAATGCAACATTTTATCTTGATTATTTGCTCATATTCTCGGCTTACTTGTCCTTTTTTGCGTGTCAAAGTGTGTCAAGTAGGTACTAGTTGTGTGGGTCCATGTTATGATTGAGTTACAAAACAGTACTAGTAGTAGTTAAAGTTCAAGTGGTCTTTGTATGTTCAAATCCGACACAGTTTGATATAGTCCAATGAATAAACATTGTTTTTTTTTGCAGTACATTGGCTCGTTTCCAATTTCAAATGTCAATGCGGATCATATTGGACAACGACTCGAAAAGTTTCAACCAAGTAGTTTGTCGCAAAATGTCGAGTTGTCTGTTTCTCTTCTTGGTGTTAGAGTATGTTGTGAGCAGGTATGTTTGAGAATTTGAATGAACTCAAAATGAAGAGTATGTTTGTTGGTTGATTACTGAATAGCCGCGTAATGAGTGATGCAATACAATAGAGACAGTTCAAAAAAGGCGGAAACATAAATAAAACAGCAATGAAGTTATTCTCAAAAGGGTTCCCGATGACATGATGAACCTCATAAAATTGCCAAAAAACGATAAAAAATAAAGGGGAGAAAGAGGAATGGAGTCATCAATCTGGGAATGCCAAAATTGGTATGGGTTGGAGGAAATAATTAGACACACTCTCAAATTGAATTCTTCTGTTCAGATAATTTTGAAAATTTAGTCTCAATGTTAATTGCTGCTAGCTGAACGATTATGTTTGTTCGTCAAAGTTGCTGAGAATCCGCTGATTTTATGAAGTTCCCACATATCTCGGAACCTCTGCGCAAAACTAGACCAACCAACACACATTTTAAAATCTAAAAATTGAGGAAATACATTCACAAATCCTTCAAGAGTACACAAATTTTTAGTTTTAATCCCGTCTTATTTGTTTTCACAGTGTGTATGTACCTATTCTAGATTTTCGAATTCAAACGAACCCAAAAAAAACCATTTGAAAAAGGTGTCCATAAGAAATGAGTCAATTTTTCATTCTCGAAATAATTCAAAGTCGGTAAAAATCAAAGTGTCCATTGTTCTCTTCGGAGTAATTTAGCGATTATGGTTGTCTCTCGCGCAACACATGTTCATTGTTTTATTCATTCGATGACAATATTAATGAAGCGAGAATGTGACGGAATGCCGACAGTAATTGAGCGAGCGAGCAAGACCTCATTTTATTAGACACATTTATATTTTGAATTTTTATGCTCATATTTGACATGTATTCGTTGGTGATGATGATGATGACTATTAATTATATTCAATTGAGAACCAGTTGAGTTATTTCTCTTTTGTTGTTTTCATTGAGGAGAAGTGTCGACTGTTTTTTCGAATATCAATATGCAACAACATGTAATTTTGTTGTCATGTTCAATTACGTAATGTCTTCCGTTTCGATGTCTGACAGATAAGATTAATTAACTGGCTGGTTCAAGGTTGAACTTATTATTGTAATGAAACACCAGAAGACAAAAACACACATTATTCAAAAACAAAAAAGAAAGAAAGAAAAGAAACAGCAGCCAGATGATTGTCAATTTTGATCGAAAAGATTTTCTTTTTTCAAATCGGAAGAAAAATAATTGAGGTCGGAAGCTGTTTGATATATTAGGGTTGCGAAAAGTACAAAGGTTAACACGTTCCTTTACCAAACATTCAATATTTTTATTCAATTTGTTATTTACAATTAATAATATCTCGATTTATTCTTCCAAAAGGCAAATTCATAGTTCTACAAATTTCGCCAAACCCGTTGAGCTTGCCTGAACATCGCTGAAATTTTTTGAAACACAAAATTAAAGACACTCTGTCACTCAGAAATGGTTTTTACATTTTCATAAAAATCTTAAAATTTAAAACTTTAACTTTCGATGCACAAATGGTGTTTGCGGACGCCAATCTCCCTGAGAACAAATGCAAAATATGTTTTTTTCGATCTTACAAAGTACTTTTTCCGTGTTTTGAATTTCACACATCGAAAGTTGAAGTCTTCAATATTGAGATTTCAATGAACACGAGAAATTCATTTTCACTTTCTGACACCTGTACATGAAGGAACAGGAAAATGGTATTTTCTTATCAATTCGAACTTAAAACCCTCTAAACGACATTCCTCACGACATTGGTGGGGAAGTTCTTTCTGTCGTGTGTCACTCCGGATTTTCCGATTTAGTACTTTTCTCTGATTTGCTGATAGATCAAATGAATTTTTGTGTTATACTGTACACATACACATTCGTTTGAAAAAATAAATATTATTTGTCAAGTTTGAATAGGAAATACCGTATCCAATAAAGCGTGTGAAAATGAGTTGGCGGTTCATTTGAATGTTGTGCCGGATATTCAAATGTGCGAAAATATTCAACAAAAAAGAGCAATTTTTGAAAACAAATGAGTGTTGTTTTAGACAATGATAATGTCTCATTCGCTTCGTCGAGTTTGTAGTGTTGTTGGTCGTCCGAATTCGAAACAAGTCGCTTATATTGCATTGGAACCAGCTGGTCGAACTTATCGACGACTTTGTCATGTATTTAAAGCAAACGACACTTATCAGGTAAGCAAAAAAACAGAGACAAACAGAGATAGACCACCCGCTGAGGGGGAAAAAGGAGAATTGCGATTTTATCGAGAAATGAGGTTGTACTTTCTCAACGGCTTCATGATTTATTTGATTTTCAAAGGCTAGACGACTTGTTGAAATGTTTCCGATTTGTTTTTTTTTTGTATTTTCTTCGATTTATTTGAACAGATACAATCGTTTTTTTATGCTTAAAAAAATCAAAAATTGAATATCAGTTTTATTACTATGGAAACTTTCAGACTTCGAACTCTCTATTGTGAAGTGTTACATTTCCTGTTTTTTTTTCTGTTAAATCTCGAAACTTTCAATTTGATCCAATTTTCTTTCAAATCTATCCACTCAAATGTTTTTTGTTCGATTCATAACAAACGGAAATCTTGTGCCTTGAAAAGGTCACATTTTGTATCCACAGACCATTAGGCACCGTTCTCAGTTTCGCATACGAAAATGAGCGATTTACGATGATTTGAAAATTGAACACGAAATGACAAAATGTCACAAAACAAAGTAATTTACAATTGTTGCCAATGGTGTTTATGGCCATTTCGGTTTACAATCCGGATATACATTCATTGTTTGTAGGTTGTTTTGGGAATTCAAACAAAATCAAAACGTATACACTTTTGATTTTGAATTTGTAACAATGTTTGAAAAAAAAAGAAACAAGAGAAGAACAATAACAACAAAAAGTCATAGGAGCGAAAGTATGAATCAGAAAAGGCGCCACCTCAGTGTTTTTGTTTTGTATATTCTACTGTTAATCAGTGTTAGGTTTAGGTGAACAAACAAACTTGTGAATGGATAATTTGAAACGAAAAAAAGGTCAAAAAAGGTCTCTCCAATTATGTGGGCTCAGATTCATCCAATTAGCAATCTCTCATTAGATAACAAATTGATCGTGACACCACTATTCTTCCCGAAGTTTATAACTTCCCCGTTTCTCAAAAACAATCCGCTATACTTCTAGAAATTAACTCCGGAAACTTTTTTACCGTGAAAAAGAAAATTATGCGTTTCTCCAAAATACTCGCTAGTTTGTTTTGACACGGTCATCAATTATTTTGCAAAACATTCACCGGTCCGGAAAACATAATATCTGAACAGTGAGACAAAACGAAAACTACAGTAACCAATCCTCTTTGATTGAAAATATATACGTTCAATAAAACTTTTTCAAAACCTTTTCCAACAAACAACGAACCCACAATGTTGATAGGATTCAATCTGTTTGTAGATCGAATTGCGCGTCTCTTTTGGAATTTCAAAAAGTGTTTCGTTTTCGATTTTCAGTAAATATATTACATTTCGAAACATATTCATTCACCCCTTTGTTGGATTATTGTTTTCTTCCAACAAAATGACACATGTCACACAGCAAAGTGATAATACAAACAGTAGTATGCTCATTGTTATTTATCAACCAGATCTATCTATACGATAACATTTTGACACTACTACCAACCCAAATATTTATTCGTATTAATAGTGTTGTGTTTGCTAATGTGACAATCCAATCCTATTGTTCTCATTTTCTATGCCTTTGGGATTTATCATTTTTTTTTTCCAATAATAATATGATCATCTGTCATTTTTGGCGCCACATTGGCGCAGTCGCACATAGTTAAAACACACATTTTGCCAGCATATTTCATAGATAATTTGCTGTTTCTGCTTCATTTCGTTTCGTCAATGAAAACGGTGTTTTTCGCTTTTTCTCTATCATATGATTTGAGTTTTTGAATCAGAATTGTGTCTTTTGAGAATTTGTATAGTTTGTTTCATTGCACTTTCAATTTTCGCGTCTGATTTATTTCAAATTGGTTACTGTAATTTCAACTTATTCATTTTCAAAGCGCAAGAAAATCTCGAAATTAATTAAATTAAACTTGGACGAGTTCCATTTTTTGAATTCCAAAAAAAAGAATGATCAATTTGTTTTTTGCTTCCCCGTGTTACACCTAATATCCGACTCATTTTCTTGCACATCTGTGCCCAATTGAACCAATCCATTTCGACCCAACTATTAGTCAATCAATCATCATTTGAAATGCGTGTTATGTAAAAAACCGCAATTCGGAAAATGTCCTCATTTTTTGTCCATAAAAACTACTTTACATCTGTCTACAGATGTTCATTTATTTTTTGAAATGTTTTTTGGGGGTGATAAAACGAGCCGCGCGCTCAGTCGCTCTGACAGCCCAACACTTGTTCGTTTTCGTCGACCGACAATTTGTTCTTTTTTCCATTCACATAGTAAATGGACTTGCACTTTTAATATAAAATTACAAAAAAAAAGAAACTCTTATTTTGAATTTTTGAAAATGAGAAAGTGAAAAGGGAAAAAGAGAAAAATGTTCATGATCTTGATGCGTTTCACACCTCAATTTCACACCAAAAACATGTTTGTTTTCGAAATATTAGATCTTTATTCGAGATACTTTTTGCGGGGTGTCTAATTGGGGTTGTTCTTGACACGGTGCCAGTCTATTTTTCAGTCGTCTTGGCCACAAAATCAGATAATATTTCGTTGGAATTTTTCCAAAATAGATTGTTATCTCCTCCCTTTTTTTTGTTCGTTTCTCCGGCTGTTGGTCTATGAATAATGAACAACACACACACATAGTTACCCGCTTTTCCATTTCTCTGGAGATTTTTAGTCGTGATTGCAATTGAAGATAAGCGTTTATTGTGAATGACTTGTTGGTTGCGATGAGAAAATGAGAGAATTCATTGACATATTTTATGGACTTTCGCTAGATTCGAACATTTTCGAATGTCATTCATTTTGATTATTTTGCTAATTACAGATTGAAGAGATCGAGACCGTGTTGGGACAGGCATTCGAAGCACAAACACTCACTAAATCCGACGCGACAAACAAAAATCAAAAAAAGACTGTCGATACAAATTGTGATACGGTAAGTCTATTGAAAGGGGGAACCCTCTGGCATACAGTAGTTTTTTGAACCAAGATGTAAATTTTTGACAAAATTGAACATTTTCTGATTGATTCTCTGTTCTGTGCACCAGTACCTCGGCATTTTTATTATTTTCAGAATGTGCTATGTGATTTTTTTTGTTTGAAAAATTTGGTGGTGTTTAATTTCGATTGAAAATTTAATTTCGACCCGCTGATTAAATCAGGGACAGACCCTTTTGACTGTTTTTCAAAAACTTTTTGGAAAAGTAAAAAACAGGAATGAATCTGTCTGAATCGGACCAGGTCTCGTCCCGGCTCGCATTCTTCCTCTCAGTCTCCCGGGCTATAATCTGAACCCTGAAAATCTGTCAATGACTAAAAATTAATAGAGTTTTGTATATTTTTGAATCTCAATGTTTTTGAACATTTTTCTAGCTCACGGTGTGTAAAATATTTATTTTGAGACTGGCAAGAAGTGTTCGCACAACACCGTGGGGGTCAGTGCACACATTTGCACTTCCCGTAGTCTGAAATTAATTTTCCCACGTGTTTGTGTGTTGGCCTAAAATATTCTGCAGCGTGTTTTCGGAGTGTATGGCGTACACTCCGACACGCTGCAAAAATATTTTGCCGGTTTCTTTTCATTGTTCAATGTTTTATTTTACACACCGTGAGCTCAGTCCCAGTTTTTTGGACGTGACATGAACTGAAAAAAATTTCAAAATTTTTGTAAAAAATTTGGGAAAAATTCTCCCGCTGTCGTTATAGCCATTTTGGCCTCCCTGTTTTGCCCACTATGTCGCCCATCGGCATTAAATGCCGTCAAATATTATTCCCGGAAGGCGGAACGGAGTGTCTTCCGCCTGATGAGATTCCGCATGAGCGACGATTTGACTCCGGCAAAAAATGGGCGCACAGCGAGCTGATTTTTCCCCGAGTGAGCAGTGTAAGACCAAAAGAACAGAATATCCCAAAATGCATGTAATAGCTCAGCTCATAAAATGAGATATCTAAAACGTTGACCGTCAAAACAACAAAAACATTATCTTTATTCATCGAAATTTACAATCCTCATATTGTTTCATAAGCCGCCGACAAAGCTGTCATTTTGTGGATCACCTGTTTTAGCATCACAGTACTATCTTCCTCTTCCTTCATCTACAGTACTCATTCTTCCCGGTTTCCCCCTTTTCCTCTTTCTCTCTCTCTCTCTCTCTCTCTTTCTCTCTCTCTCTCTCTCTTTCTCTCTCTCTCTCTCTCTCTCTCTCTCTCTCTCTCTCTCTCTCTCTCTCTCTCTCTCTCTCTCTCTCTCTCTCTCTCTCTCTCTCTCTCTCTCTCTCCATATTATTGCATAACACCAGGAAAATAAGAGAGACGCAGACATTTTGTGGTTTTACGACCAGCCATTGCATTTGCTGTTTTTGGGGCGGAGAGAAAGTGGTTGAATTTATTAGGCCACGCCCATTTATAGTTGGAATGAGAGAAGGGGCACAAAAAGGGTAGTTGTAGTTGTGTGTGTATGTGTTTTGGGGTTGGGGGTGTTTTCAATTTCCGGGTTCCGGAAGCATAAAATGGCCCTTGATATTCTTTGTGTGAACACTAAATTATTTTCTTTGGAAATGTTGAACAAAACTGTGCGTGAAACTCGCAAAAAAAATTTTTTTATATTTTTTTTGCGTGAAAAAAGCGAGAATTTTATTTTGAAAAATCATTTTTCTGAAACAAAAACGAGCTAATCAAAAATTTCAATCATTTTTTTTGCGGGTTTCCTTTTATAAGAAAATATAGATAGTGCGAGATGACTGATGATGGGATCATTGCATGAATAGTGTCAATCTTTGGACATCCCGCAGTCATCGTTTTTTTTCTCCCTTTTATTGCCATAACTTTTGCAGGTGTGACCATCGATAATAAAAAAAAACAAACGCCTTTTCTCCTCACATTATTAATATTGATATTCTTTTTTTTCTCCTAAAAATTGTACATTTTGTTGCAGAAAGTGTCGATGAATAGTGGAACAATGACGGAGAAGCGTTCTGCTTCGACTGTATTTCTCAACAAATTTTTGGGAACCAAGAAAGGATCACAAACTATTGATGAAGCAAGTTGTAAAAGGTATTTTTATTATTGTGTTTGTGAAGTTTTAAAAATGTTTTCAAATATAGGAAACGCCGTCCTGTGAGTGCTGTTTTTTCATCGGCAATCCATCGATTTTCGAGTTCAACAACATCGATGACACCAAAAAGGGTTAGTTCATTCATTTCATTTTATTTTTGTTGTTTATGTGAAAAACAAAAAAAAATGAGCAACACGCATGGAGTACTTGAGAAGAGTTTATTGAAGAGCACAAATACAAATAAACACATCATGTATTGCGCAAAAAACAATCCGTTTTCTTGTTACATTGGGTCTTCATACTAATGTCTAACTATATTCTATGAAACTGTAACCATTCGTACTCTAGAAATGTTGATTTTGAAAAAATAGTACAATCTAGAAATTCCCAAAATTGTGTTCATATCTAATAGGCCGGCTTAGTGTCTAGAGAATGAAACTTCTCAAGGGACACAATTAAGATTACACGTGCAAAGTTTTCGAGAGAAATAAATTAGCACATTTTCGATAGGGTACTGTAGTGTGCCCATTGTTTCTATCTGAGTCTCTTGGGAACACATTCTCATTTTCTAATTTCCCCTATTTTTCACTTTTTGTTCTTTCTTTGAACCCATTAAGAGTGTCTGTTTTCGTTAGTGAATCTCCTCATTGCGCAATTTCTTTTTTTTTTTGGCCCGAAATTTGATTCCGCTTAAAATAATTATATGGTTGCAAAGGGTCACCCAATTAGAACCAACCACCCATCCATCCATCCATCCATCCATCCATCTATTCATCCTTCCTATTTCAACTAATTCCTTCCTTTTTTGGCCACCGTAAAAAGTGTGAAATATAAATGATACTTGGTTGTTTTCCTGTTTGATATTTGGGAAGGTTAGATTGTCGGAAGTACATCAAAAACACTAATGATGATGTTTTTGGATGTTTTTTTGGGAACCTAACGTGGATAATTGGTTAGAGGTAGTATTTAGTTGCATCATGAACACAAAACAAACTTGCGCAATAATTTCTCGCATGCTCCAAACTAACAACTATGACATTGGTTTGTGACGAGTTATGTTTGATATTTAATAATAATAATGATAATGATTGATATTGTTTTTCTTTTTTGTAGATGACAACAACAATTGAATTGCCAGTCACAACAACATCTCAGATTAGACCCAAACAATCATCTCCACCTGGATCTGATTTTGAGAGTCATCGAACAACTTCGACATCTTCTTCGGCTTCTTCAGGAAGTTCAACATCTTCTTTGACATACGATGAAAAATTGGGAGAATGGATATATCCAATTGATGCTTCCACTACTGCGCAACTTGAAAATTGCAATTATTTTGTTGGACTTCCTTCAAGGTTTGTACTTGTTCTATTCAAAAAAAAAAAACAAAAACAAAAGGGTACTGTATTTCCACCTCAATCAAAAATCAATTATTCAATTGACTAACACTATTTAACCAGTGGATTACCCATAAAGCATATTTGAACCTTTTCCATTTTTTTGCACCTGTTATTTAGTGCATTCTAGTGAGAAGTATCCCGAATAGCAGCTCATCTTCCAGCTGTCATGACCCAATTATTTGCTGTTTTATGACTAGTACATAATTGTGAGAAAAAAACATTGTCGAAAAGTAATTTTCGTGGGAAAAATCATAAATATATTTTTTGTTGTTGCAGAGAATGTTTATCCCGTAATTTGTTGTCGAAACCCGAAGGAGCATTTGTAATCAGATATTCGGAATCAAAAAGGAAATGTTTGGCACTTTCAATGCGTGTCCCAATTACACACAATCCATCTGGAATATCACATTATCTGATAATTCGAAATGAAAATGGATATCGCCTCAAATTGTCCACAATCAACAAACCGTTTGCCAGTCTCCAAATGCTTTTAACCCATCATTCCGTTCTTTCCGGACATCTTCCGTGCACACTTTCATTTGTTGAATGGGATAAAAACGCGTGGAAACAACAACCGACAACAATTGAACGAAAAACCCAAAGACATTCTACTGTACTTTCAAAAATTGATGAAAATCGAAACATGGCTACTCCGAGATTGAGAACAACTTGTGCTATTGAACAACTCAGCACGCCGAGAAGAAGAGATTTGAACGCTGTCCGAAGATCGCAGTTTTTCGAAATTTCATGATTTTTCTGCATCTTCTGTTTGTTTTTTTTTCTGTTCTTTCTCTAGTCTTGTATGGGTATTTCCGGTTTATAGCGCATTGTTGATGTTTATTGAAATTCACAAATAAAAAATTTATAATATTCACACTTTGTATACTTTTTTTTTCGATTTGAAAGGCAATCTTGTTTTAAACAATATAAAATTGAAATGGGTCGATACAATTTTTTGTCAATGTTTGTGCACATATTCCCAAATCAACCACAATTTGTGAATGCGACCTTACATAGACCGAAACGAATAATACAGTTTAAAAATGAGAAATTCAGAGAAAAGGTCACGAAAATTATTTTCATCCAACATTTTTTTTTTGAGACCTATTCACAATGTGCGTTTTTAGAAACCGCCATATTCCATCCGTTCTTGTCCTGATTTTTCAAGGCTCGAAGTCCTTTTGTACTATGCGAGGCTGTCGTTTTTGGGCTTGTTGCGGCCCAACGGGCCGAGTCGCTTGGGCCCGTTTAGCTGTTATCTCGTTTTGGAGTCAGTTTTTCACATTTTGCACATCTGGATCTGAAAGAGCGAGAAAAATTCTACTGGTTCGATTATTCATACTTTGAAATAAAAAACAAAGAGTATTTTTTGTTCTTCGAAAAATATCCGCGGGCCTTCGGAAAGCCCAAAAACGACAGCCCTGGTACTATGAAAAAAAAGTTCTCCGAAAAATTCAGTCCAAGTTTTCGGAAAAAAAATTGAGCTTCGTAAATCAGGAGTCACATTTCTCTCGTCGAAAGATAGATGTGGAAGTTAAAAAAAAGTTCATGATCAATAAATCGAATAACCCTGTCCAAAATCCCACTAACCACCTTTCAGGTGTTTTTCGGAAAAAAAGTTTCCGAGTGAAAGAAGGAAATTTTTTCCTATTTGAAAACTAAATATGTAATATTTATTTTGTTTGACAGAGAAAGAAAAGAAGCATAGATAATATTTTCCAATAACAGAAAAAAAATGAGAATCAATTTTGCATATCTTAGAAACCGTGGACTCTGCAGTTCGATTCGTTAACGATTCCAACCTGTAAAATTTGAAATTCTTGTTTGTTCAGGTTATAATGCTGAATAAACATTCAACTTGATGATGTTCAATGTCAACATTTCAACGAAATGTGATGAAAACTCACTTTTATCAAGAAATCCTTTACTTTTTCTCGTTGGTCTCCTGACAATTGAATAACCTCTCCATATTCGGGATGTTCAACGATGGTTCCATTACAACTGTGCTTCTGAACATAAAAACATTGAATTTTACGAAAATCAAAAATTTATGATGCTGAATTAAAGTGAAATGAAGTACAAGTGAAATTTGATTTAAACAAAAAAAAAACAAATCAGAGCTAAAAGGAATTCCCGTTTCTGCATAAGACAATCATATAGTTATCTTCTCTTGAAGATGTAAGGGCGAACGAATGCCAAATCTTTTCAATACATTGATTCCATCCATACTTATCGAACCATTTTCTTGTCGCCTCAAACGTCTTTTCATACATCAGTAATCTGTCATAAGCTTTATGCTCATTCACGAAACTAGATTCTAACCATGCCAACGGATCCGCGTGAAATTCATCTGCTTCGTCAAGTACCCCAAGATTGTGGAAATCAGGAGAACAGTCAAGCAGGCGAAGTTTCTGCAAGTCATTGTGAAGATATGCATATCCAGGAAGCGAATAACAAGGCATTAGAGCAGCGATTGAAACTGGTCCGTCGCCTCTCCATTCTTCCATTATTCTTTTTGGGGCCACGAACGGTCCAACTTGATGATATCTCGATGTAAAAATTGTTATTACGATGTTAACGACGATCATCAACCCAACAGCAGTTGGTTGCCATTTTTTCAAGTTTTGAAATGCTCCTCCAGCATAGATGCACAGCAGTGGAATTACGGGTAACAAGAATCGTTGTTCTTTGTGAGGCAAGAAGGAATGTACAAGTATATAGAACGTTGTGGCGAAGAATGGGAGTAGTGTTGGCCTGAAGATATTGGGACCAGCAAGTCCAACTAAAATCGGGGCGATTTGAATAGTTAATACTGTCGGAATTCCAGCCGTGAAATACCAATGCCAAGAGTGAACACCAAAAAATGCACTGCCTCCTTGGAACACGTTGAATTGCAAAAAGTTCCATAACGGGATGGTAAATCGTCCATATGCCCATGAATCTATTATGATTGTCAGCAGAAGAATCGGGAAAGCTACGGGGATAACAACACGAAAAATGAGACGAATTGGGGTAGATGAATGATAAAGATGGTAGAGGCCAAAAATAACCCAAATTAAAGCTACAGTGGGACGGATAACTATGGTTACAACACCTAATGCAATATACGGCCATGTAGAGCCGTTATAAAACCGTCCTTCAAAAGGAAACCATGATAAAGCAATGAGAGTAAGCGAAGTTTCAAGAGAGTTGGAAAGAGTACGTGATGAACAATAAAACACAAACCAACAAGAAAGGTATGCGATAAAAGATAGATCGGCTATTTTGGTTGTGATGCAGAGTCTTCTACAAAGTTTGTAATATGAGAAATCGCTGACGGCAAACAAAAGAGCATGAGCAACCCTGGGAGCGTTATAAATAATTGAGCTAGATGTACCAAGACCAATGTAGTTGATTATTTGGAAGATAACAGCTATGAAGGCAGGGTGAAAATAAGATCGAAGAGACGATCTCCACTCCCAACTAAGGTGTCCTGTTCCATATACTAGATTATGGGCCACTTCAGACGATTGATAAATTTCGTCAGGTACAAACCACGAAGAAACAATATAAACAGACAACAGTCGAAAAATTGAAAGATATGCGAGTAATCGAACACTTGGATGCACCATTTTCACTGAAAATATCAATTTTCAAACATGTTCGAAAGAAGGCGAAGGCTCATTTACCCCGCTCTGTCTATGAAATTTTCAGTGAAAATGTATGCAAAACAAGTGAAAAAAATACAGCAAGATTGAACATGAATGACAATGACAAAGCGGGTTATGGAAACAAAAAGGCCCACCTTTTTCAAATATTGCACGATTCTTTTCAAGTCGTATTCAGTTCCAACTCCTAAAAATAATCTTGTTTAGTTGAAAACTTCATAAAGCTATACCTTGAACTGTCGTGATAGTTTTTCTTCCTGTACGCTGTTGAATACGAATATGGCAAACTCCTTGTCGAACACCGTCTTCGGTTTCAAGTTGTTCGAAAGCGTCTGAAAGCCAACATAACTATGTGTGTTTCATGAGAAAAATGCATACCTGCTGGTCTGTTGAGATTTGCGATGGACATAAATTTCAAAAATAATCTCCGAGTTACCTGGAAAATATAAATTCGTTACACAAAAAATTGCAAAAGAAGTTGAACATAAGATTTGCATATCGTGAAGTTTAAACACCGACTAGGTACTTCTGATGCGATTCGTAGCAACAAAAACGTGAACGTTGAAAAACAACCGAAAAATAAAAATCAATATTTTGAAGTCCCAAAATAAAACTGTGCCAGGGTTGCGTATTTGTTTGGCTTTCTAGGCCACGTGAGAATTTTTACTCGGCCACTATTTATTGTCAGATTTTATTTTTGTTTTTTTCAGAGCAGTGAGTGTTTTCTCATAAGTTTGTGAGTTTTTCGTATGTATTCTTTATTGTTGTTTTCAATAAAAATTCACTGATTGTCAAAAATAACTCAACCTGTAATTTTTGACTTTCAAAAACAATTATGAGTCACTAGGATTTCATAATATGTCATCTTTCTACTCTAAATATTTAAATAACATTTGTTTTATTTTGTTTTAGATGATGGGACTATTTGGTAAAAAGAAAGACCCAAAAGAGCAGGTACGCGAGCTTCAACGGAAGATGCGACAAGAAATGCGAGGGCTTGACAGACAAATTTATTCAATCCAAAGAGAAGAACAGAAAGTCACTAAAGAAATAAAAGAAGCAGCTAAAAAAGGCGACAAAGATGTATGTGTTATTTTAGCCAAATCATTAATTCAATCGAGAAAGGTGGGTTAATTCATCTGTAATAAATACTTATTCCCAAGTAATTTTATTTGTTAGGCGGTCAGTAAAATACACATGTCAAAGGCGCAAATCAACTCAGTTATCATGTGTATGCAGGAACAACTTGCAACTATTCGTATGGCGGGAGCATTGCAAAAATCTACGGAAGTCATGAAAAGTATGCAAAACTTGGTAAAAGTACCTGAAATCATGAAAACAATGCGAGAAATGTCTCAAGAAATGATGAAACTTGGATTGATAGAAGAAATGATTGAAGATACATTGGAAAGTGTAGAACCTGCTGATCTCGAAGAAAAAGCACAGGTTAGTTGTTTTTTTAGCATTCTTGTCATTTTTTACGATGTTTACTTGTTTTCCTCCGCCGGCCTTGAGTTTGTTTTGTCTTTGTTCATTTTATTTTTCTTTCATGTTTAAAAACAACTAATTTTCCTCCTATTTTCTATTTTTTTTCAGGAAGAAGTAGAAAACATTCTTTGGGAAGTGACACAAGGAGAACTTGGAAAAGCTCCTCTCGCTGTCAAAGCCAATCTTAATCCAGGACAATCAATCGCTGCGCCAGTCGTTGAAGATTTTGACAGTATTGCTCAGAGACTCGCTGAATTAAGAGACTAAGATATTCATTAAATATGTATACGGTACTTGAAAAATTTTGCATGTATAAAATCAATTTGTATTTGTACATTTTTCGTCGGAATCGTTTTGTCGAATTTATTACTTTGAGCCTGTACTTTGAATTATTTTAAAATATATTTTCAGGTGAAATGAGTAAGTTTTATGGAGTTGCGCACGGCTTCAGCAGAGGAGTTTATGATTCTTGGAACGATGTGAAACAACAGGTAAATATTTCTTCATGATCGAATGAAATTCATGATTTATATCAGTTTTAGATCGATGACTTCCCTCAGCCTGTCTATAAAAAATTTGACACTGAAGAAGAAGCTCAAAAGTATGTTGATGAAAGGAAACCAAAAAGAATTGAGCGTGAGTTTATGAAAACTCAAGAAAATTGAACGAGATTCGTCGGTTTCAGTTACATTCCCTGAACCAACTCATGAAACATATTATGCAGTTGCTCGTGGCAATGTTGTCGGAGTATTCACTGATTATTCTGATGTTAAGAAACATGTAAATGTTGTGTTAATAATGTAGCTGCTAACCGGGATTGCTTTTAGTACTAAAAATACTCAATTTAACAACTAATAAAACAAAAATATTTTTAAGATAGCTGATTATTCTCAACCGCTGCACAAGAAATTCTCGAAGTTAGATGAAGCAATCGAGTATTTTCATAAATTTTTTGATGGAAAGAAAGGAGAAAATTCGAATGAAAAACCAAAAAATGAAAAATCTGCTGATAAGAAGAAAGAGACCACTCAAACGTATTATTCAGTAGCCAGAGGACACAAAACAGGAGTGTAAGTCGAATAGTTCCCATTTTTTTTCAAAAAAACTTTTCCGACCACGTGCATTTTCTCCAAATTTTTTCTCCTTATGTTTTGAAAATTAGTTTGCTCAAAAAACTTCGAAAATGATAATGTTCTCGTATTTTCTTGCTAGTACATTTCCCCCAAATTGGCATTACTAGGGCCTGGAAAGAAGGTTGTCGAAAATATTTTTTTTTGAAGGTTTCTCACTTGGGAGGAATGTAAAAAGAACACCAGTGATTTCAAAGGTGCGAAGTTCAAAAAGTTCGACAACGAGGAAGATGCTAAAGCATTTTCTGAAGGAAAAACACTCAGTCAGATCGGTAATTAAATATACTATAAAATGTTAAATTTAAAATGTAAATTCAGAAGAATCAAGAGTTGGTTCGAAGAGAAAGAATGAAGAAAGCCAAGAAGTGGAGAAGAAAAAGAAAAAGTGAACTTCGAAATATCTGAACGACAAAAATAATACCGTAATCGCTTTATACCGTTCTCATACCTCAATCCATGTTACTTTCTTGCTTTTTTGCTCATAATCCGTTCAATAGCTGCTATATAATAAACGATTATACTTACCTATCAAAAGTTTTCTGTGAGAAATGCACTATCTTACTCGTATGATTGCAATATCTCAATTTTTCAGTGAAACTTTTCTAGTGATTATTTACAGGTGTTTGCTTTTAAAGGATTTTCGAAATGGCAAAAGGTGATTTCTACGCTGTCGCGAGAGGTAAATCGATTGGCATTTATCGATCATGGGCAGAGTGTGAGAAACAAGTCAAAGGGTTTCAAAATGCCAGGTTCGTTGTTTTTCACAACGTTTTGAATTAATATGGAATTTAGGAGTTGAATTTAGATTCAAAAAGTTCACAACAGAAGTAGAAGCAAGAAAGTTTATAGCTGATAATATAAGTGTATCTGTAGCAAGTGATGATGGCTCATCAACTTCAAGTGCTCCTTTTTCTGAATGTAAGTAGGTTTATATATTTTTTTTCATTGAGAAATTGTAAGTTATTTTTAGTAACCCCGGCCAATTTATCATAGTGGGTATAATGCGATGTGCAACGTAGAAAAAATGCTAAAAATTTGCAAAAAAACTGTGCAACGTGACCTCATTTTTTCCAAAAAATTTGCAACACTTTTCATTGATTTTTGACCTTTTTTCATTTCGACATTGCATAACTTTTGGCCCATTGGAACAGATATCTCCCAAGTATTATCGTAATCGTGCAGATATAATTCGAAAACTAAAATTTGGGAAAGATCAGGTTTTAAATTAAAAAAAAATTTGAAATCTACTGTGTTGTGGGGAATCTACAATATTGTGTGTGTGTGGGGCTAGGTGTCTGTTTCTACCGAATTATTCTATTTTTTTCAGCGCCGAGACCTCCAAAACGTTCGATAAACAGAACGGATGACGAAGAAGTACAGCATAAACGGATTAAAACAAGGTGTGTTCTGAGTTAACGATCAACAAATCTCGCCCAAAAATGTGAAACATCCTTTGATTTTACACACAAAAAATCTTGAAAATTTTTGTGCTGCCCCGATTACTTTAAATATGTATTTCAAAATTGTGCTTCTTGGAATTCCACATTTCGGGCGAGGTATGACGATCAAATTAATTTTCGAAAAATCTTCACAAAAAAAATGAGATTACAGCAGAGACGTCGATGAGTCTTTCATGATAGTTTATACGGATGGAGCATGTTCGAACAATGGCCGGGCAAATGCGAAAGCCGGTTGGGGAGTATTTTGGGGAGATGGGCATAAAGATAATTCATATGGACCTGTTTATGGAGAACCAACCAACAATCGGGGTGAATTGATTGCTGTACAACGAGCACTAGAAATGGTAAGATCATACCTGAAATGTGACAAAAACAATTTTGTCACTTGTCAAAATTTCTTCTTACGCCAGGTATTCCGGTAGGTTGTCATATATATGTTCTTACCAGGGCCATGCATATTTACGTTGGCGGAAAAGGTGGAAAGTACCGTGATATTTGTAGAAACAAATTCGCTGTGACATTTTTTTTCAATAAAAATGTATAGGTCACGGCACGAAAACATAAAATGATTTTTTAATAAAATCTATGATTTGTTTCCAAATTTTGACATTTCCTTTTTCCAATTCTCAGTCGAGTGGCAGAAATATTTTGTGAAACTACAGTCTTTAGGTGTGTGACTTATGCATTTTCACTGAAAAACGCCATTATGGATTCAAAATATTCACGGGGTTTTCCCTCTTACAAATTGTAAGAGGGAAAACCCCGTAAGTTACAATAATGAAAACGTTTGAATATTCAGGCAATTAAACGGAGAGTACCAAAGATTCTGGTGAAAACGGATTCGAATCTTTTGATTCAATCACTTGATAAATGGATAGGCGGTTGGAAACGAAAAGGTTGGAAAACAGCGTCAGGCGATCCAGTCAAAAATCGAGATATTCTCGAAAAAATTGATTCGCTTAGACGATTCCTCCAGGTAAACTTGATTTTCTCTTTTGCTACGATGTGCAAAGTAAGAAACGGGCAAAAAATAGGAAAAATCGAACAATAAAAACAGTTTTTTTTTCAAGAAAAATGCATGTTGGAACGTGACTTTCTTTCAGTTTTACAGACTTTTACACACCTATTTTTTAACGAAAATGAGCAATTTCGCCAAAATCCTGAAAAATCACTTACTTTTCACGATATTTTTGCAGATTCTTTTCCTTTTTTCTTATTTTGCACATACCATTAACAACTGAAAATTAAGGTCGAATTCGAACATGTTCGTGGACATCAAGGAATATATGGTAATGAAAAAGCTGACGAACTGGCTCGTTTAGGTGCACAATTGTATAGATAGATAGATTTTTTATTTGGGTATGAAGTTTTATCGTTTTTCCAGTTTTTGTCAATATAATTCCAATGTACTGTTGATTTATACAAACGTGCTATTTTATGATATTCCTGACAAATTTTTAAATTTTGAAGAAGTTTTACAGATGCAGAGAATATATCAAGTAGATGAGTATGTTTCTATCTTAAATCATTTCTTCTTATTTTATGGTTTTTCAGGCTCTCTGCAATTCGAGCATTGGCCCGGAAAGCAACAACAATGGACATGAAGATAGTCAAAACAGCAATGGCAAAAAGAGATTGGGTTAGTAGTCCAGTATTGGAAGTATCGGGAAGATTGCCATCTGCGAGTTGGAAAAGAACTAACGACGATGTTTACAAAGTTCCCCACGTGAAAATTCGATGTTTGCGAACTCCAAAAAAGTGAGAATAACAGTCTTGATAACCAAAAAAAAAAGAGTTTACAGAAATGTGGATATACTTTTAACTCAAAACGAGGAGACTTTGTATACGGTAGAAGTCAAAGCTATTTTGTATGGAATTATCTGGGCAATGCACAACAATTTGAAACAAATACAAATGAAAAACACAAACGAAGTTGTTGTGAGAGTAGCAAATGGTGTTTACAAACCAACCAAAGGTTCGTTCCAACACCATTTCATTTTCAACCGAATATTGTTCAATATTTCAGAAAAACTTCGTTTTGATCTTATTCATCTTTTCACCCAAGATAAATCTACTCGAAACAGTCTTAAAGTTAGTTTCAGTTTCTGAGAAGACTTTTAAAAATTGATGTTTTTCAGATGAAATTGGAGAAAATTGATGAAACATCAAATTCTCTCAAGTTTCAAGCCGAAGAAAAATTAGGAGAATCTGAATTCTTCAAAACATGCAACGAAGAAATCGAGAAAATAAAACGAAAATTAGAAAAGAAACAAAAAGAAATGCCAAACTCTCAAATTTAATCAAAACGCTCTCTTAATTAATCCATGATCTCGCTATAAATTTTACTTTTAACATAAACATTTCGTCGTTCGAATTGGTAAAAACAAACCATTTGATATTTTTTCTTTCACACTTTGACGTACATAAAGTTTTCTCAGAATGCTGAAATGTGTTCGAGTTTTTGGCCCGTCAACATCGAAACGACTATTCTCGGCAGAAAAGTGAGTTTTGACATAAAATGAAATAGACAAAAACTATTAACAAATTCAGAAAAGTTACCGAAGTTTCAACAACTGGATATTCATATAGAGATGGAGAAGGAAAAATGATTGCAAAGTACGGTAGGTATTTAAATACAGTAATAAAATCAAATTTGGAAGGGATCCGACTGTTCCATCAAGTTCCGGGCCTGTCGGACCACGTTTCAGCGAAACCAGAAATTTCCAAATTTCCGACCATTTTTGAAACTGTTCAATCTTATCCGCAATCTTTTGTGGAGTTAGAAAAGACCTAAACTACTGGAAAGCACATTTTTTATTGTATAAAAAAAGAGTTAGGAACCTCTCAAAAATTTTCATTAAAAAAAGAAAAGCAGATAGTTCTGAGTTCCGGACTTTCGAAATTCAGAACGGAGTTTTTTATAGGAGTTTTTTGGGGTGTACAAGACCCCAAAAACATTCTACAACGACTTCCAGAAGGTGCTACTTCGATAACAGCAATGTATACCGGTGTTCTGGATGCAATCAACATGGTAATGATATTCTCACTTTTTTGTTGGAAAATATCTTCTTTTTTCCAGGCTCGCGAACAAGATTCGGATAAACCTGTCATCATTTATACTGATTTGAATGTGAGTTGTGGGAAGAAATTTTTTTAAAAATAATATGCAACATTTTCAGAATGACGACTTTCTCAAAGATTTATCAATTTATGCCAAGAGAGACTTCTACAAACGAGACAATGTTACGAAAATGAAACATTCCGAAATACTCAAAGAAATATTTGTAGCTGTTCAAGGGATGGATGTGCGATTCATCAAATATTTGATCTTTTTCATATGAGTTGTTTCAGATCAAAGTAGTTCATAGAGCCGCAACTGGAACTGGAAAACCAAATTATGTGACAAATGCAATCATTAAAAATGTATTTGATCCGCCTGGACATATCTTGAAAAATGATGAATTTGTCACGAATTATTGTTCTAGTCAAGACTTGGGAGAAACTGAAGCAAGAAAAGGTACGAACGGTTTATCTCTTCTCCTGAATCTATTTATATTTTTAGTGATCAACGATGGTTTTTGTATTGATAAATATGGGCAGCGAATTCCAAATCATGCTCTATCAAAAAAAAAATACCCCGAATGTTATGTTGGAGTACGGTGTCGACAAAATAAAAGTAAGAATAATGTGATGTACCTAGTTTGATAATTGAATATTTGTTTGTTTTTTTGAGATTTTATCTCAGCTGGATACTGTACTTATTGGCCGAACGGAGAAGCAAATGGTGGAAATGTTCATCGATTCTCTCCTTTTCCAATTACTGCTTATCGGGCAACTTTAGCAGCAATCGAAGAAGCTTTGAAAGAAGCAAATGAGAACGATATCAAAAATGTGAAGATTATCACAAGTAGTGCACATTTTCTACAACAATGGAAAGAAATGTTAATTTATTTTTTTATTCAAAAAATTGAGATATATTTCAGATGGGCTTATCGATCGGAAGAAGATAAAAGTTCTCGAAGAAGTAAAGCATTTTATAATAAAATTCGAGATTTATGTGAAAAAATGGACAATGTAAGTGGGTGTGCTGAAAAGATTGAAAAATTATATTTATTCGAAGTCTAAAAAAGTGAATTAAATCGAAAACTACAGGTTTGTTTTCAATTCGAAGTTGAAGTCGAACAACGATCGATATATTGTGAAATAGCGAGACGATGTCAAGAAGGACTACAGTATCCATTGACTCTCAAAGATACTTCCGAATATTCGTTGAAAATTGATGATTTGACTGTGAACGAAACATTCCAAAAAGAAGAAAATGAAGAAAAGTGAGTGAATATTTTTGAAACATTTCATATTTGTTTGTTCAGCACACCAATAGTTAGATTATTCAAAACTGGATCTAGTTTGGTAGCGGGTGTTGTTTGGCAAAATGACGAGATTGTCACTTCATCGATTGGTCTCGAAGCGAATGTTATTTCGATTTTGGAAAGAGCTATTCAGAATGAACAAAATACAATCATCATTCGGACAGATTCGGAAAAACTAATCAAAAGTTGTGAAGCGTATGTTGAGGTCAGTTTTCCGGTAAAAATGATATTTGGGCCTCTTGCGCCGGCCGGGCTTTTTGAAGACAAAAAAGGCCGGGCAGAAATGGGCCTCAAATATATACGAAATTATAGTACTTCCAAACACAAATCATAAATGTTCTAGAAAAACAAGAGTGATGGTTCCCACAGTTCTTTCAAAAATTCTAGTCGCGGCTCTGAGAAAGTGACGTTCGGAAGTCGGCACGAGCCAGGCCGGGTCTTTTTTCACCGGTCGAAAAACAACCCAGCCCGGCCCGATAACGTTTAGATTAAATTCACAGACCAGAAATTCGGCACGGAATCATCAATCTGACTCGTCCTTCATTGTTTGTCTCGTTATGCTGGACAGTTTGTTCACTGTTTTTAAAGATCAAAAGATGAGACAGAGGGAATCAGGTGCAGACAATTTCGAGTTTAATTTCGTCTTTCTTTCCAAAAAATATGACTGTTTCACAAATCAGTTCATGTTTTTATCCAACCAAAAATAGGGAATTATTGTTATTTTTCTTGTTAAATTTCAGGTTTTTTGGGAATTGAAATTTGTTTCTTGGATAAATTTGTCTGCGTCTCCCCTCATGTGCTCCCTCTCCTCTTTCTGTAATTTTTCATTGATCCGAAATATTGTCAATCATCCAACGCGAACTTGATCTACTGTCGAAGTCTCTCACTTTGTCGTGCTCTCTCCTCGGTTTTCGTTGGTAGATCATTTCTACGTTGGATGATCGAGCTAGATAATCAATTGACAATAGTATTGTTTGAACATCTAAAAGGTTATAAATAATACAGCGGATTTTTTGCAGGTCTGGAAACGAAATGGATGGAGAAACTCTTTGAACAAGAAAATAAGGAAAGAAGAAATCTGGGAAAAATTTTGGAATCTCAAACAAAAAGTGAAAATCTATTGGCAATATATGGATACTGTTACCGAAAAAGATGAAGAAGAAAATCGAAGAATTCCTGCCAGTCCCGAAAAATTCACGTAGTTGTTAATTAATTAATTGCAATAAAAACTAGAATTTTTTCATAAATATCTTTTTAAACTTACCCGAGAATGTACGAGTTTCTGAAGTCTTTCAAGGACAATCATGTATTTGTTCTATTTCAACTTGTGCCTTCACTCCTTCGTGTCGAAGGATTTTCGCAGTTTATTACAGTAACTCCACAAACTAGGAGTTTTTTTTCCCGTTCTCTTCGTTTTTGTTTTTTGTCTGATAATTCGTTTGGTTTAATTGTGTAGTGTTATTTCGAAGAAACACCCTACTACAGTAATCAAACGTAAATTGTTATTGTGATCACATTTTCTCAATTGATGTTCGGTCCAAAAATCAGTTCTATTTCTGTTATTGTTTTCATAAACAGATTCATCGAAAGAAGGTGGGCTCATAAGTTCGAAGATTTGGAACAGATTATAAAAATCGTGTGAAACAGATTTGAATAGATTAGAAAGAGGACTTATTACTCGAATTATTAACTATATTTGACCGGTTGATGTTATTAGAACATCTCTTTTCGAATTTCCGATTTGGAAATTGTCTCGTACTCTGCTCGCAAATCGCATTATGATGTAAAATGTTTTCTGTGAATATTGAAATTTCGAAAAACATTTGAAGTTTTTTTTTTCAAAAATAAAATATTTCAAGTACATTTCCCGTTCATATGATATATGATGTTTTTTTTTCACGACAAAATCGTGGCTCTAATTGTTTTGGTTTCATTTCCGAATTCTGAATAGCAGACATGTTCCAGGGCCGCCCTAAGAGCCAGTCTCACATTTTATGCGATTTTTTCAATTGGCTGGATATTCCAAAGATCGATCATTTTTTGTGAGAAATATATGTATACAACACAATTCTAGTGACTTCAAAAGGGCTCTCGGGGCCGGTCCTATATGTCCATATCAGAATGATAGACACAAACGTCTTCATCAATTAACTATCAATACATACATCTGGCGCATTTCAAATAACCCCCTTATTAACTATATACGTTTATAAAGTGATAGTTATCAATTTGTGATGTCACACAATTTCCTTTCAAATTGCAACCGGAAACCAAAAAAAAATGACATCCTTATTTTCACCCAAAATTTCAACATTTTTCGAATCAAACCCGATCTACAGTAATGCTTTCTTTCAAGTTCAAAAAGTTTGCCAAAGCATTTTGACATTTGGGAAAAAAGGCTGAAACAGCTGAATTTCGAACAATTTATTTCAGGCAAAAACGGGAAAAAATAACTTATTCTGAATTTTCGTGACGCGGTCATAAAATGATTGGCTGTTTGCAAATAAAAACCCGGATCATGAGTCTATCTTGAACATGCAAAAATCATGTAAAATGAAATAAAATTGTTAGTAATTGAATCAAATGACGTGAATATATTTAGGTCTGGGAAATTGGGTCAATCAGTTAGTCATAGCCTACAACAAAACTGAAAAATAGCCCGACTTTGGAACTGGAAAGGAATCGGGCCAAACAATTATCACCAGCGAACACTTGTAGATATTTGTGAAAACATGCGACCTCGAACAGAATGAAATAGCAACACTGATGTAGATTACCAAGTGTCTACAAACAATATCTTGGTTTTTCGTGTCGAGACCATTCAATCTTTCATTTTTCCTACTTTTTGTTTTGTTCCGAGAATCATCCATTGACGTGTTTTATTTGTGGTCTTGGCTCAAAAATTGCAAGAAACATTTTAATAAATATTTGATTATTACATTATTATTACTGACGAAAAAAAACATTTTCCACCATTGTCCAGAAATGTTAATTATTAATATGAACCCATTTTTTCCTCTCTGCTTTCTTGTTTTTTTTTGTTGAGAAATACATAAACAAAACATGTAAACAAACATAATTAAAAACTTGATGTTCAAATCCATTTTTTCGCTATGAAGAAATTGAATTTTAGTGTCTTTTTGGCCAATTTCATACTTTTTTCTCATTTCTCATTTCCACAGAAAAACTAACACTAGTAATGGATTTTTGGAAAAAAAACACAGAATTTGAGATGTGTACATTTATTCGTATAGTTCCAAACCAAACCCAATTACAAATGAGTTCAATTACTCATTTTTGTGGTTTCTTCTTTCCTAATTGAAAATCTCTTGATCTGTTTACTAGTCTGTCAATGTTGGACTATTTTCGAAGGACTACTGTAGTCACACGTTTGCATTCACGTGTGACTTGTTTGCTTATTTTTGGAAAATGAAAAAGCAAGCCAGACTTAGCTGAAATGTGAGTTCAGATGTGATAATATTTTGTTTTTCCTTCCAACTTTATCTTTTCATCCTACACAGTTTCGTTTTTTATTTGAAGTTGATAATAATCCTCGAAAATTGGGCTATCAAAAAAGATAATCTTGATTAATCGTTGAGTTTTCCAAACAAGGAGAAAAACAAGTTATTCGGTCCATCCTCCCAACTTTATTTTTCGATTAAAAGATTATTTTTCAGACTCTAATTTCCCATCTAACATGATCTTTTCGGTTTTTTTTCCGACAGAGAACATTTTGAGAAAACAATCAGCGAGAGTACTCGGATATAACACGACATATTATTCAAAAACCCGCCAGTTATTTTTGGTGAACTTTTTCTTTTTCGTATCTGACTTAGTACGAATTTTCTTTAGTTCTGATCCTTGAACATTTGAAGAATAAAAAACGATAATAAAACGTCATATTTTGATACACGTGTTTAAAAAATAATAAAAATAGAGGTGGGATAATGTGAGTAACTCATACATAATCATCTCATAACAAAATGATACAACTGTTTTGTTTGTCATACTGTGCAACTTCGGCCGAACCGTGCACTTCCACGGAACACATCTCAAGTAACTGTAATTCAGACTTACTTACTTACTTAGTTACTTAGTCGGTCCGTCCTTCAGCGGCAGCGCGGACCACAGTAACACAAAATATTCCAATCAGAATATTTCATGATTTTCGCCAAGGTATTGTGATGAAAATATCCTGAACACGATGTTTCAAAAAACCAAAAATAAAATGAAATGTTTCATGAATATGTTCTAACAAGTTCGAACAAAGTGTTCCTTATTTTTTGAGCTGGCCAAATCGCAACAAAATATTCGAAATTCCGAACATATTTTCAGATCATCATTCCACTGAACATCTATAACAATGTCAAGAGTGTTCATTTCACAGATCTCCCTCCAATCACAATATCTTATGTTCCTTGTGATTTGTGAATATCTATATGAACATCTGGACGTCATCAACTCAATTTCCTTTCTCATATATTTTTTTCCAAGAAAAAGAGAACCTCATAATTACAGTTTGAAGAGGTTATAATTAGAAAAATGCAGATCATATGATAAGTTGTATTCTATACATCCATTTATACTTTTAGAATACAAAAAACAATGATGTTGAAAAATAAAAATAAAATATTGTCAAAAATAGGATTTTATAAAATACGCACTTTGTGGAAAAATAGAATTGTGAAGGGTCTAAATTAAAAACAAAAAACAAATAGGTGTTTCTACTCATATCAAGCTCGGGAGTCATTATTTTTGTACTTACAACCGCTTTACTCTTCCGAAAACTGGTTTCCGGAAAACTTAGGCTAAATCAGCTACAAAAAAACAAGCTAAAAAGTCGCTTCGCCGTTTGAACTCAGCCTATTTTTGTAGCTGATCAGCCCTTTTTTCAGCCAGTTTCGCTGATCAGCCATTTGTGCGCGGAGTCTCTTGCGAAAAAACGGCTGATCAGCCTGTAAGCAAATCAGGGGAAAAAACGCGGTTTTCGCGAAATTTCCGCCACGATTTTCCTGAGAATTTCCTAATGGGGTTATTCAGTTGAAAAAAAGTATGTTAAAATAACATAAAATAACACAAAAAACTTATTCAAGTGATGTCGAAATATGTCGAAAAATGACGAAAAATTACAGTACCTGGCCTATTTTTCGACATGCACAAAGCGCTCGTAAATCAAGAAAATGTCTCATCGTGCCGAGACCCAAACAATTCAAATGAGAATGCGTTTTTCTTTCAAAAAATTATGCTGAAATAATTCAAAAACAGTAATGCGAAAGGCGCATACTTATTTAAATTGTTTGTGTCTCGGCACGATGAGACATTTTTCTTGATTTACGAGCGCTGTATGTATGTCGAAAAATAGGCCAGGTACTGTAATTTTTTGTCATTTTTCGGCATATTTCGACATCACTTGAATAAGTTTTTTGTGTTATTTTATGTTATTTTAAAGACACCCTGTCACTCAGAAATGGTTTTTTGAAGTTCACAAAAATCTGAATATTGAAAACTTTAAATTTCGATGTATGTGGTTCAAAAACCAAGAATATTTGAATGAAAAAACAAAAGAAGTTTTTGTCGTGGGTTACTGTACCCGCACACACACACAAACGGTGTTTGCGGCCGCCAATCTTCCTGAGAACGAATTCAAAAACAGTTTTTTCTTTTTTTTTTCGACGTCACAAAGTACTTTTTTCAAATTTTGAATTTCACACATCGAAAGTTGAAGTCTTCAATATTGAGATTTTGATAAACACGAGAAGTTAATTTCTGAGTGACCAGGTGTCTTTAACATATTTTTTTTCAACTGAATAACCCCATTAGATATTCTTCGCAATATATTATCAGAATCGTTTTGTTTTCAAATAATTTGAAACAGAAAACAAGGTTCCTCCTCATTCTTGGTATTAGTTTGTAGGTGGTGGTTCAGTTATTATTATTATTTTCATTGTTTCAAAAACAAAATAGTTATTTTGATATTCATTATGTTTTCTGATTTCAAAAATCTATTTTGTTTCATTGAGAAAGTTTTGTAGAGCAGATCAATGATATTTAAATATCAAAGATAAAGCTATGTCATTTCCGATTGAAACATGTGCTTGTTTTACTACTTCGTCATGAAATTAAAAATCAAAAAATGAACACTCACGTGTTTTGAGTGCAACATATTTGAGCAGATTTCTCGCGGGGTCACACCACACTAGACGACAATCGTCAAGTTTTTTTTGGAAGAAAAGGGCAGACGTTTGTTTTTGTTGTTGTTCTGATTTGAGAAGTTGAATGAAACTAGAGCAAAATTGAATTAATAGCTGGGTGCTTGTGATATGTTTTCTATGTAGCAACCTATTCGTATATGTGTTTTTCTCACACGTTTGTTCAGTTTCTGATCAATTCGCAAAACATAATCAGGTTTGTTGTTATGATTGTTATTTGGATTGACGATTTGTCTCTCTACTCAACTACTGTTACAATGGTTTTCCAACACAACTAAGAAAGTACAGTAATAACAAATTAGTCAACAATTTCAAGAATGTTCACAAAGACGCGAATTTGAATTATTCAGCAAATTAAACTATATTCAATATGAAAACGTGACCTTATCAACTGTAAATATTCCGATATTTTCGATTGTTTTTATTTCACAAAAAACACTCTGAATCTCACTCAAGGCAAAGATCCTGAAATCCTAAAAAACAACTAATTGATGAGAATTCACTTTGTTGAAAAATGATGTTTCTTTTCAGGCGTATTTTATTCATTTAAACTCGTCACTTTTTTCTTCAAAAAAAAAACAATTAATTGTATAATCTGAGAGTAATTGAAACAGCCAAACGAGGCCAAAATTCAATGTTTCGAATTCCAGAGGGTTCAAGAATTCTGTCAGTTGATCTACAGTAACTCTATTTGACTTTTCTCTGATACGATCTATTCTTATCATCCAGCCCTCCAATTCCCTCCCCTTTCTTTTTCTTTCTTCGTGTGGGCGGAGCTTATTCTCAAGCTCCGCCCCTTTTTCAGAATTTCTATATAACATATCGAAATAAGGAGTTTCATTTCAGATAAATTTTGCAAATCACAAAAAAAATGTCAAATGTATTAATTTCTTTTTTACTATTATCGATTGTTGTTTTAATTGTCAGTTCACAACCAATTGGAGGTAACTAAACATTTCTCGAAATATTATTTATTTTGTTTTTTTTTTTTTTGCAGATTACCTTGTTTATGATGATACTCCATATTTGATGAATTTATTAAAACGAACAAATGTATACTTTCCATCTGGAAATCACGATGCGATGATCAAAGGAATTCTGAAATCTAGAAGATATTAACTATTATTGTTTGTTTCCTTTTTTTTCTTCACCATTCTTCAAATTATTTATTGATTTTTGTTTGTTTTGTAATCGACAAAAATTTTGAAAAATGTATACTATTTAGTGAGCCTTGTTTTGCGGAAATGAATGTGTATTTCTCAGATATAAATCCTTTTTTTTTCTCGATATTTTCAGATGAAATGAAACGTGAAGAAATAAGTTCAAACATCAAAACACTTGAACAAGTTGGGAATCAAACATTAGGTGTACTGTAGAAAAATTGAATGTTTATTGAGAATATTAGCCATTCGCACATCGGGATCACGCGCTCTATTCATAATATAATGGATACTCGTTTCAGAGGGAATTATCAGACTACTTCAATACCAGCATCTGATTTTACGTGTCTAAAAAGTCTTGAAATATAATTGTCACTCTTTTGAAGAATCTTGTTCTGGATGTTTTCGCTGGTCAAATCTCAATCTACAGTTGCGGCGTTGCGGCGATTGGTAAATGGCTAACATAACGCTGATATTTTGGGATGTTTTCAATTTTTTGAAAGAAAATTTAACAACTAAGGCTAAAAAAGTAATATGTTTTTGAAAATAATTCGAATATCAGGAAAGATAATTTCATACTTGAATAGTTACTGGGTCACCCAATATCTGATTTGGGAAATCATATATCCGATTTGTCTGAAAATGGTGTCGAGGCAGAAATGAGACAACCCACGAATACGTTTGTTTTCGTTTGCAGGGTCACGTTTTTATTGTTTTCGGTTACTCTCTTTTCTTTTTTTTTGCAAATGTAGACATCAATTCGAAAAAGAGATAAATAAAAATGAAAATTTGATGGTCTCGAAAATTGTCTCCTTATGATGGTCAATCGAGTCATGTCTTCAGTCTGCAAAATATTACGATTTTTCTGATTACTTTTGCAATTTTATTTTGCTGAAAGTATATTTTTCAGAAAAAAAAACAAATCGAACCACTCGATCTATTCATTCACATGATGTTCGATTGTTGGTTTGAGAATTTGGAAAAATATCAAAAATTGATCACAAAATACATGCGAAATTCAAATATTTTTAAAAGATTATAATTATTGCAGACAGTGATAAATGAGAAATCGAGAACATTTCTTGAAAAATTCAAATTTTTTGCATAACTTAAAAGGTGTCACACAATGATGAAAAAGTTATCAGTGACAGATAATTCTTGATAAATATTTCTCGAACCAAAATGTGCGCATAAACATTCGAAAAAGTAGTGTCAATCCGAAATGTTATGACCATTGGAGGAGCGATTTTGGGCCCGTTGAAACTACTGTATAGGATGAGAGATCAAAAAAAAATTTTTCGAGTATTTTTCAAGCTTACAAAGTTTATTTTTGATCTACCGTTATTCATTCAATCTATACAGTAGCTTTCTCTTCCATTCTAAAAATTTCGGATTGATAATAAAACCTTTTGATCAATTATTTTATTGTTGAAAAACTTTGGAACCCATTTGTGGTTGCAATAAAACAGGCACTCTTTGTATTTCAAAAATATCATGAATCTGACTTTACGACCCCTAATTTATACTTAGTTTGATGAGAGTGCGTCATTGGCTTTGAATATAAAAAAAGTATGGTTGTTTCATTGGATGCCGGATGCTGACAGAAAATAGTTCCTCTTTTTTTCGGATTACTGTACTTTTCGTTTTGTTTTCCCCGATTATCAAAAATCTGGCAAAAATACAATTTGTTGAATAAGTATAAAACTCGAAAGATTAAACAACCTGAACATCTAACGAAAAACACTTGTAACATGTAAAAAAGTAAAAACTGGGGAAAACACTTTTGGAACATATAAATCTTATTAGCTACTGTAGTTTCATTTTTTAAGACTTTGAAATGTGAGCACAATTAACTCTAAGAATGAAAACTTCTAAAGAACATTTATATATCCATAGCGTTCTTATCTTACGCGACACATTAAACTTTGAACGATTTGTATTTGATTTTTGATAAAATGATCAATGTTTTAATATCGAACTCGTTTCTTGATAGTGTGTAAAAGTTCCTGGTTGAAAATTGGCATTTATCATTTTCTAATCAACGCAAAAACACAGCCTGAGAAATCCAACATTTTCTTCACAAAAAATTCGTCGTTTCTTTTTTATTTTTCCACTGCAATGCCCTCCAAAAGAGGGGGTGCGGTTTCATTTGCAACTGCCGCACACTTATTTTGAGAGAAATAGTGTGGGGTAGAGAAAATAGAATGTAGTTTGAACTCGATTGAGAGAGAAAATTTACGCTAATTCTCGTAGATCAAACTTTTCAACAACGATGATTCAGGTTGTTTTTCTCAGGCTGTGAAAAACGGTCACTGTGCAATGGTGATATCGACAATAACTGGGGGCGCCGGGCTTTTTGTTTGTTGGCAGTAAAAGAACCGCCATTATCATGTCTACAATTAACTGTCACTGTGTGACGATTCGTGCATAGTTCAAAAAAAAAATTCCGTTGCGGGGAATCGAACCCCGGCCTTATGGGTGAGAGCCATAAATCCTAACCACTAGACCACAACGGACACAGGCAAATTCCTGGACACATGTGGCAGGTGTGCGGCAGCGATGTTTTGCTGGCAGACGTCAGGCATGTATGTCGCATCGATGCCGCAGCCTTGGACCCGATTCCGGCATTCATGCAGCAGGCCTACGGCTGGGATGCCGGAATAGGTCCAGAACTGCGGCATCGATGCGACATACATGCCTGACGTCTGCCAGCAAAACATCGCTGCCGCACACCTGCCACATGTGTCCAGGAATTTGCCTGTGGATGTTGAAAACTGAAGTGGTAGCTGCCAACATTTGAGAGATAGAAAGTCTTCTCTTTTCTTTTGTCGACCGATGTTCTCACATAATTGTCAAAAGTTAACTAGGCATAACTTTTTCCATGGCTGCCGGAGTGGGGGTAGAGTGGGCTCCACATAGCAAACTAGAAAAAAGCCCAGCCCACCCCAGCCCACTACAAAAAAATACAGGAAAACGTGGAGTGGGCTGGATTATCCCACCTGGGAACAATTTGTTTCTTTGTTTCTCTACCGTCTCTGACCTATTGGGCATCTCTCGTTTTCTTCTTTTTTCATTTCTAGTTTTTCTTCACCTTTTATGAAAAACAAAGCCCACCTGGGCCTCCATGGAATATTCTACTTTTTAATGGGAATTACCAAGTGGGCATTATTGCCCACTTTTCCCACTTCCAGGTGGGCTGCCCGCCTGGAACCCATCCCATTCCGACAGCCCTGACTTTTTCAATGAAGAGAAAATTCTAGCGATGCATTTTGGAAAGTTCAAAATAGACTTTTGTCTCATTGTGTTCGTTGTGAGAGCACGAAGCAACAACGACAAAATAATTTTCTACTCTGATGAGCTGGAAAAAAACAATCAAAAGTTGAAAAATATTCAGAATGACGTTTTCGAGAAATGGAAACAAAGAACATTTGGTCGGAAAAAATTAGGACAATATTTCTAGAGTGCAATAAAAAAGTTAGAGTGCTCAGTAAACCGCAAATTAGATCATGCGTAGTTAAATTTCCGTATTATATTTTAGTTCTAAGGATTAGCTACGCAAATTATTGATAACTGGTAAATTTTTTATTGCAACTCACGATGTGTGATATTTGCGTAGCTAACTTTTATATTCTAATTTTTCTTCTTCGCTCCCTCGGGGACTCGAACCTGTGACCTTACCATTTGTACACAGGCAAATTCCTGGACACATGTGGCAGGTGTGCGGCAGCGATGTTTTGCTGGCAGACGTCAGGCATGTATGTCGCATCGATGTCGCAGCTCTGGACCCGATTCCGGCATTCATGCAGCAGGCCTACGGCAGGGATGCCGGAATCGGTCCAGAACTGCGGCATCGATGCAACATACATGCCTGACGTCTGCCAGCAAAACATCGCTGCCGCACACCTGCCACATGTGTCCAGGAATTTGCCTGTATATTTATCCATTTAACCTGTTGATCCACTCGCACGCATGAGTTGTTACGCTCAAAAGTTGTTTATGTGAACGTCGCAGAGTAAAAGAGGTGGAAACAATGTTGAAATTATTGCGTTGTTCATAATTTAGCGTTTTGATTTCAATTTTTTGGTAATGGTTGTTATTAATGTAAAATAGACTGAATGGAATAGACGGACGATTTTTTTAGAAACTGATTCAACCTGTTAATTTATTCAAAGTGTCTTATTTTTCTAAAAGCAAAGCTATTGCAATATTGAAAGATTATTTGCGGATTTTAATAGATGCTACAATGTTTTTTTCTAATAAGTTGCACGAAAGCATGCCACTATTTTCGTAAATTATGCCACAACCCTTTTTTTGGGTGATCAAAGAAATGCCGACTTTGACACATTTTGGTAGATGTCATCGACACATCGTAAAATATTTTCTACATTTGGGATGGTGGTTTTTGGCTTTCTTCGTACTGTACAAAAGGTTTCTGTAGAATCAAACTTTATTTTCTGTTTCCACACATATTTTTGCGTTTGTACATCACAGGCAAATTCCTGGACACATGTGGCAGGTGTGCGGCAGCGATGTTTTGCTGGCAGACGTCAGGCATGTATGTCGCATCGATGCCGCAGTTCTGGACCGATTCCGGCATCCCTGCCGTAGGCCTGCTGCATGAATGCCGGAATCGGGTCCAGAGCTGCGGCATCGATGCGACATACATGCCTGACGTCTGCCAGCAAAACATCGCTGCCGCACACCTGCCACATGTGTTCAGGAATTTGCCTGTGATTCAAAAAAATTAACGCAAAGTTACAAACATAAATCATGAGTTGTGAATATTTACTAGTAAACTAGTCTTATTGTGATGAATTCGAACTATTATGGAGACAATACATCTTATTTGGTTCTTTTAAAATGAGGGAATGAAAAATGTTCAAAAAAATTACTGTGAAAGGCAATAAAAACCTCAGAAAATCCATTCATTTGATGTAAAAAAATATCGAAAACCAAAAAATCACCTTACTTTCATTCGAAAAATTGAAATATTTCTAGTTTTATTTTTCGCGTAGATAAATTCAGTTCACGCGAGTGAAAATCGTGATTTATATTCGATAGCGTGAATACGCGTCAACTACGCAATTATTTTACAACAGTGTGTCAGAGACGCCGTTTATTTCTTAGCTACGCAAAGTGTGTGCAAACTCGTTGCGTGCACCAAAAACAGCTAAAATTCGATGTTTAGCTACGCATGATGTAAAATGCCGTTTTCTGAGTGAGGACTACTTTCGATCGTGGTTGAGACGAAAGTTATCAGGAAAGAGACAAAGGGCCAAGCCGTTTGTACTTGTCATCCAAAATCAAATCGGTAACGCGAGATCTAATGATAATGCTTTATTTACTCGAATCATCCGTGTAATCTTCAAAAATTGATAAAAATTTCTAACTACAGTAACCGCTTGAATTTTGGAAATTCAACTCAATCATTTTTCTGAAATTATTGTCTGGCCCGCCCGAAACTATCTTTTCGGGCGGGCCAGACAATAATTTCTTTGATACCTGATTTCACATGAGCATCGAAATTCCCGTTCATTGAGTTTTAACGGGCGGGCTGCGAGCCCCCGTAAACGGCTCAAACGACACCCCTGGCACACTATTTTATGTTGCAAAACCTCATAGATTTGGAGGGCACAAAGAAGAGAGATAAAACCGAAATTCCCGTCTCATTTTTTTGATCTCTGAAAACTTTTGAGGTGTGGAATGCATATTTTTTATTTCCAAACTTCTTTAAATTGCAAAAATACACTGTTTTGAAGAGTGCACATCCATTTTAAACATTCAAACTTGCTATTTCTTTCATATAAACAATATGAAAACTCATTAAACTTCCGATTTATAGTAGAAATGCCAGTTCACTTCACTGACAACATTCTGTTTCTCTGTGATCTACACACGAGTCTCCCTCTCATCGTTTGCAAATTTTCATTGCGTTAAAATAGTGTGCCTGGCGGATCCTCAGCGACTTTGAGCGCATAATTCAACTACTCAAAAAAAAAAACTTAAGTCAATCAGAACCGGCTCGAAATCTCACTACGGTGAAATAAATAAAAAACTAGAGCCGTGATTAACAGAGTGAACCTTGAGCCTCAAGACTGTCGCCCATGTTGAAAAAATAAACTTTATTCAGATAAGCATAGCACACGAAAACCGTAAATCTTAAAAGTGAAAAAGTTATAGTTACTGACACACGGAGAGAGATAAACATTGATTATAATTATGCCCAGTTTTGTTGTTCGAACTTCTAATTTTTACATTGATATTGAATATGTACAGTTTAGTGACCAGTGTCCTGCAACAAAAAACTGTCATTTTCAACTTGAAAAATAATCAACTGGTTACCTTTAATTGTGTCAAATACATTTGCCTTTTAGCTTCTATTGACTTTTGTGGAAATGGATTGAGTTCATTGAATGCAACTTGAGCCAACGACTTGAAATCAGTTATATGTTCTTGAGCTTTGCTCAAACATTGATGAACTGTTCCGATCGTTTTACATTGGAGAACATGTGGCTCGCAAATTTTCAAAACAGCTAGTGCGAATCGAAAAAGTACCTGAATGAATAAAATGAAAAGAGAAAAAGAAGAGCAGAAGACGAACTTTGTTTCCTTCGTATAAAAATGTGTCGAATATTGTCAAATATATGGAATGGGGCAAAACATCAACGAAACAAGTTAGGAACCAACAGAGAGCAAAAAGTGACAAATCGACCTGCAAACTGTTTTATTGAGCATTTATTATTGTTTTCATGGGACAAAATATGATTTGTTGAATCGAAAAAAAAACATCTATTGGGTTCTCTCATAATTTTTTGACACTATTTTTTCCGGTTTTTTTCAACCTAAATTTTTTTTAACTCTTAGAAATTTAAATTCAACACTGATTCTATAGTTGGAAATGTTCTATAAAATTTTTCGGAATCTATGTTTTTGTAGAGAAAATCCAGATGTTTTCGATCCAGACTATGAAAAACCGAAGAAAAGCATGGAAAAAGAGAGATTGTAATTTTTAAAAATACAAAAATGATATTTAAACCAGGGGTGAGATTCGGGCTTTTTCACAATCCTGGGAGTCCTTCTTATCGAGTTCCAAACAGTCCCGGCTTTGATTCTATCAGTAGGGCTTTAGGCTACAATAAATTCAGAAAATAATTCACGATAATTCATTTGACCATGGCCGTCGTTCGGGCCGCCCGCAGGCCGCCTTGTGCTGGGCCGGGCCCGCCCAACCCGCCCGCTTTGACATATTGTCTGCTTTTTCCGCATCGATAGCGGTCAGATTCGGGCCTCTCTACGATGCTCTTATTGAGGCGCGAAGTCTCGACCGTTGCATATATCTGTGGGACAAAATAAAACAGTTTAATAACCCCACATTTTTAGCATTGTTTTTCATTTAATCTTCTCAATTATAATCAGGCCGGGTCTTGAAAAAAAAGCTCAAATCTCACAACTGCGCATCGATATATTCCGGTTTACAAATGCCTAATTTTCTCATTTTCACACACTATTTCATGGATAAATCATCAACCAGCAATAGAAACAGAAAAACAGGCCATGTAAAATTTTGAAAAAAAAATAAAACTTTAGCGACTGAAAACACTTTAGAATTTCGAAAACTTCCTGTCCCGCGTGTCCAAATCACAAACATACCTCTAAACTTCTCAAATGTGCGGCTAATTTTGGTAATTTTTCAGATACCAAATCTCTCAAAACCTTTTGATCAGCAACTGCTCCAATAAGAGAACTAGTATAGTATCCTTCGGGTTGCAAATGTTCAACAGATGCCACCAAAAACCAGAATGCATCTAGTTCATCCAAATATAACAATGCAATTGCAGCCAATCTATTCAATCCTTGACAGTATCCAACACATTGATTATGATATCGAAAAGCATAAAGAACATTTCGAAGTTTTTCAATATTCGCAGAATCTGGTTCATCGAACAGTTTGTTGGTTGGAAGAGTTCTTGACAAATCCAAATCAATCTATAAAATTTAAAACAACAATAATCCCGATGTTATTGAATTGATGACCTGTTTTATAGCAGCATCGTACGATCCCGCTTCTTTTTTGTTCGATGCTTTTCTCAACATACTATTATAGTATCCATTTCCAAGTTCAGCTTGTTTATCTTTCGTCCAATGATTAACAATACTTTTCCATACTCTACCTCTATAAGCAGGTGGTACTCCAGTTCTTATCATTGTTTTCATATCATTTGAAGTCATTATCGTTAATTGTCGGGATACTGTATTGTTAACCAAAAATGAGTCCCACGATTGCAACCATTTCATATAGTCTTCCGATTGTTCCTGCAAAACCAAATAAGTTGTGCCAGAGGATTTGGTCAAAAATACCGGCCTTAAAGACTCCTGGTCACTCAGAAATTAGTTTGTCGTGTTTATCAAAATTTCAATTTTGAAGACTTCAACTTTCGATGTGTGAAATTCAAAAATTGAAAAAAGTACTTTGTGAGGTCGAAAAAAAAAAAGAAAAAAACTGTTTTTGAATTCGTTCTCAGGAAGATTGGCGGCTGCAAACACCGTTTGTGTGTGTGTGCGGGTACAGTAACCCACGGCAAAAAATGTTTTTGTTTTTTCTTTCAAACATTTTTGGGTTTTTGAACCAAATACATCGAAATTTGAAGTTTTCAATTTTGAGATTTTTATGAACTCGAAAAAACTATTTCTGAGTGATAGGGTGTCTTTAACGTTTTCTTTTTTGGTTCGCCGGAAAAAATTCTGAAAATGTTTGTGACAGGAGGGTAAGATAGAATATTTGTTTTTGTATTTGATGCAAAAAAAGACACTATTAAAATTTCCAGTTTGAATATTTGAGAAATTTAGTTTCTGGGAAAAAATGAAAAATCTCACGAGTTTCGAAGCTTCCACGATATCATCAGCCTTCTTCATGTAAAACGTAGCCGTATCCATCAAATCATCAGTATCACAAATCGAATCTCTTTTGTAAAAACCTAATTGATCAGTTAAACTTTGTTGATTTTCTCTTGGTGTTCGAGCTGATTCATCGAGCAATTCTCTGAGAACACCTGGTTCCATAACTGAAAAGAAAACCCCCGCTACGTGAAATGGATTATTTGTTTGCTCCGAAACGTACTTTTTCCTGGTTTTGCAGGTGACTTGAAATGATTCAAAACCATCAGATACCTGCTTTTCAGTTGATAATAACACGCTTCTAAATCGAAATTCTTCCGGATCAATGACTTTTCTCGGTCTTCGAGAGATTTTACAATGTTATGAAGTTCTATGAAAGAGCTATGAAGTTTTCATGAAAACATTGCACACTCACCAACTATTTCAGCGTTCAGGAACTGATTTTGGGACCTGTATCCCTCTACCAAATCTTGTAATTCACCAATATCTTGAACATTTTCTTCATCTAGAACTTTTCGAGTAGCCTCTTCACAATTAACAGTGGTTATATCAACAAGAATTCCTTCGGGTACTTCGACATCTGATATCAGGCCACTTGCCGAGATAAATGGTTGAATTGAATTGTTTTTATTCAGTGTTTCTTCTCCATTTTCTTCACACATTCTCAATATAAGTTCTTCTTTTGTTCTCAATGATTCTCGAAATGCTTCGAGTGATTGTTGTAAATCACTTATCGTATCTTCTAGTTTTGCATTTTGATCTTCCAAATCTCCAACTTTTCGAGAAATCATACTATTTGAAATATGCAATTCTGTCATCTGTCGTTCTTTTTCTAGTAAATATTCACGCATTTCCTCGTTTTTACCAGCCATCTCGTCAATTTTAGTTCTATAATAATAGTTAATGTTTATATGAAAAATGAAAAATGAAACATGACACTCACAATGTTTCGTTCTGACGTTGTGATAATAACAGTGCTCCTCGCAGAGAATCTACAACTTCTTCTAAACTACCAACTTTATCGGTCAATTCAATACATTTCTCTTCTGCTGTCAGTTCACCACTTATAGTGTTTTTCTGAAAATGTAAATTTCGGAATAGAAACGTACCAGATTATTTTTTACAAACCCTACTAGAACAATTTTCTTCTGTGGTTGTTTTTCGCGAACTTCTCCAACTTGTAAGATTTCTTTTAATAGCTCTCAGTGGAGCTTCGATTCGTTCATCAGCAAGTTTTTTGATCACCATTTCGGGACTTTTGATTGATTTTGGCATTTGCAATGACCTTTCATTCAATTGTCCGTTTGGATTCAGATACCATTCAGTTGCAGATGTGTCTTCCAATACTTTCTCGGTAGTTTCTTCCTCTTCTTCTTGTTTTTCTTCTAAATTTGTTTCATTTTCTGAAACTTTTTCCTGCCTCGGTTCTTCCTGTTTCTCAATTTCCTCTTTTTCGATTTCTTTTCTTATATTTCTAGGACTTCTTGGCGGTGGAATCGGAGTTGCTAGAGATGAAGAGGGTCTGTTCAATGATGATATATTCTCAAGAGTTGAATCAGACAGCGATTTAGTCGTATGCCAGCTACGTTTTCTTGTGCTTTGAAGCGCTTTCATCCATTCATTTCTTTGTTTGTCAGAACAACATTCCAACACAATTATGTCATTGTTGGCGCTGAAAAAAGTCAATATTGTCCGGAAGAAAAGTTACATGTTTTACAGGCCGGGCCTGACCGGTCCCGGCTTTGTTCAAAGAGTCAAAACATGAGAGACCGGCTTGTTATTTCCGATCCGAGCACGGAATCCTGGGTTTCGTTATAACTTCTGGCTTGAAAAATTATTTTCTCACGGAAAAATGTCAAAGAATTTCCAATTAAAAAACATGTGATAAAACGCATCCAAACCTACTGTATTTCAAATCGGCCTTTTTCTTTAGGATCATACGTGAATGCAGCACCACTCAATGAAACTCTTCCGATGCATTTAACATCATCACTTTCTTTATACCAATACAAAAAAGGAGTTGTATCACATAAGGCAAACCAATATCTTCTTCTAGTTATCAGACCAATTGACCGAACCTCTATCTGCAAAAATAGGGCATTGTTTCACATTTGAAATAGGAAACGTACTCTGTGTAGATATCCACAAATCGACGAAGATCCTTCCGCCGGCGGGCTTATCATGAACTCTGGAATTCAAACTGAAAATGTGTTTGATATTTCAATTATAAATAATAAATCGAACAGTACACGATTTTGTGATGATAAAAAAAATCAACAAAAAAAAACAGGTTTTTATGATTACCCATATAATTTTTGAGAACATTACTTTGAAAAAATTTACAGATCAATAGAATGTTGAGATCTCATTCACCACACAGGTTGAAAAATTCGGGGAAATCTGTCATTTTTTCAATCGTCACTTTGGCTTTGCAGCCTTGCATTGCACAGTTGATGATTCTTTTCTGTCCCGCAAATTGGGTGATCGAATCCAGATCATACACGTGACTGCATTTCTGAAACAAAAACATGGCTTGGCTGGAATCGAAACATTTCAAAATTTTCTTGATATTATTTGGAATATTTTTATAGTAAAAAAGTTTGTAAACAACTCACATCTGCTTTTACAGGTTTCTTGATGTCCTTTTTCGAAATCGGATCTTTTTTACTGTATTGAACATTCATAATTTCCATTTCATCTTCTCCATTTTCAATTTCATCAATAATTCTTCTCAATTCGTCTTCATTTGCTCCTTTGACTGATTCGAACTTCTTTGTGTTTTCATTCCATAATTCTTTGATTTCTTTGTGCTATAAATATAGAAAATGATATAAATCTAAAAGAAAAACAAGCTGACATCATAAGCGGCTTCTCTTTTTCGGACTGAATCACATAAAAGTTCGAATGTCCTCTGTATTTGTTGAACTTGGGAGTCAAATTCCTGAAATGGTTATGAACAATATTATGAAAGGTAGAACCCACAATCATTTTTTTGACCGTTTCGATCCTAGTGTTTTTGAATTCTCCATTTTTGTCATTACTAGGCATAGCTTGGCATACTTCGGCAGTTTTGAGAAAACTGTTGCGAATATTTCTTAAACCCGATGATAATTCAGCATTCATCTGAAAGGAAAATGTTGCCAAATAACAGGAAAACATAAAAATATGTATGGTCCAATCAACCAGAAACAAACAACATTTTGTCATTAAAAAAAAATGAAATATTTAATTACACGTATAAAATATTCTATATTCACAAGATCAATTATATCATCTTAATTCTTCATTACCCATGTTTAAATGTCCCAGCCGAACAGATAAGTGATGGAATATACTGTCTTTATCATTTCCCCATTTCTTTCCGAAGTTCACCAAGTTATTCAAAACACGACGAACATCATTTTCGCACATTTGGAGATATGATAAATCGAGAGTATTCGATACAGATCTGAAACAAAAAACAATTAGTTCAGCTTTGTTAAAAATTTGCAAAAATCAGAAATGATATCAGTCAGAAATGGACCGGCCCGAAAATTCTGAGCCGGTGGTTTTTGTTTTCGTTTCTTATGTGTTTATCTGTTTTTTTTTTCAAATATTAGGACACCTAATTTCCTTTTTTTTAAACTAAGACTGTAAACTATTCATTTTTGAGTTCACTTGATTTTACCTCAATCTCATTTCATCGGTTATCAGTTTGAACATATCCATTCCTTCGTGTACCGGCTTTCTCATACCCGATCTTGTTATCTAGAAAAAAAAGTTTCGAATTTGAAATCAAAACACAATACTCACCAATGCAGTTAACTGCATGAATCCTGTTCGAACAGCATGTTCAACGTGTCGCAGTCGTTCAGCTTTGATAATAGATTCGCGCACATTTTTGAAAACGTGTTTCACCTGAAATAAGTTTTTAGATTGACATTATCTCATATTAATGTCTTACCATTTCAGCGAACAATTCTTGAAAATGTGACACTATTTTTTCCATTGTAAAAACGAAAAATCGCATTCGTTTTCGTAAGACCCTGAAAGTTTGAAATGTGAAGTATGATAATTGGAAGTGAGACCAATTTTGTATGCTATTTTTGAATTGGCGCAAACGGCTACCAAAAAAATTGAAAATTGTGCCACTGTGAATTGAAAACTGTCATAGTATTTGTTTCATTTTTAGGCCAGGCGTGGTTCGGCAGTTGTTTTTTCCAGTTAAGGCATGACCAAAAAAATTTTTAAAAATTAGAAAACGTGACACAAAAAAGTTTTTGTCACCTATGCACATGTCCCACATCGACAGTTTGGTGTGTGGCCTGGCCGATTTTTTATTTCGAAAGTAATAAACTGACCTATTCACAAATTCTTGATTGTTTCCACCATGAACATCGAGAAAAGACTGCGGACAAGTCATTCGAGACATCAAGCTTCCTGTGACAAATGAATTGTGATATTGAGAAAACCTCGTTTCAAACTCACTATCATTACTCATTGTGATCAAAAGTTCTCTCGTTCTGTAGGCAGAATGTGAGAATCTCATACATTGATTCATAATATCAATTAATTCAGCCGATATGAATGATGACATCAACTTGTCAAGCTGTATAAAATAGAATTTTTTGTTTTTTTTTTTTGAAAAAGAAAGCGTTACCGTCACAGCGAACTCCGATTTGGTCGGAATCCAAGAAAACCTCGACATATTCTCTTTGCTCATTCTTTCTCTGGAAGCAAGCCAAAAAGCATCGGAAAAATTGACAACATTCGAATCAGATCGAAACACTGTTGATGCGTATTTGAAGGATATTTGACCAATCACCACATTTTCAAAATCATTCCATAAATTCAGAAATCGGTTATCAGTGTGCAATGTTTCGAAGAGTTCTTGAGCAAAACTACTGTTCAATTCTTCGCATGTTGCCATAAATCCATTCCGAAACTGATAAAAATCGAGAAGATTGTCATTGTCTCCACAAATTTCCAAATATTTTCGTGAGAATGTTTGTTGTGGAAATTCGATGATTCCCAATCGAACACGACATTTCGCAGCTTCCAGCACAATTTCAGTCAATTGTTCATCCCATAATAATGAATGAGTCACTTCTATGTTTCGACAAAGTAATAACTCGGCATCATGTTTGGGGTCACTGAAAAAATGGTGATAACATAAAATAAATAAACTGGGAAAGAGGAGTACATGTGACAGATTATGTGTCAATTGTTTATAGTTTATTTTTTGAAATGAACCAGAAGGTAGTCCTCGGCGATGGCCGGTGGCAACCTTCTGGTACGTTTAAACTCGCTGTATTCTCATTGAAACGTTTTCAAAGAAATGACTCGATTTTTAAAATGAGAACAGGCAGGTCATATCTGCTGGGTTACGTTGTATTTTATGAAATGAATTTATTTTTTTATGTTTATTCCGCGCACCTGGTGAGATTTACCGCATAGTAGGTAGAAACAGGACAGAAAATTTTCATTGGTGGAGAGCAGAGAAAATTGCGGTTACATGATACCAGGAAAAAACTTTCCAATTTGCATACAGGTAAGATTTGTTTCTCTGGTTTTTTTTTCCCAGAACTTGTTCAATTTTTACTTTCCAACCACCTTGAATTAATTACTCGAATTCGTTACGTCACTCTCTATTTTTTTTAATGACAAATCCAGTTTAACACGGTAATAATTTTTTAATATCAAATCATCGAAGACCAATCTTATTCAAACAAAAAAACAAGCCAAACACCTGTCACATTTGATAAGAAGAGAATTTTCAAATAATTTGCATATTTATCATCTTATCATTCGCTTCATTTGACTCATAAAACTTGTCCGCCCAAAATTCATCAATTACGCAAATCTTAGCCTATCAAACATGATTTTTCGTGAGTATAAAAATAAAAACAGTTTCAAAATGATTGTCAGTTGATACACAATGTCGACAAGTGTTGCATATGCAGCGGTCACTTTCGGAATATTTTCGATTGCATGCTGTTTATTCTCGGTTCCAATTATTTTGAGCCAAGTTGAGGACATTCGAAATGAGTTGAATGTTGAGATGGATTTATGGAAGGTAAAATATTTTCTAGATGTTTGATAAATGGAAAATACATGATTTCAGACCGAAACAGATTCGATGTATCACGACATGCAAAAATACGGCCGTGTCAAAAGACAATACGGTGGATACGGTGCATCTGGTCCCAGCCCATCTTCGCCACAATTTCCAGTTGGCGGAGGTTCACCAAATCCAGCAAGTTTCCCAGGAGTCATCGGAGTTCCACCACAATTCAACCCTGATTCAAATCAACCGAATGGAGCTTGTAATTGCCAAGCTGATAACTCGTGCCCAGCTGGACCGGCCGGACCCAAAGGAGCTCCAGGAACTGATGGAATTGACGGTATCCCAGGAGTTCCAGGAGTTGATGGACAGAATGCTGAAGATGCTGTTGCTCAAACACAACAATATGCCGGATGCTTCAATTGTCCACAAGGACCTCCAGGACCACCAGGACCACAAGGAAAACCAGGAGTTCGAGGAATGCGAGGAGCACGTGGACAAGGAGCTATGCCAGGAAGAGACGGAACTCCAGGACAACCGGGAACACTTGGACCAGTCGGACCAGTTGGCGCAGTCGGTGAACCAGGAAACGATGGAGAACCAGGAGACGATGTTGAACACCAAATTGGAATTCCTGGACCTAAAGGAATCCAAGGACCAACAGGAGAGAAAGGAGACCAAGGACCACAAGGAGACACTGGAGCGATTGGAATTGCAGGAGCACCAGGAGAGAGAGGACCAAGAGGAGATAAGGGTGATGATGGAGAGAATGGAGCGGCTGGAGTTCACGGAGAAGAAGGAGAACCAGGAAGTGATGCAGAATACTGTCAATGTCCACAAAGACAAGAAACAGCTGCTGTTCATAACAATCAAGGATACAAAAACCGTAGACATTAGTTTCATCCTAACTTTTTTCGCTGCAATAAATATTTATTTCAGAAAGAGTTGAATTTTTTGACGGTTTTCCATACCTGTCACAATGATATTCTTAGATAAGTATGTATTTTCATTCAAATTTAGATATATTTTGGCTCGTTTTCCCGTTTTTCTAAAAATTCACAGTGACAACATTTTTGAGAATATTAAATGACCCGGCGACTCTTCTATAGTATTCGGTTATTTTGAAAGTATTCGACATTTTAAGACATATGTGAGTGAAGAAACAGTCTAAAACAACGTATAGCAAAAACTACAGCACAAAAAAGAGCAGAAAATAAATCATAGAGTTGGATTAATCGCGCAAACGCGCTCTACTGCTTCATTAGAATTTGAAATTTTGATCCAACTTTATTTTTATTTATTGTTCTTTTTTGTCGTCTAACTTTTGTTTCTTATGTTTTTGAACTGTGTTTTAACTCGTATATGTCTTAAAATGATGAATACTTTCAATTTAAACGAACACTCTCGATGAGTCGCCGGGTCATTTAAGTACCCTTTTGTGACAGTTATGCCCATACATCAGGTGGGGCCAGACCTCTGGAAGGGAGGTTTCTGTCCTCTGGCAAAATAAACGAATGGGACAACTAACTTTTGAAATGTTGATAAATTGAAAAATTGGTTTCGGCAGGTAATGTGCTGTTTTCTCTATATTTTTTTCTTCCGACTTTTAAACTCGGAAATTTCCGAAAAACAAGCACTTATTTTTAGAAAAGTGAAATTTTGGACCGGGTTGTTCAATTTATTTAGCATAATTTACCTTTTTTATACTTTCCCACTCGATCGGAAAAAATTCCCGACAAAATTTTTCGGAAAAACTAACAACTAAGTAAGTCGGAAAAAAGTTTCCGAAGGGTCATTTCCGACCAATCCTGGTACTAACACAGAGTCTGGTCATGTATCTGATGTATCGGTATGCCGTTTTCCATATCATTGTTAGACAAAAATTTACAATTTTTTGACATTTTAGCTATTTTTTCTGTTTTTCATTGGTCGTAACAAACATTTTTTTTCAAGATTTTTACAGCGACAAATATTTCTTTCGAAAAATTTTGGTATCCTTTAGGCTAACTGAATGAGAAAAGTCTTGGGCTAAGTAAGCCGATTTCTCGGAAAAAAATTATTGAAAGAAAAAATGATCTATACTATTTTTTTAGTACTGCTTATTCGCAAAATCAAATTTTTCAGAAGCCTGATTATTAAAAATACAGAAGTAAACAAATGAAAAAGAAAACTAACTTGTGCAGAACGAAGTGTCTAGATTCCACAGGTACTCTTCCCGTCTCAAAAATATGGTCCATGGTTTGGATAAGTGTTTGTATCCATTTTTTTTGTAACTGTCGAATCAATTCTCTCTGCAAAACAACAAACATTTTGATTGTAAGAAAACATATATTACGTTTCTATCCATAATTGATTCTTTCTGAGTTATTAAGAATATTCGATTCCACGACATTTCAATTCCTTCCCACATCCATATTTGACGATTCGAGTCTTCTCCAATGACAAGTCGAACAATTTCGATATTCTCACATATTGGTTTCAAATTGGATAATACTTGAAATGGATCTACCAATCGTTTGGCTCTCAAATCATCTAATCGTAGTGTATGATCACGTAGAAATTCGATGGCCCATTCGTGAAGAACTCGAATCAACATTGGAACAGTCACTTTCGATTTTTCACCAATAAGATCTACGAACTCCACAATTTCTCTTAGTTTTCGATGCGATTTTGAAAGATTTTCAGAAAGTGTTCGTAACTGAAAAATACTTTTTTTTCAGAAAAAAAAAATGATAAAAACTCACATAAGACAATTCTATTTTTGAATGTGAACTTTCGATTGGAAAAAAATAGTCTGAGCAAATATCAAGACCAGTTTCCGTCATTGAAAACAAAGGAGTTTTCATTTTGTCAGCATCGAAACGTCGTCTCAGATTTTTCTTTAAAAAGGCAGTTCACGAAAATTTTCTGAAAATGACTCACATTCAAAGGGATATCAATGAAATCGATAAGATGTGTTGCAAGTCTTTGATGGCTCAATAAATTGCTATCTGGGCTGGAAACAGGAAAATATTAATGCTCTAATGCGGCGTCCAAAAGCGAAAAAAGTACCGATTGCATTCAAAGGAACATCAAAAAAATATTAAACTGTTTAACTTGAAAAAAAACTGTTTAACTTGTTTTTATATTTCTTTTCGATGCGAATTCGTTGTTTCCCTTTGAAAAGGTACATTGTTTTTTTGTTCTCAATTGGACACGATTTTTCTCTTTTTTTTTGCTCTTGGACGCTGCATAAAATTGGCCACAGATGCTGCAGTTTAAGCCCAAAAATCTGCGAGTCATTTCACTCGCAAAATTGTTTGATGACAAAAGATCAACTAACGTTTTACTGTACTTCTGCATCTCTTTTTTAAACGCATTCGTCCTTTTCACAGTGTACTTCTCGAATGTTCGCTTACTATTTTCTTCTCGAGACCCATTCAACTTTTGTAACTTTGCAGGAAATGATTCACGAGTTGCCGAATTCAGACAAACAGCCGAGTCCACTCGCTCTGAAGAAATAGAAATGGCTCGTTTTTTATTTTCTGGTTTTTTTCTTTAAGTTTGAGAATGTAGAAGGGCACCCCTAATTGAATAGAATTCCTAATAAAAGGGCACTGGAACTGAAACTATATTTTCGCTGAAATTTTGTAACAAAAACGGAGTGAGATTTTTTTTTTTAGAAAAAAAACCTTTGAACAATAAGAGGGCACCCCTTGTAGAAGGGCACTCCGAAAAGAGGTTGAAAAATAGAAGGGAGTTGAAAATATGAATAACGGTATTTCTGTTAACAACTAACCAAAATCGCCTTTGTCGTCGTTCGGTGAGGATGCTCTCAATTTTATACAGTCTGAGTAGAACGTTGCCTGCAAAAATAGCATTTTCAATGTTTTATTATACCGCAAAACTGCAAAAAATACCTCTTGAGAGCATTGATCGAAGTCAACTCCGATCCCAACATCTTCATCTTCTTCTATTTCTGTATTCATCTACAACAAAACTTAAATCTCAAGTAAAATATCAAAAGCAAATAAAATTGGTTTCCAACCAAGAATCGAACACAAGAACTTTTGATAAGAATAAACTTTTATAACTAGTAAAAATCTACTAAAATGGCGAACATCCGTAGATGTTTTGACTGTATTAAGACCTGAATTTGACCTATTCAGAGCTCGAAATTAATAAATGAAAAAGAAAATGAGATTATCTACACATTTTTGCGCATTATAGAACAAACTGCAAAAGAAGCACCATCAATTAAGGAGAGGAAGGTGAATCAGATCGAAGATAAGAAGATGCGAATTGTTCCAAATTTCGTAGTAGGAACACGGCTTTTCCCCTAAGTTGATGAATTCAGTGAAGGAGTTTCCAATACTACTCACTTTATAGTTCCCAATGTTCTAATCGTCGAATCAACACCATCAATAACTGTTTTTTGTTCATCCAAATCGGCTTTCATTTCTCGATGAACACCGCCAACAGTAGAACGAAGTCCGTCAAACACTTGATCCATTTCTCTGGAAGCTCAATTTTTTGAACATTTAAAATGATTTAACAAACCTGATAGCCTGTGTTTCACAATGAGTAGTATGAGCAGCAGCAACATGTTGCATTCGAGCAGCTAAATGAGATCTGAACTGTTCTTTCAAATGTTGCTCCTTTGCACTGGAATTCCATCTCATTCTTTCCCATGCATATAAACCGGCATACGCAGCTCCACCAATTGCAATAACTCTCCAACCAACAGCTTTATAAACAACACCGCCAACGACAAGAACTCCCAAAGAACCGTTTGCCAAAAATGCGGCTGATGTCAGAACCATCTGTGTCATCATGGCTTGTTCTTCTGCGGCAGCAGCCATATTTTCATCTCGCACTACGTTTTCAGCCGTTTTTTTCTGTAAAAAATAAAAAAAAAGAATAGGCAAAGATAAATGTTAAAGATTTGAAGAAAGGTCATAGTTTCAAGTGCTGGTGGCGAGATCTATACCAGAGTTGCGCGGAATTCCGACTTCCGTGTTTTTCGGAACTTCCGTCTTCCGACTTCCGAAAGATAAAATTTAATTCCGGCTTCCGCAAAATTAAGTGATTTTTTGGTTCCAGACAAAATTATTGCGGAACTTAATTTTCAGTAAAATTGTATCCGATTTTTGGCTGTTTGAAAATACAAATAAACGTTTCACTTGTTCGTAACAAAAAAGTACTTTTTGAGCCCAACTTCCGACTCCCGTTTTCCGACTTCCGGGAAATCAAATTCACTTTTAACTTCCGGAATTTTAAAATAACACTTCCGCGCAACTCTGATCTATACGTTTTTATTCGATCATTTCACTATAAAAAGCATAGTTTTTCACTCTTGGGCCAGGTATTCTGAGGCCGCAGGTGTTTTGATTAGACTAACTTTTCATTATTATTCGAATTACTTTTTTTCAGTCGTCAATTTTCCCCCCTACAAATTGATGCGGAAAATGTTTTCTGTAGAATTTACCAGTGATAGCGGCGTTAGTAGATTCGTGTTTATAGCAGTCACTGGTTGCCCGCTTCTATATGCAATAATTCTTCGAATCATTGCATGTAACCCAAATGTAAAACGAAACTCCAAATCTTCATGAAAATCACTGAAAACACCTTTTTTTCGAGTTCATCGAATATTTTTGCACTTACTTGACAAGCGCTGGGACATCTACGCAGATGCTGAATTTGAACGGAGCTCGATATCTCCACACTTCTTCTAGTTTATTTTGATACGGTTCTGCTAGGATTTTGGTGACGTATTCTGAAATATGTCAGTTGTTTACAATGAAATTCGAGAATCACTAACGGAACATATCATTTTCCAAATTCCAAATCCGTGACATCAATCCGCCAGTACATCGAGCTTCTAAGTCACTACTCAAGCATTTATCAACAAAAACAGCGAGATCCTGAAAATTAAACATTTTAAATAGAAATCACAGAAAGGCGAATGTGACCTGTTTGTATTTTGCCATTCCAGTTGATGAACCATCGAACGGTTCTTCGAATCGATCAATAATTGCATCTAATCGAGCTATCTCTTCAAAGAAATCAGCAGAAACTTTTAGATGTACTTCTGCTCTCAATCTTTCTGTTTGTTCACGATACGCTTTTTCGAAAGTTGAGAAATTAACACGGCATTCGTTGAAAATACGAGTATCCTCCTGAAATAGACTTGATCAGGCAAGATTTTGAAAACGTATTTTTCCATTATAATTAATAATAATAATAATGAGAGGTGCAACGTAGAAAAAAATGCAAAAAATTTTCAAAATTTTTGGGCAATTTGACCCCGAAAAATAAGGTAAAATAAATAACAGTTTTTTTTGCTATTTTTTCTACGTTGCATATTGCATGATAGATCGAGAATCTGATTAATAGTTTAATTTCGTTTGTACTCACGTTCAGATGATTTTGAAGATTTGTACGCTGATCAGCTGCACTCGTCAATACGTTGTTCAGATTTAGTCTCATTTTCGCGATCATTTCATGTGCTCTTCGATTATGTGCTTCGAATTTCGTGTGGATAGCAGATTTCGAAATACATTGTTCAAAATGTCGTTCAAAGTTTTGGAATTCAAGAGCACGAGTTCCATGTCCTTCTGCTTGATACGATTTTTTTATTTTTCCTCTTGCTTTCAATCTTGATTCTAGAACTTCTCTGGCCGATACGAAAAAGATACGATCGTGGACTTCGCGTTCGTTACAAACTTCCAGTTCATCGACTAAAAATTGACGAAAACGGGTCAAATGTTGTTTTTTAACACTTTCAATATTTTCCATATCGGCTGCACTCGCATCCCATCGATTATTCAGAATGAATACGTTCGGCTTACTCAATTTCTTCGCGACACGATGGAAGAAATTCTTTTCCTAAATAAAAAAAATAGTCTATAAATTTTGAAATGTTCAAAAACACAATGAGCAAAAATCGAGAAAATGCTTAACCCCCTTTTTTTCAAACTCACTGCCTGTGTGAGAGTGGCTTCGGCATTTAAAACAAGAACAAAAACATCAGCATCCAGACAATGTTTATCGATCCAACCGTCGAACTCGGGTGATAAATCAACTCCCGGACTGAAAATATGTAAAACTGTCTATTTTTATCGAAAATTAACTGACCTGTCTAAAATGACAACATCGTTTTGTAAAAGACGATTTTCTCCATTTTCATTTTGTTTTGGATGGAATATTTTCAATAATGAATCTTGTCCCATTGCCGGAATATCAGAATTTTCATCACTCAACGCATCTCCAATTTTGCTCAACATATCCATTTCTAACTTTTTACTATCGTTTTCATCTAATTGCAAATATCCTTTCTCTTCTTCACATCCTTGTACTTGTAAAAAGCAACATGTAGTGTGACCCATTCCTTGAGGTAATACTTTTTCGTGCAACATTGCATTAATAGTAGTACTCTTTCCATTGCTTGTTCTACCGAAAAATACAACTTTCATGTTATCTCTTTGAAACGTGTCCATTATAGTTTTTATGGAATCTCGTATTGCTTCAATCTCTACACGTTGCTCATTATGCACAATTTTTTCGTCTTTAATATCTGAAATATAAATAACTGTCTATAATATTATAGAATTAGTTAGAAGACACTCACTTTTATAAACACCTTCTAATTCTGATACATTGTCTTTCAACTCTCCATACACATCTCCTAATACCTTTTTTGCTTCTCGAAAACGCAATAAAGGTTCATTGTCAACAGTTCTTCGCGAATTCTTCAAACTGTGTAGTCCTCGATGTGATGCGTCTCCACTAGCTGGCAACGTATGAATCAAACTAGTTGTACCTGACATATTATCCAAGTAAATTAAAGCAAGCTGCTGTAATAATATAACTTGTGAAATCTGAAGTTTTTCAAAACAAAACAGATGCGAGATATCTGATTGTTTCGCAAGGCACAGGGGTCGTGCAAATCTTCGGTCACGACCATTTCTACATTAATTGTTGAAGATAATAAAGAGACACTTTTGACTCCGAGAAACCTTGTACAAATAAAAAAGAACAAATAGAGAATTACTTTAAAAATTCATTTCATAAAAATCAGACAGAGATCAATATAAACTATGAAATACCTGTGACAACTATGGATAAAAACAACAAAAAAAAAACACTGAATGGATATGACATACAGGATAAAATTTAAATGATTTGGAAATTCAGTTCCATTTATCGACTGAAACATCTAAAAGTGCCGGATCCGGATAAACTGAAGGAAAACTGCGTTGTTTTGCGACAAACAAGGATGCTTCGTTGTTCTCATACTGAAACTCGAAATTTCATTTTCTGAGAAATCTTGATATTTTGAAACTCACCTCCTGTCTAGTATGTTCTTCATCTGCAACAAAGGTGGAACGCAACCAGTAGACGTAAACGAGCAGAAGTACGACAATCTGAACATAATTATTTTTTATATCAAATTTTATTTTCAAACGTACCATGACAAGAATGATAATTGTGATTACAAGCCATTTTATAGGATCTTCTTGTTCGTAAATCTTTAAAAATCCAGTGTTTATTTCTCTTTTTTTTCAGTTGTTCAACTTACCAAACCTTTCGAATTCAGCCATTCTTCTCGTTCCTCTCTGCATTTTTCAAGCGTTTCTTTTCCGTATCTCACCAAACAATAGTCATCGTCACTGTAATTAAAAACACTTCAAAACTTGTCGAAAAAATAAACTATATCGTACCGAATAACAAGAAATGGGAAGTAGCTGGGAACATTAGATGAAAGGCTTTCGTCGTAATTGCACTGAACTCCGCTGCTTGACAGTGTTGTGTTGAGTGGTCTGTAAATTAATTTACAATTGAAGGAGGAGTGAAAAGAAACGGAAAGTTGTGTTTAAAGAATCCTGGTTACTCAGAAATCAATTTCTCGTCTTTATCAAAACCTCAATATTCAAAACTTCAACTTCCGATGTGTGAAATTCAAAAATTGAGGTCGAAAAAGAAAAGAAAAAAACTGTTTTTGAATTCGTTCCCAGGAAGATTGGCGGCCGCAAACACCGTTTGTGTATGTGTGCGGGTACAGTAACCTAAGAAAAAAACAAGTTTTTCCTAGGATTTACAATCAAAACTCTCAAAACTAACTATATCGAAGGTGCTGATGATTTAAAAAAATGTTAATTTTTTATTATTTGAAATCTTTTAGATAGTAGTTAGGGAAACCTCCAAACGTCGAGAACAAAATCATGAAATCGAAGATGAGGTGGGCAGGACATGTGGTGAGAATGCAGGAGAAACGTCTGTGTCGCAAGCTAACACTTTGGGAATTCCCGAATAAATTTCCGCGAAAACCTGGTCGACCGAAAAAGAGATGGGTAGATGATGTGAAATCAACAGCGAAGATCCACAACCACAACCAAAACCTACTGGGTCTCGGGGGAGACGGAAGAAAAAGGATCGGGATCATCTCCAGCAATGTTCCCTGGTCACGAATGGCACAAGATCGCCTATTCTGGAGATGTCTGGTTCACAGTTATGACAAATAACTCGATTATGGACCATCAAAGTATCAAAGTAAGTAAGTATCGATTTTTGTAACCTTTTCTCCAAATTTCCCCCTTTTAGAAAATAATAAATTGTTACATTACTTTGATTCCGACACTTTTAGAAATATAATTGCTCACAGCACCAAACTATGGAAGATTGTATACATCATATTTCAAAAACAAAAATAGAAGAATAAGTTTAGAGAATGAACTATATCGAAACGAGCTTTTTCGAATGTAAGCTGACAGAATTAAAACAATGTTATAGCATTTTCGACGATATACGAACGTACCTGTACGTGGTGATAACATTTTTGACCATTCCGTTTATCATGTCGTTTCTCTCATAACGAATGCCGCCGACAAGACTCAAACTTTCCAGTTTTTTGTCACTAGTCGTGATGGCTTTTCCAGAATACCCTTCGAACAACGCGATGAGCAACTTTTTCATTGGCAACTCATAGACAGTTGTTTGCTCTCCATTTGCTTGTTTATAATAAACGGTTTCCTTGTACGGATCCTGAGTCCATCCAAAACGATAGTTGTTGTTTTCATGAACATTTGTAGCTTTGATCAAGGGAATAATTTTCAGATGTCCTTCAAAAATATTGGATACAAGCAACTGTTCGAAACTGGTTGTTCGAGCCGAATAATCGATTATGAAAATAGACTGGGTTGACGAGTCGTAAAGTGAATAAATCTGTAACATTTCACATATAGAAAACGAACGAAAAATAAACGTTACCTGTTGAGATGAGACCGATGAAGAGAAAACGCGGTATGTCGTAAACTTGTAGGTATGTGAGGCTTCCTCTTTCTGTTCTACTGAATGATAAACGTGTTCTTGGTTATCTTTCCAGATGTTATTTGCCTGTAAGTAACACATTTTGAGTTTTGATCCGTTTCCTCGATAAAACCTACATCTATTTTTTCGATTCTCAAATAAAGTCCTTGGTGAGAAAAAAGCAGAATCGCCAATTTCGGCGGATGAATTCCTTCTGGATCCCGAATCAAATGAATGTTTCCCTGTTTTGTTTTACAAAATTGAGTAACATTTGAAAGTTTTTTCGAACTAGTAGGACAAATTCCTTGTACACCAGCTTCGAATTGTGTCAGACACCCATACTGTTGCACTAACAAATACTGATTGGTTATGAGAAGATCGGGAAAATTGACGCTGGAGCGGCAACGAATTGGGTTGAGAATTACTAGTGAAACCGTGAAAAGGAATAAGAACCGCATCTGGAAAAATAATTATGAATAAATATGAAGTTACAATGTTGTAAGCTATGTATGGTATACGAGTGATTTCGCATAAAGGTGAGAAAGTGTGAGCATGTAAATGTGCTAATTTAACATATAGGTGACACAAAACATATGAGAAAATTGTGAACTACAGACATTCAACCATGAAAAATTAAATTAGATGGTTGCGCATCGAAAAATATTGCTTGTTTCTGTTAAAAATCAAGCCCGGCTGTCAAACTGACGAGGGAATGGTTTAGGGTTAATTTGGAGTTTTTTGATGAAATTGTGTGGTTTTATAGATTTCGATACGCCGAAAAAGATCCCGTCGTCAGATTTTGCGAAACTCCTCATAGAACAGAGATATCGAGATTTTGATTTTTTGAAAAATTCAAATAATCAATAAATTGATCATTTTAAAACGCGGTAAAGTAGAAAAAACTATCAATTTTGGATAATCAACCCTTCTGAACAAAATCTGACGACGGGATCTTTTTCAGCGTCTCAAACTCTATAAGACCACTAACTTTCATCTGAAAACTCCAAATTCACCCAAAACCATTCCCCTGTGAGATGCAAACTCAAAAAAGGCCACATTAAAAACGTCTATATCTTGACGTAGAATGTTACTCACCGTAAACAATGCCCAAAAACAAAGAAGGGAAAAGTGCTGATGTGAAATGTCAACCATTTGAAAGAAAATTATAGTTTTTGAGTTTTCGTGGCATGACCTAAATTGAGATAACCTCGCATAATTTTTAGTATTTTAGGCCAAAAGCTGAATTTTTTCACAGGAAAAAACAACTATACGGTTAGTGAATATCTCTTTTATATTTAACAGAAAACTATGATGTTCCTTGAAATTTAGAAGTACGGTATGAAGTGTGTTAAACACTTGAAAAACATATTTTAACATAATATAACACAAAAAACCCATTCAGATGACGTCGAAAAATGACGAAATATTACAGTAACTGGCCTATTTTTCGACGTCGAAAACATGCACACGCTCGTAAATTAAGAAAAACGTCTCATCGTGCCGAGACACAAACAATTTGAATAGGGATGCGCCTTTTTTTCATAAATTTATAGATTAAAATAGGTTGAAATAATTCAACAACAGTAATGACTGAATATCTCCATTACACCACACTTCAAATCGCGAAACATGCACATGCATGCTAGTTTTTAGAACGTCGTCAGTGGATTTTTATACACAAAAAGTTGGGCTTATTAGTTTTGTTATGATTCAATGACTTCGGAGAGCTATGGACTCCATCAAAAGCAAAACTTAGGAGACAGATTTTACACTAGAAAAAAAAATATCACCGTATAGTGCAGAACCACACACGAAAACTGATAAATAGATGGTACAAAATAATGTATGTAAGAATGATGTGCACAAACACACAAACGATATTCACAAGCACTGCGCACGTTAACACCCGCCCCTTTACCATTTGCGTATACCGTAATCGGTGAGATATAACGAACAATAAATCATGTTCTGTTCGTTTCATACAATCAAAAGATTTTATTAGTTTCACCAAAGGAATGTGCATAAATTATGACGTTTAACAACTCCCGTGGTTTCCCGAATTTTGTACTTATTCTGGAAGGATATCTGAAGCAGGCAAATAATTTATCTGAAGTTCGCACCAAATATTACATACTTTCAAGATTATTTGATTGAGAACGAAGTTTCAATGATAGATATAATAAATAAGAAGTATGAGATTGGTGAATATTTCTCGACTGGTCTAATAATTTGGTTCAAATTGTGCTATTTTCTCTGATTCAATTATCAATATGTCTAGGTATTCCACCCCGTGTCTTCTTTTAGTGGTATTTTTGAAAATATATTGTTGCATCATTCGTGAAAAATTGTAACATGAATCAATCATTAACGGGGCGGATGTTCCACCTACCTATGCTTCTATCTTTTCGTTAATCAACAACACATTAATCTTGACAATTGTCCGCCAGACAAACATTCTTTCATACGAACCTCAATTTTCCAGTGTACTATTTTTTTTGTTTTACGTGCCAGCTCAAAATTTTATTTTTAAGACATGCGCTCCGCAATCTTGGCGACTACATTGGTCGCGTTGATTTTGGCTCAAGGTGAACCCACTGATTCTAAAGAAACCAACTATGGAAAATACATTGGCGAACAGAATTATGTTTGTGCTGAGTGAAAGATTGAACACTTTACAGATAATTTGCAGAAACTACCATTCAAGACTCGTATGAGTGAGCCTTTGGCTATCGGCCAAACTATTCACACAGTTGGAACACTGACCGATAAACCAACTCGCATTGATTTCAATTTCCACAAAGGTGCTGGAAAGGATTCCGATCTTCCACTTCATTTTTCTATTAGATTCGGAGAGGGATACTTTGGATCAGGAAAATTGGTTTACAATACTTTTGAAAATGGAAACTGGTCCGAGAACGAACAACGTATTTCGAATCCATTCAAAGCCAACCAAGAGTTCGACTTGAGAGTGAGAATTCTCGATGGAAAATTCCAAGTTTTCGCTAACCGCGTAGACGTCGGAACCTTCGAACAAAGACTTCCCCTTGATGGAGTAAGTTCTAAAGAGAAAAACGAAATTAATGGTTGTTCTTGAAACAGATTGACCACGTATCTATTCGCGGAGACCTTTCAAAACTTCGTCTGTTCCACTATGGTGGAAGAATCTTCCCTAACCCCTACATGGCAGTTGCTGCTTTGACCCCAGGAAAAAGATTGGATATCTCAGCCTTGCCGAAAGGTTGGTCACAAAAATTGGGAAATGAGAGAAGAACTGATGGGAAAAACTTTATAATAATCGTTACGTGAAAAAAAAATACTCAGATTTTTTCTAGGTATTCGAAGAGAACATTATTTACCTAAACTTTTATCTAACAACGGAAAAAGCAACAATGAATTCATCTTATGGTAAAGAAAAATCAAAAAATATTAATTTATAAATTCTAATGCCTTTTATCGAGAAAGATAGCATGAATTTTAGCAAGTTGCGCAGAAAAAAAACCAAACACAAAAAAGAAAGAAAAAAATTCGAAATTTTCCTTCATAAATTGCAGATTTGACAGCACACTTGACGCGATTTTACAGAAATTTCGGGCGCGCGTTTAAAATATTTGTTTCTCTTTCGATGTTCGAAAACCTGTTAACCATTTTTCACTAAAAATTTACAGGCAATCGCGTGAACATTAACTTGTATCGAGAATCAAAAGAATATGCTCTCCAAGTATCAATCCGTTTCAACGAAGGCGCTATCGTTCGTAATGCAATGACCAGTAACGTTTGGGGAAAAGAAGAAAGAGAAGGAAAAATGCCATTGAACAAGAAAGAAGTGTCAGTAAATTATAAAAAAATTCCTCTGAATAATATTCATTTGCAGTTTCGATATTACTATCATTAACGAAGAATTTTCCTTCCAAATCTTCTTGAATGGAAAGCGCTTCCAAACCTTTGCTCATCGTGGATCACCATCCGACATCAAAACTTTAGAAATTGACGGAGATGTTGAAGTTCAAACTGTTACTATCAACGACGCTCCAGGAGTCTGAAAACTATCAATAATTATTTTAAATACTGTATCATTTCTCTCTCTCTCTCAGCCATAATATAAATGATTATTACTTGAATGTTTACTTTATTTCCAGTATTATAAATACTGGAAGTCTATTATTTTCTGTGGTTGTGATGTCAGAACAGTGTTTGACTCTCAAGTTGAAATTTTTCTTGAACAATTAAAAGGCAACATTGAGAAACAATGTGTCTATGGTCTCGTTAAGTTTTACATTCATGTGTGTAGTTCTCTCGGACAATCTATTTTTTTCATTTTTTCTTAATTTTTAATTTCTAATATTTTGTCATTCCTGCTGGAGAAATTTGTAGCAAAAGAAGAAATTTGTAGCAAAATTGTTTGCATTGCATCTGAATAATGGAAATTGATGAACAGTTGATCAAAAGTTCTCAAAATCAACTTGATCGATTGATGAAACAATTATCAGAATTAGAAGAAGAAAGGTATCATTTAGTGAAAACCAACTTCGAATTTTCTACTAATTTTATGTCAAAATAAAACTAATTATAATTTTCAATGTTCAGAACTTGGTTCAACAATAAGAAAAATCCAACTACAAAAATCGCGAGTGTATTTGTGATTTTTTTCAATTTTTATCAAAATTACTTTTTTTCAGAGACTCGTTGGAGATTGATGAATACAATGATATGAAAAATGATACAATCGAAAGTTTAGAGGTAATGAAATTGAAGATTATTTTTATTCGCGACATACTTATTAGAATTTAGGGAGAACTTTGGACCAATTGAAAGGAGGAAACATGACACTTGTGGATGAATTGACAGCCACAAAATTAGCAATTCGAGCTGCAATCATTGCTGCTTTCAAAACGCCAGAAGTTATCGCTTTGTTCGCAAGAAAACAACCTGGACTATTGAGAGAACGTCTTATGATGGTAATGTTCATTATATTTTATCTGGATAGATGAAAGTTTCAATAATCTTGTTTCAGATGGACATCAATTTCAAATTACACAAATTAACTCCACAACAATACAACGAAAAGAAGTTAGAGATACTTGTCGCTCTCAAAAAACTGAAACATCCTTTAACTGAAGAAGAGACGAAATTTGTGGAAGAATCTCTGAATTCCGGGTCACGTTTCAATTTGGAAGTAGTGACATTTGATAGAATGTTCAATGGAGACATCTAAATTTATCTAATTTGGATTATTGAAATAAAATTATTGGTAACTGGAAAACCCAAATTTAATTTTAAAAAATGTATATTTACTTCGAAATATTTATTTTTACGTGACTCATACGATTTCATTTCTAATTTAGAATGACTACAAAAATACGACGAAAAGAAGCAGAAGTAAACCTTCCTTCACCATGGAAAGCATTCTTATATACAAAAACGGGTAAATTGTTCTATTGGAATCCGGATACAGATGAATCGGTATACGAACGTCCTCAAAACCCCGAAACGAGTAAAAGTGAGAAATTTCCAACAACAATTTTAATAATTGTAGAATTTACAGTACCAGGGTCTTCTTCAATTCCAACAAAGTCACAAAAATCAAAAAGAAAACGAGATGAATCTCCAGACCCTCAAACAAAACGAATAAAAGTGATAAAATCGTCTATTCCGTTCATCAATACTCGAAAAAGAAAAAACATTTCATATAAAGAGTGCGTTATTCTGGATACAAATGTATTTATTAATCATCCAAATATTCTCGAACATTTATGTGAAAGTAGGTTATTTATTGATCACAGATTCTAAATTGTATCTCTTTTCAGAAAACATTCTCACTGTTGTTCCTTATACAGTTATCAGTGAATTGAATGGATTGAAAAGTCGACCGGATTTGATGAAAGTTGTTAACAATGTATGTCGACGCATTGAAAAACTGAAAAACGAGGAATGTGCATATTTAGAATTGGAATCACAAGCTGAAGTTCATTTATCAACCATTTTTATTGTTTAATTCTTATTTCAGAGAATGTTTTGCTTAGACAATTACGTTGAAAATCCTGAAGACAATGATGACAAAATTCTGAAATGTGGATTGAGAGTCAAAGCTGAATGTTAGTTTGTAACAAAAATCCATTTTTTAATCACAAAAAGTTGTATATTTCAGTGTCATCAAAAGAAAGTGATGTAAATATTGAAAAAGTTACATTGATAACAGATGATATTAATCTGCGTGTCAAAGCACAAGCAAATAGTATGAAAACGTCGAGTATGGATGACTATCTCAAAACAATCAATTTGAACAATTCTCGAAGAGAAATGAGCCTGGAATGCGATGAACCTGCTCAAATATCAAGAGTTCCAATTATTGATGTATGTTATCAAAAAATGTAATTTTCAACAAAATAACAATTGCAGAGTGATTCTGATGAAGATAGACGTGAGCCATCTCGCGAACCGACTCCTGTCAAAATTGATCCCAGCCGATTCTCTTTTTCTCAATTATTAAAACTTGATATGGAAACAGAAACTTGTAGTAATAAACAAGAAGTCGATGATGATGATGACATCCCATGCGTCCCAGTAATTCGACGTTCAAAATCACCAACACTATCAAATGATCAACCAACTCGTTACAAATATAGAGATAATCCAAAATTGGCCAGTTTTTTAACAAATGGAGTATATAAACCGGATTATTACAGTAATAATAGAACATGTACAATTGTGAGTTTGATTCGAGCTCGTTTCTATTTCACTTGTTCAATTTCAAAATATTGTTTCAGAATAAACAACAAACACATCAACCGCCAGTAGAACAACGCCGACCAATTGCCAGAATGCCGTTAGATGATGATTTGAATGAACATCAAGAATCAATGGACTGCTCTTAATATTTCTTCGAAAATGTTCATTGTTATTTTCAGGTTCAATCGACAAACACAGGTTTTTTTTTTGATTTTCGAGTCCCACCAGTTTTTTAGACGAAGTGAGAATTTTAGCTTCAGAACATCTCGATCTCAGTGTAAAAATTAATTATCATTCCAAATGTCTTTCTTTTTTTTGTCCTGATCAGTGATTTCTCACTTCGTGTATAGTTGATAGAATTCCTTGATAGAACTAAAATATGTAATAATTTATACATCAGTTGTTAGAGAATTGAAACAACTATTGGGTCACGTTCATGTTTCAACGTTTTCATCAACCAAGAATCGCAAATCATCTGAGAGTCTGTTACCTCATAGTTAATTAGAAAAAAAACATGAAACATACCGTGTGCCTTTTTTGTCTTTGTGGCATTCATACGAGAATGAGATTTGGGATTTTTTAATAACCCGATATCAATTTTTTGTCATGCCATCTCATAGAAATGGTCCAGTATGATTTTGCCTTACTTGAATTCAATTCAGTCCTTTAAAAATGAAAACATCGTTGCGAAATGAGTTCATTTTTCTCAAATTACGGATCAAAAACCTCAATTATATCAGCGGGATCAATAAGAACGCTTCAAAAGAAAAAGGAGAAGTCTCGAAAAATTTACTGTGACATTTTTCAAAAATAAAAAATAGAATAAAACACATCCCGAAAATTTCAAAATTATGAGTTTCTCGCAAATTTTCTCGCAAAAAATATTTGCTCAAGATTTTGAAAGCGACAAATTTTTTTGAGAAATTTTGGTATCCTCCCAAACCAGGTGGGAGGATAGACTGCGAGTTTATTTATTTATAAAACTTTCAACTGTGTTTTTTTTTTTTCAATTCAACGCACAAAGGTTATTCCCAAGTTGAATCCTTTTTCGGAGTCATATTTTTCTCACATAACTGATCCGATGCATATTTTATTCTTTTCAAGGTATTCTATCAATTGTCTCTTTCTCTCCCCCCTCGCCCATATTATTATTATTCCAAACATATGCTATACTGTATTATACGTGTTTCATAAAAATATAAAATGTTCTAGATTCTAAACATTTCGAATTATTTATTTTGGCCACGAAAGGGAGTAAATTGTAATCGAAGAATCTATGGGGTACGATAAAATAATGGCATCGATCGTTTTCCGAGACCCATACCTACAATTATAGTTTATATTATTGATTATTCGGAATCCATACCTCCCAATGAATCAAATGTTCCGAACGAAGCTCGTTTGTCTCCCGCAGTTCCACTTGTTACTGGTATTTGTTCACTGCCTGATCGTTTTCCGAATCCAATTCCACCCAATGTATCAAATCCCGAAAATTGATATTGGGCTGATCGTTTATCTATAAACAACAATATTATGGCTTCTGGATTATAATAATATATGCATACCTTCTACATCTGTTGACCGTTTTCCGAATCCCATTCCCCCAAGAGTGTCGAATCCCGAAAATTGTACACGTGGGCCTGATCGTTTTCCGAATCCTGAAAATTTTCATTTTTTGCGAAAAAACTACAGTAACCCAATCGAAAAAAAATTGTGTGTTGATTTTCAAATACAGTACTTGTATACATTTTATTTCAAATTTTATATCGGTGCGGTATTTTAAAATCTAGTACTATTTTTGTCCCTAACTCATTTTCGGGGAAAATTAGAATTCTCTGCTGAAACATTTCATATGAACAAATAATCACGAAATAAGAGAAACTATTTTTCCGTGGATCAATCGGTAAACTATCATATGAGAATGAAAAAAAAACACGTGAAAATGAAAGTCACGTCAAAAATAGGGTCAAGTTTGGGCTATTTTGAAAATCATGCCGGCCTTTTTGATTTGAAATTACGAGTTGTGCTCAAAGCGGAGGTGATATTTGGGCTCTCTTTTGCTGTCCGGAAACCCGATCTTACTGGCCGGGCCTTCCTACTGAAGGCCAGAACAGCTCGGGCGAAGGTATAGTACTTCCAGACACAAATTCCAGACCTAATCATACATTTTCTAGATGAGCAAAAGTGTAGAAATGGTTTCCACAACTATTTCAAAACAAAACTGTTCCCGTCTCTGAGAAACTGACGTTCGAAAGTCGGGCCGGGCCAAGCGCGGAAAACAAAAAAGAACCGCTCGGGCCGGGCTCTCGTGCTCTCAAACTGACCCAATCCTCCGAGTGAATCAAATGCATTCAATGTTGATCGTTTACCAAGTCCCATTCCTCCCAAAGTGTCGAAATTCGAAAAAGAAGGAGATCTTTTATCATACTCGTTCTGTAATGTTATTCATTTTTCTTCCGAAACAGTTTACAGATAACTCACCGAACACAGACAAACATGAAACAATACAAATGCGGACAATAATAAACAAATCATTTTTTTTGTACCTGAAAATACCAAAAACTATTTGGAGAAATAAAAAAAGTTGAATGAAAATGTCAAGATGAAGGCGAAAAAAAATATTGAAAGGGGCGTGAGATTCGAGTGATGGAAATAGAAACAAAAATGAGAATTGATGTTGGAATGTATCTATGACAATGTCATTTCAGGACAACATGTAGAATACGACCCCACCGTATTTCATGACCCCCCAGCGAATTACACGACCCCATAAATGTATTTCGAGACCCCATTTCCATTGGGTGGGGTCTCGAAATACATGGGTGGTCTTGATGTAAAGTGGGATCATGAAATACTTGGTGGGGTCGTAAAATACATTGATGGGGTCGTGAAGTAACTGGCTTACAAGGGTGTGGGGTCGTATTCTACATGACCCGGACAAGATGTAGAAGACGACCCCACGTGAAGTATTTCAACACCCCACAATAGAAGTGTATTTAATGACCCCAAAAGTGTAGAACACGACCCCAAAAATGTAGAACATGACCCCAACAATGTTGGGGTCTTGAAATACATGGTATGGGGTCGTGTAATACACTTCTACCGCGGGGTCTTCTGATACGTTTTGTGTTTTGCCCTCATTTCACTATTAACTCAAACTTCGAGACAACCAAATATCTTTGTTTTTTTTCCCGCTTACAGTACTCTATAATTATTTTCAATGTCCCTTCAACTTGGTATAAATACATAATTATGAGAGAAATCCACACCTTCACATTTTCAAAATCACTTCCGAAAAAATCTCGAAGTTCAATTTTTTGTTGAAACTCAGAGTTTAAAAAATGTGTTCACAAGTTTTTCGATTTGTTGACAGAAGCGGCCGAGTTTATTCGATCCTGACCGAATCTGAGACCGCCCATATTTGGAAAAATGTGTGTCATAACAAAAGCAGTTAATGAAAATACAACAAATAATCTTTTCCAAATACATATTTAGATTGATAATCCTATTTTGAGAAAACAATGTCGATTCTAACAAATATTTGAATGAACAGCAAAAACTTGCACGAATAGTGTCATCCAAAAAAAAGAGTCGAGTTTGAGCAAAACAATGAAAATAAAGTATGAATGAAACATGTTCGACTATGAGATATCGCCTTTTTCAGAATATTGTTGTACTCCCAACCGGTTGATAATAGTTGCGACATTTCGTCCTAAGTTTCGGGCTGAATCCGCTCACATCTTCAAGAATCTGGCCCGAATTTCATCGAATGAGAACATATAGTTTTGACTCATTCAGGGCCTATGAAACACGGAATAAGAACAAAGTTCAGCATAAAGTATTATCATATGTATTTAGAAATTCTAATAGAAGTTTGGAAAGTTTCTTTGTTTGATGATTTTCGATTAACAAAATATATATTTAGAATCAGAAAACGATTACTGTAAATGACTTCAAAATTTCAGTATATTTCGAGGGTCTTCTCTTTTTCGTAAAAAAATTTTAATCGGAATCCTCTAAAAACAACATTCGCACTTTCCAAATTTTCGAGAAATGAAGATTTTCGAGAAATGGAAAATAGTGTTGAATTGATGAGTTCAGTGTTCCGCGCATATTTCAACTCCCCGTAAAATGTCATTTTTCACTTTTCAAATGACGTCTATTGTTTTGTGTGTCTTGATTATTGAAAGTGAATAATTATAGTGGCGAAGAGTATAATTCTACCAATATATTCTCGCTTTTTTCGTTTTCCTATTGTCTCCTGTTCTCAACGATTTTCAAATAACAAATAATGAATTAATTATAATGAGAGGAGAAATAGTCAAATATTGAGATAAACAATTTGGAAACTTTACTATGGGTAACAATGAAAAATGAGGAATACGTATATGCGAAAAATATATTGGGTTGGATAGTTTTTCGATCTTTGAAAAGTTGAAAAAAAAACTAGGATCATTTAAAGAAAAAAAGAAGGGTCACAATAAAATAATCTGACGTTTGAATCTCACTTGAACTGATCACTCGAAATATTACTATAAAAAATAGAAAGGTCAATGAACTTTTCGAATTGTTCTCATAATGCTCACCAGGGGTGTCGTTTGGGCCGTTTACAAGGACCCACAGCCCCATATGTTGGGCCGCGCCGACCCGTTGAAAACTGAATGAACGGGCATGGCTTGGCAAGACCAAATTTTGTTGCAATTATGAGTCATTGTGGGGGCAAAAACCTTTTCACATCGTTTGGGCCCTATGTGGGCAGAACAAGAGGTTCCGTTGGTCCCCGACCAGCCCAGCCCAAAACGACATCCCTGATGCTCGCTGAAAAAAAGGGTTTTCAATCGAGAACAACTTCAAACACTGACAACTCTTCAAGCTCGCGATTGTTCTAGAACTACAGATGACCTTCTTACCTAGTTGAGAGCCTTTACAAAATGTTGCGTGTTTCCGGGAGAAAAACCCGGGCCGTGAATATACAATACATTTTCGAAAGTTAATTTACTGAAGAAAACGACGAAATTGGATGAGATTTTGAAACGAAAAATGAACATCGAAAAAAAGAAACAAACATTTCCCAACTGGGATGCCCGCGAAAACCCAAGTTCTTCTTTTTGAACTGCCATCTCACTGCGTCTTTAGTAAACTTGAATAATATCATAATCAGTAATTTGGGTCACCGGGATTTTCGATTTTTCATCTGATATGATCATCTCTTTGATCTTCAGACTCGGATGCTGTCAGTTCGGTAAATATTTCACAAAACTTAGAAAACTGCGGGGCCTATTAGAGTAGTGCAAAAAACAGGAAAACGTGAGTCAATTCTAATTTGATATATTTTGACGATAAGAAGACAACAAAAAAAAAAGAAGAAGGGTGTCGAACTAAAACTGAATAGAATGTGAATGAAATTTTTCAACATCATTCATTATTCAAATCCTTCTCCCGCCCCCAAAATTTACGAAAATTGATAGGGTTTCTCGAAAATTTCACTAGATTAGCCACAAAATATCGGGGCGGAAAACGGGGAAAAGTATATTTTTGGAACTAAAAGAAAACAAAAACAACAACGAATGATGAATTATTCTTGAAATGGCTGAAATAATTTCAAAATTATATTTGTTATTATTAAAGGATTTGATGAAGAAAAAAAGAGGTGAGTATTTGAATAAATTATTGGTTTTGAGATGGAGATGTAGCATTCGTATTGGTAAGTGATATGACCGATGGAATCGTTTTCGGAGTTGGCGAAATCAACTGAAACAACCTGAATGTATGTTGGGAAAAGAGACTGGGCGACTGAATCGATCTTCCAGTCAACAACTTGAGCCGAGATTTGACAACAACCAACCTGTGGACTTGCATCATCTCTTATCGGAACAACATTCGAAATCATCGGTAACATCGACAAATTGACCAGCGAATTGATATCCTTACTCAACACATGTGTTCCGATACTCTGATATTTTCCCAACAATTTTTCTCTGACTTCTCTACTATCTCCCAATATCTCGTTCAATTGAATCAATGTCGAATCATATCCAAGTTTCCATGCTTCTTCGAATTTTGTGAAATTGAAAATTGGAAGATTCTCGACAGGAAGTTTGATGTATTGACAATATGGCGCTTTTTTGACAGCCTCCAATTGATTGACACAACAAACATAGGTCAATCGATTTTGAACTTCGGACATTGAGAGAACACGAATCGGAGATCCAAAAGGCCAATATTTTTTGAAAAGAACCCAAAATCCACTCAAATGATAACCATAATCAGTCAGACGAGTACTATCATCAGCCATTCCAACATCTATTGCCAATACAATATTGGCACCAAAAGATCTGAAATTCAATGATTATCATCATCATGATGAGATTATTAACGAACTTCATAACATCGGCTGGTAGATTATTAACATATGCTCCATCTAATAATAAATGACCATCTTGTGGATCACAAAGTGGTGGCAAATAGCCAGCAATTGACATCGAACTTCGAACTACTGGCCACATAATACCTGATCGATGACATCTCATCGATGAATTACTTATGTCTGTCGTAATACAGAAATACGAAATCCATGAATCTTCGATGCACACATTACCCAAAACACGTTGAACAGCCCTGAAAGAACAGTACATTTTCAATTCGCCCAGGTCCGGCCGGAAAACTATACAATCTGAATGACCCGGTCCGGTTTTTTTATTTGCTGCGTGGAGCCGAAAAATTGGACTTTTTTTAGCTCGACCATGCTTCTGATCCGATTTCGTGTCCCGATTTAGCAAGAATTTTGATAAAAACGGAGCAAGTTTGATTTCTTCGCCCGACTCAAACTCATTTTGAAAATTAAGGTTGGGTTATTTCCGGGTCTGATTCAGTAATTGCCAGTTGGACAATGTTCAAAATTTCGAAATAAACTGTAAAATTCGAAAATGAAACTTGTTGACTAACCTGTTGAATTTGTTACCGGTAAGAAGAGCAGTATGAATCCATGTCAAATCGCTCAACACATCGACAACCATATTAGTGGCTCGATCATGAAAAAAGTCGCGCATCCGATCGAATGCTCGAATATCAGGTGTTGTGGCATAAAATGCTCCAAACAATGCTCCAATCGATGTGCCGCCAACCATATCAATCTTAACATCTTTTTCCAAAAGTGCTTTCAATGCTCCAGCATGCGCTGCTCCTCTTGCTCCGCCTCCACCAAACACAACACCAACCGCATTACCTGTCAAAATCCTGGCTAATCTCGCAAAATCGGTATTGAGTTCGTGTTTGTTGAACACATTCTTCTCATAAAACTCGATAATGTGTTGCTCAATTTCAGCATCCATTGAACGAGCCCATTTCAGCATCCTTTTTGGCATTCTCAAATGATGGTATCCGGAATAATAGATAGTTTTCATCCAGGCTGATGTATTCTTTGGTAGAATTGTATCTTCCGGCCATAAAAGTATCAATTCTTTATTTTGTCGACACAATTTCTCATTTGAACTCATTAATTCATCAGCCAATGATTGATCCATTTCAACATCAGTTCCTAATCCAACAACTAATATCACATCTGCCATTCGCATACATCTTCTTGTCCAATTTGTTTTATCATAATCACATTGATAGATGATCAAAGGATATGATATTTCTTGAACTGATAACCAATGCATCATTCCAAAATCAACTTTTTTTGCCATTACTGTTGCATCGAAATATTGACCAACTACAGTACTACTCAATCGAAGAGGTCGAATATGATTCGAAAGAGATTTGTAGAGTTCGCATGAAAATGAGACAAGTGGAACATTTCGAGATGCAGGAACAATTGCAATTGTTCGAAGATTGTCCCGTTTTGAGATGGTTCCTGCTACTCCTCGAGTATCCAACACTTTCCAACTACGATTTATCAATTGCAACAATTTTGTGCCAACCTCAAATATGATTTCAAAAATAAGACATTCTCATCCAATATCGGGCTTTACCTGTGGATATCTGAGTTTGACAAATGTAAGACAATCATCCGAAACGGACACCAAATGAGAGAATCTCACCGCCAAAACTGTCGATTTTCGTGGTTTTTTCTCGGCAAGATCAGCAATTCCAATCACATCCAATCGACCATATTCTTCGATTATTTGTTCAGATTGAATTGATCGAAGACGACCACCCATCACGACATACATCGAATTCGATTCATCGCCAGATCTGATTTCACAAATTAGTTCGAAAGCTTCTCATTTCAACAATAAGTTTGAAGTTCGCCCGTTTTTTTAACATTAGGCCACTTATGAGAGGAGCAAATGAGAAGGGAAGACGCAGAAATGAGAGACAAATAAAGAAATGAAACGTGAGAGCGTCCGAGGAAATAAACATGTCTCACGTGAAATATTGTTTATTTTTTATGAAACGTTTTTTTCCAGCGTTAAATAAGGTGCTGAAAGCAGGGCTGTCGGATTTGCGCTTTTTGCGGCCTGACAAACCAGGCCCGGGCGTTCTGCTACTATCTCGTTTTGGAGTCAGTTTCCAAACTTCTCTCACATCTAGATATGAAAGATCAAGAAATATACTATTTGTAGAAAACTCGAAAAAATATAAAAATATCAGCGGGCTCCTGAAAAGCCCGAAAACGACAGCCCTAGCTCTGAGGCAGCAGACTTTCTCATTTTTTGGTCTGTCTAAAAAACTCGGCTTAACCTTTGGCAGATCGTTTTTGAAAACGAAAAATACAAACTCTTAAAAGTTCGGATCTTTTTGAAAAATGAGGAAAGAGTCGAAAGTTCGGGAACAAGTTCGATTGTGAAAGTGTTTTGATATTATACCTGTATAATGCTTGACCGGTATCGATACGAATCCACGAAACTGCCGAGTCAAAAACTCTTGCAAATGGAGAAACAAATTGAAGAGCATGATGTGCCATTCGAAGATAGATCATCGGAGACAATGACAGAAATCTGGAAAAAAAAACAAAAACAAAACACTTGGACGATTGAATGAAACGACATACTCGATCGAATTTTCTCTTGATAATCTGATATAAATTGTATTTTTGACCGCTGTTGATGCACACATCGATGGCTCATTTGTCAAAAATTGCATCGAAGGTATCAAATCTCCAGGCCAAACATTGAATGTCAACGATGTTCCAGTATCATCGAAATCTTTTCCACTTCTCTTCAATGATATTTGTCCATATAAACAGAATATCATATCAATGTCGAATGAGTTTTGTTCAGTGATAACCGTTCCAATTGGAGCATGAACTAATTTCGCATGTCTCATCAGAAATCCGACATTTTCGCCGACTCCGAGAAAATCGGCCATCCATTTGCATCCTTCTTCGAATTGTTTGCCTTTTTTCCAATTGTTCATATTCTCATTTTCCCCTGTTGATGGTTTTTTTCGTTTTGCATCGATACATTTTCCGCCAATTCCAAGATATGAATTACAAGTGAAAAGAGTACAATGTTGGAGACGAGTCATTACAACTTGAATTGTTCGAACCCAAGAAGTCGGATCGAATTGAAAGGCCGTGAAGAACGAATTCAATTTATATTTTGCTATTCGACAATTGGTTATTGATCGGATATGGAGATATTTATTCACAGGGTGCACATTCTAAAAACAAAACAATCTGGAACCTGATATGAGAACGAATGTCGCTCTATGAGTCGCTACTTAATCGGACCAGGCCCCGAGAAAAATGAACCGAAAAACTGAAAAATCTCTGAATGAAAAAATCAATGCGGCCCAATTTCCAACTTATTTCTAACTTTTACTCGAAAAAGGCAGGAGAACATTTTTTTTCTGGACTGCTAATAAAAAATCAGAGAAAGTATTATTTTATTTTTTTTAACGTGACCTTACACGTGGCAATATTGCACTTCCACTTAATTTCTATTTCAAAAAAAAAACCGAACCCCTAATTTGGAGGGGATTGTCTCTACAGAAAATGAGAGGTGAGATTTGAAAAATGTGTCTGAATCGGACCAGAGCGAAGAAATCGGACCCGGTCCGTTTTTATCAACATTTTTGCTGAATCGGACCACAAAATCGGACCCGGTCCGTTTTTTTTGGTTAAAATTTCAGCTGAATCAGACTAAAATCGAAAAAAATATCAACCAAAAAAACGGACCTGGTCCGATTTTGTGGTCCGATTAAGAAAAAGTTTTGAAAAAAACGGACCGGGTCCGATTTCTTCGCTCTGGTCCGATTCAGACACATTTTTTAGGTTTGGGTCCGATTCAGATTCGATTATTTTCGGGTCCGATAAAATCGGACCTGGTCCGATTCAGAAAGTCCGATTCAGTAATTGCCCTTGGGGAGGGCGGGCCTTGGTCGGGATATTTATTGGAAGGCCAAAAAAAAGAGCGGCCGGAAACGGACCTCAAATAAATCTGGAGTTTGGGTACTTACACATACAACTCAAAGATAAACAAGAGTGTAGAAATGGTTCCCACAACTTTTTCAAAAAATTAAGTTCTCCGCTCTGACTTTTGAAAGTCGGGCGGGCATTTTTTTTGACCGGTCAAAAAACAAAGAAGCACGGCTCGAGCTGTTATTTTCGGGCCGGGCTCTCGGGCTCCGGGCTACAATCTCACAGCTGAAATTTTCAAAGAAAAACGGCAAATTTTGAGTGGTAAAACGTTGATTTTCTCAGATAGTGTAGCTCTGATTTAGAAGAGATTTAAAAAAAGCGGGTAATTTCAGATGATTTGAAAAGGTTGGTAGTATGACACCATTTTAAACTGATTTTCAGACACGTTTTTAATTATTTGACTCACCATCAGAACATCGATAATAGATGTTGTTGAGAAATACCAATCTCCGCTTCGAATATTTTTTACTTTGATTTCATGATCAACATTTTTCTGAAATTTCAATGTTTTTGTTTTCAGATGAAAATTAAATTGAAAACTAACTAAATTATAATGTGTGAATACTCCAAGTTCTCCACTAACAACAACAATCATTGTATCATTCAAATCACCCGGTTTCATAAGTGTAACATCTTGTTCAACATTCAGTATTTCAATATCTTCCGAATCGAGTAAAAAATGTGTTGGAATTTCGAGTGGTTCGAGTGCTTTCAAAACAAAAAACAATTCGGGTTTGAGATGTTCGGGTACTTTTTCATTTGCTGTTGGTTCGACTAATTCCTTTGGTTGTGTACTCGATATTGATGTCCTTTCATTCGATCCAATCGGTTTTCTTCCTCTCATTTTTCTTCGAACTAATTCAGAAAGTAATTGAAGTGGCGAATCAAATTCTTTTGGACTTAATTTCATCAATGTGTACTTATCAACTTCCGACTTTTGATTATCATCTGCTTCCGAAAGAAGACTATCATACACTTTTCGAGTCAAATCATTGTTTGCTTCTTCTTTTTCAGCATAAATAACTGTTCCGAGCAATATGAAACAAATGATTCCTAATAGAAAACCGAGAAGTATTTCGAATAAAGCTGTATAGAAGAATATTGGTATTGATACTAATAAATCGAACATTTCCGATCATTCAAATAATTATAAATACATCAACAAAGACACATTCATGTTTGTTGGATAAAAAAACAAACAAGGTCACGTAAAAAACGAAATGATATTGTTTATTTTATTAATTTTTTCAAAATTTGGTAATAACTCAATGGAATAAACTTGTCTAGAGAAACAAAACAACGAGAATACAGTAACCCAACCACTCATTCTTTCCAAAGTTTTGTTTGATTGATAAAAATCAACCCTGATGAAGCGATTGTTGATGATTTGTCTTCAAAAATTCCAAACCCAACACGACAATTTATAATCCTTTCTAATATTGTAAACGTTTAACACTATTTTTCATATCAATTCAATATAAGCATTTTAACTGATAAAAAGCGGAGAAGTGATAGTGGTTTCATAAATTGTGTCTATTGCTGTCTAGGAGCAACTTGTCCCGCAGCACAAAAATGGGTAAGGAGGGTATAATACGAACCCTGATATTGGTGAGTTCAATAATGTTGTATTGATTATTACAGTAACCGGAAAACATAATTAAGGTGAGTATATTGGCATTAACTGCTGGAACTCTTGGAGTTGCAATCACTATTTTGATCAATCAGAGTAATTCGAATAATAATAATGTAGTTGCTAATAATATCACCGAAGATATCGCATGTGAGTTAAACATATACATCTAGAAGCACCAAAATGTTTTATTACTGACCACAGAGATAGAGACTACCGGTTTCGAACCCGGCCCGATTATTTTTTAACTCAAAAATCGGATCCATAATCTTTTTTGTTTGTTGCTGGAACAGAAATAAGAATCAGACCAGCTCCAACTTTCTAATTGAAATATATTAATTGGGCCAAAACTTGAAAAAATTTGGCGATTCCTGAAACTTTGGTCACGCAAACTAAAATAAAGTTTTTTTTTACCTTATCACGCTGAATGAGGTTCAACAAAAGTGGCTGAATTTGGTCAAAAAACCGTGCTCAGCCTATTTTTTTTTCATTCTGGTTCCCTATTTTTGGACCCTATTCAGAGAAGTTCTGTTCAAAAATGCCGTCCGGCCTTTTTTTTTTATATTGGACTCCATTCGGTGAACTTTTCGGTTCCACTGGTCCCCATTCAGGGACTTGTATTTAAGACCCTATTTCATGAGGTCCGGTCCCACTCAGGGGCCCCTTCAGGATCTCTCGGCACTTTTTCTAGATCAGACACAGTTTTGTGGATGTGGCCTGAACCCAAGAATGATCATTCAAAAATGAGAAAGTCAGAGAAAAAGTCATGAAAACTTTCCAAAAATCTGGAGTTGATCAAACCCGAAAACCAATATCTTGTACGGAAATTTCAAATCTGTTCCCATTCAAGAAATCATGTACGGAGTAACTCGAAAGATCCTGCTTTTAGACCAACTCCGTTACAACATCAATTTTCAATAGCATTTTCGGAAAAAAATGAAAAAGTTCTGGATACCAAAAGTTCCGCCGGCAAACTTTGTCATTAACGGCGAAAGTTCAAACCACGTAGCTTTTCCCTTTTTTTTCCAATTTCTTATCACAATGCTGACAAACCACATTTTGAAAATAAAGTGATGAAACAATTTTCGAACAACCAATAATAATAATGTATTGATAGAACCAAAAATGAGACATTTTCAGCGGTTGTTTTGAATGTTCCAACAGCTGTCAAAATCGACTCGAATGATGTCAAATATTCGTCATATCAACAAGTTGTTCAATTGTTCAAGTAAGAAATTGTACTTCTAGAAATCATATTGAATTTTTCTGCAAATGATAACAAATCTACTGATAACAAAAACTATGACAATTTCCACGAGTTCATAGTGATCTTTCAAACGATCAGAACACGAACTACTTGAAGGAGTTTGAACAAGAATTTGTATCAAATTCGAACTTTGTGTTGAAATACACTAAAGTGCACTAAAAAAAGAAGAATTGATAATAAGGTTGAAAAGTTTTGAAGTTCATTTCAAAAATAGAATAAAACAAACAAACCAGAACGTGAACATTGTTGGAAAATTTCAATGAGAAAGGATACTGTAGCATGGGAAGAAATAATTTGAAATATGAAAATAACCCAACACATCCTGCCTGAATGTAGGTAGAACATCTCAAAAGTTATCAGAACTCAAATACATTCGTCAATTGAATTCTTCAATTTGCTATTTTTTGTAGAGGTATTGTGAATACATCTGTGAATCCATGTGATGATTTCTATCAATATACTTGTGGAAACTTCCAAGGATCAATGAGTTTTGATATTTCCGATGATTCCAACATCAATGATATGGCCTCGCAGATCCTTAATGACACTTATATCAGTCAAGCGGTAAAACATTAAAAAAAAAAGAAAGAGAGAGGTTTATTTTTGTAGCCACTTCCTGTCAAACAAACCAGATGGTATTTCGATCAATGTGTGTCAGCTCGTCAAAATTGGGATTCTCTTGTCGCTTCTGGTGATCGTGTCACAAATGCCATTCAAACATTTTCGGCCGGTGTTGCCAGATACGAAAACTCGACCCAATTTCCATTTCCAATGTTGGATCAATCGAACAACATTACTGTTTTCCCGGATGGATTTGGTCTTGGATATATGGTTGGATCATTAGCCGCTTCTGGTGTTTACACAATTGTTTCGCCTTATGTTGATACAAATTGGAAAGATCCCTCTGGACCAGATGGTTTTGCCTATCTTATTGATCAACCAACAACATTTGCAGCAAACACTTATTATTTGAAGAATTGGGATGCAACAAAACTACAGTAAGACAAATTGGGGCGAATTCGGAACTTTTTTGCTAAGATTTTCGTTAAAAATTTCCTTGTAGTTTTACTATTTTGAGAGTACTGATCATTTTAAAAACAACTTCATTATTCCCACTTTAATATTTTGTGTGTTTGCAGATTGATCGCAAACATTAATGCAACAATGAATTTATTGGCTCAAGTTCAAAACAAGACACTTGATCAAACTGTTTTGAATAAAGATATCAATGATATTGTTGAATTTGATTATTTATTGGCAACAACATTCAGTTCTGATGACACAGTTCGTAGACAATTTGAAAGAAGTTATAATCCAAACACAATCGCTCAACTTCAAACTAATTTCTACAATAACATTCTCAATTGGCACATGTTTGTACCACTTGTAAGTTTGTTTCGGAATTTTTATCTCCCAACAAAAAAAAAGAAAAACCTTCAATTTTCAGGTTACCGGAGCATCTGAAGATGCGGTCTATCGTGTGCTTGGTGATCCATCTTACAACTATTTTATTGTTATGGAACCAGAAAAACTAAAACTTGTTCTGTCGAATCTGGTCGCTGGAAATGCATATAATATCACTCCTCGTACACTTGTCAACTACTTGTTTTATCGTTTGGTTGATGCAAACAGTGAATATTTGCCATGGGGTTCAGCAGTAAGTTTGGATTGTGAAAACTATGAACATTGATTGTGTTTCAGTCGGCAACAGTTCGCCCGATTGTCAAATTGTCGCGAACATCAACTGGTCGACCAAAACATCTCGAACCACATCAAAGAAAATACGAACGAAAACAATTGGACACGTTGAGCGATGCTCAATATAGCTGTGCTGCTGAAACAATCGATCAAATGCAATATGCGAATGCTCGTCTCTTTATTGATAAGATCTATCCAACAGCTGATAGTCGACAACAAGTTCGAGAGCATGTTGCCAAAGTGGCAAGTAGTATTGTCGTTGGTTTTCGATCAATGATTGATCAACTCAACTGGATGTCTTCGTCGACAAAAACTGGAGCATACAACAAAATCGAGAACTTGGTCAAAAACATTGCTTATCCGGACTGGATCACTAATGATACTCAATTGACAACTTATCACGCGGTGAGATACTATCTGTTTTTGTTTTTCATGAATGACGAGAGCCCGCCCGGGTCAGTCAACAAAAAGCTCGGCGCGACTTTTGAGTTTCTCAGAGCCGCGAATTTGTTTGACTTGCAAAAATTGGGGAACCTTTTTTAAACCCTCGCTCTTCTAGAAAAGGTATGATTTATGTACATAAGTACACCGAACATGTTTTAAGGGGCTTTTTTGACCTTCAATAAAAATCTAACCGACCCAGAACAGCCCAAATCTCTCATCTGGTTTTCACTGGAAAGGGTCTGAACAAAAAATGGATCAGGCTCAATTTTATCGGTTTTTTTTCTGGATAAGACTAAGAAAAAGATGTCCTCACATCGTGTTTTTTTTTTGAAATGTATCTAGAAATAATGCCATTCTTTCTGAAAATGTGATTGGGAGAATCTAAAAGTATTTTTGTAGATAATGAACTTCAACCAATCTGATACTTATTTCTCAATGGTCGATAATGCTGCAAACTTTAACATGTATGCTCAATGGATTCAATTGGTTCAAGGAGCAGCTGATCGTACTGGATTCAATGGACCACCTGGAGTCACAAATGCCTGGTACCAACCAGAACTCAATTCGATCACATTCCCAGCTGGTATTTTGAAACAACCATTCTACGATTTCAACTGGCCAGCATCGGTGAACTTCGGAGCAATGGGAGTGATTGCAGGACACGAATTGACACACGGTTTCGATGATCAAGGTGTTCAATGGAACGGTGTCGGAAAATTGAGCGGATGGATGGATGACCAATCGAAAACATCATTCACATCGATGGCAAAATGTGTTGTTGATGAATACAGCGGATTCTGTCCGTTGAACAAGACCACTTATGGAACTGCTTCGTGTATTGATGGAGCACAAACACAAGGAGAAAACATCGCCGACAATGGTGGAATTCATTCCGCATTCAGAGCATATAAGAACTATGTCAATTTATATGGAGCCGATCCATCATTGCCCGATGATCAATTCCAATATTTCACAGCTGATCAATTGTTCTTTTTGAGTTTTGCTCAGATTTGGTGTCAACTTCCTCCATCAGAAGCTTCGACTCTTCGTCAACTTTTGGTCGATGTTCATTCTCCATCTCTTTATCGTGTTTGGGGAACTATTCAGAATTTCCCAGCATTCAAAAGTGCCTTCAATTGTCCGGTTTCAAACTATGCACCAGATAGTCATTGTAATGTTTGGGTATCTGATATTGACACAAGTACGTTCTAACATTGAAAAACCGATCAATACATTTGGATATTTTAGCCTACGGTCTACCAAACACCAAAACTGATTTGAATATTGTACCAGAGACTCAAATTACATCTCGAAATGTCACATTATTGAACGCATATCAAATGGCTGTTGATTATTATTCGGTTTGTTTCTTTTTTTCGGTCGCCAATTTCACAGAAAAAAAACACAAAAAATTTTCAGTTATTTCAAGATTTTTCTCATACTTTTTTCAAACAAACAAACATTCTCAAAACTCATTTTCCGAAAACGAAAAAAGTATATAGGTTACATTCTGAATTTAAAAAAAACGTGGAAAATGAATGATAAAAATCAAAATGACCCAGAAATGCAAAAAAAAAAACTGATTTTTCTGTATTTCTTAAGAACAGGGCTGTCGTTTGGGCCGTTTACGAGGGCCCGCAGCCCGCCATATGTTGGGCCGGGTCGACCCGGCCAGCCCGTTGAAAACTCAATGAACGGGCATGGCTTGGCAAAACCAAATTTTGTTGCAATTATGAATCATTGTGGAAGCAAAAACCGTTTTACATCGTTTGGGCCTTATGCGGGCCGAACAAGAAGTTCCGTTGGTTTTTTACTTTTTACCGCGGGCTTGAAGAGCCCGTATTTTCTTGCTTGGGCCGGGCTGGCCCGGCCAGCCCGGCCCAAAACGACACCCCTGCTTAAGAAGAAAAATATAAAATACCGTGAAAAGTAAGGATTATCAGAAAAACAAAAAAGTACAGTACTTTCAATTAAAAAGTATAAAATTCATATGAAAACATGACTTTCAGCAATCAGTGAACACATCGGTCGATCCATGCGATGATTTCTTCGCTTACGCTTGTGGAAGTTTCAATCAACCGGTATCATTCACAACTGCTCGAGCAAGAAACTTGGTCTATATGGCATCAAAACTCGAAGATCCAACATACCAATCAACAATTCAAAATGTATCTGCTTTGACAAAAGAAAAACAACTCTACAATGCGTGTCTCAATGCGACAATCAACTCCAATTCGGAGGATCAAATTCTTATCAGCAACAACTATATTGGCAAAAAAGTAGCGACACTCTACAGTTTATTGAGACAAGAATTCACACTTTTGACCGGCGGATCTGCTAATCGACCAAGTTCAAAGAACTTGGCTGATGCTTTGGGTTATTTATCATTCACACAAGGTATTGATACATATATTTCGCCGTTGGTTGATACATATTGGAAAGATAACAGCCAAGGATATCAATTCTTCCTCGATCAAAACACTGCCTATCTTTCGTAAGTTCAGATAATTAATTGGAAAATGTAAATGAATTACAGAAAGACATACTATCAACCGAATGCTTGGAAGATTGAACAACCCAAATACTTCACCGCTGCTTACAATGTGATCAGCCGATATGCAACTCTTCAGGTATTATAATTTAATCTAAAAACACAACATAAATTGGACATTTTCAGAATTTGACAATTCCTGATTCATTCAATAAAACATTGACAAGTGTTTTGAATTTCGAACGTACTCTTGCAGTTAAATACAGTACTGATGATACGACTCGAAGACAGTACGAAAGATCATGGAATCTGATGAATGTATCGGTTCTTCAAACCAGTTATCCATTCTTGGATTGGTCAGCTTATCTCGGACATGTTCCAACAGTTGTTCAATCGATTGTTAGTGATGCAACATATCAGTTTTCTGTTATGGAAAAGGATAAATTTACTACGTTATCAACTGATTATTCGACTTTTGATGCAGATGACATTGTCAATTTGTTATATGTTCGTCTGATTCTCGAAAACTCTCAATACATTCCATCGTATTCTTCGGCTTTCGAGAAAATGCCAGAAGAATCTGTTTTGTTGGGTTTGACTCGAAGAGAAAGAAGAAAGATAATCGAAAACTTCAAATTCCCCAAATTGGATAGTCTTGAATCGAATGGTCCCGCATGTGCATCAGTTGCCAATACTTTGATGCAATATGCAAATGGTCGAGTATTTGTTGATTATATGTATCCAAGTGATAAAGATGTTCAAAATATTCGAGAATCTGCTGGTGGTATTATTTCGAATGTTATTACATCATTCCAAGGAATGATTGATCAATTGGATTGGATGAGTCCAGAAACAAAACAATTGGCCTACAACAAAACTGTTGAAATCAGTCAGTTTTCTTCCGAATTGTGTCGAACACTTTCAAACAGAAATGTGTTGACATACGTACAAATAGCAGAAAAAAATTGTCCAAATTCGTTCAAAGGAACATCAATATATTAATTAATACTTTTCAGAACATAAGCGCAGTGTTATTTTGAATAATCACGGTATTTAGTTCTTTTTAGTGTTTGAAATTGGACACACTTTCTTCTTCTAATTTTGAACGCCGCAATAAAGTTAATTCGCGCAAGTTCAAAGGTCTTCCGTATTCAAAATATTTTATCTTTAGAAATCCAGTAAACTTGAAAGTACAGTACTTTTCGACACAAATTAAAAACATTCCGAGAAGTAGAATCTTCAAAGTGAACTTCACAACTGTTTTAACAAAACAAAAAGAACGAACAGTGGACCAAACCCGGATATTTCGGGCCTAACCATTATTGCTTCTATCAGCTGCAAAATAGTGTTCCTGATACTTTCCAATTTCTGTTAAATACAATCAACGGAATTTAAAAAAAAATGAATAATTTCAGAGAAAAACATTGCATTCCCTGATTGGATCAAAAACGATACTCAATTGAGTGAGTACTATTCGCAGTTGACAATCGCTGATAGTGATAACTATTATGATATTTTCGACAAACTTGTCAGGTTTGAGAATTATTTTTGTGTTTTTTTTTTCATACAAAAACAATTCAGATTCCAAATCTATGTTCAATACAATCAATTGACCGCTTCCCGAACTGATCGTCAAGATTTCCTTGGTCAACCAGGAACTGTCAATGCATGGTATCAACCAGAACTGAACTCGATCACATTCCCTGCCGGTATTCTTGTTCCTCCATACTTCCATCCATCTTGGCCACCAAGTATCAATTATGGTGGAATGGGATTGGTTGCCGGACACGAATTGACTCATGGATTCGATGATCAAGGAGTTCAATGGGGTCCGACTGGAAACTTGAAAAAATGGATGGATGACAATTCAACAGTTGGATTCAACACAATGGCACAATGTGTCATCAAGGGTAAGCTCGAAACTTTGTTTTTCGAAAAACAAACACCATTAAACTTAAGAATATTCGAACTTCTGCCCACTTAGTGATAGCTTCAGTCCATCATGTGTAAACGGAGAACAAACTCAAGGAGAGAACATTGCTGATAATGGAGGAGTTCATGCTGCTTTCAATGCTTATAAAAATCATCAATCATTGGATGGACCTGATGCTCGACTACCGGATCGTCTTTTCGGACAATTCACACATGATCAGTTGTTCTTCATGAACTTTGCTCAAGTTTGGTGTGAAACTCGTCGATCTGATGATGCGTTGTACACTCAAATTATGGTTGATCCACACTCTCCATCAATGTATCGTGTAGCCGGAACAATTCAAAATTTCCCTGCATTCCAAACCGCATTCAACTGTCCGTCAGGATCAAAAAGTGCACCAAAACCAGCCGATCGTTGTAATGTATGGGTACCGAATAAGTATCAGTGATTTCCCATAATTTATTATTATTTTTTTTTGAATTTTGTTAGATTTTAAAATAAAACTTTGAGAAAACAAATCACCTGTAGTTTATTGATAGAAATACTTGGTGTGATAAATTATGGTGTTCTTGATCAGCTTGCCGGTTTCCGACAACTAAAATATGCACAACTGAACAAATTCTGCAACATTGATTTTCGATTTACGGTATATCGACTGTCAATTTGTTTTTCGTTCAATATGACGAATCCTGCTTCTTTTACCAATCTGATCACCTCACTATACGGTAGTTCGATTGAGTTCTGGAACTTATTATTTCTCATAAGAGGGCCCTAAAAAACTTGATATAACCATCAGATTCAGAGTTTAAATGTATGTAAATGTGTTCCCAAATTTTTAGATTCCAAAAATGTGTGTTGGGTGGCCTTGTTGTGCGCTCAAAGTCGCTGAAGATCCGCGGACCCTCTTTCCTTTACTACTTCTTAGTTTCCATCTCATCTGGTGATGAGTTTGATATCAATTTTTTAAAGGTACAGGCATTTTAAATATGCGAAATCTCATCTCAGCGACTTTGAGTGCACAATTAGACCACAATACACATTTTTTCGGGGTATATCAATTTTTGAGGACGTCCTTCGATGTTTTTTTTAGCGTATTCGAAAATTCGATAGGATCTAAATGTTAATGGTCTCCAGAATTTCACAAATTTTACCTGGTAGGTTCTGAATAATTCCCGTGAACCTTTTTACGACGTTCTCATTTTTTTTTTCAAAATTTGGGTCGCACAAAGACTTTTCTCAAAAATTAGTAAGTCCCAATAGACAACTAACAGCTGGTGTATGATAAATAAATCAGAATATACCTCTTCTTTATCGTCTTCGAAATGATATGTGAGTGGGCCAACATTTATCCAAACTCCATTTGGTTCGAGGCACTTGAATATTTGATCTAAAAATAAAATCATTTATGTATGAGTGATAAAATATCCCAAAATGAAAAGAATTCTCGGATCGGGTCGGGCTCTAAAACAGAAAAAATGGAGGCCGAAAACGGATCTCTATTTGAAAAATTGAAGGATGAGATTCTCGGTATTCCCAATATGAAACAAACCTATATATTCTAGAACATTATGTGCTGTATCGATGAACCAAGCTGTCACAATAACGTCAAACGTCGAATTAGATGTTATCTCGATAAAATCGCCAGCACACATTGAAAATGAATTGGGTCTCGAAGATGGTTCTCCGACTGATTTTGCACATTTATCCGGAAATTGAATAGGTCGAAGTTGATCCTCATAACTCCAACTATTGCTTTTGTCAAAAATGAATGGATACAATGTGAATTGATTTTCCTGAAACTTTGAATGTGTTACTATTATATTTATATAGTTAACCTCTTTACATGCATTCAAAATGAAGCACGATGTGATAAGCATGAACATACTGAACTCATTTCCTTGTACAGTATATCCCTCATTTATCAAGTCATAGGCCATTCTTCCCAAACCACATCCAGGTACTAAAATGCGAACATTGTGCCGATTCGATTTATCATAAATCGAGTTGAGTTCTTCGATGATTGGTGTGAATGTGGCTTCTCTTTCGGGTAAACCATCTGTCGACCATTCTCGACAAATTTGTCTTATTGTACTCAACACTTTCGACATATATTCAGGTGTTGGGCGACGAAGTTGATGAATTCGAAGAGATTTCATCGCTTCTTCTCCGAACATTCCAGCACCATAGTTGACTATTGTTTTCAAAACACTGAAAAATTTTTCAAAATCGTAAAGTTTCTTTATTGATAGAACTACAATTTTTCACATTTTTTGTTGTTTTTTTTCAGTGACCATTTTCAGGTTGTTTAATAATAGAAATGAGACCGCCCCAAATAAGTATTGTGAGTACGAAAAATTAGAAAGAAACGTGAAACGTGACATGACCATGTACAGTACCATTTCTCTTACTTTTCTTATGTTGCTTCGACGAAAATGTACTGTATTTAGCCCTGCCTATTTGCCTTCCTAGGTCATATTGATTCTCTTCCAATGGTCTTATTTTCCAACTCTATAATATAAAAAATCCTGCGCAATGATTTCTGCTTTTTTTAAATTATGACCTGAATCTCAGTGAAAACTGAACAATAAATACAGGCTCACCTATAATTGTGCTCCATTCGTTGTGTTACATTTCTGATGTGCTCCTTATAGCTTTCGCCAATTCTGATTTGATGTTCGTTTGGAATTTTTCTGAGAAAAATATTATTTTTTGACATAAAAAGAAGCTGATGGGAGAAAACTTACCTCATCTGATTGATCATTTCCAATATTTTATCCCTTCCGTATTTTTGATAATAGAAAAATGCATTGACTACTTTTTCTGTTGCTTTCACTTCTTCGTCATCCATTTTCTAATAAATTGAGAGTTTGTCAAAAAAAGAAACACAATAACTATCACAGTAGTGTACTGAAACACTGATTTTCACACAAAAAGAAAATTTTAAAAGTATTTTAAAATTTCATTTCATTTCGTAGTCTATACATCAAAATCGAATTCGTCGAAACTATCATAATCCATGCTTAATTTTTTCTTTTTCTTTTCGGACGAAATCGACGAGGGTGATGGGGTTTTGGCGAGTATTGAACCATTCCACCTAGAACAATATATCGTTCAAGAAATGAAATCCCGGAAAAGTAAATGTTTAATTTTTCCAAACAAACTAACTTTTCTTGTGTCTCCCTCCATTTTGGTATCGGAACATTCACTTTGTTGACTTTTGGTGTATTATCTTTAACTGGACCCGCATCAAATGAATCATCATCATCGGAAATCACAATGCAATCTTGTTTTTTCATAGTTGTTTCTGGTTCTGTCACTATGTCCTGTTTTAAAGGCGCATCAAATGAATCTTCATCGTCCTCGAATGTGAAAGATGTGAGCTCTGAAAATTGATTGAGATCAACTTTATTGGCCTATTTTAATTATTTCTTTCGAAATCAGGCTTTTAAAAAGGGAAATTCCAATTGAAAATTTGATGCCGTTCTCAACATCATTCGATTCAGCACGTTTTTTTTCTTGATGGATTCCGAAATTTTCAGGTTACAAAATTGAGTTTGATTACGATTTCCAAATGCGCAAAGTCGGAAAAACGGGGCCCAGAAACATAAAACTGTGTGTGTGTCAGTGTGTTTGTGTGTCTCTGGGCCCCCTGTTTTACCGACTCTTTGCGCTTTTGAAAACTGTGCTCAAACTTTATTTCGTAACATCAAAATGTAGGAGTCTACATTAAAAAAACACGCTGAATCGAATGGTGTTGCGAACAACTTTCCCTCTTCAGACAAACTCACTTTTTGAAAAAACACTGTTTGATTTTTCAGTTTCCTTATTTTCCGCATTTGTCTTGCTTTTCAATGTGCTTTCTTCATTTGAACTGGCAAACAAATCTGGACTTCTAGTACATTCTGGAAAAAAGCAGATGTTTCAATTTAAAAAAATAGGTGTCATACCTTTTGAACTATTTTTTACATTTGTTTTTGGTGTTGTTGCAACAATTTCTTCAACAATAATATCGTCATCGAACGAGTCATACTATGAAAAAGAAACATTAAAACCGTGTATAATGTCTACTTAATGTCTACCTCATCTTCAATAGGAAGTAGTGCTTGAGCTCGTTCTCTTTCTTCAATTTCTTTCAGAGTTTTCTCACCAGGAAGTGGATCTTCTTCAGCCATTCGGATCAGTGAACTCGTATTCTGTTTCTGTTTGAGATTAGTTTCAAGATTATACCGTAATACATCAGATGGGGCCAGCTATCTGGTGGTATTATAAAAAAACACTTACAAGGGAATAGTGTTGGGACGATGTGGCGTTTCAGAATGACAATTTGTAATTTCATAGATTTCGACACGCTGAGAAAGATCCCGTTGTCAGAATTTGCGAAACTTCTCTGTGAAGCTCAAAATTTGGCTCCGAAGTTTGAGCAGAAAATTTAATTTTTCTCCTTCAAATTTGAACTTTTTATGGAATTGGAAGTACTCTGGGGTAATTTCATACGAGAATAAACGTTTCAACGTTCATTTTCACCGAAAAATTACTGAAAACACCAAGAAATGTAGCTTCAAAAAATACAATCAAGTTTGACCTACATTTTTATGAATGTTCACGTTTTTATTCAATTAATTTATTCTTGATCTAATGAGAAATTTTGGAAGCCTGAAAATTGATATTATCAGTAGAACTAAACGTTTTAATGAAAAAATATCAATTGGATGTTGTTCAGAATGGTGGATTACACCAAGTTGACCTATTAAGGTGTACCACGTCCTTCTTCAAAGCGATTTATATCAAGATTTAAAGATTTTCATTTTTCCCAAAAATCTCGATTTTGAGAGGAGTTTCGCAAAAACTGACAACGGGATCATTTTCAGCTTCCGAAACTCCATAAAATGACATACATTTCATCGAAAATCTCCAAATTTTCCTTACACCACTCCCTTGTAATTTTTTTTTGTGGAAAAAAAGTTAGAAGTTTTAAACATAGAAATGGAGCCTGCTATGATGTATTCTTACCGTTGATGTCGTAACATTTGGAGTCCCGAAGTTAGCGTCGAAAGAATCCTCTCCGTTTTCTCTCTCTTCTTCAATTCTGGTCATCTTGATTTTTTGAATACTTGTTGATTCTCCTTCAGGCACAGTTTGTCGGATTGGAGTAACAAATAGTTCCGCTCTCACTGAGCCAGATCCGACTTTCGGTGTCGATGTCATCATTTGAACATTTGGTGTTTTGAGAAAAGATGATTTCTGAGGATTTGGCGTTTCGACATCAGTTGTTTTTGCTTGTTTTGGAGTTTTTGTGACAATGAGAATGGGCGAATTAGAGCGACTATTCTCAACTTCGCCGGGTTCTTCTTTACTCGTTGATGGTTGAATTACATCAATCGATTTCCGTTTTCTTCCTTTGGTAGTACCATTATTACCACGAGATGTACTCAATGGTTTGATCATTTTAATATTTGTCATTTCTCGAACAGATTGAAACTGTAAGCAATTATTGAAACCGCGATCAACATAGAAATAAACTTTACCAATTGTGGATTTCTTCTAGTCAACATAGCTATATCATCCATGTTCACAGACTGTCTTGAAGCATGATTCGCGAGAGCCACAAGATCATTGACCCAGTCATCAACTACAGTATCCCAAACCAATGCCGATACTCTACTTATAACTTCATCGTCAAAATTCATATCGGATTGGCCGTTTCTTTCATTTATAGTCAGCAAAATATCATCCGATGTTTTCAGAACTCCATATTGAACTGCAGCCATCAACTCCTACAAATCAATTTGAATTACATGCAAGATTTAAATAAGACCAGGTTAATAATGTGAACACGAACTAATATAATATTTTTTGAACTTTTTTATAAATGCTCTTTAAATTTTAAAATACAAATAACGGGTAATTTTTCATCGAGATCTTCAATATTTGTAAACTCTTTTTCTAATGCCATATTCAATTTTTCCATATACACGAATTCGAACTGTTTCCAATTATTTTGAACGTATTCTTCGAAACATTTGAGACTTTCTTTTCGTCGCGGACTTGATATATAAACAATTCCCTGTTTGCGATCAAGATGAGTGAATATCGACTTCATAAATTGTTCGTGAAATTGTTTGAAAAACACACAATCCGCTGCAATTATTACGTCGAACTTCATTTCCAAGTCATCGATTCCCCATAAAAGATGTTCGACGGAAGCGTTTTCTAGCGATGTGTTCATCGTTTTGATTTTTCGTAGATTTTCAACACTTTCCAAGTTCCCATCCGTTATCACTACTTTACATTTTTTATGAATTTGTGCTGCCATGAATCCAGACAATCCCAAAAAACCAGCTCCAATCTCAAGAACTCTACGACATGCTGACAAATCGATTTTTTTGCACAAAATTAAATGTGCAGCAGCTTCGCTTCCGGGCCATATTCGAACATTTCCGGTATTATCGAATCCATTTACAAGTGTTTTTAGCGAGACACGCCGATTTGGAAATGGAGCGATTAGTATGAATTTGGAAGTACACACTGGACTTATTTCGATATGATTTTCCTTCGTTTTTACATTGACAAGTGTCACATCATCGAATTGATGTAAATGATTATTTCCTTGTATAACATTTCGAAGTCGAGAAGAGAACAAAGACCAGTTATATCGGGCACGTTTCGAACAATGCGATGTCAGCTAAATCATACCATATTTGGTATAAAATCTTGGTCAGTAAGCAGAAAAACTGTGAACGAAGCGAACATGTTATTGGAAGTGAATATAGGAAGAACTCAAGGTGGCAAAATTTTGTTTTATTCAAATTGGTAATTGGCGACAGAGAAAATTAGGTGAAAAAGAGAACGTGACCTCTTCCCATATTTTCATAAATTGTCAAAACAGACTTGGTAATGTTCTTACTGAATTTTTTTGTTTGAAATTAATTTTCAAAAAAACTGGTAGGGTACTCTACAATTTAGATTTAAAATTTAGACATTTTTTTATTGCTCAAAAATCATAGCGGTTTTCCGTTTCCTATTCTGATTTGAATTTTCTGACTAAAAACTCATGGATCGAAATTCGACGAATTCGGCCCAACTAAGACTTCACATACTTTGGCCAATTTCCGTTGGAAATTTAAAAAAAATGCGATTTTTCGACAGAATGAATTTCCGAATGCAAGTCGGGAAATTTTCGGGGAAAAAATGTAAATTTCCAAAACTAAATATGTAATCGTATTTAGTTTTGGAAAAACAAAACGATTACACAATGTGTTAGTAAAAACCATTCAAAAACTGCTCACCTTGTCATCGACAAAATCTTTTTCATCCGATGTGGTTCTTTTCATTGTGGTCGGTGGCGAAGCTTTTTTGTTTGCCGATCGCATCGGTTCCTTGAAAAGAAATCATATTTTTTCATTTAAAATGTAAAGTACTTACTTTAGGTCGCGCCAATTCCTCAGTGCCCATCTATAAAATTTTTTGTAGACATAGTTGTTTTTTTTCAAAAATTGAAATACTAATCAGATGCAAGAAATCAAGCATATTAAAATCAGACAGTTACGCAACGAAAAAAAAAAACAATTTATAACAGGCTAGCAAAAATCAACAATTTTTACATTAATCGGGAATCAGTATAAACTAACCGGTGAGTCCAAAATCGGTTAAAGTTTTTTCTGTTTGTTTTCTCGCACATCCGTCCCGTATTATTTTATACTCTCCACGAACCGACAAATCAACAATTGTACTTCCTTCAGACGATGGTACAGTAATCGGACCTCCTAAAATGAACAATTTTTTTTGGTGAAAATTCGAACACACTCTTCATAGAGTTCTGTGTGGAGTTGATAGTTTTTTAAACTTTGAGTTGTAAAATCCCGAAAAATGTTGTTTTTTTTTTCATCTAGTTTCAGTATCAGAATGTTTTTCCGATTCTGAAACTCTGTCCTATGCGCACGGAATATAAAATATTGGAACATGGCATGACTTACCATCCAAAACTAAATCGATAGAAGGTATAAGATCTTCAAAGTCTTCAACACATGTGGGATTAAAAGGTGAACCGCTAACATTGGCAGATGTTTGTGCAAGTGGTTGACCAACTTTTCTGAAACGTGTATGTTTTATTGGAATCGGGTGTATCTCTAATACCTGCAAATTGCTAAGACAATCGGTGCGTTTGGAACTCGACATCCAACATTTACAACGGTTGGATTGAATTCTTCAGGTAATGTTGGTAATCGTTCAAAAACAAGAGTAATAGGTCCAGGTAACAGACGATTCGCCAACTCATTGCTGATGGTCTGTTTGGCTACTAATGGAACCGATTGCGGGGACGGTAGAAATATTCCCAGTGGTTTTTCGTGTGGTCGTTTTTTCAACGCATATAGTCGCTCGGAGTACGGTAAAAGTGTTGAAATACCATAAAGAGTGTCAGTCGGTAATGCAACAATACCTGAACTAGATAAGGTTGATGGATTTCTGAAGTAAGTTGATAGAACGTTACTCTCTCGAAATTTCGTTAAAGGTGGAATGCGATGTATCCGAGAAAGGCAGTGTGCAATATCGCGTCATATATAGTGTAGTGAAAATGTGTGCGTTTTTTCAAAAAAATTTTAATTTCTAATGGTTCAATGGAGCGCACATGATCGATTCCGGTAGATGCGCTAGTTTGTTTGTTTTTTCTTTTTTTCTGCCGCCGTATCAAATTTTTTGCGTTTTTTTGCTTTCCGCATCATTTTTGAGGAGCAAACCAACTATATTATGAACGAAACTTGCAATTTCCTCGCAGTCCACCTTTTAATCACAATTTCATTTTCTACAAATGATTTTGTTTTCATTCCAATTCGCCAGTATAAATATTTTCCGTCTCGATTTGATACACTTATACTAATGGGGTTATTCAGTTAATAAAATGTATGTTAAAGAAACAGAAAAACAATTGAAGAAAGAAATGCAGTTGATGTCGAATTATGTCGAAAAATTACAGTAATTGATCTATTTTTAACGCTTCATAAAACAAAGAACGAGAAAAAAATCTCATCGTGACGAGACCCAAACATAAAAACTACATGTTTCTTCGAATTTGTTTTTTTTTCTTGTTTTCCTGTATTTAAGAGGGGTTTCGAACAAAAAAACTACTTTTTCGGGAGAAAGTTGACAAATATTAAATTACGGACTTCATCAGTTTTTGAACGTGTCGAAAAATAGGTGAAGTACTGTAATTTTTCGACATATTTTGACATCAACTGCGTTGCGTTTTTATTTATTCTCTGTTTTTTAACAAACATTTTATTAACTGAATAAACCTATAGTGTTTTGAGATATTTCGTATTTTTGTGTGCGGAGCGAGATGAACATGAGGCGGGCTGCGGGCAGTCCAGACGACACCCCTGGATGTGGCCTCAAATGAAGAAACATAGTTTGAAAATGAGAAGAGGTAGCGAAAATTGTGCCGTTTTTTTTTTTTGAACTTCCGGAGGCTTAAAATCAAGCTGCTGAAGTATTCACACAGTGTTAGTGTATCTATTCACTAATTTTCTTACTGAATGCGTTTTTTTCGAAATTAAATGAAAAATCACCTCCTTTCAACAAAACTGCGGCGGCTGCTTCTGCGGCTTCTTCGATAGTATCGGCAGACAGTCGTAGAACTCTTGCTACCGAGGCCAAGGAAGCTGTTGGCATTCTGAACATCTATTTATCAATTAAAGTCATAAATCGAGATATTTCAAGGTATTCATAACCGCTTTGAATTTAAACGACAGTACAAGAAAACATGAGTTTATATAACAATGTTCACTTTTTTCCTTCAACCATAATCACATGATAGCCGAATTTTGTTTTGACAGGTGGATCTGTATAGACAGGTTTATCACAGGTACTGTTGGAAAGAGCAAACGCGGCATCTTGAAATGGTCCGACCATACTTCCCCGTGTCATCCATCCGAGATCTCCACCACTTCTCGCTTTATCTTCACTGTATTGAGCGGCAACTTCATTGAATTTAAGACCAGACTTTAACTTTTCGATAGCTTCCAAAGCTTTACCCTGAAATAATATCATGTTTAATTTTTCCCCACATATTCATGTTTTCAACAAACCTGTTTTTCACACAGAATATGTCGAACTTTGACTGCCGTTCCACCTTTCGCTTCTTTCTTGGCTCCGCCCTCTTCCTTCGCTCCGCCTCCTTTCGCGTTCTTTTTTGGGGGCATTCTATGTATAAAATGTTTTGACTTTCAACAGATAACTTTCAAGTATTAGCAAGTGTTATCGATTACACTTTGACTGAAATAATTGCCCTCTCAATAGAGAATTTCTTATTAAAAATTGAATTCAATCTACAACAACAATCAGAAAACAAAACAAAACGATCATCGACCTCTTCCTCCTCGCCCTCTTCCGCGACCCCGACCTCGACCTCGTCCTCTTCCACCTGAAAATGAGATCACCGTTCTATGTTTTTATTTCTGAATTTAGAGGTACCTCTTCCAGACGAAACGCTTTTTAATCTAGCTTCCTCGCTCAAATATGCATGACTCAAATTAACACTTTCCGGATATTTTTCTTTGGCATCACAGAATATGCATCCTTCATAAGTGCTTTGTCCACCTATCAGATTTTTTCCTGTAGCCTGAATATTTTTTTAGTGTTTGAAAAATGTGAGACTGAAAAATGCGTGTTTTTTTCAAGAGAAAAATAACTGACCTTATAGCTAACTTTGACTAGCTGAGATCCACAATCATCGCAAGACTTTTCTGTATTAATTTTGACTTTGGTGGCACCATCGAAAATTCCAACAGTTGAGGGGCATTTATTACAAGTTAACCTCCATTTAGGATGTGATTGGGGGTCCAAGAGAAGAACACCTCCACAGTTCTGCAGGCAAGCACAAACTCCAATCGAACTAAAAAAAATTGTTTCGATTCGAACTGAAAAAAAGTCCAAAAAACTCACTTCATTGAATTAGGACAAGATGGATGAGGACAAACATCACATCCTCCAGCCTGTGGCATTTTTTCGAACGGAGGATTGTTGTAGCAAAACGGACAAAGTGTGAAACTTCGGGCCAATTTTCCTCCAGCTCCTTGCCAATACACTAAATCGAAGTCGTCTAATGGACATTTGTGATCTCCAATTACACGAAGAACTCCATCTTTGAAATTAGGCACCGAATAAGTATCCTGACATGTTGGGCAAAAAAGTCGCTGCGGCTTTGTTTGAACTAATTTCATATATCGCCGACATTTTCCACATTTGCTGAACGGTTTACCAGAATCGGATAGTGTTGTGAACGATGCTTCGAACAGTGTATCGACCAGAGGAACGTTTTTGACAAAATATTGAAATTTGATTTCAAACATTTTCAGCGCGTGATTTTTGACCTGAAGTGATACACTTGGTTGCGATATTCAGTAGAAAATCACAAATCGGGTCAAACTTGATAAAAGGTTCGGCCCTAAATATATATTCTCGGAAAAAGTTCACAAGTCGAAACATAAATAACGCGGGTTCAAAAAAGGTTGTTTTTTTAAATCCAATTTTTGAGGCTGTTAGTTTTTTTTCTGAAAAATCGATTTTTCAAGTTAAAAAGTGCAAATACTTATTTTCAGACTTTTCTCTGTGATTTTTCAAACAAAAAATTTTGAAAAGGTATGAGCGGGACCGAATTAATGAATCCAGTTTATGAAATTTCAGAGTATCAGAGTAGCAACCCACTTCGTAATAATCAGCTTTTCCACTAGCAACTAAGTTCAACTGTGTTTCAACTTCGGCCCGCATCGTTGGTAACACTAAATCCGGATCAACTCTCCAATATCCTCGAACTAAGCATTGTCCTAATCTAGTCGGAACCAATCGACGTCCGCTTTCCACAGTAACATAATTCCGTTGTGTTATGGTATTTATATGAACTGGAATTGATGCATCTGTTCCAATTCCGTGTTTCTCCATCAATGAAATGAGCTCAGATTCGGTCAGATAGCCAGGCGGAGAAGTTTCTCGAGCCGACAGATCAGCATCTCTAGAAAAACAACTTGAAAGAGTTGAAATTTCTGACATGAAAATATTGAAATTTTCTAATGGTTTCAGAAAAATGTGAAAACTTAAAGACACACACAAACGGTGTTTGCGGCCGCCAATCTTCCTGAGAACGAATTCAAAAACAGTTTTTTTCTTCTTTTTTTTAACCTCACAAAGTACTTTTTTCAACTTTTGAATTTCACACATCGAAAGTTGAAGTCTTCAATATTGAAATTTTGATAAAAACGAGATTAATTTCTGAGTGACCAGGAGTCTTTAAAGATAAACACTAACTTCAAGTTGAGAATAGCCCCTTTTTGCATGATTGCTTGTGGTATTTTCGATTCTTCATCAACTGCCATCCAAGTCATCACTGATGTAAAACCAGCATCAATCATCTGTTTTCCTTGAACTGTGAACGTTTCTTCTCCACATTTCATTCTGAAATTTGAGTTTTAAAAACTTAAAAGCTAAAATGGAACTGACTTCACAGTTGTAATTTCGTAAATACACGGTTTCATAAGAGTTGCAATGAAATGTTGAGCTACATAATCGTAAATTCTGGCCATATCTCCCGATAACTGTCCATTATTTGGTTTCATTGGAGTGATCGGTGGATGGTCCCCTTTATCGACACCACTTTTCGGTTTTTTCACACCTTCACTCAATACCTGACTGACAACATCGCCCCATTTTCGATTTCCTTGTTGTGTTTTCAGTGTTCCGACTAGGTCAAAACTCGACGGATAGGCGGTTGTTTCAGTTCGTGGATACGAAATATACCCTTGTGTATAAAGTGATTCAGCAACATGCATAGTCGTTGCAGGACTCAAACCGAGTGAACTACTAGCAATTCTCATCAGCTCAACCGTGTTCAATGCGCATGGTTTTTCTTTTCTTCCTTCTTTCTTACTGATATCAATCACTTCTGCAGTTTTAGTTGCTTTTATACGATCTAAAAAGAACTTGGCCACTTCTACATCGAACATTCTTCCTCTACACCATTCTGGTTGGATGGTTGGCGAATCTCTGGTTATCCACGATGTTTTCAAAATCCAAAATTGTTCCGGTTTGAACTGAACAATTTGATCATGTCGAGTAACACAGAATCCAAGAGTAGGAGTTTGACAGGGACCATAAGAAATAACACTACTATCCAAATCTCCGTATTTTCCTTGAAAGAACTTTGTTTGAAATCGTGTGAAAGAGCAACCAACTCTAAGATCTAGTTCTTGTCTAGCATCCACCTAAAACTTTCTTTAGAAAAACAAACAACCAAACTAACTAACCGATAGCGACATATTTTTATCCGGTCTTCCTAGATTTTTCATTGCCGCTTTGATGTCTTTTTCTGAAATTGCAGAAAAATGCGCTCGATAAACTTTATCCATATAATTTGTATCATTTCGGAACATTGCGTTTTTCACAGCATCTATTACCTGAAAAACGAGCTAATGTTTCGAATCTACGAATAAAAATATCACCTCAAAGCAAATATTTTCTCCTTCTTTGTCGCAATCTAACCACAACACCAAGTAATCCGCATTTTTTGCTTCAGATGCAAGAAACTATAAAACTATTTGCTGTTATGAAAAAATCTCGATTCAACTTCTGACCTACATCATTCATTTTCATTTTTGAATTAGCTTCAATCTTGTTGGTTGGAGCTGAATACAGTTCTGATGGATCGACTCTTTCCCAGTTGTTGTATTTTATTGGGAAATCGAGAGACATCACATGTCCGCAAGTACTAGTAACTTTAAATCGAGCATTTTGACCGTTGAATTTCCCGTTATATTCACTGATTGAACAAACATTGTTGAAACCTGTAAAAAAGTCATATCAGGAAACAAGTTATCTAAAAACTGAAAATACCTTTTCTTTTGGTCGCCTGTCCATCTGATAACAGCTTCGCGATTGAGTCCGCCAACATTGGCTTTTCAGCCACCATAAGTACAGTAATCCCCATTAGATCTCAGAACCTGGGTTTGTTTTTGAACCTGGACAAATCAATGTATAATACAGAGGCATTCAACTCTTACAACACTTTGATTTAATGAAATTAAAGAACGTTTTACTCCAATAAACAGATCAATTGCACAACAAAATGCATTAGAGGGAAGGATCAAGTTAAAGCAAGAAAACGAGGGAACAAGGTGTAATTAAAGCATGTTGGTCGATGTTTATTACAAAATTATGGCAAGACTAAATTTGGAAGAAAAAAGACTAAACTGGAAGTAGAAAGTTGAAAAGAGAAAAAAAACTATTCACATTTCGTATTAAACTATTATTATGATAAGGTATAACCGAGAAAAATAATCATGACAATGTATGCGAATTCAGAGCATTATGGCTCGAGGTCGATGGATGACTCACTTTAATTTGTTGAATTTGATTTTGCAAATTTCGCATATGTGTTGAAGAAGTTCCAGTATTTGAAACACTTGATGATGATGCAGCTCCATCGGAAGTACAACCAGCAAGACTCATTGATCGACGAGCTGGAGGTTGGAATTTTTGCATTTGTTGTCGTACATAGGCAGCTGAAAATTATACAATTAAACGTATTTTTCAAAATGATTGGAAGCGCCAAGAATGGCCAAAAAAAAAATACCAAAATTTGCGAAAATCAGTTTATGGGAAACAATACAATTTGTTTTTGGAGCGTGTTTGATCTTACCTGCTTGATCCAAAATCTCCTGGCTCACATGTTGTCTCAAGAAATTTGTCTCATACTGCGACTCTCTCATTTGGTATTCCAAGTCGGTAATCGTATTTTTCAATGTGTCGACTTCTTCTCTGACTGCATATGTCAAATGAGTTTTTACCAACTCCATAGCTTGTTCAATCTTATTGTCTATCGGCATCGCGCTTACTTCGGTCACCGTTGCCGGTGCACTTGTTAGATTTGGGGCCGAAACAACTGTATTTGGTACTGTAGCTGTGAACACGGGAGGTTCGATAGGAGATCTTTGTAGTGTCTCTTTTGGTGTTCCATAAGGTGTGGAATGAGGGGCGATAGGTGTTGAACTGGCTATAGGAATACCAGCTGTATCAAGACTACTTACACTGCTTGCGATTTCACGTTTCGAAGCGATAATTTCAGTATCAAGAGCCTGAAAATGAAGACAGTTTGACATTAGAAAACGGGCGATTCCGGTTTTTTAAACTTTTCAAATTTTCGCACACGAGATGTTTCAAATTAGAATACTAAAATAACCCGAAACTTACTTCTTTTTTATCGACCATTGAGGAAATTGTGATGGAAACTCCTTCCGATCCTTCGAACTGGCTCGTTTTTGATTCACTTCCAGCTAAATGCACCGTTCTTATTTCAATATCTTCTGTTTCTTCTGACTCTCTTCTTTTTGGCGGCTGGAATTATACACTAACTACTTGAAACATTGAAATAAAAAAACCACATACACAAAGATCGAAAACACCATCGATATCACACTGGTTAGTGATTGTGAAATGTGCACAACTGACAACACTTTTAGTTCGTTCTGTTTCCATGCTCGAATCCTAATTAAAACAATCACAAAACAAAAGAAGAAAAAAATATCATGCAACTCAAAACAGTTAAATTCACCTGAACTGGTTGAACATGGAATACACGAGGTTTTTGTGGTGGAAGAGTCGCCGAATACGATGAAGTTGTTGCGTCAATATTAGCAAACTGGCTATTTTCCGGAGGATGCTGAAGAGCTCCATTTTCATGAGAAAATTTTCGAGTTGGTTGTGCTATTGACGAGTCTTTCACCGCTTGGATCTGAAATGAGAAGAAAAGATAAAAGAAACTGAATAGTTGATAAACAAACTTGGAAAGTTTTGGGTTTAGAAACTGACGGTGTGGCTGTACTGGGAGCATTGTTAGAGAAGTCTTCAGAGATTAGCGACTTTGAAGCTTAAAATAAAATATGGATTAATTTTTCTGCACATAAACCCAAGCTTTAAACGACAAAAAACCGAATTTTTTTGTGATAACCTACCTATCATAGAATCACTTATTGATGCTGGTGGCGTATTCATCGGTGTCGGGGGGACCATATTGGTTTTTTGCTGTTGAAGCTTCAAGTCTTTCTCGAAATCATCGATGGATATTTCATGAAGTGTTGTGTATGTTGCATCTTTCACATCTTTCTCAGGTGTGAGAGAGCCAGAAACTTTGCGAACAATTGTAACTCCTTTTTTTCGAGTTATCAACACGTTCTCAACCGGTTCTTCAACACTATCTGAATTTTAAACAAAAACCTCAATTATAATTTTTTTTAATTTTACCTCTTGTGTTGTTCTCAATCGAAGTGACTTGGATGGTGTCCGACACAATCGATTTCACGAATTTACGAGTTACAGTTATTCTGAATGAATAAAATTTTATTGATTCTCTCAAAGTTGAAACACTACTCACTTATTGGGATTTGGTTTGTCTTCTTTTCCACTTTTATCAAATTCCAAAAGTTCCGCATATGGTTTCACCGTATCTCTACACTTCCAACGACCCCTGAAAAAATTTGGATTTTCAAGTATCTCAAACTTTTACAATACCTAGTAAATTCTCCAGGAACTGGAACGAACTGAAATCTTGATGGTTTGGGCTGTGGAGCATCTACGGGAATCGAGGATTCGCCCATCGTATCTGTAAATGAAGTGTTATTTGGAAAACAATGGTAAAACTAAGATATTGAAGAGCTTTCAGAACTCTATAAATGAGAAAATATGAGAGAAAATAAATAAATAAATTTCATCAAAATAACAATAACAACAGATTTTTCAACAGATTAAACAATCCAACAACATCATCTAAACTTAACGGGAGTTTCATATTTTGGTGGCCAATCCAGATCAACCTTTTCGACGTCCAGTTCAAGAATGTCAACTTCTCCGTGTTCAACACCTAGTAGCTCTGAAAGTGATGGACGTGTTCGACCGAAATCTCCATGAACAAATTCTTTAATGTAGGTTCCAGCTTGAGTCTCGAGTCTGAAAACAAGTTTTAAAAAAGATTGAACTTCGTTTAGTAATGGGCATATTCACAAGAAAAAAAATAATGTAAAAAAATAATAAAAAACAAAAATTGGTTATTCACCTCATTTGTGTGTAAAAGTATGTCGAAAAACGTCGAAAAAAGTCGAGAAACCTCGAAAAAAGGAGGGTTTTTCGACATTAGGTGAATAAACTGTTTGTGTTTTTTATTGTTTTTTTACATTATTTTTTTTTCTTGTGAATAAGCCCATAATGAGTTTTACCTGACGAGAAAATGGTGACTATCAAGAATCATGAACTCCATCGAATAAATACTTCTAGGTCGGTCTAACAACGATCTTCTTTTCAGTACTCGGATAGGTGTTTTTTGAATTATCTATGAAAGAAGTTCGATGTAATAGTTATTTGAAAAATATGGATAACCAAATTTTCACATTTTTATGAAATGCGGCCATGATGTTCTTCACTAACCTCTAATGGGATTTTTTTGCATGCCTTTGTGAATGACTCGCTTGAAATCGGTAAAATGCTATAACAATGCGCCGTATATTGTTTTCGTTTCTCTGAAATGAAAGTTGGAACAAATTGGTTGTGGTGAGTTTAGTTACCATCTTCATCTTGATTCAATTTCTCTGCAGCTTCTCTTGACACTCTTGTCAGAAATTTCACTTGAACATCTTTACTATTATTGATTTTTTGTTGGACTTCCGATAAAGTTTCAATATAATTAACACTGAAAAAAATATTCATTAATATGAAAACAAACGTATATTTCATCACACTGAACAACTTTTTTTTCAATATTTTGAAATTTAACAAACCCTATAATGATCAAAAACAAAAACATGTTACCCATCCATTCTCTCACTTTTTTTATTGTTAGGTGATAAGAGATGAGGTTTATTATGACTCACCCTCGAACAGGTTTAGTTATCCTACAATTTTTCAATTCCACTAAAAACGGTCGACCATCTCCGAGCATTCTAACATCAATATCTTCTCTTCCCGATGTTATAAATCGACTATCGCTAGCTCCGAATTCTTTTTTCAATACATCACACACTTTTTCAGACACCGAATTACCGGGTTCTCTCGGTGCATCTTTTTCTTCGCTCCATGGAGATTGAGGCAAACATCTCGAAAATTTACAATATCGTCCGGCTATGAAAACTGGGTCTCTTTCAAAATCCAATCGAAATGTGCACTTTCGTGTGGGCGATTGGAACACGTATTTTCTGTAAAAAAATAACTTTTTTATTATCGTAAAACGGAAACTTACTTGGCAACTAGTTCATTTATTCTGCTTGTAACGCATTGTAATTGTTGTTTAGAGCATTCTTTTGGTTCCTCTTAATAAAAAATTACAGAACTTTATAACTTTATTCACAACTCACCCTTATCGAATCGGTTTCTTTTCGTTCTTCGGAAATCATTTGGAAACTCGCGTTTCAAAAATTCTAAATCCCTAAAGTTGAATTCTTCTTGTTCGAACGTAATCATCAGTTGTAAATCAGAACACAGAGTTGGTCGTTTTCCAGAGTACTTTAATAGTTTTTTGTCGTAGATAATCATTTTTTATCAACTAACCGACTGTAACTTTTTTATATACGCATCAATATTCCTGACTTTGAATGGCACATCGCGGATCGTTCCATTGAAATCCGGGCGTAATCGACTCACAAGAATTTCCCGCAATGTCTGAGCAATTGGTAAATTGAGAGCAAGAATGAAACTTGGAGAATCATACGGCAACTTTTCGAGAGCTTCTTGAACTTTCTCTCCAACTTCATCAATCATTTCTTTATCGAGAATTCCAAAGCATAACATGCATTCGTAACTCTTTTCGCACTGTTGCACGTTTTCCGAATTTTCGCCAGATATTTGTCGTATGCACAATGCACATAGACTTAAGCCTACCCGTTCGGACATTACCTATAAAACTTATGGTTGATTGGACACAGACAGTTGAAATTTCCCATAAAATTGCCACAATCGTGCGTTCAATGCGCGAAAAAAATCAGAAATTTAATGTGTGTATTTTGTCGTCGCGGTGTTTACACCGATTTTTAGCGCGAACTTTCAAACGGGTTTTTCGTTTTAATGTAAAAAAGTTAACAATTTTTAAAAGGTTAACTATTGTTTCTCTCTCACGAATCCATTTTTTAAAGCTTGTAATGACCGAACGAGAACATGGCGGAATTGCTGATAAAGCGCTGCAATTAGTTCTCGAAATAAAACGTAATCCGGATGTTTTACCACCTTATAATGTGAGTTGAATTTAAAGAAAATGTTGTCGTAACGATATAAATCCAGGCAGAAGTGGTGCGATCATGTGTACACAAAATTGATGAATTGTACAGATTGAATGCTGAAATTGTGTAAGAAGTTTTCACGATCACAAGTTTAAATAATTCCAAAATAAAAATTATTTCAGAGCCGACATGCGAGCCGGAAAAGAAAATGATCATTCACTTCTGCAACCAAGAATTGTAGCTATGTATCATATAAGAGTGAGAAAATTCATTATTCAAGTTAAAAACTAATTATATTCAACGTTTTTAGAGATGTCTTTGTGCTTATATAAATGCGAGAAAAGATAGAATACGATCGTTTCGGTGGAAATATGGAGGAGCGCTTCCTGCATCAATCCGTGTAAGTTTTTTTCAAATGTAAACTTATGGAAGTATTCAGTTGACAAAAGTGTATTTTTGAAACTTAAAAATATACTTTAAAAATCTTTTCTCTCTTTTTTCCACAAACTTCAAAACACCAAAAATAGAGTTTTATGCGATGTGCAACGTAGAAAAAAATGCAAAAAGTTTGAAAAAAAAACTGTGCAACGTGACCTTATTTTTTCCAAAAAATTGCACTTTTTTCGTTGAAAAAAACGTGAAAAATGAATAGAAATGAAAAAAGATCAAAAAGCTATAAAAAAAGTTGCTAATTTTTTGGAAAAAATTAGGTCACGTTGCACAGTTTTTTTTGCATTTTTTTCTACTTTACACATCACATTGAGACATTCTCAAAAAAATCAACAGTCTGAAGTGTTGTCAATCCAGTCACATCTCTCCGTAGCGAAACTTTTAGATTTCCAAAAATGTCAAAATTTTCAAAAAAAAATAATTTTCGTGACCTTTTCTCTGTTTTGACACACTCATGGGACTATTCAGATCTTTTCTCCACGTGGAGAAAAGCGGAGAAAGCCTATCCAGAAACTGGTGGAGAAATTCATATCTGCTCAAATTGGCAAAATTTTTTCTCGAAATTTGTTGGTATATTTCAGATGTTGCTAAATATAGGTTTTGGTACACCTTTTATCGTATGGGACTGTTGCAATTAATTTCTCCACCTATAATTTCTCCGCTTTTCTCCACGTGGAGAAAAGCGGAAAAATAGTTCTGGATAGCCGCATCAGTAACTCGTTGCGTAGCTCCACGTGCGAAACTACGGAAATTTCAGCAAACGGGAAAGAGTCGAGGACACCAGTGTAGCTCCGCACAACTCTCGAGTTTTGCGGAGCTCCCCTGTAGTTCCACACATTTTACGCATTTTGTGAGACATAATGGGGAAGACATTTTTGCGTAGCTACACAGTGGTTCTAGGCGTAGCTACACTGTTGCCCTCGCATGGTATCGGAGTTTCGCCCGTGAAGCTACGCAGCGAGTTACTGAGCATATCGAGATCAACCATTAACCGTTGGGCCCCTCTCGCCCAAGCATGCTTGGGCACTGCAATAAACGGTCTCAGCGGTAAAAGTTAGCCAAGCACAAGTCAGTGCCTGCTTGGCCCAATATGGGTCACGAAATGAAACAAGTTAAACATTTTTTTGGGCAGGCTATGTCCGTTCATCAACTTTTTAAAACGGGCGGGCCGGTCAAACGACACCCCTGAGATCAACTAAAAGGCTATTTGATTTTTCAAGAAATAACTTATTTCCACAGACTATCCACGTCAAAGTTAAAGGTTTTATTTTACAGAATGCATTATGTGAAGCTGAGATAGATTTTTTCAATGAATATTCAACGACATTGGCAAGATTTCAAGGAAGTTTGGGAGATATGGGTGTCAATTTATTACTGAATACTGAACCACCAAAAACATTGTTTGTTCAAGTTCGAGCACTCGAAAATTATGGAGAATTCGAAACATCTGATGGAACACTGGTGCTTCTAACAAAAGACAGTCTTGTGAGTTTACTGTTTTAAAGGAAGAAAATCCAATTAAAAATTCGTTTTCAACACCATTCGATTCAGCACCGCCGGCCCGGTCCGTTTTGAACGGCTTCGAAGAAGAAGTTGCACGAACTAGTATACTAAACTTTTTCTTCAAAAGTCCTTCGAGCATTGTACTATATTTTGAATGTTGTGAATTATAATATATGCTCGAAGAAGTTTTGAAGAAAAAATATATTACTCGACAAAAAAAGTTACTATACATGGTCCCCAAATTTAGAAATTTTTTCCAAGACTTGAGCAAAATTCCCTTGGGACTATATCGAAGAGAGCCTGAGCCGGACCTGAGCGGCCTGAAAGCCAGTTTTTCGGAGTTCTGAACTCTACAAAATCACTGGCATCCTTTCGAGAGAAATATTTTTTGTCAAAAACTGAACGATCTAATCATATTTTTCACGTGACATTATCTAATTTTCAGCACTTTCTACCACGTCAAGATTGTGAGATGTTAATAAGACAAGGAGTTTTAGAGGTCGCCCATTGAGTTATATACATATTTTTCTCACCATTTACACTAAATAAAAATTTTTATATTCAGATGTTTCCAATTTTCCATTACAAAAAAAAACAAAGCAAAACATGTGGTGGTTTCAAACTTTTTCATGAAGTTCTCTCTTTTTTGATTTTTTCTCTTTTTTTCAAATATATTTATTATCAGATTATAAAATTTTGTTGTTTTATTCGAAAAGAATGGGAGGAGTCGAACAAACCACTTTTTTTTCAAAAATTGTTCTCTCCCGTTTTATCGGAATTAGTTCAAACGGATTTACAGATCAACATGAAAGTATACTTTATTTTTATGGTACTAGGAGTAGTTCGATGTGGAGAAAATGATATGGAACTAGTATTAGTGCATGCGGTAAGTACTAGGGTACACATACATTTAGCTAACAAGGAGGTAAATCTTGTCCCCATTTCAACTTTTGACGATATGACTTGTCAGGGAAATTCTAGCTGAGTTAGAGCTGCGCAGCCCATTTTCTCTAGCTCATCAGCCATATTTCAGCCTAGCCGTTTTTTGCTCCGCTAATCAGCCGCTGATCAACCATTTCTACGCCGAGTCTCGCGAAATTTTCGCCACGGTTTTCCTGAGATTTGGCAAGGTTACTAAACCGAACATCCTAATCATAAACGTGTCAATAACTTTTTTCCTCCGAGTCTTTGAGAAAAAAATTTAAATCAATGAAAAACATCTCTTGCAAAAAATATGAAATATTGAATTATTAAAAACGTGAACTTTCTATCTGTTTTAGTTGTGATAAAACCACTGAAATTATGAACTATTCATCAAACTTCTCAAAGAAAAAAGTTAAAAGTAGAGCGTTGATCAGCATGTCCGATTTAGTCAGCATAAAAAATCTCGCCAAACATTTTAAAATGAAAAAACCATTTCTGAGTGACAGGTTGTCTTTATTTTCGAACCAAAACTTTCTGAACAATCTAAAATTTTTACGAAAGATACCTTCTGATGTCGATCCAAGCAGAGGTGAAATAGCTCGGAAGCCAAAAAGTATGGACCGAAAATGAGGGGCCGGGCGTTTTCGTTTTTTGGCCCATCAAAACATGGCCGATGTGGCCAGACTTTGAAAAAACAAAAATACATTTTCGTGTTTACTGTGAATATTTGCTTCTTCTGTGATTTTTTATCGTTCTCTAGTGTTCACAGTTCATGCCAAAATAATATTATGTATATTCGAAACACTCTGATTTTATGATCAAAAGTGGAGTTCAAATGTTTCCATTTTTGTGTGTCGAACGTGAGAAACGACCAGTCTACACACAAGCAGCATGTTCAATTTTATGAGTTCGTAAACAAAAAAAAACAAATAAAAATCATAAAACTACAGTACCTGACATTGAAAAGTGAAAGTGGAATGACAGTAACGAGTCAAACTACTCACGAGAAAACAAAAGTTCAATAACAGGAATGTTCCGGGGCCGGTCCTGAAGGACCTCGAAGAAGACTCATTGGATTGTAGGCACAGAACAGAACAGGTCATTTCAATTTATTTGTGGACATAACGAAAATCACGTTCTTTTTTTGGATACGAATAGAAACGTTAACTGTTTTTCAGGCCAAAGGGTCAAACAGAGCCGACCCTCACGAACGTGCCTGTTTAACAGTACACTCAGGGCTGCCGGACTGGGGGTATAGTGGGCTCCATATAGAAAACTAGAAAAAAGCCCAACCCGGCCCACTACAAAAAATACAGGAAAACATGGGGTGGACTGGATTATCCCACCGGGGACCCACCCCATTCCGACAGCCCTGAGTAGGAATGATCGAGGATGTGCCCCGCTGGAATTTGATGGGACCCAGTGCAAAATGTAGTACCTCCATGGGTTAGAAACCCCAGGACAACATGTAGAATACGACCCCACCGTATTTCATGACCCCCCAGCGAATTACACGACCCCATAAATGTATTTCGAGACCCCATTTCCATTAGGGTGGGGTTTTGAAATACATGGGGGTCTTGATGTAAAGTGGGGTCATGAAATACTTGGTGGGGTCATAAAATACATTGATGGGGTCGTGAAGTAACTGGCTTACAAGAGTGTGGGGTCGTATTCTACATGACCCGGACAAGATGTAGAAGACGACCCCACGTGAAGTATTTCAACACCCCACAATAGAAGTGTATTTAATGACCCCAAAAGTGTAGAACACGACCCCAAAAATGTAGAACATGACCCCAACAATTTTGGGGTCTTGAAATACATGGTATGGGGTCGTGTAATACATTTCTATCGCGGGGTCTTCTGATACGTTTTGTGGGGTCGTGTTGTACGTTTTGCCCGAAACCCCATAGCGGGAATAAGAAAACTTTTCCCTAGTTTCGGAGAAATCGGGGGTCGAAAATGTTTCGAGAAAAAAAAAGTAAGTCAATTTAAAAAAAGCGAATCTCGGTTAATTTTTGAGCACAATTCTCGGTCAAAAAAGCAATTTTGAAGCTCAATAGTTGTAGTATTTGAACAGGGCTGCCGGAGGGGGGGGGGGGGGGGGGGTTAGAGTGGGCCCCCATATAGGAAACTAGAAAAAAGCCCAGCCCACCCCATCCCACTACAGAAAAATACAGGAAAACGTGGGGTGGGCTGGATTATCCCACCTGGGAACAATTTGTTTCTTTGTTTCTCTACCGTCTCTGACCTATTGGGCATCTCTCGTTTTCTTCTTTTTTCATTTCTAGTTTTTCTTCACCTTTTATGAAAAACAAAGCCCACCTGGGCCTCCATGGAATATTCTACTTTTTAATGGGAAATACAAAGTGGGCTTTTTAGCCCACTTTTCCCGCTTACAGGTGGGCTGCCCACCTGGAACCCACTCCATTCCGACAGCCCTGTATTTGAAAAAAAATATCACATAAAGAACAAAAAAATTTTCCACTTCCAAAACTGCAAAAATCCAAAAAAAAAAATTTTTCGAAGTTCGTTTCAGTGTGATACAATGTCGGGGCATAAACGGGACCTATTTTATCGTTTTCTACGTCAAAAAATAGGTCAAATGACATGTTAAAAAATAGGGGGTACCGGCCTCGGAAGAAAGTTAGAACCCAAAGATTAGGATTTTTCAACATTTTCATGTATCCCTATACGTGGTCGATAACATGGTTTTCAGAAAAGTGTCAGATACTTCGGGAAAGGATCATGAAATCACTAAAACCGTGGAAACAGTTGAACTTACAAAAGATATTCCACAACAATTGCTTTGAAAAAATTTCAAAATTGTGATCGACCACGTATACGTGAAAATGTTGAAAAATCCTAATCTTTGGGTTCTAACTTTCTTCCGAGGCCGGTACCCCCTATTTTTTAACATGTCATTTGACCTATTTTTTGACATAGAAAACGATAAAATAGGTCCCGTTTATGCCCCGACATTGCATCACACTGAACGGAACATCGAAAAAAATTTTTTTTTTGGATTTTTGCAGTTTTGGAAGTGAAAAATTTTTTTTCTATATGTGATATTTTTTTCAAATACTACAACTATTGAGCTTCAAATTGCTTTTTTGACCGAGAATTTTGGTCAAAAATTAACAGAGATTCGATTTTTTAAAATTGACTTACTTTTTTTTTCTCGAAAAATTTTCGACCCCCGATTTCTCCGAAACTAGGGAAAAGTTTTCTTATTCCCGCTATGGGGTTTCTAACCCATGGAGGTACTACATTTTGCACTGGGTCCCATCAAATTCCAGGGGGGCACATCCTCGATCATTCCTACTGAGTACACTGTTTGAAATGTAAATATTCAAAAAACTAACTACACTCTTTCAACTTTCAGCTTTGGCGTCATGGAGAACGTGCAGCATTGACTGATTTGTTTCCGATTTACGAGAAAGATTGGGTTTTCGGCGGAGGAGGCTTCGGAGAACTCACCGCTGTAAGCAACTAGAAGGAATCTGTCCAGTCAATGAGATTATCTATGTTTCTGATTCAGAAAGATACAAACAAAAAAGAGTTGATGAAATCCAAAAATTAAAAATTTGACCTCCTTTTTTTGAGTTTTGTTTTTGAGACTACTCCAGATGATTTCAGAATGGAATGGGACAAATGTACGAACTCGGTCAAAAACTTCGCAATAAATATTCGAATTTTATCTCGGATCGATATGATAGTAAAGAAATTTTTGTTAGGTCGACTGATATAAATCGAACAATGATGTCTGCAATGTCAGTTATGTATGGGTTCTATTCACAAAATAATCAGAAAAGAGCAGGTAATAATTAATAGAAAAAAAAGACAATGTTTACATAAATGGTTTGAGGTATCGATTACCCTGATATTCCCGGTTGGAATAAAGGCTTCAATTTTGTTCCGATTCATGTGGATTCCAATGCGGATAATTATATAACCAACGGTCGTCCGCCATGTCCAAGATATAACCAACTCACTGAAATGATTAGGAATCTAGAGGAATACAAAGACTGGGCTCAAAACTCAACTGTGTTCACCAACTATTTTTATTCTATTTACAACTTATCATCTACATCAGAATATTCATCAGCCGCATTTGATTCTTTGAAATGTCAGGTAAATTCTCTGATGTTGTTCGTTTTGAAAAGTATAAACAATTGCATTGCAGAGTACAAGTTTTAACAAAACATTGTATGATCGATGTCCATGGTATAACCAACAGTTTTTCGAAAAAACTCAATCTAATTTCGGACCATATAAAGGATTCGTACAAGGGTACTTCAGTAGGTTTTTTTCTAGTTCAACCCGAAGACTGGTACAAAACTCTAGTCCACTCTCTAGGTTGACGGTTTCGGGCCGGCCCGAAACCGTCAAAGTTTTCCGAACTTCCAACTTTAGGTCATTATTACAGAAAAACCAGCAATGTTAAATGGAATCGATATTGAGAAAGAAATAAAAATTCTTCAAGGAGGACCACTTCTGGCGGATGTTTATGGCAGAATGAAAAACAAGATCGACTGTATCTCATCAACAAATTGTCACGGTTTCATGAAAAACCTCAAATTTTACGCATTTTCACTGGTAAGCGGAAAGAAAACTAAACTAGTAGTCAGATTGTAGTCCGCGAAAGTCCAAGAATAAAATCCCGGGTCAACATTGTAGACTTTCTAATCTTAATCCTTGTAGAGATAATAAAAATTACATCAAATTTTGAACGACCGTACTTTTCAGGCCCGGCCCGTGTGAGGTCAGGCTAAATCCCTGACACATTTTCATGACTAATTAATGTCATTTTTCAGCACGATCAAAACATTTACAGTCAACTAGTCAATCTAGGAATTGCTGAATTGACTGAATCTCTCGATTATTGGCCATCATATTCGGCTACAATTCTTTATGAGACTTACAGAAGTATATCGAAAAACACAACATTTTTCAAAGTTTGGTATAGAAAATCATATGATTCTGAATTTGTTGACACGACAAACAAAATAAAAGGATGCGAAAACAACACGTACTGTCCCATTTCTATTTTCACCATTTTAGTCGAGACTTATTCTCCAAAACCAGATATAAAGACGGTGAGTCGATTTGGAAAGTCGTGTTATTGAGTGAGAAAATTACAGCTTTGTTATCAAGATTTGAAATCCTCCTCTCTGTCGACACTAAATCATTATCCTATAACAATTGTACTATTTGTCTTTGTCTCGGGTTTTTCATATTGAATGTTTTTTTGATTTTTATTGCTTCAAAAAATCAATTCATTCCGATAAAACATTCCATAAACTATGTAATTAATAAACCAAGAAAAATGTATGTAAATTATTTGTGAATGTGTAAATAATGGAAAAAGAAAAATTTACTGAATCTATAATAAATTAAAGGTTAATTTGAGATCAAAATTGTACTTGGATGCAATAAATGAAAATTTGACAACGATAAGGGTAAAAGCAATAGAAAACTAAGGGAAACCACGTTACTTGGGAAACATATTAATCAGTTTCACCTTCTAGGAGTGGATTGACAGATCTCGCCGATTCGACGCTGTGAATCTGTATTACTTTTCCATTTTCGACTTTATCTTGTCGGGATTTTCTGTCTTTAGTTTTTTTCCACAATGAGAACCCGATAAAAATTAGTGTAGCAATTCCGAGAATGCTGAAGGCAAACTGAAAACAATATTTTTAGCGGACAAACATTTGTCAATAACTCACAATTGTCAAACTCTTTCTGATAGAAGCTGTTGATGCGAGAACTTGTGTCGAATCTGAAAAAAAAATTCAAATTTTAAAAAGTGATTTCATGCTTCATACAATCTAATATACGACGACAACTGAAATCCACTTCGAAGCCGCATTGACCAAATCTTTTTGGGCTTGCTTCGGCTGCATCTAATAAACAATGACAGAGCTGAAAGAATAGAGAATTAATATCAATGTATGCTCACTAGATCGAAACTTACATCAGATGCGCAGTAATCAACAGAATGCACATTGGAACATAAATCGTAGTTGAATGAGCAGGAAGCAACTGTTACTGTAAATTATAAGTTTTTTTTAAAATTTTTGGTAGGAAAATGTTCTCACTATTGACATAAGGACACACTTGGTAGAGATATAAATAATCTTCCTCAATTTCTGGAATGGAAACAGGCGAAACCGCTGCGACATTCGCTGGTTTACTTGGATCCGAATAATCTGAATCGCTATATGCCAAAAAACCAACAATACCAAGAACAAGGCAACTATCCTCAAGCATCGCTCTACATTTTTTTCCTTGTTCTGTTGGCAGCCGAGTTGCCATCTATAAAAGGTGGAAGAATAGGGATATGTATAATATTTATATATGACTTCCACAATTTTCATGATGTCTTTTTCTCTGATTGGGTTTCAAAAAACAAATATGTAACGTAATGCAAAAATAGAGTACCATCAATATTGAAATAGTTTCAGGAAACTATGCTTCTAATGCATTGTTTCTATACGAAATGTTTACATTTTTACATTGGCTAAACTGACCCGGTTACATTCACAGAATTGTGTGTCGCAAAACTCTTGTCCCAACTGTTGACCGTAGCAATCATCGTGAATAGCACAACAATGATTCACAGCCGCTACAAAAAAAAATATAATTGGGAAAAATATATTTATTAAATGACTCATATATTTGAAAAATATCTTACGAGCATATTGCTTTTAATATTCGATATTTCATTGGTTTTCGAAATTAGCTGGCGAAATAAAGCTTTATATTTACAGATGGAAAATCTGTAAAAACTATTTTTTGACGAAAGGTCATACCACCATCTTTTGAGGCTATTTTCTCTTCAAATTCCTTTCACGCTCATTTGCGCTCGTTAAATTGAAATAAAACATGGTTGTTCTATTCGATAAACTATTTTTTCTATCTCAAAACAATATCAATTACAAAATAATTCGAACCACGTTGATTGAATTAGAGCGGTCAACCGTTAAAAAAATTAAAAAAAAAAACCAAACCGGCTAATGATGGGCAGTCTTTTGCGATGTTCGAATGTGTGAAGTTTTTTGTTAATGAATCACTTCCACAATGCCAATGATCTATTGGTATACTCATCTCATCTGGATATGAACCACCTGCTCCTGAAAAAAATATCTTTCAGTTCAGATAATACTAATGATATGTTTGATTACCTGTGAAGGGTGCCAAACTTCTACGCTTCCGCGGAACGTCTGTGCAATTTATCTGTATCGTCAGCCACACCAAAAGAACTTTCACCAGATTTGCCTTCATCTGTTCAAAAATTATTTTGCAGCAATGAATATGGAAAGAACTGAGAATAATTCGAAGTGCATAAATTAACACCAGTTGATTGACAGTGTGAGATTTTCTTTAACAAAAATGCGATTTTCAAAATGAAAATCGTTTTTGTTTTTAAAAATGACGAAAAACAACGTGTAATGCGATGTGCAAAGTAAAGAAAAATGCAAATAATCTGCAAAAAATATCGCGCAAAGTAAAAGTGATTTTTCCCGATATTTGCAGAATGGAACATTTTATTCCAGAAATAATTATGGGAAAGTGTCTAAAATTGAAAGAAAGTCATATTCCAACATGCAGATTTTCAAATTTCTCGAAAAAAATACTGTTTTTTTCAATTCCCATTTTTTGCCAGTTTTTTGCCCGTTTTTTACTTTGCACATCGCATAAATTCAAACAACTGTTTTTTTTTGCGGGCGCGGTTACACCAATGCACACTTTGCAGAACAATTGAAAATATACAGTAGTACAATAAAAAAAGTTATAATTTTTTGAAAATTGTTTCTGGAAAAAAATGAGCTGTGGAATGATTTTTTTTGTGAAAACAGTGAAACATTGACAACGTACAAAATAGTGGTGTGATTGTATTTATCTTTACGTCGAGCAGCCCACTCGAAATAGTGCAACTAATACAATTTTTTACAGTTTTGAGAGCAACATAAACGAAAATCGGAAAAAGACCACGGTGTTTTAGTTCCCTTATAGGAGGGACAAATGAGAGAGGTAGACGCAGAAATGAAAGAAAAAAAAATAGAAATGAAACGTGAGATTTTCAGAGAAAATAAACAGGTCTCACGACGAATACTTTTTATTTTCGGGAAATTTCAACGGTGCAATAGAGCGAACATTCCTCTTTTGTCAGCGTCAACTCTCTCGTTTGTCCGCCCTAAAACAAGGTGAGACGATTTTTTAGAAGAAAAGAAATAAAATAAATTCGAAAAATGTGTGTTGTGAGAAAATGGGAGGAGTTGTTAGGACTGTAGTGCTTGGAACCCACGTGGAGAATTGGTCAAGGGCGGAGACTTGGAATTTGTTTTTTATGCGGTAGAATTACAATACAATGAGAGGATATTTTGAATATAAAATGATTTGTTAATTTTTTTTTCATATCGTTCGATCACGCCATTTTGTTTGAAAACAATTTCGAATACATCTCGTCGAAATTTTTCTGGAAACATAAATGAGTCATATGGGAGCCGAAAATCCAATACTTCTCAGTTTAGATGTGTTTTCTTAATATATGATTTCGAAACACATTTTCAAAACGTTTGACCGGTTGACCGACTTTTGTGTACACAATTGTGTTTTTTTTTCCGCCTACATGTTTTTGAAAATCCTGTAAGATATTTGGAGTTTTTCTCAATATTCGGCGAAAAGTCTATGTTTGAGAGTCATGTTTTCCGGGCGAATGTCTTCAACACACAGCCTGAGAAATCCAACATTCTCTTCACAAAAAATTCGTCGTTTCTTTTTTTATTTTTCCACTGCAATTCCCTCCAAAAGAGGGGGTGCGGTTTCATTTGCAACTGCCGCACACTTATTTTGGGAGAAATAGTGTGGGGTAGAGAAAATAGAATGTAGTTTGAACTCAATTGAGAGAGAAAATTTACGCTGGTTTTGGTAGATCAAACTTTTCAACAACGATGATTCAGGTTGTTTTTCTCAGGCTGTGCAACAGAGTTGCGCGGAATGGGTTTTTTGAAAAGCTGGAATTCGGAAGACGAAATAAAATTTCATTTTTCCGAAACATAGAGTTTGTCGGACTCCAGAACCATTTTCAGCATGGATGTCGTTTTGGGACGGGCAGTCCGAAATTGCGGGGCCAGATTGTTTTCTTATCATACTGAATGAGGTGCGGAAAAAAAAGAAAATTCTGTTCGAAAATGGGGTCCGAGCCCCTTTTTTCGTTGGACCCCATTCAGGGACTTGTGTTTCGGACCCCTTTTTTTGGGATTGATTCAGAGACTCCCAGCCATGCCCAATCAATATGTTTCTAGCGGGCGGGCTGCGGGCCGCCGTAAACGGCGTGAACGACATCCCTGATTTTCAACAGAGTAGTGTCAACATCTTAACCCGAAACTTTTCGAGAGCAGCCTGAAGTTTTTTCTGATTTTCAAAATTTCTATCAAAAAATAGGCTTAGGCCTGTTTATTGAGTCCAATTCAGCAGGCGAATTTCGCTGATATCATCAACACAATAATGTCTTTTCCGATGAACTTTCCCCGTTCACGTGCAACATTTGTTCACGTTCCGTACAAGTTATTGCTTGAATAAAAAAGTGTTCCGAAATATTGGAATTTATAGTAGCCGGTTGAAAATGAAAACGGACCTTAAGAATATCCGAAAATATATTTAGTACTTTCAGACACAAAGCCTTCGCTTTCTAGAAGAGTAAGAGCATATAACACGACCCTTTTTTTTGCAAGTCGAGCCAGACGCCGGAAAGAAAAAAAAAAGGCTAGAGAAAGAGAGGTCGCGGCGAGATATTTTGATAAACGCTGTGGCGCCAAACGTTATGAAGATTCTCTCGCGACGAACACTCGTACTCTGCCTTTATAAAATTTGGCGCCACAGCGTTTATCAAAATATCTCGCCGCGACCTCTCGTTCTCTAGCCTTTTACCTTTTCTTCCCCGCGTCTGGCGCAACTTGCAATTTTCTGTTGTTCTAAAGGGTCGTGATAAGAATAGCAATAATTGAAAAGTTTGCATTCTCAGTCCACAAAACTGGAAAATGAACTGAAACGTTACATTTCACGTGTGTGTTAGATTATTGACAGGTAGACCCGAACCCCATCAGAAAAATCACATTTAGTGAGTATTTTGATGGTTTTGTATGGTATTTGTCGTTGAGATTTTTTGACAGGAAAAATCAATACAAAAAAATTGTCTCCATTTTTTTTCAAATATTCCATTCCTTGTTGGTATTAGGGTTGAGGAAAAATTATTACATTTTCCGGACAACATGTAGAATACGACCCCACCGTATTTCATGACCCCCCAGCGAATTACACGACCCCATTTCCATTGGGTGGGGTCTTGAAATACATGGGTGGTCTTGATGTAAAGTGGGGTCATGAAATACTTGGTGGGGTCATGAAATACATTGATGGGGTCGTGAAGTAACTGGCTTACAAGGGTGTGGGGTCGTATTCTACATGACCCGGACAAGATGTAGAAGACGACCCCACGTGAAGTATTTCAACACCCCACAATAGAAGTGTATTTAATTACCCCAAAAGTGTAGAACACGACCCCAACAATGTAGAACACGACCCCAAAAGTGTAGAACATGGCCCCAACAATGTAGAACACGACCCCAACAATGTAGAACACGACCCCAACAATGTAGAACACGACCCCAACAATGTAGAACACGACCCCAAAAGTGTAGAACATGGCCCCAACAATTTTGGGGTCTTGAAATACAAGGTATGGGGTCATGTAATACATTTCTGTCGCGGGGTCTTCTAATACGTTTTGTGGGGTCGTGTTGTACGTTTTGCCCACATTTTCCATTCCTATAGAGAAAAAGTTCACGTGAAAAATATTACTAAATATTCGTGTTTTTTTTCGTTGTGTAATTTTTGGGTTCGAGCCCGAATCCTTACATTTTTGTTTCTGTGATTTTGTGCTTTTAAGTTTTTCAGAAAGATCGTTCCTGATATATTAGATTTGTGAACACCGTAAGATACGCCCGAGTGTAGTTGACTCGTATGTAACTTCATTTTTTTGTGTTTAACTTCATTTTTAACATCAAATGTTTTTAGCCAATTAGCTAACACTTAAGAAAATTTTCAAAAGAAGGCAAAATACTCCAAAAGAGAATATTGTTGGCGAATTATGAGTTGGTCAACTTGTATTTCTTATTATAAAAATTATAGTCAACAGCCCGGACTATAGTAATGCACGAAATGAAGACGCCAACAATGTCACGATAAAAAATAAAATGATCGTGTGTTTATTTTCATAGTGTTAAAAAAGATGCTGAATTCTCGAATTTTCACGTGAAAATTAATAATTTCGCTATTTGTTTCATTTCATCTTAAAAATTCAAATTTTCATAGTTTTTCCTGTTCCTAGAAAACATAAATAGTTTTCACACATCTTGAATGCGCTTAAATGCTCATCTATCAGAGATGCTTTTTTGTTGGATGAATAACGGTAACTGAAATATTACAAGCGATAGAGCGAATAAGCCGCAAAACTGGCGCCAAAAACTCGAATTTGTGAAAAATGTAATGTTTATTCCCGAGGAACAAAAGTTACATAAATACGATGATATAAGAAAATGGTGACGTGAACTATCTTTTCTTCAAATGTAACCTTCATGGCTCGGATTGAATTGGCACATTTACCCAAAAAAACAATCATACAGAAATGTAATCATTTGAGCTCGACCAGAAAAGTCACATCAAACATGAAAAGTGCCATGAGAAAAATAATTTTTTTTTAGTTTCCTTTATTCTTACATAACGGTTGGAAAGTAGTTAATTTTTTCGTTCATTCTGTGACTATTGTGAAATACTTACATTTCATTTGGTTTGTCGGAATTTTGCTTTTTTTTATAGAAGTTTGTGTCGAAACCAACACATACTACATTTAAATGTAACATTTTCGCTATGACTAGAGCTTTGTGGACTGAGAATGCAAACTTTTCAATTATTGCTATTCTTATATAAATGGTTTCGACAACTTGCAAAACAATTTTTTCCCTGCTCTGCTTTTTTTCTCCCTGAAACCGACGTTCGAAAGTCGTCCGGGCCAGACCGGGGCTTTTGTTTTCAACTGTGCGAACAGCGAAAAAGCCCGTCCCTAGGCCATGAAAAATTCCTTTGACCTAAATTTTTTTTAGAAAAGTTTACTCTAGTTTTATTATTTTATCAAACAAAAACTGAAAGGAAAAATGAAAAATTGTACAAGTATCGGAATGATCCTGGTCGGTCAGATAATTGAAGTGTCAAGAACAAAAAAGTCAACAAAGAGTCAAACATCGGCCTCACTCACTGATATTTGCCAGACCCGCCCTCACGATTTCTGAGATCAAAAAGAAACTGAAATAATTATCGAAAAAAAAGACGATTTTCTCAACTTTCGAACAATTCTGATAAAATAACAGATCTGTGTCGAATCGAACTGAACGCTCCAATATGAGTAACATAATTCAAATCAGATTGTCGACCAAAAAATGGAGATTCGTCGAGAATATGATCTTTAGCATGTCCTGAAATAACTCTTTATCAACAAAAAAGTCGTATTTTCCCATGATATTTATTATATATTTCCGACTACTGTAGCGACTTTTTCACTCACCTGAAAATCCTTGTGTTCTTTCGAAATAATTGATCATTTTATGTTGAGATGATGTTCTGAATATAACAGCAGGAGTACAACATGATTCCGGAAATGAAAAATACGCGGAACCGGTCAAATGATATCGAATCTCTGCCGGCAATTGACTACCATAACTTGTTAAATTATGAGATAATAAAATTGTTAAAAATATGACAACTACTGTAGGATATGACCAGTTGATGAAAAGGCATGTTGACCAAGATATCACGAGTGCAAATGTGATATACTGTAACATAAAAAATTATATTGACAATAAATATTCAGCAGAAACAATACCCACGTTTTTGTATTATCACTAAAACTTCATCACAAAAGAAAACTTTCATATGAAAAGTGTGTGTTAGAGCAGCTAAACTTTTTGATATCCGAAATTAAAAAAAAATCTGTTAGGTTGAAATTCAGTGTGTTTTTCACCACCAAATCAATAGCAAAACCTCGCAAGGAAAATCAGGCGGACCGATGTTGAACAAATCCTGAGTGCACTCACAGATAAAATCATACATCTCCTAGAAAAAGAAGAGTGTAGAAATGATTCCACAACTTAAAAAAAATATTCTCTGAGAAACTGACGTTCAAAAGTTAAACCGGGCCCGGACGAGGATTTTCGGGCCGGACTCTCGGGTTATAATTTCACCCCTGGTCCCGTTCTATTTTGATGTCAAGTTCGTATATTTATTGCAAAAAATGTGTAGATAAATCCACATTATGCGTGACCTGTTCTCTGAACTGTTCATTTTTTCAAAATTATGTTTCTCCGGTTGAGGCTTCATTTATAAAACGGTGTCTGTTATGTGCAAGATTTCGGAGATTTGAAAATACACAGTGTTTTTCAGAAAATGTCATCAATAAAAATATAGCTCAAGATTAATTGTGCTTCAAGGGACATACTACACAAACTATGGGTATCAATCAAAAATTGAAATGTTGTAAAATTCGCTCCGATCACCAAGTACGACCTAGCAAGTGATAATCTTTACTCTATTTGAGCCCAACCTATTTGTAGACATATTCATTCCATACTCCATTCAACATGCCAACTTACTAGAAAGTATGAAGGAATTTTTCGAAGTTTACTTGGGTGGTACAACTTAACAAAGTCGACATGTTTTGAATGTTCCAGTCGGAATACCAAAGATTTTAGAAGATTCGAGAACTCAGATATGATCAACGAATCATCTTCGATTAACAGGATATATTTTGAACTACTCGGAATTCCCAAACATTTCCAGTAGTCTTGATTCTCTTTCGACAAGGTCATATTCAACAGTTTTGATTTTTCATATTCACCTGAAAAAAGTCAATTAAAGTGGCGATGTGTTTTCTCAGACTTACTGTTAGAATCATGGATCTTCAAAATATTCTCGAATTTTCGAAGATCTTTGAAAATGTTATTTTCAACATTACAAATTGATAAATTATAATTTCCGTTTTCAAATTGTTCGAGTAGGAATGCGACTGTTTGTAGAAGATAACTACCTCCTCGATCTGAACTAACAACTCGAATTTCAACATCAGGGTTGGTCTGGAATCTTGCTGTTCTGGATTTTCAGATTTTCTGTTTGCCAACTCACTCGAAAACTCAAACTTTCGAAGTTTGATAATATTTTATTCGCAATTTTCACACGATGTGCTGTGCTTTCTTTTTCATTTCGAATTATGTTTCTGAAAAAAAATTATGATCAAGTCAAGAGCATAAGCATCCACCAATATATTGGAAATTGTGTTCTGGGCCTCGGCCTATAGGGTCCAAAAACTGAGATAACGAATCGGGCAGGAACACAAGTTATTTATTACAATTTTTCTTGTTAATCGGATCCACGTTAACAATTGTTTTTGAATTTTCAGGCCGGCCACATTTTTTGTTCTGGCTATCCAGTTCCAATGTTACCTCGGGAATAATCTTTCTTCAACGCTCAGTTTTTTCGTCGTTTCTCGCAGTTTTTTGAAAATTTGTCGACATTCAAAATATATCACAAAAAAAATCAAGAATTGCCAAAACACATTCATATAAAAATCTGAAAAGAAGAATTGGAAAAAGGGAAAATATCTGAAAACTGCTCACTTGTTTAGTTGTAAATCTATTTCTAAAAATGGTAATATACAACAAATTGAAAGAAAAATCTCACATTTTTAAACAAGTTAAGCTCCGATGAACAATTCAAAAGCAACGAATCGAAGTGTAAATATTTGATTTTCTCCCACGTTTTGTTTGAAATTGGAAATATCGATAAAAAATAATATGTAGATGATGCGATGATAAGAGTTTGATGGCATGAACAATGCACATCTTGGTGTTTTGCACTCCAGTGTTCCTCTGTTTCATATTTAATAAAGAAGAAAAGACTGAATAAGTGTGAAAAAATGTATTATGGCATGGCGAAAATCATAAATTTACAGAAAATGCTGTCAAACTAGACACAGGGTCGAATCATAACAAATAAATATATCAGGCAAAAAAAAAGAAAATGCTATTCTGATTTCTGTAATTTTTCATTGGCAGCTCGATTGGCAATATCGGATATAACTACATCTACCGTTTCATCCATAGGATTGTTATAGTCGTTGAATTCATTTCGCATTATTGTTACACGGAATCTAAAAACAAAAATTTAGCATTTTCACTCTTTGTGCAGTTTTTTTGCCTGAGAATGAAATTGTGATTTATTCCTACTTTTTTTTGAACAAGTTATGACTGATGAGGGAGCCGAAAACGATATATGAGTCACGTCAAAAATTCTCTCACTTTTTCATAGATTATGATCTGATAAAATTGATATCACATAGAAAAATCTCCACGTTTAGTCTCAAAAATACACTGTTTACTCGTAAAGAAAACATGTTGAATCTGACAAAATCAAAGAAACCCGGAAGCCCGATTATTCGGATCCCTGCCATCTAACTTTTGAACGTCATAATTAACAATGTGGCGTTCAATGAAAAATTTGGAAAAAAACGTGAAAAAGAAACGGACCGGGCCGATTCAGACAACATTTTCATGTGTGGCCCTTTATTGACAATAGATGGTTTTTCCGCTTTCCGCTTCATTCTAAACGACCCGTTCAGCGTTCAAACTTACAGAGTTACAATATCTGCATGTGTTTCTTCCATAGCTATATCTAGCGGTGTTTTACTATCTACATTTATCAAATTTCCATCCGCTCCGCGTCGGAGGAGTTGACAAACTTGCCTAAAATGTTCAATAGATTATTCATTCAATATGAGATTAACTTACAATGTATGGCCTTCTTGTGCGGCCACATGCAAAGCTGTATTCAGTTTATCATCCAAAATATTTATTTTCGCACCATTGAGCAACAAAAACTCAACTGCTGCAGTTTGACCCTGAAGAATTTTAAGTTTTTAGTTTCCCTTAACCCAAATACGCACTACTGAGAACAAAGAGAATCTTCGAATTTTTTATTGAAATAATCAACATCCATATGTCCTTGATTATTTTTTTTTACATATTCTACCGAACCGTTGGTTTCTGATGAGAAAATAAGATAATTTGCGACAAAAACTATTTCTATCTACCATGTGAATTTTTTGGGATTTGAAGGTAAAAAGTACCGTGACATTTTTTTTGTCAAAAATTCACACATTTACAAGAAAAATTAATGGTCACGCGACAAAAATTTTATCACAAAATGACGAATCGGCAAGTTGTTTAAATGAAAGAGCACCTAAAATATAGTAAAAAATCTCATTTAAACCCCGTTCGGAAACACCTAGAAAAAAAGTTACAAGACCTCAAAGTTCGTCTGAATCGTAGCTATACGTGCAACATACGACTCAGACGATTCTCAATGGGTTATAACTTTTTTCCTAGGCATTTCTGAAGGGAGGTTTAAAGAGATTTTTTGCTATATTTTGGGTGCTCTTTCATTTAAAAACAGGGATGTTCAAAACGCCGGCAATTGCCGCTTTTTGCCTTTTTCGAAAAGGCAAAAAGAAAATCAAGGCGTTCTTCGGCAAGGAAATTAGAAGGCAAGTCAAAACACAGCTTCACCTTTTGTCTTTCATGCCTTTTTTTATAAACGGGTGGATTCTTTTTTTTTCTTTTTCAGTAAAGGACAAGGAAAAGCAAAAGGCGTAGCCACGCCCACAAAGGCGAGGGCGGCATGCTGCCGGCAGGCAAAATGAACATCCCTGTTTAAAAACAACTTACCATACCCCCCTCTTTAATATAAGACTCACATTTTTTGTGGCTTGATGTAGAGCAGTCGTTCCCTGACAAGATCCATTGACATCGAAACCCTGCGAAACTGCTCGTAACAATCCAATAACATCTCCCGTTTCACAACATTTCTTCACAATTCTCCAATCATCATCTCCATTCAATGTAGAGAAATTCATCACTTCAGGTGAAACCTGTCCAGCTAAATCAAGAGCAGTATCAGATCCACAAGATGACAATCTCTTCGTTGAAGTTGGTAATGGAATTGAGAGATCAGCAGCCCAAGCATCTTGAATATCTTTGTAAGACGAAGACCTATTATTAGCCAATTTTATACATGTTTTTGGCTTTAGATGTTCTTCTCGATTCGTAGCTGATGTACGAGCTCTTTGATCGCTATCGACCACGAATCTTCGTTCAACATACTTGGCTTTAATCCAAGCTTCGCGAACCTTGAAATGAAATATAATTCGAAAAACCGATAAGGTTCTCACCTGTCTAGTTGATGACTCATTAGCTGCTGGTGGCACTATGTCATTCTCCGGAAGATATTTCAAAAATATCGAATTTACTCGTTTATTTCCTAGCGCTAATAGGACATCTTTCAATTCACAATCAATAGAGTCCATTGTCAAAGATCGAACTTTTGACATTTGAACACCAAGACTCCGATGAACTCCCGAACATTCGATACATAATATTACACCAAGATTAATACTAACCCATTTTGGAGAACTCGAACCACAATCCGCACAAAATTCGTTTCCTTCAACTCTTCTTATTTGCTCAAAAATTGATAGTTTGCTATTGTCCGGTAGTAAAGAACATGAATTCATTGTTGAATCTGAAAATGAAGAAAATCTCTTTACCTATTCATTTAAATTATGAAATACCTGTTTTATTATGATCGCTGGAAAGAATTGAATTTGTTCGATTTTTTGCGATGTCCGTATCAATTGCCTTACTCGTTGATGCTGTTGATGAATTAGATCTTGAATTGTTTATGAATCCATTATCACTTTCATGAAGAGCAAGAATTGTCCGTTGGAGTGCACGCATCCAATCATTACATAACGATTCCGAATCAGCTTGAAGAAGATGACTTCTGCAAACAAAAACACATGATATTGACACACACATTTCAAAATACCTTGTAGGAGTGACAAGTTCAAAACACCCTACTCGATCAATATTTGCCGGGGCAGGTCTCACCAAACACAACATCAAATTTTCTTCCATTACAGTGGCAGGTTCCAAATCGCTCGATCTGTGTGAGTACAATAACTTGTTCTCTTTGATTTGAAACCAACGTCGATTCCAGGTTTTGAATGCATTTGAAGATCGTTTATAGAGGTAACCTTCCATCATAACATCTGCATCAATTGGCATACCGCTTGGATGTTGAAACATTTCCTGAGACAATAAAATTTTGGCCTGTACAGAAATTTTGTTCAACTACCTTTTTCTTTCCTAGTTTTCTCAATTTTTTCCTGATTCTTTTCATTATAGACATAATAATGTTGAGAGAAAAGGAAACTAACAATGAATGCTGCGATGACTGATCGAAAAATATGTTCGAGATAGATAAGAAAATATTATCTAGAGTTTATTCATAGAGCAATTTGAAAATTGGAGACTCAAATATACAATCTTCCTTATGAAAGAAAAAATCTGGTTTTACCACAAGTCGAGAAAAAAAAATACACTTTTGATGATACTCTCAAAACAGTTCAGCTACAAAAGAAAGAATTAGTATGTTTCATTTATAGAAATTTTTTGTATCTACGTATGTTTATGCGATGTGCAAAGTAAAAAAACGGGCAAAAAATTGGCAAAAAATGGGAATTGAAAAAAACAGTATTTTTTCCGAGAAATTTGAAAATCTGCATGTTGGAATATGATTTTCTTTCAATTTTACAAACTTTCCCATAATTATTTTTGGAATAAAATGTTCCATTCCTCAAATATCAGGATAAATCACTTTTACTTTGCGCGATATTTTTTGCAGATTTTTTGCATTTTTCCTTACTTTGCACATCGCATTAAAGTTTCAAAACCTAATTAAAACCTAAAATTTATATTCAGACCATACCTGGCTTAAGAGGGTACCAAATTAAAAAAAAAGTTTCGTCATTGTGAGTGACGACCAAATAATAAAAAAAATGTCAGAAATTTGAAGAAAAATCATTGTTTCAAGTTTTTTGTAGCGTGACCTATACGATTTCATTGAGAAATTTCACTAAAATTTATTGTTTTCCCTCTTGGGTCAGGTATGATTCAGACTGAATACACCACGAAAACTAGAAGCTACAAGATTATATTTTTAAAAATATATTTTCAGCATCTTCGTCAGTTTTTTCAATTGGAAAAAAACATACCTTTGGTACTAACGAATGAACATCTTGCATTTTCCTTTCGACTAATTTTGATTTCGAAGCAAAGGTGTGAATTGTATCTGCGACGGAACCGTTATCCGCTGCTGTCCATTCGTCAAATGTAGCGTGTCCTTTTGAGAAAAATGCAGAAGACTCTCGTACAAAAGTCCACAGCTGGAAACATAAAACAGATGTGCCATTCACTCAGATAACAGCTGTGGAGGTCACATCGAGGTCAGTGAAAAAACTACATCGCTGGGACCTCGCATCGAGCTCGATAAAGTAATTGAAAAAACGACATCGATACGAGGTCGATGCGAGCTCCACAAATTTTTGATTTGTAATCATTTATTTAAATTAATTTTCAACCAACCAACTCAACAACAGAATAGAGTAGTCGGTAAAGTGAATGTCTTTCATTCAAAAGATGTGAGTTCGGTTCCGAGTTTGGTTTTGATATTTTCTCATTTCGAACTCGTTTATCAGAAACGAGCTCGATGCGACGTCCGAGCGATATCAAAATTGAGCTTTCTGCGAGGTCGACATCACCTCGACGCGACCTCCCCATCTGTTATCTGAGCAAACAGAAAAAAAACCAGCTAGTTTCTTTATGTTCAAATTTTTTTGAATAAAAAAAAATTTTCAATCTGATAATTTTGGAAGAAACAGCAAAAAACTGCAACTTACTGCTTCGAGTATCATATGATCTTTATGGGCATGCGCTATATTGATTTGAGCAACGTAGTCGAGAGTGGTATGTGCGAAACAGGCGCCGACCTTTAAAACAAACAATATTTGAAGTAAATAGAAAAGAGCCGATTTATTCACTCACTGCTGTTAAAGCGTTCCGTCCATCAGCTGCATCGGCGGGTTTTTGTCGACTTCCACTCGCATTTTTTATTAGGGCTTCATCCATTGACTGAGACATGTTATCGAAATGAGCACGAGCTTCGGAAACTTTTTGAAGTTCGCTGAAGGTTATGAAAGGTTGAAAGAAAAATTGCAACCTTTAAGCTTACTTTTTGATGAACCCTGACATTTTTTGATAAACCATTATATTAGAATGTTCATAATAAGTTTTCAATAAAGTCAACGTATGCCCATAAGCTTCCGATAACGCCTGAAACAACATTTGATACTAAAAACCAAACGATAACTTGGTAAAAACGCAGAATAGGGACCCACCGGGTTTCAGGTCCCCAACACCAAGTACAGGTCCCCACTTTTTCATTTCGAGGAACCATTGCATTGAAATGTGGGTCCTCCAAATGATCACAAGGGGCCTTTACTTGGTTGGGTCCCTATTATTGGGTGGGGGCTTTAAATGCGTTGTGGGTCCCCCAAATGAGTTATTTTCTGAAGAAATGGGCTGTCATAGGTAAAATCGTAGATCAGGGACCCAGCTGACTCATTTTGAAGACCCACAGAAATACCGCGAATCAAGGACCTACCAGCGCAGATTGCACCCCTCCTATTCAACGCAAACCGACAATACATCAGCGCAATTCAGGGCCCCATCAGCGCAGTTTAGGGACCCACCAGCGCAATTCAGGGCCCCATCAGCGCAGTTCAGGGACCCACAAGCGCAGTTTAGGGCCCCATCAGCGCAGTTCAGGGATCCACCAGCGCAGTTTAGGGACCCATCAGCGCAGTTTAGGGACATACCAATACAGTTCGAAGACCCACCCATCAGCGTAGATCTACGACAAAAAAAACCAAAAAAAGGAAAGAAGAAATGGCCAAAAACCAAAAATGTTGTGGAACCTAAAAAAAATGAAAACTCGCGGTTACAACAGCTCAGTAACTCGGTGCGTAGCTCCACGGGCGAAACTACGGAAATTTCAGCAAACGGGAAAAAGTCGAGGGCACCAGTGTAGCTCCGCACATTCTCGAGTTATGCGGAACTCCCCTGTAGTTCCACACATTGTACGCATTGTGTGAGACATAATGGGGAAGACTTTTTTGCGTAGCTACACAGTGGTTCCTGGCGTAGCTACACTGTTGTCCTCGCATGGTTCCGGAGTTTCGCCCGTGAAGCTACACAGCGAGTTACTGAGAGATCAAAACGTTTCTCATTCATATCATGATAATTTTTCGTTGTTGTGTGTTTTGATCCCTCCAAGTGGGGGCATAAAATAGAAAAAGTGGGTCCTTAAAATGAGTCTTGCAGGTGGGGACTCAAAATCATCAAGGTGGTCCTTATTCTGCGTTTTACCTATAATAAGTTTTCAATAAAGTCAACGTATGCCCATAAGCTTCCGATAACGCCTGAAACAACATTTAATACTAAAAACCAAACGATTACTCACCTCGAATGTTTTTGTAGCCAGTGGATTATCGGAGAAACTCTCATCACAGAGTTGATTCACAGATACGGTTAACTTACTAAAACAGTGGTTTTTAAATAATAATTAATTACAACTTACTAGAAAGTGTTGACATAGTTTTTACTCTGTTCAATCATCGAGTTCAAGTGTCGAAGAATCTACGAACAAAAAATTATATTGAAAAAAAAACATCTTATTTACCTCATTTAATCTACTTTCTAATCTATTGAAATATACAGAATGTTGTGAAATTGTGGCACGAAACTTTGGAGAATCTTGAATGGCATCGGCAAAATCAATTTTTGGTGGAGTAATCATTGACTGTAAAAATGAAGCTTTTGTACTTTCAAAATGTAGAAAAAATATCAAATGAAAACAAAAACGTTGTGTCTGTCAGGCTGGTCACTATATTGATCGAATTACGTAGAAAAGTCTGGTTTTTTTTCTGTGTTGTGTGTGTTTCGAACGTTTCTCCGAAAATTCTGCCGTTTTCTGGTGGACAAAACGAGAAAGATAAACATAAACATTCGGAGAGCAGGGAGAACGAAGAAAAGCAATATAATGGTTTCAAACTATCAATTGTTATTGATGATAGAAAAAATTGCAGGAGAATTATTTTTTGTTGTTGAAAAAGTGCTGAAAAATTTAGCTGAAAAATTTCACGTAATAATTGTTATTCTGTTTACGAATCAATAAAAAAAATGAAATTCAGGAAATGAATTTTTTTTGGTTTTTTCAAACACAAAAACAGAAAAGAAATTTTTGAGAATAGTTATTTTTAGAAGTGTAGAAAATCAATATAACATTACATACAATTTATTTAATTGAGTTAACTTGGTTAAAAACAACACACGAATATTGATCCGAAATTACTTGAAACGTTAAAAAAATGCAAGATTTTTTTAACATTTCAAGTAATTTCGCCGTGTCTGTTGTAAAAACAAGAAAAAAACGAAAGTTATAAAAACGTACAACTCCCTAAAGTAACTTTTTAAAAGACTCACTGGTGAAGCCAGGAAGCAGATAACTCAATTTTAAAAATATTTTTCTGCGTTTTATAGACAGTGTAAGTATTGAAAAATTTATGAATCTTCCGCGGATCCGAACCGATGATTTTGTGGCTAATCGAATATTTATATATATGAGTATTGCATCTTGTTTCAATTTATCATTCTAGTAAATATTAACCGATAGTTTACTAAAAACTTCAACTGGGTTATTCAGTTTTGCTTCTCAGCAAAAAAAAACACGTAAAGCTGCTGACAGAAAGAAACAAAATTAAAAATTAAAAAAAAGGAATGATTAGCACCGTAACCCAGCTCTTCCAGATAAGACTACAAGAAAAGAGATATGTACCTTGAAAGATTCTCACTACAGTATCCGTTTTTTTTTTTGTTTTTCCGTTTCCGTTTTCATCTGAAAAACAAAACACTGATTGCAAGCGCGCGCTAGCGTTGGCGCTTGATAGAAACATTGTGTTTTTTGTTCCACCAAAGTATACAAAATTGAAAAATGCATTTTATTAATTTATTTTTCGAGCTTCTGCATCTAGGCTCTACTTTTTGGTTGAGAAATAAAACCGAATGGCCCCATTGAATTCGAAATATTCCCGGTTTACATGGTCACCAATTTTAGAATTTTTCCTAATAATTAAAAAAAAGGTGTTAGTGTTTAGTTTCACTGTTTGGTGTTGATCAACATTACTTAACAATAACTTTATTCTCATGTTTATATGACAAAATTTCCAAAAAATTGTTCTCGAGTTAACTATTTAAATTTAAATAAATTCAAAACCATGTTGTACGATGGAGCGAATATTCTCGATATATGTTTATAACTCCAGTTTCCATCTTATAATTTTCTCCAGATGTTTATGAAGTTTTTGTTTAATCTCTAATCATTTTTACAGGGTAATTATCTAACACGAGCAAGCATGCTACGTGATCTACATCCTAAAGATATTAGTGATTTGGATTGGGTACACCGAAATGTGGAAAATGACTGCTCTGAACAAATTCTTTCTGCTCTGAAACGAACTCTTCAAGCCACTATAACTTGGAGTACAGACAAGGATACCATGATTTTCGGAGCTTCAACAATTAAGAGAATTTTGACAATAATTCATCAATATAAGACTCTCAAACTACCGATAGTTAGCTTTGAAGAATTAATTTCATATATAAAACGGGTTTGGAATCATCAAGCGGATATCGTATGTCATGATGCGGTTGATAGTTTTACTCTCATAGTCAAAATACATCAAAAACAATGTGATTTGTGTCAAGAAATGTAAGTTTTCATAATTTTCAAAGTGAGAAGTAAGAGTTTTAGGCCACCGGAAGAGAACGCGGCTAATTGCGATTGGATAAACGAAACTGTTCAATGGCTTCTTGAACCAACAAGTCTTTACAGATCTAGATTCAGATGTTTGGTGAGAATTTTATATATATATATATTTTTCAAAATTACTCGTTTTTACAGCTTTCTCTTGTCAGAACTTGTCCATCTTTATGTGTCAATTTAACACCGGACTTTTTCAATCGAGCCTATGTTCATTTGAACAACCCCACACTATCAAGCGTGGTTCGTTGATTATTTTCTCTTATCAAAATCCGAACAATATTCAGATTTGCGAACTCATAATCTTTCACCTACTCGAATACAATGATTTATGGTATTTTCATGCAACTTCGATCAAAAATTTTTCGTCGAAGAACGATCGTAGTGTTATCAAAAACCGATTCTTGAGAATGATTGAGAAAAAAGAAGAGCTCATCCCATTTTTGCAAATGCTTTTCGGCGAAGTGAAAAGTGAGTGTCAAAAAATTGAAAAAAAATAAAAAGTTGTATTTAGAAGTGAATGGACTCGAAGATTTGATACTGGAAGTTTGTCGAAGTTTGATAAATAATCAAGGAAAAAAACAAATCGTCAACAACTTCACGAAAGATTATCGTGAATGGTCTCATTTTTTGGAATATCCGTGGATTCTCGACCAAATAATTCATTCCAATCCAAACGTCTCAATATCAGCGTTCAGACTTATTGTTGAACATCCGAAGAAAACACGACCATTCACAGAACAAGACTTGGAGTTAATCAAAATATTCGTTGATGCTAACATGAATCATCAATCATCAGGAGGCCGTCAACAAATTCTGAAAATTCTAAGAACAGCATTGTTGAGAATTGGAGAGTCTCTAGAATCTGTTTTAAAAGATGTCAAAAAAGCAAAAGTTGAAATTGAAAATGTGAATCAGAGTTCTGCCGGTATTCGACGTGTTCTCAATACAAATCTCGTCGACGAAGATATAAAAAATGCAGAAGATTTTGTTCGATTTTTATCCAAGTTATCTTTTGACAGTTTAAAGAGAAACGCAAATTTCAATCGAAGAATGATGTCGTTGTGTCTCATTGATCTGCTATACAACAAATCGAATTATATATCGAACGGAAAAGGTTTTTTTTCGGGATGCATATTTTTTTTTGGTCAAAAAAAAATATTTTGACTCATCATTTAAATTTTTAAACATTATGCTGATTATTATCCTAGTTATTAAATTTTTAATTAATTTTTTTCAGAGCGTTTCGTAGAATATTTGCATCTTGACTCAACTCTCGGATCAAATCGTCTCAAATCTATACAAAATTGTCTGGATGATTCTTACGATTTATGTCAAAAAGTCGCACTTGGAATTTTAAAAACCGTAGACTTCGGAGAAAATTCAATAGACGAGGAAGCATATTTGAAAAATATCGACAAGTTGATGGAATCTGTGAAAACTCGAAACACCTCTGCTGCTGGGTATCGAATTCAATATTATATCCATAAGTATCCCGAAAGAATTCAACCATTGTTGTTGAGATATTGCGAAAGATTGGAGTTTTCAACGTGGAAATCGGAAGAAAATCTATTAAACATTACAAGTAATTCAGTTCATCCCATTTTGAATATTATCGAGGCTATTTTGGAAACCTCCAGTACTAAAGGTAGTTCAGTTTTTTATAAGGAAAATTTTTGTGTACTTCTCGGAAGTTGATAGGAATTTTACAGCGAGTAGTTTTGGTCATTGTAAGGTCTGTCAAAAATGATAATTTCCACCAGGGGACATGTGAACAAAGTTATGCCAGAGATGTTGCTGCGACAAACAATATCTATTCGGTGTAAAATTCCTATAAACTTCAAACATACCTGTCACAAGAGAGAACCAAAAATTCTCAAAAAATTGTCACTCTGAAAAAAATCAAAAACAATATTTTTGTCAGTGTGAATGTAGAGAAAAACGGTAAAATGAGCCAAAATACGTCTAAACTTGAAGAAAAGGTGAATTTATCTAAAAATGTCAATGTGAAATTTGGTCAAAAAAATTTCGAAATTTTGTCATGGTACTTTTCTACCTCTTGTGACAGGTATGACTTCAAAAAAAAACACACAAAATAAGCTTCCCTTGTAAGTAATAGAATAAGTATTTCAAATGTATGATTTTTAGACCAAGAGTTCTACAAATCGTTTCTGACATCAAAACTTCTTCCAATGTGTCATCGAATTGTTGATGTTGTTACTCCTGTTGTTCACAATTTATCACCCGAAGGATATTATCCAGAAACATCTGAAAATTCGGAAAATTTACAAAACTCTCAGCACTTGCTTGTTTGTTGCTGGAGAGCTCACAAACACATTTCAGCAATTTTCGCATGGGTATTCACAACATTAGTAAGTAAATCTTTTCAATTACCATTTCCAGTTTTTTTTCCAGTTGTGTAGTCAATTAGATGAGGACGAAGTGCATAAAATCGGAGAGTTTTATTGGACACAATTGACTGAATGTAAACATCGAGGGGCTTTCGAATGTGCAGTCGAGGGATTCAACAAAATCTGTCAGTTTTTGTGGATTTCTGAAAACCCAAAACATCCAAAACCGGATTTATGGTTGAATCAAATTCTTGATTCCTTGAAAGGCGAAGGCGTGTTTGAAGTATCAAAGAATCTTTGCACAACTCGACGAAGTGCAGGACTTCCTTTCCTTATTGTTTCGATTGTACAAACAGAACCATCTTCAAGAAAATCGGAAGCGCTTCGAAAAACTGCAGAAAGACTGTTGGACATGACTGGAAAAAATGAGGAAATGAGAGTTCATTCGATGAATTGCATGAAAGCTCTTGTCATGGCATCTAGTCTGAATGAAAAAATCACATTTGCACTTGAAGTGAGCCTTTTTTCCAATTTTTTTTTCTTTCAAATACAATTATTTGTTGCAGAAAACATTACATGTGACCGTGTCGGCATGTCGCGCGCCTTGGAATGAACGCAACGCAGGTTCACTATTATTTTCTGCTATTAAAACACGCGTTTTCGGTGTAAGTCGATCAATGCAAAAAACGCTACAAGTTGATCAAAAAAATCGGCAATCAAATGTCGAATTCTTCACCAAATTCCCACGCCTTTATATAGTTCTGAAAGAGCAACTCGAAGAACATTTGGAAAAAGAGTATAGTCCGGAATATTCTTTATTGCCTCTCCTCGTAATTTTGACACATTTGGTCCCAACATCAACAGTCTACTACCCACTCAAACCGTTTTTACCGATTTTGTTGAGAATTGCTCTTCGTGAATTATCGAACAGTCACCGAGAACACGCTTGTCAAGCTATTTTAGCTATTATGGAGGATTCGAATGAAATTTTCGAGTGGATATCGAACATTTTGAGTAAAACGGAGAACATGAAAAATATAAAACAGAATCATCTTCACTGTGTGCTTCTGTTACTTGGAGGAATATTGGAGAAATCACCGGAAAAGTCTTTTATTCTCGAACGATTGACTGGATATTATTTTTGTGATTTTAATTTGAAAATATATTTGGAGCTCGCAAATAAATTTACTACAAAGTATGATCTTGACGAATATGAGGTAAAAAAAATGAAAGATATTCGACATATTTCTTTTTTCAGCCATCCGATAACAAACTCGATTCGTTCTGTCTCGCGAAACGCCCTATAGCTCAAAAATTATTGTTCGAACGAGATGCCTTGAAAACTGAAATGAGCATTTGGGTCAAGGACCGCGAAATTCGACGAGAAATTTATAGACTGATTTATAAAAATGGATGGGATGTATGTCTTGTTTATTTGAGAGCATTCATTGTTTCTGTAGCTATCAATGACTTGAAAGACGAATGTATCGAAGAATGTGATGTTCGAAAAATTCTTCTCATCCTCAGTTCTGCCGAAGATTTTGTCAACAAAGACATGAAAAAGTTATTAGAAATTATTTTGATGAAAACAAAACATCGTTGGACATTGTAAGTTATATAACTTTCAAACTTCAAGTATTGTTCATAATACAGAGATTCAACAAAGTCGGCCGTGAATCAAGTTGAAACAATAGTTTGTGAGAAACCGCTTGACACATTTTGGATTCGAAAGTACTTTAGTTCGGAGGATGATTTGGCAAGAAAGGTATGCTTTCAATTTTTTTTAAGCCAAAAACTAGTTAGATTTGATACAGTGAACCAAAACCGATCAAATTGTGAAAATGAATGAAATTTATATTGAAAATTTAAATACTTTTTCATTTTCAAGAGTACCCCAAGTGATTTTTTTTACCAAAACGTCTAGCATTCGAAAAACTGACAAAAGGTATATTGTGTATTGTTTTATAAGCATATTGTTTTATAAATATACGTTTTTCTCAATCCGGCTTCCGGTCTATGGAAAAATTCTCGCAAGATTGCCCAAATCTTGCCCCTCTATTAGAAATTTCCTTCAGATTGCTCTGAATGCTGGATGTCGTTGTGTGGCAAATTTGAAACCTAATATGACTCTCTCGGATAAATTTTACAAAGGTAGTTTTTCAAATCAGGAAAGAAATATCCGTTTCAATTCAATTATTCAGTTCATGAATTGAAGTTGATCTCAGCAGTGGCAATTTATCTTCAAGACGATGATTCTGAAATACGCGAAAAGGTACGTATGAACATTTTCCATGATATTATAATTTTTATGTTTAATTCCAGGCGTCGGTCAACCTCTCGCATCTTCTTTCATTTTCAACTCCACTAAATCCAGCAGTATGTGCCCTATTGATATCCAAATGGATTTTGAATGCCGATGACAATAGTTCAGATGACGAAGATGATGGATCTCCAGAAGAAATTGAAGAAGATAATTATGATGATTGTTCGGATGATTCACTTTTTGATGCGTGTTCATTCAACCAATATGCGGAAAACGAAGTGTTTGGTAATATCCAACTCTACTATTCTATTCGCGAAAGAACCGGCGAAGCCTCGGATGTTTTTGAATTAGAAATGGATTAATTATTTCTTTAGTATAGTATTTATAGTTATTAAGCCTGGTGATACTTCGGGTATTAATGTTTTCTCATGGAAAATGTTGATTGTTTACGTATTTTGAAACAGTTTTCGAAATATTGACCCAAAAATTTTTTTTTTGTTATTCAGTTTTCTAGACGAAGTCTTGATTTTGTATCGTTGTTGTTTTCGTTATTATTTATTTTTAATTTTTTTCATAATTCGTTTCTTTTTTTATTGTTTAAAATTGTGATAAACTTTTCATAATCTCAAGTGTTCCTTTTTCATTATTCCTAATCTTGAACAACTTTTTGCTAATAATTCAAATCACATACTCAAATATTTAGTTGAACAAAAATCAGCAACAACATAACATTACGAACTAAAAACCAACTATTTTTGTCCCAATTTTCTATTTTATAATGAGCTTATTCACAAGAAAAAAATGTTTTTAAAAAAATTCTCGACATTAGGTGAATAAACTGTTTGTTTTTTTGAAATTATTTTTTTTCGTGTGAATAAGTCCATAATGGAACATGGAACATCTACTACAATGAGATCAACCTAAAATTCATCAGGACGGAGTTTCCTCGGTTTATTTGTGTGATTCTGAGATGCACCCCGTGGATATTCTACTGCTCTGGGTAAAGGTTCACGAAGAACTGAGCTATCAACTTCCACCTGTAAAATAAAACACTGACATAGAAAAAACATGGAAATTGTTCTTACAGTATAGGCGAACTCTGGCTCATCAGGTATCACACTCATTCCTTCCTGTCTTGCTATTTCTTTTGTGAACGAAACCAGACTCTAAATTAGATTGTTTTTAACTCGGAGACAATATGATTAACATACTTTGAAAGATCTTGGTTCATAAATTGCCATTTGAGCCAAAACTATATTATCCAATAAAATGTGTGATTTTGATAGAATCGTTTTAAACTTTGAATATTCCATATCATGTTCGGCTAATGCAGTAGTTACACGTTCTTCAGCATGCTGTAATTGTTCTTGTGGCAAAAAAGTGATATTTTTAAAGCTTACGAATTGTTCAGTGTTCTTTCCGTCTTCTCGTTGCATGTTCAAATAATGGAATAACTTGTCCTGTTTCCGATACGCTCCTTTCACTGTACTTCTTTCCGAAGCGTATTGCCACTATAAAAAATTCTCGCATTTATGAACAAAAATTAGAATGTATAGGGGGAGGGGGGGGGGGGAGGGGGGGGGGGGGGGGTTTAATTTTCACAATTGACCCACTTACGGCAGTTAATTGTTGAACTTGCTCGCGTTTTCTCCACATGTCAGGTTTTGGAATCACTTGAAAAGGATGAAATCCACTATTAACAATACGTCGAAGCGACAAAATAGACGTCAAGCGCATATTTTCGCACAACTTCTGCAAAATTTTTAATTAATAAAGAAAAAACGAAATGAAACGGAGGGTCGGCACGAGTTGAGTATTTCAATTTGTAGAATATATTTCGAATTTTTTTGAATATAATATTTGGAAAAGAAATCAGTTGTAACTAGTCAAAACGAGTATATTACCGAGATTCTTTGATCGCTAGAAAAAAAGAATTTTTCTGGCCGATGTGCCGAGGGACGAGGAAACCAATAAAAAAAATTATCGGTGGAGCAACTTTGCGCCTGACTTCGTAAATAGTTTGTTTTGAAACGATCGTTTAAAGAATAGAGGCCTAAAAAATTTATAAAACAACCATTGAGAGGTAACCAAGAAATTCATTGAAGAAATATTATGTTTATGAAAAAACAGTCATGTGGATAACTCTGAAGATGAAACAAAACTAAGATAACGTTCTGTATAAAATTTATAAAAACTATTTACAAGACTCTGCGTTGCGGACATACGTGGCTACTGTGATTTTGCGACAGCTGTTAGGCTTTTGAAAATTTGAAATCCCTATCGATACAGTTACTTGTTGTGCATGCGATCAGTAAAATATACCGTATTTCCCCAAATAAAAAGACACGTCGTTGTATTGTTCAACCCCTCTCTCGGATCCGATATTTTACTTCAACTTGGGGTGATATTTTTCATATGTTTTCAAACTTCTTTCTAGAAAAACATCGCACTGGTTTTTCATCACAATGTTACATCCTCTTCTCTCCATACTAATACTACGCATAACTAGTAGTTTTTATTGACAGATAATGAGAGTTACATGATGAAGATAAGGGAACTGAACACATAGGCTATCAGCATCATTAAATACTGAATTATTGCTGACGCGACATGCCCTAAATTAACAAGATGATGTCCTCATCATAAATCTACGATACAATAAAAGGTTAGTAAAGGTTAGAGTACAATAAAATTAAGTTATATGATTATTCTGACTTTTCTTTTGCGTTCTGATCTTCGCAGGGGAACTTCGGGTTCCTGATTTTCAGCTTTCTTCGGCTCGACATTGGCATTCTTTTTCGGCTTCTCCTTGTCCGCCTTTGGTTCTTCGTCCTCCGATTTGTTGTTCGATGTCCTCATCGAATTTGCTTGATCGAATAGTCGGCATTCGTTTTTGTGAGCCAATTTTATTTTTCCTTTCTGATCGATATATTGAATGTTGTGCTCCGAACTGAAGATGACTTTGAATGGTCCTTGGAACGTATTCGAGAGTTTGCTCCGCGGAGGTCCTCTTTTCACCATTATGAGGTCATTTTCCTTGATCTCTCGTTTCTTCACGTTCTTCGCTGCCAACCTTTGCTTTTCCTCTTTTCGCAACGTGTTCTCTTCAATAGCTTTCTATATTTTCCGAAGTTGTTCTTGAAGTCAATCCGAATACAAGTTCATGTCGATGAATTGTTTGATGCTGTCTTTCCCGATGTTCATCTCTAGGATTTGAGGTTGTCTTCCGAAGATTGCGACAAATTGCGCTTCCTTGGTTGTTTCGGATTTTGCTGTGTTCATTGCAAATACGACTAGCGGCGAAAATTCGTCCCAGTCTGACTGATACTCGTTGACATAACATGACAATAATTCTTCAATTGTTCGGTGACTACTTTCGACAATTCCATTTGAACAGGGGGATGTGCACATGTTGAGTGTTTGATGTTGAAACATTCGAGCATTTCACAGAATGTTTTTGATAGAAAGGTTTTAGCATTGTCGGTGATGACTTCGAATGGGACTCCATGAACGGTTATGATGCTTTCGATGAAGTGTCTCGTTGTTTCTTCAGCTTCCATTGTTTTCACTGGACAAGCGATGAGATATCTTGTGAACGAGTCTCTCATTGTGAACAAGTATCGATTTCCCGATTGAGTTATTGGAAGTGGACCGAGAAAACTGGATCGAATTTTCCCATTGGTTCCATCGACATTTGATGTGCGGTGTCTTTCCGTCTCTGACATTCGACACACTTGTTGATAATTTCAACGACCATTGATTTCATGTTGGGCCACGTGAAGATCCGATTGACGGCTTCATATGTTTTACCGATTCCCATATGAGCTCCGAGAAGAGGGTGTAATGCCCTCATGAGAGACGCAGACACTAATGTGTAATGTGCCCTGATAATTATCTCTCATTTGAGCATATTGTCATTCTTGGGCATGCGGCCACCAACATCGGTCGTATGTATTATACTTCTATGTAATAAAGATCGAACATGAAGTGTATTGGTTATGGATGTGGGAAATGGGACGTTTATGGATGATAGTTGGGAGGCTATCATTTTATCCATAACAAGGGCTTCTATGAAAATGTTCGATAATCTTCTGGTTGAGCTGGTGATCTTTTGGTAGGAGAATTTGTGTGCCTTTTGATTGACTCTGCTTCTTCTTCAGAATACCGTCTTCGACGACCAAACTTGATTTCCATTTTTCCTCTTTTCGATTCTCAGCGTCTCTTGGCATGACTTCGATGGCTTTTTTCATCCATGCACATTTGGCCTGTGCTTCGATAATGTCATGCTGATTTGCACACGGTTGTGCCCAATCCAACTGAATAGCGTTTGTTCTGATTGGTTCGCGAGTTTCGTCTTCGAGGTAACGAGATAATGCGTCAGCTACGACGTTCTGCTTTTCCGGTCTATACGATACTGAAATGTCGTATTCTTGGATTGTCAACTGATAACGTTGTAGACGACCGGTGTTGGTTTTTGTGAGCAGCAGAGTTTGTAGCGGACGGTGATCGGTGATGACATCCGTATGATTCCCGTAGACGTATTGATGAAATTGCTTCAGTCCGAAGACGATCGATAATTCTTCCGATTCGATCGGAGCATAATTTCTTTCACACTTTGTGAGCTTCCGAGATGCGAATGCAATCGCTTGAAGTGGGCCGGCATCCGAGGCTTGAAGCAAAACTGCTGCGATCGCGATACAACTGGCGTCGCATTCCATTCGAAATGGTTTTTTTCATGTTTGGCGGTACCAGTATTGGTGGCGATTGAAGTGCTTGTTTGATCGTTTGAAAAGCCGCTTCGTGTTTGTCGGTCCATTCGAATTCGGTGTCCTTCTTGGTCAGATCGTACAGAGGACTGGCTATTTCCGCAAATGAACGCACGAATCTTCTGAAGTAACTGCTTAGTCCCAAAAAAGATTTTGTTGCTGTAGCCGATGTTGGTCTTGGAAAATTCGCAATTGCCTCGCTTTTCCTCGGGTTTGGTTTGATAGTTCCTCCTCCAATTGTGAAACCGAGGAATTCAATCTCTGGTGTAGCGAATACGCATTTTTCCAATCGAAGTTTCAGACCAAATTCTTGAACTACGTTAAGAAATGCTCCATTATTCGGCAATTACTGAATCGGACCTTCTGAATCGGACCAGGTCCGATTTTATCGGACCCGAAAATAACCAAATCTGAATCGGACCCAAACCTAAAAAATGTGTCTGAATCGGACCAGAGCGAAGAAATCGGACCCGGTCCGTTTTTTTCAAAACTTTTTCTTAATCGGACCACAAAATCGGACCAGGTCCGTTTTTTTGGTTGATATTTTTTTCGATTTTAGTCTGATTCAGCTGAAATTTTAACCAAAAAAAAGGACCGGGTCCGATTTTGTGGTCCGATTCAGCAAAAATGTTGATAAAAACGGACCGGGTCCGATTTCTTGACTCTGGTCCGATTCAGACACATTTTTCATGTTTTGGTCCGATTCAGATTTGGTCATTTTCGGGTCCGATAAAATCGGACCTGGTCCGATTCAGAAGGTCCGATTCAGAATCTACCCCATTATTCGGATATGATGTTCGACGTCTCCTTTGAAGCTGCCCAATATTCCATCCTCGTTGAAAAATTCTTGTTTCTTCTGATTGATGATATCCTTGAGCAACTCTTTGTTCTCTTGACAGAAAATGCTGTTGTTCAAGTTGAGTTTTTCCAATTGTTGTCTCTTCTGCGCCATTGGCGGTTGCCGAAACCATTGCGATTTTGTCTGTTGCCTCTGAAGTTGTTGTTGCCATTGTGGTTGGTGTTGTTGTGGCTGTTGTTGTGTTGCGTGTTACTTTGTCCGACAACTTCTCGATTGCGGATACGATTTCTCCATCCTTCTCCTCCTTTTCGAGTTTGAGAATTGATTCCTCCGTCAATGCCTTACTTATTGCATCACTGAACGTTTCGACCGCTTTTCTTCGAAGTGCCTTTCTCAAATCAGCATTGACTCCACGCTGGAATGCTGTGAGAGCCGCTGCTTCCCATTGGTCGGAGTTTTTCGGGAATGCCATGTTGGCCAGTTCACGTATTCTTTTCGCAAACTGTCCGACAGTTGACGAACCGTGTGTCACGGTGTTGAGGAGATTCCTATATTCCGCTCGTTTCGGTCCAGTCAACATAATCTTCTGGAGGCCGTCTATCGCTTCTTTCCATGTAGCCGCTGCCGGGACGTTTGTTCGAAATGCATCGCGCCACTCTTCGGTTAGCATGAGTGGCAACGCTCGTCGCGCTTCTACTTCTGTCAGGTTGCACGAATTACAGTACTCGTTGACAGATTGAATGAAGCTTTTCCACGATTCGGTCCGTCGGTCGAAGACCGGCCATTTCAACGATCTTGCCCTTTCGATCTCCAAGTCTTTGATCCTTTCAGTGAGCTCCTGCATTTTCTGCTACGCGTTTTCCTTGGCGTGAACTGAAGAGGTTGCTCCGCCGGTTGGGTTGGAGTGCCGAGTGCCGAGTGTATTGCTGAAAGATAGGCTCAACTGATGTTACTATTTCTCCAAGTTCTTATATACCTATCGTTATCAGGGGCAGAGCAAATAGTTTTATGGTATTCCAATAAAAATTGTTTACAAGCTGATTAGGGGTTAACGGGTGGTGGTAAACATAACCTTATTGTTGATGTTGCAATTTTTTTTGATAACCGAAATTGGAATAGAGTTATTTACAACCCCGATCCTGATTAGGAATGATCGGTGATGTATGGTGTTGAGCACTAAATTCCCTCAATCTAAGTTGGTGTAAAACGACCTGATTTCACTGTCGGCGGCTGTGGTCCATGTAGCGTGTATTGATTCTTGAAATAATACCAATGTTTTGTGGTTCCCTCTCTGACTGAAATTTGATGGGTTGGTCTGCAGTTCCAAATCCATCGGTGTCTTGGCGGGCGGGTGGCCATCCCGTGAATGTTGATTGCTGAATTTTCTCTGGTTTCCATTTGATGACCATTTATCCAATTGAGTGTTCTCCTTTGTCGCGACACAAAATTTACCCATTTGAAATAATTCCGAAAAGTGAAATCGTGTTGAATCCATCTGAGTTCGTGTGGAACCTCCATGTTACATCCTCTTCTCTCCATACTAGTACTACGCATAACTAGTAGTGTTTATTGACAGATAATGAGAGTTACATGATGAAGATAAGGGAACTGAACACATAGGTTATCAGCATCATTAAATACTGAATTATTGCTGACGCGACAACAAATTGTACATTAATTGGGTCGAAAAACGGACTAAATTTCTTGTTTTCAAGTAATAACAATATTACTACATAACTCGGAATTAATAGTTTAGACTAGGTCTGTCGTTTTGGGCCGGGCTGGTTGCGCCAGCCCTGTGACGAGGGGCTAGTCCTGTGGCGAGCTAGTAGATGAAAGTTAAAAGATAGAATGCATTTTTAACATAAACACAAAAACAATATTTATGATAATTTTTGATATGTCACACTGGAAACCGTGTCTCAAAATTATATGTAGTTCTGAAGAATTGAAAGCTATTCAAACTATCTCAATATTCAGTGTGATTTCTGGCGAACTTCGAATGCATCAGCCACCAATTGATCAACTTTCATCACTTGTAAAATATCCGAAACTTCAATGTTGTCAGATGTATATATTTTGAGATCCTGAAAAAAGTAAAGTTTGAAACGTTTTAAATAAATTTTCAAACTTACTAGAATTGCGTTGATTATAATTGCAATATTAGCCAATCTCAAAGCACATTTTGAATCGGATCCATTAAACGGAGACACCAAACACATACATTGAGTATAATAATCTCTAGCTTCAGATAACAAATTCACTCCGGTCGTTGAAATTTTGGGTGCTACTGGATCTGAAATACTATTTCAGTCAAAAATCCTCGTTGTTTTTCCTTCAAATCAGACAGACTTGCTGTATTGTCGTCTTTAAGGCGAGCCCAGACGTGTTCAAAAGAACGGCCATTGGCACAAGAAAGTCATAAAATATATCCGAACCATAGCATTTTCCTCCATGAAATCGATAAGGCCATGGTCAAAGCCCGGTCCTTATATGGCCGGGCCTGGGCCCGTTGCGGCTCCGCCCCAAAATGGTCGGGATTTATGGCTTCGATGATGTTTACAGTTTTTTTTAATATTTTTGTATTCCAAAAAATACTAAACATTTTTTTAACATTGTTGTTTCTTTTCAGAAGAAGAATTTTTTGTACAGCCGTTGTTCAAAACTTACATTCATAAAAAATCACAAAAACACATCCGACTAATATTTCTTGATCTGTGATGCCGATTTGTGTGAGTGGTAATGACACGGTTTCCCATGATAATTCACTGACGTTTCTGAAAACAATACAATATGAACTATGTTGTCGAATTGATCATAAAACATACTTGACATCAGGAAACTTTTGCAGATTGGGATCGGTTGGATGATAAGTTCCATTTGCATAACATACACCACGACAACCCGATTTGGAAGCCCAACAACAACTCAACCACCAGTAGAAAAATGGAAAACGACTTTTTGCAAGACATATCTGAAAAAAGATGATTGTTTGAGGGTTGAAGAAACAGTGGAAACAACCGAGCCCTTAGAATCTTTGTTTTATTGAGCTAAATGAACTTAGGCAGAATTTTAACTGTGAACAAATCGAGAACTAAGAGGAACCTTTACAATGAATATTTCCTGATTTTTATACAGTTTCTCTCAAGTCCAAGTTCGTTTCATTCGTATATTGGAATCCCTTCTATGAGTTTTGAAAATTAAATTGTTATAGAGACTAAATTTCTAAACTTTGAATGTATTTTTCCGCGCCATACCTGGGGTTTTCTGATTCAAAAATCAGTTTTGAAAAAATTTGCCGGAAAAAACTTGAACTCACTCTGTCACTCTCATTCAACTGGGAAAACTCTGGAATCGAGTTCAAAACATCGGTATATAAAACAAAAATTCTTCTAAAATCTTGTAGAATTTCGGGCGATGTCGCTATTCTGCTTGCCGTTGGAGTAATTGGTGTTCGATTACATATGAACTGTGGGTTGTAGAAAGCGGTTTCGAATGTATATGTACTTGGCAATGGTTCGACACAGTTCTCATCAACTCTTGAAAATATCTTTCTCATTGTTGCTAATAATTGTTCATGTCTCGGCATTGAGTAATTGTCTGGATATGATGTAGTTGAAGGAAATGATGAATTCATTGAGCAACTCGATGAAACTGAACTGATTGATGATGCCGAATTCAGAAATGGTAATTCAGCGACTCGATATGATGGCGAACATGGATATGAAGAAGTGTCAGTCTGACAAGATACTTCTCTGAAAGAAAAAAACAACATGGCATATATGTAACTTGGCAAAATATATACAGTACCTTAATGATATTTTTGCGCCCCCATTTGTCGCTGATATTACTGTATTCACTCCTGATGTACTTGCCAAATCGATATCCCCTTGAACTGCTCTTGGATTCATTCCAACTTCCAAACATGTTTTTAGGCGACAGGATCTACACGAATTTCTTTGTTCTGAATCAAAATATATTATTATAGGGTTGAAAAAATTAGACCCAATTGGAAGAAAACCAATATGGCCTAGGAAACCAAATGGGCGGGCTAAACACAGTACGTTTTCGTTGAAGCAACATGGTAAAAAAAATGATAATTTCCCATTATAAAATGTAATAAATCCACGTGTACAGAGAAAATGCCACTGTACGTAGCCATGCCACGTTTCACGTTTTTTAAATAATATTTATTATCGTTTTCAAATTTTTTCGTACTGACAATAGAGTAAAGTTCATCATGCTATGTACATACCTTTAGCAATGGGACATCTACCTCCGAATCGACAAGCATATGTTCGATTTTTCCAGATACTTCGTCTGAAGAACCCTTTGCAACCATTACATGCATTCACACCATAGTGTTTACCAAGAGCCTGAAAAATGACATGTTCAAACTTGTGAGTGGTGTCTACTCGACAACCAGATTCATCATATTTTTCACCAACAAATTCCGCCATTGGTCTCGTTATTTTTCGAAAACTTAATAATACACAAAATCAATTTATTACACTCGAATACGTCAAAAGTTTCTTGTTGGGTTACTGTAGTTTATCGATTGCCTCGAAAAGATACACTACATACATTGTTCAGGCCAAACAGAACAACCGTTTTGTGTGTATTTGACTACAAATTTCCAATTTTTAAAATATTTGATTTACGGTTTCATTCATTCATTTGTTTTCCTGAATAAACAAATAAAAACGGAAAAAATGAGAAAGTATTTTCATTTTGCGATTTGATTTTTCGAGAAAAGAAGTTCGTTCTATCACAACAATTCTGATGAATATTTAGTGACATAAATCTTGATGAAAAAGAGGAAAAACATAATTTAAATGAAATAGTTATTCGCAATTAACATACCGTATCACCACAAACAGCACAAAATATATTCGCTTTCTGATTGGCCGCTAATAATTGAGTCGTTTCTTTTGGAACCATTCTGAAATAAATGTTCTTTTTTTGTTGTTAAAAATCATATTGCTACCATGGTGAGCAGAAAAACAACACAAAAACAAGCAGACAAAAAAATGAGACCAACAACAAAAAACAGCACAAAAATTGAGATTTTTCTGGGAAATGAACAAAAAAAAGAGAAGACGAAGAAATCCGTGTAAGGAATAATAACAACAATAATGTGATTATGAATAATGCAAAAAATCAAAGCGTATTGTTGAAAAAACCTTATTCATATCAGTAAACGAAAATATCATCTTTGAAAATAACAAGTGAAAAGAATATTTGGAAGCAAAAACGCTATTTTTAAACAATAAATTGACCAATTATGAAAAAGGCGGAGTTTTTATGGTTTGTTTTTTTCCCTTTTCACAAAATTGTTTGTATTTTTATATCAGAAAAATACAGTACTCTGAATGAGAAAACATATCACAAGACACATATATCAATGAACAGCTTTCGAGAAATAAAAAACAAAAGGAAATTAGAATTCGAACAAAAAAGGAGAGAGGACGCGTTGATAAAATATCACAGAAACTTATTGAAATGCACAATTTGCTACACGTGTCAAATTATTTTGTATTACGTTACAGTTGAAAATCAATTATCAATTGAAAATAGAGTCTAGTGATGTTTGAACAATTTAAAACTGTCCGAAGCCCATCGAAACAACTCAAAAAAAAACGTGCGAAAATAAATGAAAAAACGACGGCGAAACAGCACATTGTGCAAACACATACATGGACGACGGGAGTGTACTGTAGATGAGTAAATATAGGGTATAGAGTATCATATCGAAACAGCGCCCAATTTATCCCTTTCCGATTTTGCAAATTATGTGTAGGTTGATTGTTTGTTGCGTCATTTGAGCCAATAGATCATATTATCAAAATATCATTGAGAGAAGATGATGATTTTAGAAAAATGTGACAAAAATATAAATAATTAAGTTGGGCCTCGTGGGAGTTCACATAAAACCAATAGCACTCAAAACGTTTTCTAACAGGTTCATAAAAACGTTGAGAGTTTCGAAAAACTTTTCAAACGCAAGAAAATATGAAGAAATAATTGGAAAAACATGGGAACAAGTTGCACATGAAAATAGTTCTAACCTAAAGTTTTGTACATGAGATTGCGATAAAAACGTTATTTGTTTTTTCTGGAATTAAAGTTCATTTTGTCTAATATTTTAAAATAAATAGATCAAAGTACATTTTTTTTGAGCAAAGATCATTGTTCAGGAAAATAATGAAATAGAAGTTCATGCGAATTTATTTCGTGGTATTTTCTATCTAAGTAGTATCATTGATCATTTTTAAAAATGATGTAAATACCCGAAACAAAATAATTATGATCAGTTCAACATGAAGATAACAATTGAAACATAAGGAGAATAAAAACAGATATTTAGTAGTTGTTTTATAAATATCTCATACATCAATAAAAACCAGTCAATGTTGAATCTATGAAGATGAAGACGTTTCTGATTGATTATCTTCAAAAATCTCTCAAATCATTCTCACTTTGATCAATTATTGACCAAAATATCTGAAAGATTAGATAGGTGCAAAATGTTCTCAAAATGTACTGTATTGAGTGTACAGTATTCTTTTGTATCACATCTAACACTTTCACAAATCGACTGTTTTCTTTCATGCTTTGTTCACATTTTCAATGATAATATTATTCTCAGAAAAGAAACTACGAGGAAAAACGTTTCTAGAATGCACATAAAATAGTTACTGTTGTTGTTGATGAAATGACAATACTGAAACCTGATATACACCATTTACCAACTCACAGTACCCTATGAACTAGCAAACTATATTGCAGACAAATAATAATATCAGCCAGTTCAATGAAATCGTTCTTTGTGTGATAATCACAGTTCCTACCGTATCCTTTTCACATGACTAAACTTTTCAACGTTTTTGAGCGTTCTCTCAACTTCTTGAAAACCCACGACAATTTTAAAGAGAAATAGAAAGAATAGGGAAGGATTTTGTGATTAGAGATTCAAAACACGGATGGAGCCGATCAGAAAATATAAATTCAAACTATGAATACATTTTCAAACACAATTTTGCTAACGAGAGAGGTTCAGCTTTTGCCCAATTCAACTTTCGGCGATAATCAACAAATTCAATAAAACGAGGCTCCTAATTGAAAACGTGTTGATAACGTTTTTCTTACGAGTCTGTGAGGAAAAAAAAACAATGAAAAATATCTTTTGCAAAAAAAAAAATGAAATTTTGAATAAATAAAAACGTGAACTTTCTATTTTGTCTGTAGAGATTTTAGTTGTGATAAAATGATTGAAATTATGAACTTTTATTTAAAAATTACTTTTTCTCAAAAAAAGTTGAAAGCAAGCCGTTTATCAGGGTATCTCATTTAGTCAAAATGAAAAATCTCGCTGAAAGTTGAAATTAAAGTAAGTTGAACACCCCTGTAAACAATCTTATTTTGGAGATTCCTATGAAATTTATGAGATTCGTGTTTTTTAAAAGCATGTCCTCTGATTCGAGCCGAGAGAACATTTTTCAATTTACACTTCGAGTCGGCACCGTAGAAATGAAGTGGTTGTTCAGATATACTCGGGACGATACCGGAAGTTACGAGGCCACCGAAGAAGAAGTTTGAACAGGTTCGAAACTTCCTTCGCACACTATTTCAAAAGACAAAAGTGTGGGAGGGAGAACGTGAGGCGGAGGCGGAGACACAGATAATTGCATTCGAACAAAGTTAAACAATCTCGGAAAATTACCCGCAAACCACGACCCTTTTCTTTGCAAGTCGATCCAGACGCCGGGAAGAAAAGATAAAAGGCTAGAGAACGAGAGGTCGCGGCGAGATATTTTGATAAACGCTGTGGCGCCAAACTTTATAAAGATTCTATCGCGACGAACACTCGTACTCTGCCTTTTTAAAATTTGGCGCCACAGCGTTTATCAAAATATCTCGCCACGACCTCTCGTTCTCTAGCCTTTTATCTTTTCTTCCCAGCGTCTGGCGCGACTTGCAATTTTCTGTTGTTCTAAAGGGTCGTGAAACGTTTGCCGGTTTACCCGCAGATTTGCGGGTGAGGAAAGTGCAGCCAACGACCCGCAATAGTTTCGGCTATCCCGCAAACGAGCCCATCAGTTTGCGGCAAAAAACACCCGCAATTCTCTGAGAATTTCATCTCGGAAAGTTAGCCGCAAACGTTTTGCTTTGCTGCGGCAATACCCAAATGACCCGCAGGTTTTTTTTTCAATTTTTTCACCTGCGCCAGCAAAACTGGGGAGTAGCTGGCAAACATTTGCGGGTAATTTTCCGAGTGCTGAAGAACCCAACAATTTGACGGGAGACCCAAAAATACCTTCAAACGACCCGCAGATAGTGTGACTAACGTACGGGTACACTTCGCTGCAGAAAATAAACAAGTACAATGAAAAAAAAGTGTCACGTGTTTTTGAAAAAAAGGAGAAAAGGGGCGTGACCAGAACATTCCAATGAAAAACATGGTGTGCCGCAGTAAACGTGCCAGGGCATGCGAAGGGGCGTTTCACGTGGACTTCTTTTTTTGTTTATTTTTGCAAATTCTTTTTTACGAGCGTGGAAACACGTAAGCCAAACCTATGATTTTTAATATGGGTTGTGAAGTACTCGAAAAAATGAAAAGTTCGAACAAAACAGAGGATAAAATGCACGGTAAATGATTTCAGCAGCAATATATATACATATACGTAACTGTGAGTGAACCGCCTTTGATTTGTCATAAACTACAAAATGGAAAGAATAAGAAAATAAGACAAGTTTGAAGTTAGAAAACGAAACATAAACATTGATATTTAATGAAATGGGCGCGAAAAATCACATCTTGTTTCTCTTTTTCTTTTTGTTGACAAAATATATCAACTGTTCAATGATATTTGATGGAATACCTAATGAAACTACACACGTTTTTTGGTACACAATAAGGTCACATGTGGTCGAATCAAAACACATTAAACACTTCATAACGATATCCATTAATCCAGATTGTGGTGTCATCAAATAGTCCAGGAACAAATTTGTTTGATGTATAAAAAGAACTATTTCATATTTATATCATGGAACAGTCTGACCAGAAAAAAAGACAAAAAATCAAACACAAAGTGGAACGAAATAGAGATAGAAGAATGGTCGATTTGGAAAAAGAGTACTGTAGATAAGATTGATGAACATAAACTATATTTGAAAAATGTTAAATGAAATGCACGATTGTACTTTGTTTCTACAAACATTATTATCAGAAAAAGGAAATGAATAACTTGAATAGTTCGGGACATACTAACATTCGAAGAAACATCTCTGATCATTGGTGGGGACATCCGCCTCATACCATCATGACATATGATATCAATCTAAACATCTACACACATTTTCTAAATAATAAAAACAGGTACTACTTTCCTGAAGGAGGCCTAAAAATGGGACGCAAATTGAAATCAAGTTTTTAATCTTTATCACCCTGAATAGGGTCCAACAAAAAAGGGGCCTGGACTCCATTTTTGAACAGAATTTTTTTCCCCATTCAGGATGATAAGAATTCTCGATTTGAGTATGTGTCCAATATTTGGCCCCCGTTTTGTTCAAAAATGGGGGCCGTGCGCACACAGTTTCGTTTTTTATTTAAATGTACCAGTTTTTGGGAAAATTTCTCATTGTTTTCACAATTTTCGGCACACCACAAACTTTCGTTTTTTTTTTTTAAGAAAAGGGCCGTGACACATCTCAGAGAAGACTCAAAACATAAAGGAACAAAGATGATTTCGGCGTTTCCGCCCATATTAATTTAATCTTCCATACTTGGAATATGTGAATTATGAAAAAAGCGGATTTGATGTGATAGACGTCTCGTTTCGGTTGGTACCAGGGATGACGTTTTGGGCTTTTTCGCGAGCTCGCTGATTTTGTTTCGAAAGACAAAAATACGGCGTTTCATAAGGTATGTGTAGTAATAATACTCCACCAAGTCATATCTTCTATATTCTTTCATAATTACAGTACTGGCCATAATGATGTTCGCCTACTGTTTTTTGTCAAAAATCAGTCCAAAACGGTTAAAATTTACTGCGAAACTTCTTAGGGTTGTTTTTTTCCGCTGAATTCCGTCGTACTGACCATTTTATATCTGAATACATTTACTGAAGTTTCCCAGGACGATAATAGGTGTCAGAAATGTGAAAACGGCCTCTCGCAACATTTTGGGATTAGCTTTTTTTGCATGTTTTTTAAAAAGGTAGCTTGGTAAAAGATGCCCCCACCCACATCACGTCAGCCCCCCGCTTGGCAAAATCATTTTAATCACCCACTTTTTCAATGAAACCCCCCATAATGCCTTATTTCTTTCTTCGAAAAATAAAATCAAGGATTATGTCTTTGTTAAAAAATAAACTACGTGAACTAATTTTTTTCTCACAAGAGCTGTCAGTTGTACGATTATTTATACTCATTGTTAGTTTCGATCGCGAAAGAAATGGTACAATTATTCGAATTAGACACCGTGTCATCTTTCAAGAAACACTTCGAGTCGGAGGACCAAGTGCAAAAAGCTTTAATGAGCGAAGGAATACTTCCCTCCAGTATGAAGTGTAAGAAGTGCGGCAAGGAAATGAGCCTAAGAACAAGAAAAGAGTTGCTTGAAATGAGATTCTATACAAATTCGGTTTTTCTAATTAGTTACATTGTAGTGGCGCTGTCGACTTAACAACTCCCAGGACTGTTCGTCCAGAAGTGTAAGAGCCAACACATGGTTCGAAAAGTCTGAATTGTCACTGACCGAAATCTTCTCTATTCTGATAATGCACGTAAAACGATGCTCTAATAAGTACATGATGGAGGAATTGGGTGTCGCACCCAATACCATCAGTGACTTCAGAAACTTTATTCGTGAATTGGCTGCGAACTATTATAATACTTTGGGAAAAATCGGCGGTAATGTGGAAAAATGTCAAGTGGACGAGACTTGTGTCCACTCTCGGAAATATGGTCGTGGTGAAAAAAATGCTGAACCGATCTGGTTTGTGGGAGGACTGAGCGAAAAAACCCGCCGATGTTTCGGTGAATTTGTAGAAAAGCGAGACAAAAAAACGCTAACGAGAGTACTGGTTAAAAATATTGAAAAAGATTCAATCGTTGTTACGGACTCATGGGCAGGATATAACAATTTGATCAATCACTTTTCTGGGCATCAAACCTGCAACCATTCGATTGGTTTTAAAACGTTAGTTTTCAAACTAATCACACAGCTAGTTGACATTTGCAGAGAAGATGGTGTTAACACCAACCAAATAGAGGGATTGTGGGGAAGAATGAAGCGTGGGTTGAAAGCTGGAAATGGCACTTCGGCCAAACTGCTGCCCGTTTACATGAAAGATGAAATGGTCCGATTAAGAAAAAGTTTTGAAAAAAACGGACCGGGTCCGATTTCTTCGCTCTGGTCCGATTCAGACACATTTTTTAGGTTTGGGTCCGATTCAGATTCGGTTATTTTCGGGTCCGATAAAATCGGACCTGGTCCGATTCAGTAATTGCCTTTTCACCACACAATTTCAATAATTTGGATCTAAAAACGTGAACTATATATTTTAAAAAACGACATCATAAAAATGTGGCCGAATAGTGAAACATGGTAGGCGTGTGATTTATATATTGCAGACCTAGGTTCGATTCTCTTTTGGTGCAATTGGTTTTTTTTTCAAACTAATATTTTTTACCAAAACAAAGAAGCCGAACCTGTTTTGTAGTCACTCTGTTGCAGCGACTCTCCATTCGAACTTTGAATTTGTCCATCGGGGGGCTCATTTGTGCGACTAGGGGGGTTAATCTGCGATAATTCCGGGGTAGAAATACAGTCCCCCGTTTCCACTGTGGGGAGTTGTTGTTAATGATAGAAACCAGTCCCCACATGTCAAAATCCGACAGATATGCGAATACCATCCCACAAGATTGTTACATTATAATGGGGGGAAATTTTGGAAAAGTGGGGGGCTAGGCCAAGGCTTGGAGGGCCAGGATGAGGAGGGGGCTGTTCTGCGATTTTACCGGTAACTTAACAAAAGGAGTTTTTGAGGAAATCGAACCATTTTTCCGAAATAGATTTCTCGTCTGCAACAGCTCGGGACGGCCTCGCTGATCTTTCACAACGGAGACAAACCAAGAATGGCAAGTAAGTTCAGCAAACATTTTGATGTTGGTCCAAAAATTCTTTGAAAATGAGAAAATGTCACGAAAAAAAATTTGATCCAACACGTGAAATTATTCTAACATTTGGAGAACTTAAAATTCAGTTGATACACATTGAAAATACGAAAATAAATTTTGATGAAAGTGAAAATGTTTTTGAAAGTTGAGAATACATGTTGATGATTCACCTAGCTTCCTAGAATCGATTCCAAATACCATGGAAACATTGCTAGTATTCTGTGGGGAAAAAATGATCAACAAACAATGTGTGAAAATTCAAGTCTGATTTTATCAACAAAAAACTGAAAATTTCACCAAAATTTTTAATTCAGAATTTGAAAAGTTACTTATTTTTATTTTGAAGTTTGATTTTTGTTTTTTTGAAACAGATGTTGCTAAGCACGACCCTTTTCTTTGCAAGTCGATCCAGACGCCGGGAAGAAAAGATAAAAGGCTAGAGAACGAGAGGTCGCGGCGAGATATTTTGATAAACGCTGTGGCGCCAAACTTTATAAAGATTCTATCGCGACGAACACTCGTACTCTGCCTTTTTAAAATTTGGCGCCACAGCGTTTATCAAAATATCTCGCCACGACCTCTCGTTCTCTAGCCTTTTATCTTTTCTTCCCAGCGTCTGGCGCGACTTGCAATTTTCTGTTGTTCTAAAGGGTCGTGTAAGAACGATCAAACAACATCCTACAATCCAAATGATATAAAATAATCCGTTCCAGGAATATGAAAGTTTGCAAAAGACGGATAAAATGTCTAGAAAGACGGAACTCAAACATCAAGATTCTGAAAAGATATGTGGTTTGTGACTGAAAATGAATATTAAAAGATTAGCAACAAAGCATCAGTCTGAGTCAACATTCATTTGTTAGATTTTAAAAAATTTGATCATCTCTCCAAAAGGTTTCATTTATGTTCATTAAAATATATAGGCGTAATTGGAAGAATGACATAAAAATGAATGCTCGAAATTCCTCGAAAGGTATATGAGAATGACAGAAAAGAAGAGAGAGTTGAAAGAAAAAAAGAGTTCGATAAGACGAGAAAATATGTATGAAAAAAGAAAAAAAAAACAAGCAAATGAGGAACGAAACACTATTGATGTTTTTTTTTTCTTTTTTTTCCAATTTGGAAGGAAATTACAGAAATCGACAAAAATAGAGATATGTTCCGAGATGAAATTATAAGTAGCATGACAAAGAAACGGGTACAAACTACTATTTGGTTCTGAGAATCATTGATCTTGAAAAGTGGACAAATCTTTTTAATATGCCAAACACAAACAACAACATCATACTTCAAAAAAAAATGTTTTACGTCTTTTTTTGTTATCAACCAGTCTCCAAGTTTGCAGAACTTCTGTGTTCAGAACTTTTCTCAAATCTCAGATTTTCTAACATTTAGAAAAAAGGGGTTTCAAAATACGCACTTTCTATGAAATCTATTGAACTCTTTTTTTTACAATGAAACTCAAAACATCAGAAACGATTTTTTTTAGGGAAACTGAGTCACATGTGAATTATTTTGTGGCTACCAATTCACTTTTTTTTCATTCTTTCAATAATTAATTTTTTGTTGCATGACGCCCACCTAAATAAATAATTGATGATCTGTAGGAGGAAAGTGCATGAAAATAGGAAACAGAGAAAAGATACTCACGTGGTTGGAATAGTACAATTATGATAGGAATAGACAAAAAAAAACAAGAGACAGAGATCGGTGGACAAAAATAACCGATCTAATCAAGAAAAAAAAAGTCTGAGACAATTATGAAATATTACGATATTGACGTAGCCAGCCATTTCTTATCACACATCTCACAACTTTGTTGAAAAAAGAGTCACATCAAAAAAATCAAGTCTGCTAGCAGCTAGTCACAACATCACACATTCAAATTTCAAAACAGAAATGTTTGAAATTAATGAAAGGGGCGAGGGGTCGGAAAAAGTTTGTTGTAAATGATCAGCATCAGTGTTGCGCGGAAGTCGTTTTTTGAAAAGTCGAAATTCAAAAAAAAAATCCGGAATTCGGAATAAGATTCAATTTTTCGCTAGTCGGAATAGTTTTTTTAGGCAGTCTGATCATCAAAATGTTTGAAATAGAACAATTTATTTTTAAAAATTGCATTATCATTAAATCTCCCACGTGTTATCAAACTCTCATATTGAGAGACGTGAACACCAAAGATTCGAATGTGTGTGAATCGAGTCGGTCAGACGGCAGCCGAGGCTTGAGAAATATTTAAATTTTTCAATGGATTCGAAGGTTCTGAAAAACCAAACTATTGGACATTCAGCAACAAACTTTTTTTTCAGTTCATTTTTTCAAGAGTTAACGGTAAATAGAAGTCATCTGGAGTTTTTTGAGTTACACAGGTAGGCTGACAAGGGAGGTTCAACTTGTCTTTTGCTTTTAACTTTTTTCTTTGAAACTTTTAAGAAAAAAGTTCATGATTTCAGTGGTTTTTTCACTGCTATAAAGTCGAAAATAAAAAGTTCACGTTTTTGTTAATTAAAAAATGCCATCCTTTTTGCACGTTTTTGATCAAGAGGTTCGGTTTAGTAAACTTGTTGATTATCGCCAAAAGTTGGAATGAAGCAAGCTGAACCTGAACCTGTGAGATCATGACTCGTTATGAACCGGGACGAGGGCGGCCAGAGGCGTTTTTGAATTTCGATGAAATTACCCGAACACCCAAAACAGTCTTTCTGGTTTTTCCTTCATTCTTTTCAGGAATATTTACACAAATTAATGGAACCCCGAGGCGGGACAGACAGGGCATTGCTCCCATTCGGTATGTGGATTCTCGCACGGCTTGCATCATGAGCCGCGATTCTCCGATTTGTCAAGACAGTCGAGACCAGCCTGAACCAAGCCGGGCTGAAGAAGCATGTATGCCGTCTATTCTTGGATGAACTTGTTTCAGGTGGATTCTGATCGGACAAGGTCCGATTTTATCGGACTCGAACATGAAAAACGTGTCTGAATTGAAACCATCAGTATCAAAAAATTGGACATCAAAATCGGACCGGGCGCATTTTTGCTTAAACGGGCCGGGTTATTCAAAATATGGCTGGAACGGACCCAGATAAAAAATCGGATCTGATCCGTTTTTTTTCTCAACGGAATCGGTCCACGAAATAGTATCAGAAAAATTTATTGTTCATCTGGTCCGATTCATATAAAATTCCAACAAAAAAACGGACCTGGTCTGTTCATTCATTTTCCGGTCTGATAAAATCGTACCTGTGTGCTGAGTCCTCAGAAAACTCTGTTCTCATACCCTACTGGTTTGTCATCTGACATTAAATGAATGTATGTTTAAGACATTGTAACAAGGCCTCCATGACATTTTCCAGGATTATTTATGATGGTAACAAAAAAGAAGAACAAGCATGATACGTTCCTTTTTTCTCATCTCCGAAACCATCCAAATAACCCGAAAACCATTAATCATACACAAAAAACTCAATTATATGAGTATCTCTTAATACAATAATAATAATAATAATTGCAGATTTCTAGTCGTTGTTATCTTTTTCTTTTTCCTCTCAACAATTTTCTAACTGACAGAAGTGAAATGTATCATTAAAAAGTTTAACTATATGTATGTATAGTTATGTAATACATAATAATAATACGGAAAATACATGATGACGATGATGATCAATCGAAAGTTTTATGATGCCGGCGCAAAAATCTGAAACTTTCAATTTCGGAAACAAGATAATTTTCAGATGGAAAGTTCCACTATCCTGACGATGTTCGGAGAGAGAGAGAGAGGCGGAGAAGCAAATCGAACAGAAATTATAATTATTATCTTTCAGTAAAATCTACCCGTGTTCCACTATTCTGTTTGTTTTAGATGTTTTTGACTGGAAGGTTCAGGTCAGGTTCATGTTTATACCTTGGTACTACCGTTGTTTTTTGTCGATTTATCTATTCGTGTTTTGTTGAGTTTTGTTTTGTTTTGTTTTGTTAACTCTATTTCGAATGCTCATCAAAAAAAAATAATATCCGTCAATGATTATTGGTCCAGACCGAATTGAACTCTTTCATCTCATTGATCATTGATATAGTTGAACAAAAAAAATATAATTTAGCTTGGTAGACAATATCTTCAAAGAGGAATTTTTCACTTCATCATAGTTTCAATTTTTCATTAGGCCCTTTCGGAAACAAAATTTTGAGTGGAAACCTACAAACTTTTTTTCAAGAATTTCAGTTAATTTCATACGATTTTACGGATTTCCAGTTTCCTCTTTCCTTTTTTTCTAAAGATTACAACGTGGAATTTTGACCATCGAAATTTTTCTAACAAGATGGTGTGGAAAAGTTGTGCGAAGTACGAACACGGCCTCCCTGATATGAAGAACTTTTCCAACCTAGAAATACACAGGCAATTCGAGCAGTTCAATTGGTCACGCTTGAAAAATAGTTCCACGTTTTTGATTTTCTGAAAAAGAAAAACATTCTCATAACTGTGTTTTTTTTCAGAAAATGGACTGTACATCTAGGCCACGTGGGTAACTTCTATAAAATGAATTTTTTTGTTTGATATTTACCTTTCCTCACAAAAAGGATACATTTTCAGTCACAAAAAAGCTGAACGCTCAAAATTTTCAGACAGATTAAAACAGAACACACAGCAGACAAAAATGTGGTTAAATTACTATTTTTGAAGAAAGAGATTGGCCAAGTGTTTGTTGAACACCCGGTGTTTTCTGTTTCTCGTTTATGATCATTTTCCACTTACTCTGACGCTTGTATATTTTCATCTTTTGTTAGCTTAAAACAATTCCAAAAAGAAGTCCGATACACCCATCGGATATTAAAAAGTAGGATTTCAACACCCTCAAATAGAAGTGTATTCAATGACCCCACAAATGTAGAACATGATCCCAACAATGTAGAAAACCCGATTTCTCGTGTTGTACGTTTCACCTTTTAAATCCGAACCAACAAAATGAGATTCTACACCGAGTATTTTGCAAGACTTCCCATCAAGGTTTGGTGTCAATGTCTGATATATTCTAGCCTTGGATAATATCACGGTGTTGCCACTGAAGTTTGATGATTGAACTCTGAAACAGGTGATTCTGAAAATCATCTACTTTTTTTTTATACCATATATTTCGTTCCGATTTCAGGCTTTATCGCTCTCTTTCTCTCTTTCTAATCAAAACTTGTATGCGTGTTTTGTGTAAATATACATCTTCATCTATATTGTTCCATTTCCTTTTTTTTCAGAAAGAATAGTAATAATAACAACCAAATAATGATTAGTTATTGTTTTTATTCCTAACAGAATAACTACAGTAACCCTTAGGTTCAGTGGTTTTTTTTAATTTCAAAAATGGGAGGCGTTTGAGAATATATCGGATGTGTTGTTTTTATGTTTATACATCATTATTTATTTTATTATTATTTAATGATGATGATTACATTATGAGAAGTTAGTTAGTTATAAGAATAATACATTCTTCCGTGTTTTCATTTTCATGCCGACTTTTACTTTGCTTACAGTACCACTTTCATTACCTCATTGTCACATTTATCTTTCTTCATTATTTTGTTGAATCTTTTTTTTCTTATTTATTTTCTCAAAAAATAATTTTTAGCATAATAGTTTTGTTTGGATGATATGATAAAAAATCGAGAAAAAAAATAGTTTAATGGTTTTTGTCCCATCTAATAAAATAATTATAATAATAATAAAAGAAAAAACACATTGCATGTCTCTACGTTCCTTCAAATTTGTTTATCATAGTGTCAAAAATGTGGAACATTTTCTCTTCATTTTCTTATCACTGAAATTTTCAGACCTCCCAATTCATTTTTTCGCAGTGTCTCATTTTTTTCAGAACGAGAGAATGCTTCCAAATAATCAGACCATATTTTATAATACCAACAATACTACAAACAATAATCACAACACCAATAATAATAATAATCATTTACCAATAAATGTAAGTTAAAAAATTCGAGTATTTTGTAAATTATGAATTGATTTCAGGCACATTTGCCTCCTTATTCGATATTATCAGCATTTTATGCTCTTTCATCGAATGCTGTTTTGATAGAAGAAGTGAACAAGACAAAGAGTCCTCCACAAAAATATAATAGTCCTGGTAGACCACTTTGTATGGAGGATAGAAAAAGGATTGTCAGACTATATGAGGAAGGAAATCGAGTCAGTCATATTGCAAGGATTATTGGTGTGACACACAGTTGTGTCAGCAAAATCATGTCCAGGTTTGTGTATTTGAAAAAAAGTGAGATAATGAAAATAGACCGGGCCCAGAAAAAATTGAACTTTTGAAAACACTCGAACACACTCTGGCCGGATCATTTTTATGAAGGAAAAATGAGAACCTAAAAGGACCGCTGGGCAAATCCTGAATAGGACTCCATGAATGGGGTCGGACGCCAAATGGAGTCCAAAATACAAGTCCCTGAATAGAGCCCAGTGGTACCGAAAAGTTCAATTTGATGGGTCCAACAAAAAGAGGCTGGACCTCATTTTGAACACAATTTTCTGAATGTGGTACAAAAAAAAAACTAAATTTGGTCAAAAAATCGTGCTGTTCAGGGACTTGCATTTTGGACCCTATTCAATGGGTCCCGTCCCTATTCAGGGGCCCATTCAGGAATCCCTCACCTTTTGACAAGATTTATTGGCACACGACGATGAACTCTTAACTTTTCTCTCTGTTAATTCACACAAAAGTTCATAATTTTAGTAGTTTTGTTACTACTAAAATCTCTATAGACAAAAAAAAATAAAGTTCACGTTTTGATTTATTTAAAATTTCATTACCATTCCAAGTTCTATGGAGATGTTCAACTTTTTTTATGGCTCAAAAAATAATGACTTTTTCAGTTTTTAGTTATTGTTCAGTCTATTGTACATTGATAAAATTGAGCCCAAAAAACCGAAAACATTTCTCTGATAATTGTTATCAACCAACTTAAAGTTCGAACCATTCTCTTCAATTCAGATATCGACGTACTGGAAGTGTTCAACCAAGAAGTGCTCGAAATGTAGAACAGATAAACTATCCAGTTATCAAAAAACAAACACCTTTGCCATTCTCGATAGAGAGGTAATCTACAGTAGTTTAACATAATTCCAATGTTTGAAACATTTCCAGAATATTGTCCGATTCAAAACCACCTTCACAAAACATGTTTCTCAAGAAGTGAGAACTAGATATGAAATATATAACAGACAACCATGACATGTATAAAACATTCATCATTAATACAGTGATATTCAAAAAAAATACCGATTTCTACCGATTCCCATTGCACTTCCCCGAATAACTTCAATTGTTCCGATTTCTCGTGGAAAAATGATATCATTCACATGGTTAAAATGTAGAATAGGAACCAAGCTTCGTTCATTTTGAGTTCCATGTGCAGACTCACTTCAAGAACCCACACTCTCTGTTTTAACGATTTCAGGAGAATTCAATTTTCTGGTCAGGCTTCTGTTTTTATTCGAACTTCGTGATTACATCTGTACACAGTTTTCATTGAAGATTAGAATAACTTTGAAATCGAAAAATTTTTCAAATCGCGTGCACGCCCTGTCCACGCGATAACGCGCCGCTGACACGCTGAAATTTTCGATTGCCAGCTGGCTATCGGCCAGTTTAACGTCTCTCGACCGGTTCCAGAAACAATAAAGACCATTATCATCAGTATATTTTATTATTTAACAAAAAATGAAACATTAACAAAAAATGAAACAAATCCTTAACATATTAATGAGTGATTTTATGACACGTGAACTCGTTGGCATCAATGCTGAAATTATTCAAATAACTTCATTGAGGTTTCGTTATTTCTGAGCGTCGTGTGAATGAACGCCTGGAATGAATGATCTTCACGATCGTCCGCCACGGAACTTTCATCCTCATCTTCATCTTCTGAGTTTTGTGTTGAAAACGATAAATCGACATTTCTCACGTCAGCCAAATCCACCAAATCTTCAGTTGCAGTATGTTCCACACTGTTCACTTGTTGGATAGTGTCGGGAAGAACAGATTGAGTGAACAGACTTTTTCCTGGAGTTTCTGTCCTTTCAATAAGATAATCATCATCATCGGAATCGTCATCGGATTCCTGTGATCTTCGTTTTTTCAACGATAACATTGACACTGAAAAACGAAATTAGTTGTCGTTCTATGGAAAACTTTACTTACTCATTTCTTTTCTGCATCTCAATCTCCGAGGCGTACTCATAATAACAATAGAAAACAGACCAGTTCTCAGAAGTTTACAGATATTCGAAAATTAAATTTAGGAATTAAAAAAATAAAAATTATATAAACCACGGCCTAACGGAATGTTGTTTAAAAAATATCGGGCGTGTACGCGGCGCGCAGAAATTCCAATCAGCGTGTGTGCCGCGCGCGCGCGGCGTGCGCGCCGACCTTCAAATCGCGGCAAACGCGCCAGCAGTTTACCGAGTAACTTCGTTGATTTTGGTGATCGAGTCAATTGCTTAAAGGGGGAGGGAAGCCGGGAACGCGGAGAAGGCCATCAAGTTGGTCGGCGAGAACGCGGACCGTTTGACGGCCCACTTAAAGTAGGAGTTTCACGAATAATGAAGCTGTTTTAAACATGATCAGTACCCTCAAAATAGTAAATGCCCAAGGGAATTTTCACCGAAAAGCCTAGGAAAAAATTTCCAAATTTTGTGACCACGTATGTGACCCGGTTTACGTTGAAAAAAATTTTGAAATTTTTTTTTCTCGAGTACTAGACTATTTCTCCAAAATTCCCTCGAGAATTATACTAAATATATTTTAGGTGCTCTTTAAACACAACTTGTCGATTCCCTTTACGCCCCCCCCCCCCCCCCCCCTTTAAGGAGTCGCCACTCGCAGCCACCTCGCTGCCCCCCCCCCCCCCCCCGGAGGGATTCGGCGGGAGGGAAGAGTGTCCCGGAACTGGGTCTTAAGTCATGAGTACGTTTTTCAAGTAAAGTGGGTCTGTTTTTTGAAGTTTTTTCTTTCATTCTGGAAATTCCGACTTTTTTGAGAAAATTTGGTCTGAAAAAAATTCAGAATTTGTCTTCGGAAATTTCCGAAAATTGTCTTCAGACTTGGAATTCCGACCAAGCCTGGTCGAAATCTCGTTTTGGTTATCAAATCTCACGGCTATCCGGTTTTGTGGCCTTCGCTTACGTAATTCACCTCATTATAGTTTCTCGCTCGAAAAGGTGGAACAAAAAACATGAAGTTGAAACATGTTTATTTACGAACATGAGCAGAACACATTCATAAAATTATGAGAACAATTCGAAAAAATTCTGTTGAGGCAGATATACAAACAATAACGAAGGGTGGAACTGAAAACTTGGTGGTCGAAATGATGCGATTTTCTCCTCATCTATTTGCGTCCAGCGACAGCGTATCCGGCGGCTGCTGGTGGTGGTGGGGCAGCATAGGCGGCTGGTGGTGGTGGTGGCGGAGCAGCATAGGCAGCTGGGGGTGGTGGTGGGGCAGCGGCTCCGCATGGAGCTGGTCCTCCGCAACCACCTCCTCCGAGTGATGGAAGAGAGAGTTGTGGAAGTTGAAGTGGTGGGAGTTGTGGAAGAGCAAGTCCGGCTCCGCCACCGCATCCGCATGGTGGTGGTGGTGGTGGTGGTGGTGGACTGAAAGTGAAATGATGAAATGAAATAAAAAATTAAAAAAAGAAACTTACGCGCATCCACATCCAGATCCACCGGATGATGGGAAGAGGAAGGCCGAAGTGGCGGAAACGACAGCGAAGGCGATGATGAGCTTTTGCATGGTTAAAGAGAAGATGTCGAAATCAGAATTCGATATGCTTTACCCATCACCTGCCAACTCTTTTATACTCGCCCCAAATCTCCGCCCAAAATTGCCATTGAGAAGAACAAGAATTTCGATGCGCGCCTCCCTAAAGATATTAACGATGATAATACGAGGGTGAAGGACATAAGGTAGGACAAAAAAAAGAAGATGAAGCAGGATATCTGGCAGGAATGGACAGGTCTCCAACATTTCGAAAGATATAATTATATTTATTTTTCATTTTTTTTTCAAGGAAAAAGAGAGAAAGGATAAGAAGACGACAATTCCAAATATATCATTCGTTTTTCGGCCGATTTGAGTTGAAAGAAATAGAGGAAATGTTACATTTTTGTACAATTTTTGAAAATCTAGAGCATTGTGACAAACCTACAGTAACTATGTATGTACATCTCCGTCGTCACTGCTGCGACAAACAAAACTTCTCTCGAAATTTGTAAACTTTTCTATATTTCTCAAAAAATGTTACGTAACTTGACGCGCTGAGAAAGATCCCGTTAACGGACAATTGTCAGAATTTGCGAAACTCCTCTGTGAATCTCAAAAACTGACTCGGAAGTTTGAACAGAAAATCTCATGTTTCTTCTTCAAATTTAAACTTTTCATGGAAATGGAAGTACATACTCTTGGGTTATTTCATACGAGAAGAAACATTTAAACATTTATTTTCAGTGAAAAACTACTGAAAAAACCAGAAAATTCAGTTTCGAAAAAATACTCACAATTTGACCTATATTTGTAAGAGTGTTCACGTTTTTATTCGATGGATTTATTTTGATCTAATGATACATTTCGGAAGGCTCTGATGATTTTTTTGAAAATTTTGAAAAAACGAGCTTATCAGTAGAACTAAAGTCATCTTTAGAGGAAAATATATCACTGTGAATTTATTTTGTACTGTTTCTTTGTGTCTGTAACATTCTCAACTATTCCATCCAAAAAATATTCAGGTTGTTCCAAGTTTCGAAATTTTTCGTAGCCTTTTATGTTGCTATTTTGTTCAACTAGTCCGATTCGAATCTCCTGGCTCAATGTCTTTGATAATGACATTAGTTTCTCGTTAACATTTTTGAAATGTGTAATGATTTCTATACAAAGTTGATAAGTGTAATATTGCGTATATAATAAACCGAGCTAATTAGTTTTTTATCAAGATGAACGAGAAAATCTGCTGACTCATCAAGACGCATCGATCAAAAAAAAATCATATTAAATTCGGTCAAAGTACAACTGGTGGGATCATATGTAAATCTGTGCACCTCAATCTCATTGTCTTCAATCGAGCGGAAAAATTGAATTTATATGGATGATTCAGGTGGTGAACGGAGGGAGACACGAATGGTAAAAAAAGAAAGGAAGGGACAAAAAAAGGATAAGATTAGTTGTTGGCATAATTTGGGAGATAATATGTACTAATAAAGGAATGTTTCATTCTCTGCACTATCCAACCGGTTGTTCGTTCAACATAATTCTTGTCAACGTTCCGACGGTTCAATGTTTCGATCTCGGGCCCGGAGGTTGAGTTGAACTGATTGTTGTTTTATTTTTCTAAAAGTTCGGAAAAAAACAGTACTACATAGATAAAGTATCTTTCTCATAAATATGGACGTTCTCGGAACTTTTAGGAAAAGGAATCAAAGCGCCAATTTTTCTAACACTCAAAAAATTAAAAAAAAAAACGTTTCAAATAACAAAACTTGACCTTTTCATGAAAGACGAAAAGCGGACAGCCCAAACGACACTCATGGCAACGAGTGTTTTGAAATTTATTTCAGCCACGAATATTTCTATCTAGAACTAGGCTCCCCGACAGTGTGATAAGTTGTTTTGTTTTTTTGGGTTTCACCTTTTTTCATTGCCTGCGGAGTATAAAAATTTATTATTAATACAGTATTATTCACACTATTTTTTTCCAATTCCCATTCCACTTCCACGAATAACTTCAATTGCTCCAAATCCTCCCGGAAGGTTGATATCATCCACATCGGTCTGAAAATGGGAAAAAATTAGAAAATGAACAAGTCCTGTTAGATTACTTTTCCGATTGCGAAAATTCCATTCGGATCAACTGCTCCATAACCAGGTTCATACCCAGTTATCTTTTTGTTTTTCGAGTTTTTGGCCAATTTTTGGAATACATTGTTGAGACTTGGAACACCCAAAGCACGAGCAACTGACTCGCCAAATTGATTATCTGCTTTTGTTGGTTGACCGAGTCCCAGACTTGGATAACCTCTTGATAATGAGTTCAAAGATCGAGCTGGTCCTTTTCCTGTTCGTTTTCCGAGCACACCAACTTCTCCTCCGTAGTTTAACATCATTCCACCAATCTGGTAACAAAATCATATTTTTTGGGAAATTATTTCGGTTTTCGTGAGAAATAGAAAAATTTATCTTGTTACACCAACTTCTTTTTTTTCCACGTCGTGCCAGACTCGGGTGGGAGGGGGAGAGAAAAGATAATCGGCTAGACTCTTTTGATAAGTTTCGTGGTACTCTCTTTATGAAGTTTCGCGCCACAGAGTTTGTCAAAATGTCTCACCGCGAGTTCTTTCTCTAACTTTCCATCTTTTCTTCTCCCTCTCTTGTGAGACTTGAAATTTTCTGTTTTTCTAAAGGATCGTTACGTGATTAGTTTGATGTTCAAAATAACCTGATCAAAGAACGGCAGTTTCTCATTTCCGATGTCCGCTCCCTGACTTGAAGTGAATTCAAATCCAGGTATAGCTCCCAATCCAAATGCCCAACTTCTTCCGATTCCAAAGTTTCCATTTTTTTGTTTCTGTCCATATCCAGTCGGCCTTCCTTCATCTCCTGGTTGGATATATCTACTCGGATATAGATTGATATTAGGAACACCGCACATATCCGAAAACTGTTGACAGAATAATTGCAGATCATATCTCAATTTTTTACCCGGTCTACATGTTATTTGAAATTGATATTGATTAGCTGGACAATATTTTCGCCAGTCTTTTTCTTTTTGTAGAGTCGGAAAAATGCTGTATAACATATTTTCGTGGGTTGGTTTTGCATATAATCGACGAGGAACTGGACGAGGAGTTGTGAGGGCAACTCGCGAATCTTCGTCATCTTCTTCTTCTAATGAAATATCTTCATTTTTTGGGACAAATTTAGTTCGAAAAGGATCTTCTGGTCGGGTTTTTTGAGCAATTATAGCAGGTATCAAAAAATACAGAAAATACATGAAATACATTTTTGTGAGATGACTGTGTCGAGAAAAAAGAAAAGGATAAATGAAAACGCGGATTGAAACCTGTCTCATTTTTGTTTTGTTTTTTACGCAATTGATTAGAAAAAACTTGAAATCATTCAAAAAAAAAGAAATCATTGTTTTTTTTTCTCATTTTTCATTGTATAGATTATGTATAAACATTTTCATGAAGTTATCTCTACTCACAGGTACATTTGGTCAAACATTACAGTAACCATAGATAACGCGATTTTGATCCCACTCTGATCTGATATCTGTACTCTAACAAGTTCAGGTTTCAGACGCACACAACTCCTCAAATCCTTGAAGGGAAACCAAATTTTTTGACAGAACTCAACATTTTGTCAATAAGTACATTATACATTGAAAAAGGTTCCTTTGTAAAGGATTAACCTATTGCAAAAAAAAAAACTGAAAAAAATCCATTTTTTGGAACGTGAAACGTGTTGATATCGTCAAATGATGTGTCAAATGATAATACAAATCGAAAGGTATTCTTGAAATTTTCTATTTATTTTTACGATTGCTTCAATTTCAGTTTAAAAGCAAAAACAAACATCGTTGTCGAACATGTCAGTGCATAGTAAGTAACTAATATGAGTATTAAAGCAAATAAAAAATAAACTGTCAGAAAAAGCGAAGCGAACGTCTAAACACGGTAAAACTGAGGAACGATCAAAAGTGAACAATAGTTCGAAAACCTATCATGATAATGATGCACCAACTGGTGACAAAAAACATGAAAAGAAATTGGTATGTTCAACAAATTATTTTCAATCCAAAAGTTTTGACCGCGTGCTACAGCATACGATGAATTTTGTAATTGTTTTATCGATTTTTTCAATGATCTAAGTGTTCTGAAAAATTGAAAAGGGACCCAAAAATAAGAATCTGAATCAAATCAACATTAAATTTGGCTTTTCCACTGTTTCGTATTTTTTCTGAAAGTTATCAAGCAAATTGTATCTGAAACAGGTGGATTTGCGACTAACATGTCCGAAATTTGCAGAGGTGGGCTTCCTGAGCACAACATGGCTTCATAGAGATTGAAAAAACAAGGAATAAACATGCAGTTTTTGAACTTATTCTTAAATTTCATGACTGTTTGAAAGTACTTTTTAACTATAACCGACCAAATCGAGTATGCTCTTTCGTTTCCACCTACTTATCACATGAAAAAAGAAAATTTTAAAACAATTTTCATTTTGAATCTAGCCATGTTGAGCTATACTGTGCTCAGGATACCCGTCCCTGTAAATTAATAGCAAATCCTGAAGGGAGCCTCCTGAACATGGCCGAGCCCCATTGAATGGGGTCCAAAATGCAAGTCCCTCGATGGGGTCCAGTGGAATCGGGAAGCTCACTGAATGGGGTGCAAAATGAAAAAATACCCCATTTTTTTCAATAGAATTCTTCTGAATGAGGTCCTAAAATGGGACGCAGTATAAGTCACGCAAGGCATCTTTTGAGTTCCGCTAGGCCCCATTAAGGAACTTGTATTTTGGACTTCATTTAATCGGGCCCGGACCATTCCGGAACTCCCTAAATCAGTTTTTTCAAGATAATGAAATTTGTGGCGAGAACACTGGAAAAAGGACCAACCGGATTACGAGCCGAGTTTCAAAGTATGAAAAGGTCAAATGATTTCGAGAAAATGAAAGCATTCAAAGAAGCTCAAGAATTCGGAAGAAATCGATACAAAGATGTCGGATGTTTGGACAATTCAAGAGTCAAACTCGGAACCCCCTGGCCACACGAATATATTCACGGAAATTTTGTATCAACACCCACCAATCCAAAGAGATTTATTTGTACACAGGTTATATGAGTTATGATTCAGTAGAGAAAACAAACAAAAATAATTACAGGCACCTCTCGAAAAAACTTGTGCCGATTTTTGGTTTATGTGTCTACAAGAACATGTTGAAGTGATTTTCATGTTGTGTAACTTCACAGAAAAAGGAACCAAAAAGTGTCACGAATATTTTCCAACAAAAGAAAAACAAGACACTTTGACATTTGAAGAGAATGGGAATAAGATTACAGTTCGTTACGAGTCTTCTAGATCAGCCAAGTTCAAAGGAAAAGGTATAAAAGCAAATGTGGTAGAGACTTTGTTATCGATTGATGGGCCAAATGATATGTCGATTAGAACAACACATTATCATTGGATTGATTGGCCTGATCGTGGAGTTCCACCAGCTGATCTCGCAATTATCGAACTATTGAACAAGGCTAGACCTTCAAAGTAAGCTATCAGAACACCGCTTCCTGGAATGTTTATGTTTTTCACTCAATTGGGAAATTACCGAGCTCACATTTTTTTCAGACAGTAAAACTCAAAAAAAAACAACTGAAATGTAAATTATTCATTTGATTTGAAATCATATCTTACTTTGAACTCATAATCATCTTTTCCAGAGGCCCGATAGTAGTTCATTGTTCAGCTGGAATCGGCCGAACAGGAAGTGTTGTAATGATCGAATATATAATGGAACAAATGTTGGCAAGTCAACAAATCGATGACACAGACAAGATAATGTTGAAAATTCGAGAACAGCGCAACAATTCGGTTCAAACTGATCATCAATATCTCTTCGTTCATCAAGTTCTCATGAATTATTTCCGTCAACGAAAACTGTTGGATTCGGCTGTTGAAGGACATCATGACGATTTCACCAAAACCTATTTGAAGCTCGTAATCTGAATATTGTTCGTGTTCTTTTTTTTTTTTTGATCGTATCGAATTATGGAAATAAAATATTCCAGTATTATTTTCGGCTAAGGGTCAATATCTGAAATTCGAAAATAAAAACAATCATTTAAACGACCCGAGAGTTATATCTGAAAAAAAACTAATGATAAAACGGCCCAAACGACACCCCTGATCTCGTTTGGCAGCCTCCTGAGCGTTTTGAAAAAACGAGCTGCTTCATTAGGGTTTGAAAGTTTGATCCTACTCTGTTTTAATTTTTGCACTGTTAATATCACGATAAAATAATATATATATATATTATATCAGTACGTGACCGCGTTTGAAATTATCTGGTTTGATATTTACGGTAGCTGCCATTTTTGCACAATACAAAAGTAGAAAATCATGAGGTGAGTATGAAATTATATCCAGAAAACAAACAATGTCATTGTAGATCGGTTTCTGATTTTGCAATCATTTATGTGTATACATGTTAACGGTGCTAGGCTACTAAAAATTATATTGAGATGAGAAAGCGATGATGCAGAGGACTAAAAATGCCGGTTTTCTCAATCATGCTGCTTTATAAACAGTCGGTGAGTTTTGTAGGAACAGTGTTGATGAATGCCATTTTTCTTCAAAAAAGAGAGGGGATGTTCTCAGTAAGTCTAGGAGTGATCTCAGACTGGGTCTTTTTCTGAACTGAAACAATGTTTTTGCTTTCAAATATTTTTAGTTTTTTGAACCACATACATCGAAAGTTGAAGTGTTGGGTTAATATTACGATTTTTATGAACATGAAAAAGCAATTTCTAAGTGACAGGATGCCTTTAATTTCTTTCTGGAATGTAGTGCACGCGCCGGAAAAACCAGAACCTTTTTTTGTTCATTTTTATTTTTTGCAAAACTTGTATATAAGAGGCTGAAGATTCCATATATCCGCGTTCGTTGAAATATTTTGAACAAAGTTGAATTCTTGTTACAAAACATGATTTTTTGTAACTAAATGAGATTAGAGCCGCAAAACATCAAAATTTGTGCTGTTAATTTCAAAATCCCAAATAAGTTCGTTTAATGTTACATTCACCAAAAAAAGCAGATAATTCGGTAGATTCTGAATGGGTTCTCCTGAATGGGTGCGCACCCATTCAGAATGGGTCAGAATGGGTGCCCAAAATGGGTGCGCGACAAACGTCTGAATGGGTGACCAGTAAAATGGGTGCCCATTTTGATTATCTGAATGGGTGTCCATATAATGGGTGCCCATTTCGGTAGTCTGAATGGGTGCCCGTTTCAGTTGTCTGAAATGGGTGTCCAAAAATAACGGGCATTCGTTTTAAGGTTTTTTGGTTGTTTTTTCGCTAAGTTTTAAAGTTTCAGATTATTTTTCTCCCTTAAAAACTGAGCGAGGTCAAAATTTATCTAAAAACATAGGCTTAGAACGTCTGCATTTTTGATGAATGGTTTAGATCTGTGAACAAAATAATTTTGAAAAATACATGCGATGAAACAACATGCTGTGAATTTCGGTGCAGAATTTTGAGTACAGCATTTACGATTACATGCGCAGTTTTTCATGCGTTTTATTGTTGACCACAAAACGGGCACCCATTTTTTAGGCACCCATTCAGACTACCGAAATTAGCACCCATTATTTGGACACCCATTCAGCCAATCAAAATGGGCACCCATTTTTCTGCGCACCCATTCAGACGTTTGTCGCGCACCCATTTTGGGCACCCATTCTGAATGGGTGCGCACCCATTCAGGAGAACCCATTCAGAAACTGCCGATATTTCGATGATTTTTTGTTGAGAAATAACAGTTTTCAATTTCTTACATGTATGTTGCTGCGCAGGTCAAGCCAGCCCAGTACTCTTATTTTTTTGTGAAATATAGAAATGAGAATGTTGACTGCAATATCTTTCAATGTGACAAAATATGTGTTTCGAAATTTGTTACATTTGATCATTATTCATTTATTTATAGAAATGTAACAAAATATCATTGGTTCGAACTTGTTACATTTTTGTTTCAGTTCATAAATATCAAATTGTTAGATGGGGTCCAGGCCAGGGTTCCGAGAATGATACGCATTATATGATTCACGATTGATAAATCTCGCTAATTTCGGTATCAGAATGTATCGGAACGATTCAGTACGATACAGCCTTATTTACCGCATTGTATCATATGATACAATACGACACACCGAGATGTATCGCATTGTATCATATGATACAGTATGATACATCTCGATGTATCGTTGATGAATCATATGATACAGTACGATACATCTCGATGTATCGTTGATGAATCATATGATACAGTATGATACATCTCGATGTATCGTTGATGAATCATATGATACAGTACGATACATCTCGATGTATCACACTGTATGATGATACAATGCGATACTCTATGTATATCGATACATATACCATACGATTCAGTACGATGCATGTATTAAATCGACGATTCGCTCATCCAATACATGAATCAGGCTCATCACTCAAAAGTATCGAGAGAGAGTACACTTAAATGTTTTTTTTTTATAAGAAATGAGTTTGAGGGGTTTTCTAATATGTGCAACACGTCAGAGAGGTTAGTTGTATACGTGAAAGAAATTTTCTCCAAATAATTTTTTCGGAAAAAAATTCGCAACCACTTTTTTCCGAAAATTATTTTCGGGACTAAACTTCGGTTGCGAAAATTCTGAACGGTAGGTTCCGCCCAAGCCTGACACACAGGCCAATTCGAGGCCACCCCTTTTTGTTTGTGGGTCGACTCCAACCCGGGCTGGCCGGGACGAAAAAACATGTCTGCCACGGTCTGCCAAAAAACACAAACACAATGAAAAATTGGCAATTACTGAATCGGACCTTCTGAATCGGACCAGGTCCGATTTTATCGGACCCGAAAATGACCAAATCTGAATCGGACCAAAACATGAAAAATGTGTCTGAATCGGACCGGAGTCAAGAAATCGGACCCGGTCCGTTTTTATCAATATTTTTGCTGAATCGGACCACAAAATCGGACCAGGTCCGTTTTTTTTTGTTGAAATTTCAGCTGAATCAGACTAAAATCGAAAAAAATATCAACCAAAAAAACGGACCTGGTCCGATTTTGTGGTCCGATTAAGAAAAAGTTTTGAAAAAAACGGACCGGGTCCGATTTCTTCGCTCTGGTCCGATTCAGACACATTTTTTAGGTTTGGGTCCGATTCAGATTCGGTTATTTTCGGGTCCGATAAAATCGGACCTGGTCCGATTCAGAAGGTCCGATTCAGTAATTGCCGTTTTGATCCGATCCAGATTTGGTCATTTTCGGGTCCGATAAAATCGGACCTGGTCCGATTCAGAAGGTCCGATTCAGTAATTGCCGTTTTGATCCGATTCAGATTTGGTCATTTTCGGGTCCGATAAAATCGGACCTGGTCCGATTCAGAAGGTCCGATTCAGAATCTACCTGAAAAATTTTCATCGCGTACAAAAACAACACCGCACACTAGTAGAGGCGGTGGAAGTGTGTGCAACAGAGACGCACACTTTTTTTCTTTATTTTCGATTGTTTCTTTAGAAAAAATTTCATGGAAGGTTTTCATCGGGACCCAAAAATCGGTGAAATATTTATCTTTCAGACCCGATGTTTTTAGGACCAGGGTTCCGAATTCAGCGATACAAACGATTCAGTACTGTTAGAAAACTGAATGATTCATATCGATGAGCTAATGCGTCACAATACATCATGATTGATACAGTATCGGAACGATTCAGTACGATACAGCCTTATTTACCGCATTGTATCATATGATACAATGCGATACATCTCGATGTATCGCATTGAATCATTCAGTTTTCTAACAGTACTGAATCGTCTGTATCGCTGAATTCGGAACCCTGGTCCAGGCCGATAACTCCTATGTTATGAATTAGCAAATGATTACAAGTTTGTATTATGTTTTCATATTAATTTTCATTTTAAGACACACAGATCCCTCTCTCTTGGTGTGCCAAGTAACGAATTTCCATTGTTACAAATCCTGGTGATAATTGAAAAATTGAACGATAAATGTAACAAGAACGTGAACAATCTTTTTGTTACATTTAGAAATGAGCTCTAAAACAAAGTTTTTATTGAGATAATTTCTCACGCTTTTCGTTACAGTATGAAGTTTACCTCTTCGAAAGTTACAGAAAACACTGAAACTACACAAAATTATTTGAAAACATAAGGCCTTTTTTAAGTTACAATTTTTACGAATATTTGTAAGAATATAGCGAAATTCTCGTTTTTTGCTCATATTAGTAGGGTAAATAGGACCAAATACTCTCCGAATTAATCTAAACACATTTGCCATTTTTGTAACAAGTATAATTAAAAATTAGGGTTTTTGAACATTGAGTATGTAGAGATCTTTATGTACATAAATTATAAATAAATAAACGATCAAAACGAGAATGGTATATTATCCTCCTCGAACAGTATTCAAGAAACCTCCAAGTCCTGACAAGAAGTTTCCACCTCCAGATTGTTGTTTGTAATCGGCCGCTTCTTTTTGGAACCGATCTTCTTGCAATTTCTCAAATGCACCGCATTTTTTGTCTTTCAAAATGTTCGGAATCGAATTGGCCGTAGTTGCTGCTTCGAACAATAAATTAGTCTTGACTTTTGCTCCTTCAATATCATAATCAACGACCGCATGTTGACAGGCCAACAAACGATCCGGATCTCGTTTCGAGACCCAATATTCCAAAAGTTCCGAATTAGTCGGTGTGTATGATCCTTGATCTAATGAATTTGCAGCAAGCCATTCACCAATGATAGCGAATTTGAATGCCTTTCCAAGAAGTGGATTATCAATTTGAGCGAAGAACTCTTTTTCAAGTTCCGGTCTCGATTGTCCTCTTTCATAGAACTTCATCCAAACATCGACTGCTCCTTGTTTCTGCCAATAATCCTTTTGCCAAACTGATTTCGAGAACGCTGTACACATTGTGAAATTTGGATCTTCTGGTGGTGGACATAGTTTAGTAGTGAGTCGATAGGTTCTTTCTCCAGTTGCGCGACAAAGATTTCCATCGGTATTTTCGAGAAGTTTCAATTTTCTTGATTCCTTACACCAATCACAATAGAAACATTCTCTTCCACAGGTTGCCACATCCATACAACGAAGTTTACCAATTGGTTGGATCGATACATCGAGCTTCATAGCTAATTTATTGATATGAACACCAGGTGGAAGAGTTATATCAATTCCCATATCGAAACAATCTGGCCATGTTAAATGAACAGTTCCATCTCCATCTCGAGATGATGGACTAGAAAATGAAGGGTTTGCCAATTTGATTGGTTGAGTACATTCTTGTCCGGTCAATTCTTTACAACATGAAGAAGAACGAGCATCTTTCAATTTGGCGACGAACAAGTTTTTCGAAATAACAGCTTCGTAACTTCTTGGTCCAGTTTGTTTAACACTTCCGGTACCGATTGGAACATCCTTATCATTGTAAACAACCGTATTTCCATTTTTATCCGCTACAACTTTTCCAACAGACTTTCCTTGTGCATCATAACATTGTGATACTCCAGGTGTTTCAGCTGTGCAATGATATTTGTTACTTCTTCTACCAAATAATGATTGTTGAAGTTGTGATCCGACCAAATTATCAGCCGAGATAGTCGCATCGGTTTTCTTTCCATTTTGGGCAATTGTATATGCGTACTTTCCATTTTTACCTTTTTCCTGAATTTACTCTCGATTTGAAACTGTGTTTTAGTAAATATATATATAACTCACATTGTCTCCGAATGATAAAGTACCATCTCCAGTGTTATTGGTGTGCTCATTTGGGTTCAATTTGAAATCAAAACGTTCGTTTCTCGCTTGGAATTCGGTTTGCTAAAAAACGAAAGAGTTAAATTGATGTTTTTTGAGAATTGATTTGTCATTCATTTTCCAAAAAAAAAAAAAAAAAAACAATTCGGGCTCACATCGGCTCAAGAAAATCCTTGAACTCACATCTGGACTTCCTTTCAAATCTCCCTTCGCAATGGTGTCGAGTTCATACTTTCCATCCGCTTTCAAAAGAGCATGTTCTCCTTCCTCATCTGTTTTTGTTCGAAGTTGTGCTTTATGCCCATCAACGGTTGCAATTCCTCCTTTATCTCCGATTTTCTGAACTTGTGCTCGTTTTCCATCGAAAGTTTCAGCAGCTGCCACGTTTCCACTTGCCGATGCAGCAAATTGTTGTTTTTGATTGATCAAATCGAGTACAACTTTTTCTTTGTTTGAAGCATCTAGAGCTACCTGAAATATAGATATTAGTGAATCAAGTTGGTTGTTCTTTCTCTAATCATCTCATCTTTGTCCTAAAAGCTATTTGTTCTAATTAGTAGAACATTAGAACTGGAAAACATTTGACGATGATGTTATGTTCTCAGGCGCATTGCGAATCAAGGTTATTCACTTTCACTACGATCTTATCTTTCACCGCGAGCTTGAAAATTCGATGTTTGAACTTTCGGTCAATTTTTGGAATTTTGTAACAGGTTCGAAACCACAACATGTTTTTGTAAGAACATGTAACAAGTGCATCTGGTGAACATTGGAATTACAGTAACCCGGAAAGAAGTGTGAAAAGGTTTGTATTGAAAAAGGAAACTCTTGTATCTAGACGTAGAAAATGTATAACTTTGGCGAAAAACATGGAATTGAAAAAATGAACTTACCCTCTGAACTTCTTTTTGTTTCTTATCTAACCATGTCGAATCGACTTCAATATGTTTTCTTTTTTCATTAATACTCGCATGATTTGGTATCAATTGTGCATTCACCGAACACCATTCAACAAAAATGAGAATAAAGAATATTCTCATTTCGAACGACGACAATCAATATAAAATGATGAAGTGATGAATATTGCCTATATAGGACGACTGACAGATTTGATATCTATCTCCGCCTTTTCGCTTTTGGTTTTATTAGTGTAAACACAGAACATTTTTCCATTTATTGTCGTTTTTTCCTCTTCTTAATTATTTCGCGTAGAACATCTGTCTAACTTCCAGTTTAACAAATGATGAGTCAAAATGAATAAAAACGAAAAGAAGCCCTCACACTGTAATATTTTTATGGTCGAAGTTTAACTTGCTTAGTCAGGTGAATAATATCGAATAGATCAAATAATTCATGTGGCAGTAAGTAGATGAACAAGTACAAATAATATAATCAAATATCACAGAAATATCAGAAAAAAAAATGGAAAATATAATTGGAGAATCTAAATAAAACGTCTTCTATAAAGCCATCTTTTTCGTTTCACCCATTCTTCGCATGGTCTCACATTCTTTCCATCGATTGCACTTTCCATTAGATCAAGTAAAACTCCATTGAATTCAACATCAGCGATACATCCAATGAAGTTATCAGAGAAAAGACCGCCAGTCGCTTTGCTGATTTGAGGAACACCTCCAATGAAAATGTTTCCATCGACATTGAGCATTGCCAGAATTCCAGTACTTGTTCCGTGAATCTCTGCAAAGTTGTCCACTTTCATGAGCCCTCGTCGACCTCTTCTTTCTACTCGAATATAATGTTCTTTTCCATCATCAACACGTTCTTGTGATCTTAAATGAGCCGCGCCTCCACCAAGTTCATAACTGCAAAACAACAAATTGGGTATTTTTGGAGCACATGGAAGTCGTCTAACACTCGTCGGTACGGTCACAATTAGGAGCACTTTTCAAAGCTCTGACGATGATAAATGTTCCGTTTTTTCTCTAGTAAACTCACGAATATTGTAGATATCCATCAACGACCCCAATGGACAGATAATCTTCCATTTGTGTCACTGATGGATGTTGTCCTTGCCACAAAATAATTCCATTTTCAGATTTGGTTTTAATCTTGAACGACAACACTTCGTCTTTTTCAGATGTCAAATGTGGAAAATCTTCTGTTGGAAATTCAAGGAATGCATTGCCATCAAAACTAGCCGAATGTTCGATAGGCCGGACTGCAAAATGTATGTTATATTGATATCATAACTACAGTAACCCGAAATAACCCATGAAAGTTGAAACTCACAGATGTTACAAGTCGGGCCATCGTAATATATTTTACATTGACACTCGAAATGTGTTTCGTTTTTCTGAATACATGTTCCCTCATTACCGCAACTTCCATAAACACAAAGATTATTAACAAAAGTTTTGTTTTCATTGTCTGTTACATCGATAGAACCTTCAATTGGAGTTGCAATGTATGTGGATTCAGTGGCTTCTTCTTTGTCCTCTTCCTCTCCTTCTACTAATTCTTCTCCGATTTCATCTGTTGGAAGGATTCCAATTGGTTCATTATCATCTTTTTCTTCCTTTTCTTCTTCATCTTCTTCTTCTTCTTCGTTTTGTTCTTCTATTGGTGGTGCTGGTGTGGTTGTTGTTGGTGGTACAATTGTGACAGGTTCACTATCTCTCGATGTTTCATACACATGATACACTTCTTCTGTCGTCGTTGTTGTTATTTGTTCAGTTGTTTCAATTGGTTGTTCAGTAGTCGTCTCAACTGGCCAGTCACTTTCATCACAGTTTGTGATATCTCCCGATGATGATAAACTGTCTAAACTAACATCTTCCGAATTCACATAAATCTCATAGATACATCCTTGGAATGATTGTTCGACTACACCATCTGGAGAAGTCAAACCGGGTGGAAGACCTCCAATGAATATTTCAGTCTTGGGTCGCAGATTTTGACCTGCCTCGATCTTAAATTATAATCCGAAGAATATTTGAGATAGATAGTTTCACATACCTCATCTACAACTTTACCATTCACTGTCATAGTTAGAATATTTTCTTTTTGACTGAGTGAAACGTCGAATTGTTTTCCTGGTTCAAGTGGGTCACTTTTTATTTTGGTAACTTCTTGTTGATCTAGTTGTTTGACTGTTAACACAACTTGATTTGCAATCAATGAAAGCGAAGCATATTCCCGACTATTCGGGCCGTATGAGTTACCAAAATACATCAAAATATGTTCATCGTTATCATTTTTTGGTCGTAGCTTCAGTTGTATCTGAAAACCAAAATATAATTGTCACAGTGCCAAAAAATTAAAAATTAGGCCCGAAATCTGTACTCGTATTCATTAACATGTCCCGATTTATTGTTCAGAACAACGTTGTTCGGAACAACGTTTTCCCGAACAACCAATGTTTCGAACAACGTTAATGCATTGTTCGAACAATTTGAAGCTCATGAATACGAACAATGTGCTGTTCGAGTAATGTAATATTCGTGAATACGAACAACGTTTTGTCCGAACAATTTCATGTTCGTGAATACGAACAATGTGTTGTTCGGGCTTTCATTGTTCCGAACAATCGTTTTTTCGGACGAAACGTGTTAATGAATACGGGGACTGAATCCAGAACGACGACAGGACAATTTGTTTTTAGTATTCTAATTTTTTTAATTTCAGGGAAAAGTTAAATATGTTCACTTCCGACGAAAAATTCGCTTGTTTCCAGAGGGTCCCATGTTTTCAAAAATATTATTGACATTTTAAATTAACTGGTGTTCGTACTCTAACAGATCATACCTTTTCAAAGTTGGCAGGTTTTTTAACAGCTATAAAAGAAGTCTCGTGAGAGAATCCGATCGGTTTTTGAACTTCCAACTGTTCTTCACATCTCAAACCAGTTGTTCCAATTGGACATACACATTGCCATGTTTCCTCATTATCCAAACATATTCCAGAATTACAGAATTCGTCATGACATCGATTTGTTCTCGACTGACACACATCTCCATAAAATCTTTCTTCACATTCACAAACGAATCCATGATAATTATTAGTGTTTCGACATTTTCCATTATTCAAACATGGTTCATTACTCATACATACATCATATTTGACTGTGGATTGAGGTACTCTTGCCACTCCAAGATGCATATTGTTACCATTCAAAACAACCTGACTAATAACTCCGTTGAAGTGATCTTGTTCGTCATATCCATCCAATTTTCCACCGATATATAATGGTTTATTGACTCCTGTTGTCAAACTTGGTAACGGAGAGGAATGTTGTTTGACAGTAGTCTCATCGTTCAACAATACTTTTGTAGCTGTTCCATCGTTTTTGATTTCAATAACATTCCATTCATTTGGAATGAATTTATTGCTTGTTATTATAACTTCTTTTCCAACAGGTGTTTCGAACTCGTATCGAATAGTTCCATCATCTTCTAATCTAGCTTCATGATATATAATATTATCAACTGAATCAGCCAATAAATCTCCTGAATTGACTCTTCGAGTGCCGAAGATAACACCTTTTGGATCGGATGCATTGAATATGATCCGAATATCGAAACTTGTCAATTCATCATCTGATAAAGGTGGCAGTTCAATTGGTTCTCCGTGTATTTCGGGAATATAATCATCGACTTGTAAATCGATATGTGAAACTACTGCTGATTCATTTTCACTTGTTTCGATTGCACAAATGTATCTGAATCAGTTTGTTCTCTCATCATTTACTACATAATTAATTCATTTTACTCACTTTCCTTCATCTCCTCTGTTCACGATTGGAAGAATCAAAACTCCTTGCTGTACTCTTGCTGTTTGTGGAACCTCTCCATCTGATTTTGTCCAAGTGACTGTCTCATTTTGTCCGGTTGTTCTTGATCCGATACATTGCAAATATGCCTGAATTCATGTTTTTGTAAAACGAGTTCAAGGTATGTCAGAAACTGATACTGAAGTCCGAACTAAATCGACTTGTGCGTTAGAAATAGTGTGTACTGATATAAAGACCCCAGAAAATGAAAATCGGCCAAAAAGTCTGAGAAAGAAGTATGAGATCATTTTTTCATACTATGATGGGTAACAAGCACGGGCTTTAGAATAGTTCACAGGGTAGATTCTGGATAGGACCTTCTGAATCGGGCCAGGTCCGATTTTATCGGACCCGAAAATGACCAAATCTGAATCGGACCGGAGTCAAGAAATCGGACCCGGTCTGTTTTTATCAAGAATTTTGCTGAATCGGACCACAAAATCGGACCAGGTCCGTTTTTTTGGTTAAAATTTCAGCTGAATCGGACTAAACTCGAAAAAGTATCTACCAAAAACGGACCGGGTCCGATTTCTTCGCTCTGGTCCGATTCAGACACATTTTTTAGGTTTGGGTCCGATTCAGATTCGGTTATTTTCGGGTCCGATAAAATCGGACCTGGTCCGATTCAGAGTTGCCTGGCTCGAAAAAATTCATTTTTTTCTAAATGAAAACGTGACCTGACCGCATAAGTTTAATTGAAGGTTTTGAATTAACAAATAAATTATCGAACGAACCTCATCTCCGACGGTATAAACAACGGGAAGTGGAACATTTTCCAATGCTGAAAATAAAAGCGATAGATTGCAACTAGGCATAAATATGTAGGTGTTCTCGAAAATATCAAGCTTTGTATTGATTTGGAAAAAAAACTGAAAAATTTGGATTATAGAAGAGTAAAGGCGCGCGTATTGATGTTTTTGTTAGTTTCATCACACAACAATGCATGCATCTACAAACCATTCATTTTCATAAAAAGTTCAATCATCGGTACATATTTATATTATAAAGGCAGAAAACACTCGAAAAGACACGATTGGATAAATGAGCTAATTAATGAAGGAACATTGGGATGTTTTAGGGGGAAAAAGAGCACCACAAAAAAAAGAAAACTATCGAGAAAATATGAGAACAATAGACACAAAAACACGCAAAAAACTGGCAGTTTTTTATTTTTATTTTTTTTTCAAAAATTTTGTCTGGGGGTTAGGTCAAATCAATTCAATTCAATTCAAAAAAGAAAAACAAAACACACACAATATCAAAAAACTACTGGGTTAGATCAAAACCAAGATCCGATTAGTTTTCGGATTTTTCGTTGTTGGGGTCGCGCTGAAAGTTGCGAGGCATTTCGCCGACGATGCCTCATTATGCGACGCCCTGCTCTTCTAGTTCCCAAATGTTTTCGCTTGCGTTTTCCGGATCCGATGTTGAGAACAGTCCGTGTTTGAAGTGATCCGGCTTTTGTTTTGGCCACACATTTATAGATTCCAGCATCTTCTTCTTTGAGTCCAGTGAACAACAATCGGCCACCGGTTACCTATAAAAATCGAGGATCATCGTGCAAAAAGAAAAAGTTTAGAAATAATAGAAGGGTTCGAGATCCGATAGTTTAGAAGTTGGACATGTTATTTTTCAGTTCTCTTTGAAATATCTTCAAAATGAAACGATGCACATAGGCTTGTTTTGCGAGCCGTATCTCATTGACAATTTTCATTTTTGATAAATTCAATTATTCAAATTTCGTTGTAGTAATGTATTGTGGCTGAGAGCTAATTTTAGCTGAAAAGTGAAAACGAGGAACTGAAATTAGATAGCAAATTTGAATTTAAAAATGTAATGCAAACAAAAACATTTTGTTCTGTATCTTTAGCCATTCTTGAGATGTAATCAGCCTAAGCAAAAGAGCAACCAAAATCAAAAATGAAAAAAGTGGGAGGAAAAGTGGGGAAAACCAACAACTGAAATCAAAACACAACATCTTCTCTACTTACAGTCGTATTACATATTTTATCATATCTAAGAATAGGAATAATCTGAAAAATGGCTAAACTCAAAAACTATACTATGAACATACCTGAGCATTAGGTGGAAGGGCCTCATTTGTAGATTCTCTGTTCCATGAAATGACAGCGGTTGAATCTCCGGTCACTTTACAATCAAACCAGGCACGATCACCAATTTGTGGCGATTCAGATGAGACTTCGAGAAGTACTTGGATGATTGTGTCTGGCACGAGAATTTGAGCGTTTACGTATCCACTGATGTGATTGTTGTCGATCGAAACTTGGCAACTGTAGATTCCGGACGTAGTGTCGTCGAATTCTTTGATTCTAAAGAAAACATTTTTGTGTTCAATTGCATTGACCCTTGTTCCCCATTGTGGAGAATTCCGGGACGAAATTCTTTAGACGGGTTGTTGAGATATACTTTCAAAACTTTCAAAGCGGATCGAATTTCTGAGCCACAAAGTTACCCCTGCGCCCAACTAAAATTTCGCAAAAATGTAGTGAGAATCTGGGTCACGCCAGTAGTTTTCAAAAAAATATCTCACTCAATCTTATTTCCATTTGGATGGGCATTTGCCGGCAATTCTCCATCTGAATAACTCCATTCAACTTTTGATCCTGGTACCAAGAAAACAGGACAAGTCAGAACAGCTTCTGATTTCTCTTCAAATTTGACATCCACAGAATCTGCAAAAATAAAGTGTTGTTTGATGGCAAGCTTTGGTTCTTTTCTTATTATTTTCCCTGGGTCCCAAAGTCAGTACTAGTTTGGTCGTATCCAACAGCGACAGCAGTGTAAGCACTTCCTCCAACATGTCCATTGTCATCTTCGACATTGCATCGATAAACACCGTAGTCATTTGAAGGACTGGCTTTGTTGATTTCAAGAGTTGGCTCACTGCCAAGTTGACGAACAAGACTTCCGTCACGCAAAAGTGCCCATTTGTAGTTTTCACCATTTTCAAAGGCTGAAAATTTTCGATTTAATTACGAGAAGTATTGGAAAATGTTTTGTTAGTAGTCGTGAAGCAGACATACACATAACTCACCTTATTTTGACGAGATCCTCTATTTGACACAATAATACGATCCAAGTTAGTACTGACAATGGACACTTTTACACATATCACACATTCTCTTTTTTTTCAACCCTCTTCACAATACCTATCATGCCACGTGGTTGTACTATCACAATATTGGGAGATTGTCCTGTCTCATAATTTGTTTCTTCAAGTGTGCAGAAATAAAAACCACGTTCATCGGAATCGACATGTTTGAGATGTAAGTGATTAGTATTAGCCACATTTATAAATTGAGTTAGATTATCCTGTGTATGCCACCAAAGAACACGCTTCTTGTTAGCATTCGAACCTGTTTGTTAGTCACAATATTAAGTAGAAAAAAAACGAGCGCATCAGAAAATAACACGATCACAATTGTTATTTAAAACACAAATTTCAAAAATCATACCTTCTGATGAACATTTGAGAACAATGCTGTCTCCCTGATTCACGATTTTTACATTCGGTTTCTCGTTTGTCACAATTTCTTCGTCTTGACTGTTAGATTCAGAGAGAACTTCGACTTTTGATGAAGCGATCAATACGTCATTACGGTATCCATTACATGTATATTCTCCAGATTGACCGGCCTGAATTAATAATTGATTTGTTTTTCCCCCAACAACTTATTGTTACCGAAAAATCAGCAAAGTTCAATAGTCCGTTCTCGTTATGATCTTCAACTTCTGCTGGCAATTGTCCATCGACTCGTGTCCATTCCAATCTGTCGATCAATGAGTTTCCAGTCGCAGTACATACCAATTCACCGGAATGACCAGGTGTGAACAATTGTTTGGATCCACCAAGAATTGAAACTGTTGCAACACGAGATGGTTCGACAACTGAAACGGTATGTGTTAGTAGTTCTCAGAAATTCAAGCCTAAGTTAACTCTACCTTCAATGATGATGTTCTTCGTGGCTGTTGCGTGTTCACTGGTTCCCTTACAAACATATAATCCAGCATTTCCTAACCCGATCGATGGATGTCTGATAAATTGTTCGGAAATTGTGACTGGTTTGAAATCATCTGGCAAGTCTCCTCTCTCCGGTCCCGGATCATGCAACCACTCAACTTCTGGCTCTTTCTCTCCTGGTGCTCCGAAAGCTTCGCATTTGATGTTGACCGGTTCACCGACTGTTACAATGAGTTTCGGACCGGATGGATTTGTTTTGATGGTGAGAGATGGGCCGATATTGACAACTCCAACATCCGAGGCTTCTCCAATAGGGTTCGAAGCTGTGCAAGTGTAGTTTCCATTGAGCTCGGATCGACCGTTTGAGAAGTCGAGAATATTGGGCTCAAGCGCACTAACGTCATGTGGTAGAGGTGCTCCGTTGGGTCCAGTCCATGTGATCTTTGGAGTAGGTGATCCGGTTGTGATGCAAGTGAATTGATGTCTTTCTCCAGGGTTCCCATTCCAGATTCTTGGAATAACTTCAGCTGTTGGAGGCTCTTGAACTGTAAACCATTCTTACATTTGATGTGATTATTATTTCAATTATTATTGTTAACTTATGAATAGATTGTGGAAAGAAAAGAGAAAAAAAGACAAAACATAGAAATAGTGACAAACCATCAGTGACTTCCAATCGAACTGGATTAGATTCCCCAGTTCCGAAGTCATTCTCAGCTGTGCAAACGTATTCTCCGATGTTATCATCATGAGCTTCAGTGATGATCAAATCATTACCATCAGGTGTAACACCTTCAGGAAGAGGATTCTTATGTGTTGTGTAGAACCAAGTAATACGTGCTGGTGTGTCAGAGTTTGGCTCACAATGGAATTTGGCTTGCTCATTTGGAGCAACACGAAGAACAGGGGGAGTGGCAACAGGTTTTGGTGGGGTGCCAGCTGGAAAAGAGTGGAAAGGTGAAAAGGGTGAAAAAGTGGATAGATGAGGAAAAGAAAGGACAGCAAAAACACACCACGAGTTACTTTCAAGACACTCGGTGATGTTCGTGCAGGTGATCTATTCTCTGGTCGATAGATGCAAACGTAGTCTCCAGCATCGGCGAGAACAGCTGATGGAATAGTGAGAACACCGGAAGAATCACTTGATCCAAATGGAAGAGCACGACGATCAAGACGTTCGAATGAGAGATAGGCTCCTGCGTGAGGATTTCCCTCAACTTCACATTCAATTGTCACCGGATCACCTTCTCGAACAGTTTGTTCCGATGGTCTGATTATTGGGAACAATGGACCTGAATACACATTCAATCACAAACACAACAAACATGTGGAGAGTGTGAACAAAAAATCGAAATGAAAACAAAGTATTGTGTAATAACAACATACGTGATTCGACTTGTGGTACAGTAGTGGCTGGGGTGACGTGTACTGTAGCTGGTGTTGAATCGACTGGATGTCCTGTTGTTGGGTCACGGGCGGTACAAATGTAGTCTCCTTCATCGGAAAGTTCTGATCGGGCAACATTGAGAACTCCATCTTGTTGATCGTTGTCATCATTGAGATTTCCGGAAGCTTTGCGGAATGTGAGAGGGATACGTGGATGTCCCGGAACATAGCATCGAATTCTGAATGGTGAACCTTCTGGGACAGTTTGTTCGTTTGGTTCGATGATTGGTCGAAGTGCTGGAAAGAAGTAACAAAATGATAGAGGAAAAGTAGATGAGCTGTGTTAATGTGAATGAAAAATGAGGATGTGAACAATAAGAAGTGCATCCGAGAGGGTTTGTTCATGTTGTCGTGAATTGTTGATTAGATTCAACCATTCTATCTATGAAACTTACGTGCTCTAACATTAATTCGGGCAGGTGTTGATTCAATCGGTCGATTAGTCGATGGGTCAGTAGCAATGCATACATAGTCATCTTCATCACTTTTTTGAGTTCTCGGGATTTCGAGTTGTCCCTGACTAACTCGAACATGTCCACCTAATGGACGACGTCCTCGTTTTGTCCATTGAAGTTGAATATTCGGATGACCATCAACCCAACAACGAATTCTCGATGGCTCATTTTCATTGACAGTTTGAGTTGGTGGATCAACAGTGGGTTGGATTGAACGTGCTGTGAGGATGGGGTTAAAATGAGGAAAAAAAAACAAAATTCTACAAAGGTCATCTTATGTGCTCTCTATTCTATGTGAATTTGATAGTGTTTGAGTGTGTTTTTTTTTTCAATTAGGTTAGGTGACACTCACGTTGATTGACATTCAATCGTGCTGGTGGTGCTGGAACTGGTGGAGATCCATTATCTGGTGTGTAGGTACATTCATAGTCTCCGGCATCGTTTGTTTGCGATCTGTCAATTCTCAAATATCCGTCACGTTCCATAATTCCTTGTGGAAGTGCTGAAAAAAATAAAAGTTTGATAAAATGAAGTTTCTGAATATTTCTCACGTCTTCCATCCTTTCGAGCCCATTTCAGTTGTGCTCTTGGCTGACCGGCAACCCAACAACGGAATTGAGCAGGATCATTAACATTAACATTTTGAACTGGTGGTTCGACTTGTGGTGTGGCTGCTGTTGGTTCCGGATCTTTGATGGCCAAATCGACTGGTTCGGAGACTCGTGGAATGTTGTCACTTGGATCAGTTGCTGTGCATTTGTATTGTCCGACTTCTTGCTCACTGGTTCGACCAATGTGCAAGATTCCTTGTTGTTCTTGAGCTCCACGTGGAAGTGGTGAGCCGTCAGCACGTGTCCATTTAAGAGTGACCGCATTGTTTCCGGGCACCCAACATTTGAAACGAGCCGGTTGTCCTCGTTCAACAGTTTGACGGGGTGGATCGACTTTTGGTTGAAGAGGACCTAGAATCGCATAAAATGATACGGTCTACTTTCAGCAAGACATGTCTGAACGATCGAAAAAGTCTCTGTCTTTTTGTCTTTCTTTACGGAATGGTCATTTTGGTGGTTCAAATCAGATCATATGGTTCTAGATAACAGATAGCAAACTGATACTTCAAACATACAGCTCAAACTGACACGTAGAAAAATAATGAAATCACTTCAAAACAACAAAAAAACATACGTCTTTTAACCTCAAGGACCGCTGGTGTACTCTCTCCAATTCCATAAATATTGGCCGCCGAACAAATGTATTTTCCAGCATGATGCATTTGAGCTTGCGGAATTTTGAGAGCATTTCCTGTTTGATAAACACCATGCGGTAAAGTTCCACCATAAACCTCCTAGAAACACACACAATTCAGAAAAAAGGGAAAAATGAGAGGGTAGGAGGAACGAGAACAACGTACACGATGCCAAGTGATTTGACAGTCTGGAATTCCTGGCACATAACATCTAAATTGTGCCGCATCACCTTCATCGACAACAAGATGAGGGGGTTCAATTACAGGTTGAGGAGGGCGACCAACTGCAAAAAAGAAGACGTGCAGGGAATAACAATATCAGAAAAAAAGGGGGCTCCTTCAATGTCCATTCTCCGTTTCAAAAACTTAAAAAAATGAAGAACAAAAAGAAACTGAGAAAAAAAGCGATGTTTTGTTAGAGAAACTGAAAAAATGTTGGAAAAATAACAAACTCTCTCTTGGCCTAACAGTCAGCCAGGCATCATCCGTGGCATACTGTGTTGTTGTTGTTGCAATACATCGATAATGTCCGTAATTGGCCTTCTCAATATCATCCAAAATCAGATATCCATTAAAGGACTTGGCGTTTTTGGGCAATGACATTTCTCCAACTTTTGTCCATTCTACATGAATATTTTCTTTCTGTAATAATGTCAGAAAAAGCACGAAAATGTTAGTGAGTTAGAAAATAAATTACCGAAAATCCGGACACTTGACACACCCAATAAATTGATTCTCCTGGCTCAGCGATTCGTCGTTTTGGTTCGAGAATTCGCACACGCAAAGCTAGAAATGTTAGTTAGAGGGAAAACTGAAAAATTGAAAAACACAACAAATACTTCTATTTTTTAACGAACGGACGACAAAAAACATATAAACGACACATTTATTTTTGATTGTTTTTTTGTTTCAAAATTGAGAATTTTCATATATTAATACGTGAAAGAACATAAAATAGGTTCCTATGAGCGACAAAACTGACCGAAGAAGGTAGTTTGGATGTGTATGTGATAGGAGACGCAAACATATACAACAAGGTGACAAAGACAAAAACGGTAATCAAGAAAACATAGTTTGATTGAAACAAGAACAACACATTATTGGTGATAGAAACGTGAACGGACACGAATTCGTCGACGACGTTGTCGACGTGGAATAGAAGAAGACGACGAGGGAGAAGAATCAACATTAACATTACCACTATCCACATTATTACTATTACGATAATCACCTTCATTTGGTTTTGGAACAAATGTGATGTCTCCTGGATTGACTTGCCCAATTGGTTCGCAAACACGGCCTGCTGGTTTGTTTGATCTAGTGTATCCTGGTGCGCATCTAAAACTGATATTTTTGAAAAATTGCGTTTTCAAAAAAAAAATAATCTCGCTCTGGTGTGAATTCTAAAGGGCTCGAGATGGTGCCGAAATTCAAAATTTGAGTTTCAAATCCGGGCCGGATTCAGAACTCAGGCTCAACCTGACAAATGACTGAATGTAAGGTTTCAAAGTATGAAAAATATAAAAATAACTGACTCGTTACACAATCGTCCTTGAAGTCCTGCTGGACAGATACGGCAAGCAACTTGTCCTTCAGCATCTAAATAACAATCAGAAGCACCTGGACATGGACATGGAGTACAATCGAATGGTGTTCCTTTGGTAGCATCTCCATAGTATCCCTTCTTACACCGTTCACATTGAGTTCCTTCGGTACTGTGCTCGCACAACTAAATTGAATAATGAGATTGTTGAATAAATGAATATGAGACTTACCAAACATCTTCCGAAACTGTCACAACCTCTTGGTGAATGATTGTTGCAATGACATGGTGCTCTTGTGGCAGCTGGTTGACAATCTTGTGGTGTTCCGCGACGAGCATCTCCGACAAATCCTGGCTTGCATCGTTCACATTGATCTCCTTCAGTGTTATGTTGACAATCGAGACAATATCCATATTCCTTGTCACATTGACTAGCGTGTCCATTACATTCGCACTTTTCACATAGTCCCAAATAGAGACCACCTCCAGTACGAGAGTATCCAGGTGCACAATCTTCGCAAGATGTTCCAACATATCCTGGTGGACACATACATTGTTCAACTTCAGCAGCAGTCAAGCCGCGACCATGAGGTTCAGCGAATTCGAAATTGACAGAAAGAAGAGAAGAATCAGTGCAATCATCATTGTATGAGACCTTGATGAGAAGAGTATCAAGATCAGCAAGAGTCATGAGAAGATGTTCACGAGTAGCTGGTTGACCATCAACACGTTGCCAGCTGTAACATTTCGATAATTATTAGAGTTTGAAATTCAGGTTTCATGAACAACTTACTGATTTTCGAAGAGTTGAATTTCGATGGTATTTTCTCTATCAGGATGAATTGGTTGACGGCTCTTGAATTGCAATGCAATATCATTACCCTTCAGAATAACATCAGCTCCATTATCCGCATTTCCATTTCCAGAGAATCTGAATGTGTATTTCAATGATCCACCATATGCGGTAACCTTGTTTCCCAAGAATTTCTCTGGTAATTTCCAGTACAAAGTCTGTCCACGAGCTTCGTTGAAACTTCTGAATTCGATTTGTTGTCCGGTGATTTCGGCGTGTGTTTGTGGTGAGAATGGTTGTCTCGAATCAGACGATGTCAACTCCAATTGATCACGATCTCCTCTTGAATAATCAATCGAAACAACAGTACGACGATAGTTACTGGCCGAACATTGTTGAGTGACACCGGAACAGAAACATGGAATACATCCTTGTGGATTGGATGGAGCAAGACCGAAAGCGTTCGGAGCGCATCGATCACAGTTTGGACCAGTCACAGCTGCCTTGCATTGACATTGTCCGGTTGATGTTGGTGCAACAGCTCCCGGTCCACATTGTTGTTGTCTTTGTTGTGGAACACATGTTCCCAAATATGGCCCATGTCCACTTCTCTCATATCCAGGGGCACAATCTTCGCATGATGTTCCGATGTATCCTGGTGGACACGAACATTGTTCAACTTCCAATGCGAGTCCGTCTTGAGTTGGTCGATCAACTGCAATTTCCCAGCTGACATCTCCCAAACTGGTCGATGTTTGTTGAGAAACTTGAGTGGCACGAATCAAGAAAGCATCCAAATCAGCCAAAACCATCAGAAGATCTTCGCGTGTCGCTGGAGCACCATTCAATTGTTCGTAATTGTTTTCATAAGTTTCAACTGTTAGTCGAACTGGTGTGTTTGATTTCAAAACATTTTCTTGTACCCGAATACGATGTACAAGAATATTTTGGTTTCCTTTCAAAACGACCATTGGTTCGCTGCTATGTGATCCAGTTCCAACAAAGTCGATCTCGAATTCCATTTTTCCACCATAAGAAGTGACCTTATCTCCCAAGAATCTTTGTGGTAGTCTCCAATATTTGGTGACACCATCAGTAGTTCCATCAAATGTCAAATAGCCAGTCTTAACATATGAGTATTGAGCTTGTCTATCGATAGTTCTTTCTTCAACATCTGAAAGAGTCACTCCTTCCGAGTCTCCGGCAAACATCAATCGATCCTGCGAAACAAACATTTTGATTTCGAAAGTTACTAAATAATGGGTTCAAAGGGGAATAACAAGTATGGTTAAAAAGACAAGACATGTTAGGAAAACAGACAGAAGCACGGAACGGCGACGAGACAACACTTACACAAGCAGCATCCTGAAATAACACATATATTCATGATGATGACAACAACAAAGACAATAGTACAAGGTTATCACGACGGACCGGGCCAAAATTTATTCATCAAAACGTTTACGAAACTATTCGGGCCGAATTCAGAAATATCAGCCCGGTTTCGGTGAATAAGCAAAAAAATGAAAAATCAAAATAAAGATTCCATTTTTGTTTCGCGTGAACTTGTGAGTTATATAAATTTTACCTTTCGGCCCGGAATTTCGAGAAATGTATTTTCCGAATCAGCATACATTCTTTAGGTGATTAACTTTCATTTTTTGAAGCATACTGAACACTAAATGAAGTGTTATCAATGAAAACTAACCTTAGTTCTATAATATCCACTGCTTCTACATGTTTGTGTGATTCCAAAACAGAAACATTTCAAACATCCTTCTGGACTCTTTGGTGATAAATGGAATGCTCCCGGTTTGCATTGATCACAATTTGGTCCGGTTACTTGTGGTTTACATTCGCATTGTCCATAACTATTCGGGTATGGTGATACGGATCCAGTAGTGTCACATCGAGCAGTTTGAGCTGGTGGAGGTGGAGGTGGACGGGTTGGGAATGGTTGTTCGACAACTCGAACAATGCAATCTGGTGTAGCAAGAACACGTCCTTTCACATTGATTGCTTCACAAGTATACGCTCCTTGATCAACTGGTCTGCAAATATATTTTCTCACATTTCTCTATTTTCAGAACATTCTTGTTTCTCATGAAACAATTTTCGATTTTGTTCCCTCTTCTTATTCTTTTTATCACTTTCTCCAAATGATAATTATTAAAATGAAGAATCTAACATTTTCTTCCCATCATACATAGATACAATAATAAATTGATATTTATGACTGGTCTGTCGCTAAAAAGATAATTTCAATTTTGTCTTTCTCTCTGTTTCTCTAATTGCCTATTTGCCAATTTGATAAGCCACATCTTTGGTCATCTTCATCATCTAATTAAAAATTATCGTGAAAAAAAGTGTGAAAACCGGTTCCATGTAATCGACACCCAAAAATCGACATCATTGTCTCTTTTCGAATCAACTCACTGAGCATCATGAATTGTAAGAGTACCGAAACCTCCTTCAGAAGTTTGAAGACATCTTGGTGGTTCACAAACAGGTCCCCAATTAAGACGCCAATTAATGTATGGGGCTGGAACGGCAACAGCTTTGCAAGTCAGCGAGAAAGTATCACCACGTGGAACTTGAAGATTGGTTTGTGGTGGATTGACAACGGTTGGTTGAACACATCCAACCTGTGAGAAAAAAGATGAACATTGAGTTGACAAAGAAGAGACATGTCAATCAATGACAAAATGATGACGGATAAGCTATCATCATTGACATCTCAAATAAAACATAAAATCGATGAGATCATTCACCTCATCAGAACCATCGTGACAATCATTTGTACCATCACAGTGGAACGATGAAGGAACACATTGACGACGATCTTGACATTGGAACTCGGTTGGTTTGCATCCATCTGATGATGTTTTGGCACCTGAAAACTAATTGTTTTCAGAGCACAAAAAACACCCAAAGACCAAAAAGCTGTACAACATGCTTGCCACAATTCTTACATCATAGATTCATCCTATTCTAGAATCAAAACTTCGAAAAAATTGAAAAATCTCAATACCAAATCATGCTAACAATAGGAAAACCGACGTCACAGAACTTACCCCAATTTGGTCCAAATATAGCTCCTTTAATTCAATATTAGTATTTAGAAAATGAAGGTTAAAAGGATAAACAGATGAGGTCAAAAACTTACTACAATTCATCTCATCGGAATTGTCTCCACAATCATCATCTCCATCACACAACCACATTTTCTGCACACATTTGTTGTTGTTACATTTGAATTCGTTCGGTTCGCAAGTTCTCGAAGCGGATGATGATGGACAATTTTGTTCATCACTTCCATCACTACAGTCTCGTTCACCGTCGCAAATGAATTCGTTCTGAAAACAAAAAACATATTTAGTAGGGTCGGAAAAATTCAGGAGAGTCCGGAAAAATGTCTGGAAATATTCATGACGGTCAATGATTTCTAGAGATGTAGGAAAACTAGAACAAAACGCCTTCGGTCCATTTTTGTTTTCGGGCCACGTATCAGACACGAACTGATTTATAAAGACTAGGTTCATGATTTTCGAACATTGCAGTATTTTTTGAAATTATGACACAAGCTTTCTCGTTCAAACTACGCTCTCTCTCTCTCTCAAATGTTTTTTGTTTCAATCTGACCTTTACACAAGAACCATCTCCACATTGTTTCTCATCACTTGTACATTGTCCAGTTGCACGAAGGCCGTTCGATACTCCCTGTGGACCGTCTGAAAATTGATAATGATAATGATTGATTGATTGATTGATTGATTTGATAGACCGTGTCTGTGTGTAACAGTGTTCGTTTTTTGAACCAGGTTTATTACGTTTCGAAACAGTTCAGTTTTTGTAAAACTCCAACAAAAAAACAACCAGGAAAGTGTTTACTTGGTTCCGATGATAAGAGAAACATCGATGTGCGCTAAAAAATAATCTGGCTCATAAAAATGTGCACTTTTGTTTTGTTATCAAGGTGTCAAAAAAAAACAGAACAGGGTGAAATTGTGGACACCTAGAAAAAAGAGTAGGATATTCAACTTTTCGGATAAACTAGTGATAAACAAAAATTCAATCCCTACAGCACTGTTGGTTTCAAAAATGAATGAATCTAGCCATTTTTGAAGGTCCGAGTTTTGTACAAAATAAGCAACAGATTTCTGGGAAGGTCTATGTTTTTCATCAAACACACGTTATAAACAACTCGGTCGACAACGTTGGCTAACTTACATGTCACAACAGTCAACACAGCCTTTGATTCAACAGATTGTCCATTATGAGTAGCCACACAGATATATGTTCCAGCATCACTCAATGATACCGGATTAATTGTCAAACGACTACCCGAATCATGAGCCGATGGTGGTAATGGGCCTCCTTCTCTTGTCCAACTTGTACTTGGATATGCCGAATTATCAGATGTTCTGGCTCGACAATCAAATGAAACATCTCGTCCTTCTCGAACCTCCTTTTCCGATGGGAATACGGTAATTTGAATATCTACTGGTTCTTGTGGTTGTGGTTGTTGTTGTTGTGGGACCGGATCGTCATCATAATCATCAACGTCTTGATCTGAAAAAAAAATAATAATGTTGATTGAAACGGATTATAACACATTATATCATTTTTTGTTGTTTGATTGAACACTCACAAGTTTGTCTCGATTTCCGATTATGACGTGCCGCATGCACTGTCAAAAGACAGAGCACTAAGGCGGCAACTACTTTCATTCTCTATTCAATAAAATGCCTATTGTCGAGGGTGGGATGAGATGTTGCCAGAATCCCTGATATAATTAGAGTTCAAATTCGAGAAAGAAAAAAAAGGAAGAATGTGATTGAACAAACAAATCAAAAATTAAAAGTTTCATAGAATGCAAATATATTGTTGTACTACAAAAGGGAGAAAACTGATAAGCACAAATTTCGAATTGATATTATGTTTGTGTTTAGTTTTTTTGTGTTGATTTTTCTGCGGTGGAATGGCATGTCAAAATTGCCATTAATGTCTAGAAATCTTCTTATTTTCTATACTTTATTGACAGCACTGATAATGAAGAGTTTCTGCTCTATTGACCTATCGAAGAACTTTGAGAAAAAAATGAAATTGAAAAATGAATCAAAACACTAATAGACTATCAATCACTCATTCAAAATGAATCACTTGGGCGTGTCTGACTTGAAATTTTTAAGACTGAAAAGAAGTAAAACAAACACATCTGGCACTATAAATAATTTGAAAAAATGGAGGAATAAGGTTGAAAAAAAAGATCGGATACACTTGAGAATCGAAAATGTGTGTATGAAACCTATTTATTTTCCCAGACCAAAACAAAGAATAATACTAATAAATATCAAACCCAGTTGATTTTTCATCCTATATCTCTCTTCTCAAAAATTTCAAAAAAAACCCTCTTTTTTCCTTCCTCCTCCCACTTATCTTGCACACATGTACTTCACAAAAGTTCCCACCATCGTTTCGTCGTTTTGAGAGACATACACAAACTGATGGGAAGGCTCTCTATGTCAATGTTTACTAACTCAAGCAACATTTATCCCTGACGGGCTCGAAAAAAAGGCAGGTGGGGAAAAAAATCGGGAAATGGTATAATAGGTTATACAAATAGTAAATAATAAGTAGTTTTGAATTATGATCCGGTGCCAAACAAGTTGTTATGAACACGGTTTTGAAAATATGAATGAAAACTATTCATTGAGTTGAACGAGTGTTTGTATTCGGGTTGTTTTTTTATCCATACTTGGTTCCGGTAGAAACGCCGCCAAAGTTCAGTGTTTGAAGACAAAATTGGAAAATATTTCAGGTTACTGTAGTATTGAGCAACTCAGAGGTTGGATCAAAAGACTTCAAGTACTGTACTTTGGTAAAATATTTCTCACAAAATTGTATAATGATCAAGAGAAATTTTACAGAAAATTTCATTTGTTAAAATGTTTTTCTGATTTTTCATTTTTCTCAAAAAACTACAGATTACTCTAAAAATTTTAATAAATAAAATAAACTTTCAAACAATAGTTTTTTTTTTTTTGAGAAGAAAACTTCTAGACGTTTTTTTTTTCAAAAAAATTCATCAATGATACTGTAGTTCTTAAAGTCGGGTAAAAGGATTTTCTGATTCTTTTCAGCCATGTATACCAAAAACTTTGTTGTTAAAAAGTGTGCAAAAATGCAAAATAGATTCTGAGCGGTCCTAATTATTCTCAATGTTAGGCAATAAAAAATACAGAAAAGAAAAAAAAAACAGTAACAGGATGAGAAAACAGTAATAGATCTAGAAAGCTGTATGAGAAAAAAAGGGGGTTTAGGTAATAATGGCAGCCGCAATTTCTGGTTCGTCGTTTCTTCTAAAAACGAATCAATGGGTGTGGCACTTGTTTCCGATCAACAAATGTGTGGTTGCGGTGGCGTAGAAAGAGAAGAACAAGAAATGAAAAAAAAAACGAGAACAAGACAAAAAATGAAACTGATTGGAGAAATGAATGAATGAATGAAGGTTTCTTCAAAAAGCCAAGGAGAAGAAAAAATAAGAGTTGTCATGAAGAAAAATCGGAAAAGATGAACAGAATAATTGGATATCATTTATCATTGGCGCCTTTTTAAGTTCGATTTCATACGTTTGCATGTTATCTTTTGATTTGTAGTTGTCATTAAGTTCCAGACATCGAACTTTTCAAACAAAAAAACTTTTCCATGATCATTGAACCTTTTGGGTTACTCGGTCAAAACTCATATTCTTAATGCAAACTACCGTTGTTTCACCGGTGTTTTCATAAAATGTAATTTTCAACACGAACACAAATATTCGAATGAATAAAAAAATACAAAAACCAAATCTAGAAAAACTTATGAAAATTCATTTTTTGGTATCGGAATCAGTCTGATTGTTTTATGCTGGGCCGGACCGGATCAGAAAATCTTGTCGGACAAAAATTAGAAAGTACTGTTTCAGAACTTGGAATTCACATGATGTCAGTTTTGATTCTTTACATTTTTGCACATTTTTTCTGGATCAGGAATAGTTTTGTGGTTGTGGTCTGAACACAATATTTATTTGTTTTGAAAATGAGAAACAATTCAAAGAAAGGGTCACGAAAATTGTTTTTAGCGCGCGTGTAAGACTTTTAAAATTTTGGGGACTCGAAAATGTATATTACCAACTTGGGAACTATGAGAGATAAAGAATTTTTTTCAGTTAGAAATGAATTTGTTTCGAAAATTGTAGGCCGAGCTCCACATTTTTGAGACATACTATCTAGTCTAGTTTCTCAAAAAATCACACATTTTTTTCTATAAAATATTGCGTTTTTTTAAAAGATATCATATTTGAAACGAGAATGTTAATATATCATTCAAAAACTGGGATCGAGCATTCAAAAAATTCGGAAACACCCCCAGATATAAATCAAAATACATCCTTTTATTACAACAAAACATTGCTCAAAACATGGCTGAAATGACTTTTTGTTTAGAAAAAAAAGAAGAGTTTCTATGATCTGATCTGGATCCCATTAAGAAACATATGTAACCTATTCTCAAGATACATAGAAATGCAAGAAACAAAACGTAGTTATTGGTCAAGAAAGAAACGAATCAGAAAAGTCGCTAAAAACAACAAAAAATAGATACTTTACACATTGGCAAAAAAAGAACGACATGGATCGAGAAAAAGACAAAAAAAAAAAAATAAATGGCAGATAGATAAAAAATGAGTTGATTCACACCTCAATGACAGAAAAATAAATAGCCTGTGGCTATGATAAAAGTAATATAGTAATCACGATGAAAAACGTAAAAGTAATGTATAATAATTATGATGATCAACAAGAAAGATATGAATCTACCGACACCCGACTATCTTTCGACTCTCTAATATTTTCACATTATTATCACCACTAATCATTATATCATCATATCGCAAATGTCCTAGTTTGGAACGGTTTTAGCGAGTGGGAAACAGAAATCAAATTGATTCAGCAAAAAAAAAACATGGAAAAAAGTATAACCGGAAATCAACAACAAAAAGTTACAGAATTGACCAGTTTCTTATTTCTATTAACCACACTTCATTGAATCGCCAACAAAACTACTAATAAGGTCATCTTCGGTCGAAAGTGATACAGAAAAGGGGAACATGTGAAAGAGGGACCATAAGATATAATCAGCAGCGGATAAGTGTCAGTTAGGCGACACGTGTGATTGAAGAGATAAACAAGAACGACGAAAAGGTGAGAACAACAACATCCAAAAAATGACTAGTGGTCCAAAGGAAAAAAAAGGAAAAAAGAACATTCATTGAAAGGAAATTTGATTTGTGATATTCCGACCACAACCAAACAGGTCGGGCTATATCTCAAAAGAGGCACACTAAACATGAAAATAACTTTTTCAACTTTATATCTTTTGAGCAATCAGCTCGTTTATATTTAGTTTTTGGGATCAAATAAAATTTTCTCATAATTTTATATCGAAAAAAAGTAGCCTACATTGAATCTCAACTGATAATAACATTCTCATTTTTCCGAGAAAATACGTGAAATACTTTTTTTCGCATCAAAAATTATCTTCAATCATTTTCGAAAAAAAAATGTTAACGAGGCTGTAAAACTGTAATTAATTTCGAGATGATAAATTTTGAAAAACATAAAATTTGTTTCGTAATGAGATAAGAATGTGTGACTGCTGGAAATGAAAATAAAAATGGAAAAGTATTCACTGTATCAATGAAAATATATTTTGAATCAGAATTGTCGAATTTGAAAAGAAAACTGTTGCGGTTCGGCTCGAGACTATTATCATTGTTTCAGTATTTCTGTCTAGTACAGTACCGTGCAAAAATATACGAACACCCTGGGTTTGTGGTGTAACTCTTCTGAAAATGATGGAATCGGTCTGAAAATTTTGTCAGACATGTCTGTTGGGCCAAAAAGACTGTAAACATTTTTTAACCGGATCGGTTAACTTTTCGAATTTTTATTCCATTTTTTGTTGTTTCTCAAAAATCACGATTTTCGCAAATTCACGTTGTGAGTCAAATAAAAACACGGAAAGTTATCCGATGACCGAGATAAAATTTTTACATGATCTTTAGGGTCGATTGAAACAATTCCACACTTCAGATCCGATTTCCGAAAAGATTATTGCACATGAACGGTACTATTTCATAGAGCATGTCTTGTAAGCCACATACGCAGCCTCTTGGGTCCTAGGCATCATCAAAATTGACTTCCTATGTTTTCACTTGGTGCATTGAACTTTTAAAAACTGTTTAAAAAATTTTTTTGATGATATCACCATTTCCCGCAATATGAATCTGGGTTTTCGGTGTTTTTTTAGTTGACGATTTTTTAACATTCGTGGTTTCTGACCGGAAAATGTCAGAAGAATTCATCCAATGTTCTCCAAATTTTGGTTTTACATTTTTTAAGACCCCCTCGTATCTTTTTGCACGGTACTAATCTTATTCAATGTTCTTATTCAATGTTCCTCATCGAATCATGATACCACGATTCAGTATTTTTTCCCCGGATACCATAGATTGGTCAATATTGCCCTTTGGGTTACTGTAGTCTGCGACTTAGATCAAACCAGTGTTTGTATAGGTTGTAGGAAAAGGTCACAGTTTTTTTTTATTTGAAAACACAACAAAAACGAACACTGACAGTAGTACAACAACAATAACATAAACACTATTTTAGCAGCTATCATGGTTTTATTCGTTTTTTCGATGATATATTACTACTCCATCATCGAAAGGCGTGGTTTTCTTCTTCTCTTTTTTTTCAATTTAATATTATGATATTACTGTAGAAGAAACGAAAAAGAAGAAGAAGAAGAAGAAGAATTGATAAGACAACGAAACGGTTTGTTGTTGTTGGTTTGGGGCCCTTTCTACGGATGGATGAAGGTCGACGTGAGAGAGAAAAAAAGAGATTGTAGAAAAACAATATGATGATCATATAGGGTGGCAGAAAGATGAGATCAGAGGAAATACTTTTGAACAAGATGAAGAAAGAAAAGGAATTTCGATTGTAAATTTGTTTGATATGATTTATATATTATTAATTATTATTATTATTATTACTAAAAGAAGGGAGATGAAAGGATTTTGTAATTAATTATCGGAAATGTTTGAATGGATTGTGTGGAAAACAAAAAAAAGAGGAATGGAAACGTGGTGAAGACAGAGCTGTAGTATCAGGAAGTATCTTATGAACTTTGTGACTAGGAAAAAACACATACATATCTCGAAATCCAGAATACAAAACGACAAGTCATACAAACTTAGTATTTTCTTTTAGGTTTTTTTTAAATTCTCAAAACGAAGATAAACACTTACTTGGGCCCCGAATCTGACTACTGAAATTATCAGAGAATCAGACTGCAACAAAAAAGGACCTAGAAGGACCTAAATCCGAATTTTGGTTCGAAATGGGACCAGTTTCGATTTTCAAGCGGATTCTCTAGATCTGAATCTTCTTCGTAGTTTCTTGACGAAAAAATCCCCCCTAGTACTCCCAAATCGATTCCCCCATTTGGTTGACAAACTTTTTATCCTACAAGTGAACATTACTGCAAGTGAGAACCTGTAAACCCCAATCAAATCAAAATGATTTGTGACCGAAAAGTGTAAAGTTGTTCGAATATCAAATTGCAAAAACAACAACCACTTGTCAGATATGAAACAAGACAAAAAACCACACAAGATTGCACCTAATTCTCTACAACTAACAAATTGGAGCCATTCAAAAGAGCCAACCCACAGCAATATTAGTTGGCGGACGAACCGCCAAAAAATCAGAGACAGGAAATTAATGACACCTTTTTGGATTGGGTGCCACCGGAAGTATAGTCATATATCAAAAATTTGGCCGACCCGAAAGCCAACCAAAAAGCAACACATTTCATTGGTATTTCGTGGTTTATATTCTCCCTGGAGATGTTCAATCAAAAAATGTGTTCTTTTTTTTGTTGTTTTTTGTGAAGTCTGAAACAAATAATAATAAAAAAAACAACTAACTTGTTGGATGAGTTATTTGAAGATGTTGTGGAAGATGACTCGGAGCACGATCGGCACAGTTTCTTTCATCGGAAGCATCAAGACAATCTGGTCGAGTATCACATACGCGACGTCTTAAACAATATGTTACTTGAAATATTTGATTCAGAAGACACATTTTTCAGGACCCGCCATGAACAGACTCGGATCGAGTTTTCAAAAGATGTTTTCTGTTTAATCATATTTGGAAATGTGGGTAGATTCTGAATCAGACCAGGTATTATAAACGTAAAAAAGTTGGCGTCGAAATATTTTTTTTTTCAAATCATAAATTTCGCGCGCGTCAAGAACACACAAAAATCCAATGATAATTTGTGTGTTCGTGACGAGACCATGTGCGCGCGAGGTTTTTTGGTTTGAAAAAAATTTTCCATTTCGTCGCCAACTTTTTTTACGTCTATAATACGATTTTATCGGACATGAAATTAACCAAATCTGAATCGGGCCCGAACATGAAAAATATGTCTCAATCGTACCAGAGTCAAAAAATCGGACCCGGTCCGTTTTTTCGCAGATTTTTTCTGAATCGGGCCACAAAAAACGGACCGATTCAGTATAAATATGACCCCAAATTATTTTAGCTGAAAATTTTTGAAACAGAAAAAAAAACTGGGACCAGGTTTTTTTTCAAAAAGTTGTTTAGAGGCCCATTTGAAACAGAAAAAAAAACTGGGACCAGGTTTTTTTTCAAAAAGTTGTTTAGAGGCCCATTTAAAGAAATTGTCAGAAGAATATACGAAAAAAAAAACCATTTTTCAACAAATTTCTTGAGACTTTTATGTGAAGTCATGGGTATCTCTATGTGCATATATCATTCTCCAGAATTCACGCAGATAGTGCGTCTTTTCGTTGCCAAAGTCAAGCTCAATAAACCGGTGTCACTGGTTTCCAACTTACTTATCAATACATTCTCCAATAGCACATTGAAATTCATTCTCAAGACATCCAGCCGAATTATCATCAACATCGTATGTATCATGGAATGACAATTCATTACTCGATTCATAGTTCAGTGTCTGTTGTTGTTGTTGTTGTTGTTGTTGTTGTTGTCGATGATATTCTTCAGTTCTTCGTCGATGTTCTTCTTCGGCAGCTCGACGAGTATCGGCTTCTTGCTGTTGTTGTTGTTGTTGTTGTTGTTGTTGTTGATGCTGTTGTTGTTGTTGATGCTGTTGTTGATGTTGATGCTGTTGTTGTTGTTGATGCTGTTGTTGTTGTTGATGCTGTTGTTGATGTTGTTGATGTTGTGATTGTTGAGCTGGTTGATATTGTTGAGTGGTTGTTGTCGTTGAAGATTCACGTCTAGCCATAGCAGAACGGAAGTATTCTGAAAGTGAAATTTGTTTCAAAAATGTTCCTACTTGAAAAATAATTTTAGAGAGATATTCTCGAAACGTACCACAATCAGTTTCATCTGAGCCATCATCACAATCATACTTTCGATTACATTCCAATTGTTTGTCAATACATTTTGAATCTCTTTTACACTCGAATTGTTCTGCCGAACATCGTCCAACTTGTTGTTGTACTTTTTGTATTTGTTGTTGTTGTACTTGTTGTTGATGTTGTTGTTGTTGGTGTTGATGATGTTGTTGAAGTGGAGCATGAGTTGGTGCTTCTGTTGTTGTGCTAGCACCGGCTTGTTCATTCGAATCACAATTTCCTTCATCTGAACCATCCCCACAATCATCTACTCCATCGCACAACTTGTCATAATGGAAGCATTTTGTAGTTGGTAGGTATGGACATCTGAATAAATACAATATGATTTCAACTTCTAAGAATCGATGATCCAGAAAACAAACAGATAGAATGTCACGTTACTTTATCTCAACACAGGAATTGATTAAAAATGATTAATAATCGGAACATTTGCCCCGATCGGTACACGCTCCACGTTTTTCATTTAATTAGACTTTCCAATATTTCTGTAGAAAAAACACAAAAACTTTCGGCTTTGCATAAATGCAGTGAAAAAAAGTTAAGTTCTCGCAGAAATTGAAAAACTTTGAGTGAAAAATCAACCCATTTTCCAAGTATTTTTACAATAAGGAAGGGTTCAACCCATGGCAAATAGCTGCTTCTGAATTGTGGTATATGAAAAGAAACGGGTCGGACGCGATTTTGAAAAAAAATCCATAATCGGGGCAAAAAAAATAAGTTTCTTGACTCTAAATAAACGTTCCCAAGAAAAATCCTCTGATAATATTATTTTTTAACCTAACTTTTCGAAAACCGGAAGAAAAAGTAAAAAGTTTCGATTGGAACACAAAATCAAACCTGAATTCCTGATCGTTGCATACTAATTCATCATCACCGGATTCAACCGATTCGACAGATTTGCGTCGCTGTTCAACCGAATCTTCCATTTTTGTTTCTTCTTGTTTCTGTTCTCGATGATATTTTTGAACAGCAATATAATAATCACATGTTATCTCATCCGAACCATCCGAACAATCATATTTTCTGTTGCATTTCTTCTCTTCTGGGAAACATTCTCCAGTATTACATCTGAACTCTCCCGTTTTGCATTCAATTGTTGTTGCTCCAGTTGATCTCTTTCCAGTTTCTGAATAAAAAATCTCTTTTTTGTTGTAATTGTATTCCGAATCGAACAGAACCGGTTTTTCTAATTTACATACAAGTATAAATTCATCGGGATAAAGGTGAGAAAAAGAGGGTGCAGACATGAAAAGGTGCGCGATGAACCGAAGAGGTTGTACAGAGAAAAAGACATAAAATGACCTAGATTAGAATCTGTCACTAATACAAACTTTTCCTTGTATTTTTTGTCGGCTGCCTGGTTGCTATTGAAACTATGAGTTCGACAAAAGGTTCAAAGTTTAAGAGAAAACCATTGTTTGAGTATCCAGAACTACCTGAAATTCCATTATGTTTTGCTGTCACTATTTGCACTATGACGTATGCATGGTATTGTGTTTATCGGTAAGACAATCAGATTAGAAGTTTTGAAATGTTTACAGTAAAACGATTTCAGAGCAAGTCAATCTTTTGAATGGTCAATGACTGATTATGGTGTTTGGAGTAGTCCGCCAATTATTGGAAATTTAACCGGTCCCATGATGAAGGTAAGTTTTTGGAGAATTTTTATGTGGCCAACTTTGAATCCGGATATCGAGCAGAAACATTCCGTATGTTTTTGTTCAGAAATCGGGAAAATGTTTGTATTGTCTGCCCGAGCCACATTTAAAGCTATCGGGCAATTTTTGAAAGAACTAGAAGCAGAGATTGTCACGTTAAACGTTGAGCCTTTTCGATGAAAAACAAAAAGAAGGATGAATGAGTGATAGAAACGTGACCCAAGCCCGTTTTTTTTGAAATCTGGGACTATGTCTACGTCTCGCTCGCTTTCGAAGCACGCCCTATGAAACCATGTGGGGGACTGATCGGAGGTGATTGTTTAAAATTTTCAGGATGTAACAAATTGGGAATGGTCTCGTTGGTCACCATTTGCAATATCATACCTGCCCGTATTTTTCGGCCACTTTCTTCTTTTCAATATCGGTTCAGCTTTTCTCCCTGAATCTATATTTGTTCCAATCTATACTATTTCCTCAATTCTAGCAGTTTCTTATATTTTCACTCCATTCCTAGTTGCTGTTTCGATAATACAAGGAACAATTGTGTTTGTGACATCAAACTATGCTAAGAGAACATGGGCAGTTTGGCTGAGTGCATTGCCTGTTTTATATGTATCAATGCATGAGACAACTTCATTAAGCGATGATCCATTTCAAATATTTACATTTTTGTCCTATTCAATGATTGGTTATATTTCATATTCATTGGAATATCTGCGAGGAGAAGCAAGAAAAGAGGATGATACATTGATCAAAAGATATTTGAGAATGTTATTTTACACATTCTATCAACCATATTTATTCTCTTTAATTGTTCTTTACCCCGATTTTGAACGACAATTCAGTGAACGGTTAGTTCTCTTCTCTCCTACAGTTAGGGTTGGAAAATGTCGTACATTCGGGCCCCCACGGAAACACCTCTTTCCGAAGGGTTTTTTTTTCAGGGGAAGGTGTTTTCGGGGAGCTACGGTGTGCCCGAAAGCACTCCGGGCCCGTTTTTCCAACCCTACCTACAGTAATTCAAATTCTTATATATATTTTTTTCAGAAAAACCCGTAAACGTGACTGGCTTCATTGTGCCTGGTTTGCCGTCCGAATTACCTTTTTCTGGTGGCTTCTCGAAGCTGCTCTCCATTATTTATATTTTGAAGCGATTTCAAAGAATCTCGCCTATTTGTATTCAGTTCCAAAAGATCAATTTGTGTCACTCGGAATGGCTAGTGGTATATTTTTCCATATCAAATATGTTGTTATTTTTGGACTTCCGTCTCTTTTTGCCAAACTTGATAATATGGATCCACTTCCCGGTCCGATTTGTTTGATTCGTGTCACATTATATTCGAAAGTCTGGCGAGAATTCGATAGAGGTCTTTATCAATTTTTCAAAACCTATATATTTGTTCCGATCTGTGCTCCCACATTTTCCCTTCCTCGTAAAATATTTGGAGTGTTTATTTCCTATGGATTTGTTCTTCTTTGGCATGGATTTTATCATCATAACATTGTGAGTTTAAATCAGAAGTCAGACAACTACTTGAAAGTTTTTCGGTCCCAACCGAGACTTGCTAACTTTAGAGCATTCTCTAAATCTCTCACTTTGACCTGCTCTTTTATAGATTTTTTTGTAGTAGATCATAATCACGTTGGATGGTCTTGATTGATAATAGGCACGTGATTTTCCAGGATTTTTTTCATTTCGACCCGAGATTTTCTGAACCTGTTTTTTATGTGTTCTAGAAATTCTTCCCAAAGGATTCTCAGAAAAATCGGGCCACCGCATAAAAGCACAAGAAATATATGCGATGTGTTTTTTTTCCAGGTTTGGATTGGTCTCAACATAATTGCGCTATTTATTGAAATGGGTTCGAAAGCAATCTATACAATCGATAGTGTCAGAAAATGGCGCGAATCTCATTTTTCGGATAAAACATTCCGCCGAATTTTAGCCTGGTGTCATATTCTACCATTCGCTATCGGCCTTTACTCGAACTTTTATTTCTTAGGTGGAAGTGATGTTGGGGCTGCATTTGTTCAACGATTCTTAATTGAGGAGACAATTACAGTCAGGTTAGTATCAACTAGGTTAAGAGTTCTCTTCTATTTCTCACTAGTTATAATAATAATTATGTTGTATTACCACTTCAGATGGCCATTCTTGCTTATTATCTCATTGGGTTGGTTCCATGCAAATACAGCAATGGAAGTCGATCGAAATAAGAAAACAACCAAAATAGAATAATAAAGAGAATCAAGCGAATATTAATAAATGTTTTCAAATCGAAAAACTTACTTGATAACGGACAACACAATCCATGAATACATTCGGACGACTTCGGGCAAACTGAATTCGACCAACAATAACTGGATCCATGTCTGAATGAGGGATTTATTGAATGAAAATTGAAAAGAATAACTGACAAACTGAATTCTGGTTCACTTCCATCATGACATAACACATTCAACTTGGCCTTGTGATGATGCGGTTTGTAGATCTTTTTAGATGATGTGCAATTCTGAAAAAAATGTGGATTGATAGAAATTATTTCGAGAAAATTGTTTTTGCCTTGTTCAAAATTATCACAAAAAAAAGAATTTGGAAAACTAGAATTTTTGCTCAATTTTTGAAAATTTACGAACGTGACCTCTATATTTCAAAACGAAAACTCTCCGAATTGGGTCAAAACTCAAAAAAAAAAGCTGGGTTCGATTTTTCAACAAAGTTTCTGAACTGGGTCGAAATATGTGACTCATTCACAGTGTCTATTTTCCATACCTAAGTTCTTGGGCTTCCAAAGTTTTGAAATTTTTGGTGGTAGGTCAAAAAAGTTAGTGACACTTTTCTCTACATTTATCATTTTCAAATTGTCATTTTTCGGTTTAGGCAACATCCACAAAACTGTGTCTGATCTTTAAAAATGCGCTTACGAAAACTGTCTCATTTTTAAAACGACTTTCGAGATTGATCGTCAGAAATCACGTTGCAATTTCCAACTTTTTTTATTTGAATTTTTAAATTGTCTCATCGAATACTTTCCAAGTATTTCGTGTATCTCTCATTTTATTTTTAATTTCCTTAAATATTTCAACACAATCTAGAACAAACCTTCTCATCTGATCCATCATGACAATCCCTCCAACCATCGCATACAACAACTTTTGGCACACAAATTCGCGTATTTTCACATTGAAACTCGTTGAATTTGCATTGCACTTCTGTCAAGAAAAAATGTCTTAATTCATTGTTCAAATACACCTAGTTTTTGCATCTTGTTTTTGTTGTTATCTCAAGTGCAACTTTCCTTCTTTTTTTTTTGCTTCTTTCCTCAAATATTTACATTTTTGTCGGGCCGAACAAATTTTTTAATTATATTTTGAATAAAATGAATGGAAATGAATAGGCTACATGATGATTAGTCATACCTACCTGAACAGTCGAATTCGTCATCACCATCAGGGCATTGAACATGTCTATCACAAAACTCCGATACTGGAATACAATGGCCCGATTTGCAGGCTCTTTCTCCTGATGGACAATCATCGGTTTCTTTTGGCAAATAGTCAGATGTTACTCGAAGCTAGAAAAAAAACATTATTCTCAACTTGGAAGGGTGTTTCCACAAACCTCAAAATCAGCTTCTACATTCATTCCCTGAACAACCATTTTATAACTTCCATCATCACTATTTGTCACATTACTAATCATCAAATAATGTTTTTCTCCTTTTTGATATATTTTTATTCTCGAATCCTCAATAACTGTTACTTGTCCAACTCCTAATAATACATCGGCTCTTGACCAAGCAATTACAGTATCCTTATCAGAGTTCTCAATAGTTGCCGATAAATGAACAGTCTCGTGTCTCGGAGTGAATACTACTTTCTGTGTTTGATGAATTATTGGCTGATGTTGCTTGCATTTTCCTGCAACTTTTCTCGTTTTTTTCAGTTCATTTTTTCAACATACCATGATGTTCATGTTCATCAGAACCATCTGGACAGTCTCTTCTTCCATCACATCGTTGATCAGCTGGTATACATGTTTTGTCTAAACATGTGAATTCTGTTGCAGCACAAGATGTTTCAGAATCTGAAAAAAATTGATAAAGTCCATTTTGAAAAAAGAAAAAGACAACGAGTTATTCAAACACACCCCTCACAACATGTAACTCAAAACCCTCATCAGATACTTTCATCTCTCCAATATGACCATTTTTAATTGCTGATAATAAAATATCAGAAACTAATGGATTCTCCTTTTCAAAGTAGATATCGATGTTGACAAGAGTACCAATTACATTGTGATATCTGAAAAAACAACCACACACTGCAAACTGCCGTTTTTTTTCTTGATAATCAATATTCAGATCCCGAAACATCAACGATGATGATAATCAATGTAAATACTTGAGTTGAAAATGACGAAAGTAAACATTGTAGTACTAGTCAAAAGTTAATGTGTTTTTTGGACACAAAAAAATCGAGTCGAAATTTTTTTTTTACAAATGTGAGTCACTAGAAAGTAATTTTAAACCACATCAATGTATGAATGCATAGAACTCACATTCAAGTATAATATAATGTTCTAGACACTGTAGATTTTTGAAATTCAACAAATAAAACAACATCGCAGGGGTGATATTTAGGCTCTATTGGGCAGGCCGGGCCTTGTCCGAGCTTTTGACTGGAGTTTGGCTACTTACAAATACAACGCATACTTTGTGATTTCCACAACTTAATAAATTAATAATATTACCGACTGAGAAACAGACGCTTAAAAGTCGGGCCGGGTCCGACCGGTTTTTTTTTTGTTTTTTGGCCGGTCGGCCCGCTCGTTGTTTTCGGTCCGGGCTCTCGAGAAATCATAGTTATTTATGGTGAAAGTATGAGAGAAAAAAATATTGTATTCCATCGAGTGTTTCAAAAAAAAAAAACATTTTCCTCCGCTAAACCGTTTCTAGATTATGAAAGAAGTAGACAAACATTGTTCGCGAGAAATACTTTTTTTTCGGTCACGTTTTCAGTTAATTATTCCTTTTTCACGTGTTGATGTTGTTTTTAAAAATGAAAACAACGTACCTATAATCGGAAACTCTTGCAAGATGTTTTCCATCAATTTTCAAATCTTCTAATAATCGATGAATATCTCCAACAATTTGACCAGAAGTCTGCACAAATTCATCCGATTCCACATTTTTCAACTCATTTGTGTACGGTAATTCAGGAAAATTAATAGTCAGTCGATAAATGACCGACAAAGAAACGACGGAGAACAGCGAGAACGCCATTCTCCTTCTTTGGGTAAAATGAGGAGATAAATATAATAAGAGAGACTATGAAGAATAGATGGAATAACGAGTTATCAACTATCTACTAATATCTAGATGAAGTCAGAAGAAGTTGGAGACGAAAAAGTCTTTTTCGCAACTGTGTTCAGTTTTTGTGGACTCTGACTCCGCCCATTTTTTCCCTTTGGGCTTTTTCTGTTTCTCTCTCTCTCTCTTTCGGGAGGAAGCAGAGATGGGAAACAAATATTTGCAGACACGGGCGCTAACAAAAATTATTGCATGTGCATTATACAATATTCATCTTCTCATTTTTTCGATATCAATTTCAAAAAACCAACAACTCAGAAAATTCTGTGCGCGATCGCACGCTGCGACCACGCACCAACTACCCACTGATCGCGCCGTCATCATGCCCTGATCGCGCACTACGCGCGAATTTTCAAAAGATTGTTGGGAAAAACTGATTTCAGAATCACCAAAAACTGTTTAGCATTCCGAATCATCACAGCACAACTTCCATCTTTTTGACAAAATGACACAAAGAAAAATCCACTTTTTCCTTGAGAAGTACATTTTTTTCATTCAAGCTAAATCAAGTTCTAGAATCATTATTCCTTCATCTTTTCAAAACAGTTTTGAAAACGATTTTTGATTTACAATTACATAGTTGTCCCGATTGATTTGACATGTGAAAGTTCAACTGTTTTTTTTTCTCGATTTGTCAAACTAGTTGTTGACATATTATAAAGTATTTTTCCAAAAGTGAAATCTTTGAAACATTTTCGAATTTTCGAAAGTTGAACTAAGTCGATCAAGTGTGAATCTGGGAAATGTTTGAGATAATCAAACAAACAAAACAGATCATGACCATAACCCGAATCGACTAACCGTACACCCGTAAATATGTCAATATTTGGTCACTTCTAATTTGCATACCATAGTGATATTATCACTTCGTTTCCTCTCAAATTCACACGCAATATAATATATTTTATAAGCTCAAAAGAGAAAAGGTGAGTGAGCAAATAAGAGCTTTTTTAACAATAAAAACAAGAATTGGCTCGAATTACAAAGGGCGAACTTCAAGTGGTTTGATAGATAAAACATGAAACGAACATCCGAACGGAGAAAGTTTTTGCTTCGATTTTGCTCTGATTTCTGTTTTTCATAGTTTATTGAAAAAAATATTTTGGAATTTTTTCGTTGAAAAACAAAGAAGTAAACAATCATATGTCTTTTCAACAGTACTTGAGAAGTGTCAAAAGTATAAATCAACAAAGCCTCCCGAACACCCGCCTGCTTACTTACTTATCTATCGGCTCGCAACAATTCGCCCTTTTTATTTGTTCTAAACAATATTTCGAGTCGCGCATCGGAAGTGCAAATCGTATTAAAATAATAAGAAAGAATGGGGGTTCTCGACTGCTCGATGTTCACACTCTCTATTTTATTACGAACAAAATTGTCGAAATTTCATAAATGTTTATAGGTAGAGAAGTAATTTTTGTGACTCTCTATCTTTAAATCTCTTTCCATGGAACACTATTTTGTCGATTTAAGCTCGAGCCACAGAGCTGCGTCTGATCTTGAAAAATTGATCCATTATGTGATGTTTCAATCAACGACAAATCTTATCAGATTGTCAGTTCGAAAAAATTAGAAAACGATTTTTTCAAAACGTGAAACGTGACAATGCCACGTACAGTATCATTTTCGTCGACATGCCCACGTGGATTTTATGCATTTTAAAGGAGGAAAATGGCATTTTTTTCACATGTTCATTCAACGAAAATATACTGTATTTAGCAACAAAAAAATTTTGTTCGAAATTAAATCAAAGATGAGAGCATGAACAATGAAGGGCCAGTGACTCATAGAAGGGCCTAAATCAACTGTGTTTCAATCCGGATAATTATTTGAGAAATAGATAATTTTCTGATTTTCACAATAAAAATATGACGGACGTGACCTATTTCAATAGTATTTTTTGTTTCCGTTGTTGAATTTTTCCGAACTTTTTTAAAAAGTTTTGACGTGAATAAAAGTAATTCAATTTGAAGAAAATAATATTGCTGACAGAAAACAATTTTTTTTTTCAAACCACAATCAACCAGTTCAACTTGAAAATCAACGAATGAATGTTGTCTCACCATCACTATCATCTCCAGAAAACCACCAAAATGAAGCCGAATTAGTTATATTTATGAATATGAGTAAAAATATGAAACGTCGCATTTTCGAAAAAACTTGAAGATAATGAAAAGGTGATAGAGGGTGTCTCAAATGTGGTGTAATAATATATATTGGATTGGAGGCAACAATGAAGGTGTCAAAAGGTTCTTGTTAATTTTTGATTGATACTTTGAACATTTGTTGTTTTTGTTTTGTGGTTAATTAATTGTGTTGGAATATTTGATGAGAAACCAGAGAAAAAAGAAGAAAGAGCACTTAACGAGAAACGTTTCGAGCCGGAAGGAGGTTACTTTCATTGATTTATGAGTTGTTTTTGTTATTCTTTTTTGAAGTCAAGGGTTTTAACTCGTCTCAATGGTTTCTATCCAACAAAAAACAAATTGTGATAATTTCAAGAAAAAAAGCAGTTTCGTGTTTCAAAAAACTAACAAGGGAGGTTCAACTTGTCCCCATCTCAACTTTTGGCGAGATTTTTTTTGCTGACTAAATCGGGCACGCTGATCAACTTCCTGCTTTTAACTTTTTTCTTTGAGAACTTCGACAAAAACGTAATAATTTCAGTGGTTTTATCACAACTAAAATCTTCACAGACAAAAATAGAGAGTTCACGTTTTTATTAATTCAAAATTTCCTCTTTTTTGCAAGGGAAATTTTTCATTGTTTTGAACATTTTCAGGTTTTATCTTTTCTCACTGGAGGATCGGGTACTGACTATTCTTTGTAAGTTCACCGCAGCCCGCGACCTGGAAAATTCGATGTTTTTTTTCTAGTTTTTCTATTTTGATCATAATATTATGAGACTAAAGTTGTCGAACCCCTTTGTGAAGTTTGTAAAAAAATGAAACTACAGTAGTTGTGAGGTTTATGTTTGTAAAGTTAACTGTCATCTTCGTCTTTAGTTTTTCTGTGAGCAGCGATGTCATCACAAAATCAAGACCTGATTTGGGCTCAGAATCGGTCCTAGAAAAGCACCTGGATAAAACTCGAACATTTGAACATTTTAGGAGTTACAGAAAACTAGGGTTGCAAATCTGGTCACCCCGTTACGGGTGTCACAAAAAAAGAGTGCGTATGAACGGTATCGAGAAGTGTAGACAGGCGGGTGCCTTGTCACAAGCGCACTCGATATGCAACTCTACAGAAAACAATTTACTTTTTTCAAAAATCGACAAATATACATGAAATATCAAGGAAAAAAAAACAATAATTTAATAATATAAGTGTTTCGTAAAGCATTATTGATCATCATTCCATTTGAATGTCGTAGATTCTTCAATTCGAATCTCATCATTTTTCTCGTTTTCGTCTTCTTTTGTCGCAGCTTCATAGATCTTCTTCAACTCTGGGACCACTTCAGTTTTTGCAAACTCTGACGCAGCTTCAGCTTTCTAAAATGAGATAGTTGATTTTTTGTCAGTATAATGGTGAACATACTTCAGTCAACCACTCCCTAATAGTTTTATGTGTTTCAGGATCTTGAAGTGTTTCCTTGTATTCGTTGAATTTATCGCGAATTGCTGGACTTGCAGTGTCTTTGACCCAACCAGCAGCACTGACTAAGCCACTCGAAACCTGAATAAAACAATGATTCATCACTCGAATATTTTCACTTTTTTTGTGTGATGAATAGGATTACATCACAGCTGTTTTTGTGTGTGTGTGTGTATGTGTTTCGAACTTACTTTATCGGTCAATCCATCCCACCAATCAGCTTGAGCCAATGTCGAACAAACGAGAACAATCAAAATGGTCAAACGCATTGCTTTGATTTATTGAAACAGGAGGAAACTGCAAACTTTTATATCATTGTTTTTTTTTTGTTGAAATTCACATGATGACTCACAAAAATATGATAAGAATCACGTCGACTAAAAACAATTCAACAATTATATTAATGGGATCAAAAGTGTCTTCTTCCTACACGTTTTCTCTAATCTCTATTCAACTTCGCATACTATTTCTCTCCTTTTTTGGCTGTCGGTATTCAGATACTCAAAATAGTGCATGATATGCAAATAAAAATGAAATAGAGCATCGAAAAGAAACATGACAAGACATTGAAACATTATGTTTATTTTGGGGTTTTGCGTGAAAACTCATTACACAATATGAAATTGGGAAAAAAGGAACCACACTTTCTTATAAAATTGAGAAGTCAGAAAAAAGATATCATCAAAAATCGAAGAGGTAGCGGGGATTGAGCCTTTTCAGGTTTTACTTTTTCGGATGAGATTTTCAATTTGAGCACTTCTCATTTTTTCTTGAATCAGATTAGGGCCAAATAACTCATTCAGGCCTGAAACTTTCTTCAAAGTATCTAACAAATTGCAAAGTATATAGAAAAGCTGGAAACTTGAAATGTGCAAGTCTGACTCTGGCGATTGAATGAAACTTCGAAAAGTGCTAGTTCACTTTTTTTTGGATCAAAAACAATTTCAAAAAACAATTCAAAAACCACACTCAAAAAGGCAGATTAGTTAACGAATGAAAAACGAAAAAAATAGTATTTTCAATCGTTCGTAAAAGAGAAAAATAAATGATGAATCAGTCGAACAGGTTTATCACAGTTGGGGGTCTTTGAAGTGGTTTTGGCAGAACGAAAAAACTCAAGAAAAACGACGTGTCCGGTCGGAAGACTTTAACAGATGAACGAAGGAATATGAAAAAAATGGGAAACAATAAAAGAGGCAACTGATAGCGAGATTTGTGTAATAACACATCATCGATTTCGCTTTGTAAAACAGATGAACAAATGAGCGAATGAATGACTAATCAATTAGTAAGAACCATCAGTAGTATATACAATGACAAAGACAATAAGTACTTGTTGTGACCTTTTATTTGACCAAAAGATGGTTCAATTGATAACAGAGCAATATTATTATGTTGTTGTTGTTCGAGGAATCGATGAAACAACTCATTCCCTAGGTAAACTTGCCCCATGACCTTCGGTTCGAGAGATTCATCTGCAAAAAAACGGAGAGTTACAACAAAATGATACAAAGGTCAAACTGCAAAAAAAAAACAAATATTATGATGGATTTCTTATCTCAAAAACATTTATGAAAGTACTGTAGTTTCATTTTGTGTGGTCAAACCAAAAGTGGTGAACAGATTTTTTGGTGATCTGGACATTTTTTGTCGAAAAAAAAGAGCAAAAATTGAAATATTATATCAGTAATAACGTGACGTGTGACGTGGAAGAATAAGAATCCAGCTCGAAACATCACATAATCATTCATTTTTCAATAAAAAACCATCAACATCCAAGAGTGATAAAATTATTAGGAATCGACAAATACAATAATGCGTAAACAAAGTACTCGTCCAAATCAGGTAAATAAAAAAAAAACAGATAATTAGGCATAAAATATCTTGTTGAAGAATGCACGGAAACAAATGCAAGATTTAACTGCTGAATTGTTTTCCGGAACACCTTTAGACAAAAAAAGCTCCAGAAGAAAGCTAGTTCAACCTCAAGTAGCACCTCCACTTCCGGCCGCTCATCCTCCTCCACCTCCACCCCCGCCTCCACCTCCTCCTCCTCCTCCACCTTCTTCTTCTTCTTCTTCTTCGACACCACCACCGACAATCTCAACATCTCAAATTGTTGAACATCGACAAGAACTACAGTAAGACTAACTTGAACATTTTCGTGAATCGTGTATACTTATTTGAAGATCACAAGTTCGCGTTTCCGAAGTATTTCGTTCTCCCGAGGAAAATGTTGTTCAATTCGAACCTATTGATGAAAACATTCCGCCCGATGATCCAGAAATACAAAATCAACTTGTTCAGCAGGAAGAATCGTTGAATCAGGAGGAAGTTCAAGTAGAAAACATCTTCGAACAATCGAATCGAATGTGAGTCTTATTTTCGGACAAAATCGGCATTTTGGGGCGTGGTGATTTAGGGAAAATGGAAAAAGGTGTTTCCGAGTACCCGAATGCACTGTTCTTCCAACCCTACTATGATAAAAAATCACAATTATTGCAGACTGCCTGATGCTCAAGATGATGTTCTAAACCCATCTTTCTCAAATCCTCTCACCCCTTCCTTCTCTCTGATTGATATGCCTAACATGTCATCTCCCATTCTCACATCTCCAACTTATCCACTTCCAAATACCATCGACTCTTCTCCTTCTTCGATTCCAATATCTTTATTATCAAATTCGCTGTCTCTTCCAACATTACAACCTGAATTCGATGAAAATGCGAATCCACTTGTCAGTTTTGGATTCATACCTCAACCGTTTGGAATGACACAATCAAATGAACAACAACAAATGAGAGGAGAAATGAATGAAGAACAAGAAGAGAGTTCGAATTCGACATGGTCCGAGAGATGGGGAAATCGAACTGATTGTTATAATACTCGAACAGAAACTAGTTACATAAATAGAAATGGAGCATCACCTTTCGAAAATCAAAGAAAACAACCTGATAAAATGGTATGTTTTGTATTATTTGAATCGGTAACACGCGCTCCATTGATAATGTTATGTTTAATCAGTTCAGAACTTATTTTTAGCCTATTTTCACATCAGAATCTGATTCTACGTGACTAAAAAGTATGAAAACATACCCCCAAATCATCAAAAAGAAAATTCTGGAAATATTGGTTACTGAAAATTTAAACTATAGTAACCGCGTGACACTGAAATTTTAGATAAAAATACTTATAGAAAGTTGCGGGAAAATTTCAAAATTGTTTGTGTTATTTGTTTTTATTTCCAGCCAAATCCATTTGCAAATAGAAAACGTTTTCCTTTGGACACGTTTGAATCGAAAAACACTCGGCTCTATTCGGATCAAAAAACATTTTGTGAAGATTTCACGAACATGAATCTGAAACATGGAAACAGTCCGACAATTCCTTGTAACAGTGCGAATCGAAGAAATGAAAACAACAATTTCATGTTACCCGCATGGTGGAAAACTCGATCTTTCTCATCCGCCAGTTGTTATTATCCACAAAATGTTAAAACTCAGGTAAACTTTGACACATACTTTTTTCTGAAAAATGAAATTGAAATTGTTTTCAGTTACAAACTCGGAGTTTAACAACAATGAATGTGCCATCGCATGGAAACTTGGATGATATTGACAATTATTTGACAACAACTTATCAAAATAACAAGAAAATGGATATGGTTGCAAAGTAAGACTGTTTTTTGAAAGTCTGATGTTTTTTGTTCTGGGCCAATTATTGAGATTATTGTTTCAGAAAGGAGAGATGGGCCCGAATGAAGGCGAAAAAACGAATACTTCGTCGACCAGTTGAAGAGGAGTTTTTCGAAGATGCGGACGAAGAAGAAGAAATTATGTGTGGAAGAGGAGTTATGCTCAACCAAATTGTTCAGTTGAGTGAGTATCAAATAATCTTATGGTTTTAAAATGTGCTTAAATTAAAGACGGCAGTGGTCAATATGAGGATGCTGATCTTCTTCGAAAATATCGTCGAGATGTTGCTTATATCAAAGAGCAATTGATGAAAGAAGTCGAAGGCAATATTGATGGAATTCGAGAAATTCGATTCTTGATTGCATCTGTTCAAACATATGGAAATATTGATGGACAGTGTATGATGGCTGAAATTGCGATGAACGAGTTCACTCTATTCTCTGGAGTTTTAGAAAGAGTAAGTCAATTTGACTCATTTCTTCAGACACATTTGATTGTTTAGTTCCACTCGATTGTCGGACCATGGTCAACAGAAAATGAGACTCAACGTCGTCGTGCAAGCCGACAAGCGTTTGACACTCACAAGATTCCACTCCAGAATAATTTTGCGACAATGTCAAAACGGAAACTAGTCGAAGAAATATTGGGAAGATCTGAACCAAGTATTGCTTATCGACAAGGTGTCAAAGTGGGACTATATAGTGATACGGTAAACTGTTTCAATACCCCAAGTTGTAGAATATTATATATTTCAGTGTGATGAACAGTTTCGAGTTCATCTTCATCTGAAAAATGGATTCAAAGACGCATCAATGATGGTCGATGCAAATGAGAGAAGGTTTATTCTCGTGTTGCAAAGCGAAGTCGAATTGATGGTTGAATCGATGAAACATCTTGGAAAAACAATCGGATTACATTATGAAGGATTCCCAACAACACCTGATCGTTTTGTAATTGTTGAAGCATTTGTGGATGCGGTTGTTGATTTGATTGGAGATAAGATTGGACCAGAAACAATGCACTGGTTTGGTCTTTTGGGACAGAAAAATCAACCAGATGTGAGTTGTTTTAAATTGTTAATTTCTCTAACCGATTTTTCCGAGCCGGCCCGAAATTTTATATTGGGAGTGTGAAAAATAAGACTTCTAGGTTGTTCAAAATACGACAGGCTAACAACCGTAATGAACTCACAACCATGATAGTTCTTGAATGGGGACCCCTGAATAAAGCCGGGCCCCATTGAATGGGATCCAAAATACAAATTTTTGAATGTGGTCCAAAATGGGACACAAGAATGAGAAAAAACTTTCCGGTGCCACTGGGCCCCATTCAGGGACTTGTACTTCGGACCCCATTCAATGGGGCCCGGCCCTATTCAGGGGGCCCCTTTCAGTATTCGCCCTTTATCATATTACTGTACTTACAGACAGCTACACCTTGGGAGAAGAACGTAGACCTACACTGTTCTCGACATACAGAACCAAAAAATAACTACTGTGCCCAATTGACAGTTTGTCGTGCTACATTCATAATTCTTCATATTTTGGGCAGCTTCTTCCGTCGATATCATCTGAGAAAGATACCGACAAGTTCAGCTGTCAGTACAGCAACTGTTCCATCAACTATAACTCGTTCATAATACTAGTTTTCATTAATAACTTTTTTTTCTAAATGAGAAAATGACCGAATAAAGTCATTCAATTCTCAAATCTAATTTCCACCTGGTTTTCTTGCCCCACAAACCACCAATTACAGACTTTGTCGTTCTTTTTCTCACAAGAAATGGTCAATCTAATCGGATACGCGCACATACCAATCAACCAATCGTGACCATGTCAATATTTCGAAACGTTGGGTTTTTTCCACATTCATCCATCCCTTCTTTTTCTTCTTCCGACAAATTCTGCTTAACTTTTCGGTTGCCCTTCTTCCTTTTTTTTCTTCCGTTTAACTGGGTCAGCATTTTTGAGAGGAAGAGAAGAAATGGTCATTTCCCGGTCAACGTTTATACAATTTGATGAGTCATTTTGAAAACAAATTTCAATTTTAATTGTTATTCTTGTTCTCGGTTATAATAATCCGAGGTTTTCTTCATTTTCGTTTACGCTTCCTTGCTTTTTATTGTGGTGTGAAAATGTTTGTTATCATTGAAACGAGATCAACCTAGAAAGATTTATTTTTCACCATTTCTGATCCGTGACTGTTCTTCACAAGGTTGTCAACCGATATGAACGAAATCAAAAGTTTCGATAAAAGCCATTTTAGAACTCACAAAAAATTTCCAAATTTGGTACGGTTAAACTTGGGAACTCACCACGTATAGCTATACTTTTAAAAAAAATTGGAACCTTCTTATTTCTCGAGTACTACACTTCTATAGACTTTTTCTCCAAAAATCCCTCGAGCATTCTACGTACTATATTTCAGGTGATTTTTTTAAACACAACTTGTCGATTCCCTTTACCCCCTCCCCTTTAAGAAGCCCGGAAAGTTTTGTTTCCTGCTTACACACATCTAATCAGTAGAAATGTGTTTTGATCAAACATACTGGCATGTTTCCCTAATCTCTTCTAATTTTCTAGTTGTTTATTTCCCGAATTCATTACACTCTCAATGTGTTCGGTCAAAATGAAATGTCGCAAGCAACGCAGTTCAAAATTAGGCAATATCCATTAGTCCAATAACTTTCGCTTCTTTCTTCTTCCTTTCATAATTATAACAAACCTTTCAACATACTCACCATCTTTTACAACAATATGTCCAAAAAGGTGTCAATGTTCAAGGACTTTCCCTTTTCTGTTCTCTCTTTTTTTATTAGGTTGTGATGCTCTTCTGTGTGTGTGTGTGTAGTACTGTAGTTGATTGACGGATTTTGAATTCGTTTTGTTCAACTAATTATCCGATAAAAAAAGACGGATACCAATAAATGAAACTTTCATTTAATCATTTTATTAAACAGTTTTCAAATCGTGTTACAACAATCATACTAGGTTAATTTATGAATAATTCAAACAAAAAGAGAATAAGCATCCAGGATATGCTGACAGTTTTTTATCCTCATTAATCAAGCAAACCTTTTTCGAATTTCATGTCAATGACTCATTAAAGGAACCGAAGCTGATCATACATTTCTAAATATATGGGTCAGCCTTTCCCTATTTTACTCAATCTTCATTCTTTTCAAAAAACAACAACACTTTCCAGTTTGCTTCTTGTTTTTATTCTTATTATTCTGGTTGCCCAAGATTTCTTTTCAAACATATTTCCCTTCTAAGCACTATTGTTTTTTGTCACTGTTTTGTTATTAATTAATTGTAATCTGTGGAGTATTCGTACTAGCCTCATTGCATTTTTTTCTTTTTCCTTGACCTATGAAATAGTGCCATCACTGCCACTATTTTGCCGCCAAAACACCACTGAGGTCACTTTTTAATGTGATTTAATTTTTTGTTTTTGTCCTCTTTTTCTACGATTTGAAATGTAGTGATTAACTCCGGTCAGATGTAAAAATGAATTACAACACTTGGTTTGAGATATACGAAGCCAAGTGGGAATAATCACCAAGAAACACAACAGATCCCATTATACACAGTTTTCGGGCCGACTCATCCGGTCGCCTTCATGATAGGAAACATGAACTGTCTGTTAGATTTGACCCCTTCACGTGTTATTCATATTGAAGAGGCCTCCTTAGGTACACAGAAAATTCCATTTCCCCCCGAAAACATTCGTTTTGTTCTCGAGTTTTCATTCAATAATCTTATAACTTGTCGAAGTATTTTTTTTCACTAAACCAGTTCAGCTTTCCATTCTTGAATATGAACTCAAGAAACAATTTCATAAGAGTGACACGAGCTAGTATCTGGATTTGGCGGGCCGGCCCGAAAAACTTAAAAAAAAAACAGTAACTCTGGAGAAATCGGTCCTAATCCGGAGTGATAGTTTTCAAACTCACTACATTCAAAGTGAAACAAATAAAATCCACTGAACACTTTCTTCACAGAAATGATTTTCCGATTTCGTCGTCCTATTCAAAAAAAAACCCATGATGTAAAGAGAAAGACCTCCCGCTGATGGATATAATGTAGAGTGTCAACCAGTTTCTGTATACTCTGTTATCAACTCAATTCTGAACAAGTTTCACAATGTTTCGACAACTATTGAACTGTTTTTTATCCGGATAATCACAAAAAAACACTGTCGCTTTCAAAAATGACCACAGTTTTATTGGAGACAGTTCCGTTTTCTCCAATAGAAACTGGAGGTGCCGCATTTCACACTTTTTATATTTCAAAAAAGACTAGGTCGGACAAACATTGGAGGTTCAATTGCTGGAAAGAAAAATTGAAATTTTTGAAAAATATTGTAGAAACTTTTCAGATTCCTTGATTGTTCTCAAAGATTGTTAAAATCGAATCCCTGCGTTGTTATCAAAAGTTACAGTATATAGGAGTAGTTTCGGTTCGTTTTTGATAATTAGAGATGTGAGAGTTGCCAATGTCACTCATCCGCCGCCCAATTTCTAATCGTGTTTCTCGTCTAATACTTTCCGATTTGCCATATTATTCAATGTATTTTATGCATCGTTCTCCGTTTTCTCCGCCCATATAAATATACCCAATGTAACATTTTTTCTTCCATCAGTTCTTTCTCCTTCCAATTTTTCGGCCTCTCAATAGTAGGTCACTCTGATATCTGTTGGTTGTGTTATCGGAACAGTTAATCGTCCTTGTCCTCGTTCCGATGTTTTATTTCTTTCAACATGTTCATGAACACAAAATGGGTGGAGCACTTTGTTGTTTATGGTAATAATAATTATTATTTATTTTGAATTGTTTTTTTTCTTGGCATTGTCAAAAAGTACTTTCACTTAAGCAACAAAGTAAGTAACACCGTCTACTTTGTTTCGGTTATTTTTCTACTCAATCGTTTATTTTTCGTGTTTCGTTTCGCGTTTTTGTTGTTGTTCGGAATACTTCTTGAAAACCTTGAAACAAGTTTGCTTCAACACTTCATAAATCTCATCTTTTAAAGTTTTATTATTATAATGTATTCATATTATTGTTATTATAGTTTCTTCTTGTTATTCGTATCGTGTTAATATAGTTATTCCTTTTTTTCAGACAAATGAACATATTACTGCTACTTCTAGTAGCAGGTCTCGCTTCGGCTCATATCAAACTTGTCTATCCACCAGCTCGTACTCCTTCTCTTGATTACACCAGCTCAAGTAATAGTCAGGGGCCATGTGGTGTGCCAAAACCTGAACTTGGACAAGGTTCGTTTCTTTTTTCAAAAAAAAAACCTTATGCAACTTCGTTTTAGGTGTTCGAACATTTTTCAAATCTGGAAGTACCATCGAGCTGAACTGGTTTGTTGCTGTTCCTCATATGGTATGTTTTCGATTGTTTTGCTCTGTGTTGACTATAAAATTCAATTAATTTGCGCGCTGATCTATTCAGAAATTGATAGAAAATTCACGGTTTTCCCGCTAAACTTTTCCCTATATTTCAGTTTCTAAAAAATTTAGCAATTTGTTCTAACAAAGTAAGAAGATAATATCAACTTCATATGACTTTTATGTTTTCAAACCCTGAGACACAGTTATCAAAACAAGTTTCATGGTGTTATTCATCTAACTTTTTTAAATTAAAACATAACAATTCGGAATAATTTTTCCCAAGGAAAAGCTTGTGGCGTTGTCAATTATGGAATATCCCACACATTTTTGATATATCTGTTTAAAAAAAACCGATGATTGTTATATTAGTTTCTGCTGGATAGTAACTTATGAATCAGGCTGGCCCGAGCCCACGTTTCTCAATTATAAGAATCAAGAATATCTGAAAAATATAATCTTATTTCCGCACTGAAAAAAATTGTTCTTCTTATGTTGCGGGGAGGGGAGTCTGTGCGAAAATTGCGGGAATGCCCACAAAACTTTTGTACGGGTGTAAGAATTTTTTAGAAATGTATTGTAATAAAAACTTCTGCAAGTCATGTTCGTTAATTCCCAAATGCAAATCGGACTTTGTTGATATATATTTAAGATTAGTGTTTCTCTTTCTACCAGCGAATAGTCTATAATTATCGGTGTGTCAACAACAAAAAAGACTGCCGCCTCTCTCTAATCCTTTTCCCCTTTTTTCTCTTCTTCTCCTTTTTTCTGGCAAGATAACCAAAAATGATTGCGTGATTAAGATCAGGTCAATGTCATATTACTAGTAGAGATATATGCGATGTATGGGAAAAAAGAGGGAAAACGATCTAATTGTTGACAATATATAATTACAGGGAATGTATGATATACTATACTTTTTTGAACAACAGAAAAAAAAACAATATAACCTTGAAGAGCTATTTAATCAGGTCAATTGTTCACTTGACTACTGAAAAAAAAGAACTGAGAAAATTCAAAAAAGTATTTGCAGGGAGGAATTCGATTGGAAGTTTTGAACTCGAGCGATGAACCGATTGCCATTTTCACAAACTTCAATGATCCTTTCAATGTGACGGAGACAACGAAAAAAGTCGAGTTACCACCAAATTTCGAATGCCAAAACTGCGCAATTCGAATGACATCTCAAGCAACCGAATACGGAAACTCATATTTTTTCTATTCATGTGCTGATATGAATATTGTCAACCGTAAGTTACAGAAACCTTAAATAACGTGAAGTTTTCAAATTTGATAGTTTTGTGTCGGAATACATTCACAATTACTCTGATTTTATGAACAAGTACACGTACTTTCCTTTTTTTCCATCTGAAAATGGCCGGCCTAAATTTCTTTCAAACTAAACAAAGGCCCGGGCCAACTTACTACTTCAAACTGAAATGTTATTTTCTTCGGGCCCCACAAAGTTTTGGACCGAAACATTTTTCCAGTGAGCAAAACAAATGTTTCAGAGATTCCCGACGGAGATACTTGTCTTGGAAAGGGTAACCGTGTTGCTGGAGTTTGTGAATGTTTCGATGGATATTCCGGAAATGACTGTCAATTCGATGATGAATGCAAAGAAGACGATGATTGTGGAGTTCAAGGATTCTGCAAAGTCGGAATCGATCATCCAAGAAGTCAATGTTTCTGTCCAGTCAGTCGACATGGTAGAAATTGTGAGCAAGAATCAGATAGTATCAGAAGTGTTTCGGATTTCGATGAGACTCAATATCAAAAACGAGAAGATCAAGATAATCAAGTTTACTGGAGAGTGTTGAAGGTAAAAAAAAAAGTGTCTCAAAGTGATGAAAATAAAATGAGTGTTGTTCAGGATGAGATCGAATTTGTTCTTCGTTATCCGGGTCAATCATGGGTTGCCTTGGGATGGAAAACACCAGGAGCAACTTGTGATCTTACTCCACAAGATTTTGCTAATCGCAACGTTCATTTGTCAAAGCAAAAGAATTCCGAATCTTCGGCCACAACTGTATCTGATATCATTTCTAGTTCAACTGTTCGTGAACAAACCGACAACGGAGATCATGAATGTGGACCGAATGAAATGTGGTCAGAATGCCCTGAATCATCAAGAGAATGTGAACATTCATGTGATTGGACACATTTCCCTGAAACTACTCCGAATTGTCCAAATACTTGCGGTGAATCTCGTTGTATTTGTAAAGAAGGATTCGTGAGAATGGCAAACGATGAAGATGTTTGTGTTCCATTCGATTTCTGTGACAAAACTGTCAACGAAAATGAGAACTGTCAATCGAACTCGACTTGGGCCAAATGTGGAACTGCTTGTGAGCCAACATGTGCTAACATGTATGACACTTCGCCATGTCCAGCAAGTTGCGAGAAACCAGGATGTACATGTGCTGACAATTATGTTCGTCACAATGGACAATGTATCTATTGGGGAGACTGTCCAGAAATCGGAGAGAAGTCAACAACAAAAACCACTGATATCACAGCCACTCCAAGTACAATCGATCAAAACTCGATTGCGAACACTGTAGCTGCTCCACGTGCTCGTGTTCCAGTCACAGAAAAAGTTGTCGTATCGGAATGTGCTTTGAACGAAACATTGAATGAATGTGGACGAGTTTGCGAGGCTGACTGTGTTTCAATCTTCACTCGATCAGAATGTAGTGACTGTGGATCAGCGTCATGTTCCTGTATTCAGGGATACGCTAGAAACTCGGACGGAAACTGTGTTTATTGGGGAGATTGTACTGCCGACAACGGTTCTCAAACTTTGTCAACTGTTCCAGTCACAACAACCACAACTGTTTCACCGCAAACTGTTCCACCAAGTGTAAACGGCGATGTTTGTTATGGTGATTTCCGTTATCCAGCTGGATGTTCGGATTGTGAATACAAATTGTCGTGGAATTTCCTTGAAGACAGTGATGAAATTGAGTTCTCACTTGAAACACGTCTTGGTGAGAACTCTTGGACCGGTGTTGGATTCAGTCAAGATGGAACTATGCAAGATGCTGATATGATTCTTATCACTTCCAACAATGGAAAACTTCGTTTGAATGACATGCAAAGTCGTGGTTACGATGTTCCAGCTCTCGATGTTCAACAAGATGTTAAATCAACCACCGATGTTGTGAGTTCTTATTGTTATTTTTAAGACAAACAAATCAACGTATTTTCAGATTGGTACTCATGCTAATGGTGTTCTTCGAGCACAATTCGTCAGAAAAGTCAACACTGGTGATGCTACCGATAAACAATTCGACGGAGATTCATGCTGGAAAATGTTGTATCCAATCGCTGGTGGAAAACTTGATCAATATGGCAACGTATCAATCCACCTCAGCACACCAGTCTCTTCAGAAAAAGCAGTATGTGTTCGAAGTTGTCGGCCAAACAAGAAACAACAAAAGTTGCCATCTACAACATTGACACCAACAACAGTTTCTTCATCATGCGAAGTCAGCGAATATCGATTCCCTGAAGGATGTTCGGATTCGGATTGTGATTATATTGCTAAATGGCAATATGATACATCGAAAAAAGATGTTCGATTCGAGATCAGTTCGAAAACAGCTGGAAGATGGACTGGAATCGGTTTCTCGAAAGACGGACAAATGGCCAATTCCGATGTTTATACTGGATGGGTTTACGAAGGAAAGGCATATATCACTGATCGATTCGCATATGGAAGACAATTGCCGGCAATTGATCCAGCTGATAGACAAGATATTTACGATATTGGAGGAAAAACTGTGGACGATACTCAAACAATATGGTTCAGAAGAAAGCTCATCTCAAAGGATACAAAAACTGATGTCTCACTCGATGAATGTCTTTATTTCTTGTTCCCAGTTGGCGGTGGACGTGTTTTGGCCAGAAAGAGTTCTGATTTTACCAACCCTAAAACACCAATCGGTTATCATGATCAAGTTCAACCCCAAATTTCATCCTCAAAGATCTGCATTTGTGATGAGTCGGGACAATCGGTATCGCGAGTCACTCAATCTCCTATTTCTTCACGTGTTCGTCGAGCTGCTAATCGGGTTACAAGCGCAATGCATTGTACTGACATGGTTGTTGGAATGATTTCGAATGGTCGAGCTAGAGTCATGGATTATTATTCTCCATCAAAAGCCACACCAATGCTTGATTCATACTTTGGTGGAGAAAACTCATTGACATCGGCTGCCGCGTTCCAAGAAGATGGAATCACTACTGTCGTTTTCCGAAAGAAAATCCAAGCCACTGAAAAATGGGATAACTCATTCATAAATGGACCAATGACTGTTATTTGGGCCAAAGGAGCTGATCCACTAAACTATGTTCATACAACTGGAGGATCGCCGATCAAAGCTGATCCTGATTTCTTTGCGGATTCCTTCAAATACCACGGAAAGAACTCGAGAGGAGTGTTGACCATCAACTTCTTAGAAGATCAAAAAGACCGTCCAGTTGCTCCAACAGTTCATGGAATGCATCTCGATATGGATACTTGTGAAGGAAATATCAATTATCCAGAAGGATGTGTTGGAAAAAAATGTACTTACACAATTTCGTGGATCAGTGATGGAAGTGTTGCTCGTTTCTCATTGAGAGGTCCATTCTCCACTGGAATGTGGACTTCTCTTGGTTTTTCAACTGATGGTAATATGGCTGCTGCTGATGCTGTCGTTGTTGGTATTCAAAATAATGCGGTTATGGTAACTGATCAATTCATGCCAAACTACGGTAGACCGATTGTTGATGAGCAACAAGACATCTTTGATGTTGAAACGACATATGTTGATGGTATTTTGACAGCCAACTTCTCTCGCGAACTTCATAGTGATGACTCTCATGATGTTGATCTTCAAGAATGTGTTTATTTATTGTATTCACCTGCTGGAGGAGTTATTGAGAAAAACGGAGAGATTCGAAAACACGAACAAACACCATTGAAGAGTCAAACAAAAATCTGTCTCAACAAGTGCACAACTGACATCAAGACAGACACAGCAATCAAGAAAAATGATGAAGTTGAAACAACAACAATGACTGAGGCTACGACTTCAACATCAACAACAACCACAACAAGAAAGACACCATCAACAATTCCATCGAGAAAATCAGGAAAAGGACCAATTCAAATGCTCCCCATGCGAACCAAAGTTCCATATATTGTATACGAACCAGAAACCGAAGCCAAGAAACGATATGGACTTCGTGTCAGAATTCTCAACAGAGACTTCAATTCAGAGTTGCTTGATTCGAAGACTGGCTACTATCAAGATTTCACAAAAGAAGTCACAACTGCCATTGATGACCTTCTCTCGAAACGATGGAAAGGAATGCGAGTCTCGAAAGTTGTCGGATATGAAAAAGGATCAGTTATTGCCGAGTTCGAAGTTGTTGCCACACAAGACACTGCAAAAACAATGGAAGTCAAATCACTTATTGAAGAGAATGCAGTTCGCGGTTCAATTGGTGCGTTCTCAATTGAACCATCGACAGTTCGAGTTAATGAAGTGGATAACACAATTGTCAAATCGGATGAAGACGTTCTCAAAGATTGGTCAATGTGGAGAAATATTGGAATTATTGCACTTTGCTCAGTTTTCATGCTCATTTTCATTTCTTTGATTTGCTGTTTGTTATGTCGATGCAGAAGACGAACATCTTATGTGAGTGAAAAAACAACCATCATCTAAATGAAAATAACTTTTTGTTTTACAGTCTGCTTATCCAGTTGCCGATGCACACATGTCATATGGAGCCAGAATGAGTGAGTTTTGAAACTGACTGTGAGAAAACAATAATAAAAAATTGTTTACAGTGAACGAAAAAGCTGGATTTGATAATGCAATGTATCATCAACCATCGTCTCAAAGATATTATTCTCAAACAACAGTTGCATCAACAAAATTGTCCGATGAAGCACCACCAGGAGGAGTCGGCGAAACAACTTACCAAGAATGGTACAATAAGGTTAGTGAAATATTATAAAACACGTGGCCTGATTATCATTTTTTTTTTGTTTGAAATTTGTTAAAATTTTATTTCTAGAAATTTAGTCGAAAACATCAAAACAAATCTAGAAATGCCAGCCCATAAACGACACAACTTTTAGAAATACGCTAATGTTTGTTTGATTTCAGGTCGGTTCTAAAGCAGCTTCACAACAAACAGAAGAAGCACCAATTGCGCCACCATCGAATCCATCTCGTCCACCTTCGACTCAACCCTATGTGTCATATCCAAATGATCCAACAGGATATTACACATTGGGAGGTAGAAATCGACAAAACTCAGGCGGTGCCAACAAGTTCCCACAAAACAACAGATACTAATTTCTTGATTTATTAGTTTTTCCGCCACATTTTTTTTCGGTGCACACACCAAACACACAATGGGTATTTTCTCACATATTTGCCTTAAATGATTATTCTCTCCAAAAACATTATGCCTCTGCTCATCAAAGAATGTATAGTCTTTCTTTATTAATTCACAAAGTTCTAATTATTATTATTTCCTTTCTCATTTGAACTATTTTTCTCAAAATATTTGAAAAAAAAATAAAAAATTTGACATAATACAGTAAAATGCAATAAACAGACAGTGAAACAGCTCTAGAAAATGTTTTCCCGAAAATGGGAAAGAATCATTTTACTTTTCTAAGGATGTGTAATTTTAGAAATTAGAAGTGAGAAGACACCGGTTTTGAGTCGATAAAAATAGAGAACAACGACATAAAATACATTGAGAATGATACCAAGAGTAGATGTTTAATCGGTCTGAAAAAATACTTTGAAAATTAATTCGTTATAACATTTTGGCGATAAAATTCAAAAATTGAAATAAAAGATCTCAGCAAAAAGTTCGGCCCGAAAACCGTCAAAATTTCTAGGGATTCAATTTTTTTCTGACTGTGACAAGAATCGTGCCGGCCCGAAAACTTAGTGCCTCCTACCCATTATCTCTTTGAATTAACAAGGACTTTTTTCAACAAACAGAATTCCTATCATAAAGAGATGTTATTTGGGCCGGCCGGAGGCTTTTCTAAAAACCCCGACTCGGGCCACAGCACGCGAAGAAAGGCCGGATTACGACCTAGGCACACTTTGTTTCTAGAGGGACAAACGAAAAAAGTTGGACTCTGAGGAAGAGGAAAGTTTTCTCTATTGCTTCATTGGAAATTCCGGCAGAAGAAGAATATTCGCCGTTAGACATTTTTATTCTCTCTGAAGCTCTCACGTTTCATTTCTTTTTTTTTCACTTCTGAGTTTCCTTTTTAATTTGTCTCTCTTGTAAGTGGCCTAAAATAACGTGGGCAGCCAAAAAACAGGCTGGGGTCGGTCTAAAGGAACTCTGGGCGGGCTACCGGTCCAAACACTTCTTGAACTACTTTTTCCATGATAAATTTACCAATAAAATTTAGATGAAAACAATTTGAAAGTAGTTTCAACTCTTTTTATAAGTATTATGGTGAATCATCATTAGAATTAGATGGTTAAAATTAACAAATGAACCTAGCGACGTTAGAGTGCATGATTAGTGCTTTATTCTGATGAAAGTAACATCACCTATCTATGCATTTTTATAATTCTCCAGCCAGACTTATTAGAAACCCTCTGTCTGAAAAATTGAATCTTATGAAAAGCAAAAAACCTGGCGTCTCATTAACTTGGTCTAGAATGCAAAATGTTAAACTTATAAACGTTCTATGATGAATACAATCTTGTGTGAATCTTGTACAGCACAGTTCATGAACACGAACAGTTCCAAGAATACAAAAAAGTATTATTACTGTTACAACTAAATATTAGTCAAGCAACGAAGTACATGAAAAAACTAAAACATCAACAAAAGGATAAGACAAAAGGTTACAGAGCATGCTTTTAAATATCTGAAATCTCTTTGAAATCGATAGTAGTCAATAAATCTTGACTAGAACCGAGTTTTGGGAGATGACTAACAAGATTACACGAAATACGTACATCATCCTCGTCCTGCTCATTTGGCGATGACAATTTGCGAGAAGAGGAGCTCCGATTCGAATAACCATTAGTGAAAGAATGAGAATGTTGCATCAAATTGTTATGCCCATTAATATGACCATTTTGATCTTTAACCAGTGGAGTTCCAAATGGTACAACTCCATGTTTCGAATTCATAGACTTTCTACGTGTGATTTGATAATCGACGTCGCTATTTCCATTAGCATGAAGAGCCCATTCACGTTTCTCAAGATCAGCAGTTAGCATTCCCATAATTCCTTGACCATTCTCATCTTCTCCAGAATCATCTTCATCATTGACACTGGAATACGAACAGCTGAAGTATAATAAAACTAATATTAGGAGCGTAAAGAGGGTGACATAATTCTTATTGTTCATCCAACCAGAGCATCCATCTAATGTAAATATGATCTACCACAAAAAAATAATGAGAGATCAGGTCCAAATCAGAGATTCAGACAGTAGATCAAACTCGCGTTGGATGATCTGACTGGATTGACAATATGTGCTACTCTTACAAAACACCAATTTATGGGTAATTGTGTTTTTGATCGAGGGGGTGTCGCAAAATTCGTATTACTGATAGACCCCCAGAAATATTTTCAAACATAACTGAAGGAAAATATGACTCAGAGAAATATTGTGGAGATCGTTGACAAGGTGGTGTCGAGCTCGCAGATAAGGTCAATTCGATGTCGTTTGGACCTCCTCGGGGGAAAAGTCGCAAGTTGGCGCAAGAATTTTTTTGTTGTTGCAAGTTTGCGCCAATTTGTTGCCAGCTTGCGCCACAAAATTGACAATTTTCAGACAGAAAATGAAAAATGAATATGGCGCAACCTTTGCGCCATGTGGCGCAAGCGTGTTGCAAAGGTTGCGACATTTGGCGCAAGTGTGTTGCAAAGCTTGCAACACTAAAATGGCGCAAACTTGTGCCAAATCGGCGCAACACTTGCGACTTTTCCCCCGAGTCGCCACGAGCTCGTTTTTGAGTTTTCCACGAACTAAAAACTAGGTCGATTTTTTTTGGTACAAAGCATCGATGCCGCAGTTCTGGACTGATTCTGGCATTCGTGCAGCAGGCCTTCGGCAGGGATGCCGGAATCGGTCCAGAACTGCGGCATCGATGCCTGGTACCTGCCTGACGTCTGCCAGTGAAACATCGCTGCCACACACCTGCCACATGTATCTTTGATTTGTGAAAAATCACGAGGGATGTTTTGAAACAAAACTTTTTTTTAAAAACTTTACTTTAACAAGCTTTTTTTGGTCCCACATTTGAAAAAATGTGCCTGTATTTTATCCTTCTCACATCAGGTATTTTGGAAGTAAGCTTACTTTTCTGTGCATGTTTCCAAATCAGAAACTAACAAATCTCCTCCAATTTCGAACCAATTGTCAGGCATCTTTTTAGTTGGATACTGAACTCTGAAGAGATACGATGCTGCTTCTTTGTGTTTGAACTGTCTGGCATCGTCCAATGGATATCTTCCCCATCTGTCGCGTGAATCATATGGAATGCCGACGATGTTTACAAGAAATTTGCAGACTTTGGTTTTTCCTTCAGCCGCTGCAACATGTAACGCTGTTCGTTTATCGTAGTCGGCAGTTCGAAGATCGGCTCCTTGCATGAACATTCTTAAAATTTATGTTTTCATTTGTTAATCAAATTTTAGTCAATGTTACCTTCTTAATGAGTCTAGATCTCCATTTTTAGCTGCATACATAACTTGAACAATAGTTTCCGTTTCACGGTGTCCGATTCTTCGACGAGGATCAATTTTTTTCGAATCATCAGGATGCAATAAGCTGTCATAGTTGTGGAAATTGAATTTATCGATGAGTTTCTTGCAGAAAGCAACACCGCGACAAGAATTTCCGGTTTTGTCCAGCGGAGGAGAGTAGAGTGCAATACCCATAACATTTGGGATAACAACGATCATAGTTCCAGAAACACCTGACTTCGCCGGAAGACCAACCTGTAAAAATATACGGTCAACTTGAGAACCTTTCTTTTTCTACACATTGGATCAATTCAGAGATTCAAAAACTTACCTGGAAAGCGAATTTTCCGGAATAATCGTACATTCCGCACGAATACATTAGAGAGAGAATGTCGCGACAAGGTCTGGATCCAAGACATTTATCAGTTGTCAATGGACATATTCCGCCGTTCGCAAGAGTGGCTGCCATAACAGCCGCAGTATCACAATTGGTTTCCAGAGAGCAAAGTTGGAAATATAAATCGAGCTCTTCGCGCAATCCCTGAATTAACATCATGTTTAGAGGATAAATAAATTCACGGAGTTAGGTGTAAGCACGACGGACAATCGGCGGGAGTAGGTGTGGCGGAACCGAAAAATTGTGAACATTAGCTTCGTATTATTAGTTCAATTGGGGTACAAAAATTAAAAAACCTTTGCCTTTTCGTAAACGTGCGACTCGTCTGGGAAGCATCTGTACTCTTTCATATAATACGATAGAGCATAGTTTCGATCAGCAGTATCTCTTTCCGACAAAAATCTTTAAAAATTAATTGTGGAAAATGTAACTATTGGGAAAACTCACGTTGCATTGTCAAATCCAACATGTTCGCCTCCAGCTAATTTTCGATATTGTTTCAACATAAAATCAAATCGATCGGCCATCGAATTTGTCGGTTTGATCATCGAAGTGACAACAATCGCTCCAGCATTGATAAGAGGATTGTGTGGCATATCTGGAAATAGCAAGGTCCTAAACTCAACAAAAACCGAAAGGGCAAATACTGTTGGAATCCAAACAAATTTCGTTGAAAAGGCGGCCACTTGGTTCATGTCCAACGTATTGATGAAGGAATGTAGATCCAATTTCAGATGCCACGATCGCGTAGTTGAATGCCTGAACACATATAATATTCAAAAATTTAATCTGCGATAAATTGATGACGTTCACACCAGAAATCCGACTTCCGGACTTTTTAGGAGCCTCCGACATCAAGATTTCACAAAAAACTTTAATTTCGACTTTCGAAAAATGAAATTTTATTTCTACTTAAGAAAAGAAAAAAAAACATTTTCGGTACCGATTTTGAGGTTATATACCAAAATTTTTTTTGAATCTGTATAATTTTCTTCTTTAGAAAAAATTACTCACTGCGAACGTTTTGCTTTTTTCTTCTTTCGAACTCTTAGTTTTTAGAACTGAAAACATAGAAAGTTCAGGTTCTTGTAATTATAATTTTTCTGAACATGAGAACCAGGGCTGTCGGAATGGGGTGGGTTCCAGCTGGGCAGCCCACTTGGTAATTCCCATTAAAAAGTAGAATATTCCATGGGGGCCCAGGTGGGCTTTGTTTTTCATGAAAGGTGAAGAAAAACTGGAAATGAAAAAAGAAGAAAACGAGAGATTCCCAATAGGTCAGAGACGGTAGAGAAACAAAGAAACAAATTGTTCCCAGGTGGGATAATCCAGCCCACCCCACGTTTTCCTGTATTTTTTTGTAGTGGGATGGGGTGGGCTGGGCTTTTTTCTAGTTTCCTATATGGGGCCCACTCTACCCCCCACTCCGGCAGCCCTGATGAGAACACCATTACTGAGTGACAAGTTATTTCTTATAATAGTGAATGTATACCGAAGTTTTGAATTTTTTTGAAAATATATAATTTTCTTCTTTAGAAAACTTACTTTCGAAACACTTTGCAAACAAAAGTTTTTTTTCGAATCTCCAAGCGAAAATCGTTGCCCATCGATGGTACAAATTGACATTCCCCATGCTTGGCTTGATTGTCTCGCCAATTGTGGGATATAAGAAGCGTTTTCTCCTTCTTGAATCTCTTTGCATGCATTGAATATATGTTCAATAACTTGAGTGAACTCGATCCATGATGGAATGATTAATTGGTTGCGAAGAGTTCGAGAAATCAGTATGGTACATGGGAAGATAATTCTGAAAATAAACAACTTTTTTATGATTCAAACAATAAAGTAAGCGATAATAGCTGTTTTTTTCAAACATTTTTCACGGCGACAAAAATGTTTATGAAATTTTCTCACTCTTACACAGAGGTGGCCATCTTGAGCACAACATGGCTCTTCAAAATAGAAAGGCGCCACCATTTAATGAAATTTTTTTCTCAAAAAAAGTTGTAAAAAAGATGATTTTTTTGAGTTGTGGCGAGACGCGCCTTTGAGATTTGAATTAAATTTTGCTAGAAAAAAAATCAATTTTTTCAAATGGTGCGCATTGGTAGATTTAATTTTTAATTCAATTTTTTTTTATTTTCACGAATAGGATCATAATAGTACTGAAAAATATTTTCAAACACTCATGAAATTTTAGAATATGTTCAAAAATTGCATAATTTTTCTTCTTTTTTTTTCAATATCGATAAAGCCATGTTGTGCTCAGGACGCCCACCCCTGATCTTACAGCAGGTGGTGATTATGCAGGCTTGGGCGGAACCGACCCACTCGGAACTTTCGGAACCGAAATTACTTTCCGAAAAAAAATTTGGAAAAGTGGTTCCGACTTTTTTTCCGAATATTTTTGTCGGAAAAACCGAAAGATTCGGAACTTTCCAGTCAAACGTGCAAAATCAAAAAAAGGTTAGACACTTTTGTCAGAATATAGAATAATGTATCTATTTTTCGGTATTTCGTTTTAGGAACTGTGAAATGATAACATTTTCGAATTTTTTGTTGAAAATAAAAGTGAAATGAAAATCATAGTTGGGGTTTTCCGATACACCGAAAAATTTTTTGGAAAAAATTACCGGAAAAGTTTCGAGATGAACATATTTTTCCGTCAAAAATTCACAGTGACGTTTTCTAGAAAGATGTATAGGTCACGCGACAAACATTCAAAAACTATGCTTTTCTTTCAAATTTTCAGGTATTCTTCCCGGTTTTTTGGTCGTTATACACAATGACAAAAATATTTTCCCAAGATTTTCAGTGACAAAATTTTTGAGAAATTCTGGTACTCTCCTGGGGCAGGTATGGAAATGAATAAATTCCGGAAACAAATTTCGGCAACAGTTTCGTCAGAAAAAAGTACGGGGTAAATTTTTCGGAAAAGGTTGCGTCTGAAAAAATTTCCGAAAATGGTCAGAAATTTCCGGTTTCGGTTCCGCCCAAGCCTGGTGGTATAGGAGTAAAAAATGAAATTAGAACTTACTCTTTGAATTGTTCCATATTCATCGCCCATTGTCTCGAATCTTCATTCTCTTCGTCATGCTTCTTCATTCTATCAAACATTGGCTTGAGACGAGGATCATTTTCTCGCAATCCAAATGATTTGAGTACCTTTATGAGTCGGAAGAACGAGCAATCGGAGCTGTGGGGAAGTTTGAAAAGATTACAGATAAGTTCAGCAGCGCGTTCCATTTTTTCATTTTGAACAAGGGTTAGTTGGTTGATAGTTTGCGTCATTAATGGAATCACCGATTTTTTGCGTCCCAAAACTTCGCCAATAAAGTTCACTAGAGAAAAATTAATGATTATTTAGAATTTTTTTTTAAAATAACTCACAGGACTTGTCATCGAGAGCTTTGGTAGACTCTTCACTCAAATCATAACTCGAATCGTTCGACTCGACTTTCAATGCGTCGAAAATTCCTTTTTCTGGTACCATCATCGACATTTTTATTACGATTTTTAATGTTGGCAGGGTTTTTTCTGGAATAAATAATATATTAACTGAAAGAGGGTGAAGGAATAAGACAAAAACTATAGACGATCGAGGTGATATTTATATAAATTCTTTGGGGGTTTTTTAACTATTGAAATGTTTGAGTTTCCGCTTTTCTTTTTGCAAAAATAATTTATATGACGATGATGGCGATGATGATGAAATGAAGCACGTGTGGGTTGAAAATTCCTGAGAAATGTGGAAAAAAATAGGTCAAATAAAAGAGTTTAGATACTGTTTGCTAATTGAAAATTAAGATTGAAAGCTGTATTTGTTAGAAATAGGAAAGAATTTCATTCTGAAACCAAAGCTTGAAAAATGGAAATCCAATATCGCTTATCATTTCAATTTTCGAAAAATCAACAGTTTTTATTACATTTTTCGTTTTTTTTTGAAGTCTCTTATCAATTTTAAAGTGTTAAAAGTTAAGAAGAACGCAGACAATGAAGTTTAGTAGAAATATCTAAAATAACAAACTATCTCTGCATCTCTGAACATATTCAAAGTTTTTATTTCTATAGCCAAAAAACTAGAGCTGTATCTGCTAATTTTTCTTTTGAAAGACAAAAAATGATGCAAAAGAGTGTGAGGGGACAGCCATGTGGTGACAAAACAGAGTTTCTCGCGGGTGCGCGCCCAAACTGAATGACTCAACTTTTTTCGTGGGGGAAAAGAAGGGAAATTTTTGTGGTAAACGTTTTTAGTAAAGTAACCTTTCTCTCGTGCGCAAAAAACTGGCAATAAAAGCACGGGGTCGTTTTATTTTGTTATCAATGAAGAGTTTTACGATCTCAAATTGGAATGTGTTTTCGGTTGAAAGAGATGAGAAATGAGATCGAAGAATCGTGACGATTAAAAACCGAAAACGTCCGATACGTCAGTTGGGATTTCCCTAAAAAGATTTATCATGACTTCCGAAAAAAATATGTTTCCATTTGAAATTTTTTTGAACTTTTCGCTATTTTCAAACATTGAAATCTTCATCTGAGAAGGATTGGCTTTCCAAAATAAACAAGAAACGAAGAATGAAATGAAATTAGACACGCACCCTATTAAAGACATATTAATCACTTTTTCAAGCGAAAAATATGTTTCTTCTATTGATAGACGAAGAAAAGAATAAAACTGTGGTTTTTTCCCACCTGTGCAAAAACAAAGAAATGTATACAATTCGAAAAAATAAAAAAACCAGGCAGCCCATAATTTAAATATAAATAGAATTGGATAGATGATGACTCAAAATAATGTGAAAATGTGTGAACAAAAATGATACGAGACATTCGCAATACGTATGACCACCTCAGAAAAGTCAACGCGCGAGTACGCTGCGACCACGCGCTAACCGCGCAGCGCCCACGCACTTTGTCGCTGTTCGCGCTGCCGGCGCGCATTCACACGAAAATTAGCGCGCCCTCGCAGCGTACTCGCGCGTTGACTTTTCTGAGACTATTTTGCACAAATATCTGTACTTTTCGAATGGAAAAAATATGATCAAAAGACAAGAATCCCGCCTCCGCAGACAAGAACGCGTTTTTGCAGAATGAAAAAAAAAAACAATTTCGGAGGTTGCTGATATGCGATGTTTCAAATTCATCAAAAAGACCGCGCGTGGCGTTGCAGATAACGAAACAAATCTGCACATTATGAAGCAGAAAAAAGAGGAAAACTCCAATTAAAATGTTACAACCGCTAAAAATAGCGCAACTATTTCCAAAATAATGTTTGTTTAAGCGGAAATTGTACTTTGCCATGATAAAACTAATTGAGTCAAAAAAATTGAAGAAAAATAGTCTCATCTAAATTTGAAGTAGAATCGTTATCATTTTTCATTGTTTCTGGAAATTTCTTCTAATGGGGTTATTCAGTTGAAAAAAAATGTTAAAAAATGATAAAATAACACAAAAAACATAATTTTTTGTGTTATTTTATCATTTTTTAACATATTTTTTTCAACTGAATAACCCCATTAGAAAATTTCTCAAATATTATAAAGAAAAACTAACGACGTAAACTCCACAACCATGTTGCACGGCAAGCAAAACCAAAAAACTGCAGAAAGACATAACATTACATTGAACTTTGTAGAATAAACACATATTTAGATCAAAAAACTGACTGAAAAAAAGAAAAATGTGACAATGGGAAAATCAGTAAATAACTAGTGTACTGTGACAACGTATCATAGACAAAAAATGAACAGGAAACGAGTATTCGTGATGGGGAACCCCCTGATAAAAAAACGAATGATAAATAAGTTCGGAACGACTAGGATATTTATGAACTTGCCAGAAAATGCAAGTAAATTTTTTTATTTAGTCATGAACTATGCTTAAATTATGCGCATGCATATAGCATCAAATATTCAGATTAGTTTTGCAAGTTACAAAAACGTCACAACTTTGAGGACAATTGAGAAAATACTAACATTAACGCGATGTGCAAAGTGAGAAAAAAGGCAAAAAATTGGCAAAAAATCTGCAAAAATAACGTGCGAAGTGAAAGTGATTTTTCAGGATTTTGGCGAAAATATTTCGTTAACAAATAATTATGTAAGAGTAGGTAAAATTGAAAGGAAGCCATGTTCCAATATGCAGATTTTTATATTTCTTGGTAAAATACTGTTTATTTTTCGATTTCCCCTTTTGCCAATTTTTTGCGCGTTTTTTACTTCGCATAAAACATTTTCGAAAAATAAAAAATATTTGAATTGCATCATTGTGTGTAAACGATACAAACTACGACACTTTGCACACAACAAAAATGTTTTGGGTTTACTGTATTCTTTAAAAAAAGGAAAAATTGAAGTTGTTTTCATTAAAATAAATTCCCCAAGGGAATTTTTCCGAAAAGGCTAGGAAAAATATTCCAAATTTAGTGACCACGTTGAAAGAAATATGGAACCATTTTTTTTTCTCGAGTACTAGACTTTTTCTCCAAAGAACCTTCGAGCATTGTACCATATATATATATATAGGTGCTCTTTTTTTTAACACAGCTTTTCGATTCTCTTTTTCCCAACATTAAAAGCCCAAAGGTTAATCGCATGTGGAACATTAAACAGAAACAGGTATTACGAATAAAAAAGTTTCAGGTCTGAAATTATGTTCGAGTAACTTTAATACCAAAATTTTTAAAATATTTCGCCTACCTTTCACAGAGAATTAGCAACAGATATCAATCAATTGGTTATGAATGTGATAAATAATCGAATTAAAAAAAAAACAATTATTTCAAACGACTATGTGTCACGTTTCAAAATGTCACGATTGAAAGAACCAGCATCAATGTTTATTTACAAAAAAAGTTCAAAAAATTAATCATTGTGCCTTCCCACGCGAAAATAGTTTTTTCGCTGGACATGGACAGTAATGCGAGTCCATTCCAGGATTTCCAAGTAATCCTTGTTCACCGGCTTCTCCTCGCAATCCTTGTTTTCCACGTTGCCCCATAGCACCAGGAGGGCCAACATTTCCCGGAAAACCTGGTCCGCCAGGTTCTCCCGGTATACCATCTTCTCCCTGAATTCCCGGTGCTCCCATCTCGCCAGTCTCTCCAAGTAGTCCTTTGATTCCTCTGATACCAATTTGGCCCGGTAGTCCTGGTGCTCCTGGTAACCCTTCGATTCCGACAAGGCCCGGTAATCCGTCTTCTCCGAATGCTCCTCGTTCTCCATCCATTCCACGAATCCCATTTTCTCCAGGCCACCCAGGAGCACCGATCGGGCCATCAGATCCCATTGGACCAGGCTCTCCTTTCAGGCCATATGGACAAACACGGCAACCAAACACACGATTGTACATTATTTCTGGTAGTTCGCCAGGTGCGCCAGGAGGTCCTGGAACTCCCGGAGTTCCATCTTCACCTCTCAATCCATCGATTCCTGAAAATGTTTTTCAGAATCGTGAATTCACATCAACATACATAAAATGAAAAACTTGTCAAAATTTAGGAACCTTTGTAAGAATATTCATAGCGCATGGCGTGGAAGGGTCCCGAAACATCTGCGCGATATCACCATTCGAGAAAATGATTAGGTCAACAGTTAACTATTGAAATCGATAGTTCAGGAACCCATCAAACTGTTTTTCAAGTCACATCTCAAAATATTTTCTACTTTTCGAAAAACAGTGTTTGAAAGTTGTCCACGTATTTATGGCACACCCTGTAGTCACTCAGAAAATAATCTCGATTCACAGAAAAATAGACGAGTGGGTTCACTACTTTGACAAAAATCAAATTTTGTGCGAGAAATGTCGAAGTGGTTACTGTAGACAACAGACTTTTAGATTTGAAAGTTTGCCTTTTTTTGATATTTTCGCGGATAAAAAGAGTTTTATTAAAAGTTTATGAGTCAGAAAAAGGTATTTCTACAAAAATCAAGAACATCCGAACTGATATGTATTTTATTCAAAATTTTTCCAACTTGAAAAATTAGGTATCCGCTATTGTGCAGGCGTAACCGCAGGTTGCTGCACTTTTTCTCACCCACAATATTGCGGTTAATTTTCCGAGAAGTTGTATTTGTTCTCGTGTGTTAATCTCAATGTCTCACCGTTTTTTCCAGGTCTACCAGGTGCACAATAATTGATATAATCACATTCACAATAATTATAAACGTGTTGATAGTTATAGTTTTCATACGAATAATGTCGCTTTCGTCGAACATTGGCATCTTTCCAAAACTCTTTCTCGATGACTGTGAACTCTGCCAAACCATTTTCCAGTTTTCGACTAATGTCAGAAAGTTCAGAGAAAAAATAGGGTAGATAGAGGAATAACGGAAAAACTGAGATGAATGTAAGGAAAATTGAAACGTGAACTATTTTTGTCATTTTTTTTCTTCGAAATGGATTGAAACAGTGGGAAGGTGTTTTATAATGTGCGCAGTTCCACTCGATTATACCTAAAGGATTAGGATTTGAATAATTTTGAAGAATAAAATAGTGGCTGGTAAAAACAAACACCGGGAAAATGGAAAAATGACGAATCAGAAACAACTCGGGGAATCTGTTCCGATCGGGCCGGGTCGGACTTTTTAGGCAAATACAGAATTGAATAACTTTATCGGACTCGAAAATAACCAAATCTGAATGGGATACATGTATGAGATATGAAAAAAGGGATCAGGTTCCTTTTTAGATTTTTACTAATCTGGACACATAATCAGACCAGAAAGTTTTTTTCATTGATCCTAAAATCAACCAAAAAGTTTTACTTGGTCTAAAGTCTTAGAAAAGGACCGGCCCGATTCAGATGTGATTATTCTCCACCCGATTTGACAGTCTCTGATCAAAGTGTTTTTCAGCTCGTCTGAACATCATGTTGTTTGATCAATGAAAATATCGAGAGAATTGAAAATTCAATCAAAAATCGGACGCAGTCGACTCATTGAACTTGAACCCAGTGAATACGGAGATAATATTGAACTAGTGGTCTGTTTTTTTGTTTGGATCTTAGTCACAAAATCTTTCGTTGTTCGGACTATTTTTGAAATTTTGGTAACTCTATCATTACACATTGATGTAATAATCCTTCAACAGACACCCGTTACTTGCATAATATCCTCACCCATCTTGCGTAATTTACAATACAAAGTGGTAGTAGTCATAAATCAACTTACCACCTGTCTCTTTTTTATTCAACCCTTTAACATAACAGTTCTGCTTCTCTAAATTTTTCTAATTAATTCGACCTTGTGTCTCTTGTCAAACACAAATCCAAGAAGATCAGTTTTTGCTGATTTTATCTTTTCAAAATGCAAACTTTTTCTTGTTTCAACCTTGAAAATGTTTCCCTTTTTTCCTGCTCTAGGCTATATCTTTTTGTTAGTAATATATGTCTATTCAAAGTGCATCATTCAAACATATGCACATATTCATAAACATAAATCAAATTTCAATTGAAATTGGCGAAAACAAGAGGCACCTGAGTCAACAATAGTTCCAATTGCCTCTCTTTAATTAAATAGCTGCCCTCTGTTTTTTCGATTTTCAAATATTACTTTTCTTTATCAGACAAAGGGATTGACTTTTTTGACAATTCGAGTGCTCTTTTCCAATCATCCTATTTGGTATCCAGCTGACAATTGGTGAACTGCGAAATTGTGCCAAGTACTGTTTTGAAGTTTACCGACAGATAATACGTTCCCATCTGTTACCAAATATTACTGTAGTTTTTCGAGTTGTAAACGAAACTTGTCAACGATGCTTCTTCAATCATTTCCGTTTATTACATCATACATAGTATCTGTTGAATCCTCACTAACCAGAAATATAAAGCCGTCATTCTTTAAGGGAGCCGACTAACAACCTTATCTATTGTCGGAACATTTTTATTTTCCCTCTAGTTGGTTCAGAAATAAAAAGTAAAAAAGTTGAAAGTTCCCGACCTAGAAAAAGCCAAATTTATCCGAAAAATAAGTGAAATGTGTACAATAAAAATAATAATAACAAGTGAAATACTATAATCATATAGTACATAGGTACAATTAAAATCTTAGCATTTGGATCATACACTTTTCACTATTCACCCAACATTCTTTTGCTGCGATTTTTGACCACTATTTTTTTTTGACCTGTAGATTTCCTGTCGTTATAATGGGTAGTATAATCGCCTAGCGCACTCTATAATTACCAAATATCATCTGCTATTACTTCAAAAAGTTACCGAGAATCTGAAACAATTAGACATATGGTGCTAATCTGTCGGAGCGTTTTTAAGCAAAACTCAGCAGGATTTCTTCATAATTTTCTTGCGTTTTTTGAGAAACTTAAATCACTTAATTACATTCCATTTTTTTTTGAAGTAAAGTCTGACCTATTTTTAAAGTAGAAAATGATTGTTCTTGTACTTTCGAGATAATAATTCAAAGTATTCGAATATTTCGAACTTTGGTTTCAAAACATCTATTATTACGAACATAAAACATCAGAAATAATGTTAACGGAGGTACTGTAGTTTTGCGATACCCCATAAAAAACTAAATTAAATATAATTTTTACCCGTTTGAAAACAACCCATCAGGGCAAAATTCCTAGCTGGAAGACAAGAAACAAAACTTTCCAATGTGTTATTTGCTGGCAGCATACTCGGAACAACAACGGGAAACTGAGTTGCGGGAAGACCCGAAAAGAGTTGTTAGCCAATTCGCAAATGTTGCGGGCGAGAAATTTCCGTTTCTATACATTTCTAAAAAATTGTTGGTTTATTTGGATCATAGCACGAGACTCGGCTTTTTCTTTTATCCATTTAGCTTTCTCATTTTGTCGGTAACACTTTTATTGGATGCCTTCCCATTTCTCGATTCCTACCAAACTCATAAAAGTGTAAATCATCTGTTGTCGGAAACATCAAACAGATTACCCAATTAAATAAGTTGTTACTGCGTATACTTCAATTGTCAATCATATTTCCCGAACGAACACGTATCAAAACAATGAAAAGAATGAAAATGGTGATGGTATCAAAGGAGGACATGTTCGCAATGTGTGAACACATTCCTTTATACTAATTCAGGTTCTTTAATACACTTGTTTTTTGCACCTACGTAAATATGTACAATAATCAGTCGCGAAAGTTCTTTTTTTTTTGAGAAAGGCTGTATGCTCTTCGATTAGATGGTGTTTGTATTTATTTTGTGCTACTGGCTCGCTTTTTGGCTGTCGTCTCTCTTTCCGTCCGGAAGTGCTCACGGTTTGCTCAATTATTCACACACAAATATATATCAAGTGATACGTATATTTTCGATTTATAATTGACACGTTTTCTAAATTTATTTTTAGGTTTATTTTTTTTTTGGAGTGTATTAGGCCAAAGTATATAATGACCTTTTTTTTGAAGTACACTTCGGTCAAATCAAAGACAAACAAACTAAACTAAAGTTTCTAGTATCGAAATATAATTACAGATTTGGGTTGTTGCAAAAAAATATGACTTTTGGTTTCAAAGTTGTTGAAAAACGATTCGACAAAATATGGTAGATAATTTCCGAGATGACTATAGTGATATTGATATTTTGATCCGTCTGAAAACCAATCCCTACTATACGAAATCTCCATGACAACATGTCATTTTTTGTTGGTATTATCCTTCCTTATTCATCATTTTCATGTGTATTTAGTCAGTTAGTTTGGTGTCATAAGTTTGCCATCTGACCTGACACTAATCTGCTAGCTGTCAAACAAGATGTATGTATGTAAACACCATGAGTTCTTTCTTATTTTTGCATGTCGTGTGTCGTCGTCTTCATTTATTCACACCTATTGTTTATTCAATTTTGAAGGATAGTGGATTTCGATGAGAAATGTCAACATTATTGTAGTATTTAATGTGAGGTGATGATGTTGGTGGTATTATATCGCATTAATAGAAATGTTTGTTGTTGTTGAGAGTAAAAGAACAAAGTCATTGAAAGCCAGAAAACAAAACTCTCAAGTTGAGAAAATACTTCTATGAAGCACGTTGTAATTATATTTCTCATTAACATAGTCAGACGTGAAATTCGGGTCATTTCCGTTAGGCCGGAAGCCAACTAAAACGAGCCGGGCCTCTCAGGGAAACTTTGGCTGAGTTGGAGCTGCGCAGCCTCTTTTCAGCCTATTTTCTCCAGCTGATCAGCCATATTTCAGCCAAGACGTTTTTTTGCTCCGCTAATCAGCCGCTGATCAGCCATTTCTACGCTGAGTCTCTGGCTCAAAAACGGCTGATCAGCCTGTAAGCGAATCAGCGAAAAAAACGCCTGGCTAAGCTTTTCGCGAAATTTTCGCCACGGTTTCCCTGAGCTCGGCCGAGACTCTTTTCGCGGGCCAGAAAAACCTCTGTGTACAACAGCAAAAAAAGAAGATATTTTAACTTTTAATTTTTTTATTCATTTTAGTACACTTTGTCCATCTCCTGCCACGTGCAATATCAATAAAATGTTAAACGTGGTGGAAGACGATCGAAGTACACTCAACTTCTTCCCATGTAGTCTGCTAAAATACTTTGCAAGTGCCATAAACTAAATGTCATTTTAAATAACAGTATTGTCAAATTACTTGATAGACATTGTACTTGTTCTTACTACTCTTATTATCATAAAAACGAATCAAATTTCTGTTTTTTTCTTACCGTTATTGCATAGGTATCAATAACAACAAGAATAATTTCAATGTGTTTTTTTTCTTTATACATCTCAATTCTCGAAGGTCAATTTCAATTGTTGTCACCTATGTTGAATATGAGATTGTTTCGTTCTAGGTCATCTTCAAGGTTTCAAATGAGATGGCTAAATAAACTTTAGACTATTTTTTGTGTTGGCTCATTTTTTATTACTTGTTGTTTTTGTTAATTTCATGACGAAGTTGATGATAAGCTTTACGACGAACTTGTGACTAGACGTATTTAAAAAGTGGCGAAATTGATACGAACCGTATTTTTTGCACTTTGATTATCAGGGAGTTCTATCTATGAGGAACTGAGAAGATTTTTTGAATTGTTATCATATTAGTTTTCTATTAACTTTCTTAATATCATAGAAGTCATAGATTGAGGGAACTTGAGCCCGGTTTCGAAATGAAGCCGTGGCCAAGGCTGGTTTTTGTCAAAATTTCCTTCAGGAAAATTTCAACTTCATGTTTAGGAAATGTAAACTTTGTGCATCTTTTGAAAGTCCTGAAACCGCCCCAATCACATCTCTGTTTTCATACTTTACCTTTGTTATTTTCATCCTCGTTTCTTGTGATTCTAAGATTGGACCCAAACATTTTTCTACTGAATTTTGTTTCTAAAAAAAATCAAAGAGACGCGTAATGTTTTTTTTTTTCGCGTGTTTGACGAGGCTTCGAATTCATTTCCATTCATTTCTGATTATCGCAAATTTCATAACTTTTCCCATAGTCTCGAAGTTTCCAAATTTCTTCTTGTTTCTTGGCATGTCGACTCCCATCATAATTCAATCTTTCACAATCATTGTTATGTTAATGTTTTTATTATTATTATCAATCCTTCTTAATTGTCTTCACAGGATCACATGTCTTTTTTTCCATTTTCTGACATGTTTTTATATTGTTTTCCTCGAATAGTTTGTGTCAACCCCGCATAATTGCTAATTGCGTGCGCGGGTTTCGCAGTGTTGGATGGATGGATGGATGGATTGATGGATGAATAATAATACTTCTTTCGGGTGGTCACTCATTCAGCATACATACTTTCGAGGCCGTTTGTTATTTTTACCGCATTTTCCAACATTTTTTTCCTAGAGGCAATTTTGGAATAGTTAGCATAGTTAGCACTTTTGGCCCCGCCCTCTTTTGCTCCACCCATTCATCTATATTCTATGTACATCATCATAAATCCATTTCTATAAGTGTGTTAACACCACATATGTTTGGTTGTTCGGTTTGCGCCTTCCATGCCACGCCCACTTTTTTGGTGCCGCCTGGTCAGTTTACTGTTGTTTCATAAACATCTGTCCATTTTCTCTCTCTCTCATTTTTCTTCTTTGTTCGGATCGCTAATTTTATGGGCTTCGATTTTATGGTTTTGCGGTTTCTTGAAAAAAACGAGTAACGATATTTTATTTATGATCTGACAGCCTTATGTAATGAGGGGAAACGAAACAGTCTGTGCTGGTCAGACCAGGTTTTTTTTTCGAATGAATTTACTTCGAGAACCATTTCACAAATTCCGAAAGTACTGTAGTTTGAGTTTTCCATTTTGGTAACTAAATTACTTTCTGAAAGTGAGAGGTTCGAACAATTTTAGCTGAATTTTTGAATCAGCAATTTTTGTAGTTTTCAGCTTTAAACGGAAAATTGAACATACAGTAACATGCAAACGTTTCAGTAACTTCTAGAAATGTTTTCTGAGAAAACCTGAGAATCAGTGACCCCGATCCAGACTCAAAAGCTTTCGCTTTTCTCTCCTCACAAAACCCACAATTTATTCTCGATACCATCTGTCTCTATGTATATTTTTTTGCTCTGTCCACTTTCTTTTTCATTCCAGATGTTATCCTGCTCTTTTTTCCTCTTCATCTCTTCCTTTTCATTCATTTCTCCTCCTCCTCATACTTCCCATATTTTCATTTCCATCTTCAATGTAGATCTCTATCCCAGATGAAGAAAAGAAGAACCGCTTTATCTTGTTCTTTTTCAAGGGTGGATTGTTTTTTTTCCTTCGTCTGCATGTGACTTCTTCGAAGCTGCATTATGTTGATGATGAGGAGGAGAAAAATGACACGCCTAATTAGGTGAACTAATTGACGTGGACTTCGATCCCTGTTTCGGGATTGTTTTTTTCTCATTTTGATTATTTCTAAAAGATCAAACATTGAAAATTGAAACAAAGGTTATCCTAAAAATGTTTTTGTCTTGATAACATTTTTTATGACCTGATAACTTTTTTTTGTAATAGTGAGTTCACGTAAATAGAATTGAAATAGAACATGTTGTCTACTGTTAAAGTGTTCTTCATGTTACAGTAGTCTCGCTTCATTTGGTACAGTAATCTGAAATAGAAATGTTGCACTTTGGTTTTTTCACACCAATTTCTGTCCATTTCATCATGTTTTCCGATCTCAAATTTCTTAACAAACAAACAAGCCACAAAAGACAATGAACAGTAGTCTCTCCTTCAAAATTCTCGCCACATAACAACAATAATAATTGAATAGCGGGAGGGCGAACCTTACACTTCTTCGTCGTTTGCCTTTTTTCTTCTACAATTCATTCTCATCTACTACATAAATACCTTGCCCATTTCATATATTAATAAATAAATGAATGAATGTTACAAAACCTCACTTTACTACATTCCTCCTTCATTTTCTTCCTTTTTCTTCTTCTTTTCTTCTTCTTTTTTTATTTGATCTTTTTCTTCAATTTACTTATTGATGTGTTGATGATGATTAGCTAATGATAACGAAACTGGAATCTCTTTTTTTTTTCGAAAAAAATATAGTTTTATATGTGATATTTTGCAGGAACTCTCGATCACTCAAAATCCAAAAATGGAAGATTTGGACACATATCGTACCATTTGTGCCAACCGTATTCGTCGACTCGAACGATACAAAAAGGCCAGAAGTTTTTGCAGTTTGGAATCGGAACAAGAACAAAGTAGCAGTTCAACACCGAACACAACATTCGAACTTATTCGCGAAAAGATGGTTAGTTCATTTTTAACAAATTTCAATTCAGATTATTACGTGTCAAACCACCGAGATTTTTCCCTTAAAATGAAAACATTGAAACTACTACAGTACTCCTAGTCATAAGTGAAAAAAGTCAATATTGAGCCCACATGTTGTAAGGGTCTTAAAAAATAATGAGCCTGTCACCTAATTAGCCTTGCTGCATGTTTGGAATTCTTTGGAGATCTCATCTCCGACAAGCCGGCATGCGATCAGATAATAATTTATAAATACACATATTTTATGTGACGCGCAACGAAATATTGTTCCATCTGGGTATATCCATTTTCTCACCAAAAATTAACTTTTTTTGCCCAAAAAAGAGGTTGGTGTCAGTATGCGTATTTGCATATTATGACCTGATCAGACAAAAACACTAGACTTGAGGGGGGATTATTCGATGGTTCGGGAGGGATTGTAAGTTGATATGGGTGGGTAAATATATAGGCAACGGGAGAGAAAAAAGAAAGGACGGCAAATAACGAGACACACCAAAAAATCTATTATTGGCAACAAAGTTATCCCGTCGAAAAATTCAAAAAAGAGAAGGGGGATCTTTTGATCCTTACCCTAGTTGTGATGTTTGTTCATCAGCTTATTGTTAGCACCTTTTTTCGGTGCTCCTTGTTTTTGAAAGAAGCCTAGATAAATAGAATAATTGCGCAATTTTGTTCCAAAAATGTCTTCATACAAACAATTTGTTTTTACAGTTCTCTTTGATGGAGAACGACATGACATTGCTGCAACAACTTCTGACACTTGGTGATCAAATCAGTGAGATCAAAAAGGAACGATTGAGAAAGACACAATCACAAAATAGTATTGATGAATATGAAGAAGAAGAAGAAGATGAAGAAGAGGAAGATGGATTCGGAACATTTTCGGCATCAATGTCAGCAGTTACCAATCTCTATGTCAATGATGAAAGACCACAGTTCTTTTCACGTCAAAACTCAGTTCTTCGTATTCCGATTCCACCGAGAAGTAGTAATCGTTTCGGACCTCGTCGCATTATTCGACGACCTTCTGATGTTTTGACAAGTCGACAAAATGTTAAAACATTGTCTGTGAATAGTAGTGATGAAGGAACAAGTTGTGATGAAAGAGAGACAATTGTTCAAAAAGACAAAAAGAATCGGTTAGTTCAATAACTCATCAATAATTCATTTTCATATTTCCAATTTTCAGATCTTCCAATTCTTCAATCGATTCTGGAATTCGAGATGAGTCATCCCCAACATTCGAGTCCGAAGTCATCTAAGTCATTCCGAACTACCTCATTTATATATTTCCTCCATCCTCAAACACACTGGTATATACTGTTTTTTTAATAGTATGATTTTTTATTTTTTATTGACTTGTCCGCCTCCGGTTCAACCCAAAATGATAATAAAAACATTGTTATTATTCTAGTCTTCAACAATCATGTTTCTTCTGATAATTTTGATATTTTTAACATTCACAAAATGTGCCGACTCCAGAAAAACAGAAGAACTCCTATCGATGGCCATTCCGACGATAAATATTCCCGAAGCTCTGACAACTCCGAGAACACCGTATCATCTACCGTACCCTAACCAGGTGAAAAAAGAAACTCATACATTTGGGGATTTGTAATTTCAAAAAATGTGCATTTCATCAGTTCTACATTTCAGAACTTCATAAAATTCAGTTGGGTTTTGTATTGAAAATATGTTTGATGATTAGTTGACTAACTCTGATATATTTGAACGTGTCCCGTAAAACATTTTCTCTTTTCCTATTCAACAACTTTTCCAGACCGACGTGGCTCCAATTCCATTTTTGGATGAAGATGTGAGTTTGATTTTTTCAAATAAATTCTTACATAGTTTTTTTTTTTTTGAAGAACAGCCTGATTTGTGATATTTGCGAGAACTTTGTGGTGGTGTTGCGTGCACGTCTAACCACTTTTCAAGAGTCATTCATTCCGGAATTTGAAAATTTTGCAAGAAATGGATGTGAACTGTTCGAAAAGTTGAAACCGATTAAGTTTCTTGAAGGGATCTGTCTTTCGATTGAGAACAAAATTGTAAATAATATTTTCAATTTGATCACAATTTATGAGAGCTATCTAACCCCATCATTTGTTTGTGGATCATTATCATTATGTAAAAAATGAACATTTCAATTTGTTTTGATCAGTTGATAACAATTGTATTGATGAATGATGAGAGCTCGTTCATATTTATTTTTTGTTCTCATACTTTCCGTTTCAATTGTCAAATGTTTAAATGAAACTGATGTTGATGATGAAGTATGTCTGAGTTGTTTGACTGCTTTCGGATCTATAAAGAATAGTATTCCACCGGTTGCAAACTTTCTCAAAACACTATCAGGGATTGTCATTGAGGTGAACCAATTTTCGAATTTTCAACTATCGGAAAATAATATGTTGTTGTTGTTTTTTTCAGAAAACATGTGATAGAATTGTTCCGAATATCGAACTGCTCGAAGCTCTTTGTCATGTTCTGGATAAAAACATCGTAGTTCATCTTTACAATATTCTTGTTCACATCAGCAAAATGATGGACGAACGTGGAATATGCGAATTTCTACGTGTCTGTTCTAAATAACGTGTCTTTTTTGTGTATAAATATTGGGATTTCATCAAGGTCAAACATTTTTAGAGTGAGAAAAATTCAAATAAATTGCATTTTTTTTTTTCGTCAAAAATGAGCGACGAAGAGCAAGGAGAAAAAGCGGAGAGTATTAAACTCGATATGAACAATGTGAGGAACTACAGTAACATATTATATTGTTCATTCTCTTTTTTCAGCTTATCAGAGAACGTTGGGCGCCGGTACGAGAACTGGGAAGAGGAAACTTCGGAAAAGTTTATCATGTGATAAACGTTGAAGATGGTCGAGAAGGAGCGATGAAAACGGAAAAGGCAGATGGGGAGAGTTTGCTGAAAATAGAACTCGAAATAATGAATGAAATGAAGGGACAATCAGCTGCTGTTCAGATTTTGGATGAAGGAGGAACTCCTGATTTTCGATTTCTGATCATGACTTTGTGTGGATTGGATTTGACAAGAATATCTCAATTGGTATGTTCTTTAAAGATATAACGTGTAGGGAAGAGTGAAAACGTTTTGTTGGGAGTTTGTCAAAAACTGACAGGATGTACATAATCATAAAAAAGCGAAATTTCTGAATCTGTGTGGACATGAGTTATGTGATTGGTTACAGCTAAACAACAAGTTCTCTGATTCGACAATTCTTCGATTATCGATTCGGATTCTACATGCAATCAAGACGGTATGTTTTTAGATTCAAATTCGAGATAACCTGGGAACAGATTAAACTGATTAGGCGGACTAATTTTAAAGAAATGGAAAATTTCCGAATAATGATCACTCACCTTTTCACGTTTATTAAATATTAGAAGAATTATTCAATGAAAATTTCGAATTCATACATTTTTTATCATCAGAAATATATTTTTCCTTGAACTTTAGCTACATGAAACTGGTTATCTTCACCGAGATTTGAAACCGTGCAATTTGGCACTTGATTATCACAAAGACTCGCATGTTATTTATTTACTCGACTTTGGAATGGCTCGAAAGTTTGCTCGACAGGGTCCCGATAATCAATGGTGGATTCGGGCTCGCCGATCCCAATGCCCATTTCGTGGAACTCTACGGTATTGTTCATTGAACATGCATAAACGAATCGATTTGGGTCGAGTCGATGATTTGTGGTCATGGATTTATATGATCATTGAGATGCGAGTCGAACTTCCATGGGCGAATACAACACATCCAGATAAAGTAGAAATTCAAAAAACCGAACTGATCAATGCGACTGTCCACAAAGATCCTTTAATCAAAACATACTGGCCAATTATCGAACATTTGAATGGGTTGACGTATCCAGATCGTCCCGATTATAGCATGATCTTCAATACAGTAAGTTGAATATGATTAACCAAATTGTTTGTTTGTGATTTAGATCTACAACAAAGTGAAAGAGATAGGTGCAAATATGATGGACCCGATGGACTTCGACGCTGTTCGTCCACAAGATTCAGCTGAACATGCTGCAGGTAGAGTTTATCTTTGGAGCCCAAAACAAAGTGTTCGCATCAAAATTGTCTAATTTTCCAGTGATCAAAAAGTACAACGTGCCGTATGGTTCGAGGGAAAAGTGTCGAGATTTGAAAAAAGAAACGGAAGATTTGATTGAATTTTTCGTTCCAAAACCAAACGATCTTCCTGGTGGACCAAAATATGTGTTATCACGAAATCGAAACTTCTACTATAGACACGAAGAGAAACAACACAAATCAAAAGGAGGAGAATCGAAAGGAGGAGATTTGTCCGAAGCACCAAGAGAGCGAAACTCGTTACCTTCCCAAAAGAAAAGTGCAACATCACTTCGAAGTGGGGGGCATGGTTCAAATGGCCCAACAACACCTCAATCTGCTGATAAAGAAAAAACAAAAAGTAGCAAAAATCGAAACAAAATAACAATAAGTTCAAAACATGGAATGTCGATGGCTCGAAAGAAGAACGTATAAATCTAATTTATTGTAATTAATTTTGTTTTTGATTCTGATTTTGATTTGGATTTTGAGATCGATTTCGACGACGGAAATAGTTTGCACCTTGTTTACAAGTGAATGCAGGTCGTCTTCTTTGATTAGTTCGAAGTTCTTCTCGGAAACGACGTCTTTCTTCATGCGTTTTCTTGCGCAAACTTTCGAATTCATCTTCCTGAGAAAAAAATAGGAATACAATGGAAAGAAAATATTAACCTACCGACATTTTATCCTTCAAAAGAAGAACGAGATTCTCGCCACCGTCAAACAATATTCCGTACCTTCTCTGATATCTCAATCTTGTTTTCTGATCAAAACTCATTTCCATCATCAATATAATTGCACTCCATTGTCTCAACCATTCTAATGAATTACCAGATACTTCTGTATATGTATTTGTCATCATTGCAATCAACATATTTATGAGCAGAAGTGTGACGAGAAGCATGTAAACAACAAATGCTATTTTACCGATTACAGTATGTTCGCATTCTTCTAATTGTTCGAAAAATACAGTAAACTCGGTGAGCGACATGATAAACATTCTCACATATGATTCGGCTACATTGCTCATTATTGATTCATCATCTGTACCATTTCGAGGTATGTTTCGTTTATAACCAAGGAAAATCACATAGAACGCTGGAAAAGTGATGTCAAAACTGTAAGTTGAATAAACGTGTACCCTGACCCAAAAAATTGTTGAAAAACTAGTGTGGCTAGAATGCAATATTTTCACGTGTAAGGTCACGTGAAAAATAAAATATTGGTAAAAAAATTTTTTACGACTATCTATTTTTATCTTGTTTAGATATTTTGATCTACAAACATCTAAACTTTTCATTTCACCCATTATGTCTCACATTACTGTTCGTTCGGCAGCGAAGAGAACGCGTTTTTCTGCGGGGAGAGGGGAAAAAACACAAAGAAAACTAAAGAGTATGCGCGAACGGGAGAGCGCAGAGAAACAAATGGAAAAAAGGGGGATGTGAGATAGGGCGCGTATCCCTCACTGCCGAATGAATAGTAGTACATTAAAAAGACATATTCGAAAAAACACGTGGCAATATTTCTAATGCACGACCCTTTTTTTTGCAAGTCGAGCCAGACGCCGGAAAGAAAAGAAAAAAGGTTAGAGAACGAGAGGTCGCGGCGAGATATTTTGATAAACGCTGTGGCGCCAAACGTTATGAAGATTCTCTCGCGACGAACACTCGTACGCTGCCTTTATAAAATTTGGCGCCACAGCGTTTATCAAAATATCTCGCCACGACCTCTCGTTCTCTAGCCTTTTACCTTTTCTTCCCCGCGTCTGGCGCAACTTGCAATTTTCTGTTGTTCTAAAGGGTCGTGAATGTTACTGTAAAAAACACCAAGATTTCTCTGTTTTTTTTTTGAAAACTGAATTTCTGCTACTTGAGACAGAACATTTTCTGTTTATAGAAAGATAGATTCAAAAGTAAAACAATTACCTTGTGAGAAACCGATGACAATAACCAAATAAATCAAGAAAAATCGCATAAGATCTCGAATTATAATCTTATACAACATCAACACGAATGGTCCAACTGATTTGAATCCACGACAGAAAAATAAGAATTTGAGAGATGTGAGAAGAACGATCATCATCCAAATAATATCCTCAATCTCGTCCATGCATAAAAGTCGAAAGAAAAATGAGAGCAACATGAGAATACAGGAGAATAGAAAAATTGCTTTGGCAGGAAATCCCGATAAACTAAGAAAATACAAAGAACTTCCAACATTTTTGATATGAAGAAGTGTTTGGACCAAATAAAGAGTTGCACCAGCAGTGCAAATTATATGTAAAATGTGATGAATCTGAAAATGGAAGTTCACCGTAGTGAAACCCTGAACGAAACCAGGTTCGGGCCTAAAGATCGGGTCACAGTTTGCCTAAACTTACAGATGTTTTCAGAGAAATTGGAATATCCGAATCATTTGTATAATTATTAGTTTTGTTGACCAAACAGAATAATCGATCAGTTCCATTCGAACCTCGAACAAACGGTGTTGGACGTAAAAGAAAACACGTAGTGACACATACAAAGTATACACAAAACATAAAAAGTTGAGCGAACAATGTTTTCCGGCCATAAGCTGTCCATTTCTGATGTACCAATTGTTCTAATAAATGTGGCAGCAATGATAAATGTTCCACTTTTTCGCCATAAACTGCAATTGTTAACACTGATTTAACATTGATTTTGCCTGTTGTTGGCTCAATTGAATCAACATGTTCCAATGGATAAGCAGCTGATTGTGTTCGACCATATGTCCAGTTGACTGTTCTCTCTTCTTCCACTATTTTCTGCATCATTTCTTTTTTCGCTAGAAATGCAGCTAAAGTTAATGGAGTCAGACCTTGTCGATTTAGAACATGAAGATCTGCACCCATTTGTAATGCCAGTTTGAACATTTCCTGAAATTTTGATTTTTCGAATTTCACCAGATATTTGAAGATCTTGGCCTTATTCCAGGGCGAGATTGTAGTCCAAAAGCCGGATATCCGCACAGTGTGTATTTCACTACCAACATTGATTGCAAACAACCGCGCACAAATTCAGCCGGGGCCTATTTTTTTCTTGCAAACACTGGCACACATTTATTGGCCCCGCCCTTTTTTGGTATTGTGGTCCATACAGCTGTTACGTTCAAGTTCAGTTAATTATTGATAATATTATTTTCGACACTGGTAGGAAAATACACACTGTGCGGGTCGAACTTTTCTGCTTTTCAGCCGGTCAAAAAAGCCCGGTCAAGCTAGGTCCGACTTTTGAACGTCTGTTTCTCAGAGCCGGTTCCAGCCTTTTTCTGGTTTTCAAGTGTAAAAGCCCGACCAAGAGGCCCGGCCCAAATCTCATCCCTGCCTGAAAATTTATCGAGGGAGGCATAGAGAGAAAAAAGTCGATAAATCTGGTCGAAAGGTCACGTTTTTATATTTTTAACGTATTTTTTCAATTTCTCGAGGAATGAACAACTTTCAAAATTCAATTCCAAAAAATGTCGTAAGAAACTTTAACTGTGATATAATTTTAAACGCAATCTCTCGAACGTTATACATTAACTTACCCAATTTTCATGAATCGTACAAATATGAAGTACAGTATTACCATTTGTATCCTGCGCATTAACATCTGCTCCGTGAGCAACTAACATTCGAAAACATTCAGGTTGTAATAAACAAGCAGAAAATGATAAAGGGTATTCTCCCCAATAAATATGGCCCGGATATTCAGTGTGTTTACTGATGATAGCATGCTCAATTTCGGGATGATCAGTTCTCGAACTCTTCTGATCATCACAAGTGAAGAAGTTTCCCGAACATCTCGAATTAACATCAGCTCCATTTTTGAGAAGATATCGAACAATTTCCGCATTTTCCGAAACAATACCCATATGTAATACGGTTTCTCCATAATATTCATCGCTCAAATAGAAATCATTTATGATTTTTGGAAATATTTTGATAAGTCTCTCCGCCAATAACTTCATGTGTTTTGGCAGACCAGCCAAGAAACAAGTATGTAATAATGTTTCTCCAACAGCTCCTCGACAATTCAAATCCCAACAAACGAATCGAGTTTCGACAGATGGACTCGTTGTTGCAAATGTGTTTCCTGTTCGTTCTTTATGTCTTTGTTGCATTATATCTGATAATGGTAACATCGCTCCTTCTCCATCATTATATAACATCGGTTGAACTTTCTAAAATATGTTCCATGCTATAAAGTATTCATTCTACCGACCTCCAATATATTTTTATCTAGTTCATCCGTGTTTCCACTTCGAACTGCTTCAACTGCCAAATCAGCTAAGAAACCTTTGCCGCTAATATCTCCCAATTTATTAATAGCATTACTTTTAGCATTAACTTGATCTTTTATTCCGGCAGTTACAGTACTAGAGGCATTACCCATAATGAGAATAAAAGTAGCAATACATACTTGACACTCAAACTTATTCCAAAATCAAAACGGAAATGTTCAATTTCATGCATCAACAATTTCTCAATATTTCAACGAATTCAAATGCACGTTTTTGAGGTGGAAAAAAAAGAATTGGGTCATAAAAATGAGAAAAAGCACATGGCAATACAACAAGAAATACTGATAACATCACAGTTAACATTAACAACCATGTGGAACTGTGTGCTATATTCTTTTATTTCATTCTTGTGTGTTCAAGGTGGGCAAAAATTAAGAGAAATCAAACAGCTGTGAAAAAGGAAAATACAGAAAAGATGGTTGCAAACTATAGTACGACCGTTTTTATCTAGAGTTGTATTGGGTGTTCCGCTATGACTTTTCCCTTGAAATGTATTCTTTCATATTATACATTTTTGTAACTCTTACTGTCTCTGCTAAATCATCGAAACACTCTTTCATCTTACGCATGAACAATATTGTAGCATGAAAGTGCGTGAGCCCCGTCCAAGATCCCGGCCCGGCGAATTGTTTTATTTCTGCCTCTCGAAAAAAAAACCATACTCCGGAGAGCTAGAAACTTCGAAAGCTGCCAACGTTTTGTTTTTTCCCCAATAATGGTGGTGTGATTTCAGTGGCTATCACTGCTGATTGTACTGAGAAAACATTCAAAACCGGAACAGTTTGTGTTTGTGACGTCAAATCATGTGATGATGTACCAACATTGGATGTGACAATGGGACAAGCCGCTCTCTATACAACATCTCATGCTGGAGCACGATTGCATCGCGATATTGTATATCCGACAGACAATGAGCCTAGTATGTTTAGAACATCTCGAGATGTTTTTCATTCGTTCTTTATATTTTCAGTTGGAACCCTTCATGTTACCATTGACAGCTCGAAAAAATATCAAAAAATGATCGGTTTCGGAGCAACATTCTCCGATGCAACTGGGGCTAATTTGAAATCTCTACCTGACAAATTAGCAGACACTGTGATACGACAATACTTTTCTCCAGACGGACTTGGTTTCAATTTGGGACGAGTTCCGATTGCGAGTAGTGACTTTTCGACAAGAGTGTACAGCTATAATGAAGTTAATGAAGACTATTCGATGCAAAACTTCAACTTAACAACTGAAGATATTTCGTGGAAAATACCATACATCAAATCAGCCAATACATATTCAAATAATAAACTGAAACTGATTGGTGTTCCTTGGAGTGCTCCAGGATGGATGAAAACAACAAAAAATATGGAAGGATATGGAAGTTTGCAAGGAGCTGCCGGAGATAATTATCATTCAGCATACGCTTTGTATATCAAGAAGTTCTTGCAATCTTATAATCAACAAGAATTGCCATTTTGGGCTGTTAGTGTGCAAAATGAGCCCACAAATGGGTCGAACAAAAAGTTCAAAGGACAAACTACACTGTTCACTGCTGAAACACAACGGTATGTCTAAACGCTAGGGTGATATTTGAGCCATTTATTGCCGGACGCTCTGACCCTCCGGACCGTTTTTGATAGGCCGGAAAACCAAAAAGGCCGCTACGGCTCGTATTTTAGGGTTAGGCTCCCGCGCCCCCTCTTTGAATAGGAAAAAAGCACACGTGTCTGGTCTTTTTCATGATCTTCGAAACGTATTTAATGAAATAAACAAATCATATTGTGACGACAACAATAAACAAGAGCAAAGATTGTGCTCAAACATCGTTTTCACTGATAAGATCACAATTTTTCCAGTGATTTCATCAGAAATGATCTCGGCCCAGTCCTTCGTTCTTCTTCGGACACACAAAATGTGAGCATTCTGATTTTGGATGACAATCGAAATAATTTACCTGGTTGGGCGGATACGGTATTGAAAGATGAAACAGCTGCCTCTTTTGTGTCCGGTATTGCTGTTCATTCATATGATGATTCAGCATCGGATAGCCATTTGGATAAAACACACACCAAACATCCAGATTATTTCATTCTAGGCACAGAGGTTGATTAATTCACACAATTCAAAAACCATTTAATTGACATTTCAGGCAAGTCAAGGGTACAAAGAAAAAGATACTTCAGTGATACTTGGTTCTTGGGATCGTGCTCAGTCATATGCTTCTGACATTTTGGATGATATGAATAATTGGGTCAGCGGATGGATGGAAAGAAATCTAATTTTGAACGCCGATGGAGGTCCAAGTTGGATACCTGATTATACAGATTGTCCTGTCATTGCACTTCCAAATGTGTCACAGATTTACAAACAACCAATGTGGTATGCAATTGGACATTTTAGTAAATTTATTCAACCCGGAGCATATCGAATCCATCACTCTTATAATGTTATCGAATTAGAAGTCAAGTGTTCTGCATTTTTGAATCCAGATGGAAGCAAAGTATTGATTTTATTGAATACTGGATCGATAACAGCTCATACAATTGTTCTTCGTGATGCTGCTTACACTTATAATCATTATGAATTTCATCTTCCAACTCGATCAATAACAACACTTTACATTCAAAACTGAAAATATTATTTCAAAATAAAAGTTTCAAATATTTTTCTCGTTTTACTACCGGCTAATCTGTTCATTTTTTATCACTTTCTTCGTTCGAAAACCAGATATTTTCACTCTCGTGATACATTCGAATGATATCACGACAAAATTGTCAGTTTTCAAACAAAGAATGAAACTTCTTCTTCTATTTCTCTCGATTTTTTTGATCCAACAAATATGTTGTATTTCTAGACAAGATCTTCTAGATCATCTCAAATATCAGCAAGGTAATTTTTTCTTATTGAAATTTAGAGAAGTCTGTATAGAATATTTTGACAAAATTTTCAGAAACCCGTAACACATTTGATTCGAGAGTTCGTCAGGGAGATTATTTGAAACCGATCGGATATGTTGGTAACAAACCAATTTGGCCACGAACTTTAGAACGAGTCCGATCAACCGCTGAATTATTCTTCGATGACAACAACGTTGGATATATTGTCAGTTTCTGTTTGTGTTAACTCAAAATTTTGAATTGATACTTGCAGGTTCACGATCGGAGTGCGGCTGGAATGATCAGAAAAATGGACAGAGATCGGAATTATGAAACAGTCATGAAATTTCTGCGAAAATACACAATTTAGTGGAAAAAAGTTTATTGGATGTATATTGTTTTGTTTCCCGTAATAATATCAGATCGATATAATAAATCAATGAAATAATTAATCTGTAGTTGTAACATATCGAGTGGCATTCGATGTATCTTCTCTTACAAAAATGCTTGGTTTCAAAAATTCGAAAGCCATCACAATACAAGCAACAGCAAAAATGTAGAAAAGTATGAAGAATCCGAGTTCTCGACCTTTTAAAGTGTTGACGAGTTCAGGTTTGTTGTATGGATCTTGATCGGTTCCGAGAGTGATTTCTGAAATACAAAAAATAAGATTACATGTTTCAAAATATTTTCACGTGACATCTGTTGACACATAGAGCGTCTAACACGTGGAAAACTTTTGTATTTTATTTTCTCGTAAAACGTGATAATCGGACTTTCCAAATATTTGATGAAAATGTGATTACCAAACAAGGTGAGTGCAAGTGCAATCAAATCGCACAACGAAATTACAGAATTAGATCTGTTTAGACCAAGAGACTGAATCGGTTATGTCTAAATGTGCTCAAGCTCCTCACGATCATCATCAGATTCATTTGGAAATGGAAACTGAGATATTCGGGCCGGATTTTCTTCGTTTTCCAAGTTTTTCTGGTTCTGATGTTTTTTCTTTCAGGGTGTAATATATTTTTTTTGACTGTCAAAATATGCAGTTTTCCTAACAAGTTTGTTTTTTTCTTCTGTGTTCTCTCCATTATTATTTATTTATTTGGAACAGCTTTCTAAAAAAAAATGAAAACAATATTTTCCCCAAAAAACATATTTTTCCAATGCTCTGAACGAATGAAAACAAAGTGTTTGAGAAATCAAAACCATATGTTGATGAGAATGGAAATGTCAGTAACTCACGAGTTGGTCTTCTAGCATTCATCAATAAAAAAAAGAAAACGAAAAAATTGAGAAAAAGTAATACTTTCAGCGCCCGAAAATGAATAAGAAAAAAGGTTTTCTTTCGTTTTTTTTTTATTTTCCAGCGAGCGAGCAATGTCACCACTAATCTCTTTTGATATGTGAGTTATTATTAAAAGAAAAAAAGGAAAAAATAAAGACGAGAAGTACTAGATTATGACGGGGATAAAAAGAAAAAACAATATATATGAAGTCAATTGGGGAAAATAATCATCCAACAAAACAGGATATATTTCGGATAATAACAAAGTGCTGTCTGTTCTCAAAACAGTAAAACAACAAACTAATCATTATTTTCGAGTAGACAAAGTATTCAGTTTTTATTGATTTAACTCACTTCTTATGGCAGTTGTCATTGTTTGATGGATAGAAACCAACAATATAATACTTGCACAACAACAACGAGCGAGGGAATAAAAATATGTTTTTTTTTTTGAAAGCAGAGAGAAGAAAATTGAGAAATATTGAAGGAGCACAAGATAAATTGGTTTTTTTCGTTCCTTATTCCAGCTGGAGCTGATGCCACTGAAAGAAGAAGAAGAAGAAGAAGCAAGAAGATGAAGCAAGAATTTACCAATTCGACAGAATAACTTTTATGAATTATTGAAATGAGAAAAAGAAACATGATGGAGGAAGAGATAACACGCTACAAGTTTTTAGAGTTCAAAAAGATCAGAGTTTTTATGTATATGAGGGAGCCTATGAAGAAAATACTGTCGGCCTCGAAAATCGGAAATGACAAATCAAATCCTTACTGAATACGAAAAGCGGACAGAAACTTTTCCTAACCGGGTCTCAAAAATCGGACACTAAAACTAAATGTTTGTCCAGGTTCGATTCGGCGGAAGTTCAAGTAGCCATCAGTTTAGTCTGATAATCGTTCAAACTGAAATTTCATAAAATGGCATCGATATGAAGTTTCATGAAGAAAATATTGGCTGTAGTCAAGATCCCAAGAAAATTCCGTTTCAGCCCGAGGCGGGCCAGGCTACGCGTCGAAATACTATTCTTCTCTGACATGTGCAGATCAAAATAAGATCACATCAACGGAACAGGTCCTAAATGTGACTCGAAAAAACACAAATTTCTTTCGACCCAAATCTTATTATAAAAGATCTAATAGGATCTGTTTTTGTGTTTGAAGTGAATTCATTTTTTTTTTTCGAATGAAACCTTCAGACTTAAAAAATAGTTTAGCGCATACTAACAGTAATGACTATAGCCATACTAACAGTAATGACTGTTTCTTCATTTTTTGGTGAGCTCAAACAATCTTCGAGAAACCACGTCGTTTTCTCTTGCAATAATTGAAATAGAGAGAGACGCAAAGAAAAATACATTCCGAGAGAACTACAACATCGTTCTCACATATGTGCTCTATTGTTCCACACAAATCCATGGAACAAGCTCTCTTTTTTATCTTGAAAAAGAGAGCTAAAATCTTAAATTTTGGAGTCATTGAATCTCGGTACCGACAACACACGCGTCCCGCACACTGCCATTATTTGTGTGTGTGGTGGCCACGCCCACACCGCGTCTCGCTCTATTTCAATGATTGCCAATTCTCTTTTGCTTGATACGACGTGAAACTTTGAAAGTTATTGGTTATCCACCTGTTTTGTCGGAATAGTTTTGACCTACATGAGCCTGATCACCCTAATTTGTTAAACAGGACACTTATAAATTTCAGGAGCAGAAAATTAAGATGGGCAATATTAAAAATAGTTTTTTTTCTAATATCTGAAAAACCGAGAATATTGTATCATAGAAAGTTGAAAGATGCAAATATTTCAGGTGAGCAAAAAGCGAGAGATTAACGTCTTAATTCTTTATGCCTACTTGTTATCTAAACCGTTTTTATTTTTCCAGTTTCTGAGAACTCTTCGCATTAAATAACATACTTGGAATGGGTAGATAAAAAGATTCGGTTTTTTTGAGCTGAAATTCATAGTTTTCCTACTATCACAAACCTTCTTCATCTCATATATTTGTATTGTGAATTCAATTTTTTTTCACGGAATCATAAATAAGTATTTTTATATTTTTTGGCTTACGTGAACTTTTCCGAGAACAGTTTAGAGAATTAGTGAACTGAGTTCAAAACATTATTTGAAAAAATAAAACAAATCATCAGAAGATTCTTTTGTACATGCCGTTTCAAGAATTTCGAGAGAAAACAACAAATGTTATATGTATGGAATATTTGACTGTGTCCATCATTTTTTCTACTTTTCAAAAAGACAAATTAGAACAGTGATGACGAAGGGCTTAGCTATTGGTCAACAAGCAAAGTCAAAAAAAGAAAGAGGCTGTTTTGTTGGGTACATTGACTAATACATTTCCGTATGTTGTATCTTGTGATAATTTGCAATATTTCTCACAGAAGTCAATTTCCCACATTTTTATTATTATTAGGATTGTTGAAAAGCTTCACAAACAATCATATTTCCAATTTTTTATCACTCTTTTGTAAAAATTTTGGACAAAATTCCTAATCGATGTTTTTATTCTTCCATTCTCCGGAAATCCGTAACGCACTTCTAAATACAACTTGTGCAAACTACTCCGGAAACTCTTATAATTGTTCTTATTTCCGTTTTGTGTGAAATAATGCCCTATTTTCATCGAATGTATTTTCACACTTTCGAACATCTTCTTTCTCTAATAATAGAAATCCAATGTTTTTTAGTGAACGCCATAGAAAGGTTCCAAGTTTTAGGGCCACAACCATTTTGAAATACTTTCAAACGTAGCATTTCACGTTGAACATAATTCAGGTTAGATCTAAAATTTTACGGAAACAAAAAAAATAACAGACTTATTTTTTACTTGTGTTGTTTATCTATTATCTTTGACGACCACAAGTTCCCTGTTCCAAATGTCAAAAAATTTCCGATTGACAATACAGTACACTTCAAAGTGTTGTCTCTCAACTTTATGCAATAAACAGAACGGCGAAAGTTTTATTTTTCATTATGACTTTTACCTGTGTATTCCATCGTTTAGTCAAATTTCAAATTATTCATATTCATGTACTATGATTTTGCTCGAATTTCGCAAAATTGTTCTTTTTTGCGTGTCGAAATAAAAGGACACGAAAAGAGAAATGAAATGCTTGTAAGTGTCTGGATATTATTTTTGTTTTAATTTTTGTTTTTCATAGACTCTTATAAGTTTTATTTGTTTTTTTAATGTTTCATAATGTTTCGCGAGGTGATTGCACTTTTCGAACTCTACTGTTTCCCATCATACGTCAAAGATTTGTGAGAACTTTCTTTCGTTTGAATTCTTGATCTTGTTCTCATCGAATACAATTGAATGTATCATGCCAGAAAAAAATTCTTGAGAGTTCTTCATTTTCTCTGCTTTTTCATCGAAACTGAACTGTAGAGTGGTGAGTTGACAATACAGAGTTTTTTTTTTCATTTCGCACGCAGGCATTTGGCGACCGTTCTTTTTAGAAAAACTAAAATAAAAATCCATGATGGCAGTCATTAATAAATTACAACGAAATAAACACTTTGAGGTCAGAACCTCCCCTCACTATACGCGGGTCGAATTTTATTTTTGGCAAGACAACGGTCCTGAAAATGCAGTTCAACTTGACTGGCAGGCTCCCGAGAAGGACTCTCCGAATCGCATCTATAAAATGAGGTTCTGAATTCATCAAGAACCATCACTTTTACACTTTCAAAAAAAAAAATGATACGAACAAATATCAAAAATGAGTTGGATTTTAGTAAAAAAAAAATCTAGAACTGACCATTTATGACCTCTCATTCAATCTGATTTGTGTGAGCTCATTTTGAACACGATAGTGTCGAGTCTGACCCGATTAGTATTGAAAAAAATTATCTTGATCTAACGTTGAAAGATAATTTTCTCTGGTTGATGGTATGTATACATATGTACAACATTTATTTCATTGTTTCAACCAGAAAAAAAACTTTTGTTATAAAGTATTTTTCAAAAACTCGTGTACATTCGATGTTATATCATTCCACATTCCCTAGAGATTGTTTTGTACTTTTGTTAAGATGGTTATTGTAATGAAATTTGCAAAAAGATATGTAAACTTGTCAGAAAAAGGAAATTAGATACAGACGAATTGCTCATTGTGTATTTGACAGGAAAACCAACAAAAAACCCTGCAAATGTGTGTGATCTATTTTTTCGCGGCTCTAGTTCTCTTAGAAAAAAAAACGCTGGAAATGCATATGTAGACTTATGAAATCACTTTCTAGCAGGGATGTCGTTTTGGGCCGGGCCAAGCAAGAAAATACGGGCTCTTCAAACCCGCGGCAAAATCTTAAAAAGCAACTAAACTTCCTGCTCGGCCCACATAGGGCCCATAACATAATAAAAATAAAAATATTTTTTGCCATCTTGAAGACACATACTTGTAACAAAATTTGGTCTTGGAGAACCATTCCCTTTCATAAAGTGTTTAACGGGCGGACCGGGTCGGCCCGGCACGTCCCAACATATGGCGGGCTGTGGGCCTTCCGTAAACGGTCCAAACGACAGCCTTGCGCTCTAGGAACAAACCAGATCACATCTGTGGTACAGTGTGTAGTTCGGTAGTTGATATTTAAAGAAACAACTACCCAAAGTAGTTACAAAAAATTCTACATTTTGGAGCAGAATAACTCTGTCTTTCTCTCGAAATTTTGAACTCTCAAACTCTTTTCAGTCGGTTCAAGCCACACCCACAATTATGTGTTCAATTTTGAAAAATGTACGGAAAAATCAAAATACAAAAACATACGCAGTGGATTTCCTCAGATCGATAAAGTTTTCTAGCATACATAGGATTAATTTATTATTAAAACGAGAAGAAAATAAAAATCTTTTTCCTTACCTTTCGAATTATTGTTTCCATTTCGAACAAGCTCGATTTGATCTCCCATTCTTCTGTTTTTTTTCTTTCTCTCTGAAACAAAAAAGTAATAATAAATTCAAGCGAACATCCGGAAAATGGAGAAAAAGAGGAGCACACAATCGTTGCTATAGGTATCCAGCCAAAAAGAGAAGAAAAGAAAATATGAAATCAATCAAATTATATGTTAGCTTTAGAATTGTGAAACGAAACGAGCGAAAAAAGTTAGAAAAAAATAGGAGAAAAGTTGGTGGTGCAGAGCAAAAAAGGATTGACAAATGTGGCGAGAAAAAAAGAGAAGCTGATGAAAATCCTCGAGAGAAAAAATAGAACAGAAAATAGAAGGAAGTAAATAGCGAATGTGTTCTCAAAAAGGTAAAAAAAAAACTATTTTCTGAAAATGAGACAGCATATCAAGAAAATGGAAGACAAGTAACTGAGACGAGAGCTTTTTGTGTATTAAAATGACACTCTCAGAAACGAAAATAACTTTTTCGACTAACTTCATAATTTTATACTGGAATGAGATTCGACTTGTCACGAATATCAATAAACGAATCAGTATCAAAATGATTGAAACTGTTTTAGGCAAGGCTGAGGTGTTTGGCCTTTTTTCCGGGCGGGCCTCTTGGGCCCGTTTCGTTGTTATCTAATTTTAGACTAGGGTTTTCACTCTTTTGACATCTTGATATAAAAAAACAAGAAAACTGTAAAATTATCAGTGCATCAAAAATATTTACAGTGTGATCAAATTAAAAAAAAACGGAGAGGGGAATACATACAACGCGGAACACAAAACTTGTGTAAGAGTTTATCTTTCTCGTCACTTGATGACAACTATTATACAACAGCACAAAAAACTACTTACAATACTAAAAGAAGTAAACATTCTTGAGGAAAATTAGAAGAAAAAACACCGGAGAAAATTTTATTACAATTTCTAGCATAATGACAAGTCTCCTACAAATTTTGACGTATTGGGGGTCACCAAATTTCGCAAAATTTACAGACAAATCCAATAGTTCTTGATCCACACCTCTCTTTGAAGAAAGTAATGACTTCAAAACTTCCATTTGGACTTGTCTGTCATTTGTTTTCAAACGTTTTTGTAGATTCCGTATCGTCGACATTTCGAATGAATTATTCATAATTTTTCTTATGAAAAAAAAACAAAACTACAAGCGTATTATGGAGTTTCATTAGTTTCGTCTAGTATTTTCTAGTAAAGCAATAAAATCGTCGAGTTTTCTTCAGAAAATGACAACACTATCATGACCTCATTGTTTCTTACTGAAACAATACTTTTGCTCTGACAAGTAAATTTTTTTGTTTGCTCAAAATGTCAGAGAATTGCATTTCAGAATTTGAATTATAATTTTCTTTTCAAAAAATGCATAAAAACGAATGATTTACGAACTAAAAAAATGTATTCCGAGCATGCAAACATGCATCGTTTTCACCAAACCTCACAATTATCCCGTTTTTTCACACATTTGCTGTCATAGTAGCACTTCCTATTCCGTTTTTCAAACAGAGCACTGCTCAAGAGTTTCAAAATTTGCCAATAACCTTTTCTATTATTCAAAGTACCACAGTGTGTATTTTGTATCTCAAAGAATCGAATCATGAACTGAAAATAAGAAACTTAATTATTTTGACCTACCATAAGAAATTTTTAAAATTTTAGAGACCTGAATACACAATGTGCACCGTACCATGGTATCATTATTTTATACATTTCCACGATAACGTTTGAAATTCGAGAAACATCCGCATTGGGATCTAGGAAATCAAAAAAAGACAACCTTTAAAAACAAAAAAAAAATGAAGAATCAAAAATCTGAGTCCGATTTACATACACTTATCTCTTTGCTTTTTGTCTGCTTTCTCCAAATATTTGCGCTCATCTTCATTGAAACAAAAAATAGGAGATGGTACATAGAAATCTCGATTTTCTGAGTGGAGCATGTGTGGAGGCATGCCAAATACCGAAACATCAAATATGGAAATCGGATATACTTTTTATTTGAATATTCATCGTTTTTGGTGCAAAGTGATCATTTTCGATAGAGTAACTCTTCAAACATTCCAACTTCATATATACTGGGATGAATAATTGACAACTTTAGAACATTCGAGTTTCTTTCTGATTCAAAAAAACAATGCAGATTGTTTTATTTAATTTCCCATAAATATCCTCATTGAATAAGGCTAACTCGAACATTTTGTTAGTTTCTTTCTTCTAGATATTTTGTTAATCGAATTCTTTATGCATTGTTTTTTTTCTCGCAAGTTATTTCTCGTCATTTCCCCATTTCATTTTTCAGAACTAATTCGAACAACTTTTCAGGGTACTCGAAGAAAAAATGATTCGTGCTTTGTTAATTTTTATTCTGATCGCTTTGATCAGCTGCCAACCATATGGAAGTTATCGCAGTGCAAGATCATTCGGAGGATCAACTGATCCATTTTTACGATTTTCAGATGCTTCGCCAATGAGGTAACAACCCGAAGTTTCGTATTTCGGTCTCGTGGGCCATTTTTTGTTCAAATTCAACTCAACTTGAAGACACCTGGTAACTCAGAAATCAATTTCTCGTGTTTATCAAAATCTCACTATGCAAGACTTCAACTTTCGATGTGTGAAAAAAAAGAAGAAAAAACTGTTTTTGAATTAATCATCCGGAAGATTGGCGTCCGCAAACACCATTTGTGTGTGGGTGCGGGTACAGTAGCCCACGACAAAAATTGTTTTTTTTATTTCGAATATTTTTTGTTTTTCAAACCACATACATCGAAAGTTGAAGTTTTCAATATCAAGATTTTTATGATTATGAAAAAACCATTTCTGAGTGACAGGATTTTAAATATTTTTGTTGTTTATTTTTGGTCGACTGGGCCACATAATAAGGAACAAAAAACCAGAATCAAGTGAGAATAATAGTATGAATATATTTTCAGAGATTATCAATATTCGCAATACTCTCGTCTTCGATCCGGTACAAATTCTCCTTTGTATGTTTTTGACGGAAGACTCTACAACTTGGCTTCAAAACGTCTAAATGCCTGAATAAATGCAACAAAGTGTGAATTAAAAATATGTTGTTCGGTCAATAAAATTGAGAAAAATATACAGTTTGGGTCACATTAATGCTAACGTTTCACTTCTTCTGAACTGTCGATATAACGCTTCTGATTCATCATTGATATGCTTCAAATTACTCTCAACAATAGGACTGACTGATCTTTTAGACATTGTTGGTGATTCTGCACGTGGAGTAATAGGTCTTCTATGTCTGATTGGAGGTGTATTTTCCGGTTTTAGGTCAGGTGGCGATGTTGGTTGAACTGTGTGTTGTTTGGGTTCTTCAATGTATTCACCAGTTCTGCCATGCACCCAAAAAGTTTCCATAACACCTTTTCCTTTGATAATAACATCTCCCCGTGATTGTGTTTCATATTGATTTTTATAATGAGTTAGCAATAATGTATGTGCGGCTGCTGACATATGAACATGTGATGCTTTACCATTACTTTCCATTCGTGATGCTGTGTTAACAGTGTCTCCAAAAAGACAATATCTCGGCATACTCAATCCAACAACACCTGCCACACAAGGGCCACTATTTATTCCGATACGTAACTCGACTTTTTCTCTGGGTAAATGACCAATTTTGAATGACAAACAATAACTCATAAAGTCAAGTGACAACTCGACAACTTGTCTGGAACTCGTTCAATCTTTTGTTTTCAGTCTGGTAACGCTCACTTGATATGCTGGAATCCATTTCTTACTGGTAATCCAGAAACACACAGATAACCATCACCAATTGACTCAACCTTATACACACCATGTTCTTCAATAATTGAGTCAAAGTTACCATAGAGATCGTTGAGTAAATTGACAACCTGCAAAACCAGAAATGAATTTATGAACACATGAATGTAAACATCAACCTGAAATGGTGAACATTTTGCAGCGAGTTGTGTGAATTTCACAACATCTGAAAACATGACAGTAACTGAATCGAAACCTTCGGGTTCAACAGTTTGGCCAGCTTTGAGACGTTCAGCAACTTGTCTGAAACTCAATTTTCAAACTGGGAAAAACTTTGTGTGTTCACTTTGGTAACATTCTTCCCAGCAAAACATCGGCTTTCTTTTTTTCGGCGGATAATTCTTTTGTTCTTTCTTCAACTTCTAACTCTAATGTTGTTGTGTATTCTTCCAATATATTGAAAACGTGATCCATCAGATTTGATTTTTTGCTGAAAAGGGTTCATTTGGTTCAGAATAAGAAACGACGGTCATTCACCTAGGCATCATATTACGGAGAAGACTTGATATAGCATCAGCAGTTGGCCGATCTTGTGGATCATCACTCCAACAATCTCGAACTAAATGTAGCAAATTATTGCTGACTTCAACTCCGTCTAGATCTAAATCAGGCCTGATTGCATTGGCACCTCCCTTCTTCACCGAATAAACCAATTCATCAACTCCTTCTTTTCTTTCTGCCAAGTTCCATGCTGGTTTTCTTGTCAGAATTTCTGAACAAATAATTGCAAAAGAGTAAACATCTGCGGGTTTCTCAATCTGGTCAGGTAGCAATGCTCCTCTCAATACTTCCGGTGCTATCCATAATTGTCTCTTTTTTATCGGTTTACTCTCTTCGCCCAAAAATCCAATACCGTAGTCAGTGATTTTTGCTTGCCAACTATCATTAACGAGGCATGTAGCAGATCTCAGATTACCGTGAATATTCAGAAAGCTCGAATGAATGTATTTCATTCCTTCGGCAATATCACGAATTATACAAAACATGAAGAATGGATCAATCGAGAAATTGCCTTGAACAATAATATCCTGAAACGAAATAGTGAAACTTGAACATACATTTTTGTGTGAGTTACCTGCAAACTTCCTCTCATACACATTTTCCAAACGGCAATATAATCAGCACCATCAATCGACAAACCAATAAATTTGTTGATATTATCGTGCTCCAATTTTCTCAATTGTACAAATACTTCATATTCTTGCTTTGTCAGAGTTGTTGCTGGATGTTTTGTTGTTAAAACGGGGTCTTTTTCCAAATAAAATATTGTATAATTAGTGAATTCGCTTTCAAATGAAAATTTGCTCGTTTCGGTGATAGTTGATGGTCCGGATTGGAGTGATCGTTTACTTTGACGTTCTTTATCTCTTTTGGGAGGTTTTTGTAACTTCGTGAAAGGTATCTGCCATTCTGCGTTGATCCGGTCTTGTTCCAGTTTTCTCTGACTGAAGAAAAACAGTGTTCTTTTTTATCGGTTATATCAAAATTTTCACAGTATACTTGAATTCCAGGCTCTTCGATTTTCGGAAAATGCTCTTACCGTAAAAGAAACAGTCCACAACAAAAAAGAATGATCAACACTGCTATAATAGCAACTCCGAGAACAATAATCATCGCGCCATATTGAGCCATGAATGTTTTCGGACAATTTGTTCCGGAGAATCCACACACCGGTGTTGCTAATGGTCTCTTTCCACCGTACCAATACCACATAACTGATTCATCAGAATATCCTTTCGATAAACTCTGAAATATATTTGTTATGTTTCTGTCAAAATGCCTAGATACATCCCACCGAACCAATGTCCAGAGTATAAGTTATATTCATATATGTTGCTTCGTCATAACTACTATCCAAACCGTAAAACATGAATTTGGGAATTCGCGAATTGTTTGAATTTATGAGAACTTCTCCAGTCAATCCATTGAAACTAGTTTGCATTGCAACCATCAGAGCGTCAACATCACTAACTGAGTTCGGATCTTTGTTGTACATATTAGTCAATGCCATCCCATACAGATATATTGTATCATGTAAGCTTCTGGCAAATGCGGCTGGGGACTGGAAACAAAACCTGGCTATTTATCAAATAATGTCAACTCGCATTTGTAGAGTAATTCAAACAAGCACCCGTGTTACATGACATTGGAGGCTGTGTGACTGCTAGAGTCAAATTGGTAGTGAATGACTTTAGATACGCCTGGTCGGCAACATCTGTTGATAAATCAAGCTGAAAAAAAAAACAGAAAAACTCAAACTAAACAAAGTGGAATTGACCGAAAATTCTTACTGCGAAAACACGCCGTGCCGCATCTCTTAGTTGCGAGTTATAACCATCATCAACATCCAACTCCCAGAATGGTGAAAGTCCACTTGATACTGCAACAAGATGATTCAAAATAAATGTGCGAGTGAATTAGTGCAACACAAAAAGTGAAAAAAAAAGAAACCACGAAACTCACAGCAGGCGAACTCACATTTTGTTGCCGTATTCGATTGTTTTCCTGAAAGAAGAGAGTTGAAGTAGTTTATTCACATAGTTTTGACTTCTTGATTTTCTGATCACTGATCGGAACAATACACTTACCGAGTCCAACGCTTCTCACAGAAAGCATGATGTGGACATACTCCGATGTAGTCATGTTGTTGTCCATAGCCATTTTGAGATATTTCCTACGAGACGTTGCTGTGGTAATACTTGAAATGACAACTGTAACGATGAATTATATGTGAACAAAGAACATAAACCACAAACTTCTTGCGGATGTTTTAACTCTTTTCATAACATTAGCATATTGTGAGTCATTGTTATCCGAAGGAAGCTCTTGTTTAACAACCACATCTGACGAATATGAATGGTCGTCGTTCAGAGCTGTTTCGATATCATTTATGACCGATAACGCATAGTTCTGATCACTAGCTTCATATAGAAGAGCAATTCGATCCCATTCCATTAGTTCCAGCAACTTCACAAGAGAATACCCCATGCTCAGTGAATTCGGAACGATATTACTCAGATAAGGATATCTATCAGTATCTGTGAATGTCGAAGCCGTGACAAGACCCCATCCCAAAACTGGTATTTTGTAGTAACTTGACAAAGCGGCCATAACTTCCATCGCTAATAAGTTCAGTAATATTGATTGTTTTGAAACGACAACTTACGGTCCGCGCACGGAGGTCCAACGACAACATTCAATTGTTTGGTTCTCATGAAATCCATACCAACAGCGGCACCTTTAGCTCGATCGCACTCTGTGTAGTTGACAAAAAAGCTAAATATGTCATTAAAGATTTTTATGTAAGGTGGACAACCATACTCAAAATCGAACATGCTAATGTACCCATCATCAGCTAGTCTTGAAAGTGCAAAGTTTACCGCTCCACCGGATCCGGCCCAACCAATCACATCAGATTCGACATTTTCAACGGCACATATGCCTATTCTAATCTTAAAAAACAAACAATTACTAACTGGACGCCCAAAATGAAGTTGAAACTCACTCTTGTTTTAGTTCCAGTTAGTACTGTAGTTGTTATCGGAGTAGTTGTTGTAATTATTTGTCCACAAGTTCTGTAGTTCAGAATGAAAAACAGAAGAGGTAGAATATACATTAATCCGTAGAAATAAAAAAAAAATAAAGAAAAAAACGGAGGAAAACGAAGAAGCCCCATTTTTGAAAACAGGGCTTCGGGCAATTATGATTGGCAAATCATCAAATCCATTAGAACTCGTGAATTTTTATGAAATTTTTAATCCTGTCTTATTTCATTTTTTCAACGCTTCATTGCTATGAGCATAATAAATCACCAAAAAGAAAAAAGCAAAATTGATTGAAATGTTAAACACTTGAAACACCAATGCATGATGAATATTCAATTGTGGTGATATTAGATTAGTTAAACCCGATAAATATCAAGTTTTCAGATTTTGATTGATTCATACACAATTATGCATCGTTATTACACTGGGACGGTAAAAAAATTGCGGATGAAATAAAAAATACCCAACTGTATCACAGACAATGACTATTAACATGTATCTAAACATTTCAAAACACCAAAAAAAAACACCAACAAATAAAGAAAATTTGTTGAAATGATACACATGAGGACCCGAAAATCATTGACCATTGGAATAAAATAAAGAATAAAATTCAAGAAATCATCAGAACTCATCATCAGGAAATATAAGACCGGTTAAACAGAATCGAATATTCAAAGACACTCAATATCTATTACCTGTTTTGAGTCGAAAATAGAAAATTGGAAGGGAGGGGAATGGAATCAGTTAACAATGAGGAGAACTGTCAGATGTAGAAAGTAAACGAGCCGTATCTGATGATTGTCGGGAATGACTTGGAGATCTGTAATGGTATCATAATCAACAGATCGTCAACTAGTTGCGATACTTCGGGTCTTACAATCGTATTGATTAACAACTTTGGCAAACTGGAGCACAATAGAACAATTTTGACTAGATTTATGGGAAGTGGAAAATTTCATATAGTGAATCCAGTCAGATCATCCAACACGAATTTGACCTACTCTCTGAATCTCTCATTTTGACATGATCTTTTATAAATTTTTTGTGGTAGATCATTTTCACGTTGAATTATCTGGCTGGACTGACAATATCTTCAAATATATCGAAGTTATGCTCATTTGAAAATTAACCTACAATTAATCATAATTGTCCGTTTCTATCGCCCCCCCCCCCCCCCCCATTAGAAAAATTGATGATCTATCTTCTTTTTTCCTAGCACTGGCCTCTAACACGAGTTCACATTTCCACTTCCGGTTTTTTTTTTCATATACACTCAGTGAAATGAAAACTCCTAATCAACTCCTCAATTTGGAGTTGCTCCGGAGTTTTCATTTCACTGAGCACATGTTCACAACAATCTGTTTGGAAACGACTTACTTTCTGAAGTATTTGCTAACACCCGGTGTCTGTGGAAGCGCCGAATTGATCAACAACGCAAACAATACCATAATGGCACCAATCAAGAACGGTGGACCGGGTATGAATTGCCAATCAAATGCCGCTCTTTCTACCCATGTTGATTCATTTCTGCTTGGTGACAATATTTTCTCGTTACTTTTTCGTCCTAATGCAGCTGGCAATCCAACACTTTTTTCGTCTTCCAAATCCACATCAAATAAATAAAAAACAAACCCGAACAATGCTGGGCCAAAACCACTACAAAGACCACGAATTCCAGTTATCACGCCTTGCACAGTTCCTTGTTTATCTTTGTCAGATAAAATTGAGACGAACGCGGAAATCGATGGATAGGTTATTGAGCTCATTGCCGCTAATACACCAGCCGACCACATCATCCAGTACCTTAAAAAAATGATTGTATGTTATGAATAAATCACGTTGTGTTAAATAATTATTCTGAAACCGGCACGAAGTTTTCGCACAAAATTTTTCCAACATCTGCATTTACAGTATTTTTGAATTATTAGTTTTTCATTATGTGTCTGGCCTCAAATATTCTGCATCGTGTTTCCGGAGTGCACCGCCACACACTCCGAATACGCTGTGAAATATTCTGCCGGGTGTTTCTCGTTGTGAAATATTTTACACACCGTGAAATACAGCATTTTTAGTTTTTTTTTAAATTTTAAATGTCAAGTTTTGTGAAAAGTTAGGGTCAAATCTATTGTCAATCCAGCTAAGTTGCTAATTTGAAAATATTCTACAACAAAAATCTATGAACGAGCACGTCAACGTAGGAGTGTTTGGAGAGAGGACTCAGATAGTAGATCAAGTTCACGTTAGAAGATCTGACTGAATTGACAATAATTCAAAAGTTTGCATACATGTTGTTTACTTGTTTTTGAATTTTTAAAAGTGTGACAAAAGTTATGAACTCCTAATAATTTGGATTTGTAATTGTGTTTTTTTTTTTCTGAAGTGGAAAACACAACCGTAGTCAAGCCATTTCGATTGATAAAAATTAACTTACTGTGTTCCGAGACCATACCAGGTCAATTGGACGAGTTGAAAAACAAGACCAAGTGTAATAGTATGTTTTGTACCGAAACGATTGGTTAACACAAGCAAAAGGCCAGTCTGCGCTACTACCGACAGTATTCCGACTAATCCAATGTACATCGCAACAGCCTCCGGTGAGAACCCGACAACCTAAATAATAATTTAGGAGTATGAGACATCATTTGGAACCGTCTTCTTACCAGCTTCAAATATACGAAAAAGCACGAAAACTGTCCGGATTCTGGCAAATAAGACAGAAAGACAATTGTGGCCAGTTGAAGAACAAGCTTGTCTTCCCAAACTATCCGAAGTGATCCGAATGGGTCGGCAGACTGCCAATTGAAGACATCGTGAGCTGAAGAAATCTGATTGGATGATGTCGCGGAAGAAGACGAAGAAGAGCGACGAGATGGGAGAGATTCGGGGACAAAAAGAATAATGAAGATCACATCGATTATCGAAACGAACGTTGCCTGAAAAATTGTCTCATTTGAAAATGTTTGATAGAATCCAGGTGAACATTTGAAACTTCAGCTCATCACAGCATAATTTGAGCATACCTGGATGGAATTTTTACCGTGACAAAAACTCAGAAATTCTTTCACAGTGACATTTCAGGGAAAGTGAAGTAAATAAAAAATTTTATGATAACTAACGTATTTTCAGGACCAAAATTTATATTTTTCGTTTTCAGTCACAAAAATTTCCAAAAATTGTGTCACACTCTTACGCCAGGTATGAATTTGAGGTATGATTTTTATGCGATGTGCAACGTATAAAAAATGCAAAAAAATTGCAAAACAACTGTGCAACGTGACCTCATTTTTCATTGATTTTGATCTTTTTTTCATTTCGATTTATTTTTCACGTCGAAAAAAACTAAACTAACCAGCAAAACGACAAAATTGTCACCGTATGTTTCTGAAATATAGGCTCCAAGAGCTGGCGATGTTACCAACGATGCTGCAAACGTAGCAGAAACAAGTCCATACGCAGACGACCGCTCCTAAAACATTTGGAAAAAAATTATTATTAATAATTTTTATTTTACCAGTTTATCGGTGATATCAGCAACATATGCTAAAATGACACTGAATGTCACTGAAAACAATCCACTCAAGCTGAACAACGCAAAATACCACCAAGGACTGATTTTGAGGCATGGAATAGGCATACACGTGCAGAAAACGGTCAAAATGAGAAATGTTTTCCTTCCCCAAACATCAGAAAGTGCTCCGACTAATGGGGCAGATAAAAATGACAATAAACCCTGCAAATTCAACATTGCAAACAAAAATTCCTGCATTGACTCACTTTTACACCGAGAACGAGGCCATTCATCAGAAACTTGTTAGTGGGAAATGTTTCAGCGAGTACCTAAAATGAGAACAGATGGAAAGGGAAAGTAGTTCACGCGGATAGAGTTGCACTTTCTGAATTATCTACACTATTATCGGCCAAAATGTGGGATTTCACGAAGCAAAACTTATGCAGCACAAAAATTTTTATGAATTGTTTTGTGAAAAATGAGTTTTATTTTGGTGGAAATCGATTTCCGTTTGTTTAAAAAATTTAACTGTGAAATAAAAACAACTCAATGTTTAATGTTTAACAATTTGATGAACTAAATAATTGTTCAAGTGTATATTAACTTACATTGATAACCGGCACTGTCAGAAGACCCCAGGCAAAATATTCCAAGAAAATCACAACAAGAGCATGAGATACAGATGCCTGAAAAATGAATTTTCGATTGAATAAAAATGAAATTTGTTGGAAAGGGAATATTCTGTCAGGATTTGTTTCTATCATACTTGAACCATTGACTTTTAAAAAATAGATAGATAGATGGAAATATAAACAGATGATGAAAATGATGCGCTCCATTCAGAGTTTTTTAGTTTTCAGTCGGAGAAATTTGACACTCTGATCAGTCGTTTTTAAACATAGAAAACATCGAGATAATTTCGTGTTAATTCTGTGATCTGTTATATATTATTTTCATCACAATTTTATGAATTGTGATCTTTCTATTTTCAGGAATTTTAATAAAGAAACATTTGACGAAGAGTCACTTACTTCTTTGTAAGGATGTCCCTTTTCTGCGCGATCTTTCACTTTTTTTCGTCCAAATACTAATGACATAATCGAACGGCTTTTTCTGAGCATACTATGCTGAAAATTTTCAGTTTTTCCTTGATTCAACAGTTTCATTGTTTCACCTCAAGTTTTGTGATAAGTATTCGAGTGTTTGGAGAGAGACGATCAGACGTTTTGACTTGCGGTAATTTATTAGTTGGCGATGATGTTGGAGTGTTTCTCGATGACATTTAATACAACATTATCCTCAACCTGAAATATTTCGGCAATTCGAAACAGTAGTGAACATTAAAACGAGAGAAGTATCTTCGAAGATAGAAAAAGCGAAAGATGATTCATGTGCTCGTGAATATTTGGATACTTCGGCCAGACATGTCGGAAACTCGGTCATCTCTTCCAACTAATAAAAAATTCTTTTTGAAAAACACACGAGAAAACACATCAGACATATTTAGAGAAAAATATTTTAGAGATCGTAGCGATATGAATTTGCTGAGGAGAGTAGTGTGCATGTTTTTAACTCGAAAGGTTATTATGGGAATATAATAAAAGTACAAAGATATATTTACGTAAGACTATATTCTTCACACACACACACACACAAGCGAAAGATTTATATCTATTTACAACAACAAAAAATGAGGTCAATTCTATGAAAATTTGGAAGAAATGTCTCAAAATGCATGATAATTGTTTTCATAAAAAGAAATAAAAATTGAACCAAGAAGAAGTGTAATGCGGCTATCCAGAACTATTTCTCCGCTTTTCTCCACGTGGAGAAAAGCGGAGAAATTCTAGGTGGAGAAATTAATAGAATAGTCCCATACAATAAAAGTTGTACCAAAACCTATATTTAGCAACATCTGAAATATACCAACAAATTTCAAGAAAAAATTTTGCCAATTTGAGCAGATATGAATTTCTCCACCAGTTTCTGGATAGGTTTTCTCCGCTTTTCTCTACGTGGAGAAAATATCTGAATAGTCCCATAACACAAGAGATCACATATGTTTTTCTCTTTTGCTGTTTGAACGAGATAAATCAAAAAATTTCAACTATACATATGATGTGACTAAAACTTTAAAGAAGGAACAAAAAATAATTGAAAAAGGAAACATTGCCATTTTGCCAACAGGAGAGATAGAAGTCGCCCTCTGTATCAAGTTCTGAATGGGCAGAAGCTGAGCGAAAACGAGTTCAGTTGTGGATGAGATTGAGAGATGAGAGAAAAAGACAATAAATGACCATGCATGTATATTGATTATTATTCTTCTTTCTTTTCGAATACAGACACACAGAAATATTTAATTATTATTCTCGTTTCGGAGTGCATATTTTATTTTGTCAAGAAAAGAAAAAATAATCGATTTCCAGCTTCTTGAGAAAATTTTTGTAAAAGTGTTTTTAGAAAATTTTTGTTTGAATTTGTTTGTACAATTTTATCAGATCTTGAATACAAAAACAACTTATTTTTATTCAAAAAAGTAAAACGTGTTCCATGTACTCTTTTGAAAAAAAATTTGTGAAATCAACAAACAACAATGAACAGTCTTCGGGAAATATTTTGAAAATTTATCCAGAAAAAACAGTGGAAAAGTCGATTTCGTTGATTTTTCTTATTTTCAGAAAATATGTATTAGTGTGAGATGGACGAATGACTATTTTCTATGAGAAAAAAATAGTAAGAAAACAGGAAAATATCAGTTCAGAATGTTAATGCGATGTGCAAAGTAAAGAAAAATGCAAATAATCTGCAAAAAATATCGCGCAAAGTAAAAGTGATTTTTCCCGATATTTGCAGAATGGAACATTTTATTCCAGAAATAATTATGGGAAAGTGTGTAAAATTGAAAGAAAGTCATATTCCAACTTGCAGATTTTCAAATTTCTCGAAAAAAATACTGTTTTTTTCAATTCCCATTTTTTGCCAGTTTTTTGCCCGTTTTTTACTTTGCACATCGCATAAGTACGAAATGTTCTGACAATATCTAAAAATCATGATCGATAAGGTTTATCTTTTAACGAGGATGAAAGAGATTATAAGAAACTCACTTTCCAGCTTTTCTTTTGGACAATAATGTTTCGTAAATGAAGGTTGGACGCGTGATTTTATTCGTGCACAAATTAAAAAATGGGAAAAAATGAAAATATTTTTTTATATTTTCAAATAATCTCAATGGGGCGCGTTTGCCGGGTCACGGCGGAAATTACAAATATTTAAATGTGTTTTTCTTTTTTTCGAAATTGTTCATGAATATTGCCAAATCAGAAAATCGGAGGGGTCAATTTGAGCACGAAAGTCCGTGCTGTTATCTGAAAACTGTCTGGCTTGTCGAAGACGAAAAACCTCCCAAAATGTTACTCCTGGTCCACGATTCTCGAAATATTTGATGACATCTTTTTAAAATTTTCCCTTTTCTTTTTTTTCTTTGAGTATTCAATTTTCACAGAAATACACATCGATATCGTGCCGGAAGTATCCGGATGTATGTTCATATTAGTGTGAAATGATATAGCGAACCTCCTCCCCCATTAAACACAACAAAACACAATAGGACCTATTTATTCGAAAACGCAAAAAAAAAACTAAAATGATGAGGCCGCGCGGAAATCGACGACAATCATATTACATTGGTATTGTGTCAAAAGACATGTTACTATGTCTACTTCTTCTATTTTTCTCAATTTCACAACAAGGTTTGTTTGAAATTTCTCAGAAAATAAAACAAAAAATGAATTCAGATCCATTCCGGGACAAGTTAACATACTCATTCAATGAGGCTTTTCATGAAATTCGTAGTGATTTTCATATTTCTGAAACAAGTCAGGCTCAAAACTTCAGTATTGCTGCTCTGACTGCTATAAAGTTGACAAGGTTACTATTGAATTCATTTTCATATTTATGTGAACTTTTAGACAAAACTCGAACACAAGACGACAACTTCCATCAAATGTATGTCCTTTGAAGAAATTTGATTGTGAAAATGAACTGTATCGAACAGTAGACGGAACTTGTAATAATGCATCTCGACCGTATTCTGGGAGTAAATATACTTCATTTTCTCGGAGAATTCATGCTAATTATGATGATGGTTAGTTTGGCCTCTCTCATCAACAAATCAATAATCCCGTTCAAGACATAAATTCACCGAGATTTCAAACAATTCGAGGCAAATCTCTCCCACCAGCAGAAATAATTGTGGAGACAATTGACAGAAAAATCAAATATCATCCAGTTCCTTTGACTCGCTATTTCATCGAATTTTCCGATCTTATACTACGGGATTTGGCCGAAATTGTTACATTTCAAGATCATATTTCGTGTTGTCAGAGAAATAACAATGAATGTTTCAAAATTGGAGATCAGTGAGTTTCGAACTATCCTCTCCTCGGCAGGCCCGATCCGGTCTTCTGTATATTCGAAATTTGCAACTATCTTTTTGATTAAAAAAAATGATATTTTAGTGGAATAGACTGTTATGTTCGGTCCGCGGCGGCTCCACTTCCTTATTGTTCTTTCGGTCGTCGAGAACAAATGAATGCAGCAACATCCTATCTAGATGCTGGCCCTATTTATCATCTCAATCATATTTCCGACGGTTTGATTGAACCGAATCCACTTTTTGGTGATAAGAACTCTCTTATATCGCTTTTCATGAAAGAGCATAACTATATTGTTGAACAACTTCGTCGTTTTTATCCTCATCTCCATTCTCGTACTTTATTCGAAGAAGCAAAGAAGTTTGTGATTGCCGAATTACAACACATTACATATACCCATTTTCTACCAATTCTTCTTGGAGATGAAACAATGCAAAAATATCGATTGACATCAGAATCAATGGATGAAATACATAATCCTAATACATTAAATGAATATGCAACAATTGTCGGGCACTTCCATAAATTTATGATACATGGAAATATCGATGATATCTCAGAGTACGGTACATCCAAATATTTTCATATACTATGATTCGATTTTTCAGTAATACGTTCATATTTCGACATGCTCTTTTCGAGAAACATTCTCATTCTTCGTTGCTCGCTAAAATGATTCTTCGGGGTAGAGATCATGGATTAGCGACATACACACAATGGGTTGAAGAATGTGGCGGAGGATATATCAAAACATGGGATGATGTATATGATATCAAATATATCAATAAAATCAGAAAACTATTTCCAAATGTGGGTAGAAAGGGTTCAAGCCAAAAAATCTGAGTTCACGTTTCCTTTCTGTCTAAAAAAACAACGAGAACTGATGTGTGGAACCATATCGCTTACATTAGTATTCGAAAGCCCCGTTGATTATGTTCATTTTGTGTTGTGCTCATTTTGAGCTCAACTCATTATGAGTTGTTAATTCCCTCTTCAAAATCAGAAACTATTTAGTAGCAGTATGTAGCAACATTAATTTCAGGTTCGAGACGTTGATCTAATAATCCTCGGTCTTGCTGAAAACCCAGTTTATGGATCCATCATCGGTCCAACATTTGGATGTATTCTTGCTCTCCAGTTTCAAAAAACTCGTTTCGGTGATGCCTATTTCTATGATCGATATCTGAACGAGGATCAGTTATCATTGATAACATCAACAACTTCTTTGAGTTCGATACTTTGTAGAAATGGACTCGTTTCACAACAACAATCAAATGCGTTTGTAGCTTCGGATGGATTCCGAAATTTACCGATCAACTGTAATTCCACCAATTTTCAACACAGTATCGACTTTTCAAAATGGTTATCTTATTCTGCGAACAAAGATATCAATCATAAATATCAGGAGATTCTTGATATTTGTATCGAACAAGTCAATTCGGCCCGAGAACATCAGTCAACAGATAACTTGAAATGTATGTTCACTTATTGTTGTTTTTTTTTCAGTCGAGTGTTTTTTTTCAGCTGGACTTTTCAATTCTGCCGCATTGAACTCTTACGGTAGAATGATGTTGGCGAAAGATGAAGCTGTTGCAGAAGCAAATATATCATTCATTCTGATCGAAGCAACTAAAAAGATCGTAAGAGATACTGATGTTGATTTGACTACAATTCAAGGAGTTAACATTGGTACTAATTTCGGCAAATCGCCTGACACAACATGCAATCCCAAACCACTACCATGCGATCCTACAAATCCTTATAGAACATATACCGGATGGTGTAATAACTTGAAGAATCCTTCACGAGCCAACACATTCACTGAACTCAAAAGAGTATTCTCGCCACATTATTCGAATAGTATTGATGCTCCCCGAAGTATATCGACAAATGGTGATCCATTACCATCTCCAAGAGCAATATCTAATATTGTTCATCATGCCAGAAAAATCGAACACAAACAATATTCCCATCTTTTGATGGAGTTTGGCCAATTTATAGATCATGATATAACTCATTCCCCAGTTGATCAGAATACGGATGGAACTCCTCTCAATTGTTCGGCTTGTAACTCTTTCGACACTGTATCTCGTTCATGTTTTCCTATACCAGTACCTCAAGGAGATTTAGTGTTCGAACCTGGAACTTGTCTCTCATTTGTTCGATCATTACCAGCTCAAAAAACATTGGGATACCGTAATCAAATGAACCAGGTTGTTTCGAAACGAGTGATACCATTAGAAAATTGAATTCCAGATCACTGCCTATTTGGATAGTTCAATGATGTATGGATCAACAAAATGCGAAGGTGATCGCCTTCGAACATTTGAAAATGGTAAACTGAAAGTGACTCGAATATCTCCCGGAACATCTCATTATGGTCTCACACTTTCTCAATCAGATGCTTCCGAACAAGATGGATGTGTTTCTTCTCCAGATTTTCCATGTTTTATTGCTGGAGATGATCGGAATTCACAACAAACTCTTTTGATTGCTGTTCATTCTGTATTCCACAGAGAACATGAAAGAGTTTCGACAATTCTATCAAAAATCAATCCACATTGGGAAGATGAACGGGTATATCAAGAGACGCGTAAATTCATATCAGCCCAATATTCGAATATTGTTTATTCTCATTATATTCCAACAATTATCGGGGAAACTTACGTTGATGAATATGGACTGAGGCCTCTATCTGATGGCTATTACCATGGTGAGTTCAATTAGTGTTTCAATGAATCGGGCACCTGAATTGAACCAGGTCCAAAAAATTACGGGAAAAATCGGACCTGACCGATGTTTCTAATGTGCTCTAAATCAGACACAAAACCAAGCGGTATTCTCCAATTTTTTTTCATTTTCAGCATAAAGTCGTTTTGAGTCTAATTCAGTAAAAATTTGAGCGGTCAGGTTTATTTATCTAGGCCCGATTTCTGGGTCCATTTCAGTGCTCAAAGCGTTTTTGTATTTTTCTGACAGTTGATAGTTGTTCAGTTAAATGAGAGGAAACAGAAATTCACTCTTCCAATTTTATTTATTTTATAACGTGTTCCCATTTACACTTTGTTGATAAATTAAGTACTAATGAACAGTTTCCACGTGATGACCTTCAAACTATAATCACAAGGCAACGAACTACTTTATTTTCGGAATCTCTTTTCATTTTCACTATAAAAAAGTAGCAGAAGATTAATCGGTGAACAAATGATAAAACTAAATCGCACGTGGCTAGAGAAGATCTAAATTGTTCAAAAATAAATTGTATTGTTTACAGGTTACGATGAGAATTGCGATGCTTCAATTCTTCAACCGTTTGCCACGGCAGCATTCAGACTTCATACAACTGTAACCAGATTCACACCAATGCATGAAAACATTTTCAAAGCAGCCACAATGGTTGTTGATTTGGCCAGTGAATTTGTAAACACGACAAAAATATATCAATCAAATTGTTAGTTCCAAAAAAACTATAAAAATAAATTTAATTTTTAGCAATTGAGAAGATAATTGGAGGATTAACTGGAAAACGACAAATGATGAGCGATAGACACGTGGATGACTCAGTTCGGAACTTTTTATTTTCTGATCGAGGAAGACCTGGAACAGGACTCGATCTTATTGCTATCAATATCCAAAGAGGACGCGATCACGGAATAGCCCCTTATAACTATTATCGACAATATTGTAAACTGGAACCATTGTTATCATTTCATTCATTTTTCTCTGATATCAGTTCGGACAATTTGAAAGTTCTTTCAAATGTATATGAATCTCCAGAAGATGTTGATTTATTCACTGGAATATTTTCGGAGAAATTGATATCTGGTGCAATTGTCGGGCCAACAGCTGCATGTATTATTGGTGAACAATTCAAACGTCTCAAAAACTGTGATAGATTCTATTATGAGAACGGAGACAATCCTGATACAAGATTCACCGAACAACAACTTCAAGAAATTCGGAAAACAAGTTTGAGTTCGTTGATATGCGCAAATACAAAATTGAAGAAAATTGCCAAAGATGTGTTTTCTGTTCCTGATCAATTTTTGAATGCTTTGACTGATTGTGATCTTTTACCACAAGTCGATTTTTCAAAATGGAAAGATGTTGAAGATTGCAATTATCATGGGCAGAAAATTCGACTTCATACCACTTTGACAGTTTCAAAATGCAAATCATGTACGTGCACAAAAACTGGATTAAAATGTACTTCGACATGTGATTTATTCGAAAATTATTAGTACAATTATAAACATTTTTACATTCATTATTAGACTGTTTTGTTCAGAAGTCAATATCTGGATTGTTCTTTTTGAGTGAGGCTTGATCAACAGCTGACAAACTCTGAAAAAACTTCTGAATAATTCATTTCAATTTTACTTTTTTATACCTTGAATTTTTGATGCAATCTATTTGCCTCCGAATCATCAATTTTCTTTCCAAGAGTCAAACTCGTCAATGTTGTTGTCACCATATGAATTATTTCCGTGGCAAACTTAATAGCTTCTGGTGATAATCCATCCAATCTTTTGTTGTTTTCAGCCAAAACGTGTGCTAATCTTTTTCCAAGTTCTGGATGTTTTTTCGATACTTCAGTAATCATTTCACCGCATTGACTAAAACACGAATGTTTTTCGAATACTTCTCGAAGAACTGGAACTTCATCAGTGGTGATTGTTGATGAGAACTCGAGTTGTTCTTTTGGGAACAAATCTGAAAAAAAAACAACAACATGAAATGAATACAAAATGTTAATTATTTAGATGATTTGCATATTAAAAATCATGCGAAAATGGAATATTGATGAGAACAAAGATTGAGTTACTCTACAAGTCATGTCGTTTCCGACCTCTTTGCGGCCCAACAAGCGGCCCGTTTAGGCCCTTTTTCTGACATCTCGTTTTTGGGTCACGATTTCACTTTTCGACACCTGGAAAGCTCAAAAGCGACATCGCTGGCTCAGACCGAACAGGCAGAAAGTTTCACGAAGAATTAATTTTTAATTTTTTTCTAAAAATTGTCATCGAAATTTTCTGCTGTTCTAAATTCAAAATCACGGCACTCAAATTCCTAGAATAGTCTTAGATTCATTTCCACTGAAAGATCAAACTACAGTATCCCCCTTTTTTTGAAAACTTACTTTTGACATTTTCTGGGATCGAGAACACTCTCATTCTTTTTCGTTTTAGTAAATCAGACAACAAATGACCGTTGATGTTGTGTTAAATATTGTTTTTTTTTTCGTGTGAGTGGAAAAGGGGAGTGGATAGGTCAATTCGAATTACTATCATCAATTCATGTGACAATTGAAAAACTTGTTTTGTTTTGTTGCGAGATAGACAAATTATTAAGGCTTTTATTTTTGAGTTAATTCAACTAACAAAAAACACAAGTGGACGAATGCAGAACACGACGTGACATAAGTTGCGAACATTGTTTCAGCCTTGAAAATAAATATATTTATTGCAACATGATAGTTTTATACTCACCGTTCTGGCATCTGCTAATATTTGAGAGGCGAGCTGATAGGCTGTTGTTGAGAAAATATGAGTTAACGGGTACCTTTAAATTCTTAGTGAACTAGGAAAAGTGTTTGAAAAGACTCACAATTTTCTGAACATAGGATGTCTGTGCTCCAACTTATATATAGCACAAATGAGTATAATTGACAGAATGATGTAAACTTCCATTAGAAGTGTCAAAACAACTGCAAAAAAAACGTTTGACGTTCACAAAAAGTTTCACACTAGAACTAGATAGAGTACCGTAGACAGGGGTGAGATTTGGGCTTCCTTCCTTTTTGACCGTCCGAAAAAAACAGAAAAGTCCGTCCCGGCCCGTGATTTTTAGGCCGGTTCCCAGGCTCACGGGCTACAATCCCATACATTTACTTACGTGCGGCATTTCGATCTCCGTTTGTTTGTTGAAACTGTTTTACAACCAAAATGACAAAAGCAATAACATGTGCAAACGCGGATGCAACATGAGCAATTATAAGTTTACTAAAATATAAACTTTTTTATGTAAATGATTGTTAGAACTTACTGAACCAGATTGGCCATTTTGATGATGCACAATAAAACGGTTTGATTCTTTTATGTGCTTTTTTGTAGATAAACTGAATGGGCGGCCATTTCGATAACAATCATTTTGTTTATCAAAACAACACGAGGAGTTAATTATATATGACCCTTTCGAGATGTTTTCATCTAGTTATCAGAGCATCAAAATTGTATTATTTTTGTTCAACAAAATGACTAGGAGTGAGAGTTCTGAAACTCTTTTTGTGGTATTTGTGTTAAAAAATTTCGGTATGACCTGCCACTTTTGACCCAAACATTTTCACGTTTTTTTTTGGCATTTCTTGATAATTTTTTTCAATGAAGGAAATTATGTGTTGGGTCGCAAAATTAACGAAATCATCCGAGCGTCGACGGCACCTGAAATTCCGAGAATCAGCCCTCCAATGAACTTCAAGTAGGAGTGAGATTACAGCCTGGAGACCCGAAAGATCAGGCCGAAAATCACAGGCAGGGCAGGGTTTTTTTGTTTTTTCGGCAGTGTGATCTTTTCATTTTTGTGATCTTTTCATTTTTTTTTTTTGATTAACACATACAAGATAACAGAAGAAAGACAACAGGCTGTAGTTTCGAGTCGGCCCGGCCCGAGCAGGCATTTTTTCCCAGGCTTTTCGGTAAAAATTCCCTTGGGGTTTGACTATATCGAAAGTGCTTTTTTTCCTGTGTTCCACAATTTCCGAATTCCAGAAAATTTTAAGCGAAAGTTATATAACTCTATGATTTGTTACATTATAATTATACGTATAGTATATTTCGGTTACAAAAGCAATTACATATCCGAGTTTCACTTTTTTTGCATCTCTGAAGTTTTTTTTTTGAAATATGAAGTGGTGTCCGGATTTCTTCATCTAACTATGTATATAAATGAATAACATTTTCATTCATTGTCATTTTCATTTCGTTCCTCCTGAAAGAGATGAAATTATTACAATTACCCTTACCATCATTGTCTCCGTCAAAGTTTTCAATTCAAACAATTGTTAAAGTGGCCTTCGTTTCGTCTTCATGTTTATTATCCTTATGTATTTTGATGATTTTTATGACAACTCGACAAATCGAAGATTTTCGAGAAAAAACATTGGATGATTTGAAAGAATGGAAATATTTTTCCGAAGAAGCTTGGAAGGAGATAACATCTATGACAATTATGAAAACAAAACGGGCTGCCGCATCCGAAAGGTTTCATAATAAAAGGCAGACAAACAGCTACGCAACAAATTATGAGAGGTTACTTGTTTTATCTTCAACTAATACTTTCATTTTCTTATTTTCAGTGAGTACTTATCAAATCAACAACAAAATTCATACAGTCAAGTGAACAGTTATACAGCAAGTCAGAGTTCAGATCAGTGTAGTATGTCACAGTTTCTCACCAATATACCATAAGACCACCCTTTTTTTCAGATTGCGCAGCCCGATCGAACAATTGCCCTCCTGGTCCACCAGGTCCACATGGAACTCCAGGCTATGATGGCGAACCGGGACAACGTGGTTTCGACGGTCGACCTGGAGCCAATGGAGTAGCTCTGATTGCCTATGAACAAGAAGTGCCGGGTTGCATAGTTTGTCCACAAGGTCCACCCGGATTACCTGGCGCACCAGGTTTGACTGGTAACCAAGGAATTGATGGTGTTCCCGGCTCACCGGGATATCGTCCTTCGCCTGGTCAGCCAGGTCCACCAGGTCCTTGTGGAGACAGAGGGGCACCGGGTGGAACTGGTACACCAGGAATACAAGGAGAACCGGGACGAGACTCGATTCGTCAGATATCACTACCTGGAAGACAAGGAGCACCGGGAGCACCGGGCCCGTGTGGACTGCCAGGTCCACCAGGTTATACACCACCACCAGGACCGCCAGGACATTCGGGTATTCGTGGACGACCAGGTCAGAATGGAATTCGAGGCGAACCGGGTCAACGAGGATTTATTGGACCAAAAGGGGCGCCTGGTCTCGATGCGGAATATTGTCCATGTCCACCAAAAACAAGCGGGGTGAACAAAGCTAATAGTTATGTACAACCACCTCCGCGTATGTTTTCATCTTAATCAATATCAAAACAAATTAGCCAAATTTCAGAAAACTATGATATTTCACAAAATGCATTTGTGGCTGCAAATGGTCCTATAGATTACGGTAAACAAGATGATGATTACCGTAAACGTCTTTTGGCAAGAGTCCTCAAAAAACAGCGAAGACTGGTTCTAGCGACACGCGCACGCAATGTGAGAAGAAAACCGGTCAACCTTGATTCAATCAAAAAACTTACAATCGACAAAGAAAAATAATAATGAAAATGAAAATGTGTTTTATTATTGCGTGGACTTTAAAAAATCCATAATTTTTGTTGAAAACCATTTGGGATACTTCAAATAGAAGTCATGGCCTCCTTGCGCATGAATTTCGATTTTGACAAGATCTTTGAGTACCGGTTTGTAAATGGTGTTCGGATCACCGCAGAATCGATCCATGCCCCCGTTCAAAATTAATGTTGGACATTTGACTTGGGTCAGTGCCAAGTCAGATGGGAATCGGCCACCACAAAAGTCATGAACTCTGAAACAATTTCAAAGTTGGGACTGATTTAATCTTTGAATAAAAACACCAACTGTTGAACAACATCGCACAATGCCGCCCATTGAGTTCGAAGATAAGTGTCCGGATAGAACTCCAAATAAGGTTGTCGAGCATTTGGTAGCCAATGATTTGTCTCTCTCATTCCTTTGAATGCAAATGCACCGAGTTTGTTGACTTTTGTTGCACTTGCCAGTAGAATCATTCGATTCACTTTCTCTTTTCCTTTTGCTGCTACGTGAACAGATGTTCTAGATCCTTCTGACCATCCCATTATAGTGAAAGGTTCAAGGTTCAGAACCTGAAATTTATTTGGTAATGTCGGTAAATCTTCTCGCGCTACTTAGTATTATTGAATCACAGGAGTTTTTTGAATTGGGTCCGAAATATGAAATCCTAAATCGAGTCGGACATCGGAAAAAAACCGACCGCTTCCGATTTTTCTCTAAAATGTTACTGAGTCGGGCCGGAAATCCCGGTTTCAGAGCAAAAGAATAATAGTAAAATCAGAAAAAAAAATCGCGGGCATAGTCCGTTTGAAAATGTTTGTGTGGACCCAAAATCTTTTAGGCACTGTTACCTGCATCAATTCTAAACAATATTCGGAATCTTTCATACATCGATTGATTTCTTGAACACGATCTGGTGGTCTAGACTTTCCATAACCAGGAGGATCAATACATACAATTGTGACTTGATCTGGTGGAAAATGTTGCATAAGTTTCAATGGCCAATCTTTTGCATAGCAACCAACGGCACCACATACACATAATATATAATTGGGGCCATGACCATATTTTGAATAGCCAATATTGATATCCTTGATTAGTTCGAATCCTTCAAAATATTCGTCTTCCATTAGATGTTTTTCGGGAAAACAAGAATGAAGACTGAGAAAATGTATGTTAATTCGAGATTACATCATAATGCCAAAACGGGTTGTTCTTCTGCTGAACACTTTCATTTATTTTGTTGTTTCTTCTTTCTTTTTTTTTCTTTTGACAAGGTTACACTGAACTTTCAGATATTTTTTGGCCAAAACAAAACAAAATTGAAAGAAACATCTAGACCTCATATTTCGTCGGTTGCTACGCGCTGTCATGAGAGCTTTCGGAGCTAAAAAAATTAAAAATGCGAAACACAACAAAGACCTCCGTCGTTTCTCTTCATTTCGTTTGAAAAGTAAACGATGGCTCGAAAATCTCATCTTGGTTATGGTGTTTTGGTAATCCTCGCATTGCTTTTGACAATAGTTTCACTTTTTACACCTGGATGGAGAAGTTATAAAGGAGCTGGAGCACCCGATATGGGTCTTGTTTCAAGAAATTGTGGAAGTGGAAATCGACAAGCTAATCAATATGATTGCTCAGCATATCAGAAGGTACATTCATTTTTTTTTTGAATAATACTTATTTCAGCATTTGTTACCATTCGAAAAATGTACTTTGGCTTTCATGATAATCGCTCTGATATTAGAGATTGTTTCTGTTCTCTGTTTTTTTGGAATGTTCAAAAAACGATCAGCCCTTGGACAACCTGCATTGGCTTTGAACACTCTTGCATTTCTCGCTCTATTCGTATCAATCATTGTTTATGGTGTCAGAATCCAGTACAAATACGGTAGGTTTCACATTCGGAATAAGTGTAACGTTACAGCTTGAGTGTGGTTTTCGAAAGAAAAAAAAACAATTACAACAAAAAATAATCTGTTTTTCCTGTGACGTTAACGTATAAACTACAGTACTCCTGAATGAAAAAAAAAGGTTATCATCAAAATCTAAAGTCAAATGACCCTTTGAATTATTTTCATAATACCAAAAAAAATTTAATAAGTTTTTAAGAACCGGTTTCGGTCTGAAAAAAAAAACGCATAGAAAATGTTTATACTTTCTCAAAATTGACCTGTATTTTGTTTCAGCTTATATCCAATCAACAAGCTATGAATTGATGGCTAATGTCTATCTTGGATATTCTTATTGGCTCGCGGTAGTTGCCACGATTTGTATGCTCTTTGCGACAATCTCATCTGGTGGAGTAGCAAGACCAGTTGATGAACATATTCATTAATATTGACACCGTTTAATTATTATTTCTGATGAACATAAATAAATTATCAATACATAATTATATAATAAAGCACAGGCAAGAAGAAATACTACATACAAATCGCATTACATACATAAAGTTTGAGAAACAGTTGGCACATATTAAATATCACAGAAAATTCATGCATACATGCAGAACAACCACATTACACCGACGCTACCGATGAGAGGTGAAATCATCTGAAAATGATATATATATATATATATTTGAATTCTTAATTATCACGAGTTATCAATTGAGCGAAAAGTACTACTACCACTGTCCATGTGTCGTAGTCCGGCTATCGTAAATGAACCATCGTTCTCATCTTCGGAGTTTCGAACTATCCCCTGCAAGTTATGGACTTCACTTTGTTAAAAATTATTTAAATCAAAAGAAAATTGTTATTCTAATATTTAATATGATTAAAAACGAAGTTCGGACCGGGCCCGAGTACTTGAGAACTTGAGAACTACGTATCGAAAAAAATATTTCAGAACTGTCGTCTGAAAAAATTTTGTGATTTGTATAGTAACCGTTTTCAAAATTGGCGTCAGGACTGAATTTTTAAAACTTCAATATAAATACACAGAAAGTGATGATTTTTAGATTTGTTTTTCATTTTAAGAATTTCTGACACGGTTCTTACCTTGGAGACTAATTCTTTCTGATAATCATGCTCAACAATAGTGGCGTCTCTAAGTCGTCTTTCCAAATCATCACTATTTAATACAATGTCTTTTTCGGACGAATCAACTTCACATGATGAGATTTCAGCTCCTAACGGTTTTTCTTCTTTGATCGGTTGTAGTTCAGTCTGAATTTCAATATTTTTCATGTATCACTTTGAAAAAAATCAAACCTCCTCGTGTTCCACACTTTTCCGTCTTCTATGAATTTTGTGATGTAAACCAATACCAACCACTTTCTTTTTCAGATCGTGTAAATGATCCATTCCTACAAAAAACAAAAATATTTCTTTTCTTGCTTTTGCATTTAGTTACCTTCTTCCATTAGTTCTCCCAGTTTAGAGTGCTCTTTTTCTTTTACTTGTTCTTGCACTGGTATGTCTTCAGGCATTCTTTTCATTCGTAATGATGCATTAGTCACCATGTCTTTTCTTTTTGAGATATCCTGGATAAAACAAAAACAAATTGATTTGAACAAAAACATGAGGTAACAACAAATAAATTTTCGACATCCTAATCAGGGATTTTTTCACGAGCACATTATAATTATCTACAGCTATAGTTTGAAAATATTCAATTTTGAAAAAAAAAATGAATACTTTTGAAATTTGAACAAACTCACTTTATGTTGAGGCCTTGTCCACATAAGTTCTCCTCGTTTTTCTTTGGACAAAGGATTGTCCAAAAGCGAATTTCTAATTGAATTGACAACTAATAATACTTCGGGCAACATTTCGTATTGTGCCCTCAAATGAATTGAATCAATTGCTCGAAGGGCCAAATCAGCACAACCATTGAAAAGTGCCAAATAAGATCCAGTCAGAAACTCATTCAACAAACATCCGGCCACGTGTTGACGTGGTTTTCTCGAGAAATCTTCGATTATTTCTTGAGTTTGTTCAGTTTCTAATACTTTGTTGTTGAATCCAGTTTCAGGAAAACTAAAACCAGATCGACATATAGACAATGTTGCCAAACAAATATGTCGAGAAACAACTTCTGACGAAACAACGAACAACGATTGATTTATAGCTTTTAATATTCTACTAAGAACTATAAATTTGTTTGTAGCTGTGATTCGCGAATAAGTTGGAAATGGGCCAATTCGTACAGTAGTCTGCAAAAATTTTCGAAATAAATTTTTTTGTTGGAACTGAAATTTCTTACCAATACTGACGCGATAGATCCGGTTGGTCTAATCGATGTCACTTCGGGATTTGAGTGCATTTTCGACGGATCATGATAAATACTTGGATATCGAATCGAAGGAATCCGAACTTCTTCTACTTTTTTGACATCTGATGTTGAATCAACGACAATTTCTTCATTATAAATTGCAATGAAGAATGTTTCAAACAAAGTTGCACTTTTTTGTTGTTTTTTCGCCAATGCCAACAAGTATAACGCGGTAAACCCTGGTACATATTGAAGAGCGTACAGTCTCAAGATACCACCTTTATAATAAAGTGAGAGAATCTGCCCGATGATCGATTGCACTAGATCAATATCAGTATAGTTCGAGTTGATATAATTTATCGTATATAATGTGTTCGGTGCAGACTTTGTGAGAAACTTTCGAAATAGTTCCAAATCTTCTTTCTTTTCATTTGCCTTTGATATTTGAGTCGACGTTCCAATAGTTTTTCCCAATTCTAAGAGAAATTCCGAAATTTGTTCGGAATTCATTGTTTTCTCTGGAATCATGATTATTTTATCAATATTGTTGTTTATTTTAACTACAGAGAGCAGCGAATGAAGAAAAAAGTTTTGCAACAAAAAAATAAAATAAAATCGACACAGAAAATAAACAAAAGGCAAGTGCGGAGTGTCGTAGTTATATTTTGTTTTGAATATGTTGGTTCCGATTTTTGATGAAAAGGAGGGACACATCAGAGTTACAACAAAGTTATCTTTATTCACCAGAAAAAATAAAATCGAACAATACCCAAAACATCTTTATTAACTAATACGAGAAATCAATTTATTTTTTCTTATCGTCATTGACATTCATGACACTGTCTTTAGCAATGGGGGTTTGGCCTTCGCTGGTTGCTGCGGTCTCACCATTCGATAAAACTGGAGTTGGCGCATCATTGGAACCCTGCTAATTTATATTTCAAAAAAGTCTAAAAATACTGTAGTCTTACCATTGTCATTTGACTATCCTTTGCAACTGGCGCAAACAAATCGGACGGGGCCATGGTTTCTCCGTGAGACAATGTAGTCCCAGATTTTCTCTGAATGATTCAATTTCAATTTTTACTGTTTGGAAAAAAGAGAGCGTGTCAGGTCACGTTGAAAAATCTATAATATTTTTCCTTTAAAAAAACTCACAACAGGAAGGTTTTGGATCTTTATTTTTTCAGTTTTCCCAGATGATTGAACTGAACGAATTCCTGGAGAAGATACAGTTGTGCGGGTGGAAGCAGTTGCAAAACGAGGAAGACATCCTGGACGTCTCTGAAAACCCGAAAAACTTCTAGAGTCAAAAAAAAATGAGAACAACAAACTTCTTGTTCGATGAGATGTAACAATTGGATAATTTTCTCATAGGTTTTTTGCATAATATTGAAATAATATGGACAAGTTTGTGTATCATACATCAATGTGACCATCAGAGCTGGCAAAATGTACAAACATTTCAGTGGATCAACTGGTAATGCACACTCGTTGATTGTCTTCGCCACTTCCATTTCTCCATGTCTTTCTCGTATTTCATCCACCTTTTTCATCATGAAATCGAATGTTTCTCTTTCCGTTTCCAGTTCTTCCAACATTTGATTCGATAAATCTCTCAACTTTTCGACATCATCCAATTGTTTTGTCATCATGTCCAGCTTCTTCGATAAATCATCGTATCCAATATTTTCTCTCGATTTTGATGTTTTTCTGAGTGTTTTCTTTATTTGGTTGGACACTTCATTCAATTTGTTGTCCATTTCATCGCGGAGTCCGGGCAATTTAACACCATATTCGAATACTCGGTTTTCAAGCTGCAAAACTCATTCAGTTCGTTTTTCCCCACAAAAAAATGGAAGATGCTGGGCATTCTATGTATTTTTGTTGAAGAATTCAAGAATATTTTCCACAATCTATTCTTGTTGTTTCGGGCCCAATAAAATACTTGACATGTTGAGCCCCGGTCATAACGTACTTAACGGCGGTCTCAAAAATATCGGAGCACCTACATAACTCGAGCTGTTCAGATTGTTTTCAACAGTACTTTCCACGAAACATCCCGGGCCCACGCATATTTCGAACCTTTGATTGCCTCAAAACAACATTTTTTCAAATAAATTAGGCTTTTAGAGAACCGCTAATTTTCCTTAATTAATTCTCCGAAAACAATAAACAAATAAAATCAGAACCTCAAAATACTCTTCACTTGAACAATGTCTAATTATAGCAGAAACTTGGCCAAAAATTTGTTAGAAAGGGCTAAGTATAGATTCAGAAAGAGAGTTATATTTCGTCAAGTATGTCACATTTTCTATTCCCCATTTGAAACTATAACTGAATGTGTAAACTCTTTTAATCTGACCTGATCAATAATTTCGGTATCCTCTGTTCTCAATTTAATGATTGTAGTTTTGAACTTTTCAATTTGTTTCAAAGATGATTCAAATCCAAACAACACATAATTCAAATGTTCAGTCGATTCTTCCAATCTTTGCCAGTTCGACTTTCCAACTTTCGTATAATCCATTATTTTTATATCTTGAATTTGTATTGCTCCGTATACAGAAATAACCGATTTGAGAGATCATACTTGCGATTGTTTATTCGAAGAAAAAAAAACAAGGTTACGTCATGAAATAATCTTTTCATATATATTTTTACCAGCAAAAATGGGAAAAGCAACCAGTAAAAAAATAGAATGAGTATCATTTGAGAAAATGGAAATGATTGGGGTCAAAATTTGAAAGGTTAAACAAGAGTTGGAGGAGGAATCTTTTTCTGAATTTCTTTGGCAATTCTTCTTCTTTCACCATGATACCGTAACCATGATTCAACACGAATCAACATATGTCCGAAGGTTTGTCGATACCTTGAACTCATAACACAATACAAAACAAATCCGACACTGAAAACAAATGAAATTTAGAAAAATACAATGGAAATGTTTTGGAGAATGAACAAACCTGCAATTAACAAGTGACATGAAATCGAGTAATTCTCCAACATTTTGATAAATATACATGTTCATATCAACAGTATAAACAGCATTTAATAATGCTAGAAATCCTTGTGGTAGTTCAGTGACAAGAAAGACAACGAGCATTATTATAAGCATATAAGTGGTTCGATCGGGTACTGTAGTTTTCTTGATGTGTTTTCGAAAACTTTTCGAATATAGATAGTTTCTTTTTTCATCCGTTTGTCGAAGTTTATAAACCAAAGCAACTGTGAACCACAGTAATAACAAACAAGGAACTGCCTGAAATATTCCAGTGGGTTTTGTCTTCTCTCTTATCCAGGAGTTAGATTTGGGGTTTTTTCAAGCACGGGCCTTGTTATAATTAAGGTCATGAAATGAAAATAAGGCCCAAACTATTTGGTTTCTGACAGTTTCATAAAGCCCTACTGAAAAAATCAAGTGCGGAACTGTTTGGTTCTCGATAAGAGGCCGTCCAGCATTGTGAAAAAGTCCCAATCTCAGTCCTGCTCTTATCAGTATCCATACCTTCATAACAATTGCCATATTCCAAAGATTGAATTTGAAAAATGTGCACGAATCTTTCGAAAAATTAAGGGTATACAAACTATTTTCTCGGTGATAGTTATTGATAGATGGTTTGTATTCCGATGAGTTATTTTTGTTTCTCAAAATCCCCAAATATTCGGTAGTAGTTTCAACAGCTGAAAGTACGTAGTCATATTTTTATTGTTGTGTGGTTTTTTTGCAACTTACAATCACCTGGTTGAATTTGAAATATATCATGTGCAAATATAATTGGAAGACAAGCAATTACCATAGCAATGGATACAATTCCAAATAGTTTCCATGCATTTCTTGGTTGTAGCCATTTACTATGAATATTTCCCAAAGCTTGCCATCGAATAAATGCAAGTACTCCTCCAAGATATAAAGTTATCGCATGTAATGTCATTGATGCTCCAATGTGAAATTTCAAGAATACAATCCAGATATAAGCATATCCATTGTTATTCTGAATACAAACCAAAAAATAATATATAAATTACGTCAATGATGAACAAACCTGGTATATTCGAAACCTAAATAAATACATAGAATATGAAAACATCAGAACAACATCACACATTGCAATTGCTGATAAAACACAATTGACTGCACATCTTCTCATTCTTGGCCTTGATAATACCAAAATGTGAATGATATTCGAAAATACTCCGAGAACACAAATAACAAGACACGCATAACGATGAAATATTGTGTAGACACTGTAAATTTGAAGTTATTGTGGGGGAAACTAGTTCGAGCCAACATTTTCTATATTTTTAATGATCATTGTATTATTAAGAAACTTTGATGAGGAACGAAATATATGCAACGAAAAAATTTATATGTGCAAATATTCATCCATCTTCACTTTCTTTTTTCGACGAAATGTACATAGTTTGTTCAATCTAGTGATGTTCGGAATTAGTTGAAATTTGGCTCATTATCCTTTTTTTCTTTTGAGAAAAAAACTATGGGTTAACCCTGTCTTGAACCAAAAAAAGTCTAGCCCCCGACAATCACAATAGTTATTTTCAGCATTTTCATTCATTTATTGAAGTATGATTCTGAGGATTAAATCTCGTGACGGGAATTTTTCATTATATTAGGAAAGTTATTTTCAAGTGAAAAACAAGTCTATGCTGGAACTATTATGGCTTCGGAGATTTTGTTTTCTGTTTTGGTACTGATTTCTGGAAAACTTTTTCACATTCATATAAAGCACTTTTGCAATCTAAACATTCCAAACAACCAAAAAGACGGTGCATTCTGAATCGGACCACGTCCGATCAAATCGAACCCGAAAATAACCAAATTTGAATCGGAATCAAACAAGAAAAAGTGTCTGAATCGGACCAGGTCCGTTTTTTGGTGTCAATTTTAGCTGAAAAATCGATAATATTTCTACAACAAAAAACAGACCTGGTCCGATTCAGACACATTTTTTAGGTTTTGGTCCGATTCAGAATCGGAAATTTTCGGGCCCGATAAATTCGGACCTGGCTTTTGATGCCCGCGGTAGGAGTACCGGTCAGTGCCTGCTCGGCTCATTATGAACTACACTATTTGGACCTTTTTGGGCCACAAAATGAAACACAGTTCAGTTAATTATTTTGCTTGAGCAGGCTCTGCCCGTTGATTAAATTTTTAAACGGGCGGGCTGGGCGAGCCCGGGCCAGCATAAAGCGGGCTGCGGGCGGCCCAAACGACATCCTTTCAAAATGACACTTTTGTTTTTTGGAATTCAAGTTGATTATGCGTTTCAAATAGTTCAAAATATGAATTTATTTGTCTCACCTGTTGAATTGTTCTAATGCTCCAATAAAAGCGGCAACTTGTGGATCTTGTGGATCGAACAGTGTTCCATTTTCATGTTTGCACATGGCACCTACAAAAAATGAAACCATTGAAACAATTATGAATCTATTTAATAATGCAAACTTCTTCTCATCCCGCCCAAACACAAAGTTTAAGAGAAAAAAGGAAATACTTTTTGTCGATTCGAGGGCAGATTTGAATAATTATTTGATGTGAAAAATGCTCTTGTCATATAAAAAATAAAAAATGAGGAGGAATAAATCGGAGGAGCAAAAACACGTATAAAGAGAAGAGAAAAATAAAAGAACACATTCTTCTTCAGCTTTTTCAACCAATTATAAATAATAGGAAAATATCTAATACATACATATCTACATACACACATATAAACATAAAAAAAATAAATAATAAATCTGAAAAAAAATGACGATGAGCAGAAAAAGAGAAATGAAGAAAAGAGAATGTTCTTGTCTAGTAAGTATTGTTATTTTATTATTAGACCCATATGTGAATAAATAGATAAACTAAAAGAACTACTCCTCTTTTCTTTTTTTTTATTCTTCTACCCAAATAAAAAAAAAGAAGGGAGAAAAAAAGGTGAAAAAATATTCAAGTTTTAGTGTGGTCGTGGCCCTTTGGGACACTGACCGGAAAAATTGGATTGTGACGAGAAAAAAACCGTGGATAAAAAAGAGATAATGTTTGAGTTTGGACAGAGAAAAAAAAATGAACGACGATGAAAAAACATTGAGTGATTATTTTGAACATTGGCTTGATTAATCACTAGATTGGTGAAATCAAGTGAGAGCTTCATTTGTTTGTGTTTTTTTTCGCGAAACAAAGGAGCAATGAACAGAAAACATGTCGAAACTTCTGAGTATGTCCAGAAAAAGAACAAAAAGGATTAGATTCAATTAAACTTGTAGTAATCCCTGATATCAAAAAATGGACTGGAGAAGTTTAATTTTTAGACTCTCAAATTGTATTACTTTAATGTTTTCGACGATTGGTTTATTCAATTTTCCGTTCTCAGTAACACATCAGAATGATGCGAAAGTAATGTGAATGAACTGAGGGAAAACTATAACTCTACTCATTTCGGTTTCATCCAAAATTGAATCGGTAACACGCGCTCTATTCAGGTTCAGAAGTTAATATCGGCGCAATTTGATATCAGCATCTCATTCTACGTGTTGGAAAAGTCTGAAAATGTACTTATCAAACTATGTAACTTTTTATTGTCGATTCCCTGAGAACCCAAAAACCTTTAATATATTAAAAATTCGATGTTTGTGAATGGGATTGCAACAACTCTCCAACTCGTTGCTACAGTATATCAAAAAATATAAAATCGTAGCTTCACAAAACATGATCCTTAAAGTTACAAAATACTCGTTCATTGGAAAACCATCGAGTTTTCCAAAAAGAGTTATCAAATGTATTTTTTCCTTCACAAAGAAATCTATCCTATGAATACATTTTTTGATACAAAATGTTTTTTACAAAAAAATAAACTTTTGGAATACACAGCCTGAGAAAAACAACCTGAATCAGCGTCGTTAGAAAGTTTTTTTTGATCTACCAGAATTAGCGTGAATTTTTCTCTCTCAATTGAGTTCAAACTACATTATATTTTCTCTACTCCACATTATTTCTCTCAAAATAAGTGTGCGGCAGTTGCAAATGAAACCGCACCCCTCTTTTGGAGGGCATTGCAATGGAAAACAAAAAAAAAGAAACGACGAATTTTTTGTGAAGAGAATGTTGGGTTTCTCAGGCTGTACGTGGAAGCAATGACCACAAAATATTCGAAAATTACACACTTCTTGATTTTTTTTTCAAAAAAAAGGTTCGAAGTAATGTATATTTCATACGAGACTGGATGTAATCAACACTTTCTGATAATAATGAATAAAAAATAAGAGTCCAAAAATCATTGGATGAGATTATTTTTGAAGTCGATGTACTGAGCTATTTCTCGAAATCGCACACGAAGTTATTTCTGCGCACTAGGAAATGAAAAAAAGAGGTATCGAAAAACAGGATGCGCGGTTCAGTGAAGATAACTATCTATATATCTATCTATCAATTCGTATCATATTCATACAGAAAACTTGTGGTAACTTAAATGGATGTTGTTTTGATCCTAAAGACGAACCCGACAGGTAACTGATTACTGTTTCGATCAGGGTTGTTTGGGCCACCCGCGGGCGCCCACAGCCTGCCTTATGCTGGACCGGGCCTGCCCAAAAAAATATTTAACTGAAATATGTGTTTTATTTTGTGGCCCAAACACGTCTACATAGTTTAGTTCATAATGGGCCGAGGAGGCACTGACCGGTGCGAGCAAAACGTACAACACGACCCCACAAAACGTATTAGAAGACCCCGCGATAGAAATGTATTACACGACCCCATACCATGTATTTCAAGACCCCAAAATTGTTGGGATCATGTTCTACATTTTTGGGGTCGTGTTGTACACTTTTGGGGTCGTCTTCTACATTGTTGGGGTCGTGTTCTACATTTGTAGGGGTCATTAAATACATTTCTATTGTGGGGTGTTGAAATACTTCACGTGGGGTCGTGTTCCATCATCTTGTCCGGGTCATGTAGTAGCAAAATCAAAAAAAAAGCAAAAAAAATCGCGTATTTTATCGTTTGGGCGGGCGGGATCCAACTTATTAAACGCGAAATAGGAACAGAAGATCGAGATGAACAATATTTACAAGAAAGCTGTTATTTGGAACTCGTGAAGTCTTTGACTCGAAAACAACTGGAACAAAGTAATCTCGTTTATTTGCAATTCAATTACTGTTGAATTTTCTATCACTTTAAAGCAAAATAAATCGTGGCTTTCAGTCTTCTGAGATAAAACAGAAAAGCATATTGAGCTATCGAGTAGATTCCAAACTTTTGACTATTTTTTTCCACGTACAAATCGGAACGTTTTCAGAAAGAAAAGTTCGGGAATATTAAATGAGAGTGTAACTTGACTCCGTCTCGATTCTCCCAGGATATTCCTTCCGTACAAGTGATGTTTGTTCACCTATTTTCAAACTGTTCAGAAAAGACCTGGTTTCAAAGAAAACATTTTTCAACGGTGGTAAAATTGAGCCTCGTAAATCCGGTCCAAAAAATATTTTCCACGTGGAAGTGTTATACTTTTGCGTTTTTTTCACTTCCATTTCAGCAGAGTTTCTTATGGTCTTTGGAAAAATTCCAGGCCGGAAAAGTACCCATTCTCACCAAAGTCAGTTGCTGAACATTTTTTTTTGGTATTTCAGAAATCATCATTTCTTTCAAAACAATGGTAATGTTTGTTTGTTTGTTTTGAAAAAAGTTTTGATTAAAAAACTGAAAAATAATAGAAGCAAATGTTGTATATAGAAAAAATGAGATTAGCGTAATTTGGCGTTTTATTTCCATTTGAAATAAATAAAATTAATGGAAATCTCTCAATCAACCCAGAAAGAAAAAAAAACAAAAATTAACAGGTTCATAAATTATTCGGGCGGGATTTTCCGTTCACTTCTCTTCTCCTCTTCCCTCCTCCCAAAAAAAACTACTCACCATGTTTTGTTGTGCCCATTTGTCACCAGCCAACGAGAATAAAACGAAAAGAACTAGGCGAAGATGGCAGAAAATCGGAATGTTCTTATCCTGGAAATTGAGAATTCGATTAAAATCCACCGAGACTTTTTTTGTTTAAAAAAAATGCATTTTTTCTTTATTCTATTTTGGTGGGTGGGAAAAAACTGGACGAGACAATGGCAAAAATATCTATTAATAATGTATTATTTTGAAATTCAAGATGAGCACATTCTGTATAACTGAATTTAAGAACAACAAAAAGAATGTACATAAACATGGAGAAAATCACTAAGGAGATGAATGAAACGCACTAATTGGTATTATTTATGGTCTTTTTGCTGTGGTCAAAAAATATTTTGGACATCAAAAATCAACAAAAAAAACGAAAAATGTTTATCATTCGGGGGCCAATATGATTCCAACAGGCAATCTTTATTTTGGAATTTAATTCAAAAGTTATTGAAAAACTGGTGAATGCAAACTTTATAGAAATATGTTGTTGTGTGAAATAATCAAGGCCTCGACTTTTTTTCATTCTCATTTTCACCGGAAGGTATTATAATTAAAAAAATAAAATAATATCATTGGTAGGGTAGCGAGCCGGTGTCTGCAATCTAGTATAAAATACCTTTCACATTTTCGAATACCAAAAAGGAGTTAGAAATGTCTCGATTTCGAAAACTGACAGAATCTAGGAATTTTCAATTGGGTTACGTTCATATATTTTGAAGCATTCGTTTATTTTTTCACAACAAAACGGTTTTTCATTCCTCACGCTGGGAAGTGTGTTGGGAAGTGACTTGCGAAAAGAAACTCTCCGTATTACGTGAATACGATTTGGAAGTAAAAATAACTGTCTGCCAATGAGGAAGATTGTTGTCTGGAAAGGTCAAATCTGGGCCCGAAAATCATGGACTGGTCCAGGTTAAAAAATGTTTTTTTTCTATTTGCCTCAAAAATCATAGTTGTGGAACTTTATTGTGTTCCCATATAAAATTCTAATTTTTAGTTCGAAAGTATCCCTCTCGGGTTCTGGACGAATTTTTTTCTGGCCTTCAAAAAAGTAGGCCCATGTGAGTGGGCTCAAGGCCGCCCCAAAATGAGCTAGCCCGCTAGTCCAATCCACAATTTTTGTGTGAAAAACCTTCGAAAAATAAGATAATTCTTCGGGGTGTTCAAATGTGAAAACGAATTTAAATGGCCAAATTGACTTTATATGAACCTTAAATTTATGCAAATTGTAGTTTCAAAAAACCCAAAAATAGAAAACTAATATTATTTTTAACTGAAATGCCCTTATGAGATTTCAATGATCACTAAAAAATATGCGGAAAAATCTTGAATAATTTATATGATCATTTTGAGATCTTGGTCAAATAGAATAATTTCAGGAAATATATTAAAATTCTGTTTATTTATTTTGCTCATCAACATGAAACTCCTTCGCGTTTTTTTTTCGCACATGGAGATGAAATAGAGTATAAATAACCTTAAAAACCAATAAACAAGCGCTCAGCTCAAGAGCTCAGAGAAAGAACAAATTATGTTTCTCGAAATGAAATTTTGCAAAAAAATCAGGGACGAAATTTAATTGAACAAATTTCAATTCGTCAATCAACAGCTGCTCTGGTTTTTTTTTCTATTTTCTTCCACTAGGCAATATTTTATTTTAAACCGGAAAATGTCACGTCATTTGATCGGGTCATGAAGAAAAATATGTTTTCGATCATTAATTATCTTGTGTTATTATTTGTGTTTTGTTGGTTTTTAACCTCGGCCAATTAACATCATTTTCTCACGGGAAAATCGAAAAAATCAAAGATATTTCTACAGAAAATATGGAAATATTTTTAATTAAATGCCGGCTGAAAATGAGTTGTACTCTTGAACCTGATTGTTAGCTATTCTGAAAATATTGTTGTCAAAAGTAACTCTGCAGAATGCCTTGTTAATGAAGTGAACATCAAAAATAGTATAGGGTTCGACCAGTGCTGTCGTTTTGGTTTCTTCGAGCGCCCGCTCATTTTTTTCAAAGGTTAAAAAAGTAACTTGGTTTTGTTTTGAAAAAGTCGCGCATACTTTTTGGGCAGGATCGAAACCAACAACTAGGACAATCTTCTCAGTATTCACCCTTTTATTGTAATCAAATAAACATAGTATGTAGGTCATTATTTATATTATCTAATTCCAAAAATTCATTATGAAGAGATAATCTTTGGATGTTTTTTTGGATTTTTCAATGGTCACACATATGTAGAACACATTGAACACTGTTTGGTTCGATCTAAAATTCAATTTTAAAAGAAGCAAAACTTTAATTCTGTTATACTTTCTCTGTTTCAACTGGTTCGTCTGATCTCAAAAATAGAACTATTTGGTTTGAATTCAATAAGAACACAAAAAACGGAATGCGGAAAAACTCGGGCGCAGGACTGCGTCGATTTTATTTTTTCCGCCTATTTCCTATGGTCTGATATTTTAAAAATCAAGCGGAAAATGTAAAGATAAGGTATTAGAGGAGAAAACAATATTGTTGAAAGACATGAGGGAGTCACTCTAAATGAGAATCAGAAAATGGAAAATTCGAAGAATTGTTGACTCATTTTAGGAGAAATAGGTGAACGATAAACACTCTCGAGATGATAATTCTTTTGAAGATTATGACACTTTTCATGCAAATAACAGTGTGTTTTTCCGCCTTTTTTTGGAGATATATACGTAGTTAGATAAATGGATTTGAAACTACAAATGAAGACAAAAATATAAGAATACAATCCAGTCACAACACAATATTGTTTTACTGTTCTGATTTTTAATTCTCTCTGATGGCATGAAACAAAATATCAAAGACAGGTGGAAATAAAAAATGTACCGAATAACTTGCAATGAATTTGTAGAATGGAAAAACAAAAAAGAGAAGAAGACTCAAGACATTTGTACTATTCTAGTTTCCAATTAGAACTTCTTCAGCTCTTATGTCGAAAATAAAACTTCAAGGATCGACGCGTAAATAGATACACTTTTCAAGTGTTATTCTCCGATTCCTAATAATTCTGAGAATTTAAGAAAGTTCTCGTTCTTCAAAAAATTCTATAAACTCAGGCGCGGTCCATTCATGAATATTTGTAACAATAAGTGTGAGTCCAATACGAAAAAAGGCGAAGCCGTACATTGTTTCTTTTACAAATAAAAAAATGAGAATAACCTATTCAAGTTGTTTTTGTCATTTTAGTGTAAACGTCTGGAAGTTAATGACAAAAGGTCACAAAAATAACAATATTCTTAGACCTTTCACATGTTAAAAAAGGCGACAGTACTTTTCACGGACGACAGAAAAAGAAATATGGCTTACCAAACTCGGCTAAAAATTATTAAAGAAAAGAACAAAAATACTAAAAACGTCTTTGGTTCTGTCAACGTGACTCGACCCAGAAAAAAGAGCGTGAGAATGTTTTCTAGAGACCTGCTCATTCTGAACCTCTCGAAGTTTTTTATTCTTCGATGAAAATGGATCCCCAAGAGATTCCACTAATTCGAAAGCGATGTTTTTTTGTTCCGAAAGAACACTGTGTTTTTCAATTCTCAAATATTTTCGGCACACTTTTTGAGATCGACCAAACTTATGTGGCTGAGTTAGCACTCCGCGATCGGTTTCGCAAAGGAAAAAAGTTTGAGATATATTTTGAAAAAAGTTTGAGATATCTGAACCAAAAAAAGTTTATATTCGAAATTTCAAAACATGACAATAAAAAGGGCGAAAATGTTTTGCGAACACTTCGAAGTATCTTCTATCACAACAATTTCAATAACACATGTTCACTGTTGTTTTATTTCTGTTCTTTTCTTTTCGAACTCAATCAACTCGTGAACAAAAAAACACACAAACTAGATCGGATCGGAAAACAAAATAAGAAAATACATACTTTTTCCTGGAAAAAGAACGAAGACGAAGTTGTCAAATTAGGGATTAAATATTTACGAATCTAATTATCAAAGAGTCCAGAACAGGACATTTGCAGAACTCGATTTTTGGTCGACAATTCCATCATTATAGATTACTCTGAGACACGTAAATATTGTTTCTTTAACAAATAAAAAAAACGAGAATTACTTATTCAAGTTGTTTTTGTCTTTTTTTCTTGTGACCGTCTGGAAGCTAATGAAAAAGGTCACATAAATAACAATTTCCTTCTTCTCAGATGAGGGGCAAAATCCGGTCTTTTTAAACAAATTAGAAGCCCACTGATACCCATAACTAGATCAATCACAGGAAAATACGATGAAATTATTTTGTAATAATTATCTGAATTTGAGCGGAATTCCGGAACAGTTAAATGGACTACAACATTTTAATGGAGCCAGTGAAAGTATGACAATGTTTGCAAAAAATAGGCTCCGGCTGAATATCTGTACAGATATTCAGCTGTGTAAGGCCACAGTGTTGTTTTTTGAATCTCAATGTTTTTTCACGGTTTTCTAGAATAGACATAGTTTTATGGATGTGGCGTTGACCAAATAAACATAATTTCAAAATAAGAAAATTAGAGAAAGGATAACGGAAATCTGGGCCGAGCCGGAAGTGTCCGGTGTTTATTTCACTTTTACCGCCGTATTTCATTGCTTGGACGAGCGGGGCCCAAAACGACAGCCCTGTCTGAAATACACATTGTATAGTGAGATCAAAAGTCGAAGACACGGGCCGATCATTTCTCATACCGCCTCGATCGACTTGGGTAAACTTTGGAAGGTTTATTCAAACTAAAATACTGAAATTTTTCAAAAAATGAAGTTCTCGAATTGGTATACTGTAACATAGACCAAAGAATAGTAGTTTCCGAAAGCACAGACTTTCAATTTTTCGAACACAAGCTATAATTTTCGAATTTGAAGTATCTTTCCTATTGCTTGACAGCATCTTGACGGATTTGGAACAACGTATAATTTAGAAAGAAAGACTTTGCGGGATACTGTAGTAATAAGTGTATGAAAAAATAATCGATGAATTTTATAGCCGCACGTGGTCTATATATTTGAAAACTCAAATGGAAACCTACAGCTACATTGAAAACGCAACGGGGTCTTTGAAATTATGAAAAAACAGGGGTGAGATTTGGGCTCTCTTGGTCCGGTCGGAAGCCCGTTCTGACTGGAAGGCCAGAAACAAGCCCGGCCGGAAACGGGCCATAAATGAATCAAGAGTTTGGGTACTTATATACAACTCATACTTTTTCTAGATAAGCAAGAGTGTAGAAATGGTTTTCACAACTTTTTCAAAAAAAAACCTATTCTCGGCTCTGAGGAACAGACGTTCAAAGATACACTGTCACTCAGAAATGGCTTTTTCATGTTTATAAAAATCGTAATTTTGAAAACTTCGACTTTCAATGTGTGAAATTCAAAAATCACAAAATATTCGAAAGAAAAAAGCACTTTCTTGTTGTGGGTTACTGTACCCGCACACACACACAAACAGTGTTTGCAAATCTTCCTGAGAACGAATTCAAAAACAGTTTTTTTTCGACATTACAAAGTACTTTTCCGGGCGAAAAACGAAAAAACCCGGCTCATTATTTTCAGACCGGGCTCCGGGCTACAATCTCACCCCTGTTGAAAAATGAATCATTTATGACAAAAAAAAAACAACCAGATACTCATGGAATGCAAAAGTTGGACTTGTTAGTGTCTGTTTTGTTTTGGGGAAAATTTGGAAACAATACTATTTGGAGAAGTAAATACAACACTAGTTATGCACATTAAATATATTAAAACTATGAAAAATTGCCTAGAACCGGAAAAATTACACCTGGCAAAAAGACAGAACTTTGAACAAGGTTCTTCAATTGAAGTTCTCAGATGGAAGCATTTGAAAAACTACAGTTTTCAGACATATCTACATTGGATTAATTTGTTTGAAAAACAAGAATCCAGCTGCTGCTCCAACAGTTCCAGCAACAAACATAAACTGTAACGCATATCGAGGAATAACTTTGACTGCGGTACGGGGTGGTTTAGCGACCTGTAATTTTTTAAACTTGAATGTTTCAACTTCGGAAAATCCTGAATGGGGTCCAAAATACAAGTCCATGAATGGGACCCAGTGGTACCGGGGTTTACTGAATGGGGTTCAACATTCAAAAACCCGACCCTATTCAGGGGATCCCATTCAGAAATTCCCTTCCATTTCTATTACAAGTTTTATTTCTGAATGAGGTCTAATATGATTTGGAATGATAAATTCAGATAAAAGGTCACGGAATATATTTTAACGTCACATTTGAAATTTTTGAAGATCTAAAAATTTAGTTTTAAAAATTCAATAAAAGGTTAGGAATACACATTGATACACTAAACTTTTTTCGCGTTGTAAGTTTGAGCGTAATAAAACTACTAAATTTTAACTCACAACTTTGCGATATTCGTTCAGATATTTTGTTTTCAACAAGCACGGAGGAATAAGTTTGGACAAATATCTGAAACAATAATATTGATATAGATTTAGAAACTTAGTCAACGTACACAGCATCTTTGATTATCGCATCAATAGGTAATTCTCTTGGCATTTCAGTTAACAGCCTATGAATGAACGGCATTTCTCTGAAAATACTCAGTTTTGATGAAGTGAATGTGTATCGAAACATCAAGGATAAGAAATTTGCGGGAGTTGTGTTCAAATGTTTTCGAATTTTTCAGTCACTCTGAAGAACATGCTAGAATTGAAGTAATAAAATTATACCTGACCTAAGAGGAGAAAAAGTACCGTGACATTTTTTTGGTTGAAAACTCACAGTGACACTTTCCAGAAAAATATGATTTTTTCTTAAATTTTCAGCTATTTTTCTCCAATTTTTTCGTTTTTTTGTTGACAAAAATTTTTTCTCAAGATTTGCAGTGACAAAATTTAAAGGATTTTTTTGGTACCCTGTTAGGTCAGGTATGAATATAATTCTCACCTTTCACACGTTAATATGCTCGCTTTTCGATAAACTACAATTGCCGATGAAAGATAGACTGGTAAAAGCGGTGAAGAAGCAAGAAGACAATCGAAGAATCGAACAATCTGTCAAGTTTTTCATAAAACAATTAACTTGAAAAAAACCTAACTTGTTGATATTTTTGTAGACTATGGCTGAACCACGTTAAAGGCCATGATAAAGCGAACATAGTTCCGAGTTCAACCGATCGCATCACTCTTTCCAATTGTGGTTCCACTCTCGATAGTATTACATATCTTCAATACATATATTTTTTAACATTACTGTTTTTCCACTTACAATAAATCTAATTCTCGAATTACACTTTTTTCTAAGGTTCTGAGCAAATAATTGTTGAAAGATCCATTTTTAGCCAAGTTTATACAAATCGGAAGAGCATCATCAAGTCCACAAACTAACAGAACAGTCAAACAGATGTCGTGAAATCCTAGAAATTTCATAATCAATCGATTTAAATATTTAAATTGTATACCTTGATAATAATTGAATCGAGGATTTGCACTGAGAACTCTCACAATTAACGGAATAAGTTCATTCTGCAAAACTTCTCGATGAACATCTGATATGTTTGGAGGGAACCGAGCCAATGTTCGATTCACATCTAATTCGACTTGGTGCCATTCTTTGTGATTCATCAAATCTTCTCGTGTCAACTCAATCTCATGAAACTACAATAATTTATTTAATTTTCAAAAATACAGAGTTTCAGCACCTGTTCAGCTGGAGATTCGTCGAAATCAGATTGAGCCGATTCAAAGTCAGAGTCATACGAAGAAGAAACATCATCTTAAACCAGTCGGATTTTGAGGAAAAAAATCATTGCTTTATCACCTAAGTCATCATTGTTGACTAAATTTGAAGACAAAATGGGCCAAATGATCGCTCGAAACTCATCATCTACTAATCCACCCGGAGAAATCGCAAAATCCCGTAATTCTTCTGAAATTTTCAACTTTCGCAAATGAAAACTTGATCAAGCTAACCAATATATATAGCCAAGTTTTCGTTTTTGTGTTTTTTCAGAAACCTGTCGATCGCTTCACGTTTATGGCGAAGAGCAGTGAATTTGGCTTTTGCAAGAGGACATGATCCACTCTGGAAATACTGAAATTATTATTTTTTATTTTTATTCCAAACATGATTTTTTAACCTTGCTGTATTTCATGAATTTCTAAGAAATGAATTGAGAAAAACGTCAAAATAATAAAAAATTTTGTAATGTTTTTTGTCAGTTTCTGTTCATTTATAATATGATCAAAGTAAGCAAAGTAAGTAAGAAAGCAAACATACCTTGAAAGAGTCTTTTCCGATATCACTACATGACGCAGTTTGTTGTTGCCACTTTTCACCTAATCCTTCTCTGATTGGTGTGTTTGGTTCGGAAAAGGAGGAATTCATGTAAAATATCCAGAATTCCTGAAAATAAATGTTTTGTCTGCAAAAAGAAGTGTAAACACAACAACGCCATAATGCACGAAATTTCGCAATTTTCAGTTCTTCGTTCATCTTTACAAAAAGAGGAAAATCAATTGAAAAAATAGAATCGAAATTTTCCTAGTCATTGTTCCAATTGTTTTGGGTAAAACGTAACCGTAAACAGGGTGTGTAAATAATGCGATGTGCAAAGTAAGGAAAAATGCAAAAAATATCGCGCAAAGTAAGTGATTTTTGCCGATATTAGAGGAATGGAACATTTTATTCCAAAAATAATTATGGGAAAGTGTGTAAAATTGAAAGAAAGTCATATTCCAACATGCAGATTTTCAAATTTTTCGGAAAAAATACTGTTTTTTTCAATTCCCATTTTTTGCAAATTTTTTGCCCGTTTTTTACTTTGCACATCGCAATAAAACAAATACAATTTTTTGAGATTCAAAATGAGTACAATTACTGATTTAAAATAAATATAACTTTTTATTCTGATTAGAGAAGAAAAAATAACCCAAAAAGTACCTAATTCGCCAAAAAGGTACCTTTTCCAAAACGGCATCATGAAATTAAATCGACCAAAGAAGAAGGCATCATTCAATTTCAATGACATCATTTCGTGCCAAAATTCACCGAATAGAAAAGAATTAACAAAACAAAAGAAATAACAAGTAAATCAGTAGATGTAATTCGAGAAACCGTCGAATTACTTTACAAGATAATTAAAGATGAACTTCGATAGCAATGAAGGATTAATCGAAATCGTCTTCTTCGCTCACTGGAGCGGGAGTTCTGGTAGTGCTAAGGGCAATGGTAATTTCTTCTTCGACAAATTCATCGGGGTTCAAAGCAGCATCGGTATCTATGCCACCGCGAAGGGCAATACGGGCATCACGTTGAGAATCGACAATTTCTTTGTTTTTGTTTCGAATAACATCGAACGCAGACATGATCTTTCTGAAAAATTTTTTTAACGAAGTTTTAGTTGGTTATACATTTGTACTATTTTTACTTAACATAAGGTAGTTTCATAACCGGTCCGAAGACATACTTGGCGTGAGACTGTGACAAAATTTTAAAAAAAGTACTATAATGAAAAATCTCTTATTTTTCTAACACTCAGGAAAAAGAATTCTCCGGAGTTCCACCAATTTCTCTCCGGTGAAAGCTCCGGAGCGCCACGGGAGAACTTTGGTGAGATTTGGTGAAATAAAGGGGGAAACAGGTGGTGCTCCAGAGAAATTTGGTGGATTTCGGTGAACAGAGGAGGAAACAGGTGGAACACCGGAGAAATTTGGTGATTTTCGGAGAAATAACGGGGATTCCCCAATTGACGAGTATTTGGTGCTACACCGGAGTAACTTGGTGGAGATTAATGGAATTACGGTGAACTTCGGTGCCGCACCGGAGAAAACGGCGAATTGGTGAACACTCCGGAGGAAACATTTGCCTGAGCAGGCACCTCTTTCGCGCTAACTTTAAAATTCATGACCCCCCCCCCCCTTTTAATGTTCGATTTATATACCTTCTCTTCTCGACAACTTCCTGACTGGCTCTGCATTTCTCGTCATCATCTTGTTTAATAAATCTTGCAGAGATCTTCTTGAGGTTCTTTTTGATCTCTTTTTGTTTTTGTTCTGATAGTTTCACTGGAGGCCTTGGTCGCCATTTGAACTGGGTCAATTGTTCCATACTCTTCCGACACAATTCTCGTCCTTGGAAGGTGTAAACACGGAACCCTAGGTCTGCACCATTTCTACCTCCGCGGGATGAACATGTAACAAAATAGCGACCAGTTGGATCCCAATACCCCTGTAACTCTTAATTTTGAAATGTGTGTTTAACAAAAAAACTCACATTATTGAAAAACGGGTGTTCGATGACATTGGTTCTTTTGGCTTCGGACAGAGTTGTATCAACAAACATCACATTACCACCAGCAGAAACTTTAGCCAAAATGGCTAACCATCCCCCTTTTGGTGCAAATTGAACTTCATTGTATTGAACTCCTGCGTCGAGTTTGCTTACCAATTTTGGAGCGTGGCTATTTGGCTCAATTTTGTAAACATGTGGAGCTGCTTTTGTTTGGTTTCCAGTAAGTACACAAAACTTGTCGCCTTCTGGATCCCAACCAAAATGAATGAACGCTTCGGTGAGTGGGAGATTCATTAGAGACACATCTTTCTTATCAATTTCGAAAATATCAACATGATAAGTACATCCACCCTGAAATTTTCACATCGTATGAAGATGCTTCAAACTTTAGTCAACTCACAACATATTTTACTTCTCCTGTCTCCCGAAGAGCCTTCTTGTTATATCTCATGGTGTAAAAAGCTAAACGTTTTCCACTTTTCTGCCAGAACATTTGAGCGTCAGCAACATTATAAATACGAGCAGAACGAAGTCGTTGTAGAGAAGGAATTTGAAGGAGACCGAACTCAGCTGGACTAGAATCGGTACACTGAAAAATGAATATTTATACTTTGTCCAAATGGAAATTCGGAGGTGCCAATTTTAAAAAATAGACATTAATAAAACCCTCATTTTTGGTGAAAAGTTACAAAGGGTTTTGAAAATCAGAATATTCCATTACTTTTAGAAATGTTTGTGTACGCGTGAAACATACCTCAATCAAAACGTGAAAATCCCCACAACACAAATTCCGAACATAAAATTTATAAAGGTTTTCAGATAGAACAATTTTCGCATAATTTTTTGTGTGAAAAATTACAGAGGAAATTTTGAAAAAAAAAGGATTACCACGTTTTTGTCCGATCTATGATGTGCATATCTTGTCTAAGAGGGTACTAAAATTTCTCAAGAAATTTTGTTACTGTGAAAATGTTGGAAAAACATTTTTGTCACTGAGAAAAACTGAGAAAAAAATTACTGAACATCATCAAAATTTGAGGGAACAATATAGTTTTTAAATTTTTGTTGCGTGACCTATCAATTTTTTAAATATCAGTGATTTTTTAAATGTCACATTATGTCACTGTGAATTTTCGAACAAAAAATGTCACGGTAGGTTTTCACCTTTTAGCTCAGGTATAATGGTGTGAAACAATACCTCGGAATAATAAGCAAGAAGGTTTGAAGCCGGTGACCAATCAATTTGTTTGATGTTTTCGATAATTACAGGTCTCTTGTTCAATAATTCGAATGTTTCCGATTCATAAATAGAAATTCCGTCAACTTTTTTCTCTTTCTCCAGCTTGTCTTTTTCTGGTGCTTTCAAGCAAGCAAAGAATTTTTCGTCAAACGACCATTTGAAGAACGGCCAAGTCGGGAGTTGGGTTCTGTTTGTGAGTTCGAATGGAGAGAACGCTTTTTTCAATTCTCCTGTGCGAACATCCCAGATTCTCAAGCAATCCTTTTCTCCTTCCCACCATTTTTCTCTATCTTCTGGTGGAGCGTAGGTGATCAAAAAACTAAAAAAAAAATTTCTCGAAATAAAAAAAAAACAAACAAACTCACGTTTCACAAGGTGAAAAGTCAATACATTGAACTCCTTGATGAGAAAATCGATGCGCTCTTTTGAATTCTGGTCCTCCCCAAAGAATAATACCGCGTTGATGAATTGTTGACAAGTATGAACCTTGTGGTGACCACGTGAAAACAGTTTCAGTCCAGTTCTAAAGTGATAAAGATTATTTAAAGTGAAACATGAAGTAATCTTACAGCGCGCTCTGCAATGTCGTTCTCTCCAGCCAACTCCGGATCATGTCCTTTCATGTGCGTATAAACACCAACAGTAGGAACACCATTCTTGTCATATAAAACGGCGAACTGATCACGACATCGATCGTTTTGCATCCATCCCCATAAGTCCCCAACATCGGTGTAGGGTTGTTTTGTTGGTTCCACCCAATCATCACTTGGTGGACGCATGAGTTTCATTTCAGAGAAGAGTTTAGCAGTGAATGTATGATTTTTGTCGAATGCATACCCATCTAAGCTCTCGACAGCAAATTTCGCGACTTTTTTGTCTGGCCATTCAGAGAGAAGAACACCAACACTCCCACCTTCGGGTCCGGTTGGGATTAAAATTTTCACCTTTTTCTCAATTTTTTCGAATACTTTCGTGAGAACATTTTGCAACTTTCCCACGCGTTCAGATCCAATAACTGGGATTCCAGTGATGACAACAGCACACTCTTCGAACTCGTCAATGTTTGGTTTTTGGTGAAGAACATCAGGAACCAGTACTGAAATGTATTTGTTCTAACAGCTAGAACATATATAACCTCACCTTCATCTTTGATGTCATCAACAAATCCTGGTGGATCGGAAAAATCTTCCTCGTTTTCCTTGTTCAGATCAATTTCGACCATTTTGTTGTTTTTTTTAGCAATGTAATACTTATGTATTGTGTAACCCAGATGTCCTGTAAATACAATGTAACTACACGCTATTAATCTATTAATAAGTTGATAAAGAGAATAGAACAAAAACCATTGAAACGTCACTGAAAACCTGAAAATTAGGACGACTTTCACGAAATGCGTAGACCGCTAAAATAAAGGCACAATGAAAATCGGAGTTTCGTTGAACCTCGGCCATGTCGGTTTCTAGGCCACATTTTTGTCTTTCGTCTCCAACTTTACGTCAACAAAACGAAGTCTGTGTCAGTGTTCAAAGTATGATACACGCGAGGCAGTTTGCGCAATTTTTTGTTGTTGTTGCGATCACACGTGTGTACACGATTAAATCGCGATTTTCCCATAAAGATTTTGTAAGTAAAAGTATGTGGTAATTGAATTTTATAATCCTGTCACGTGATAAAATTAATTTAAAGATCTCTATCGTAAAAACAATTGCTCTTCTTTTCTGGCAAAGTTAGCACACAACGAGCTTTGATCGTTTTTTAAATCATTCAAAAGTCACTCCACTCATGTTCATTTCTCGATGATAAACTTTTGTTGTGTGTTTTCTTATCATTCGTTGTTTTGTTTGTGGCTAAATTTATTGAAACATTTCGATTTTGACTATTTCCAGAAAGTGAAATGGCAGGCAAAGAACCAACAATCCCAAATGGCGTAAAGTTCGCGTTTGGTGGAACTGCGGGGTGAGTGTGAAATCCATGCCCATCCAAGTTCATTTTTCTCAGAATGGGAGCAACCTTAGTAGTTCAGCCACTTGATTTGGTTAAAAACCGTATGCAACTCTCTGGCACAACTGGAAAAAAAGAATATAGATCAAGTTTTCACTGCATTTCTCAAATTATCAAAAATGAAGGATTATTCCAATTGTACAACGGCCTATCTGCTGGCCTTTTGCGCCAGGCAACTTATACAACAACACGTTTAGGAACATATACTTTTCTTCTCGAACAGTTCTCAGAGAAGTAAGTTTATTTTCTTTATCATAACGGAAAATGTGTTAGCCAACTGTGTGTTTAGAAATGTTGCTCCATCGTTCGCCACTAAAGCAATTTTTGGTATGGCAGCTGGTGGAATTGGGTCTTTTGTTGGAACTCCAGCTGAAATTGCTTTGATTCGAATGACAGGCGATGGTCGGCTTCCACCAGAACAACGAAGAAATTACACAGGTGTTGTAAATGCGTTGACCCGAATTTCAAAAGAAGAGGGAGTTTTGACACTGTGGAGAGTAAGTTTTCTGTAAAATAAAATTATTTCCAATCGAATAAAATTGTTAGGGTTGTACTCCAACTGTTATCAGAGCTATGGTTGTAAATGCAGCACAACTTGCAACATATTCACAAGCAAAACAAATTATTTTAGAGTCTCAATTGATTTCAGACGGTAATTTTTTGCGATTAAAGAAATTTTTTAACTTGATTGTTGAGGTATTTTCTGCCACTTTGTTGCTTCAATGATTTCCGGACTTGCCACAACAATCGCATCAATGCCTGTTGATATTGCAAAAACACGTATTCAGTCGATGAAAGTTGTTGATGGAAAACCGGAATACACCGGTGCTTTTGATGTTTGGAAAAAGGTGAAACAAACATATTTTTTTCAAAGAACATCAATTTTTCTCAGGTAATCAAAAACGAAGGACTATTCGCTCTCTGGAAAGGATTCACACCATATTATATGCGACTTGGACCACACACTGTGCTTACTTTCATCATTCTCGAACAAATGAATGCATCATATTTCAAATATGTGCTTCACGCTGAAAATAAAGGAGCTCTTTAAACATAGCTGAACAAAGTAGAGCGTTCACCAACTAAGTAAGATGTGATGGGTAGAATAGATATAACAACTGCCATAGAACATGTATTCATGTAACAATAAATTTTTTTTCATTTGTTTTCACTAGTTATTAGAAATATGGGTGTTCTAAACCATGTTCACTATTTTTAACTGATTCAAGTTTTTATATTCTATTGTTGACTTTCAGAGAAATATGAACCGGGTTCCTAACTTGATTGTGGTTCAATCGAGAGGTGTCAGATCTTTAAATGCCACCAATTTCCGAGCACCTTGGCCATTTGTCAAAAAAGGTTCCACTGGACAGCGAAAAATTGGACCTTATAATGTTGAAAAATTACAATGGCCTGGACAGAACCGGGAATTTTCTGAATTGTCGCCGAAGTTTCAAAAACTGAACCCCAAAGAGCTTCACAGGTATGCGTTTCTCATTTTGTGTATATATTTCAAAATTCAAAAAAATGTTTGAAAATCTCACCGGGCAAAAATAAATATGCGCTTTAAATTTTAAAAACGTAATCCAATTAAACATTCTAAATTCCGCCTCAAAGAATTTTGTCACACTCTTACGTTTTCAAAAACTGTCATGTGAAGTTCAGAACAAATATACCGAAAAATATTCCAGATATACTGGAGTACAAGAAGAAGGTTACCACGATGCACTGTCTGGCGAGTTCACTCCTGTCAAAGAAATGCGAAACGAGCTTGTGGTCCCCAATTTAGAGGGATTTAAGTGAGTATACCTTTTAAAAAAGTAGGTTAGTAAACGGGAATGATTCAGGTTGAAACCGTATGTTTCATATCGAACCGACGTTATTATTGAAAAACGAAAAGCGACATATGAAAGGAAAGTTTTAGAAAAAGGATCGGAACGATTAGCTGATTTACACACCGTTGAGGATGAACGGTGAGTTTCGGAAAAATCAAAATTTCCCAGGGAGTGTGGTTCCGGGCCCCACTTGGGAAAAGTGGGGCAAAACGTACAACACGACCCCACAAAACGTATTAGAAGACCCCGCGATAGAAATGTATTACACGACCCCATACCATGTATTTCAAGACCCCAAAATAGTTGGGGTCATGTTCTACATTTTTGGGGTCGTGTTCTACACTTTTAGGGTCGTCTTCTACATTGTTGGGGTCGTGTTCTACATTTGTAGGGGTCATTAAATACATTTCTATTGTGGGGTGTTGAAATACTTCACGTGGGGTCGTCTTCTACATCTTGTCCGGGTCATGTAGAAGACGACCCCACACCCTTGTAAGCCAGTTACTTCACGACCCCATCAATGTATTTCATGACCCCACCAAGTATTTCATGACCCCACTTTACATCAAGACCACCCATGTATTTCAAGACCCCACCCAATGGAAATGGGGTCTCGAAATACATTTATGGGGTTGTGTAATTCGCTGGGGGGTCATGAAATACGGTGGAGTCGTATTCTACGTGTTATCCTAGAAAATCGGACCTTTTTTAAATGCATGTCAGTCTTATTTAGTGAAGAAACCCAATTTTTTTTCGAAATAGTCTTCCTTTCAAAAATCTGGAAGTTCAATTTTTCTAGGTGGGTCCCAGAACCACATCCCTATTATTTTCACACACATTTATAGAACTTCCGATTTTTAACGCGATGTGCAGCGTGACCTTGTTTTTTTTTTCCGAAAAAGTTGCAACATTTTCTATTGAAAAAAACGTGAAAAATGAATCAAAATGAAAAAAAGGTCCAAAATCAATGAAAAATGTTGCAAATATATGGGAAAAAATAAGGTCGCGTTGCAAAGTTTTTTTTTTTGCAAACTGTTTGCATTTTTCTCACGTTTGAATATATTTTCGAGCTCACGTTATTTTTTGCATTTGTTCGAATTTCGTTATTGTCAAAGTGAAATAAAAGCGTTTTTCAGATGGCCACCACCGAAAATGACAGCTGAAACATTGTTTGAACTTCAATATGGTGATACAGTACGATCGGCTTATAAATCAGGACATTACGGAAAAGTAGAAAATTTGAAAAACAATTAGAATTTGTTTTGTTTATTATCAAGTTGTTTTGTTATTTAGATGAGTTTAGAAATAAAATAAAACGTTTCAGAACTTCTTGAACAAAAAAATTTTCGAAATTGTCAGATTCAAAATAAAATACTTATGTTTTTTTTTTCAATTCTAAAATCCAAGTTAAAAGTGATTGACGTTTGGAATGTCTGCGAAGACAGCTATCATTTTGTTGGCACCAGAAGGCGCCGAGGAAATGGAGGTAAACATAAATAATCATTATTAAATTAAAACCTTTTTTTCAGGCTGTGATTACTGGCGATGTTTTGGTCCGAGCAGGTGTAAATGTTCAGTACGTCGGATTAGAACAATCTATCAAGTGCTCACGTGGAATTCGTTTCATTCCTGATATTCTTATCGACGAAATCAAAGATAGTATTTTCGATGTGGTTATTCTTCCGGGTGGCCAGCCTGGAAGTAATATTCTGTCAGAGGTAATTCGTGTTTTTATCAAATAAATTATTGATTTTCTCAGAATGAAACTGTTGGGCATATTTTGAAATCGCATTTTGACGCTGGTAAATATGTGGCAGCTATTTGTGCAGCACCGTTAGCTTTGAAAGCTCATGGAATCAAAACAGATTTGATAACAAGTCATCCATCGGTCAAAAAAGTTTTGGAAGATGCGGGTTAGTTCATTTTGTGTTTATTCAAAACGAATATTTCCAATATAGGCTATCGATACTCTGAAGATCGCGTTGTTGTTTCGAACAATGTTGTCACATCCAGAGGTCCTGGAACTTCGTTCGAGTTTGCTCTCAAATTAGTCGCTTTACTCGTCGGAGAAGAAAAATCGAAAAGTTTGATTGACCCAATGGTTCTCAAATTGTAAAATTTATTAATTCATTAGTAAGCTAACGTCGGTGAAGTTTGTATAAATTTGATGTAAAATTGTACAGCTTGATTTATTTCGTCGACATTTGGATGTTTTCCCAGAATTACGCCGATTTCAGTGAATATCTTTTCTCTTGTTTCTTCATCAAACATCATTCTCGTGGAATTGTCGAGAGCCGAAATGAAACCGACACTATCACATAATCTGAGTTTACCGCATACTGAAATTGGATTTGAATCTTGAAGATAAACACCGAGGAGCTGAAATTATTATGAATTTTGAATGGACGCGCCAAGAATAAACTGACATCCATTCCGGCTCCACACAAAATATGCGGAACTGCTGGAGTTTTGACTTTTTTCGTAACTAGTATTGTGCATCCACTGACAAGTGCTTGTTTTGTGTATTTGTTGTTGGTGAGAATCGTTAGAGTAGCTGTTACTTCTTGGCAAACCCCACATATTTTTTTCTGCTTCAAAACATTCTGGAATATTGATTTTAAAAACTTCACAGCGACCAGCTATGATTGAAAATCAATTCTCTGGATCCTTCAAGTCAAAAGGAATTTCGGGTCAAGCCCTTTCAATCACACAGTTCCATAATTCGATAAAAAATATGAAACCTCGCCAAGCCCCGTGGAATTCCACGTGGCCCATGTTGAAATAAAATTATCACATCAAAAACGCTATATGGGGCGGATTTACATCATCGCTGGTCACTCTGAACTTGTGAGGAAAACTATTTTTCAAAAATTTTCCGGCCCGGGCCTGATGTTTTTAAAAGAAAGAATAGTCAAGGTTTTTCGGTTTTGAAAAACTTAACTTTCTGGTCCAACCGGAAGAACCGTTTAACCGAATAAAAAAAATTTTCAATTTGAGAATCCAAGACCGAAAGCCTTTTTTTTCATAAGCCTACCATTGAATCCGGTTGATATTCTGTCTGAATTGTACTAGTCAGTACCAGAGTTATGAAAATGAAAATAATTGAAGGTTTCATTTTGAATCATAAAAATAACGAACTCAATGTGGTCTAATTTTTATTCAAAAAAGGGTTTATTTGTTTTATTATTGTTTTTGTTGTTGTTGAATGTAGTCGATTTGATAAGAAACAGCAGCGACGAAGTTTCGAATTGCGTGTCGGAGTCCGAACTCATCTGAAACATTTCAACAAGTTAAATATCTTTTTTTCTTGTAAATCGACTCACAATCTGTTCCATTTATATTTTCCGGTGCCACATTGTTGTACAAATAATCATTGAAGTTTTCCATTTCTTTCGACAAGTTTGCTGTGTCATCAGATTCTAGAATAGCCATTATCCGATCTTCATGGGAAAGTGTAGCAAATTCCGAAACAAGATATGTTGACGCTTTGTTTTTTGAGCAGAGGAAAAGAGTTTGACACAGACTATGTCCTTTTGTTGCTTTTTTCGAGACTATTCCGATTATCTGAATATGTTCTCGCTTTATAATAACAAAAATTATCAACAAAAAACTTACTTCAAAAACAGCCACACAAATCAAATTGGGAACAAACGGGAATCGAAGTGGTATACTGAGAGTATAAGAACATCCGAAAATACCCAATTGTTTGATGAGATTCTCTCCTAATATTCCTCCTAATAGTCCTCCAACTATTCCTCCTAATAAACCCGACACAAGTTTGCATGGTAAACATAAAATATGAAGAGGGTTCAGATCCCATTTTCGATGGATTTTTGTTCCATTACTGTATGTTTTCAAGTCGAAAACTGGAGAAGATTGTGATAAAACACTTCGAATTCCAGCTGGATCTACTATAAGGAATAGAAATAATAGAAATGATCGTTGCGAGAACATGTTCACCTGATAATCTGATTGTCTCCTAGTTTGCTCGCAGTTTTATAATACCCGAGTTTTGTTTGATCTTTAGATGTTTTTGTTATTGTTTGAATTGTAGACATAAGTTGATATGAATATTACAATCACTACTGTTTGTGACGTCTCTTATTAGATCAAAACAATTATGTATTCAGTTCATTCATTCATTACCGCAATCATCATTCAAAGCAGACCGGTCCATCTTACAGGGGTTCCTCAGAACTCCTGAATTGTATCCAGGCATCAGAAATAATTTTCTGAACCGATGTTTCTATCCATTAATGGAATCGTTTCAGATCAATAAAAAACTCGATCCAAAAATGAGCCCGATTTCTTTCTGGACCCGAGTCAGAAACTTATAAAAAAATCGGGTCTAGTCCGTTTTTCGAGATCGCACCCGATTCAGAAGATATTCCTGATATCTGGACCCAATTGAGGGTTTGCCCATACACGTCGTATCAAGCAAAAGAGAAGTGGCAATCATTAAAATAGAGCGAGACGCAGTGTGGGCGTGGCCAACGCACACAAATGATGGCAGTGTGCGAGACGCGTGTGTTGTCGGTACCGAGATTCAATGGCCAATTGTACTTCACATGGCACATTTCACATATTGTTTTTTCAAAAGCGCGCTGAAGGCGGGGCGTTGACCAATTTTTCGCCATTTTTTGACCAATGAAAAAAATTGGTCAAATATTGCCCAGTGGGGCGTCATTGGGCAATAAAGGTTGAATAAATTGGGCCAAATATAGGCCAATGATCTTATCAAGTACTTTGTTATATTTTTCACACTTAATGTGATTGTAAACGATCAGTTAGGGTTAAAAAAAAATATTTGTACAAAAAAATAATTCTTGCGTCAATTTAAACCAGATTGAATCTAGATGCTGACATGGAGAAAAACTCAATGGGATGTCAAAAATCGATTAATTCATTTCACATTCTGAGTTATACTTGCCCGATTTTTGCATTTTCTATAAGTTTTCGATATATTCACGCGTGTTATCCAAGTTGCAGTCTAATGCCCAATATTTGGCTCTAAATTGACCCGAAGCTGGCCCGAAATTGGCCATTCATGGCTGAACGATGAGGCAAACTATGCCCGGTTAACAGTTTTAGGTTATGACACTACTAGAATACTCTAAAGTTCTCGAAAGGTCATGTCAGTTACCTCGTACGGGAATTACATTGTTCTTATGACGTTTTTAAAAAAATTTTTTTAAAAATTTTTAAAGAAAAACAATGAAATTGAAACGGTTCGAACTATTAAGCTCCTCCTCCTCAAATGAGAGATATAGCGCATCACCTTGCCAGTGTGGTGTCGGTCACTGAGATATTATATATATAGCGCGGCTCCTCCAAAGCAAGTAATTAAAACTTTAAAGTGAGACTGTTGAGCAATCAAAGTTCATATTAGTTTAAAGGATAAAATTTTTTGGAAATGTGTATTATTTACCTTTTTCACTGAAAAATGACAAGTTGTGCGGTGTAACTCTCATTTGTCATATATTGCTCAAAAGTTGGCCGAATCACTCATTGGTGCATTTCGGATCAATTATTGCCCAATGGGTCTTTGGTCAAAAAATGGCCAAAAATTGGTCAACGCCCCGCCTTCAGTGAGTTTCCAATTTTTGAAGAACTTTTTTTTAAACTTTCTCGCGAAAAGTTCACATGGTTCAATTTTCTTACGTTTAGGCTTAGCCGAACGGGTAAAATACTGTAGTTTTCGACTAAATCTAAAAAGGATTTTCAGCTTTGTTATATTTTGTTTTTTAGAAACTCTTGAAAAATTGAAACTTGGAAGTTTTGAAACATTAAAACTACGAAATATGTAAAAACGTGAAAAAACGTGGAAACTTGTGAAAAAACATGCGACTTGTGAAGAAACATTAAAACTTATGAAAAAACAACATGTGAGAAATTGGCCTTGTGAAAAAACAATTGAGCGATTCAATGACTCTATTGCATTGCATAAATCCTGGATGCAAGATTTTCAGAAATCAAAAAAAGAGTTTGTTCTATGGATTTGTGTGGAACAATAGAGCACATATGTGAGAAATTGTTGTAGTTCTCTCGGAATGTATTTTTCTCTGCGTCTCTCTCTCTATTTCAATTATTGCAAGAGAAAATTTTAAAACGAGACGGCTGGAGGAGCCTGGTCCAGCTTAGGGCGAGCTGTGGGACAAATTTTTTCCTTGAGAAATTTTCTCGACGTGTTCGTGCCTCACCTAGTACTAAAAGTTCCAGATGGTCAAACTTTCAAAAGGGTCACATCGAAGTTCATGCCTACTTCTTACTTTGCAACCCCACAAACTTTCGGCTTTTCCGCGAAAAATATAAAAAATGAAAAAAATGTAAGGGAGACTCGGTAGAATGAAGATGACGAATGAACTGCTGGACATATCTGAAACAATATTTTTGAACACACAAAAAAAAACTATAACTTTTCACGAAAATTCGAGAAATATTTTGAAAATTTGAGAAAAATTCCGAAATTCGTAAACTACTGTATTTTTTACTGGAATTTTCAGGAATTAGAGTGTATCAGAATAGGAGACGCAGAAAGTAGGGAAAATTCCAGCCAAAATTGGGCATAGCTCCCGCACGTTTTCAGAACTTTTCACAAAAATTCAAAAAATATTTTGAAAATTTGAGAAAAATTCCGAAATTTGTAAACTACTGTATTTTTTACTGAAATTTTCATATGAAAAAATTGAGTAAGATATTTTTTGTAACTCACCGTCTGCTCTGTTGCTATTGTAGATGTTTTGAATGTTGTTCCGATTGTATCATGCAGTTTTCAGATGTTTCATATCAATCTGTAAATTTTGAATTTCTTAACCATTTTGTTCATATTTGTCAGTTCTTTGAGGCTTCAGAAAACATAAGTTTCACTCATTTTTTATACTGTGTTCTAATTGATTTTTAATTGTGAGTGTAAAAACTCGAAACATTTTTATTCCTGGCCTTAAGAAACTGAGTCGGCTCGGGCCAGGCCGGTCTGTTTTCACAGACCGAAAAAAAAGAATCGAGACTCGGCCTGTGGTTTTCGGGCCGGGTTCTCGGGCCCTCGGACTACATTCTCACAAAATAAACAAAAACAATAAAAAATGTTGACCACGATTTTTTTTGGAATAAGGAGGTAAAAGGGACGTGACAGGAACCTTCTAATTAAAACCCTCGTATGCCGCAGTTGCAATCAAATATACTCCTTTTTTATTTGTTTAACTATTTCACGGTGTCCTCAACGTATCGAGAAAATAATAAATAAATAATGTCAGGCCGAAAGTCAGAATCTCAAAACTTCCTTTTCGACCAACATTTTTTGGCGTCATTTTATTTTTGTTTCTTATTTTTCAAAAACTTGAAAAACCAACCTGGATTCGCTTTCACGCGACAAGTTCATAGATTTGTTTTTAAGCAGGATTGGATGTTGTTACTTCATATTCACAGTTTGCCATTTTCTCTCCAACGTTGTCAAAATTGATGTTTTCTGCAAAAAATAGTTTCATTCAGCAATTTTCGGAGAATTCAATTCACTGTTCTTTGCATTTTTCTCAATTTTCTTTCCTGCAGCGGTCCTAATCGTTTTCCGAGTTCTGTAAAAAGTTGAATTTTTTTTCTGGTTTAAGAAAAATTCAAACTTGAAAAACGCAGTGATGACGACGGCAAGAAAAGTAAATAAATTGATTTCCCAAATATCGGTGTATTCTAAGTTTTTGAGTTTTTTTTTGTAACTTAAGGTGGACTGCGAGATAATTGAGTGTTTCGTCTATAGTATAGTTTGTGTGCCCCTGAAAAATGATGCGAAAACCAAAAAAACGCAAAAAAATTTGATACAGTGCCAAGAAAAAAACAAACACAAGCAATTCCGCCTTTCCGTCTTCACGACCATGTGCGCTCTATCGAACCATTATAAATTCAAAAAAGTACACACATTTTCGAAGAATTTCACTACACTATAAATGACGCAACATTGCACACCGTCTTTCTCAGATATATCGCAGTCCACCTTTAGAAAAAGTTCAAACTTCTCAGGAAAGATAGTGCAGCTTGTTGACCTTGTTCCATCTTCTTGTCTTTATTCAGCCATGTCTGTAAGAATAGAGATTGATTGACCATTTAAATGAGTTTATTTTTCGGGCCAAAATACGTGTTTTTTCCCCTTTCCAGTCACATTTTCCCAATTTTTCAGTAGACATTGCGTAAACCCAATCATCAAATCCGTTCCTTGCTTTCTGGCCATAACAAAAAGAAATGAATCCACACTCAGTTCGAAAACCGAATGGAGCCGGGCTCGGACTCTTGTGGCGGTACTTGCTCAGGAAATGACACACAGACTCTACTTATACAACTGGTATTAGTGACTAGAACTACGAAAACGCAAAAAATGAAGAATACAGTAGCTAATATCAGTTTGTTTCTGGTAGAAATGAAAACCCTAATCAATCACTGTCATCACTGTCTTGCCATAACAAAAGGAAGCAAATCCATACTCAATTCGAAAATTGAATAAAGCCGGGTTAAGGCTTTTGTAGACAGTAATCGCTCAGAAATTGACATACATATTCTACCCAATTGATATTAGAACAGCGGCATATAGAACCCCTAACAAAAACTTATCTTTTTGGCAAAAAATGTCGACTTCGAATCATCACGGTGTTTTAGTCCCCTTATAGGAGGGACAAATGAGAGAGGTAGACGCAGAAATGAAAGAAAAAAAATAGAAATGAAACGTGAGATTTTCAGAGAAAATAAACAGGTCTCACGGCGAATACTTTTTATTTTCGGGAAATTTCAACGGTGCAATAGAGCGAACTTTCCTCTTTTTTCAGCGTCAACTCTCTCGTTTGTCCGCCCTAAAACAAGGTGCATTCGCAATTATTGAATTAATTAGTTGTTCACCGAAAAAAAGAAGTAATGAAATGGTACAACCAAACACACGTCAATCCAATGCCACGTTTCACGTCAAAATATCATTTGTTTGTTCGTTTTTCTTTTTTCGATTTCACGTCTCAAAAATGATTTATTCTTGAAGATTGTCTTCTCCACATTTGTCGAAAATAATGACAACTCACGTCGTATCGACGTATCAAGCAAAAGAGAAGTGGCAATCATTAAAATAGAGCGAGACGCAATATGGGCGTGGCCAACGCACACACAAATGATGGCAGTGTGCGAGACGCGTGTGTTGTCGGTACCGAGATTCAATGACTCTATTGGATTGCTTAAATCCTAAATGCAAGATTTTCAGAAATCAAAAAAAGAGTTTGTTCTATGGATTTGTGTGGAACAATAGAGCACATATGTGAGAAATTGTTGTAGTTCTCTCGGAATGTATTTTTCTTTGCGTCTCTCTCTATTTCAATTATTGCAAGAGAAAACGACGTGTCTTAAACTTCGGAAGTTTTTTCGAGTTTGTTGAAATTTTTCGGGCCGGAGAAATATTTTCTTATGACTTGTTCATCATTGTTTTGAGTAAAACTCGATTGAAAACAAAAAGGATATTGAGTTACTACTCAGCAACAAATATTTACAGTAAAAGTTTGGAACAATACATTGAATAAGTAAATAAACACCGTGGTCACCCAAAAAATATAATCCTTTAAATAAAAAAAAATAATTACATGAAGATGATAATTTGTTCTAATTTTTTAAGTTGGTTTTTTGAAAATCAAAGGGGTTGGTGTTTTTTAAATGTTTACATTGTTAATCTTTTTTTTTTGTGATTTGCCAGCTTCAAAAATCGGACCAAGAACTTCTTAAAAATCCAAAGAAACTATAAAAATCGGTCATTCTCATTATAGTAAAAGTTCGCTTTATGTTCAAACTCTGAAACCGTATTCTGACAAAGACGAGATTTTACGTAGAGGTTGAACTGATGAAAAAAAAACTTGATTCAAATTTTTAGCGACAAGGCCGGATTCAATTTTTCCGATTCTCATTTTCCAATACCCAGGTATTTTTGTTGTTTGCAGTAACTTTTTGCAATATTCATCAATAGAACCAACTCGCTAATCAAACTTCTCACGAATTGACCATATTAGTACCTTCACCTTTTCTAATCCTCTTAATATCTGACCCTTTTTTCTTTTCATACAAATATATGAACTAATCAAATAAATAGTAGTAGTACGGTAGCTCCGCCCACTTCTCATTTCTTCTTACCTGGAAACGATTTCTCGAAACAATTGTAACAATAATGAGATGTCTATTTTTATTATCTTCAATATTTGTTCGTTTTTGTTATTCTGATTTACGAACATTTTTGAGTACTCCTGTTCAATTTGATACTATTGATACAGCTATTATTCAACCTATTTCGTATGATTTACAATTACAATTACCTCTTTCGGAAATAACCGATCCAGAAGTTCCATTATTTACTGGAAGATGTGTTATTCAATTCGATTTGACAACTCAAATTGGGCCAGAATCTGCATTTTTGAGTGATTCAACAAGTAATCGAGCAAGATTGAAGGTATTGTCAATAATTAAAATTATCATCATGCATGATTAAAACACTTTTGCAGTTTGATATAATAATGTTGGATCATTTCGAAAATGTTTCCCTTGTTTTTAATGGAAATGAGTTGGATATTTTCAATGTTTTATTGACAGATGATTCAATGGAGGTGATATATATTGAAAAGTTTCGAAATTTCAAATATTATTTTCAGCTATCAGTGGATCAACCTGTACTATTCCCAGGTAGATATACATTGACTATTCATCGATATAAAGGTCTTGTCGGTGCAGCTATTTATTACAGGTTTTACAAATAATAATGACTTGTTTGAATTGATCTTTCAGAGATGCAGGTGAACATGCCGTCTTTGCATCGCAACTCTTCCCAAATCGAGCTCCTGCTGTTTTTCCAACATTTTTAGGAGCCACACAAAAATCAACATTCAGTATATCTATAATCCATCCGAAAGGAACTGATGCAATCACATCAAGCTCACCAGAATCTGCTCCACAAATGGTTGATACGAATTGGCAAATGACTACTTTTTCGACAACACCTCCTATAACACCTTCAATGTTGTGTTTCGCATTACTACCTTCCGAATATGCAAAGGTATCGCCGTTCATTGATAATTCCTGTAACATTCAAAATCTGCTACCCATAACAAAAATTATCCGTCCTCATTTCGGGCCCATTTTGAAAATTTGAAAATGTCACGAGATAATTTTGATCAACCGTGAAAATTTTTGAAAGTTTGTACCCCCAAAAATATAGGCCAAGCCGGGCCGAGTTTTTCGAAACCGACTAAAAATTGAAAAAAAAACCGCCTCGAAACCATCGGGCCGCCGAACTTTCCGGCAACAATCTCATCTTACTTTGGCGATACCCAAAAATTTGACGCTCAATTTACCTTCACATAACTTGCGCCAGATATATTTTTATTTAAAGGTCGAATCTTCTTATACTGGAATCAATATGACTGTTCACTATAACAAATATCGATTACAACTATCTCAAGCTAAACATATTCTCCAAACGGCTACACAAGTTTTGGCTATTTTGAAGTATTTCATCTTTTTTCATCTCTTTGTTTCAACTTTTGTTTTTTCCAGGGACATGTTTTCGTCAATTCTTCCTGTTTCAAAAATTGATCTTATTTCTATGAACGATATAACGCCCAGCGCTTGTTTTGGTGCCACAATTATTTCCGAAGGTTTGTGATTTATCAACAAAAAAAAAGGAACTAAATTGGTCCAAGCATGAGATTTTCCAAATTTTCAAACCGGTAAATTTTTTTTTTTTTAGTTCCGAATAGTTTCATTTGTAAAATTATAAATATTATCATAAATACTCATAAGGTGTTCCCTTTTCTCTTGGCAGCATCTATCTCTCTACTTCTCTAGCCAACATACCTTCATAATAGCAATTTTATCGCTTTTCTCTCGGCCTACTTAGTATAGTGGTTAGTACTCCACGTTGTGGCCGTGGCGACGCTGGTTCGATTCCAGCAGTAGGCAACTGTTTTGTTAATTTTTTGAAAAATTATTTTTAGGAAGATTTTTTTCGGCCGATTTCGCGAATCAGGTAAATTATCTGGCTACGTGGCTAACAAAACAATGGCTTGGCGGACTGGCAACAATTTCTGATGGTGAAGAAATGTGTTTGCAAGAAGATTTGGTCGCATTCATCGCAGCGAAGGTTGTTCGTAGAATGACGAATGATGAATATTTGAGATTGGCACAATTGGCAAAAATAATGTTGACTGAAACTGTTTTCGAAGTCGGTGAAAGTCTTCATCTTGAGGAATATCCCAATGAGACCAAGGTAAAGTAATGAAGGTGTTACTGTAGATCGGGGTTTGAAGATTTTTCCAACTTCTCAGTTGAAGTTTTTAAAGGTGTAGAGCACTCAGATGTTATTCATTGTTTTTCAAGAAAAAATATTCTGAATTCAGTTATGAATAATTTGATGCCAAATTTTTGATGCAATAAGTCATTTTATGTTTGAAAATTTATAGATAAACGATAAATGTGGCCTGAAAGGAGTTCAAATGTTAGAATCTATAGAGTATTTGATTGGTGAAAAGACTATGAAGACAAGAATCAATGAACTGATTTACAATTCGAGAAAAGGCTCATACAACTCATTCACATTCTATGGACTTTTGAATAATACTGTCGATGATAACATTTATGTGTCACAATTATTGCATTTTTGGAGAGATCATGGTGGTTTGCCATATATGGATGTAGATAGACTGGGAAGTTCGATAAAAATAACACAACATGAAGGAAATGTTACTGTGAAAAATGGTCAGTTATTTCAAATTTTCGAAATTGGTTGAGTTGAACATCGAGTTTCAGTGAGAAACGTTTGGGAGAGAATGCCTCTTTGGCCCCTTCCAATGCAATTCACCGAATTTCGACTACCAATTCAAATAATGTTAAGTCATGGAGTACATTTGAATCCAGTTCGAGACGGAAATATATTTGCAAACTTGGGATTTACTCATTTTTACCGTGTTAATTATGATATTGACACTTGGAGAGAAATCAAAAATATGCTGGTTGCAAATGCAACTTCCTATACACCAAGAGAACGATTTCAATTGGTTTCTGATTTTTGTTATTTCTACGAAAAGAGTTAGTTTTCTATTTTTTTTTAAAGTTATTTTTGTCTTCATTATTTTCAGGAATATTACCAGAACCGGCAGCATCTGTCCTCCGAAATGAATTTGTTCAACTTGTTCGACTACGTCCAACATCTTTTCCAATTTGCGATGCATCTATTTATCAATGTGTTGTTTCTCACGAACATGTTCGACCAAAATATCTCGATAAAAATACTTCAATTCAAATTAGAAAACGAATATTTGATAGTTTCACTAATTCGTCTGAAATGGAGTGTAGAACTGGTGCAGCTCACGATGCTTTAAATGATCTTTGTGTTAAAATATATGGTACCTCATGTTTATAAATTTTGAACATTTTAATTTATTTATATTTCATTGGTTTACGCCCATCGTAAGACTTGGGAAGTTTTTTCAGAAGTCAGAAAAAACCGGCCTGGAATCCGGCCCGGAACAATCATCCCAAACCCGGATCATTTCATCAGTTCAATCGACATTTTTACCATTGAAAAACTTCATATATGTACACATAAATTAAAACAAAATAATATTCATGCAGATAGTTGGCGATGTTCAACGATCAATGGGAACCCCAGAGATGGTTTTAATATAATTTCAGGTTGCGGAAAATTGGCATCAAATGGGAGTGTTGATCGTACACGATACTTTCGGAAGAACCAAGATATCACAGTCTTCTCTTCCATAATTGCAAATTTTTGTCCGATACAATTACGAGGGCCGGCACTGAATGGAACATCAGCATACGCGTGTCGATTCGCCATTTTTTCTTCCGAAAAGTTTTCCGGATTATATTCATTTGGATTTTCCCACCAAGTTGGATTTCTGTGCAAAAGAAGAGGAACAACTATTATTCGAACTCCTTTCGGGAATAATTCTCCATCTGAAAAAAAGGAAAAGATTGTAATATTTTGTTTGTTTGTGAACTCACTTATGACAGTGTCTTTTTCAACATTTCTAGCAAAAAATGGGACAGATGGGAACATTCTCAATGATTCTTTCAAACATTTTTCCAAGTATTTCATTTGTTTCAAATCATCATTTGTACAATCTCGATCCGATCCTCCAAATATACTATCAACTTCTTCGATAACTTTTTGTTGAACTTCCGGATAATGTGCCAATGACCATAATGTCCAACCCATTGAACTAGATGTTGTATCATGTCCTTCGAACATAAAAGTATCAACTTCTTCTCGAATATCTTCTTCATCCAAAAGACCTTCTTGACGAAATTCGAGAAGAAGATCCAAAAACGCCATGCTTTTCTTATCTTTGCTTTCGTTGTCACCTCGAAATTGTTGATATTCTTCCCATTTTTCACGGATCACCTAAAAACAAAAAAAAAACAAGAACTCTTCGAGCTGATTAGATAACCAACTAACATTTTTCGTGAAATCAGTCACAATTTTCAAATGATAATCATATTCTCGACCATATCCGGAAAGATACCAGATTGGTTTGATTTTCAACCAAGGCATACGTTGCCAAGCGAAAGCAACTTCATTCAAACGAGTTACTGATCTGGAAACTATTTTCAATTTTCGAATCATCATCAATTGAGTCACTCACCTCACATATTGATGATCATGATTGTGTTGTGCATCAACTGTTGTTCCCATCGATGTCTCACAAATAATATCCAACGCCATTCTTTTTAAAAATGGAAAAAGGTCAATTTCACGTCCATCATCGGCCACGGGTTTGAGTTGTTCAATGAGAACCTGAAAAATGAATTATTTCTCAATTTCTTATCCGCTAAAAATACACAGTTAAATTCAATTGCTATACCAATGTCAATGGCGCTCGTGGCTAATCCATCGAAATCGGATTTTTTGGAGGTTTGAGAGTACTGTACAAAAGAGTACTGTAGATTGATTATGTTTTCAGTCAAACTCAAATATACACAGTAGAAATGAGAATCGATCAACTACTCATGCATCGGGATTCTTTAAAACATTAGCTACTTATTTAACAGCCGCACCAAAATCAACACCAAAATCAATAATACAACATCAAAAAATAATTGAATCTTGGGATGATGTTAATTTTAGCAATTTAAATGCTGTTATTTGCAATTATTTGTATCGAGAATCTGAATATCAGAGATTGTGAGTTTCGAAAAAAAATGATCGAAAAATACTGTAGTGTGTTTACAGATTCGTTGAATTAGAAAATGCGATTGGACCGCGACGCGAAGAATGTCTCTATATTCTAACCGCAGTCACTTTGGGACTCATTTTTCTTCAAGATCCTATTGGTTCTGTCACATCTCTAATGGTAAAATATCACTTTTTTTTTGAATATGTCATATTCGATAATGTTTTTCAGACAGTTGTAATTCCAGCCTTTTTCACAGCTATCGCATTGTTACAAGATACAGATCCAGAAATTCGAATGAATCAACAATCTTTTGCACTCAAATATTGGTTTGTTTATGGATTCTTTATAGTTTTCGAATCTTTTTTATCATCGTAAGTTATCATATTTTTGTAGTGTCAAAACTGTTTGAACTTCAGACTGATCAAATTCGATCTTCGTTTGTTTCGTCTATCATTTTTATCTCTTTGTCTCACATCGCGAGTTCCTGTTTTATCAATAACCTACAGTAAGAAATAGGAAGAGAACTAGAATTTATGATAAGGTAATTTCAGATCAACTGCAAAGTCGAATTCAATGTGCAAAAGAATGTTTTGATCGAAATAATAAGAAAAATGTTATAGTAGAAGTTAAATAAATTAATTTTTAATGTTGGAAATTGTGAGTAGTGAACTGTTTGTTCAGAGTTGATATTTTTTGGGCCCAGAACGATATTCTCAGCAAAGACTCAAAAAAATAATGTCTGATATTTTTTGGCAGACACCGGCACACGGTCAATTTAGGTATTACATTGTTCTGGAGAAATCAATTTGTTAACATCGAACCGGGCTGGACTTTTTTCATAGAGGTTCGAAAAAACCCAGATAGCCTAGCCTAGGTATTCCAGGCCTTATCTCCTAACATGAAAACGATATTAAATATAACATAAAACTACCTTTGCTTGATAATCATGAACAATGAGAAAATCTCGGAGAACTTTGAAATGGAACGCCGGTGTCAACATTTTTCGTCGTTGTCTCCATTTTTCACCTGAATTATTAAATTGTTGATGATGTTCTGATGTGAGAATAGATCACCTGTTGATGTTAATAGTCCTGTTCCAAGCCATGGAAAAAGAATATCATATTCAGTTGATTTAGTTATAACTTCATTCGATTCTAGAATTTCTTTGGCATAAACTGGATGAACAACGCCTAACATTGGAACTGGTCCAATCCATAATTGAATGACACCAACACCACTTTCAGCATAATAATGGCCCCAGTCAAATAATTGTTTTGTTAATTCGGCAATATTAGTTTTGAATTGAAATGTAGTACCAATTAATGGTAATGCGACTGGGCCAGCAAATGCGCGCATAGCTCTTCAAATATTCATATTTGTTTCTGTTCCAATAAAGTGAACAACTCACTTGTACAATCTCAAACGATCTCGAACAATCTCATAGATTTGTTTATAAAAGAATAAAATAAATATGACTAAAAAAGCGGCGAGTACAGTAGTCCATTGCATTTTAACTCTCTTCAATAAAACATATCATCAAAAAACTAGAAAAATGTTTCATTTTATATGAGCACGTGTGTCAGTTATGTTTCTTATCCTAGACTACATTTTTTGGTGTGCACGTATGTTTTTTTGATTAAAAGTAAATTGTTTTGATGTCCTTTGATACATCAATGAGTTGAATGACACGTTCACAGTTCTGAGTTAAACTTTTATGAGTTTTTGTTATAAAAGTGCACAAATATTCAAAAAAATATGACATGTTGATCAAAAAACAAGAAAGGTTGAAAAATGGAAAAACATGAATGAATCATAACAATGAATATTGAGTGTAGAAGGGCAAAGTATCACTGAATGAAAGGGCATACTTGAAGATTGTTTTCATTCCTTTTTTCTCGCTCTCTTCAATTTTTGGAGTTTTCATCATTTGATAGATGATTCATTTTTTTCCCTTTGAGCATCGACAATTTTTTTCAGGCCCAATTCAAATCATTTTTCTCGAATTCGGGTTCAGCTCGCTTTTTTAATTTGAACTCGATTCAGGCAAACTCTTTTTTTCAGGATTCTTTTTCTGTTAATTTTTGATATAGATCTAATAACTAATATTGGCCCGAGAAGCTTGCCTGTTTGTCGGTGTTTCACCGTTTCAATTTCAGAAAATACTCCGAGAACTGAAGTATAGTTTATTTTGAGAACAAAAGAAATTTTGTAAGAAAAATTATATTCAAAGCTTTGCAATTTTCATACGTTCGGCAGCATGATTGATAGCACTAAGATCATTCGATAAACGACTGAATGCTTTCTCCAAATCCTCACTAGATTTGATTGTCTGAAAATGATCAAATAACGTTTTTCATGATGGCAAGAAATACCTCAATAGATTTGGTGAAAGGATCATAAATGACTGAAAATGGTCGAGCCATAGAAGATGCAAATTTTCTAAGTTTCGAAAGAGCATCATGTATACTATCGGCTACGAAATACAATGGCTGATAATCAGAATCTTCATATTTTTGAACAGCAGTCACTGATGGATCAAAGTCTTTGTGTTCAGGAGTATCTGAACATGCATGCTGAAAAATAATACATAAGTGAATAGATAATTGGTAGATAACAGCATTACAATAAGTTCGCCATAAGCTGACAGTAATCCAGCACCGATTGCTTTCAATTTTCCGTCTTCTTTGCATAGTCCAAATTCGACAATAAACCTGTGAAAACAACCAACTTCATGAGCTATCTTTCTTTGTTTTAGTTTTTTGGCCCAATTATCGTTACTCTCTCTGTTTTTTTCTTACCAATAAACAGTGGCTAATTTCTCGATGTTTTCATCGCTTGCTCCTAAACTCATCAATCCAATATCTTGACTCATTTGAGCAAGAAGTGGATCTGAAAACATTGGAACATGTCCCAACAACTCATGAATCAAATCAGGTTCCGGTGAATGATGAGGACTTTTATGATGTCGAAGATAAATTGTTGTTTGGAAGACTCGAAATGCAAGAGATGCCAAAAAGTCACGAGCTGACAAAAGTCCACTACATGGTCGAAGTTCAAAACCAGTTTTCTCTATAATTAAAATTACTTTTTTTCGAAGCTTTTTTATGGAATTACTTTGCAAAAACTTGTTAACATCTCGAATTTGCGGAATTTCATCCGGTCCCAAAACTCCTTCTTGTTGCAAAACTTTCAAGTTTTGTCGATAAATGGCACAAGTATGTGATTCGTGTAACTCTCCGAGTTTTTCATAGACAGCTTTCCATGTTTCATGTTCTTCTTTTGTATACTTAACATAACCAATTTCATCTCCACTGAAAAAAAAAACAAGTATTTGAAAACAGTCAGAGATGTTCTCCGACTAACTGTTTATACTCAAGTGCCTGATCATTCAAAAATTTACGACGAGCTATGTAGTCTTCATCACCATATCCCTGAAAATTTATTCGTCGTCTTATTTAGAAGAATGATTTGACTCATCACAATGAACAATAAACAGGAGGGCTAGAGTCGAGTCAGTTCGATCTGCCTTATCAGCAACGTGACAACCTCGTTTTCAAAACACGTTTGTTTTAAAAAATTCCTGCGCTTGAGAAATTGAATTGAAACTTTGAAAAAAGTTCGTATAACAATGTGAAAGCTGATCCAAAAATTGTTGAAAACATATTTTAGGCTTTGATCTCTTCTTCATAGGAGACGGAAACTACAGTACTCGTTTTGTTTTCCTATTTACCGGATGTCTTGGATCTGTTGTTGGTTCGTATTTGGTAATGCACAATGAGCATTTATCAAGATCACTAATATGTCGAGGGAACCAAAGTTCTTCATCTTCTTTGGCCTTTTTATAAATCGATATCTTAGTCAAAGCCGAATGTTTTTTCGTCAAATTATTTGCGGCCTCGATAAGTTGTTGTTTTGTTGCAATACAGTCAGCCAAAACATCGAATCCAATCTTTTTTCTTCCATTTCTAGATTCCAAATGAACAATTTCGACATTTGCCATTTGAAGGGAACTAATAATGTCTGTTGTTAGAAGAGATAATGAAGACGTTGAAGAAATGATGGCGGAGAATGATATTTCGCCATCATTTGCTGACCAAATAACTTCGACTCCTTCGTCATTCAACTCTTGTAGAATCTGAACAAAAATCATCAACTGATCGCGATCTATCTGATTACTTTTTGTCCGCGCATCTCGTCGTTCAACGCCTTTCTATGTTGAATTGTATTTTGTCGTTTGACCCCGATTCTATGTTGAGTTTCACAACTGGCCTGATGAACCAAACTGTATCGTCGAGGATTTTTCGGTTTTGACTCCTGCTCAAAAAATGAAATAAGAAAATATTGTGCGAAGAACGAAATACCATGTTAGTCACAGTTTGGTTAGTTGGTTGATTAGTTGAAGCATTAGAAGACATTTTCAGTGAGAGGGCACTTGCGATCTCGATCGCCCCGACTAGTTTTGCCAGAGAAGAAGGCACTTCTGCAACAAATGAAGTCCTGAAGGAGAGCATGAAAAAACAGTTTAGATATGGGAAATCGGATCAGACAACTATTTGGAGCTTTCTTTCAAGTTTCTTAAGCTATAGCTGTAGCAGGGATGCCAGCGATAAAAAGAGAGAGAGCCAAAAAAAATAATTTTAAAAAATTGTGGGTCTGAATTCTCAGTTTTTGAGGATATTTTTCGGCTCCAACGGATAAGAATTTTTCTTTTCTGTCGGTTGGCAGCCTTCGGAAGGTTTTTGTGCTGGGCGCAAAATGGTGAAGTTTCCAGCGAAAGTTAATATTAGTCTTTTGGGCCAGGATAATTGGATAATCCGGGCTCGATTTCAGCATTTCATTTGGCAAGATGTTTGACGCGTGACAACGAGAGAAAGAGATTCCATAGAAACGAAGAATTCGGTCAAACCCACAGTACTTATTTATGTTCAAGGCGCATAGGCAAAAAATTAACATTTCTGACGGAACATTTATTTTAGAAATGACCACGTTTTTTTCTTCCTTTTTAAAACCCTTCATTCGTTTTTTTTCTATGGAATTTTTTTCTCTCGTTTTTTTCACGTTTAATGTCTTTTGAAATAACGTGGCTTGCATTACAATCGAAGTTTCCTAACATCACAAAAAAAGAAAGCCAAAAGTTAGTATCGAGAGAATTAGTGTTTAAAAAAGGTTAGAAAATGACAGTTGAACCATTTGTAGAAGCTGTTCAAAATACGAGTCAACGGGGTTTTCTGTCTGTCATTTTATAGCAAAATCAGACGCATAATTATCACAATTATTATTCAGACAATTGCAATAAAAATGAATGAATAATAAAATGTAAAAAAAAGAAATAGAAGACAAAGATAATTGTTTCGGACCTCAACTACCTGCGCATAATACACGTATTGCACATTTCCTTCCTGACAACATCATCATTATTTTACCCCATTCCATTATTTTTTTTCTTTTTCCGATTTGTCCAATATTCATACGTGGATCATTCAAAAACATGAGAGTCTGCAAAAATAAAATTCGCTGAACCATAAAAAATATGGAAATTAGGACAAAAATGCGAGAAGAAGAAGAAGAAGAAGATGTTCGAACAGTTGGTGTCTAGAAAACGTCAAAATTGCGCCAGACGTCAAAATATTTGGGCAATAAACTGATTTCTTTTGATTGGTGCCGATTTGATGTAAAAAATGTGTAGCAACGTGGATTTGTAACAAAAACAGAACAACTTTTGAAGGTTTACGTATGAGCCAAAAATATTTAATTGGATCAAATCTAAAATTTATCGTATCATAGAGAGTTGCTCATTTTCAGTCTTCATTCGAAGTCGACCAATCTTCGAAAATATTGGTGAAACTTTGATTGGCTCTTTTTCGAAATTATTATCCTCAAAGTGATCAACTTTACGGATCTGCAAAATGATCCGAACATCGAATTCACTGTATTCTTTCTTTTCGCAATGTTTTCGCACATTTTTTCCAGGCCAGACAGTTTCGTGGATGAAGCCCAAATCGACAAAACATTACTTGAAAATGAGAAAAAAATGAGAAAATTAAACCGATCCCATCTAACAAACCCTGAGTTTATTCTCTTTGGTTCCGGCATTCAACACCCACAAAGTTCGGCCCGAACCGAACTTTCATCACTTTTTGGGATTCATGTTTTTCTATTTTTTCACTTTCACTTTCAGTTCTGGATGATTCTTGTTTCAACCTGATGTTTTTCCTATTTTCCCATTTTCCAATCCATCATTTCCCACCGGCGAAAAAATCAGGAAAAAAAAGTGCGAGAGCAACATTTTTCGAGCAAGATTGGGGCTATGGGATAAATATAATAAAATGATGCATCTGTTTTACGACTTTCTTGTCGAAAGTGTCCCCGCACTAAATCATCGTGTTTTATGGGTTTTCGTATGTGTGTGTGTTGCCTATATCACAGATGACACACTCACACTATTGCTCCTATTCGTTTTGGTTGGTGACTTTTCAAATTTCGGCTAATTTTCCACCCAACAAAATTTGCCCAATTTTGGTTTGTTATATTATATTCACATCACATTTTGAACAGTTGTCTTTTTTTTCAGATGACAATTCGATAAATGACTAAATTCTATCTGTTGTTTATTGTTATCCTTTTCAATGCACATGTTTGCAATTCATTATCATGGCTGTAAGTTTCTATTTTTATATAGTGAACCATTTAAAATTATACCACGTGAACTTTACTTATCTAATGAACACGTGAAAAAAAAACAACTCAAGTCCAATCTTTCTGAAAATTAGGAAAGTCGTAGAAAAATGTTCAAAAAAATCAACTTTGCTCCCATATTGTGAAGCTTGTCGAGTTCTAGAGAAGACCGGCCGGGTATCGGACTTGATAACTACTAATTTTTTCATTCGATATGTTTGCTGATTTCATAAACTTCTATAAGATAAGACAGAACCAGACCGGCCTGAAAATGTATCGGTCAGTTCCTCGCAGTTTCATTCCCTTCTTTTTTGAACATTCACATGACAAGCTAGCCTAACGAGTTCCGATTCTCTCGGTCTGATCCACTGTGTTCTGATTTCGGCCCGGCCCGCAATGATCTGATTACCGTATAAGTTCTATTTTTACAGATCGTTGGCTCTGGCGACGAATAGCATCGAGAAAGAAAAACCCGGAAACACATGCAAATCTATAAAAGGACTAACTCGACGTCAAATTCGATTCTGTAAAAAGAATATTGATTTGATGGAAAGTGTCAAAAATGGAGCACTCGCAGCTCATGCTGAATGCCAATTTCAATTTCACAAAAGAAGGTGAATAGTTATTCCATTGAAAATAGAAGAAAAAGTTATGTGTTTAGATGGAACTGTACTTTGGTTGATCCGATGACACACGAAGTTATAACTGATGTTTTTCTGAATGAAAATACAAGAGAATCTGCATTTGTTCATGCTATTTCATCAGCTGCTGTTGCTTATAGAGTAACTCGAGACTGTGCAAGAGGTGTCAGCGAAAGATGTGGATGTGATTATTCAAAAACTGAAACAACTGCGGTAACAAAAATCGGATTTTTCTTGAAATTAGGGTTTTTCAGAAAACGTCGTTCATGTATCAAGGATGTTCAGATAATATAAAATACGGTATTGGTGTCTCGAAAGAATTTGTCGATGCAGCCGATCGACGACCGCTCAAAAATGATACTAATCAGACAATTGAGGACAATGTTCATGTGATCAATTTGCATAACAATCAGGCTGGAAGAAAAGTTCTCGAGAGCTCGCTTCGTCGAGAATGTAAATGTCATGGTATGAGTGGATCATGTGAAATGAAAACATGCTGGGACGCATTACCCACTTTCAGGTATTTCAATATTTTATTCATTTTTGTTTATATTTCTTTGATTAATTTCAGAGAAATAGGAATGCACATCAAAGATAAATTCGATGGTGCAGCTGAAGTCAAAGTGATAAAAGAGGAAGAAAAATCTAAAATAATAATGAAAAATTCACAATTCAAACGGCATACTAGTGCGGATTTGGTTTATATGACTCCGTCTCCTGATTTCTGTGAAGCTGATGCAAAACGTGGAATATTGGGAACAAAGGGAAGACAATGTACACAATCACCAAATGCAATTGATGATTGTACTTTGGTAAGATTTCGGGATCAAATCAGAAAAACTAAGTTCAAAAACAATCCGAGAACTGTAAACTTACGTGAACGTGACCACTTTTATTTTTGAACCTAATACATGCTAATCTTTGAATGAAGATGTTCCTTTAGTTTTGTTCGAAAATATGCACTCAAAGTTCAAAACCATAAATATCTTCTTCCTAACACAACAATTTTTTTCAATTTCTCCCTCTTTTTTTCAGCTATGTTGTGGTCGTGGATACATCAAAAAGGTAGAAATAATCGAAGATAAATGTAATTGCAAGTTCCACTATTGCTGTCGTGTCGAATGTGAACCATGTCGGAAAAGAATCGAAAAGTTCTTTTGTCTTTGATTACAACACACCAAATTGCCTCAAATGAAATTTTTATGGGTTCCATTATTTTCTTTTTTTCTAGTCAAAACATTTTTTGACTGAATTTTCGAAATAAATAAATATATATATCGATTACTCTAAAAAACTATGCAAAAAAAAAAAACAATAAAAGTATGTATAATCTTATCCCGAACAATTTACGCGCTGTGGATTGGGTTTTCTTTTTTTGGCTCATAACCGTAAAGGAATGTGGCAAAAATAACTATAGTTGCACCGATTGTGAATGTGCTGAAATTTTTGCTTTGATATTTTGTGCGAGTGGGAGGGAAAAACTCACGTGGTGATAGTTAGATCTCCTAAAATGAGCCATGAAGTCAAAGAAGAAAGAATAATTGAGAGCGAAACAGCAAATCCTTTCAAAATATTATCTGCATATTTGACAACCAATGCTATGACCAATCCACCATAGGCCTGAACAAAATGTTTTTTTTTTAGTTTTCAGCTGTACTGTATTTCTTTCAAGTGAAATATACATTTTTTAATTTAAATTTTATTCATTTAAAAAAATTTAGAGATATTTTTTATGGAGTCGGGTCGATTTTTTGAAACAAATAAATCACATTTGATAGATATTAGATAGTATCTTCTCAACTAGAAAAACTGACCTGAAGGAAGACGACAAACCAAATGATATTGTTATACCCTCTCAAAAATCCGTCATTACTAATAGCTTCGTAATCATACAACCAACAAACCAACAAACTTCCGAAAACCGAGAAAAATGCTGAAAATGAAATTTAGGAAATTTTTTTTACCAAAACTTACCTAATTGAATGTTCCGAATCCATAGTGAAACTTTGGATGTTTTCAGAATTTTCTCGAAATAAACACCAGCAAATCCACTTGAAAAACAGGCAGCAAGAACAGCACAAAGACCGAGGAAATTGTCTGAACTATCATGTTCAACGTGTGGTTTGTTGTTGGCGGTTTCACCACTTGGATACTTGAAAAAAACAAAGGAATATTTTGAAAATGAGAATAGACTTACTTGAACTAATGCAACACCTGCAGTAAGAAGAATGAGAGCAATCCAGTTGTAACGATTAAGTGATTTTCCTAGCATGGAAACCGAGAAAAATGCGGTGGTTAAAATCTTGAGCTGATATGTAACTTGGTATGTGGCAGCGTCTAACATTTTTAAGGCGAAAAAGAGCAGATTGTTTTGTACAACATACATAATCGCTGGAACTGCTACTTTCAACGAATCAGCTCGAGTTTGTGGAGTTGCGAATATCTCGCGATTCATTTCTTCAACCATTCCAGAAAACCGGAAGTCTGAAATTTAATTTTGAAACTTTTTTAAAAAATAAAATGAGGATTTCTTACCATTGTTTTTATAAATCACGAATATACATGTTACCAATTTTACGATTTCAGCGCAGACAACTGCTGTCGATGAAATATATTTTGGCCCATCTGTTTTCTGAAAAAAAAACATTATTTTTCATTCTAAAAATATGAACTACCTGTGTTTGACTGTATCTCAGAGTCAAAACTAGTGCTGTAGTTTGAAGGATTAGAACAACTAGCGAGATGAGTTTCAAATTCGCAGTCGGTCGACTCATTTCAACTACGCGGCGTAATTAACCCTGAAGATTTTATCTATACAATAACAAAAAAATCGCGTTCAAAATATTATATTTTTTCCACGCGTCAAATAGCGTTGTGCAAACATGAGAAACAACGTTTTGAAAAAAAAAACAAAAAAGAATGAAAATAAATGTTTGGGGAAACCGAATTGTCCGCGAGAAGTACGCAGAGAACACATCGTTGCGAAATGTTTTGAAAAATTGTTGTGTGGCCTCCAAAGAACGGTATTTATTAAATTTTTTATTGCAAAGCAAAGTGATTCGATGAAAATTAGTTAACCTTGGAATACTATTTCTGGGTCAGTCGTGGATGGGGACACTTCAGTTGAATTTTTGGTTCAGGGTATTTTGACCAACATTCGACTAGCTTCCGATCACACTCACACAATCCAAAACCACAATCATTCGGCATTATTTGATAGCCAAAAGTGTCTGAAAAGTTTAAATATAAATGATGAGATGATGTAATGAAATTCTGACTTAGTCCAGTGCAAATAATGTTCTGATTTTCACATTTCCAAGTATAAATAGGTAAATATTCGAGAGGAACTTGCCAACATGTGTTATTCTCATACAGTACATCATAACACTGATCGTGTTTCATACAACATTCATCAATTCCATCCAATAGTTCACCACTTCCTCCTATACCACAATAACAACCATATCCATTATAGATCTGGAATCATAAACTCCCCCTATGCCTAAAAAAGGGATACTGTACATACCCATGCATCATGACGTGTCTTACATTGTGTCATGAATTGGATTTCGATAACAGTTCCATTTAGAAATTGAACAATGAAAATAAATGAAAACAAGAAACCGATAGTGTAGTACGAGTTGCTCGACATTTTTTTGTATAGACAAAATGATAACTAATATTTATTTATATTGGAGTGAAGAAAAAAAACGATAGTAGTACAGAACTTTTATTCATTTTATTCATTTGAAAACACCCGTAATAACAACTAAATTTGAAAATAATAAAACAACACAAACACAAAACACATTATTTTCTAATTTTTCCGAATTTTTTCGGAACAGTATCTAACAATGAAAATATGACTGGCATAACAAGCATTCCGTGAATCATTCCGATCACAACAACTAGAAGCATACATTTGGCGAAAATCTGAAAATTTCGCGTCGATTTGAGTTTATGGTACAGAAAACACTTGTTCATTTATTTATTTATTGTTCAAATCAAAAAACATGTTTTAGGGTTAAATTGGCATTTTTTTTACTGATCAACGATCATTGCTCAAAAATTTTTCATTTTTTCAATAAAAATATCGAACTTTCAGGAGAGTTTGGGCTATTTTGACTTGAAATCAGAAGTTTCATAGTACAACATTTCTGAAACCAGGATATTTTTTGATGCTAGTGTGAATCGGGCCTCAAAAATATTTCCAGCCCGATAGATTTTTCAACTTGCATCTTCCAAATAGAATATTTTAGTGTAGTAGGAAACTATTTTCAGAAGTTTACAAACCATCTGACTTTTTGTTACATTTCTGGTATTGTTTTTTGTGAATATCAATTACCTGTGCCATGTTGAGATCAACAAAGAATAACGAGATCACACATAATGATGTTGACAGAGACGCTTCGAAAATTGGAAATCCTACACTCTGAATAGTTAATTCTAACCTCTCTCGAAGATCATTTGTCACTTTTGCTGAAAAATTTTAAATATATTTTTTGATGTATGTGAGTATGAACAAGACAAAAAGGCCAAACCTGTTTGGAAGAAATGATAGCTAACATGTGATGGGATATCAACACTGAATCCAATTGACATTACTGTAGCTGACATCATAATCGGTTCTAAATCAGCTCCCCACCATGACATAATACCAAATACACCTAACGATGTTGATAAAATGGAGAATGTTGCAACAAATAAGGTTGGAGGATGTGAAATGAAAAGAGCTGCTACAACAAACATTGATATAAATGTCCAAATGGCCGATTGAGATGCGACGGGTGCCATAGTTTCGATAAGATCCAAAAATTTGGCATCTTCTTCATATATACTAACATTCAAACTAGAAAACTGATCGGCGACAGATCTCCATTCATTCAACAACTTTGCTCTTTTAGACCATTCAACAAGTTCTGTTCCATGATAAGCAGTTGTTGCCATGAATTTAGTCAAAACAAAGTTATCTTTTGTCTTATTGAATTGAATGAATCCTTTCCAAAATGAAAACTCTGGCCATTCCAAGAATTGTTGTAACTCATTTCCTTTTCCAATTAATTGTGAAGGTGTGACTGCTTGACTTCCATTTTTACTGAATTCTATCGCAGACTCTTCTTCTTCCTCTTCTTCTGGTAGATCAATATCTTCACTTTGTTTCAGAAAATCTTCATAATCTCTCAACCAGAATTTTGTCGAATATCTTCCATTTGAGCTTGGAAGACTTTCGAATGCTCTCATCATTGATTCTAGTTTTGCTCTTTGTAGTGGATCACTTATATCTCCTGGATTTTCAACAAGGATCCAACAAGCAGAATAATATGGAGTGATATGGTTTTTTCTTTCATTGAATATTTCGACAATATTCGAATCTTTCAGGAACAATTTGTCCGGGCTCAATTCCGATTTGATATTCATAGTTCCAACAATACAAATGTACCAATAAACAGCCAATAAACCAAGAACCAATGATGAAATCCATCGATTCGTTAATAGTTCGCAAACTCTGCTGACGAAAACACTGAAAAATACAGTAGTTGACACTGTATTCGCTCTCATTGCTTACCTAGATTTCTCACTGTCTTTCGCCTCACTTTTCGATTTTTGTTTTTGATCTCCCTTCTCTAGACATGAACATTTTCTTTCCGAATTGATCTCATATTTTCCAACAGCAGCCATTAGAGCACCATACATTGTGATTGTGAATATAAAGTCTGTTAGAACGGCCAAAGCGTTTCCGATACTAAACAATTGAATTTCAGCGGCAGGGGTTGTTGCACCAATTCCGAAAGCTAATACATTTGTAATGGTTGTGATTGTTATCTGAAAAACGAAAAAAATGTCCAGGTCTGTCGTTTTTGGGGTCACGTCTAAAAAATCAGCGAAATAAAATCTGTAGTAACTGAAAGTTTTCGGAGTTGCTAACTTTTTTATTGTTGAAGCATCTTTAAGATGATACTTTTTCATCGAACAAATTCAATAGTTATCCACTCCGAACCTCTTCTTTAATTTTATCTTGGACTTCTTTCAAAATTTCATTAAACTTCAAGAAAGTTTTCGTAACTCACCGATGGACCGATTTCGATAAACATCTCTTTCATTCGATGGATTAGTTCTTTGTCAACACTCAATACTTCTCTCGTTTTCCTTCGCTCACTCGTTATTCTTTGCCACGCATTGATCATCAAATAAGCATCGTCGACCCCAATTGCAAGTACCAAAAAAGGAGTGACACATAGAATTGAACCGAATCGAAAACCAGCCAAAAACATGGCACCAAGAGTAGCACCACAAGCCATGAATGGACAAACACAGGCCATTATTGCAAGAGTTATCTTATGAATATGCATTTGACCGAGATATTTTGCACTGATAGAGAATGTGAACGATGAAAAAATAGCCATGATTGAGAATCCGACAACCAAGAAAGGAAGAAGAGTTAGACCAGCCCGAACTATTTCTTCGGTAATGTATGAATCGGTCAAAATATAGACATTTATGTTATCTGATGTGAAGCTTCTGAAAATAATATGAACATTTCCCAGGTTTAAAATAAACATACTTTTCGAAAAAGTCAACAATATTCCGTTCGTAGTTTCTCAAATCAACAAGATCAACTTCTGTACCAAGTTCGGCTCTAAACTGTAAAACAACCAGAGAGACTTGTCGAATATTATTGGCAACTTGTTTAGTGTCTGACTTCTCCGAAACTGCCAAAACACCTCGACCAGTCTCCACTTTAACCCCAAAAAAGTTTGGATCCATATATAGTTTTGTTCCAAGAACAGTTGTTATCGGATATCCTAAATCTAGATGATCCAAATCGTTTCCATGAGTTCCGGAGATTATCATTCCACTCTTAAAAAAACATTTCAAACATTTTTGAGCGTTTGTAACTTACAAAAAAATGTCGAACTGGTTCATTGAGAAGGCAAAAACCGCTACAATATTCATCGAAATTTTTTGCGCCATGTTTTGTGTTCAAATAGAAATCTCTCGAAATTTTATCCAATACTTGAACAGTGTCATTCAGTTGTGGAAGTCCTAGCATGTTATCGCCGTTTTTAGAAGTGACGAATGCGTAAATGACCTTGGGTTGACCATGACTCTCGAAGAAGTTTCGATATGTCTCTTGTTCGACTCGCGATCTTGCACCAAAAGGAGTGAAATCACTGATGTCATTCTGCATTCTTGTGAATGGAATTATTGAACTAAGACATAGAGTGACTATTGTTGTTAGAACCATACATGTCCAAGGGCAAAAACTGTAAAAATCACGTATTTCAGGGATCGTTCAGAAATCGGGTCTACCAAATCGGGTCTTGAATCATGAAATTTTCCTGAACCTTTTCGATGTTTGCTGAAATTTTTTCGAGAAGCGGAAAAACATTCGAAATACTACAACAAAAAATCGGGTCAAGTTTAATAATCATTCTGATTTTAGGTCCCATTTTTTTCTTTGAATCGGACCCAAAATGAAAACATGAAGCAGGATTATACTGATCTGATTCAGTAAAACCTTGAATATTTGATCCTATCGGATATCCAATTAAAAGAACCCAGATCGGTTTAAAATGAGAATATCGGCCTATACTCACCATACTAAAACTGCACATTTTTCGAAAAACCAATGTAGAATCTTGACGAACCATGTGTTATCACTCCTTGTCATATTAATAATAATAACGCGAATCTCCGACCAATTGAAATCGAAGTGTGGTTTAGTCACGACTGTTTGTATTTATAGGGCCAAAAGGTCCTCCTGAAGTAAAAAAAAAAACACTTATAGTACACTTGAAATTTTGGAAATGATTATGAGAAGGGGCGGGAATGGGTCAGTTACTTGTTCTCGAACAAAAGAAACAATGCTTGTTGTTATTATTGTTGTTTTCATACTTATTTCGTAGTTTTTCTTCGATATTGAATGACCAATACATTGTTCATAATATGATACTTTTCTTTTTAAGTATTGTTATTAAATTGAAAATATGAGGAAAATGTGATTATGGTTACGCGACGTTCGTCTTCATAAATTTTCGGTGTCTTGTTAGTTCACGCCAAAAAAGGAAATTTGAACTAGAACTCATGTTTAAGAGAAAAAATAACAATTTTTGTAATATCGAAGTTTCGGTTAATCATTCAAAAAGTTACACAAAACAAAAATCTACAGTACTTGTCAAGAATTATTTATGGATCGCTCAGAATGAAAAGTTCGAAGATTTATCCTCAACCAGAACTATAAAAGAAACACTTTTTCCGTCAACCGGAAAACAACACGTGACCTGTGTTTTTCAAAAAGTAATTTGAGATTCAAAAAACATATCTACATTTCGTCTCGCCGAATTGCGGTTTCACCTATAATTTTCTGAGAATTCCAACAGTTGTTTTTTTTTTTTACCAAAACTGGATTATAAAATACAGTAACCTCATTCTAGAAAAATATGAATATTCAGCTTTGGAAAAATGGTATCATAAACTGAACAATGTTCTCTGAACTGACCATGAACATCATTTTGAATCGGGCAAAAAACCAGAAGAAGAAGAAGAAGAAGATGAAGAATAATAAAACTGTATTAAATCGAACATTTTTCTGATTGATAACATCAGTCAAACCACGTGTTTCATCAATGATGAAAAGAATATCTAACAGTGCCAAAAAACAAAGAATACAAAGAATGTATCATATGATATTTGCTATTTTACATAAACATTCTTTCAAAACATTCATTCGAATGCAAAACTGCAAAAATTGAAAGTGTAAATGTCTTCGGGCAACAAAAACAGTTTTATCTTCTTCTTCTTTTTTTTCTTGCAAAATACGGGGGGTAAATGGTATGATCGTGGGCAGACAGAAAATAAGAATACTCAGATCAGGAAAAAGCGATTCGTTTTAAAACAACTTGAGTGGACAATACTTGAAGAAAAAGGAGGTGGAAAAAACGAGAAGTTTGGAATTTGCATCTCATACTTTATGTAAGTGCAAAGGCAGAAATCAGAAAAAATCCTGAAACAATTTAGCATAACCGGTTGATTACCTGATTATGAACTACCGAAATTTTAATTCTACACTAAAATACCATCAGTTTTAATTATTTTCTGATGAAATTAACTATTTTACAGATTTTCTATTAGCCGTTCACCGATCGTTACCACGCGGTTACTGTAGATTGAAATTAAAGAAACGAAAATATCCAGAACAAGATTCTTCAAAAATGTGACAAGAATACTCTCAGACTTTTTTGACACGTAGAATCAGATGCTGATATTTAAATACGCTGAAAATCACTAGTACACATAATACTTTTAATAGAGAGCGTGGTAAATACCGATGTGTGAATGACTAATATCGCAGAATGATCAGACATGAAGCATATTCACAAGATTACAAAAAATAAAAAAAAGAACAAGATGATATTTTTCAGTCAGTCAGACATTCATCTTCCTTCCAAAAAGCGAACTTGTTCCCTCCTTCTTCTCACAAATGATTCTCGAAGCTAAGAATACGACCTTGAATTGATGCATACATACATACATGTTACACCCTTTTTTGATACACTGTTAAATTACCATTATTTACTTTCTCTTTTAGTTTCTTACTAGTTTGATACTTCTAAAACTGTTTTGGAGGTAGAAAATTTTTGGGTCGTTAACATTGAACATCTTCCAAGTTATCATGAAAAATGGAAGTAAATTTTCAACACAAAAACGCAAGCCGTATTTATACCAACCAAAAATAATTATAAACAAAAACAGAGGCAACCAGTAAAAATCTTTAAAAAAAAGATGATTGAATACATATTCACAGAATAGACATGAAATCAGTTGGCTGGAAGTCCGCACATTGAGCAATCCTGTCTTCCATTATCATTCTCAAAGGTACAGTGTCCACATGACCATTTTCCACCGGAAGAGGCAGATTCTCCAGGAATTGCCGCCATATCTATAAAGACAATATTTTTTAAAAATATTTTGGAACGTTACACAACACATTTATATCCAACTTTTCATAGGCAAAATTTTTTTTTTCGTTTTTTTTCACTCTTATGATCGGACCAGAGTCGAGAAATCGAATCGACCGGGTCTGTTTTTCTAAAGTTTTTGCTGAGTCGGACTACAAAATCGGGCTAGACACATTTTTTGCTTGCACGGACCGGGTTTTTCGAAATATGACTGAAATGGACCTAGCTAAAAATCAGACCTGGTCCGCTTTTTTTCTCAACGTGAATCGAAAAAAAAACGTGTTAGGCGTTTTTTTGTGGAACATCAAATTGTTTCAGTAGATTTAGTTCATCTGGAACGATTTTTTAGGTCCGTTTGAGCCATTTTTTGACGATTCTTCTGGTCTGATGAAACTCGTTCAGAAGGTCCGAATCAGAACTTACCAAACCACTTATGGGCATATTCACAAGAAAAAAAATAATGTAAAAAAACAATAAAAAACAAAAATTGGTTATTCACCTCATTTGTGTGTAAAAGTATGTCGAAAAACGTCGAAAAATGTCGAGAAACCTCGAAAAAAGGGGGGTTTTTCGACATTTTTCGACATTAGGTGAATAAACTGTTTGTGTTTTTTATTGTTTTTTTACATTATTTTTTTTCTTGTGAATAAGCCCATTACAGAGAGAAATAGAAAGTTCACGTCTATATCAATTTTGAATTTCATATTTTTGTGATATATTTTTTATGGTTTTGAACTCTTGGGTGTTATTCTTTCTTACAGACTCGAAAGGAAAACTTATTGACACGGGACAAGTTAAACGTCCCTTGTTAGACCTTGAGAGTATGAGATTATCTTTTTTTTAGAAGGATCCGAAATTTTTGGGGACTTACCTTCAGAATGAGCATGTGACAAAGCAACCAATTGATGCCAATCTTCGCAGTCTCTCGCCCAATCTTGTGCATCTCCTCTATTCTGGCTTGTCACAGCATCACACAATCGTCTCATCCAATTATCATCAATTTTGACAGTTTCATTTGTCATCAAATATAATAAGAAATGAAAATTCGTGGCTTGTTCAAGAAACTGATTCATAGAAAAAGCTGCACAATATTGAGCTAAATTTTGTCCTCCTTGAATCTGGCCAACGTCTTGTCGGTTTTCAATGAAAAATTGAGAATTTTTGTTGACATTGAATGTGTAATGTGGTTCTTTTGGCATACCAGCCGGAACATCAACTAGAAGATATTCAACCGGTAATGGTCGACCATTTTTCATAACTTCTGCACCGTATTCATTTTTTTCCTGAATATTTTTGACAATTATTTGTTGAAGACTTTTTGATTCTCACCGTGTACTGAACATCAGTAATATAGTGTTTCTCGCTTAAAGGCGTTTCACGAACGTATGCTAATTCTGGAGTATAAAGTGTTGGGCATAGAATATCAGCTTCAACCATAGCAGAACATTGATTAGAGACTTGATATCCATGAAAGTTAACATGAAGTGATTCGTCGCCAGAAGCAACAACGCTCACAAACTTCGATCCGAAGTACCGTTCCGAACAAAACTCGGTAACGTTTTTGTATTTATTTTGAAGTGAAGCCGCAGTAATGCATTCTTCAGCAGATAAGAAAAACGAGTCCTTGTGGCGTGTATAATGTACAGTACCAGCGGCTCTATCTGCTGTCCAGAGATCGGTGAATATCCATCCAACGCGTTGAAGACCAAGCCATCCAAGAAGTTTGTCCACTGTTTCCTCGTGCGGTTCTTCTAATATTTCAATTCCATCTGCTTTACAATGTTGGGGTGGTTCATAGATAGCAGCTACTGTAGCTTTGATACCCAACGGAACGTCTAAAAACGGCTGGTATCTGAAACTAGCATTTAGAAAAGGCTAACAGAAATATTTGACGAACCTTCCGATAAGATAACCGACACGTTGATGACCAGATATTCTCCAATAATCTAAGAATGTATTGACCAAGTCTTGATTTTCAATTTGAATATTATCAACATGACGATACTTTTGACGGTTTAATGTAACAACTGGAGGCTTGCATTTCGTACAAATTCCTTTTGGAAAAGGTTTGTGAGAGTCACATTCAAGCTTTATAGAGCATCTAATATTGTCCAGTGGCTTTTTCAAATGTGTTCCTTTTCCTTGCGATCCGCCAAGTTTTCGAACATGAGAGTGGAAACTCATATGTTTGATATCCTTCTCTTTCAGATACTCTTCATCGAATGGCTAAACATGAAATGTTAGACCTAGATGAATAGTTAAAATACTTACGTCAACTGGCAAACAATTTGTACATTTCTGACGAGTTGGATGTCGACAATTTGGTCCTTTCGGTCGTTGTACTTGCCCATCTTGTGATGCGAGAAATACGTCAACTTCATCGAGTTTTTCATTTACAGATGCTTCCAAAACCATTCTAAAAGTTCAAATTACAAGTGCGATGTGCAAAGTAAGAAAAAAGGCAAAAAATTGGCAAAAAATCTGCAAAAATATCGTGCAAAGTAAAAGTGACTTTTCGCGATTTTGGCGAAATGAATCATTTTTGTTAAAAAATAATTGTGTAAAAGTGTGTAAAATTGAAAGAAAATTGAAAGTCATGTTCCAACATGCAGAATTTCATATTTCTTGAAAAAAATACAGTTTTTTTCGATTTTTCCTTTTTGCCAATTTTTTGCCTGTTTTTTACTTTGCACATCGCAAAAAATTAGCCGGTTTTATGGAATAAAAAAATTAAAATCATCATGGCGTTGTATAAAATGCGCGTCGTGCAAACACTTACAAAAAAACGTGCGTTCTTTTTGCAAACAAACATGCGGCATGTTGCAAAAAATTTGGAATATTTATTTTTTTTTCGAGTTTTTCATTCAAAAAAGTAGATACTCGATTCACAGAACAACTTTGGATATTTTCAGGTAATTCATAATGTCGAAAAAAGTTGAATTTGATCTCAACACTGAAGATTTGTCCGAACGTCGTCGAGCTACAACGTACACCGGTAATTTTGATTTACATAATATTTATTAGCTTTTTTTCCTAATTTTTCAGTTGATGAAGATGGCGTGCCAAACGAGGTTGCTGATTATTTGGCATATTTTGCTCGAATGATCGAAGAACAAAATGTTCCCGAAATTCTTACTCTTTATGATCAAGCTTTTCCTGATCTTACGGAAAGATTTTTCCGCGAGAAAATGTGGCCTGACGAGACTGTGGTTGAAAGAATTATTGGACCAGGAAACAAAATCTTTATCATTCTGTATAAAGAACTTTACTACCGCCAATTGTACGCAAGAAACGCCAGAGGACCACTTCTCGTCCATAGATATGAGTCGTTCATGAACTATCAAGAACTTTTCTCTGAACTTCTTTCGAGCAAAGATCCTCTTCCCATCAGTTTACCAAATATTTGGATCTGGGATATTATTGACGAGTTCGTGTACCAATTCCAAGCGTTTTGTTTGTACAAAGCAAATCCGGGAAAAAGAAGTGCAGATGAGGTTGATGAACTCATCAATATTGAAGAGAATCAGAATGCATGGAACATCTATCCCGTTTTAAACATTCTGTACTCACTTCTTTCGAAGAGTCAAATCAATGAACAGTTGCAAGCATTGAGAGAAAAAAGTAAGTGGATTATATGAAATGTGGAACAAAAAGTTCATTCAGGAAACCCTGATTCTGTATCTGATGAGTTCGGACAATCTGATCTATATTTCAAACTTGGATACTTTGCACTGATCGGTCTTCTGAGAACACACGTTCTTTTGGGAGATTATCACCAAGCATTAAAAACGGTTCAGTATGTTGACATTGACCCGAAAGGAATTTATAACACTGTTCCAACATGTCTTGTAACTCTTCATTACTTCGTTGGTTTCTCTCATTTAATGATGAGAAATTACGGAGAAGCCACCAAGCTTTTCGTAAACTGTTTGCTTTATATTCAAAGAACGAAGAGTATCCAAACGCAACAACCGACTAAAAAGAACTTCCAATATGATGTTGTAAGTTTTTGATTTCAACTTTCAAAATTGAATCTTCAAAATTTGGTTCAGATAGGAAAGACATGGGATCAACTGTTTTATCTCCTTGGAATTTGTCTTGCTGTTCAACCACAAAGAATTGACGAAAGCATCGCTTCTCAATTGTCAGAAAGATGCGGTGAGAAAATAATGCACATGGCCAACGGAAACATAGACGAGTTCAAGAACGCTTTTGCTACTGGGTTAGTTTTTATTATGCCAGAATTACTTTAGAATTTCCGCTCTTTTGAATCGTAGTCTTTGGAACTTCACTAATCGAGTGATAGTTCGGATACCTGGAACCCCGGCGAATTGACAATATGCGGTGTAACTTTGGACTCATTCGAACAGGTGGAAACTTTGAAAAGATATTCCACTTCAAAGTTTTGTTGGAAAAAAAAATAAAAAATAACACTAATATTTTTCGAGGAAAATACTCGAAAATATTGTGGTATTAAAAAAACGAATCAAATTCAGATGCCCGAAGTTCTTGTCGCCAACTACTGTAGTATACGAAGGAACAAACCAATCGAAAGAACCACTTCTGAGACAGCTTCAATCTTTCCTTGAAGGAATCGAATCCCAAATGGCTTTACCAATCTTGAGAGGTTATTTGAAATTATACACTAGCCTGCCAACAAAGAAACTAGCCTCTTTCATGGATGTCGACAATGATCATTATGATTCGTTCCTTGGAAAACTGTTAACATACAAGGTTTGTGAGAACTTATAAAATCGATTTATTCATTTGAAAAATCGAGCCCAAGGGCAAAATATTCAAAAAAAAAAAAAAAGAAGCCCAAAACTATTTCAAAATGTTCAATTTTCTTATCAAATTCACGCGTGTTTCGGCTTCGATGTTTGGATACAAAAAAAAACAGAACTGACCAAAAACTTGAATTCTCCCAAAGTCGTTTTGGACATTTTTTTATTTAAATTTTAACTTTTGACAACAAATTTGTAAAATCGAAGTTACTTCTTTGAAAATATAATATGAGGATATATAAATAATAAAATTGTAAAAAAAAATTCTGTGTCCGCTCGTTTTTTATCTCGAAAATTTCATACTTTCTATTATCGTGAAAACAATACACCTTTGTGAAAACTAGCGAATCATACCTCGGCAAAAAAAATGGAAACTATTGGTTTCAGAATGTCCTCTGTAATTTTTCACACAAAAAGTTTCAAAAAGTTAGATGCTATCTGAATTACTGTAGGAATTTTGTGTTTCGAAATTGTGCTCTGTGAAATTCCACGTTTCCGCCGAGGTGTGTAACGAATGATTTAATAAAGCATACACAAATTATGAATTTTTGTTTTGCAGATGATCGTGAATGAGTTGGGTAAAGAAGGAGGGCCAGCCACAAACGAGGAGGATGAACCACAAACCGATATTGACTTTTACGTTGATCGTGATATGATATGCATTGCTGACACCAAAGTTGCTCGACATGTAGGAGAACACTTCATCCGACATATTCAAAAGTTACACGAGGTAAATCAATGATGATATGAAATCATTTTCAACGTAGATTGGTTTGTAACGCTTTTTTCTGAAATTTAATCGTGGGGAACAGAATCATTCAATTCGTAAAATTTTTCAGGTTCAACAAGTCTTATCGAGACTCGAAAACAAGGTTTAGCTTCTCAATTTTCGGTATAATTTCTTTCTGGTGTTTCATTTTTTCGGTCTACTTGTTACTATATTTATGACTTTTTTGTTGGAGTATTTTTGTTCTGTCTAATAAATAAAAATTTATTGCGTATTTCCACGTGTATTTTTGCATTGTGTTTTCAAACCAATAAGTGTGATATCTAAACTTTAAAAAGTACAGACTTTGATGATTGAAAAATTCAGCTCAAATTTTAAAACAGAAGAAAAATGGTAAAAATTAATAGAAACACGAACGTGATAAATACACGCTTCCATTACATTTTTATTCATTTCTGATTATTTTTCCGAGACTCCGTTTATGATAAATAATTAATTTCGAAGAACAACCGGAATGATAGTTTGTACCCATGCCCACAATCTAGGCGGCTGCCAGTTTTCTTATCTGTAGTCACTCATATCTGTAGTTTTTTCCTATCTGTTTTTCTCTTTCCAATGTCTTCTAACAACCAATGTTTTTGTTTGTGTCTTCTTATTTTCATTTCTACTCATTTCTCTCTGTTCACCACGTGGAGCAAACACTGAACGGTTATTTCCGTGAGTTTTACAGATGATAAGTCGGTGTGGAACGAGAATTTGTGTAAGAGCGTTTTCGACACCAACGTCGGCAAACAATGAAACAATCAAAGTTGTGCAAGAAAATGAACATGTTGCACATATCAAGTTGAATAGACCTACAAAGCTGAATACATTCACTCTGGAAATGTGGAAGTAAGTCTAAATATGTTATGCAAAAAACGTTCAAAAAACAAAATATATCTTCACATGACTTGTCTGACAAAAAATTTCTAACGAGTAAAAAATAGTTCTCGATATAAAAATCAGGGGTGTCGTTTGGGCCGCCCGCTGTTTTCTTATATTGTCATTATCTCGTTTTTGAGTCAAAATTTCACTCTTTCGAAATTCGTATATGAAAGCACAGGTCAAAATCTATCTTTTTTAATACTCATATAATATTTAGAAACAAAGAAACCTTTATTTTTCACTCTTGAACATACCTGTCCTAAGTCCCTTCGGTTTTTTGGTAGCTATTCACAATGAAAAAAAAAACTTTCCTCCCAAGATTTGCACAGTGACAAAATTTCTGAGAAATTTTGGTCCCCTCTTAGATCAGGTATGCTCTTGAAAAATTTGAGTGGGCGCTCAAAAAGCCCAATACGACAGCCCATAAAAATGTTTTCTGTTTTATAATTTTTATGTAACCAACAACAAATATGTCTTCTAATTTCATTTATGAATTGATTTTTTAAAACAGGCATATCTGTAAGAAAAAGAAAAAATAAATAACCATGACATTTTTTTTGGAGGAAAAAGTACCGTGACATTTGAAAAAAAGTTTTTAAAAAAATATTTTCTTGTTTTATTTCATAGTGAATAGAGCGGATCTGCGGTCCCTCGGGACATTTTTGTCCCAAACAATGAGTTGTCATTTTTTGTTCAACTCGTATCCATCGGTCAATAATCAGGCAAAGTAAAAAAACAAAACGGACGTTTTTTGAGAAATTTTTGTAATGAAAGGTTTCAATTTTTAATATTTTTTCAAAACAATTTCGAAAAAAAATGTTTTAAATTTTCAAAAAAAATCAACAAGGAAAAAAGTTTTCTAAAAATTTCAGAAGCCTAAAATCAGAAATAGAAAGGCTGGGCGATGAACCGAAATGTCGTGCAATTGTATTATCTGGCGAAGGAAAAGTGTTCACTGCGGGTATTGATATTGTTGGCGGAATGGGTGAAATAATAAAAGTGATGCAAAGTGATAAAATTGAAATCGGAAGAAAGGGAAGATTATTGAGAAAGCTAATTGGAGATATTCAAGAATGCTTCACTATTATTGAGGTTGTATTGTTTATAAGTCGCCAATTCTCAATTGATTTGTTTCAGAAATGTCCAAAACCTGTTATTGCCGCGATTCATTCACATTGCATCGGGGCTGGAATTGATCTTATAACTGCATGCGATATTCGATACGCAAGCCAATGTGCAAATTTCTCAATCAAAGAAGTTGATGTCGGTCTGGCTGCTGATGTTGGAACTTTGAATCGCATCCAAAAAGTTGTTGGAAATGATAGTTGGACTAGAGAAGTTTCAATGACGGCGAGAGATTTCGGAGCCGATGAAGCACTCAAGTTCGGTTAGTTTTTTTTTTAATTTTTGAGAGAAGTGAGAAACGGAATAATAGGTCTTATCAATCGTATATATCCAACGAAAGAAGAACTGATTGATGGAGCAATTTCTGTTGCAAAAACAATTGCTGAAAAATCACCGATTGCTGTTCAAGGAACCAAAATAACATTGAATTATTCGAGAGACCATACAACTGATGATTCTTTGAATTTTATCAAAACTTGGAACATGTCACAATTGCTCTCAACTGATTTATTGAATAGTGCAACCGCGGTGATGAATAAAAAGAAACCAACATTTGAAGATGTATAAATGCCGGTATTTATTTTTTGTGTAAATAGTTTTTCATACTACTTTTTGCCTTCCGAAGTTATTTGGTTTTGCCATTCGTTATCTCAGCTTATAAGCGAATTTTAAACTAATCTGCGGATATTTTCAGATCATATCAAAAACTTGAAAATGTTCAATACAGGGTAAGAAAGAATATTAAAATAAGCATGCAAATCTTTTTGTTTTACAGTAAATTCGCAGGCAAAACTGTGTTCATAACCGGTGCATCGAGAGGAATCGGAAAAGAAATTGGATTAAAATTAGCTAAGGATGGAGCAAATATTGTGGTTGCTGCTAAAACTACTACACCTCATCCGAAGTTGCCCGGAACAATCTACACAGCTGCAGAAGAAATGGAGAAGGCCGGAGGTAAAGGTTTAGCTTGTGTCGTCGATGTAAGAGATGAAGGATCTATCAAAAATGCCGTTGATGCGGCTGTCAAGGTTAGTTGCAGAAACACTTTTTTCAACATTCTTTCATTTTTTTCGCAGAAATTCGGAGGGATTGATATCTTGATCAATAATGCTTCAGCTATTTCACTTACTAATACTGAAGTGACTGAAATGAAAAGATATGATCTTATGCATTCCATCAATACCCGTGGAACATATCTTATGACCAAAACATGTCTACCATATCTCAAACAAGGAAACAATCCACATGTTCTCAACATCTCGCCACCTTTGTTGATGGAAACTAGATGGTTTGCCAATCATGTTGCTTATACAATGGCCAAATATGGAATGTCAATGTGTGTTTTGGGACAACACGAAGAATTCAGACCACACGGAATTGCTGTGAACGCATTGTGGCCTTTGACTTCAATTTGGACATCAGCAATGGAAATGTTGTCTGACAAAGGAGGAGAATCGTCGAGTAGAAAAGTGAGTTAAATTGAAAAATAGTAAACATAGTTGCTGATTTTCAGCCAGCTATCATGGCCGATTCGGCATACGCTGTTCTGTCGAAAAATAGTAAAGACTTCACCGGAAATTTCTGTATCGATGAAGATATTTTGAAAGCTGAAGGAGTAACTGATTTCGACCAATATGCTTGTGTTCCTGGAAATGAGTTGATGCCCGATTTCTTCATTCCAGACGGAAAATACGATGCTTCTTTCGGTTTCAAAAGACCAACAGAGTCATTCAAAAAGGTGCATAAATTTCTGTTTCACAAAATAGTGTTTTTTTAGGAAGTTGTTGAGGAAGAAATCAAACAAGTTCTCCAATCCGCAGGTTCATTGTTGAACGCTGATATTGTAAAGAAAATCGGAATCATCTACGAATTCACTTTGACAGGAACTCCAGAGAGAAAACTAACAATGGATTTGAAAAATGGAAACGGTTCGATTCAGGAGGGACCAAGTTCAGATGCTACTGTCAGGTGAGTTTCGATTAATGTCCTAAATAATAAACTTGATTAAGATTCACTCTCGCTCCTCAAGATTTTGCACCATTGTTCACTGGAAAACTCAAACCGACAGCCGCTTTTATCTCTAAAAAACTGAAAATTGCTGGTGACATCAATGGAGCTATGAAATTGGAAAATGTTTTGAAGAAGATGGCTCAGAAATAAATTAGTGTACATTTATCTGTTTTATGTGTATTTACAGAATTTTGAACTTTATTATTGATAAGCAAATGAATGTTTCGGATTTATACACTTATGTGAATAAAAAAAAATGAATATTTATTTCGAAAACGACTGAACTTCTTCGCAGATAACATTTGTTCTGCAAAATATGGGTTTCTCAGAAATATTTTCTGTGTTCGTATTAGGTTACTGTAGTCCTTTTTTGAACTATTCAAAACTACAGTAATCAAAACTACCAAACCCAGCAGTGAAAGTAAATAATAACAACAATCTCATTCTAAATGTCTAAAACTACAGTAACCTCAAATTCTATAATGTCTCACAGTCTCACAGTTTAATTTAAATAACGTCCGATTTTTAATCATTTTTTTTTGAATCACACCAATCATTAAATTTTTCTCACCTATTATTTGAAATGAAATTTTCACGTGAATAAATGTGGCACTGTGGCTCAACAGGTTCGGTGTTTGTTATGAAGTGAGAGGTCGAGGGTTCGACTCCTCACCTATGCAATCTTTTTTAATTTTTTTTCTACTCAACAAAAACACAAGTTTTCTCTGAAATTTATATGTGTGTGAAAAATGTTTTATATAAGCTGTTTCTCACTATTTTCGTACTCTTAACTTTGAAAAAAAAAACAAATATCGAACAAAAATGAGGATAACGTGAGCTCGAAAAAATATTCAAACGTGAACCAAAAAAAAAAATGATTAAAAATCGGACGTTCTTTAAATGCATGTCAATCTCACCTTTCATACTTGACCTATTTCAATTGAAGTTTCATAATCTCTACAATCATTGAAGTTGGAATATTGTGACAAGTTTTTGAGGTCGCGAAGATCAGCCAAAGATTGAGCCGAAAAATCTCTGATTTTCTGAAAAAAAAAGTCATGGTTTCGAAAAACAATTGTGAAATCACCAATAAATTAGTTTCTAAATTATATTTTTCTTCAAAATCGAAATCAATTTTTTCGAGTTCATACATTGAACCAGGTGTCATCATTTTTTTGTTCAATGTTTCGGTAGAGCGAGAATGCGTTGCCGAAAAAGCAATCGGAGGAGCACCTTTATATGGAAATTGAACATTAAGACGAGTGAGATCTTCGATCGATTCAGCACTCAGGACATATTTGTTGAGGGTTACATGATTGGGAGCATTAACATTGGCTGAATGAACATCTGGCGAATAATAAGAAAACGGATCAGACATTTGGATGACATCTGTGGATGTGAGCAAATTGTCTATTGAATTAGTAGCATTCTGAAATGTTTTCTGATATTTCCACAAATTTATTTTCTCTAACCGTATGATTGTTCAAATGACTGAAATATTGTGAAGGAGTGGTATAGTTTGGATGATGAGCATATGGATTTCCAATTGATTTCAGATCATCAATCGGATTTTCAGTTTCAAACACTTCTTCGAATATACACGCTTGTGATGGACGACGCTCAACTACTGTATATGGATTGAGGCTATCGTCAAACTGATTATAGTTTTCCTCATTATATTTCGACGAATTTCTGATCATTTTTGAATGAGACTTGAAGTGAGGATAATAATTATGAGCAATGACTCAAATCAAAAATTGACAGCTTGTACAGAACACGTTTAGGTCAAGACGTATCATTTTAAAAATAAAGATATTTTTCATTTTTGCGTTTCATAAGGCACAACCCGGTATAACCCGCAAAGAATGACTAACTATTAATAGAATCTGAAAGAAACACTTTGTGATTCTGATTCTGTTTACCAATCTGTGAATTCAGTGATGAAATGAAGGACCGGTCCAGAATCTTCGAAGACTTTATCTGACTTGTTTGAAAAAAACCTGTCCAAACGTTGGTTTCTTGAAAGACGCAACAATTTCATGGAAAAAAGTCGAAAAACTGATCATGTTCCCCTAGAAAATGAAATAACTTTTGCATATTTTTGGGCCGCAACATGAAATTTGCGGCCCAACATAAATTACCAAAGTTTCCTCACTGCGTACAGATTTCATAAAAACAACAAGCGCATAATTTGTAATTTACACAATTGACTATTGGTATCGGTCTCGGTATATTGCGGAAAATTCTTTGTTTTTGACGTAGTCTTACACTACAGTGTAGTGTGTTTATCATTTGGAAAAAAAGCGACATGTTTGATAAGTAACTAATTTTTTTCTATTTAACAGACACGTTGTTTTCTGGTTGTATTTCAACAATGACTGATGCTATCCCAAATACAGGGTAATCCAAATCACTTCTTTTTTTGTCAATCAACTTGTTATTTATTGTAGAAAGTTTCACGGAAAAACTGTATTTATCACTGGTGCATCAAGAGGAATTGGAAAAGAAATCGGATTGAAACTGGCTAAAGATGGGGCAAATGTTGTGATCGCAGCCAAAACTGCCACCGCGCATCCAAAATTACCCGGAACAATTTATACGGCAGCAGAAGAAATCGAAAAAGCTGGAGGAAAAGCATTGGCTTGTGTCGTTGATGTCAGAGATGAGAAATCAATTAAAGACGCAGTTGAAGCAGCGGTAAAGGTTAGTAAGTTCATGATAAGAAAGTATCACAAAAAGTTTTTTTTCCTGGAATCAAAATCTTTATCAATGTTATAAAAATTTGAAAAATGGCAGAAATCGGACCTGTTAGTTTGAGTTTCTATTCATTTGCAGATTTTTAGGGCCGAATGAGAAAACTTTTAAAATATCGGGCCGGGTCCGTTTCAGTAAAAATCGAGCAACTAGGGCTGATCTGTGAGATCAATTTTCATCGGATCTGATCTGATCCACTACAAAAATCCAACATGTTATTAGCTGAAAATTTTCAGAAATTCGGAGGGATTGATATCTTGATCAATAATGCTTCAGCCATTTCACTTACAAATACAGAAGAAACCGAAATGAAAAGATATGATCTTATGCATTCAATTAATACTCGAGGAACATATCTTGTTACCAAAACATGTCTTCCTTACCTCAAAAAATCATCGCATGGTCGTGTTCTCAATATTTCTCCACCTCTTTTGATGGAACCAAAATGGTTTGCCAATCATGTTGCATATACAATGGCCAAATTCGGAATGTCAATGTGTGTTTTGGGACAACATGAAGAATTCAGACCATACGGAATTGGTGTGAATGCATTGTGGCCTTTGACATCGATTTGGACATCAGCAATGGAAATGTTATCCAATAACGAGGGAAGAAATGGGAGTAGAAAAGTGAGTCGACATATCGACGTCGAAATTAATCTCAAAATTTTGAAATTTCAGCCCGAAATTATGGCTGATTCAGCCTATGCTATTCTATCAAAAGGGAATGATTTCACCGGAAACTTTTTGATCGACGAAGATTTTTTGAGATCGGAAGGAGTCAAAGACTTTGACAGATATTCATACGTTCCCGGTGCCAATTTGATTCCAGACTTCTTTATTCCAGAAACACCCAGCAAATTATGAACAATTTTTTTTATTTGAGAAAAAAATAAACATGAAATGAATTGTATTATCCATGAGGATCTGGTTTGATTTGTCGAGCTAATCCATACGGTGACATTCCTTTTTGTGATGCACATTTGTTGGTTCCATATTGAAGAGGAATAACCATTTCACCTCTTCTCATAACAGCTTCTGGAAATTGTCGAGGAGCAGATTGAGCTATTTTGACAACCCAAGCCGGATGATCAAGATGTGGTTTACGTGATTGGGCCTAGAATTAACAACAAATGATAATACAGGAAATTTTGAAATTTGTAACTCACAACAGCAGCAAGCAATCTCAAACACTCAATCACTTTGTAACATTGCTTATTCTCATAGAGATCAACAGTTTGAAAACAACTAATCTCCATAACACCGAATCGTTTTGCAGCTTCAAGAAAGTTTGAAATGTTTTCCATCTGAAAATTATGATCATTATCATTTGGATAAAGCTGATAATAATCATACCATGTGAAATGGCATTCTGGGCTTTTTGTTATAAACAACTTTACATCCTGGTTCCAATTTCTCAATCAATTTGCATAACATTACACCGTCTTTGAGAAGTGCAGTCACGTCATTCGAAGATTCACAAGTACCAACATCACAAGGAAAACGCTCACCGGTAATCTAAAATAAACTACAGTAAGAAAAAGGTGAACAGTTTTGGATCAAAAAACAAAGAATAAAAACTGACATTTTCAATCCAATATAAAACTTCAATCGCTTCTTCGAGTACAAATCGAGCATCATTCTGAAAAAAATTAACTAAAATAGTATTTCATAAATGTATTTTTTGTTCAGAAAAAAACATGTGCAAAAATTTAATGACAAAATTTCGAGTTAAAAAAAACAGTAAAATTGGTTTAGTTTTCTACTTTCTATTTTTCGGAAGTTGAGAAAAGTACAGTACTCACAAGTAAACAATAATATTTTAGAACAAGAACAAACCTTTCTTTGTAATTCTCGACTTAGACCATAACTTGGTCCATGATTGGCCATATCTGCTAATCAGAATCAATGAATCAATCGATAGATAGATATAAATATTCGGAAAAATATGTGTATAATAAAGTCGGTTGGGATGAAACAAGAAAAAGAGAACGAAAATGGGTATTTTGTATAATAAGGGAACGAGAAGAATAAGGAGAAGATACATACATATATATTGGAATCTCGTCTCTCATATACAATATCTTCTTATCGATGTTCATTTGCGAACGAATTCCTTTTAATATTCTTCTCATTATTATTGTTTTTGTTGTGATGATGTTATGAATTTGGTATGGATTTGAAAGGGAAACTGGAAGGAGAAGACTAATCGAAATAATGAGAATGTTAAAACGAGGCATAACTGAACAGAATGACGATACATACACAACATGAACAAGTTTGTTTGCACCACGGATAATAGAATGACGAAGAAGATTGGATGGTGTTTGACAAGAAAAAAGTACGACAAGGATGCTAGAAAAATAAACACGCATTTCAGCTTTTATTCTCATTCTAGAAACACAATGAAATTGTTTTTATAGCTTCAAAAAAGTCAACAATTTGAAGAACTAGGCATCAACACAATACAAAATATCCCATTTAATTGTATCTAACCTTTAGGAAATTTCGAAAATCAAACCGTAAGTATTACTGAAAAAAAAACCGATGTCGCGATTGTTTTCAAAGTTGAATGAAACAAATCCAGATGTTCAGGCCGGGTTGGTTGTGAACTCCAACAGTTTCCGATCCGACAAATTTCCAAACATTTTGAGATTCGGCATGTTCCAGAGACGGCTCAATGTTGTTTTTGAGATTGTGGGTGATTTTTTTCGTACATAAATGATGGTCTTGTTCCTAGTTCATTACTTGTGAAAAAAATCCGATGAACCATGCGCAGATCAGGCAACAGGAGTTGTTTTTTTTTTAGGCAGAGTCAATCGAAACCACATTTTGTTCCTCTTATGAAAATAATTTAATTTTCAGTTTTCTTCTCGAAATTAATCAACAAATCTGCCTCGATGGAAAAAAGTATGCGTGTCGCGAATATTTCAAACAAAAACACATGATTTTTGATGGATGAATAGAAAATGAACGATGCTCGATTCGTCACTTATATATTAGTGTGGTTCTTAAAGTTCTGTCGTTCTACTCCAAAAGTTATTCAAAATAACATGTTTACCTTGACATCTAGACTCTCAAATTATATTTATAAGGAGTGTGGATGTGTCTAGTTTTTGTCTTTTCAAGATATATATTATAATTATACGCATATGTGTACAATATATGTGTATAGTTGAAATAGTCATACAAACTGCCCAATATTCCACTTTCTGTTTTTCACATTTTCTTCTTTCAAATCGTTTTTTCGGGCCTTACCTATAATCAGTATCCACTCTATAATTTTGTCAAAATTATAGATATTTTTTTCATGTTCTTACTCACATTGTACATGTTAAAATCAAACGTAATGTTCTATGTTTCCTACTGTATCTTTCTCAGGTTGAGTAATCGACAAAGGTCATACAATTTTTCAAGTCCAATCATGTTCTTACTCACATTGTACATGTTAAAATCAAACGTAATGTTCTATGTTTCCTACTGTATCTTTCTCAGGTTGAGTAATCGACAAAGGTCATACAATTTTTCAAGTCCAATTATCTCGAGTGTTGTTTTATTTGGGGAATAACCAAAGAAAAAGATCTTTATCGCTACGAGGTTGTGGGTTCAGAAATTCAGCGAGATGATTTTAACAGTTAGAATTGCTAGAGAATAATATGAATTTTATGTCAATATTTAGTGTCCATATTTAGGATGATTTTCAACTAAATTTTAGTAGGATCAGTTTCAAATACTCAATGTTCTTTCTCCAGATATTCAGTCTCTTAACTCCAAAAATGTCGAAAATAATCTATAATGAAGAACATAATCTGAAGTGTTTTGCCATTCATTTCAAGTTCAACTGAAATCAGTAACTTAACACCACTGAAATAGTTGCTTGTGAGAGCTCATTGGCCTAAGCCAACGAACATTTATGTATGAAAAACAGAAAATCAAAAAATCGTCACTTTTTTGTTTGATTTATAATGAGAAGAGGTTCACGCAGATCACGTTTATATATGTTTTCTTTACATACTAATTAATAGTTTCTTGTTTGGTTTTTGAGAAATGTGACGTTGACCGGCTTATTGAAAACATCCTGTGTAAAAACAGCATTGTAGCCACTAATTTGAGATGTTTTTACATAGAATAACAAGAAAATCCACCTGAAAATAAATGAAAACATTTTCTTGATTAAAAAGGTGAGTTTTCCATTTTTTAGAGACCAAAAGTTGCTCAAGTTCTTTTCGATTCCTTCGTTTTTCCTCGTTTTTTCTTTAAAGTTTTTTATTTCATTTTCATATTTTCATAGGCGGAGACTTTCAGAGAAAAAAAGGGTTGTCCAAAAAACCCTAGATCAACCTTTAGTCTATTGTCGAGTTAGAAAAAGCCTGGGAAATTCTAGAAAAAAAAAACCATTTTCGTCTTTTTATTTCTTGATTTTCTATTTCCAAGAAAAGTTAGACATTTTTGTCAGAATATAGAATAATGTATCTATTTTGGTTATTTTAATTTAGGAACTGTGAAAATATAACTTTTTTGAATTTTTCGCTGAAAATGAAAAAGTGAAATGAAAATCATAGTTGCGTTTTTCCGACTTTCGGAAAAGGTTCCGTCTGAAAAAAGTTCTGAAAATGGTCGGAAATTCCGGAATTTCAGAAACTTCTCGTTTCTCTTCCACCAAGCCTTCTCATAAATCTTCGGACTGGAATGAGGCCAGAAACGATAGTCATGTCCGATTGCGACGATAAGTTCTGGTTGATTTTTTCGAGTACGCAAAGATAGTTCCATTTTCTGACAGTTGATCAGACCAATACAAGTTTCCTTTCAAATTTCGTTTATGATCTAAACAATGTCCAGACAAAAGACGAAATGAAAAAGAATATTTGAAAAATTCGAGAAACCAGTCCTAAAATGCGGGATGATAAAAGAAAGAATATATCGTATATCAACAAACGACATATTTTCTAACACCCAGTAACCATTCATCATTTGCTAAAAATGGGTCATTTGATAACTTTCACTTATCTGCCTTAAGCAGCTTTTCGAACGACAAAAAACGATATCATTTTCAATTAAAAAGTTATCTTTTTATTTTTAATATTTTGAGTCTTTTTTAGTTGGTTTTTGCATCCGGTTGTTCTGACGCAATTTCCCTTTTTTTGTACTTGACTCTCATACTTTTCTTTTGTTGCTGATAATATTCATTTTTTTTCCAGATTCGAATGCGTATTCTGTTACTAAGTTTTCTTCTAGTTATATCTATTCATGGTCATCCAATTCAGCCAGGTTCCTCTTTCCTTTTTACTCAATCAATTTTTTGAAATTGAATTTAGATCAAGAAGATGATGAACAACTGCGAACTGATGCTCAACCAATCGAATCTACAGTAGTTGAAGAACTGACAGTACCTCCTCCACGTGTTATTTCATCACAAGTTGATTCGAGTGTTGATACAAATGGAGATGGAGAATTAGATCTAGGAGAAGTACAGTATGCCGCTTTTGTTCATCATGGTTTGTCAGGATCAGTTGTCGAGGATATGTTCAAACAGGTACAACATTCGGAGAAAAATGAAAATGAAAACAAATAGTATTTCTAGGTCGATACTAATCATGATAATGTTTTAAATGCTCGCGAATTTGATGCAATTCGAATGTTGGTTCTCGAAAAAGCTGAAAATGCGGCTCTCAGATATTTACAAAATGTCGATTTAGATCGAGATGGACTGTTATCACTTCAAGAAGCACAAGAATACCTTTTGAAAGAATATGGAATCGGAAATAGAGATGTTATTCGACTCTGGAAATTGGTCACACCAAACATTGCCGAAAGAATGAACTCGACATTGTTCAGCAAACTTCGTCGACGAGTTCGTGGTATGACAATTCGATTGGCAAGACAACTGATGAAAACAGCCGATGTGAATGGAGATGGACATATTTCAGTGGATGAGGCACAAGCTGTCGCATTTGAACAAGAAGGAATTGGAGCCGGAGATGTTGCAAGTATGGTTGGAAGTGTTGATGAAAACATGGACGGAGAATTGAATGCTCCTGAATTTGCCGATTTTGAACGAATTATTCGAGCAAGAGCCATTGAAAATAGCAAGTATGTGAGAAGAGATCAAAAAATCAAATAACTTTCGATCTTTCTTTCTATGGGAAAATAATTTACCTTTTTGCGTATTTATTTCCCAAGAACTCCAGTGAAAATACAATTTTTTGGATGAACAATCCAAAAGGGAAAATGAGCTCATACCAGAAAGAAGAAATCCAAAATGAATCATGAAATGTGTTCTGTTGAAAATAAGTTCTCTCGGAATATATTTTCTTTGCGTCTCTCTAGAAAAAAACGAAGTGCTGGTTATTTTGAGACAGAGAACAGTTGAAACCGTTCTGAAATTTTCGAGCCAGAAATTCAGATTAGTTCAATATTTTGTGTGTTTGTTTTGCAGAAAAGCAATGAGAGTAGTAGATGCGGACAATAGTGGAACATTGACACTCGACGAAGCTAAACGAGTCGCGTTCGAACACTATGGATTCGATGAAGAAACTCTTTCACCGTTTTTCGGTCAAGCTGATGAAAACGAAGATGGACAATTGGATAGTGTCGAATTTGCGGGTTTTAGATCTGTTATTCGTGCAAGATCTGTCAAAGATGCCATGGAAAAAATGAAGGTTTTGTTCTCAAAAAAGTGTTTGGAAATGGTAGAATTTTACAGAAAATTGATGTGAATGGTGATGGTTTGATAAGTACTTCGGAAGCAACTGAATCAACAAGTAAAGAAGATGATATGGATGAAGCTGAATCGTTGGCATTGTTCAATATTGCTGATCAAAATAAAAGTGGAAAATTGGACAAAGTTGAATTGGCTGATTTCAACAGATTGGTTCGATTAAGTTCGATCAAATTTGCTACCGATCATTTCAAGGTTTCAATAAAATTTCACAATTATTTCAAGAATTATTTCAGGAATTCGATTTGGATGGCAATGATTTGGTGACTTTTGAAGAAATTGCTCTACTCATTGAACAAAAATACGGAATTCCACAAACTCTGATTCAAACATTTTTCGACAAAATTGATGTGGATGGTTCGGCTGATTTGAATCCAGCTGAAATTGTCGATTTCCGACATTTAATCCGATCTTATGTTTCAAAACAAAAGGTCTACTATTTGTAAAAATTTTAACTCACACTAATAAATTATTTTTGTAATTTTCCAATTTTTTTCAGAAACTTGCACCAACCACAATCACCAGCACCCCACGAAGCACTTCAACTACAACCACTGAAAGCACTACTACAACACAAATCAGCACTAGCACTTCAACTACAACTTCGACTAACATCAGTGAGATTCCAACAACAACAACAACTCCCAAAACTACTGAAACAATGGAAGATATTCCGAATGATGTTATTGCTCAAGACATAATGACACCAACTAGAAAAACAACCCGAGTAACAAGCACAACTACTAGCACAACTCACACTCCATCCACTACTATTTCCACAACTACCACTTCCACCACCCCAGAACCTTCCACTACTACCACAAATTCACCTATTCCCACTACTATCACAACACTTGTCACTAGAAAATCACCAATAACAACACCAAAAATAAAAACAACAACAGAAAAAGTTGAAGAAGTTGTTGTTGAGGAAATAATATACGAAGATGAGAATGGAAATAGAATGATGCCGAAAAAAAGAAAAGTTGGATCTCAACAAAATCAAGATGTTTCGTATGAGGAAGTCATTGAATATGTTGATGAACCGGCTTCTTGAGAATTGACAACGATCACAGTGCATTTATAATATCAAACCTCAAAATATAATGTTACGGTTACCGAACTATAATAAACGATTTATCTATCGGAAAACGTGTGCCGGAAACAAACATTAGATCGAGTTTGTCGGACCAGGTTCGATGAAATCAGTTCCCGGAATTTTTCCAATACTTGGGTTGCCTTCGTCAGATCTGGTTTTTCGTTCCGATTAGTTTTGTTGAAAAATAGTCAGGTCTGATCAAGACGGCTAAATTTTAATTCTCGACTTTCCGTCTCCCCGTGTTTTTTTTTCTGTGACTAGCATAAATCACATTTTTATTAATTGTCTATGTCTCAAATTTCAAATACATATATATAGGTATAAAAAGTGGGAAAATGTTGTAAATTCATTCACATAATGACGAATTATAAACTTATATATTTCAATTCTCGTGGTTTTGCTGAACCTGCTCGACAAATTTTTGCTCTTCAAAATATTGACTTTGAGGACATTCGAATTCAACATGAGAATCAAGAACAGTTTGAAAATGTCGAAAAAGGTTTTTCGTTTTGAAGTTTTGTAACAATTATGATTTTTATAGATCTTCCATTTGGAAAGGTTCTTGTTCTCTGTGTAGACGACTTCAAAATTCCACAGTCCACTCCGATTGTCCGATATTTAGCAAAAAAGTATGGATATGTTGGAAAGAGTCCAGAAGAAGAAACATGGGTTGATGCGATTGTTGATCAGTATAAAGATTTCACTGTCCCTTTGTTACAATATTTGTATGCCGTCCAGAAAAATTCACCAGAAGATGAAATTGTGAGTCTCAAACGTTGGCAAATACTGAATGGGTTTCCCGAAATGGGGGTCTCCGTTCTTAATGAGGGTCTGAAAAGTTGAAAAAAAAGGGGGCACGATCCGTTCTGAATGGGGGGTTTGCAAAAATGGGGGTCTATGCGTGTTTCTGAATGGGGGATCCGGAAAAATGGGGGTCAATTTGTATTTTTGAATGGGGGTCTGAAAAAAAGAGGGTCAATGTGTCATATTTAAATGATACGTTATTTCGAGAGTTTCACAATTTTTCTGTTTCGTAGGTTTCTTTTCTACGAAGGCTTAGGCTTAGTGAACATCCAAAAAGTTCAATGTTGAAAATGTGTATTTTTATAGACTTCTAAAGCGCGATTTTCTTCTTGATCATCAAATATTCTTGGAATATTATTCAGAAAGATTAGTTATTGAAATTGCATCTTTCGGAAGTTCACTAAGCCTATGTCTAAGTAGGTGAGAATCGTAGGTATACATGAAATAATTTATATAATAGTACAAAAGAGGAAAACTCTCTTGTTTGACCCCCATTCAGAAATACAAACTGACCTCCATTTTTTCAGACCCCCATTCAGAAAATCTAAAGGCTCAGACACATTTTTCATGTTCGGGTCCGATTCAGATTTGGTTAGTTTCGGGTCCGATAAAACCGGACCTGGCCCGATTTAGAATTCACCACAAATTTGATTCGAAAATTTCAAAAATGTTATTGTTTGTAGAAAACTGTAACAACAAGTTGGGTATCCCAGGAATAATTCATTTTCGTAAGTACAAAAAAACTAAAATAGAATGGACAGGTGTAATAGAAGAAAAACAATTATGAAAATGTATTATTTTGACAAAAGACTGGGACAGAGATCAACACTTTGAATTAGGTTTATAGATGTGATTGCGGGCGAGATGCAATGTATTCTTTGAGTTTTGGTAGACCATGAATCTTCTTTTGATAAGCGGCCAATTTTGGATAGTCCGATTTTTTGAAGAATCCTTCGTTTTCCAATGTGACGAAAAATTCCGCTACAATTAAGTCAACAAATGTAAGACCAGAACCAACCAAAAAGCCTGATTTCGATTTTTCGAGAATTCCAGTTATTATTTTGAAATATTTGTCTCTGGCTGGAATAGCCGTTTCTTTTTTGAATTTTTCAATTTCGTCGACTGATTTTTTGAGATAAGTTGCCATCATGAACGGCTCGAACTCGGCAAAGAAATCTTTAAATTGATCAACAATCGCATCAACCCATGCTTCTTCTTCTGCTGTTTTTCCAGCCAGTTTGAACTTTTTGGCAAGATATCTGTTGATTGCACCGGATTGTGGAATTTGAAATCCATCAACATCCAACACTGGTAGTTGTCCAAATGGGGTTTCTATTAAAATACATTCATCATTGATTCGAGTTCAGTTCGACTCACTGGGTTTCATTTTCTTCCATTCTGGTGATCCAATTTTGACTCGAACATCTTCGAATTCAACACCAGCCAAATGGAAGAGTTGACGAGTAGCTTCTCCCAAACCACGAACATCGAAATAAGTCAACTTGTAATGAACCATTTCTCGAATTTCGAAGAAGTCGTTTCATTGTTTTGTTTTATACTAAAATAAGCTCCTCCCATTCATTTTTTTTTCTTGCATAGCAACATGGCCTCTGCCGTGGCTCTAAACCACGAAACTTCGATTATATGATCGTTTGAGCCAATTTTAGAGCAAAAGCAAGACAAATAGTCAGAATAGGAGAACATTTTCAAAATATAAATAAGAGTGAACCAACATCAAGAATCCGGACGCGGACGGTACCGGATGTTGTCAAAAACAACATGTTTATAGTTTGACAAACTGAGACCGTCTTGTTCTGGTCATTCTTGCAAATACTGAATAGCTTTCCTTTAAAACGCGATTATCTTCTTAGTCACCGACATATTTTGGAATAATGTTCAGCCAGATAAGTTATTTAAATGCACCTTTTGAGATCGTAGGTGGGAATAGAAACATTTATATATGTAAAAGTACAAAACAACTAAACTCTCGAAACCCCTTATCGTTTTGCCTATCTTTTTTCAGATCCATTCAGAAACACTAACAATAACCAAAACTGAATCGGACCCAAACTTTTCTAAAATTTTTACAGTTTATTCAAACAAATCGCTCACATGGCCCGATTCACCAAAAATGTCGGAAAAACGGACCGAGTCCGATTTCTTGACTCCGGTCCGATTCAGACACATTTTTCATGTTCGGGTCCGATTCAGATTTGGTTAATTTCGGGTCTGATAAAATCGGACCTGTGCCCTTATTCAGAATCCACCCATTTCGGAAAACCCATTCAGTATTTTCCGACATTCTTGCTAGTAGCAAGTTGCTACAAGAGTTACCAATTTCATTGTTCGTAGAAAATAATGAGATTATACTCGTGAAAAAATGTTTACAGAATAGACTTTTTCCACATTTTATTGATAAATTTGTCTCATTTTTGTACTTTTATCGTAGCACTTTTCACAAGCAACAATGAAACATCGTGAACCAAAAACAATCAAATTATAGTTGGAAATCAGATAAAAAACAAAATGATGACAATTGTTGAAATGGGTGGAGTTTGAGTACTATAAGTATAATTACAAACAGTATGTTTTTCATTCATATTCAAGTCAGAGATAAATGATGGTCAACTATAAACTGACATATTTTCACGCTCGTGGTTTGGCTGAAGCAACTCGGCAAATATTTCATCTGGAGGATGTTCCATTTGAAGATGAACGAGTAACATTGGGAACAACAGAATGGACAGATTTGAAACCAAGTTCGTTGAGCATAAAAATCACACAATGTGTTTTTTTTCTAGAAACACCGTTTGGACATGTTCCAGTTTTAAGTGTCGATGGATTTGAAATTCCTCAATCAATGGCAATTCTCAGATATGTGGCAAGAAAGTATGGATATTCTGGAAAGACACCGGAAGAAGAAGCATGGGTTGATGCGATTGTTGATCAATTCAAAGATTTTCTGGCTGCATTTTTGAAACTTGTAGTTGCAGTTCACTTGAACAAACCGTCCGAAGAACGAGAACAGATCAAAAAAGAAATTGTTGTTCCAGCTCGTGATGAGTACTTCAAGATTCTTACTGGAATTCTCGAAAAGTCAAAATCTGGATACTTGGTTGGATATAATTTGACATTTGCTGATTTGGTTGTAGCTGACAATTTGGTCACTTTGGAAAAGAATGGATTTTTTCCGAAAGAAGAGTATTCAAGGCTAGCTGAATTTCAGAAAAAAATACACAGCTTGCCTAAACTCGAAGTATATATTGCAACTCGACCGGACACTCAATTCTAATTCATTTTCAGTAAATAAGTATTTATCAATAAATCATATTGGAATAATGTGTGAGTTTCTCAAGTTCACAGAGAAATCAAAACATCTTTCTCTCATAAGTTAGTAACAAAGTAACAATGTTCAAAAATTATCGACATTTTTGTTGTTCTACTGATAATAAAGTGTTTAAAGGTGGACTGCGAGGAAATCGCAAGTTTCGTTCATTATATAGTTGGTTTGCTCCTCAAAAATGATGCGGAAAGCAAAAAAAAAACGCAAAAAATTTGATACGGCGGTAGAAAAAAGAAAAAACAAGCAAACTAGCGCGTCTACCGGAATCGATCATGTGCGCTCCATTGAACCATTAGAAATTCAAACTTTTTTGAAAAAACGCACACATTTTCACTACACTATATATGACGCGATATTGCACACTGCCTTTCTCAGATACATCGCATTCCACCTTTAACAATAACAAAAACATCAATTTTTTTTTTGTTTTGAATAATCACTTTTCTAATATGAGGACCAGTAAACTAAGTTAATCGGGTCCAAACCAGAAATAATTCATTTTTACATTCTCAATAGGTTTTTTATTACTGACAAGAAGAATACAGAGAGCCAAACTCATTCGGGTTTTCAGATTTCCAATAATTCTGGGGTTCCACAACGCGTCTGAATTGACAAATACTGAATCGGACGAGGTCCCAATTATAATTCATACTTTTCCGGCATCCTGTTGTCTACTCAAAATGAGATATATTGCGAAATGTGGTCTTCAAACATCAAATCCAAAAAGTAAACTAGATGATGACAAATGCCAAAATGGGCGGAGTCTTTGTCTCTATATTTATGTGTCAACTGGATTTGGTTCTGATTCAATTGAAATTAAAACGCAAACGACCATGGTCAATTATAAACTGACTTATTTCGATGGCCGTGGTTTGGCCGAAGCGACCAGACAAGTATTTCATCTTGCTGATGTTCCATTCGAGGATATTCGAATTAAACATGGCGATGGAACATGGGAAGAATTAAAACCGAGTTGGTGTCGATTATTAGATGTTATCGAACTTCCGAATGATTTCAGAGACTCCGTTCGGACAGATGCCAGTGTTGAGTGTTGATGGTTTCGAGATTCCTCAATCGATGGCAATTCTAAGATATGTGGCGAGAAAATATGGATATGCTGGAAAGACACCGGAAGAAGAAGCATGGGTTGATGCGATTGTTGATCAATTCAAAGATTTCATGAGCTCATTCAGACAATTTATTTATGCTACTCGTCAAAACAAATCCGTCGAAGAAATTGAGCAAATCAAAAAAGATGTCGCCATTCCTGCACGTGACAATTACTTCAAAATAATAACAGGAATTCTCGAAACATCGAAATCTGGATTCTTGGTTGGAGATAGCTTGACATTCGCTGATTTGGTTGTAGTTGAAAGCTTGTTCTCTCTTCAAAATCATGCATTTTTCACTAAACAAGATTACCCAAAAATTGCCGAATTGGAGAAGAAAGTTCAAACTTTGCCGAAATTGAAAGAATATCTCGCATCTCGCCCCGTCACTCCATTCTAATTTTTTCTCAAAAAAAAATTTTTTTTAAATAAAAATTTGATTATTTTCTGAAAATAAATCTGGTTGTTTGTCAGAATTGCTAAAATTATTTGTTTTTCTTTTTTAAATTCAAACGCAAATATAAATTACGTAATGTGGATAATAAAATTGATATTGTTCTTGTGTGCAGCCAGGGCTGTCGTTTAGAGTATTCATTTATACATCGAGTTACACAGATTAGAACCTGGCACTGAACATTTGTATTATTGAAGCATACTGAAATACTGTATTTATTTTAATATAAGGGCACCCCCAGTAGAAGGGCGCCTCTAATATAAGGGCAGTCAGACCGGTATCATTTCTCATGATTTGTCAAAAATTATTATTTGTTTGTGTTGGTTTTGTTGTAACGAGCCAATCAATGAAAATAAAAGTGGAACTTCTGAAAACACAGTTCTTCTATGACACGAGTTTTAGAAAGTATGGGTTGAACAATAGAAGGGCATGCCCTTATATTAGAGAAAATACGGTACATCTGTCTTTCTGATTTGAAACCTATTCCGCCCACTTTATTTTTTATCTGACAAAAAATCATAAACCACGAGTTTGTCTGTTTCATCAAAGGTTTGTGTTTGTCAAAAGGGGCGGAGTCTATGTTTGGTATATATTTGTTCGTCTGAGTGCGTGTTTTGATCATACTAGATTGAAATTGAAATACCAACAATGGTCAACTATAAACTAACATATTTTGATGGAAGAGGATATGCGGAGGCAACGAGACAAGTTTTCCATCTGGCTGATGTTCCCTTCGAAGATATTCGTATTAAACATGGCGACGGAACATGGGAAGCTATGAAAGATAGTATGTCCTAGTGTCTTTTGAAATTATAAATAAATTGAAATATTCAGAAACTCCGTTCGGACAGATTCCTGTTCTGGAGGTTGATGGATTCGAGATTCCTCAATCAACAGCTATTTTGAGATATATCTCGAGAAAGTATGGATATGCTGGAAAAACAGCAGAAGAAGAAGCATGGGTTGATGCGATTGTTGATCAATTCAAAGATTTCATGAATACTTTCAAAGAATGGATATACGCAACAATGTTGAACAAACCAGCAGAAGAAGTGGCTAGAATCAGAAAAGATGTTGCTGTTCCAGCTCGAGACGCTTATTTCAAAATTATCAATGGAATTCTCGAAAAATCAAAGTCTGGATTTTTAGTTGGAGACAGTTTGACATTTGCCGACTTGACTGTGGCTGATAATTTGGTCTCATTGGAAACACAAGGATTTTTCTCTAAAGAAGATTACCCAAAAATAGCCGAGTTCCAGAAGAAAATTCAACATTTGCCAAAACTCAAGGAATACCTCGCAACTCGACCACAAACACCTTTCTAATTGTTTTTTTTTTCGAATTTTTGAACTATATAAACAGTTCTGAAACGGATCCGAATATAACAAATGTGTCTGAATTGGACCAGAGTCAAGAAAATTCGATTCATAATTCACCGTTCGGCAGTTCTAAAATTAAACTCGCGAGAGAGATAGAAAATGAGAATTGAGAAGCCATTGTTTATTTTTCGTAGAATTTCTGATTTCGATTAAAAAAAAATCTTTTTGCTGTCATTATGTTCAGACCTGATTTGGCTTCTCTACCCTCGAGTCCATTTTCTCTCTCTCTCTCATCCTCGAAAAATAGGATCCAAAGATCAAATGATGACAATAAATGTGAATGGGCGGAGTGATTGTTTATATATAAACAACGTACGGTTTGATCATTCCAGTGACTTTCAAGAGAACAATAATGGTCAACTATAAACTAACATACTTTGATGCCCGTGGATTGGCAGAAGCAACTCGACAAATATTCCATTTAGAAGATGTTCCATTCGAAGATGTTCGTATCACATTCGGTGATCCTACATGGCCGGAACTGAAAGCTAGTCAGTTTCCAAAACGCGAGTTATGCAAAACAAATTATTGCGCATTTTTACAGAAACTCCATTCGGCCAAGTTCCAGTTTTGAGTGTCGACGGATTCGAAATTCCTCAATCAACAGCTATTTTGAGATATGTGGCAAGAAAGTATGGATATTCTGGAAAAACAGCAGAAGAAGAAGCATGGGTTGATGCAATTGTTGATCAATTCAAAGATTTCATGAGCTCTTTTAGAGAGTTTATTATGGCTACTCATTTGAAAAAGTCAGTTGACGAGATTGAACGAATCAGAAAAGAAGTGGCTATCCCCGCACGGGACGCCTATTTCAAGATTCTCACTGAAATTCTCGAAAAATCGAAATCTGGATATCTGGTTGGAAATAGTTTGACATTTGCTGACTTGGTCGTTATTGACAACTTGCTCACTTTAGAGAAGAATGGATTTTTCCCAAAATCAGATTATACAAAACTCACCGAGTTCCAAACAAAAATCCAAAACTTGCCAAAACTCAAGGAATATCTTGCAACCCGACCGGACACTCAATTCTAAATAATTCAAATAATATTTTTAAAATATTTTTTCCGATGAAATGTTTTTTTTTTGAAATCTTCTCAAATGAAAAAAGAAGTTGAGAAATATCACGTACATGTTTTCATTGTTGAACTAGAAAATGGTGGATTCTCAGTCGTGCCTTCTGAAACGGATCATGCTCGCTTTTATCGGACTCAAACGTCGAAAATATATCTGAGTCGGACCCTTTTTTTTTTAAGATTCTTACTGAACTGTCTGATACAGACCCAGAAAAAGTTGGAACTCAAATAGCCCTGATTTTCTAATCAGTGAAATGTCAAACTCTCTGCAGCAAAACAAATATAAATAAGTTACCAATTGTTTATTGAGATAAGAAAACTGTGTCTGAACACGAAACAAAAAGCACAAAAAAGATACGTCCATGAACTTGAAACGAAACCGAAGAAGAAAACGAGAAATGTTTGACTTATCCTAAATGCAAAAATTAATTCGTTTGATTTTGAGAACATCTTTATTTCATCCAAAGTTTGTTTTTTGATACTTTCTGATCTCTTCCAAACCCCAAAATGATGACAAATAGATAGAAAAAAAAGGGCGGAGAAAGGGGTTAGTATTTATATTTGCTTAGCAACTCGCATTTCATTCCAACAAAACAAAAATCATGGTGCATTACAAGCTGACTTATTTCGCAAGTCGCGGATTCGCCGAAGCTTCGCGACAAATATTCCATTTGGCTGGTGTCGAATTCGAAGATGTTCGAATTGTTCATGGAGACGGAACATGGGATGAGTTGAAAGCGAGTGAGTTTTTTCAAAACTGTGATTTTGAGAAAGAAAATCATTTATACTCTCAAATTACAGAAACTCCGTTCGGACAAATTCCTGTTTTGGAAATTGATGGATTCGAGATTCCTCAATCAACAGCTATTTTGAGATATATCTCGAGAAAGTATGGATATGCTGGAAAAACAGCAGAAGAAGAAGCATGGGTTGATGCAATTGTTGATCAATTCAAAGATTTCATCGGCGAATTTAGACAATTAATTGCTGCAATCCGACTGAACAAACCAGTTGAAGAAGTAGAGAGAATTAAGAATGAAGTGGCCAATCCAGCCCGTGATTCGTATTTCAAAATTATAACTGGAATTCTCGAAAAATCGAAATCAGGATTTTTGGTTGGAGATAGTGTTACTTTCGCTGACTTGGTCGTTGCTGACAATTTGTATACTATGGAAAAAAATTCGTTTTTCAAGAAGGAAGAACATCCAAAACTCGCTGAACATTTATCCAAAATTCAAAACTTGCCAAAACTCAAAGAATGGATTGCAACTCGACCAGATACTCAGTTCTAATTTGTCTCACATTGTTTTTAAGTTCCTTGAAAATAAAAAATGTGGTTTCACGAAACAGAGTTGTCACATCAAATCACGCATCAAAAATGATCCGGAATTTCTATCTTCTATTTTTCTCGTTTTGAGCATTGGTCTTTTTTCCTGTTCCGAGTTTTAAAGTACAATTATACTCAGTCAGTCTCAATGGAAACTGGTTTCGAAGAAGAAAAAAAAAACGAGAAAACCTTATTGAAAATTGTTCCGAGAATGTTTTCAAAAGACCAACGTGTGGTGAGTGTGAAAATAACTGTAATTATAAAAAACCTTCATAATTACTGTATGTAGTAATTAGTAGTACTAATTGATCTGGAAGACGAAAACGTGAAGGACAGGTATTGATGGTTGAAAAAAATATGACCATTGGAAGAGAACCAATATGACCTAGAAAACCAAATGGGCGGGGCCAAATACAGTACATTTTTATTGAAGGAACATGAGAAACAATAAAAAATGATAACTTCCCATTATAAAATGTATAAAATCCACGTGCAAAGATAAATGGCCACGCCATGTTTCAGGTTTTTAAATACTACATTTTGAGCTCTGACCGGAAACCTGCTCTGATCGGTCGCAAGACACCAACAAGTTTTTGACGATTCCATTTATCTCTACTTTCAAGTGACTCAATTGACATTCCTAAAAAGAATGACCACAAAAATGAAATTTTTGTGACTTAAAAAAAACCAAAATGATGACAGAAAAAAAATCCTGATAAATATATTTGTATAAATAAGAACGAGAAAAGACCAAGTACACATTGACTAGACAGAATGGTGCATTATAAACTGACATATTTCAATGCTCGTGGATATGCTGAAGCATCTCGACAAACTTTATACTTGGCTGGAGTCGAATTCGAAGATGTTCGAATTCCGATGGGATCCTCACCAGAATGGGATGAGTTAAAACCGAGTTAGTTAATAATTATGTAATAACTCACATAGAAACTGATTATCTCAGAAACTCCGTTCGGTCAGATTCCTGTTCTGGAAGTGGATGGATTCGAAATTCCACAATCAACAGCTATTTTGAGATATTTGGCCAAAAAGTATGGATTTTCTGGAAAAACAGCAGAAGAAGAAGCATGGGTTGATGCAATTGTTGATCAATTCAAAGATTATTCTACTGCGTTTAGACAATTTCTGATTGCTCTTCGAGACGGAAACCCAGATGCTGTATGTTGTCATTTTATAACTCTTAATAATTATCCATGTTGTAGGAAAAAATCAAGACAGAGATATCCTTTCCAGCTCGCGATGGATATTTGAAAATAATCACTGGAATTCTCGAAAAATCAAAATCAGGGTATTTGGTTGGAGATAGCTTGACATTTGCTGATCTGGTCGTTGCTGACAATTTGATAACATTGCAGAAAAATGGATTTTTCTCAGCCGATGAATATTCAAAACTTGTTGAACACCAGACCAAAATTCACAATATGCCTGAACTAAAAGAATATCTCACAACTCGACCAGACACTCAGTTTTGATTAATATAATACACGGATGTTGTTCTGATTCTGTTCTGACTGTTCTGATGTTCTGATTTTCCTAGCATTTTCTATATTTCACACATAAACATTTTCTTTTTCGTCTTTCAATATTTCATCTACTAAAAACATATTGTGAAATGAACAAGGTTGAAAATCAAGAACTAATACTTACGAGTTCAAAAAACATTTTTTAATCCTCATTTCTCGTCAGTATATTGCACAAACATTGCCTTCCTATGGCTGTTCTAGATGAATGGCTAGTTATAAATTGACATACCTATTCTGTGAATCGAGAATTAGCCGAAATATCCTGACAATCAAAAATATGTTGTTGATCGTGATGAATTTTTGGTCATCAAACAAGCCCTGCCATTTGGACAAGTGGATCTTTCGAATTTTCTACCTGTATTACCGGGTCTAATTATTACACTTTGATGATTTCAAGTCGTTTCATTTTCAGATCAAATCATGGCGCCAAAATGTGTTGAATTATTCCAAAATGAAAGAGAATCTCGAAAAACGACAAGTCACATAATGTTTTGAACTGTGTGTGTTTTTTGTTAATAAATCATTTTTTGACATTTTTAATCGCAATGCAAACAGATAAATAAATGGGACTCCACCCCAGTTGACATTTCATCTTTGTCATTCTTTTTCTTTCACAATGGTCAAATATACATTGACTTATTTCGAAGTTCGCGGTTATGCAGAAGCTGCTAGACAACTCTTTCATTTGGCAAATGTTGAATTCGAAGATCGACGTGTTACTCATGAAGAATGGGATGGTTCTATTAAATCAGGTTAGCTAGGAATGATTAGAGACAGAAAAAAGGGAAAATGATCATTTCAGGAACATCACTTGAGAAATTGCCAGTTCTTCATGTGGACGGTTTCGAAATCCCACAATCTCTGGCGATAACAAGATATTTGGCTAGAAAATTCGGATTTTCTGGAAAAACAGCAGAAGAAGAAGCATGGGTTGACGCGGTTGCTGATCAATTCAAGGACTTCACCGAACCGTTCAGAAAATATCTTGTAGCTGCAAAACTTGGAAAATCAGATGAAGAAGTGGTAATACATCATTGCTAATTGCAAAAAAAAAAACAATCAGATTGTTTTAGGCCAAAATTCGAGCCGAAGTGTCAGTTCCAGCTGCTGAGATGTATCTTGGATTGATGAGCGGCTTGTTGCAAAAATCAAAATCAGGCTTTTTAGTTGGAGACAGTTTGACTTTCTGCGATCTTATTCTGGCTGACATTTTGGTGACTCTACAGAAAAATGGGTTCATCGAGGATGGAAAATATCAAAATCTTATCGAACATCAGAAAAAAGTTCAAAATTTACCTGGATTGAAGGAATACATTGAGACTAGACCAGATACTCAATTCTGATTTCATACTTTAACATTTTCGAAATAAACTGTTCAATTTTTCTTGTTTCCCTTGTTGAATAACTAGCTGCTCTAGATGAAACGACTAATAATCAAAATCGGAGAAGTTTTGCTCGAGATACTTTTTGAGTCATGAAAGATTATAACAATCTCGTGTTGATGTGTCAAATATTTCCAAAAGAACCTCTTCCTGGATCTGACGGGACCTAAAAACAGCCCCGGACCGGGCCGCGGACTTTTCGATGCCCGCTGTGTTCAAAGCGAGAAGTCGAAGGAACGGAATAAAGACACGTTTTATGAACGTAGGATTTCGAAAATAAATTCGATAGAGATCAAGAGTAACTTGCTCGCTTGTTCTGTCCAAATGTTTAGAATAATCTGTTTTGCAAAACAATTTCACAAAGACTAACATCTAGTTCAAACAAACAAATTATTTCGCAATACAAAAAATGCGATCAAGTGCGTAGAGTTCAAAAATCCAATGTGTATTATCATCCTTTTTTTCTTTTTCTCTGACTAGAAACCACAATTTTCTTTTTCCCAAATCAGAAAAAACACTTTTTTGAACTTGAAACGAATCAGATTGTTTCTGAGAAAAAAAAACGAGGGACTTAGAAATAAAAAAAAACATAATTTTTGAAGAAAAAAAAACGTTTTTGAAAACAACACAAATAACGAAAAAAAACAAATGGAAAGCATAAAAATACGTGCGAGCTCGTGGAGTAGCAATCGTTGAAACAAAAAAAAAAAGTTGGCGATGAAACATTGATGAAATAATTTCCGGAAGAAATTCAAAAGTTCAAACAACCTGGCTCGGCCCGGTTTTCAGTTGTGTCTTTCAAAACTTTGCAAAAATGAGAATTACAAAATGAAGAAGTTGCGAGCGCGTTTCAATAAAAATATGAGACTCACCAAACCCCCATCAACTCTGCTCTCAAATCACAATTTATTGTGGTTTCGATAGTTTAGCGTGGCTTCTTGCTATTCTGTAGTTTTTGTCGACAAATTTCCAGCTCTTCTCTCAAATAATTCTCTCGAAGTACCAAGTTAGTATACTGTACTTCTCCATTTTTAAGTCGACCATTCAACTCATTCACTAATTGTGTTTGTCGATCAAGTTCTACTTCAATCGACTTTATTTCATTTACAACTTTCACCATTTCCCTTGTCAGTTGTGTTTTCTCATCTAAACAATCGAATATTTCAAATGAGTTATTCAGTTTCTGTTTTCTTTTACCTGCTGCTTTTCTCAAACAATCTACTAGTTCTTCTATTTTTCTGTTTGTTTCTGGACTTTTCTGATTGTTTGTATTCGGGATCGAATTTTCACTGATGCTTGAAACTGTTGAGAGAGGCATTGGAGACGGAAGTTCAGATGAAGATGAATGTGATGTTGAAGCCTGAGCTGGTCTCCTCAAATCATCAATCAAATATAACTCATGTTATTATCAAAATGAAACTAACATAGTTCTGACACGTGTATTGGTTAGAATTCTCAAAATATTATGTTGTTTTTGATCGATCCAAACAGTTTTTCTATCCGTGAAATCACCAGGTGTTGGCATGGCTTGAACAATGAAAGCATGGTTGGATTGATACTTCATTGTGTCGATCAGTGTTATTTGTATTTTAGTTTTTTCGGCAATCCCAATGAATCCTTTGTTTGGATAAACTACGTATCGAGTTGGACCATTACAAAGAATTCGAAAAGCAACACGACATGGATAGATATTTCTGAAATGATCTCATTGTTGCAACACAAAATAGACAAAGAAGAGGATTTACTTCAATTCGAGTGTTTTGACAGTTTGTCCATTTCCATATTCGATGATGATATTCAATGGATTGATAGATAGTAGTTTAGTTGGTTGAGGTGGTCCACAATTCGACTTTTGATCGTTAGGATTGATACTCAAACATTCGAAAGAATCTTTTCTCATTTTTCAAAATAGCAAGTAATATGAAATGATTCAAATATAGAAGCTATCAACGTATAATCAAAATGTCACGTTTTTTTTTCTTTGAGGCTGATATCAATCTTGTCAGGGGTGATATTGTAGCCCAAAGGCGCCGAGATCCCGGACCAGGATTTTTTTGTTCCGGTCGAAAAAGCCTCGCCTGGCCACGTATGTTTGTCAGAGCCGGGAACCGAATTATTTTGAAAACGTTGTGAGAACCATTTTCTACTGAATCGGACATTCTTTATCGGACCAGGTCTGGTTTTATCGGACCACAATCAAGAAATCGGACCCCGTCCGTTTTTTCAAAATGTTTGCTTTATCGGACTACAAAATCGGACTAGACTTTTTTGTTGAAACGGACCCAATTAAAAAATCGGAGCTGATCCTTTTTCTCCCAATGTGAATCGGAAAAAATAGTATCAGTAGTATTTTTTGTCAAATTGTTTCAGTATATTCATTCAAGTTGCTCATCCGCTCCGATTCAGCCAAAATCCCAACAACAACAAAAAACGGATCTGGACCAATTTTTTCTGGGTGAGTTTTATGTGAGAAAATATGAGTTGTATATGTAAGTACCCAAACTCGAGATATATTTGAGGCACGTTTCCGACCGGTTGATGCAGTTGAAGACTCCCTCAGAGTAAATTCACACTTAGTCGGGTTTTTTTTCTGAATAGTTCTTCATGATTCAGTTTTGTTCCGACTCCAAATACTTTGTTCATATAATTGGATGAGTTATTTTTTTCCATTCTGACAAAAACAACATCAATTAACAACCTCGAGATAAAGATCTTATAATAATAGAAATTATAAGATAGGGAAATAAATCATGTTTCTTGATATTTGTACATTCAGCCATACGTAGATTCATCAAGTAACACAGTCCCGATTCAATCCATGAACTCGATGAAGTCTCATTTCACTCGCATCCATTTCATCTTCAACTGCATCAATCAAATGATTCGATTGATTTCGAAGAATAAACGCAAACTGAAAAAATATGAGGATAGATAGATTTAGGAACAAAAAAATACCGCATTCATGTCATTATAAAACTTTTGTCGTGTCAATGCAACAATCAATTCCATTCTTGTTCGATGTCGAATTGCTTCGAATATTCGAATTTGTTCATTTGATCCCAAAATTTCGAATGTTTCATTGGAGAGTGTATAAATGACAAACACCCAAATACTACAAATCACATTGTGAATCATTGTTCTTGTCTCAAAATGTTCTACCAATTTCAGTTCATCTATTTCGTATAGTTCTAAAAAAAAGTAACATTTTTCACATTTTTCTCAGACAAACTTACTGTACAATTTATTGATCAACCTTCCAGATAAATATATTAGTATGTTGACAGACAACAAACAAATCAAAACTACGAAGGACTTCCAGATCACCTGAAAACTATTTATTTATCAATTCTTAAAAAAAAAACAAAAGCTTACTCTCCATGCTATTTTGTGTTTGGAAACGTCGTACTTTTCCATTTCGGGAAGTTTAAAATCGCTCTAAATAAAGAATGAAGTTGTACTGTTGTTAGTGACTTGGCAGGTACAAACTCACTAATCGAATAATATCATTTTGCTCATTGTTTTCCATTTTTTTTCAAATACAAAATGAAAAATAAGATTTAAAATGTATATGATTTTTTACACGCAATATAAAAATTCGTTTTTTTTTTCATTTTTCATTTTTTATTTTAGTTTCATTTTTCTTATTTTTTTAATCCTTGTAAACTTTTTGAAGCGTATAAAGATGATCTAATTAAAGGTCAAATTCATGAGAGATGCGGAAACAATTTCATATTTGTAGCCAGTCGGAAAATTAGAAAATAAGTATAGCTATTCGAATTAATATTTTATGAGCTTGCCAATTTTTCTCAGTTACAAAAGTTATAGTTATTCGGAACACTGCCAAAATGATCTTTCGAACTTTGCTCCAAATTAATTCGGAGTGAAAGTTATTTTTGTGTTTTACAACATTTCATTTTTGAAGTTTTTCTTCCACATCCCGGGCAGCCAGGTTCAAGCCTTGACTTCTCAATTTGTAAACCTTAGCCGTCTAACTATAGTCGGGCGACCCGAACACTTAAAAAATTCGAAACCCTTCGAAAATCGTTCGTTTGGATCCTAATCGGCAATTACTGAATCGGACCCGAACAGAAGCAATGTGTCTGAATCGGACCAAAATCAAGAAATTGAACCCGGTCGCATCAAAAGAATTTTTTGTGGAACGTCAAATTGTTACCGTAGATTTAACCAAATTGATGGTGCGATTCAGCCAAAAAAATCTCAACAAAAACGAACAGGGTCCGCTTCTGCCATTTTTTCAACGAACCGACTCGTTTGAGCTGAAAGCCCTTCTAATCCGATTCAAACACATTTTTTGTTCGGGCTCAATTCAGATTTGGTTAATTTCGAGTCCGATAAAATCGGATCTGGTCCGACTAAGAATCCACCGACCAATACTGACCAGTGGTCGTGAACTTCCGCTCAAGCGGGGCGATTTTTTCCTCGAGATGATTTGGTCTTTTTCGGACCGTAGAACCTGATTCGACAACCTAACAGGTGTCCGGGCCTCACTGTTTTCTTTGTTTCCAAATATTATTTTCTTCCCCAGTTAGATAATGTCAGCACCTTTACTCAAACTCCAGACATTCTTAATTCCTCTTGTTTTTTTTCCGTGTTTTTTGTTCTAATAAAATTATGCGTGTTTCCCTACTCCTCGGAAATGTGCACTGATGCGTTTCTTCAAACTTATTTCCCAAGAGGCCTGACATTTTCTTCATTTTCTTAAACTCAAATTACTCATTTTTGTGCTTTTTTGAGTGCGCGAACTTTCGTTTTTATTTTATTATAGTACTTTTAGTCGGTCATAAATAAGTCTAGTGGATCATTTCAAAACTTGGCTCTTTTTTATGATCCATTCATGGATAAAGGTTCATAATAAAGTGAGAGACAGGTTCCTCTTTGACTTATTTTCACACTTTGATTCCAAAATGTTTAGTAGTTTGTTGTATTAGTTTTTCTTCTTTGTGTGTTTTATATTTTTACAGTATGAGATTGAAATATAAAATCAAAGGTTTACAAAAACATGCCCACGTAATATTACTAAACTGCGAATTACAGCCACCAAAATATTCAAATAATTATTGTTTTTCACACAAATATATATTTCGCTTCGAGTGATAACAAGTTTTGTTCGAAAATATCAGACCAACACTGATCCATTTTTTGTCACAAGAGAATTCAATACTATTTTGTACGATTTCTTTCATTTTCGCCCACTTGTCATTTGATTTTCAAACACAAATTATATATTTTATTTTCAGAAGTCATGTTGTTCAGCCTTCAATCTCTCTTGGTTTTTCTCTTGGTTCTTACCACAATCTCAGTTGCCTTCGTTCTTCAAGATCTACCATTGGAACGTTTTGAGAGAAGTACAATGGAATGGGCTCCGGCATTCGAAAGACAAGCCAGAGCAAATATGCTATTCCGTCCGTATTTGGGACAATATTCCAAGTAAGCAAAAACGGTCATTAAACTAGGATATTCTTTGAAACTACAGTACTTTTGATTTTCAAATAAATTCTGTTTTTGGTCACAAAAAATGAAAGTTTTTTGTTGAATAAACAAAAATGTTTCGTGGTACATCGAAAACCGAAAACCCCCTGGAATACCTTCGTAAACTTCATTTTTCAGGTATCTTCAACAAACTCAACAGCAATAAATTAATCATAATTGTTTACATTTCTAAATATTATTTATTTTGTGAAATAAAGAATCATGTTGAAATTGTGTTACATTTGTCGAAAAACAAAACAAAAATCAAATTCAGATGTCTCATGTTCTGTAATTGAATTAAAGCAACAAAAGACAAACAAAAACTTGTATTTTTTTCCGAAATCGTGAAAAAACATGTATTTCAAGAAACTAAACATTAATAGTATTCTAAACATTCATTAAATAAATAACAAAAATGTTGTCCAGTTTTTCTTTCATGAAAGGGTGAATATTGAGTTATTATTTTGTCCATGTTGTTTTTCTTTTTCACAGGGTCCGATAATCGTTTCCAAAATTTAATTTCTACTACATTCTCTCAGGCCTCGGGATTCTATATGGGTTACTTGAGTAAGAGTTTATCTTTTCGTGTGACCACTTCATTTCTAGTCCCGCTTCACGTTTGGTCTGACAATTTATAAATTTTATGAGAAGACAACATGAAACATCGTCATCAAAAATTTGAGAAATAATTTTTCTTTTTTTTCACGTGACACGTGGCAATACTCAGTTCCAACTTCATTTCTTCTTCAAACTTTTGATCAATGAAGTTTTGAATCGAATGGAATGAATAATTTGAACTTTCCCCTTTTCACAGTTTATTTTCTCATTTTTTAAACTTTGGAAAAACCTAAAAATATTGTTTGAGAACGATGAAAAAGTTTAAAAAATTCCTGAAATGTCCTTCTCACTTTCATTTTTATAATCAAATTAGTGAAACGTTTAAAAACGGAAAAATTTACTATTTATTTACTTTTTCATATTTTTAACCACCCGTATTATTTTGGTTACAGTACGATGATATTCCTGATTTTGATGGTCAGTTCATTTCAAACAGTTATCGCTGGTTCGGCAGGAAGTATGTTGACAGAAAAAAGTGCACAAATTCAGAACTAATTTTGATTTCAGAATGTCGATCTGAATGTGTTGAGAGAAATCAAGGATTTATTGTTAGGGCACATTTGAAAGATAATTTAGCAATGGTTGGTGTGTGTAAGAATAGCACACTTCCTTCTTCCAAATCTATTGTGACACCTTTCATTTGTGATCGAGATATTGGAGTTTGGACTTTCGATTTGGCGGTGAGTCGATCAATAAACTCGAATCTTATAACAAAAACTCCGCCCTATATTTTAACCTCAATTTGGAATGGATCCATAACAACACTCAAAAATGGACCGAAAAAGGACAACTAACGGATCCATATTCGAAAAAATCTTTGAAATGGATACTTTTCGGATTCATAACGAATCCATTTCACACAGTTGTACTTTATGGATCCATCTCGAATTGTCTGTGAACAATGAGAGAAGATCGTATCTACCTCTCTCTTAGTAAAAAAAATATCGCGGCCTACTCACATGTCAGATCGTTTCACATCGTATCTACAAGCATTTTTCGAGAGTGAACTAGACGCAGAGAAAAGTCGGATTAACAAAAGTGAGATGCGGTAAGGTCACGTTTTTTGAATGAGATTTCCTTTTTGTTTTTATAAATAATTTCCATGAAGAATCACGAATCCACCCACAGTAAACTTGGGTGGATTCTCCGATAAAATCGGACCCGAAAATAAACAAATCTGAATCGGACCAACACATAAAAAAAGTGTCTGAATCGGACAAGAGTCGAGGAATCGGACCTGGTCCGTTTTTTTTTAAATTGAAATTTCAGATGAATCAGACTAAAATCGAAAAAAGTATCTACCAAAAAAACGGAGCTGGTCCGATTCAGAAGATTCAGTATTTGCCGTAAACTTGTGAATCCGTTGTGTTTTTCAAATAAAACTCATTGTTTTCAGGATGAAGAAGGAATAGTAAAGTTTGGTACTGTATGTCCAACTGCGAAACAATACACAGTCGAACAATTGGCAGATTGTCCCTCGAACCCGATCATAATGGCCAATTCTGACGGCGATGCGGAGTCATTCGTGGACAATTCTTCTGGTGACAAGCCAATTGAATAAATGCTTCATTCACTTTTTGGCTAAATAATAAATAAGTGTTCAAAATAAAGTATCACACCACAAATGAAATCGGAAATATCATCACAATAGATTGGGAATGGAGAAGTTTTCCCGTTAATAGCTATGCAAATATAGATGTTTTATTAAAACACTTATTAATTTCTCGGACCGAATACCTTCCATTGACTTCGTGGAATTTTTTGAAGATATTTGATTTTATTAAAGAACACTTTGTACCTGAAAAAACAGATATAATCCAAAAAGATATTGAATATGAACATACCAGATAAGACCAATAACCGAACAAATGGCAACTGAAATGAAGTATCCATCAATTGCGACTTCACAAACATCTCCACCTGCAGAACACTGATCAGCCAATTCTTTTGTATTACATGCATAAGAAACTCTGAATAAAAATCATATTTTTCGTATATTGGTGACAGTTATTCTTACGTTTTAGTTCCTTTGACAACACAATCTTTGTAAGTGAACATGTCGGTGATAGACAAAACCACTGTTACTGGCCAATTTCCACCCAAATTGTTCAATGTGTTCAACAATGTCATATATGTTCCACCGATTCTTGGATCCGAAATTTGAGCGATGAAAGCCATCATTGAAACAAACATGCAATAAGTTGCCAATTGATGGAACAAATAACCACCAATCCAGACCAAATAAACACCATATTCGAATGATCCATCAGTGTTTCTGAAATGAGGAGTCCACCAGACCAAAGCAGCAAAAACACCTCCAACGAATACACGATACGGGAATGCCAGAAGGAAAATATTAAGAGGTCTCGGGCCAGCTGTCCATTTTCCAATCATCCATGGAAGAAGAATCTGCATTGGTGTCAAGAACACTCCGATACTGGCAAGCCGATCTTTGGGAATTCCCATTCCAATCAATTTCAGACTTGTCATTCCATCGGTCGCCGCAAATGCAAGTTTACCAGTCAAAAGAATTGCAACCATATAATGAATTGGTCTAAGTCTCAAAATTTTCCAAAGAACCAGATACGATTCAGTTACTCCGAGTTCCATTTCTTCGTCTTCTTCTTGTCGTTCTTCACCTGCTTTCACTTCTCGATTTGGTACAGATTTGTCGACTTCTCGTTTCAAAATGAGCACAAGAGTTGTTGTCACAATAAACACCCAGCCCCAGAAGAACACATATCCTGCAAAAAAAACTTTGTTTTTCTAAAAAAAAAAGATCCCCGACATTTTTTGTTATTTATTATTATTGTTATTACTCTCATAGTATAATGACCATGTGGGATCAAATTTCGACACAATAAACAAAATGCTTGCAAAAAGTTTATTATTTTCAGGTCTACACCAAATGCCACCCTCATTTGTCAATTTGTTATGTTTTTATTTTTCGCGAAACTGAATTCGTCATATTTGTCTATGGCAACTGTTGAAAAACTGACAACGTTTTGTGCCAAGTCAAAAATAGAAACTTGCATGACGTGATTCGAACTATCAATCAAACATTCGGATTCCTGCAATGCTCACACGAGTTCTCTTAAGTGCATATGTTCCAACTTTTTTCGTGGCACATATGTTCACGGGAAAATACGAAACAACTTTTCATGCAAAATTCAGGATCAAAAAAAAATTATTAATAATTTCAACAATTCTGACCTTCTCTCAACATTTTTTTCAAATGTGACATTTCAGCACATTTCGGACATGACCTAGATTTTTAATCAGTTGTCCTCAAAAATATTTCATCAATGAATTTTAGCAGATTTCTCAATTTTCAACTTTTTTTCTCATGTTTATTGTCAAAGTTTCTTCAAAAAATGAGAACTTCGAAAAAGTTCGAAGTTTTCAAACATCTGTGAATACTTATCAACATTTTGAGTTGAAAACTTGTTCATCCAAACATATGAATCTGTTTCCCTAGACATTTCTCTTTTTGGAACATTAGGGCTTTGAACAAATCAATCCTCTCATTCCAGCTCCGCCTTCTTTAGCTCTTTCGCTCATCGCTTCAACTTTTTATTTTATTTTAAATAAAACAATGACTAACACATCAACATCAGCTCGTTTTACAATCGGAGGATTTATTGTTGTGTTTTTGTGTTTTCTTGTTCAATTAACAGCAGCTAGAGGTAAGATAATAAAATGTATAGCGAAAAAATTCTATTTTTGAAGGTAACCAACTTAATTGCAAATCCGAGAAATTGAGAGAGCTCATCATGGAAACAGTTGGATTATATCCACATCAATATAGTTATCAGGCAAAGTGAGTTAGAAAAATATATTAAAAAATTGTGAGTTTGAAAAACATGTTTCATGAAATGAGATGATCAGATCCATTTTTTTGTTGTCAAAAATAATCTTCAAAATCATAAAAGTAGACAAATACTTCAATATATCAGAAAACCTCCACATGACATGTCTTGCGTAATTTTTTCCAAGTTTGCGAAAGTACGTTTACGGAAGTTCTAGTTTTCAAAACAAATTTTTATAAATGTCGCAAGTCGGTTTTCCTTTGATATAAAATTTTAAGTTCAATAGACTATTTTTCATTTTTTTTCTGATTCTAATACGTTTTCTAAAATCTTGATTCAGACAGAATTTCCTAATGTGCTCAAGTTATGATAAAACATTTCCGTATTTTTAGAAATGAGTCAAATGAAAAATTTGAATCGGAACTACTTTTTTTTATATTTTTGAAATCATTTCCGCGTTGGTTACAACTGTCGAAATCAAAACGAATTTTGAGAAGATAAAAAATTTCAACTTTGATTTTCTTTTTAGATATTTGAAACAACAAGCCGAACAACGATTCGGTTATTGGTGGAGTAGTGTAATTGTAAGTGATAGAGGAGGTTACGGTATGAGTGCTGTTTATGATCAATACAAAAACACAAGCTGTGAAATGCATCTATTTGACACATTTTATTGGATTGGACGAACAAATTGATACTCGTACACATGCTAGTTACAACCTCCCCTCAATCTCTCGCTGATTTGTCTGTGTTTTATGGGTTGATGAGTAAAAGAGTTTTTTTTTTATTGTTATTTTCTCATGGTCCCATGGGTAAACTACACTTTTTGACCATAAGGGGCTCGCTTTTTTATTTGAGTTTTCATTGGCTATACTTTTTGGAAAAAAAATATAAAAATCTTTCAAAGTGTTGAAAATGTTTTGAAGAAAATTTTCTGTAATTTTTACTGACCTGATAAATCAACAATTCCAGTCTCTTTCTGATTATCTTTTGTTCTCAAAAAATCATTACAAAACGATGCAGATTCGAGAGCCAAAAACACAATATTTCCCAAAAAATATCCAGCAGTTTGACCAACTGCATTACAAGTTGATGCATATCCGACATTTTTTCTGAAATGTGAAAATTGTTTGTTGAATGTGGCCTTGGATGACGAATTTTTAGTGTTTGAAAAACTAGGAAGATATCAATTTTCCCGGGGTGAAATTGTAGCATGCAAGCCCGAAAATCACGCATTTGGTTAACTTCAAAATATAAAAAGTTATCATCTAGTGAAAAAACCTGGCTAGGGTCCGACCGTTCTGAGCGGGCTTCCGGTGGCCCAAGAGAGCGCAAACCTCACTTCCGAAATTCAGGCAAAAATAACTCACTTTGACAACATTGTTAAAGCCCATCCATCGACAGCAATATCTTGGGTAGCTGCCAAAAAATTCAATGGAAGAAAAACGAGCATCAAAAAAATGACATCAGGAGAACCGCCTGGAAAAAAAAGTAAGTAGGTTGATTTAAATGAATTCTAACAAACCATTATCCCCCATGATATCCGTAACTCTATATGACAAAACCAACATGAACATTCCGATCAAATATTGACAAGGAACCATCCACGATTTCCTTCTTCCCAATTTTTTCGAATATAAAGAGTCGACAATTGGTGCCCATAACAATTTCAAACTGAATGGCCAATAGGCAAATGAAAAAATAGCTTGTGAGCCATATGATACATGTTTACTAGACAGTAAAAGAGGAATTGCTCCTATCAATCCTAATGGTACTCCCTGTAAAAAGTTATCATTGATCATGTTTTTGAAAAAAATCTAACTCACTTGCAATAAATACAAGAATAAGAGTAATAATATTGACGAAATATCTCCTTTCAAAGCACTGTGCGTTCTTTTGAACCAACTTGCATTTGGATCAACATCCTGAAAAAAAATTATTTGTAAATGAAACTTGTATTTCTTAAAACAAGAAATTTATTTGTTTTAAAAACGGTGAATATTTTCTATACACTAACAGGATCCGGAATAAGGTGATAATAGTCATCATCTTCATCTATATCACTATCTTTGTCGTTTTGTGGAAGATAAACTCTAGGAAAATGACCTCCAGCAGTCGAAAAGTCCACATCGGGCTCAAAAGCCATGACATCTTCCGAAGTGTGCGGTACATTTCGTTGTTTTTTATGACGAGCTCTTATCCGATCAGACATCGCTAAATAAGTTTATCTATACTTATATATTTACAATCAACAGTCGGAAAAATTACGAAACATTGAATTTACCCAAGTGTTCAGATTCTGGATCAATATCGACGAGTGTGTAGCTCATAGAGACAAATCAAATGGAAAGATACAACACATACCCGTTATCATCCAAAGATAGATGAGAAGAAGAAGAACTAATTAGAGATGAACCTCTATAAAAAGACACGTTGACAAAAAAAAAGAAAAAAATAATCGTGACGATTTACGATAAACAACATGCTGGCGGAGTGTCGTAGGAGTGCTCGTAATTTTCGGTGTTTCGTTGCAAAACATTTTGAATTTGACCAAATTTGGTCTTCCAAATCTTTCGCGTATAAACCGGTTGAAAATGATGTACGCTTGTCAACGGACTGAGTGATAAAGGTCATGTTTTTTGAAAGTGCGAGATAGTATATCATTGAAATTCGAAAAGACTAGAGATTCCTTTCCGTTTTAATAACTTTGTAGTTTTGTTCCAAGGTACTGTAGCTTAAGCGATATAATAAATACTATATTTAAAAAAAAGATTGATAAATAGGTTAACTGGAAAAAAGAAATGTCCAAGGACAGATGATCATCTAATATCAGAATTTCATTCGAAAACAAATTCCATTTTCGATGATGGTCGTTCAAAAACGTCTTATGATTCTGACCGAACTGATAACATGTTCAAACTATTTCTTATTAATACCTTTTCCCAGAAAACAATGAAAATATCAGTATCCGGTCCGGGCCCGGTATTTGCCAGGGGTTATTTTTTATTTGCATCTCGTTTCAGAGCCTAATTTTCAGTTTTGCCACTCGAATACCAAACTATAGGTAAAGGCCGATTTATTGTGACATCTATTTCAAAAATCAGTAGTTTTTCGTTTAAAAAAAACCAACAGGCCAAAAATAAGAATGATCGTGAAACATTTTTCGGAAAAAATAAAGTGTGGGAATCGACGTGGCTTCGTTGTTATTAAAATTTAAAAACTTAACAAAAGTATTACTCGATTCAGAACTTCGTGATTTTCAAAATAAGTGGTGAGATTTGGGTGTATTGTCAAGGACCCAAGTCATAATAATAATAATAATAATAATAACCACGAATATGAAATAAGACCAAAACTATGTCTTGGTTGTAGTTTTTATATTTTCATACTGGCAAACTGAAGCATTTAAAGTCGATTTCCTTCGGGCTTTGAAAAAATAAAAATGTCGAACCTGTTCAAAACTGAACATTTATATACCATTTCAATTGTTCCCGTGAACTTGCTCTTTTTGATCTGATTTTTCTAGAGATTTCCAAGTTGAGATGAACTACGGTAGTTAAATCCCTTGAAAAAAGCCCAAACCTCACTTATGGTTAAACCAAATGGAAATAAAATGATGAACCAACCTTTTTGTTTTTCTTCGTCTTCTCATTGTTCTTCTCTTCAATATTATTTTGTTTTAGTCCATTTACATGATTAGTTACAGTAATAATAGTATTACATTGTGATGGATGTGGTTGAAGTGTCGAATCATATGTCGATGTTTCCGACAAATCGAACGGCCCAATAGTTGCCGCCATACAGACAAAAACTATCTCTTTTCTTACTCGAAATGGGGCGGGTCGGGGTTGTTTAAAATGATTATATGTTTTTGTCTCGAAATCAAGAAAAATCAATCGATAAAAAGAGACCACAACCTAATAGCTAAATAGATGTATATGGATAAATTTGATAATAATAATAATAATAATCATGGGCAGCAAAAGAATGAATTGAAATGTCCGAACGATATCTTTTCATCAATTTTTTTGGTGTTTGGGTTGGTTAGTGATCAGGTTGACAACAAGAACAGAACAGTGTATTGTGACATTTGTGTTCTTCGTTTCATTATTTATTAAATACTAAATAGTTTCAATGACTGATCACCAAACCTACCATCTTTTTGTTCTTATTTTTGAAGTTTATTCATTTTTTTTTTGGTTGAGAAATAAGATGTGTGTTCTCAATAGTTGCCAATTACAAATTTTCAAAGAAAAACTATAGTTCTAATTTGATAAACTGTAGCTGTTTGAACGTTTTAATGTGTTTTTCAATTAAATTTCTTTCGAATTATCAAAGTCGCAACATTTAACCAACTGGAAATTTAAGTTTGGTATATTTTTTTTGAAAAAAAAGAAAAATCAAGATTATAAATTAATGAAATGTGTGAACATGAGTTTCGGAAAAAATTCGGTTTCCGGTTTTTTTTTAACTTCAAAATGTATTTGAAACCCTGAAATTCGTGACCCCATTAATTTTATTTATTGTTTTTTTTGCGTTCATAAAAAAAGGTCACGTTTATACTTTTCTCTGATTGTAGATTTACTATTTTCGGATCAAAATATTTGAACCTCCGGAATTGTTTTTTTTCAAACCGGCCTGATCTTACAAACTACAAAATTCTCAGTGAGCTGTTAGATTTCTGATCGCCGAATCTCACCTCTTTTTCTTCATTCTCATCAATGATTTTCATTGTTAAATACAGTAAACATTAAATGTCCATTTTGTGGAAAAACAATAAGCAGAAAAGGGCAACAAATAATTATTCAAACATTGATTATTCATATTTTTGTTATTCTCCGAAAACAAAACTGTATTGGAAACTTTGATTTTTTTTCCACCTGAAGAAATACAATTTGGTGTTTCTCGAAAAATGCAAACAATCCCGAATTGTAATTGCCTTTTGTCAGAAACATTTTTTTTCTGTTGAGAATAGTCAAGGGTTTTCCGGTTTCAATTCCATCAAACCAAACAAAAACTATAAAATTCAACAAAATATATGACCGTATACTTTGTTTTGGCAGTGTAAAGAACATGTTTATTTTAAACAAAATAACATTTCAACCATGATTCTTATGTTAAAATGTGATTGAAAGTACAATGAAATCAACAAAGATACTAGGAGCAATCTGATTGTCTCCAATCAATCAATCATTTCTACGGATTGACAGGAAGGAAAATGCGAAAATATGTGGAAAAACTGACCTGTCGAACATTCGAATCATTTGTTAGAACATGTGTATTTTTCCGGCTGGTAGTTATCAAAAGAGGACCATCAACGTGTAATGCATTTGATGGTTCGTCCATTATTAATCAAAGATTTATCCAAAATCACAAGTCAGATCTTGTTCAAAACATTTCCCATGCGATGAAAATCTTCAAAACAACTCAGTTAGTTAAGTTCCAAAAGATCTCACAAAAAAACGAAAACGTACATAGATAAGTTCAGACAATTCGAACCATAACTTGGTCATTTTCAGTTCATACTGTTCATTTTAGAATTCCGAACTGAATGAGGCAAATTTCGAGAATGTGAAAAAAAAGAAAAACGCGAAGAAAGAAGATCGAATCAATTACGATGAAGATTTTTCTTGTATCATATAGGGTAACGTTTTTTTGTCATCGTATTGTCTCAGCAAAATTTAGTGTTGTATGATTAATGGGTTTTCGAGAAAGTTTTATTTATAGACAACATCTCAAAATAGTCAGATCAACAAATAAAAAATAAACTCTGAACTCGGAAAATGATCAAAATTGCAAATGAAACCAACTATTATTTGAAGAACTACCGTACTCACATGAAGATTTAAACTTTTCAAAAAACTAGAAATGAACTGGAAAATCAGATGATCCTATTAAAATCAGACATAAAATACAATAACTCATGTATGACCAATCTATAGAAGTTTTCTTTTTTTATATAGTCAAATTAAAGAATTCGAAGGTCATTTTTAGATAAAATCAGACAAGAAAAAATAGTCATGAGAAAAGTTGGAATTGAAACTTAATTTTTAAATTAATCACAGGCCAGTTGTTTGAAAAATCAACATCATGTTTTCAACTGATTAAAAGGACACTTTCTTTTACATACATACATAGATAGGTATGGGTTGATTAAATTACGTATTGTGAAAAAAAACGAGGGGTTGTGATAGAATATTTTGGCCAGAGGGGCAGCTCAAAATCTGATATTTACAGTCCCGATTCAGAAATCGCATTGTTTTCGTTCGTTTTTTAACAACAGGCACTTTTTTTTTTCTTACAACAATTTTGACCGTCCAGATATATTAAAAACGTGACACTGCAAAGAGGCTTGTCCAAATTTTGAAAGGAAAATTGACATCTTCTTTTTGTCGAACTTGATGAAATCAATTGAGCTGCTTCAACACTCTTTCATGGAATCCGAATGTTTCGCGGACTTATTTGAACTGAATCAGGATTTCCAAAAAGTATACATCCCGAGCAAACCCTACTATGTCTCCTCACAGAGAAACCATCAAAAATAAATACAGTAGTCCAGGACAGAACAAAAATAGGAAAAACATGTTGAAATGTGAATCGAAATTAATATAATATACAGTAATAATATGTTTTTTTTTTTTTGAGAAATAATCTCATAAGATTATCGAATCAACTTTTCATACTTTCTAACAAAAAAACTAACCTCTTCTTGTTTTTTCGGCTGTTTTGTTGTTATTGTTGTCACTTCTTTCATTTCAATCTTCTCAAATTTTCCACCATTTTCAATATTTTCCGCATTTTTAGGTGGCGGTGGTGGTGGAAAATTCTGAAAAATAACAACAAATCAAAACGGGATACACAGAGATTGGTAGAATGAACACACCTCATCCGAAATATCAGCTACCTTATTAGTCATATTAATGAATAATGAATGATGATAATGATGATACCATCCACCAAAATGTTCCCGCCTTCTGCTCTTTTTTTCCTTTCTACTCCAATGTATACACAACAGATCATCGGCTCCAAATCGAGTCGCGCTAATTCGGCCACCGGTCATTTCTCAAATTCACCCGGCAGGCAAACAACCCGCCGCCCGTTTTTTTTTCGTTTAAACATTCCGGTTGCATTGAATGATAATCGGCTCTGCCATTTAGGGTTGATACAGCTTGTTTCCGTTTAGAAAGAAAAAAGTTCAAAAAATGCTCGCAGTGATCTATAGGGTTGATTTGTTACCTGTTCGTCGAGCCAAATTTCCTGGAGTGAGAAAAATTGGAATAGGAACATGCTCTCTGGGAGCAGAAATAGCAACAAAAATCCAGCCCTGGATTAACAAAGTACTCAGCAAAGTTGTGGAGCCTGTTGGGCAGAACAAACCTCGCTGGGATCAAACCTGGATTCAACGAAACTCGTTCAACTGTGAACTTCACGAAACAGTGAAGCCTTTACAAACATCAGGGTTTTTATCATTTCATTATCTATTTGCTACTTTTAAGAAATATTTTGTCAAATCATCAGCCACCGAAGAATTCGATGGTATCCCTCTGTCGTTATTATTTTTTATTCTGTAGTGGAAATGCCCTCCATTGTGAGGAATGCGGAAAAAAGCACAGTGTGTACTTACTTGAGTAGCTTAGTTTTTTGGTCTCAAAAATTTTTCCTGGTAGGTTAAAATATTTCTCGTGACTTTTCTCTGACATTCTAATTTTTCAATTATATTTCTTCGGTTTAGGTCACATCCACAAAACTGTGTCTGATCTAGAAACGTGTGAGAACACCTTAAGATTAAAAAAAAATACACACTGTCAAAAGTAAGAAAAAAGATTTGGAAGGACATCATTGCCACGTGTAAGGTCACGTGAAAAAATAAAACAATAATTTCTCAAGTTTTTGAAAACGATGTTGTTTTTTTTTCAGTGTGTGTGATATACGTTTCTGTCTAAATCAATGTGTTATTTCGATGGAATTATCAGTTATCAAACCAATTCAGAATCTCACCCGAATACGAAAGTGTACTGTGAACCTGGAATAATCTACACAACTTCAGAATTGTTGTTATCCTACTGTATTTTATGCCGCTCGACCAAATCTGACAACCAATAGAATATGGTGACAAAAATGTACAGTATTCCAATCACATCATTTGTTTATTCTCGTGTTCGAGACAAATTCACTGAGTCGTGCAGAAACGACAAGGTCATTTTCATTTCCAAGTTTCCTTCTGCGAACAAAACTTACAAAACAATTTGCGAAGAAAATCATGAGAGGGAAAAATGAGTTTATTGATAACTATTAGATCAATGTTTTTATTATGAATACATTTATGTATTATTATAATTATTATTAGTATGATCAATTTCGTGAAAATGATTGTATATACATGGCACCTGTTGATATTTGATATTTAATGACGTCTGATTCGTCTAATTCTTCTCACTCTCTTCACTTTTTTCTTTAGTTTTTTTGGTTTTGTTGTAACTACTTCAATTTGTCTTCCTTGAATATCATCGCTAGTCGAAGTTGAAGTGCAACCGTTCTCAAAGTATAGATACTTCTGGAATTGATCATATTCGAAGTTATCTGGACTGCTAAGAGAATCTTCAGAAAGAAGACGACATTGACCGGTAATAGGATTGAATGTGGCAGACTGAAAAAATAAATAAATCAGATTTGAAATGTAAAAAAAGAAGGAGGAAATTACCCGACAAGTATATCTTGTTGAAAGAACACATAGTTCGACACACAGTTGCATACCATCATAACCTTTCGGGAGACCATCAAATTCTTCCGAAGCTGATAATTTGACAGAATAATCTCGGAATGCAACAAAGTTTGAACATCCTTCGAACACACTGAAAGTACTCGGATAACAGAATTTGGTCGATGAACTGGCAGTGAAATCTCCACCACTTGGAGCTCTCAATGTGACACCATTTGATTTTTGGCTCAAATGACAAGTTCGAGATTTTTCGAAATATGTGAATGATTGACAATTTTGTTCATCACAATGTCGTTGGCAATCTTTTTTCGATTGAACATTCGAATCTGCTGATGTTTTCTTCTCCATATCCTGTTCACTATTCTCGAATGCAATCCAAACACTGACATCATTTTCAGCACATTCTGTTCTAATCGGATTCGATCGAACAGAAACAAATGAGTTCGACGGAGTTGTGAAGTCTGAATCATCTTCGTTTTCATCGTTCAACTCATCCAAGAATGATTTGGCTTTTTGAATATACGAAGTAGAAGAAATTGTCACCATCTGAAATTTTAGAAAATATTATTATGCCACGAGTATCAATCGAACCTTTAGGTTAGGTCTGGCTGTACTCTTTTTGCTGAACTCTGGTGCTCTTCTCAACTCGGATTGTTTTCTGAATGCCGCATCTTCATCGAATTTGATAACTTTTGCTCCATATCTGGTTCTTGGAGTTTCTTCTTTTTTCTCTTCTCCCATCAATTTTTCGTATTTTTCCGGATTCTCTTCTTTCATTTCTTCCAATTGATCATTGATTGTTTTTTTCTGAAAATTGTTCGAAATGAAAACCTAACTTTGATGTTTTGGTTTCAAAAACAAAAATCAGAACAAGAAAGAGTGAAATTGTTCTTTTTTCGTTTTTTTCCTTCTCGAGAGAACGAGTTCTCTTCGAACAAAAAAAAAACAATTTTGTTTGGACTTTTTTTGAATTCGGCCTAGAAAGGCCCAGTCAGATATGAAAAATCCAAGGGGCATTTTTCAGACTGAAAAACAGAACCCGCCCATGATAATTATTCCTTTTATTGGATAAAAATAGCAAATAATCATGGAGAAAAAAGTTCTCGCGATTATCCCTAACCATTTTCAAACCTCCTAAAATTTTCTAGAATTTCATGCAACACTTTTGGATGGAAGTGTTGCAAAGTTCTAAACAGTGATGTTGAGTTTACCTTTTCAACTGTGTGCATTTTTTCGGCGGAATCAATCCATTGTGCCTGATTAGTCAACTTGTCCCGATATATTCCATTATTTTCAGTTTGTGATTCAGAACTTTCAAATGATCCCTGGAATTGTTCCAATTGTTTATCCAATTCTTCCTCAACAATTTCGGCAATTGTTGTTGTTGTTGTTTCAGCTCGTTCTGTTGTAGTTTCTTCAGTGATCGGTTCAAATGTGATGACTTCCGGAGTTGTTGAAATGATTGGCTCTTCAACAGGTGGTTGCTCAATTGTCAGTTCATGTTCTTCGATATGATTGTTATTAGTGAGAAGAATTGGAGGAGATGCTGGTGGAACAAGGGAATTCGGATCAGCTGCATTGTCAGCATTTTCTTCGAGACATTCTTTTGAGATAACTCTCAAATATGTCATTTTCGCAGCAATAACTGCTTGATCAACTCCTTCATCCGTGAAATAATGACAAATATGTTGTACTGTATCGTATACAACTGATCGACATCGAGACTATAAACTAGATATTATGAAAAGAGAGCCTGTTGTTTGAATTACCGCAGATTGTGCACAGAACAGGAGACAATTGTCTTCTGATTTCATTCTCCATTCACTGTGATATGGTCGAACATTCACAAGTCGATGATTTGCATATCGTTCAAAACACGGTCGAAGAACTTCAATTATCTTTTTTCAAAATTTAAACCTGTTTTTCTAACTCACCAGCACTGTCACTTGCAACATAACTTATTGTTAGCGAGACTATCAGTAAGAGATACCTCATGGTCTAATCTGAAAATTCCAAGAAAAATTACTGTAGTTTTGGAGAAGAAAATGGAATGATAATAAAATATGAAAGAAACAAAAATGATTGAGATCGAGAAAAAATGAGAAGAGGAAGAAGAAGAAGAAGAAGAAGAAAAAGAAATGGAGAGCGAGATGAAGCGGTCGCTACTACCTTTTTTTGATCCTGTCGCGCATATAACAAAGAAGCCTGTCGAGATCTCTCAATCATCCATAATCTCTTTTATTTTGACCCAAATTAAAGAAAGCTAGCTCGATGATAATTCGAAAGTAAAAACTGAACGGGAAAAGATGGACAAGTGCAAAACGAGAAACATCTCTTCTCGCAGTTTCACCTTCTTTCTTGATTTATGTTTGTATTGATAACATGTTTATTTTTGACGAAAGCATCAGATCAATCTAATCAACCGATTCAGAAATTCGTTTGTCTTTTTGTATGCTAATCCCATCAAACAAATAATGTTTATGTACAGACTCTCTAATCGAAATCTAGAAAATCACGTTTTCTGAACGGACCTGGTCCTATTTTTGAGCGGGGTCCATTTCAGTCACTTTGCAGTTGTTGTTGGGTCTGTTTTTATTTGATCCTTCACATGGCCCCTTCACCAATTTGACATTGAATCCAGTTCAAACAACTCGGCTGATTATACATATTTCAATAGAAAGTTAAGCCTTTTGAAAAAGAAATTTTGAGAAAAGGTTGATTGAAGAGAGAAAAAAACGTGAGTATAATTGTTGAGGTCATGACGTTTGAGATAAAATCTATGTTTTCAATGAGATTGAAATGGTGTCATTGTTTACTACACGGTACCAGTCAATTGGGGTTCATATTCTGCGCTGCAAATTTTGATTAAAAATGACCGATTCTTATGATACAAGTTCTATCACTGCAACAACCGAAGAAATCTCGTCTTCCAACGTAAACGATAATTGGAGAAATGCCAACAAACTAGAATGTTACAGAACGCGATGTCAGTCGAATATTCCAGAATACCGGATATTCGAAAACTGATTCCGCCCTATCTGACGGATTTCAAAATGTTAGCGAAAACTGCTGAACTACGCGTTGCATACGATGCACCGACAGATCAAACTACTTATACTTTCACTCTTTCTTGGGAAGATGAGATTCATGAAAGAGACAATTATCGTAAGAAATCGAATCAAGTAACCATTCAACATAATCAACCAACAACAACATTGTCAACAAGTTCGATCAGCTCTTCAATTCCAACAACTACAGTAACCGAAACAATTGGAGAACCAACAAGTGTTCGAACAATTGAAGATACTGTACATCCAGTGATGGCTGTTTGTGATGGACCTTGTAAACTTGCAATTCCATCCAATAAATTGAACACTTTAGGAAGATGTGGTCATTATTTATGTGAAGCGTGTTATGGAATTGTAACAAATTCAGATGGTACAAAAGGATGTAGTTCATTTGCATGTAATTGGAATGGAGACACTAAAACAGAAGCAATGAAGGCATATGAAAATGAGGTGACGCACTTGAAAACATAAACATTTTTTGAGTTTAAAAATTAAGATTTGTCAAAAACAACGAAAACGAGCTGAAGAGATGAAGAAGCGTGGATTGGATGTGAAAGTGGCAAGCACTTATGACAATAACTCATTCTTATCCACAAAGTCATCTGCCACAATGCTTACTACTTTAACAACTGATGATTCTCCAAGTACTTATACTGAATTTGAAAATCCGAATATTCGGAAAGTTCAAAGTACTGAATCAAATGATTCATTCAGTTCGACCGACTCAACATTTGGCCCGACATTTGATTGTACTTCTAGCAACAATCGGACTGTTCCATGTTCTAGAGTGAGGCACTATACAATTCTCTAGAAACAAAACCAAGACCTTCCAAACAGGAACCAAGACCTTCCAAACATCACTAGTCATTAGAGCCCCTTCCTCATCACATGCATTTATAGAACGTCCGATTTTTAATCATTTTTTTTTGGTTCACGTTTGAATATTTTTCGAGCTCACATTATCCTCAATTTTGTTCGAATTTCGTATTTTTACAAAGTTAAGAATACAAAAATAGTGAGAAACACAGCCTCTGTGAAACATTTTTTCTACTCAAACAAATTTCAGAAAAAAACTTGTGTTTTTGTTGAGTAGAAAAACTTTAAAAAATTTGCATAGGTGAGGTATCGAACTATCGACCTCTCGCGTTATAATGAAAACCTAACCTGCTGAACCACGATGCCACATTTTTCCACCTGAAAATTTCCTTTTAAATAATAGGTGAGAAAAACTTGATGATTGGCGTGATCAAAAAAAAATGATTAAAAATCGGACGTTATTTAAATTGAACTTTCCTCATCCTACCAGGAGCATGATTTTTCATATATTTTTTCAGAAGTATCCGAATCGACATGAGATGGCTGTCACCAAACTTGTATTGATTGAAAGAACTCCTTATGAAGCAACACTTCGGTTGGTTTCTTTTTCATAAGACGACTGTCGAAATGTTGAAATTTGCAGTGTCTACAATCAAATGGAATCAGCGGGAACTACATTTGCTCGTGAAATAATCGAACAAATGCTGAACAATAAGAACAGAGATCCGAAGGAATATTTGAAGATTGGCAAACTGTATTATGTGGATTATGAAAATGATGGAACAAAGTCGTTGAAACGAATCATGATTGAACAATTGAACACGAAAAGATTGTTTGATTTTCCGCTCATTCGAGCTAACATCTTTTTTGTTTTGGATACTATTGGATATTTGAAAAAGGAAGATATTCAAATTTCTCTTGACTATGAAGAATAAAAATTTCCATTTTTTGTTTTCTCGAACTTTCTGAACAAAATCAACCAAAACCATTCAAAGTTTTCTGGAAACAACGTGGTTTTGAATTTAATCGTTGGTTAAACTTGATGATTTATTCAAAATTCGGATTACCATTTATTTTTTTGGAAACTGACAGTTGTTTTTTTTATAATTCACAATTTAGCGACAAAAATGCCGGCTGAAAAACGGGCCGAAAAAGCCAGTAAAATATAGAGAACGTCCGATTTTTAATCACGTCATTCCTTAAATTTTCTCACTTATTTTTTTTAGAATATTTAAAATCAAATTTTCACGTAAAAAATGTGGTATGAGAGTTCCACAGGTTAGAAGTTTGTTTCAGAACGAACGGTCGACGGTTCGATTCCTTACCTATGCAATTTTTTCTTTTCTCACAAGTGATAAGCAGAAAAACAAGTTTTTTTCCTGGAATTTATATTTGAGTAACAAAAATGTTCTATACAAGCTGTGTTTCTCACTATTTTTGTATTTTTAATTTTGAAAATAACGAAATTTGAACAAAAATGAGAAAGACGTGAGCTCGAAAAAACGTGAACCAAAAGAAATTGTATTAAAAATCGGAAGTTTTTTAAATGCGTGTGAAAAAGCCCACGGGCAGCCCGAATCATATTCCTGAAATGGTACATTGAATCCAGAATTGAATATTGTGGGTCAATTTGCATAGAAAATCCGGAACAACTCCGAAACGTGGAGTTGCTTCTTATTTCACTGAGTGAGTCGAAAATTTAGAAATGTTTTCTTGCTGGGTCAAACTAATACAACAGTGTAGTTCCGCACCCTTCTCGAATTAGTGGAACCCGCCTGTATTTCCACAGAAGGTAGTCACCGGCGATGTTTTTGTTGTTCAAAGATATGACTCGATTTTGAAATTGAGAACAGACAGTTATTATCTGGGTCACGTTGTATTTTCTGAAATTTATTTTTATTTATGGAAAAAAGTTAAAATAGCATAAAGGATTGAATCATCACGGTAAAAACGAACAGTTACATCTTTTTTTACGAAAAATACCGAGAAAAATATAGAATTTTTTTTCAAACTTGAAAATTATTGAATTTGGAGGGTTTTTAATTTTTTAAAGTAAGTCTCTCATTTTCTGCACTAGTGTACATATTTGATTCTTGTTTGAATGATAAATTATGAAAATTTTCCTTTCCTCTCAATTCGAAATGTTTCTATTCGTGTTCACAGTTTCTATTTCCCCCGTCTGTTTGTATGTTTCAACAGCTCTTTTTTCCCAAACCAATAAATTCGATCGAAATGCGAACCAGATGTATTTGTAGTATTCCATTTATAAAATTGTCGATCGAATCCCTCCAAAATGAACACAAAAAAGTAAATAAAAAGTTTTGAAAATGAAACACTTTTATTTGTTGTTGACAAAAATAATGTAATGTGACAATTCCATGTTGCGTAAACCAATCATTGACCAACAAAAATTGCGTTTTGACAACAAAAAAAAGAATTGAATTGGCTGATTGCTAGTACAATTTGATGTCCCGTTCTTCGAAGAAACAGGGTAATTAAAATTGGGAGAAAAAGAAGAAATACTTGAGATACTTTGTTTTGGTTGTTGTTTTCGAATCACACAAAAAACAAATGATACAATTCAGATTGTAAAAGTATGTTGTGTTGACAATGATCGATAAATCATTGGGGTGACGAACGAACAACATATGCTAATTTTTACAGCTTTTTTGTTATATTGTAAAATGACAACAAGATATTAGAAATGTGGTGAGAGTTGGGTCATTATTCGAGTTATGTGTTTTGTTTTTTCCTTTTTTTTTGGAGGAGAGACATAGGACCACAAAACAGTTTCAGAAAAAGTTTTTTAAAGTGAACATCAAATTGTTATGATAGGTTCAACCAAATAGTTTTTTAGACCGATTCAGCTAAAAGCTCAACAAAGAGACCCAGCCCGATTTTTTCTTGGTCCATTCCAGTTTCATTTTCAATAACCCGCCTCGTTTTTGCGAAAAATTCTTTTGGTCCGATTTTGTGGCCCGATTCAGCAAGATTTTCGAAAAAAAAAAGCGGGCCGGGTCCTATTTCTTAACTTTGGCCCGATTCAGGCTCATTGTTTATGTGTGTGTGTTCGTTCGATTCAGATTTGGTTATTTTTCGGTCCGAAAAAATCGGGCCTCGTGCGATTCAGAATCCATCAAATATTCTTCTGTGGTTTCACTATTTTGAGAGTTCTGATTATTATAAATACAACTTATTTCTTTCTTGAAAACCCTTCCCAGTTTTTTTCAAGTATATTTTTGGTTTTCTTCCAGCCGTTTTATGACTTTTTCCTATTGTTTATACAATGTGTGACTCCAATACTCTTATCCATCATAATCTGATCTAGACCACATTGTAAAATGTTTTACGATAACATCATCGGAAACCTTTTGACACGTTTCTCTCAAATTTTTATATTAGATCAATCATTTTTTTTTCGAACATCTGTTTCCGAATCGGATATATCAGTGATTATATCATGAGAAAATTATAACAATTCGTTTCATCAATTAAGTACAGTACTGGAAAGAACTTATGAACCATCGAAAAACCTAAAGCTCCAGATACGCTCTTTGTTTCACACTGAATCTGACCTGAAAATGAATGCAAACCGTAAACAAAATCGTGATAACTAGATCCGATTTTATAATTTTTCAGAATATTTCAAACTCTTATAATACGTTTGAATGTCACATGTTGTGTGTATAATATATGATCTCCAAAAAGTAGTTGGACTGTTTTGTATGTATGTGCGAGTATTAATATACGTTCCTCTTTAGTTCATTACTTGACCCATTGTATCCATCTATTCATTCATATTCATATTCATTCATATTCATATACCCTTTCATTTTTATCCGGATTTGCGCTCTCCTTCTCTCACACCTTTGTTTGACCTTCACTCACTCATGATTACTATTATTATTATTATTATTATTGTTGTTGTTATATGTTCATTATTATTATCGTTCATATTTAAATGGACATGTATTTACATTCAATTAAACATTGAGGTATAAAGTTCTGAGGAACTCATATCCCTTGTCTAGAACAAAAAAAAACAGAAAAATAAGAAAACAAAAAACAAAATGCGTTTCTTTGTTTTTTTCCGTCCTTTCTCCCCCATGAAAAGTATCAAATGCTCGGCTTGCCCACCGGCAGGGTGACATGTGTTGTTTTTTTGAATGAATGAATGAATAAATGAAAAAAGGGAGAAATGAAAAACAGCACCAACAGAACGAAAGAAAGAAACAAAAAAAACAAAATAAAACGAGTAAAATGTGTTTGTTATTGTTGTTGTTGTTTTGGTAGAAGCCAGGCAGCGTGTTTGGACGGAAAACAGGGAAGACGATGAATTTGGCTGCTCGAATAATTAACCGGCTGCCTGCCGTTTACTACTATCAGTTGTCTTGATCTTTTCCACTATTGTTTCTTTTCTTTTCTTACTCCCAACTTTTTTAGGAAATTAGTTTTTTCTTTCTACGATACTTTTACTGAATGATAACTTGGAAATGAGTTTGTCAAAAACATCGTTGAATAATGGTTAGGTTTTCGATTTTTGAGCAATATATTTTCAATATTAACGACTTTGTTTTTTTCACAAATATGAGGATACTCGAGAGAGGGAGAGAGATACAACACAAATAACACAGGTATTTTGATGTTTTTCCGCCTCAGTATACTGTAGAATCAGATAATTCACGAGGACGCAATACTTAGAAACATAATTTGTTTTTATCTCGCTAAATAAATAGTATTCATGTCTGAATTCGACAGAAAGACAATTTCAGAGTTGTTTTTTCCGGCTTTTCTCAAAAAGATCTCAATATCAGAACTATGGTGTTGATGTATTTCCGGTCCGGGCCCGATTTTCTTTCTCAGTCACAATTCTAAAAACCAGTCGGCCCAAAGAATCCAGAGAGAAAATCTCCTGTTTTGTTACATTTCCACAGAAACCAAGTTGAAAAGATGTTGCTCGAGCGGGTTCATGAGTCACAGATGTTTTCAATTTAATCTATCCATCATGATGAGATGTATCTATCTATCTATCTATCTATCTGATTTTGCCCCACGCGAGAAAACTGAATAGAGGCCAAGAATTATGAATCGAGGCACGAAAAAAAAACGAGACACATTCGGAGATGTGATAAATTGTCGTATTTTGAGACACGTTCGTTCGCAAAAAGAGGAGAAGAGGGCTTCAGCGAGTGTCGTCTACTAACCAAAAAGAAATGTTGCCATCTGGCACATCTGCATCTCATTCATTCACTCGTTCGAACCGGATAAAAATAATAACTACTTCTTCTTCTTCTCCTATTTATTATTGTTATTTTGTCGTTTTGTTTTCCGTGTTCACGGTCCCACTTTTTTTTTTCATTTTGTTGTTGTTCAACCACCTTTACCTTGTCTATATCTATACAAATCTATATGTGTTAATTAAACCGAAATGCGCCTTTTTCTCGATAATAATCCCTTTCAGTCAACTCGTTGCCATGGTATCAGTTTGTTTTTCGATTTTTTTTCTCACTTACATTAGTGGAATGAAATGAAATTCGAGATATACATACATATATAGACAAGGGGTTCTCAAAATAAAAAAAAAAACAGGAAAACAACAAAGGTATTATGAATTTATAAACAAAATGATCATCGAATTATTTGCTGACCCATGCATAATCGCTCTAAACTATATGTTCCTTTAATCCCCCCCCCCCCTCTCCTCTTTTTTTCAAACTCTACCCACCTACATTCCCATACTAAATCAGGGGTGTCTGTCGTTAATTCAAACGAAACCAGCAGATGCTCTTTTTTTCCTCGTAACTTGTGCTCCCATTACATAACTCCATAGTTTCGAATTTATGACATCATTGATAGGTACAGTATACCTGACTCGTTGCTATAGTTTCCCGATATATATATACATATTTTATTCCCTTTTTTATGTTATGGGTTTTGGGCGAGTGTGTGTTTACTAATCCTCTAGAACTACCGACCAAAAAAAAGAACTGCTTTCTTTTTCGCCGTTTTTTGTGAGAAGTTTCATCGTTTTTCGGATTAGTTGTTGTTTTTTCGATCTTTTAAGATTTTTTTCGAGTATGTATTTTTCTGACCAGTATGACAAAGAATATAGAAGGTTGAATATATTTTTCTGTAGGAGTGAAATGTGAGAGAGACGTTGTCATCTGAATCGGACCCGGCCCGATAAAGAACGGACCCGAAAAATCGAAAGATAAATCGAGCTTGAACTCTGAAATTTCTCACTGAACAAAACAAACTGATAAGTTCTGACTTTTTGTAACTTTCTAAATTACACGCGGAAAAATTAGAAACGTATTTAACTTTTTCTTATTGCATTTGTCATCCCGCAACGAACACGTGTTACAAATGAATTTTAAAAAATAACTTGAAATGGTTTATACTTTGTGACTGAAACGTATACTTCCCTAGGGTTTTTGAATTTTTTAAACAAAATTCATATTCAAAATAAGTTCCCAAAAATGATATAGTCCGATACACAAAGTACGGAAAGTTCAGGAAATGAATCGGACAGGGTCCTTTTTCCTTCGCACAGACTTCGGTATCTCACTTCGTATGACGACATCGGGTGTGCATTTGTTGGAACTTCCCTGCCGTTTCACTAGAATACGATAGCTCTCTTCGTGCTCATCACTGTTACTGAAAGCTAGACATGTTTTGTTTTTCTCATTCGAAAAGTCTCAGAAATCAGTTTATTATTTTAAGAGTAACAATTGTCACACAAATTCATCGATCAAACTCAATCCACACTTATCACATCTCACCCCAAACAACATAATTTCCTCCTCCTCCTCCTTTTTTTTTCTTTCTTTTCGATATTCTTCCCACTTTTTTTTTTCATTTTCCTCCTCACCCAAATGACCTTGGCATTCATCCAAAATTTCGTGGTTGTTGTTGTTTTCATCTTCGGTCGATCTCTTCTTCTTCTTCTTCTTCTTTCCTTTTCCATCGGCCGGCAGCACATTTTCTGGGCGTGGTCAATGGCCGCCCGCCACTCTTCGCTCCGCCTCCTTCGCTTTTTTTTCAATGTTAGAGAGAAAACAACGACCCTTACCAGTAAACATCAACCAAATAATCTACTTTTTCGTTCCTTCATACTTTCCTTGTTTGTCGAGATTGAATTTTAAACAATATTTGGAAATTCAGATGGTTTTGGACAAACTTCGCGCCAAGCTTCATATTCGCAATGAAATTCTCCGCGCCGCACTTGCCGAGTTCGCCGGAACATTTTTGCTCTGCGTAAGTTTTCGAGAAAATACATACCTTCATGAATTAGTCCTTTTCAACAAAATTACCGTACTCAAACAAATCTTTTTGGTTGTTTTTCGGAAAAGTCTGTTTTGAAAAAAAAACAACATCAAGTATTCTTTCAGTGTTATTTATTCAAAATAATCTAACAATTTTGTGTCAACAACAAATTTCAAATTCCCACCATTATTCCTTTTTTCTCAACCAAAAAAAGTGTTTTGCTTCAAAGAGGCTCTCAGAACAGAAAAGTACAACATTCAGTCGTCTGTATGTTATATATTTTCCCAAAAACAGCTTGTTTTTGTTGACACATTTTCTCTGAATTTTTCTCGCCGATTTCGTCTCAGTAATACATAATGACAACAACAAAAACAAAAATAAACAAATAAACACGGAGATTGATACCCTTGTTGTTGTTCACACGGAGAAGAGATAAGGATAAATATAAGAGGGAAAAAAGGAAAAAAAATGCCATCGAGTGTCACAAAAAAATAAAGAAGAAAGTCCCTTGAGAATAATGACATATCCCTTCCTCAAACAATCGTTATGTCTCCGAATGTTCATCTTCTTTTTTTGCAGTTAATCGGTTTGTCTGTTGTCGCCCAAAATCTTTTGCCAAAAACCAATGGAAACGAATTCATCGGTGTCAACATTGGTTTCGGTATTGCCATCGTTTTCGGCGTTGCCATTTCGGCAAAACTCTCGGGAGGACACATCAATCCGGCTGTCTCTTTGGCCTTTTTGTCTGTCGGACAATTGGCCCCAATCCGATTCATTGTCTACTTGTTTGCCCAAACATTCGGAGCATTCCTCGGAGCCGCTGTCACCTATGTTGTCTACAATGATGCCATCAACAAATATGATGGAGGAGTTCGTGCTGTTACTGGAGCCAAGGCGACCGCCGGAATCTTTGCCTCATATCCAGCTGATCATCTCTCACTTTGCAATGGATTCTTGGATCAAGTAAGTGTTATTATGTTGATTGAAATGTCATCAACATATGGGAATTAGGATGAATTCCAATGGGAATTACAATACTCGTCCATATGTCCCTATTTTAGCTTGTTGCCACCGCTGTCTTCGTCTTTTTAATTGCTCACATCGTCGACAAACGCAACTCATACCCAACATGGCTTCAACCAATTCTTGTCGGAACCGCTTTTGTTGGAATCGGAGCCGCTTTCGGTTACAATGCCGGATATCCAGTCAACCCAGCTCGTGATTTCGGACCAAGACTTTTCACTGCCATCTTCTACGGAGGAGCCGTCTTCACGTAAGTGTTATTTGACATCAATTAAAGACGAGAGAGAGAGTAACTAACTATATATGACCGCCAAATAGAAAAAAAGGCATAGAGTCGAAAAAGGGGGGGGGGGCAATAAACTCATTTCGCGGTCACTTTTGGAAACGGTTTGAAGGACAGTTCCGAATTGACACACTATTGTTTCATGCGTGTCAATTTAGGAGGAGACTGTTTGTGGGAATGAGAAAGGAAATCAAAAATATGTCCGGTGACCTTTCCATTTTTTCTTCAACTTGTGAAAAAGACAATGAGGATCAATTAGATGAACAAAAAAACATGATGGTCATATCTGATTCATAACTGTTTTCTAACTCACAACCTGAAAGTTCGAGTTTTTTTCCAAAATCAATACACTTTGAAACAGTCCAAACCTTATCCATGAATCAGTTTTTTCATGAATTTTTGAATAGTTGTTTGATCATTTCAATTGGTCAAATGAAAATCGAGTACATAAATAAATCATCATTTATTTAATTCGCCTCAATGATTATTTGGAATTCATCAGAGGTCAACAATAATTCATCACACCAACAACAACAATAATTATATGAAATAATATTAATCTATAATCTATACATATATATATTTTCAGTAAATGGTTCTGGGTTCCAATTGTTGGTCCATTCGTCGGAGCTATTGTTGGTATCTGGTTATACTACTTCTTCATTGGATTCCACACTCCACAAGATGCTGAAGAGAAATATGTTGTCTTGACCGGAAACCAAGAATTGAAACCATTGACCGGAAAAGAGTGAGTTTGTGTTGTCTTGAATTTTGGAGTAATCCAAAGTTTATTTCAGCGGAATCAACTGAATTTAAAATACATACCACGTAAGAATATTTCGAGTCCTATTTTTATGTGCTTAACCAATAGACTAGAAAAATCAATATTGATTTTTGCATGTCCTATCCTTGAATTATTGTAACTTTTCAATTATTTTTCTTTTTTTTTTTTGCAGATCCGAAGACACCGCATAAATCATCTCGACTTTTATCGCTGCCCGTTCCAAATATTTTCGTTAAAGAAAACCCATGTAGCTTTCTTTTTTCTTTCCATTTTCAATACCAAAAGTACCTCCAGCGAAATCATTTGTCTCTTTGTAATAACACATTTTTCATTTTCTTCATTGATAATAAATTTGGAAAATTGGAACCATTTGAATTTTTCATTTTGATTGATTGGCTTATGAACGTGCTCACAAGAGAGGTTCAACTCAACTTCTGGCCAGATTGACTTTATTATTCATTTCTATCATAATACAATTAAAATTAAGAAAAGACAATAGAAAGATATTTACATAGGAACTTAGTAGGAAAAAATTGAAATGAGATGACTCAGGTTCGCCAGCCAAAGCACTGTGAATCGGACACGCAATTCGACGCCCTGCTTTCAAGTTTTTTTGTTTGATCCTTTTGAGAGAAATGTTCATAATTTCAATTTTTAAAGACACACATAGAAAGTTTACGTTTTTATTTATTTAAAATTTCATATTTTCTGGAAGGGATATTTTTCATTGAACTTTTTAGGTTTTATTTTCTCTCACATACTCAAAAGAAAAAAGTTAGTTACATGTTTTTGATAAATAAGATCGGCTTAGTAAACGCGACAAGTTTACGTAAACTTGTTGAATGTCGCTAAAAGTTGGGATGGGAACAAGTTGAACCTTGCTTATCAGATCGAATACTCGTCTCGGGTCGACCGGAAGCCCGTTCTAACCGGCCTGGTTGTCTTTATTGGAAAAAAGTCCAGTCGGAAATAGTCTTTGAAGATATCCGGAAATTTAGTAGTTGCAGACATAAATCATACTTATTCTAAACACGACCCTTTAGAACAACAGAAAATTGCAAGTCGCGTCAGACGCGGGGAAGAAAAGAAAAAAGACTAGAGAACGAGAGGTCGCGGCGAGATATTTTGATAAACGCTGTGGCGCCAAACTTTATAAAGGCAGAGTACGAGTGTTCATCGCGAGAGATTCTTTAAAAAGTTTGGCGCCACACCGTTTATCAAAATATCTCGCCGCGACCTCTCGTTCTCTAGTCTTTCTTTTATCTTTTCTTCCCCGCGTCTGGCTCGACTTGCAAAATAAATGGTCGTGTAAAAAAAGGGTAGAAATGGTTCCAACAACTTTTTCAAACAAGCATCTTCGCGACTCTAAGAAACTGACGTTCAAAAGTCGAGCCGGTATTTTATTGACTGGCCGATAAACTAAAAATCGCGGCACGGCCCGTGATTTTCGAGCCGGGCTCTCGGGCCCTCGGGCTACAACTTAAACCCTGGCTGAAATAAAAAATACATAACAAGCAGTAACCGGGTCTGGGAAAACGTGGAGTGGGCTGGATTATCCCACCTGGGAACAATTTGTTTCTTTGTTTCTCCTATTGGGAATCTCTCGTTTTTTTTCTTTTTTTCTTTTCCAGTTTTTCTTCACCTTTTATGAAAAACAAAGCCCACCTGGGCCCCCATGGAATATTCTACTTTTTAATGGGAATTACCAAGTGGGCATTATAGCCCACTTTTCCCACTTACAGGTGGGCTGCCCACCTGGAACCCACCCCATTCCGACAGCCCTGCTCAGAACGTTCCGAAAGTTTCTATTTTCCAAAAAAAAATGTCAGAAAAAAAGTCGGAACCGATTTCTCCGAAACTGTTAAATTGATAGTCCGAAAGTTCCAAAGAATCAATTACTCTCAAGTATGGATCGTACCCGTTTGAATCGGGTTCAGAATGAAAGTTCCTGGATCAAACAGTACTAAAAATTCAATGAACCGGGTCCCGTTTTTCGAAACAAATCTCCTGAAATGGGCCCAAAAATCAGAATCAAAGTCATAATTTTTGATGCTTTATACTCCGTATTGGGTCCAGAAAAGTTTGAGTAAAGTTTTATTTTTCAATAATTTAGTTCGAAAGTCGGATCAGGGGGAATTCCTCACAGGTTCTCATTTCAAAATCAAAATGTTTGGATATTTTCGACAAAGTCCTTAACAGTTTGAAGATTTCAAATTCGAATCGGTTGGGTGCGACGTAAAACGATGATTGATTTTTCTTATAATTTTCAAAATTTATAGTTTTTGTTTCTTTGAAGATCTTTAAAGGTTTCTTCAAGAAATATTCCAAAGTTTTGCTATAGCTCAGTATACTGAAACACTGTGTGACTTCCAATTGTGCAACTCCCTAATCATGTTTATTAAAAAAAACTTTATCAGTCAAAAAAAAATGAAACAACAGTTTTTGAGTACACAAATGTAAATTATCATGTTTGAATCAGACTTTGAACACCTTGCCCTATTGAAAAGTGTAGACTACAAGAAAAAAAAAATGAGAGATGGGAAAAGTGATAAAACAAAGAATAATAAGAGGTACAAAGTCCACGAGGCTGACCGCGTGGACATTTTTTGTTTATCATTTTGTCGTTTTCTTCACCACGTAAGTTGTGGTTTTCTCTAATTAAATGCTTGAAGATTTGTTTGAATGAACTAAATGGTTTTGCGAATCTTTCTCGCCGGTTTCAGAATTGAAGCTTCATTACTCGTTCACTCACGCGCGTACGCTTTCATAACAGATATTAATTGTAAGGGGCTAATATATTCAGTCCTTTTCAGTATTGAATAAAAGGCTACTGTGGAAACTGAAAACAATTATTGTTTGAAAATTTTTAACTCGCGCGCTGTAAAACTGCACACATGCATTTAACCTGACGCGCATTTATTTCTGTTTTCCTATTTTTTATACAAAAAACAACGACTGGGTGTTCGTTCGACTCTAACAAACAAGTCATTTTTCTCTCTTCTCTATTATGTTTCTCTGTTCTCTTCTAGTTGTCATTCCTTCTTATCTTTTCAATTACGTATTGGTTTTGTAATAGTACTAAATATTATAATATTTGGTTAAATTAATTATGTTCAAATCTCTTTTCAGCAGTTGAATATGTTATCGACACTAGGAAAAAGTGCAACACGTTTGGCCAGCTCAAAAAAAGCCGCAGTTGATTCGTCTTCGTTCGTGATGAATCTATTCAGAGGAAAATCGGTCAGCGAACAGGTTTTCCCATATCCATTAAAACTTGATGCTGAAAGAAAAGAAACTTTGGGAATGGTCATGGGCCCATTGGAAAAAATGTTGCAAGATGTAAATAATGTAACTAAGTAAGTGATTATAGCAATTTTAACAACAAATCAACTGTTTTTCAAAATAGAAATGATGAAACTTCTGATATTCCAAAAGAAGTTCTCGACAAATTCGCCGAATTAGGAACTTTCGGAGTTTTGGTTCCACCAGAGTTGGAAGGATCTGGATTCAATAATAGTCAACTTGCTCGAGTTGCTGAAATTGTTGGAGCATATGATTTAGGTTTCGGTGTAGTTATGGGAGCACATCAAAGTATCGGATACAAAGGAATTCTTCTCGAAGGAACTGATGCACAAAAAGAAAAATATTTGCCTGATTTGGCCACTGGTAGAAAGTTCGCCGCGTTCGCTCTCACTGAACCGACAACTGGATCAGATGCCAGTGTGAGTTTTTTTCAAGGTAGACTGTGATATAATTGAGTGTTTTGTCTATACTATACTTTATGTGCTCCTGAAAAATGACGCGGAAAGCAAAAAGCCCAAAAATTTGATACAGCACCAGAAAAACAACAAACACAAGCAAATTCAAAAAAGTACACACATTTTCGAAAAATTTCACGACATTAAAAATGGACACCGCCTTTATCAGATATATCGCAGTTCAATTTTTTAATCATTCATAAAACTAAGAGCCTTATGAGTACATTTTCAGTCAGTTCGTTCTCGTGCCGAACTTTCCGCCGATGGAAAACATTACGTTTTGAACGGCGGGAAAATCTGGATCTCAAACGGAGGATTTGCTGATGTTTTCACAGTTTTCGCTCAAACTCCAGTCAAACAGGCCGATGGATCGACCAAGGATAAAATGTCGGCATTTATTGTAGAACGAGCATTTGGTGGAATCACAAGTGGACCACAAGAAAAGAAAATGGGAATCAAGGGGTCTAATACGACTGAAGTTCATTTCGATAATGTCAAGGTGAATTGTTCCCAACATTTTGTCGAAACACGTGTCAGTTTCAGATTCCAATCGAGAATTTGCTCGGAAAAGAAGGCGAAGGATTCAAAGTAGCGATGAACATTTTGAACAATGGAAGATTCGGAATTCCGGCAGCTTGTACTGGAGCCATGAAACATTGCATCCAAAAAACCGTTGATCATGTTACTACTCGTGTCCAATTTGGAAAGAAAATCAGCGAGTTCGGAAATGTTCAAGAAAAATTAATTGATATGGTTGCCAAGTGTTATGCAACCGAATCGATTGTCTATATGCTTTCGGCTAATATGGATGCGGGAATCAAAGAATATCAATTAGAGGCTGCTATTGGAAAAGTGTTCGCATCTGAAAATGCGTGGCACGTTTGTGATGATGCTATCCAACTACATGGTGGAATGGGATTCATGAGAGAAACTGGATTGGAAAGAGTTCTCAGAGATTTGAGAATCTTCAGAATTTTCGAAGGAGCAAATGATGTTCTGAGATTGTTTATTGCATTGACTGGTGCTCAACATGCCGGTAAACATTTGGCACAACAAGCATCGAGTGGGGTCGGAGGAATGTTGGGATTGGCAATGGCGAGAGTGACCGGGGGACCGGCTACTGGAAGCAATTTTGACGCAGTCGTTGATTCGAGTTTGAAAGATTCAGCCAATCTATTAGACGGACAAATCAAATTATTCGGACAAACAGTTCAAAACCTATTGATTAAACACAAAAAGGGAATTATTGATCGTCAATATGAACTTGTTCGAGTCGCCAACTCGGCTATCGATATTTATAGTTCGATTTCGACTCTTTCTCGCGCAACATATGCGATCAGAAACAAATCATCAAGTGCTGATTTCGAAAGAGATGTTGCCAATTATTACATCAAGAAGGTAAAATCAAGTTTCAAAAAATGTTCAAAATCACCTGTCTTCATTTTCATAATTTGGGTATTTCCAGGCCCTTCGCAACTCTCAACTGAACCTCGAACAAGCCGGAAAAGGTGTCGAAAACGCGGAAACAGTTTCGAACATTGAGTCACTCTCCAAGCAAATCTATTCAAATGGTGGATTGCCACTTCAACATCCAGTCGAGTTGTAGATTTTTCATAAATACAATAGAAGTGCCTACCTATGTTTTATCGGGTTATTTTCATGTATACTAGACATTTTCAACAAAATAAAGATTTTATTCTTCAAACAACTGACTGGCTCATTGTCACCGAAACTACGGTCGATGATGTAACTTTACGATCAGTTCGGCTGAATATCTCGATAATTGCATTACGATACGGAACTATGAAATAAAATGAGATGAGAGGATCGAGAAGAGATGGAGACGATGCGGATATCAGTATCAGATGTTCTGAAAAATACATTAACACTGAATGAGTTTTCTGCAGCCTAAGTTATATTAAAAAAAAAAAAAAACTATTTTTTACTATCACTCAAAATTTCAACAAAAAAAAAGAAAAGTAATTTTTTGAGAGTGGACAGGAAAAGTTAGATTTTCAAAAGTGTGCGATAGACTCGGGTCACGTTTCAAATCATTATTGAAATATTTTTGATTTACATGTCACTTTTCTTGGATTGGCCCCGTGTTTCACGACCAATTTCACTTCTAGGCCGGGAAAAGTTTATACTATCAATAGAGCACATATGACCGATTAAGTTGTTGATCTTACCTGAAATTAGTAGTTCCACACCGTACACTTGAGCTATAATGTAACATGTGAAAGATGGTATATAGGCCAAAACAGGTAGAACTGTCTGCACAGTCAACCCTGTTATCAGAGTTTGTGTTTGTTTTTTCGTTTTAGCCGACATGTTTTGATGATATTTGATGAGTGCCAGAACTTTTCTAGTCAGAATAAAACAACAAGTTGGAATACCGTATACCGCGACTGCCATAATACCAGTTGCTCCGACAAATTGAAAACTCGAAATATCTGCGAAACCCGGAAAAGGTTCGTAAATCGACAAATCATAAGAAGGATGTTGTTGAAGTGTTGACTGTTGAACTTTTTCGAAATTCCACTCTGCTGTGAATGGCAGAATCTGGAAAAAATGTACATATTTGTTTTCTCACACCTTCCATGTTTTTCTGTTTAGTTAGATACACTTGGAAACCCAGGAACAAAAATGGAACCAGTGAAACAAATAATTATTTCATGATGAAAGTACAGTACATTGTTATAACAATAATGATACTTACTAAAACAATAAGTGTCGGAATATAAGATATCGAAATCAATGACAATATTTCGGTGACACTAATCGAATCTCTCACCAGAACCAAATATCGAAATGCTATTGTGATTGATATTGCGAGAGCTGCTGCTTCACATATTGATGTATAAATATGATATCCGATAAAACAATATTTTGGACCCAAAAAGGTGCACGGACCAAGTGCTAGAATAGCTACATCAGATTTGTTTGGAAGAATTCTTTGTTGAACAAAAAAAGCCATCGAAATCATTGAAAGTTGCACAAAACTTGTATTATAAAGAAAGTATTTGAGATGATCCAAAGTTGCCGGTGACTTGGTTTTTATCAAATACAGTAAGAAAAATTGTAGTGTCGACGCGAAAATAGTGTAAAACAATAAATACACCCGGAAGAATGGAACATAGATGTTCGATTCGCCATTCATCGTGTTGTTTTTTCTCTTAGAAAATCGAGAATCTGAAACAAAGAGAACCTGGAACAATCAGGTTGGATACATATATTCCCATAATTAACTCATATCTGTATTTGTGGTTTTTAGTCTGAATTTCTCAAAAATCAAACATTGTCTTTTTTGAGCAATAATACAACATGAAAATATCAAGATGACAGTGAGAAAATTGTTAAAGTGCAATTTTTGACGAAGTTTTCAAATGGCACATTTCGGAGAGATTACGAGACGCAGATATCATGAACAAGTTTTCTATTTCAATGAACAAAGTTAACCTTCGAATGATGTCGTGTTTTTCCCACATTCAAAAGTGCCAGAAATCATTCGAGTTTTTTTTAAACTATGATATCATATCGAAACTGACATTTTACTTGGTCCAGTCTCAAGTCTCGCAGTTCGAGAAAACCCCTGAATGAGCATTTGATATCATACTTATTTCTCAATGACCGGGTCGGAAGAACATGGTTTCAATGACTAAATAACACTGATTGGAAAAGGCTCATATTAGATTGTTTTCCTCGTGTACTAACTTCCAATTTTGTTATTCGGCTGATCTAAAAAAAACCGGGCTAGGCCGACCCGGACGTCAGTTTCTCAACACTGCAAATATATTTTTTTTGTGTCTGCAAGTACTAAAACTCCGGATATATTCGAGGTCAATTTTCATAAAATGAAAGGAATGTGGTCACGTTGATAATTGTTTTATTTTCAGTTTCACGTCTTTTTCAAAAACCATGTTTGCTTGGGTATGAGAACCGAGAAAACCCGACAGGTCCGTTTCACAACTCCCTCGTCGCTCATGTTATTTTCGGAGATTATTTTCACCGTAAACAGAGAATATTATTATTCTTGTGGCCATGTCATCGAATAAATGTTTTTGTCATCTGAATATCATTTTGCAGTCTATGTTAGGTAGGAATGTCTTTTCATTTACAGCAATATAAATATCCGCCGATAACTTTTCCACTTTTATTTGTCAACATCTCAATTGAGTTTTTGTTCGTTTTTGGCCATTTGTTGTTGGTTTTTGAAAACATGACATTTACACAAAAAAAGGGAATTGTTGGTCAAATTTCGGATAGAATATTCTATTCAAACTTATATTTTTGAATCAATTAATGAATAATTCAAGCGAATCATATTTCCAGCTCAAACACATTGTTTTTGTTGATCGTCGTCTGGTTTTGTCAATCCCGGAAATGTGACTCGTTCGAATGCCTGCTTGCCTATATTTTGTCTGAAATTCGTCATCGTTTACGCTCGACCTGTTAAACCTCCCCTTTTTCATTCTCTCGTTTCTGGATTTGCCTAGTATTTCTGAAAAGTTCAAGTCTCTTTGAACTCTTTCTTACATTCCTACTCCTAGTACTACTTTTATTATTCGATGTCAGAATTTGAAATCGAGTTTATCAGCTGAGTCACTGATCATAGCCCACCCAGTTTTTTTCGTACTCGACAAATATTTCGATGAGCTCAGAATTCGAAATAAGTTTAAAAATAAGATATAAATGTAAGAAGAAGTATGTATAAAATATTTCTTGTTTTTTCTTCCATTTTCACACATTTTAGGAAGTTAACATTCTGTTTACTGCATACACTGAATAGTTAATACTGAACTTTTTTCCAATGTTTTCTATTTTTTCGACTTTGTGGTTTTCCTGTTTTTATGTTCCAAGTTGTTCCGAAAATAGCTGAGATGTGTGTGTGTATATATTCTGAAAAAAAACCTTTGCAAACAATTTTCCGAAGGCCTGAAGTTTGCAACTTTTAAAGACAAAACCGACCGGAATCCGGCCCGTAAAAATACTCTGAACTACAGTACTTCCAGATAAAAATTTACATTAGGAACATGGTCATAGAAAAGGGTTCTACAACTTAAAGAAAAACTCGGCTCGGTTTGTGACTTTCGGGACTTCCGGACTACAATCACGGCTCTAATCAAATCACTTCAGTATAATGTCTCATTTCAAAAGGAAAACTGAAAAGTTTTAACAAAACCAAAAACATGTGTAAAACTCTAAACGAGGGTACGGTAAGAAACGAAATAATCAGAGTCAGAGCAGTATTAAAGGGGGGGTAGCACGAATGAGCAAGTTGTGTTTAAAAGAAAGAGCACCTAAAATATAGTATAATGCTCGAGGGAATTTTGGAGAAAAAGTCTAGTACTCGAGAAAAAAATGATTCCAAATTTTTTTCAACGTATAGCTATACGTGCTATTATTCCAAATTTTCAAGTTTGCACGTATAGCTATACGTGGTCAGAAAATTTGGAATATTTTTCCTAGGCTTTTCGGTAAAAATTCCCTTGGGGGTTTTACTATTTTGAGGGTACTGATCATTTTTAAAACAACTTCATTATTCGTCAAACTCCCCCTTTAAAGTGTTGTAACTTTGAATATTTTTCGCTGAAAGTTCATCCTAAATTTGGTTCACCATATTCAGGGGAGTCGTTTGGATCCCGCGCGGGTGCCCAAAGCCCGCCGTATGTTGGTCCGGGCTCTCCCAGCCTGCCCGTTCATAATTAAAAAAAAAAACTTATTTCATATTTGCCGCGGTCGTCAAAAGCTAGTTTATTACTTTGGCCTGGTGCGGCGGGCCGGCCCAAAACGACAGCCCTGACGATATCTCTACTTCGAAGAGTGTTGTTGTCAGTACAATCCTTCCAACTCATACAACTGTTTGAATACTCTAAAGCATCATCTCCAAATCATATAATGTGTCTCGTTTTACTTCTTTTCTTTTTTTTAGCAAATCTAAACCTATAAATAACTGAACCAAACACATTTTCGTCATGTTTTCAACACTCTAAACGAACAATTAGACTCGTCCCATCTATTAATAGTATGTCTTTTGAAAAAAAAACGAAGAGAGTGAGAAGATCTTCAAAAATAGAGCAGCCTGTTTCTGAAAACGACTTTGGACAAAAGAAACACTTTGAGTTTTTACGTAATATCCGGTTAGTCTTGTTTTTTTTTATTCTTCTGTCGTTGCTACTATTCCAAGTTTATTTTTGGTTTTGTTCTCAGAATTCCGCTCTTTCGAAATTCGAAACCATATTGTTTTACATCCAAATAAATATATTTAAACGTAATACAAGTTGTAATGAATCATTTGAAGAGTTCAGCTGTGTTCCTCCTAGCAAAAGCTATGTTCAGCGATTGTTTTTTTTTCTCCTTTTCTAATTATGAACATTGATCTAAACGTCATTATTTGATATTTAGATCTTATTACTATGCCCATATAATGTATTTTTTTTTCATTCTTGGTGTTTTGTTTTTGATAAAAAGATCTGGTTTTTTCTAATTAGGCACTGTTTTTTAGGCTTCAATTGAAATTGTAGCCGACTTGAATTGATTATACCTGTCATCAAAACGGCACTTCCTCATTTATAACATTCATTTTTTATTTTCTATTCCCGAAATAGCAAAATCTCTAGGGATTGACATCATCGTCGCAGCATTCGGGTTGCCTCCGAAAATTCAAGAGGTGCCCCCATCAACATTTTGCTCTGTTTTCTCCTGTTTTATTCTTGTTCTTGTTCTTCTTTTTTCGTACTCAAACACAGCTCTGATACGTACCTTGTCAGTTGTTTTGTGCGACACGAAAAATGATTGATTGACCTGAATTTGTGGGTCCAACAGGTCGATAGAAAATGTCTCACATTTCACGTCAGCTTTCCCTTTTTACTGTTTAGATTTTAGTTTTTTTTCTTTGTTCCCACTCATCTCATCTCATCTTTTTCTTTTTTTTTCCATATCATTTTTGAAAATGTCTTCGTTTTGATAATAGAGTTAGGAGTACTGTAGTTTGTTATTTTTTCAGTTAAAATAGTATTCGGAGAAGAACATATCTTCTTTTTCGTTGGAACATGTGACATATTTTACAAAAAAAGAACAATAAATAAAACTAGAACAAGTATTTTAGGATTACTGTAGTTGTTCTTATGAAGAACATCATTTAAGTGTCATTTCCATAAATCGAGTTACTCTGAAAATTTTCGAATAAAAACAAAAAGTTGTCAAAACAATGAAAATACAATGAACGCTGTTCTGGATAGCTCATTTCTCATGGCGATATGACGATATGTGTTAGTATGAAAGTTCAAAGTTTTTGGAAATACAATTTTCGACCATTTGCGCATTTTTCAAGATTCGACACATTTTTGTTGCTGAAACTTTATTTGACAGAATAGCCTTCACAAACTAAAGATTTAGGAAGAAGATCACGAAAATGATTTCGATATATTAATCTAAACTTTTGGAGAACTAAATTATTTGGCCAAACCAATTGGTCGTTTTGGGGCTATTGCCGGGCCAGCCCGACCCGAGCAAGAAAATACGGGCTCTTCGAGAGCCCGCTGTTAAAATTGAAAAATCCAGCGGCCCGTTGAAAAAAAAGCCTAAGGCCCAACATATGGTGGGCTGCGGGCCCCCGTAAACGGGCCAAACGACACCCCTGCAGGGAACATTGTAGTTTCACCAATTCTTGCATTTTTTAATGACATCACAAAAAATCTCATATTTCATTTAACATATTTGAATGACTTTTGTTTTTTGTTCTCGTCACTCATCTGCCCTCATAATTCCTCTTTGTCCTAATAGTCTTGATAAAAGTCGAGATCTTCGAAGTGTGACATGTTGGTTATTTTGTTCTGAAACTACAGGTGTATTCTTAGTTGGATGATCAACTTCCCATTGACGTGAAGCAATCTGTAACAATTTTATGTTTTTTTTTCTTTCTTTTATATTTTATACTTACTTCTCTATCTCCAACCATTCCAATGTTACTGACAATAGATTCATCAGGAGCTACCGTATCTCCGGGAAAATATAAAGATCCCTCATTTATATTTGTCGGTCGTTGTTGGAGACCTAACATTGTTAGGCATACACATCCTGAAAATCTCGAATTATTATAATAATATTTTCGATTGTGTATTAACTCAAACGAACCTTGAACCAATATAAATAGGTGGAAAAAATACATGATGCAAACGAAATAAAACTAGCGTTTTAGGTGTAGATTCTCTGTATTTAACCGTTGATTTGATAGCATTGATTGTTGATTGAACTTTCAAAGAAGAAGGTCATCACGCAAACAAATTGATAGTGTGAAAAATAACATTTGAATGACGCGTGAAAAATGATAAGTGTTGTTTTTAGTACGGTAAGTTGTGTAGATGAGAGATGGATAGTCCAAGAGTACACGTCATTCTCACTGTATGTCATTTAGTACTCACAGACTTTCAGAACTCCCTTTTCGAAATATTTCCAGTAGGAAAGAGTAAAATGAAAAATGAAAGTTAAGGGAACCACCCATATTATATTATTGTAGTTGAATGTAGATCACTGTTAGTTCATCTTGTTATTCACATTTTTATAGTCCAACTGAACTAGTATTTTGCATGTTCTGTCTAGATGCTGAAAAAAGAAAACATCTCGAAAAACTTCCGCATACGTTCACTTTTAAAGAACTTTATTTATCGATATATGTTAATATGGATACTACTAATGATTATAGTCTTCTTCTTCTTCTTCTTTCTCTTTGTTTTCTTCCTTCTAATAATCTCGCAATAAGAGGGGACTGAGTGATTATAATTTCAGCGCCATCTTCATCTTCTATCTCACTTGCTATTGTTGTTGTATCTTTTTCCCATTGACGAGGATATATCTGAAACCAATATTTGTTTTCATCACAAAAAATCATCATCATTTTGTCTATACCGTTTGACTTCCAACGTATCCAATATTCTGAACAAAAGAAGGTTCAGGTCGAATATCGTCATCTGGAAAATATAAATCACCATCATTGATAGGTTTCGGACGTTGTTCAAGTCCTAGCATTGTTAAACAGGTTGTTCCTTTAAAAAAACAAGATATTTCATTTTCAATTCACAAATACAATACCTTTGATCAGTAAGAATATATAAATTAAAGATTGCATTTTCAGTTGTTATTTTAAAAATGACAAAAAAGTGACAAAACACTTTTGTTATATACCATGATAACACTCATTGATTGATGTTTGTTTGAACTTTTGAAGAACCAGCCAATTATCGTTTTTTGATTGATTGAGACTATTTTGAATGATGTAACCGGATCAGAGATGAAGCTGATAGAAACCTTGAAAATGTTACAGAAAATTATCTAAAATTAAATTGGACGCTTTGGCCGATCTCACATCAAAATCTGAAGTTTGCACCGAATTTGTTAGGTCTGCTTCTATTTTGAATTCAGAAAAAAATTTCGTGGTTATTTCATAATAGTTCTGAGTAGGGTCTGGACCCCACAGCGGCACACATTTTCGAAACATCAAAATTTGTTCATGTTTCACTCGCCCAAGAATCATCGGGCGGTTTGGAATATATTGTTTTTTGGCACGACAAAAAAACCCGGACTGATTCGGTTAGGCTTTGGAAAAACAGTTTCTCAGGCCGGTCTCAAAACCACACAGAATGGTCTCGATCTTCCCGTAGCACTAGAATTCGAAAAAAAACGTTGATTGGATTGTCTTTTGAACTGACGAAGAAGATGATTGATACTTGAATCACCTTAGTTCTTGGAACTCTGGGCTTCCGGCAAAGTGACACCATAACATGTTGAGAAACGTCATAGAGAACTAATAGAAGTCTTTGAACATTTAGTCTGTCTTGATAAGGGTTTCAATGATCAAATAAGTAACTTATGAAAGCGAAAAAGATTATTCAACTTGCTGCTTTGATTGTGACTTTTGGTATAAAATTACATATTCGAACAAGATGTTTCTTTTTTCGAAATTGAATCAAACTACAGTACTACTCTCCTATCTCTTCATTTTTTCTCCATCGTCCAAGACCCGGATCTTTTTTGCTCCATCAGATTATGCTTCATTTTTTGATTCCAAACACACATTTTGTGAATCAGCGAGGGTGGTTTGTTGGGTCAAAAAAGATTTGATTCAAACACAGTTTGTTGTTAGAGGAGAATGTTCTAAATCAGATAAACTCCTCCAGTTTTTTTTGAGCTTCTTCTTTTTTCTTCTCCACGTCATCTCATTTTTTTCTCGTTTCCTTCTTCTGAAAAATGTTCGGATGATTGACCCGGAAATAAATAATTCCAAGATGTTTTTGTCGGGTAACATGTGTATTTTGCAACAAATAGATATGACATAAAACAAAAGGAAGTTGGTCGATGGACACACGTGTCCTCTCAAAACTTTGTGTATTTTTAGATTTTTGAGGCTTCTATTTTATTCCTCTTGTTTCTAAGGATTACTGTAGTTTTTTTTTCCATTTTTTGTTTAGAACTTCTTTATTTGATTCTCTTATTTTTTATTGTTTAGCCAAAGTTGTTTCCAAGGATTTTTCGAAGTTTTTGGGGTGGTCTCTTTTGTTTTATTCATAATGTCTGGAACGGATGGACGGACATGGAAAAGTAAACTTTGAACTCGATGTTTCTCAAGTTTATTTTTGTTCTTCAAAATGAAAATGATGTAGTTGTTTTTAATTATCGATGATAGATAATCTTTGTGATATGAAAAACAAAAAAAGCGTTTTTTGAAGTATATATTTAGTACGTTTCAGTGACGCCTTTTGGTAAAATCTAGATTGGAGTTTACATTTCAAATCTGAAAGTTTTGGTTTGAGGATCTCGGGTGATACTCAGGGAAAACGAGGCGCAATTTAAGCGCTTCGTTTGGCCAAGCGGAGGTTTAAGCAGAAACGCTTACGTAAGCGCTTCTGCTTGATTTGCGCTCATGTCTGCTTGAATTGCGCTTATGTCAGTTGTGCCATATCTCTCGCTCGCTCAGTAAGCGCAGATAAGCGAAGGTTAAGCAGAGATTTTCTACATAAAATACGTCAATATCGTGCTTGGGTTCGGATAAAGCGAGTGCATTTTGACTTTTTTTTTGTTTTTAAATCCTAAATAGTTCGAGATGGTGTTCTCTTGTTATTTGACCAATAGAAAGAACTTCAATCGTAAAAGAGGAATAATAGGTATGTTGAACAGTCTTTTCGATTTTATGAAATAGGAGAAAAACATGTTGTTTTTGTAGACCCAGGCGAGTTGTTATTGAAAATTCCAGTCCCTTTAGAAGAAGAAAGAACAAAACGAAAAAAAGGAAACAGTAACCCAGGAAGTTCCGAGGATTCGTCTGTTGACCAAATTCCCGATGTTGATTTGCGTCAATCCGTGCACCCAGTTCCAATCGATTCTTCTCCACAATTCATAAGCTATAGCGGTATGTTATGATTTATAGCGGTAAACGAGAAGCCTATGTTCTCTATGCATACTGAGAAGTTATAAATACGAATAGACGTTTATTCGTATCCCAGTTTGATTGAAATTGTACCGTTACTTCTGAATGCCACACCCGCTCAAAACCCTGATGAGAGAAGAAATTGAAAAACAGGTGTACGGTATGCAACTATGCGAACACCGTGGCATGAAAATGCACAATAACTATTTTTGTTTTTTTCTCTCAGATGATTTGACCGGCTGTGCAATTTCAAATGTTGTGTGTTCTAAATAAGTTAACATTTTCAGAAAGCGGTAAGTATGCGTTAACTGAATATTTGTTATCGACAAGCACGAGTCGAAAAAGCAGTTTGAAATTGGAGAAAGTTTTGATTAAAATATTTGGTAAAAATTTACCCTTTACGGTGAGATTTTTCAATACGACAATCGATGCAATTGATTTTTATAGGTCAGATCAATATGGGAAGATGTCGACAATAACAGACAATAACGATTTAATAAATCATCAGTAAGTTTTTTTTTTATAATGGGATTATTCGGATGTTCTCTCCACGTGGAGAAAGGCGGAGAAAACCTTTCCAGAAACTAGGTATAGAAATTCATAACTGTTCAAATTGGCAAATTTTTATCTTGAAATTCGTTTGTATAGTTCAGACGTTTCTAAATATAGGTTTTGTTACAATTTTTTCCGGTGGCACTGGTCCAATTAATTTCTCTATCTAGAATCTCTCCGCCTTTCTCCACGTGGATAGCCGCATAACTTGCAAGACTTTATAAGCCTCTAATTCCAGATCATTCAATTTGTTCAATGGTACCGATGAACAACGTCTCGATCAAATCCTCAAAACCAGACAACACGTAAAAGATTATAAAGAATATCAATTTGCTTACCGAGTTCAATATGTTTTGTGAGTCAATGGTCATGATAGAAAATGAAAGTATAAGTGTTTCAGAAACGAACTTCGAAGAGGAACAGTTTACATAAACAAAAAAACCAACGAACGACAATTTGTTCCTGCAGATGTAAGTTTTTTTTCCGAATCTGACAGAATTTAACAACCACTTTTTAAGCGGAACGTTACGCAACCTGGCAAAACAACAAAAAGATCGGCAGAAAATGCTTCCCCCATCAAAAAACGTCCTCATCCTTCCAGCGATAAAGGCGAGCTCTCTCCGACCTCTTCAGCTCCACACACGGCATCTTCTAGTTCTAGTAACGACGATATCGACGATATCGAATAATGATTATTTTTAGAATTATTGTTATCTTTTCTGTTGTAAATGTTCCCCAGTTATATCTAATGATTATTCTTTTTTTTCCAATAAAAATTTCCGTGAAATTCATGAGTATGAGCGAAAAAAAGCAAAATTTAGGATCAATTTTTCTCCGGTAAGCGAAAGTCAGGCGTAAATCAAGCGTTGACAAGCGCAAAACAAGCAGAGAAAAAATAGCCAAGCGTAAAACGCCCCAGAGAAAAAGCGTTTTCGAACCTGCACAGCCGCAGAAACGCTTTTTTTCTGGGGCGCTCTGTGTTTCATTCTCCCTGAGATGTATTGAGAGCCTGATGTTCTCATGAAATTTCATCAAGAAAACGAAATCAAAAAATGTTGCATAAAGAATTCCGAGAGCTATTCACGGCATGTCTGGTTCCAGTCTTTAAGGGTTCTTTGAAAAAAAAACGGGTCGATGATTTTTTTTTTGTTCAAAGACGATACAATCTTACATTTCGAACCTGGCCCTCTCACGGTATTTTTTCTGTATCCCGTTCGGATTTTCCCCAGACACTTGTTTCCTGGTTTCCCTTTGACTGATCAGTTTGAGCACGTCGTATCAAGCAAAAGAGAATTGGCAATCATTGAAATAGAGCGAGACGCAGTGTGGGCGTGGCCAACACACACACAAATGATGGCAGTGTGCGAGACGCGTCTGTTGTCGGTACCGAGATTCAATGACTCTATTGCATAAATCCAAAAATCAAGATTTTGAAAAAATAAAAAAGGAAGTTAGTTCCATGGATTTGTGTGGAGCAATAGAGCACATATGTGAGAACAATGTTGTAGTTCTCTCGGAATGTGTTTTTTTTTGCGTCTCTCTCTATTTCAATTATTGCAAGCGAAAACGACGTGTGAGATAATGTTTATACAATTCGTTTCGTTTTTTTCTCTTACAAGGGAACTACAAGTAGGTGTTAACGGACTTTAAGAAGAGACATGTGTCACCCGGTACATTTTTTCATGCTGATCATCATGCCGTAGCTAACTTTTGCAAAGCTCCACACGGAAAGCTAAAAATCGAGCTCAAAGTTTGAGCACAAAATTTGAAATATTTTGTTCAATTTGAATTATTTTAGTGATGAGAGACTACTATAGGGTTATTTGGCACGCCAAGAACGATAGGAGCATTTAAAAACCTCGAAATTGTAGTTGTAACGCTGAAAAAATGAGCCCGAAACTTTTTATAAAAAAGGTAGATCAAAAAAACGTGAAAAATAAAAAAATTGCATTGAAAAACGTGAAAATGACTAAATTTTGAAGATTGTTTTCTGATTTTTCATGTTTTTTCGAAAAATCACACCTTTTTCATAATTTTTTCGGAACTTCAAAATCACCATCGTGTAGAGAATTAAATTTCCTATCAGATCCATTAGTTTATTCTTGTAAACTTATAATTTTGAAAAAGTTAGGAGGAATTTAAAAATTTCAAATTTATCACAAAATTGTGATTTTCAGCTTTCTGTGTGGAGCTTTGCAAAAGTTAGCTACGGGATGATGTTCAGCATGAAAAACTCTATCGGGTCACATACATCCCATCTCAAAGTCCGTTAACATCTATATGTAGTTCCCTTGTTAGGGTCCGAATTTATTATTAGAGTGTCCAAAGTATAACATCTCAAGGTGATTTCGGGGAAGTTTTTGCGTGTTTCAATGATGAAACTGAACATTTTAATTGGAAAGTGTATAGGGATGGAACACGAGACACGAGAAACAGTAATCGGACCGGAATTTTGTTTTTTCCCGAGAACTCTTTGGCCTTTTTTTGGATATTCTCAACTTTGGTAATTGTATACCATATTGCTTTTGCAAGCCCTACTGAGAAACCAATTTGTTAGGCTTGTTTTTATTGGATCCTCCGATTATCTATCTTCTAGTGTTTCATCGTTTTCAGTTTTCTAATCATATTTACGAGCCAGCATGGCTTATAAAAAACAAAATCCTTCGAAAATACTATCATCTTCTAATAGTAAATAAAACATGCTTTTGTTTTCAATAATCACATTTTCAATTACCGTTCTTCATCATAGTAACTTCCCTTTGTTGGAAAATGTTCCTCGTTGAACACGTCTAGTTCTACAAACAAAACCTTGAAATTTCGTCATTTCATTCTGCGAATTATAAATATCACATTCAATGTTCGAAAAACTGAGAAAAATAAAAAACTAAACAAAAGCAAAAAAAGAAATAAGACGACGTAGTCACCTAAAATAGATTCCCTTTGTGTTTTGATATTTTGAATGTTACAATACATAGTTCCTCTAAAAATCACTTCAATAATAGAATTTTCTTTTTTTTTCTCGGTCTATTATTAACAATTATTCTATTGATTTTTTGATCTTTTTAAATACTTTTTTGTCCTTTATGGGGTTATTTTGATAAAGTCTATTTTTGAAAGAACAGCCTACAGTTATTTTTCGGTCTTATGACATGTGTTGTTTCTACTATTAATACCCGTTTCATCACTACCATTGTTGTTATCTTATGAAATTGAGCAGAGAGTGGCTACATCTTAATCCAAATCAGAATCATTTTTTCCATTGGTTTATTTATTCATTTTTCGGTCAAAGACTTAATCATGACGGATTTGCAAAAATATAATATTAAAGGCTATTCAGAATAAAAATGAATTATTTATCTGTTTTATTTTTCAAGTTGACCTATTTTAATCAGTCCAGTTGCTTCCTTCTTGTTCCCCCCCCCCCTCTCTCTCTCTCTCTCTCTCTCTCTCTCTCTCTCTCTCTCTCCTTGTTGCCTCTTTTTTTTCTTTCAGACTTTCAAAATATCACGTAGTCATGGTCAACTTGAAAATATTAGATATAGGAATTACGTGTGCAAGACTGATGTCCTTTTGATTCTACATAGAGACCACGTATTGTCACAACTTGGACGAACGTTGGCTCGGATCACACGCGCTCAAAACCTTGTTCCAATAGGAAATAAAAGTTTTCGTATCTTCCAAATCCATATCAGATCGTTTCTGATATCTTCAAAGTTCCGCTGAATAAATCTAATCAAATCGCATTTTTGGTCCGAAACTAATTGAAAGATGCAGAGTGTTTTGTAGAATGGCAAATACTGAAACGGGCCTGAAAATAATCAAATCTGAATCGGACCAGAGTCGAGAAATCGGACCCGCTCCGTTTTTTTCCGAGATTTTGCTGAATAGGACCTGAAAGATTTTTTTTCTGAAATGGACCCAGATGAAAAATCGGACATGGTTCATTTTTTCTCAAATTGAATCGGAAAAAAAATAGTATCAGTAGTATTTTTTGTCACATTGTTACAGTATATTCAATCAAATTGCTCACCCGGTCCAATTCAGCTGAAATCCCAACAACAAAAAACAGACGGGGTCCGATTTTTTGACTTTGACCCGATTCAGACACATATTTTAATGTACACAAGTTGTTTTACTTTCAACATTTTTCTATTTACTATTTTCATATTTTTATTTTTCTCACCCACGTGAATCAGGTGTAACGCATAGATAGTGGACGAATACTAAATGAAGTGTTCTTAACAAATTCTAGAATTCCAAATAGGGCTGCAATAATAAAACAAAACATTAGTGCGTCATTTGAGAAGGCTAAACGGGCGGATAATGAATTTGAAAGTATGAACGAAGAAGAGTAGGAGGAGAACATATTTTTAGAACTTAGTCTTCTTATTCTCTTTTTTTCTGATTTCAGATTTGATTGGTCTTTCGGATAATCCACGTACGGCGTCATTGAGAACAAAATTTCTCAAATGTCTCACCTTTTAGGAAATACACTTTTTTTCGGTTTTCCGTTTTTTTTTTTCAAATCATCTTTCAACTAGATTAGGTATTTATCCTTCCCACTTTCATGTTATATTTTTGAATTTAGTAAAACAACCATATAACATCATTCTGTTGACTTTTACAAAATCGGTAATAATTTTCAGACATGCTACCCGTGTAAAAAATACTTTTGATTTGCTTTTCCTGTCTGGAACTTTTTTTCTAACTTTGGAACAGTATATAAATGTTCAAACGACACGCCCCATACTCCATATTTGTTGTTCTTGTTTTTTTTTGGCAGATCTTTTTTTTTCGAAAACAGATTGGATCTTCATTTGAACATTTATTAAGTCATTTCGAGAGAATTTTTTTTTGAAACTTCTCAGTTTTTTCTAGTGAATTTGTACTCTAACTTTTCGATTTTCTATATCAATGTATTACAGAATATTCCCGATAATCTCGTTCAATTTTCATTCGTCATCAAATCATTTACGTCGATTTGTGAGAAGAATCGACATCAATTTATAATATTATATCGACAGATGCTTTTACAAAGGATAGGTATAGAACATTTGAGGATATGCATTATTTTCTGCTTATTTTCTATTTCTCATTCTACATCACATTATACATTTCAAAGACATTCGAGGAGTAATAGTGATTTGGCAGGTACTGTACTTCAAAATTCGGTATAACCCGACATACTTGAATTTTTCATCAAAATTATAATTTTGCCAAGAAAAAAAATTATTGTCACGTTTTGATTAATTTCCCGTTATTTCAGTGTTTTGAATTTTGTTTTTCGACAAATTTTCACACGCAGATGGGAGCTTGCTAGTAACCAGCTATAGTCGGTAACCAATTGGTTTTGCATGTTGGTTACCGATAAGTTTTCAGGCAGCCGAACTTTTGGTGCCATCAAATGCGTTTTGCATTTCGTAGATTCATAAGTTTAACAGAGGTTTTTCATAAGTTCAAATTGAATATTCATTATTTAAAATCTCTTATGAATTGAGAATTCCAAAATCGTTTTTCTCAATGTACCCAAATAGGCATTTTTTGAGGACTACTGGTTTCCATATTTAGAAACTAATAAATATAGGTGAAGGAATAGTTCTGAAAATCAGCTTAAATTGTTTTTGTAGAATAAAATCGGATATACGAACGTTCCAAAATATTCCAAGGCTTAGCGATCCATTTAAAATTATTAAAAAGACATCCATTAGATTTAAACCGATTTAAAATATATATTTTTTGGAAGAATCTCATTTTAATCCCATAAAAAAGATGAATCTTTGATTATTCAATGAAAATTGTTTCTTTTTTCAGATTTATTTTCTGATTATGATGATACTCCTCCGGATGCTGAAAAGACATTCAATGATATGTCAATATTATGTGCTAATAGGTATTTTTTTTTCAAAACGTTTAAATCGAAATTATTGTTTTGCAGATCGAAAAGTTCAAACTCAAACGGTTCTCTGTTGAATGCTCTATGTAGTCAAGTACCCAAAAAACAATGAAAAAAACAACAAAAACAGAAAAGAAAAGGGTATAATGAATTCATATGTTCAAACAATCGAAATACAGCAAAACTGTGACTGCAGAAATCAACGTGTCTTACTTTACTTATTTATTATTGATCTCATATTTTAATAGATCTCTTCATTTTACCATTCCATACTATCTTTGTATTTGCAGACCCTTTTTTGTTTTCATTTTTTATTTGATTTTCTTTGGGATACATACAGGTCTGCTTAAGTTGTTTGTATATAAATATAATCAATATTAATACAATCAATTATTAAGATGATAAAAGTGTTTTAGTGTTTTTCGTTTTCATATTTTTGTATCTCTTTGTAGAGTTCATTTCATTATTTTTTCTTGGTTATTCATGTTTTTATTTCGATTTGTTTTTGGATAAAAAAACAGAAAAAAACTAGAATTTCTCTTTGAACAATTGAATAGCTGAGTTCCATGATCTTTCGGCTGCATTTTTATTGTATCCAACTCCTGGAGCATTGAAACTATCAGCTTCTGTAACAATCAGAAAACAATTATTCGAATATCATATGATATAGATTACTGTACCTGGTTCGGTGAATGAGTGTTTTGCATGTGCATGAGATGAAAATACAAAGTCTGCGTCTCTTGTTCTCATTTCCTCGTGGAATGCATCGACTTGCTCTTTTGGTATGTGTGTATCCGCATCACCATGGTGAACCTACAAATCGAAGAAAATGAGAAAAAGACCAGGTTTTTCTGAATTTCGGGCCAGATTTTCAGGCCGGGACTTTCGATCACTTTGATATATTTGTGAAATTGAATAAGCACCGATTTCTGAAAACATTTAAAACATCGTTCAATTTGCGTGTTCTACTTTAATATTCAGAAACGTGTGACCCGGGTTCGGTTAATTATCAATTTTAATATTCATTTTGAAAGACGGGCCCAAGACGAACATACTTGAATTGATGTCACTTTGATCGGATCTAATGGAAAATCAGGAATCGGATGTAATGTTCCATGAAATGAAACAACTGCTGCGATTTCAGTTTGGAGTCTTGCCAAATCAAGAACACAGAGACCACCAAAACAGAAACCAATTGCACCGATTCGAGTTGTATCAACATTTGGAAGACTTTTGACAGTTTCAAGAGCAGCCAACATTCGCGGTTTCAATATTTCCGTTCTAGCAGAAACGATTGGACGCATTATCGAAAAGGCCTGTGCTCTTTCAGTTGGTCGAATACCTTTTCCATAAACATCTACAGCAAACGCAATGTAATGATGCTGGAAAATAGTTATATTGAAAGATACATAAAACTTGTGAAATTATACCTTCGATGCCAGAATAATAGCTTTCTCTTTCTCAAATTCGGTGATTCCTCTAAATGCCGGTAAAATTAAAACAGCAGGAAGTTTTTGATTATCCAAATTTCTTGGAGTATACAAATCTCCTTCAAAAACAGTTCCATCTGGAGTAGAATATTGCACTGATTTATGAATTGGCATTTTCTTTCAAAATTATATAACTACTTGGAAACCAAACAACAAATAAATAGTCGATTGAAAAATGTGACCGCTTTGTGGTCAAATAAACTAAAGAACAATTGTTGAGGAGACGCAGGCATTGCAACAATGATGATTTTCGAGTCAGTTTGTTTCATTGATCAATCTGAAACACACAAATCGGGCTAAAACCAGGGCTGTCGGACTGGGGAGTGGGGACACTGTGGGCTCCAAAACGGACCCTAGAAAAAAATTGCAGGCCTTAAACTGCAGGCCTTAAATTTCAAACGATAAACCTGTGCAGGACTTAAACCCAAATTACAGGCATTATCCTACATGACTTGAATCTAACATGCTTTTTTTTCTGCAGGATATGATTTGCAGGTACAAGTTTGCAGGACTTGTATTTTTGACCAGAAAAAAAGCCGACACCACTACGAAAAATGCCGGAAAACATGAAATGGGGTGGATTATTTCATCTGGGAACATTTCATTCTTTGTTTCTCAACCGTCCCTGGCGTATTGGGCTTCTATGTATATAAACCAACATGTAAGAAATTAAACAAATCGTTGATTGTTCTCTGGAGTTGATGTTTAATTGTTCTTCTCTTTTCAAAACGTAGTTTCTGCCACAAAATACAAGATAATAGTTTGGCACAAATCATGGATAGTCGTCATAGGTTCGTTCATATGCCCGATTCAGAGCCGTCAAAACGGAAAATTACTTTAAATCAGGTCCAAAATAAAAAACGGATTGGCAACAAAATTTATAAATATCACGGTATTTCAGGGCTGCCATCGAAAAAAGAGAGAACAGACGAAAAAGATCAAAGATGCTTTCAAGGCGGAGAGTAAAAATTGCGGGTCTGAAATTTCGAATTTTGTTTTTCGACGAGATTTTTCTTTTTCGATGTCATGAAACTTTTCAACTTGTTCCACAACTAATTTGAGAATTTTAGAGATGAAAAGAAGATTTAAAAGGGTCATATGAAATGATTTTTTCTTCCACGAATATCCAGACCTACAAGTTTAATTTTTGTAGATCACAAGCGCTAATTTTCAAATTATCAGATTTTCCTATCGTTTAGCAGCCTCCTGAAGGGTTTGAAATACCGTGTAATATTTCTGAATCAGGTACAAAAAATGGTTATTCAGTTTCTATTAATAGTTATCAAGTTGAGAACAAATGACAAAAATAAAATAAAATTTGAGAGCCGTGAACAGAATTCGCAAAGAAAATTATGTTTTCAGACGCGTCGCGTGTCTTTTTTCTGTGCCGTCTCTTATAAACCGCACGCAACGCGGCGCAGCGCACCTAAAAACATATTTAATTTTCTCAGAGAAAATTGTTCCCGTCTCTGCTTTTAAATTTGAATTTTGCCCTTTATTTTTAATCTGATAAAGTTGTCAATACAGTCGGATCATCCAATGCGAATTTGATCTACTGTCTAAGTTTATCATTTTGTCGTGCTCTCTTCTATTTTTCGTTGGATGGTCACATTTACACAATTTAAATAGAGATGCGTCTTTCGTATTACTGTTTTCGAATTATTTCAGCCTATTTTATGAAAGAAAGACGCATCCCTATTTAACCCCCATTAGTTTTAACCAGGGATGTCGTTTCCGTGTTTTTCAGTCCAACTATCGGAGTTAATTTCAGAGTAGTTGAAACAAGAATGAAAAAAGGTTTAAAAAATTTATTTTCTCACCTCAAACATACATATTCACAGGATGAGGAAACAATGAAACATTCAAAATAAAATTGATGACGATAAATATCCTGAAAAGCTGATGTTATTTACAAACTATATTCATTGTTCCATTGACATAGATCGTGCAGATGTGTTTAAAACAATGTCTTTCGTCCATTGCAACTCGAGATCTCGTTTAAAATTTTTGGCATCGATTGTATCCGGTTTCTGTAAGTGTTCAGTTGAATGAATTAAGAAAAAAAAAGTAATTACCACATTGTTGAATGACGAAATTAATGTCAAAATGTAGGCTGAAACCGGACATGAAATATCTCGCAAAATTCGATGGATGTTTGTCTGACGTCCTCCTTCTACATTGCACTTCATCGCCCAAAGAGACCATTTCCGAAGTGAAACGCATTGCCAATCAGACCATTCTTCGTCTGTCAGCTGAGAAAAAAAATTGGAAGGGAAAAATAAAAAAAAATAAAAAAACATACGCTGATATTCGACAACGCGTTTTCGTAAACTCTGAACCAGGCGAGAGCAAATGATTTGATGTCGGTGTTCAATCCTTGATCTTTCAAATAATCCAATAGAGCTTTCAAAACAGACCATTGTTTCGATATTTGAAGACGTGCGACAATCTGTTCTATATTTTTTGTCTCGGTGTAAGAGTTATCGATCATGAGGCAAGCAACAAGAGATGACATTGCTGGTGTACGAGTTGGACATTGCAGAAGCGATCTTATCAATTGGTTATTGTCTTGATGCGTGGTTGGTTTTACATTGGTCAAGTGCATTAAACGGTTTATCAAGTGATCATTAGTTCGCTCACTGAAAACAAGTTTTTGATTTAACTGAGAAAGTGATATTTTACCATAACCAAACATGAGATACTTTCTCATTCCACGATTTCATTTCTTGATCGCTGAAGTGTCTTAAAAGAACACAGGAGGCTCGTACAATCGAGTTGTAACTGTTCGCACTTTTGTCGCCGGTCTGGATGACAATTGATGTCAATTTTTGCAATAGATGCTTTCTGTCGATTTTTTTGCACAAATGTGTCATTTTGTCAACAATACGATCAAACAGCGGCAACTGGAAAATATCGTCAGCCGATTGTTGTTTAGCTGGTTCTTCCGGAACGTTGGTCAAAAATGATCCTCCGCCAAGTGACTGAAACATGGAGTTTGTTTTAACTTCAAAACATGATAACTCACATCATTCAAATCGATATGATCGTATGTTGTTGTAACAACAGTATCATTGATCCAATTCATAAGTATCGTTTCGTGCAATTTTGATAAATCAAGATGATTCGCTTCCGCAATATTTTCGACAATTTGACTTTTTATCTCCACATCTCTGGAATCTGTCCAGTCAACCAATTCGTCATAAATTATTGTGCATAGCTCTTCAACTTTTTCAATGTTGTCCGCTGTTTTTTCCATGTACAAACCACTCTACAAAAAATCTTGTGAACTTACATAGTCCGAAATCAGAAAAAATCTCAAGTTCAAAAAAGAGAGTGCGGGAACACCAACATTTCTGGAGACATGTCTTAACTCAGAAATTAAATTCTCGTGTTCATCAAAATCTTAATATTGAAGACTTCAACTTTCGATATGTGAAATTCAAAAATTGAAAAAAGTACTCTGTGAGGTCGAAAAAAGAAAGCTTTCTGCGAGGTCGACATCACCTCGACGCGACCTCCACAGCTGTTATCTGACAAGGGAACTATGATAGCTTACTAACGGACTTTGAAATGAGATATATGCTCACCGATAGAGTTTTTTATGCTGATCAAGATCCCGTAGCTAACTTTTGCAAAGCTCCAGCCAGAAAGCTGAAAATCACGTTTTTGTGATCAGTCCAAAATTTTTAAATGCATCCTAACTTTTTCAAAGTTTTATACTCATGAAAACTAACTAGTGGATCTGATAGGAAATTCAATTCTCTACACGATGGTTTAATTGAAACTTCAAAAAAGTTCTGAAAAAAGTGTTTTTTTCTGAAAAAACATGAAAAATCAGAAACAATTTCTAAAATTTAATAATTTTCACGTTTTTTCAATGCAATTTTTTTTATTTTTCACGTTTTTTTGATCTACCTTTTTTATAAAAAGTTTCGGGCTCATTTTTTCAGCGTTACAACTACAATTTCGAGGTTTTTAAGTGCTCCTATCGTTCCTGGCATGCCAAATAACCCTTTAGTAACTTCTCATCACTAAAATAATACAAATTGAACAAGATATTTCAATTTTTTTGCTCAAACTTTGAGCTCAATTTTCAGCTTTTTGGCTGGAGCTTTGCAAAAGTTAGCTCCAGGATCTTGATCAGCGTAAAAAACTCTATCGGGTGACACATGTCTCATCTCAAAGTCCGTTAGTAAGTTTTCACAGTTCCCTTGTGAGTATATATATATATTATGCGGCGTCCAAAATCAAAAAAAAAAGAGAAAAAGTGTGTCCGATTTCAAACACAGAAAATACCCAGAAATCGTAATGATTCAAAGGTACGCTATTGTTCTAAAAAATATGGAATCATATGAGCTGGACAGGGTTGTTCATTTTGCCTGCCGGCGGCACGCCGCCTTTGCCTTTGTGGGCGTGGTCACGCCTTTTGCTCTGCCTTTTCCTTTTCTGATAAAAGGCAAAAAAAGGTAGGCAAGGCGTGCCGCCGGCGTTGCCTTTTCCAACATTCGAGAAAACACACACAAAGTATAGCGCCTGGCCTATCACGTCTTTTTTTGTTTAAATTCCAAGGAAAAAAACATGAAAAGTGTGACACCACCCGTTCATGAAAAAGGCATGAACAGCAAAAGGCAAGGCTGTGTTTGCCTTGCCTTTTCATTGCTTTGTCGAAAAACGGCTTGCCCTTCTTTTTGCCTTTTAGAAAAAGGCAAAAGGCGGCAATTGCCGGCGTTTTGAACATCCCTGGAGCTGGACATCAAGGTTCTTCTACAAGTAATTTTTTTGAGAAATATTGATGTTCCTTTAAAGGTGGACTGCGATATATCTGAGAAAGACGGTGTGCAATGTTGCGTCATTTATAGTGTAGTTAAATTCTTCGAAAATGTGTGTACTTTTTTGAATTTATAATGGTTCGATAGAGCGCACATGGTCGTGAAGACGGAAAGGCGGAATTGCTTGTGTTTGTTTTTTTCCTGGCACTGTATCAAATTTTTTTGCGTTTTTTTGGTTTTCGCATCATTTTTCAGGGGCACACAAACTATACTATAGACGAAACACTCAATTATCTCGCAGTCCACCTTTAAACGCACTCACAGTATTTTTTTTTTGAATTTGGACACACTTTTTTTCAGATTTTGGACGCCCCGTTAGAGGGAAAAAACTGTGGCTTTTTAGTCTGTAGAAAACCTCTATCGTAGACTTTTGGGTATGTTTCCCCGAGAAGTTAAACACAAACCTTCTTCAACGAGAGTTCAGTGAAAAATTTGGCAATCCCATCTCTCAAACGATCGCACTGCTCAACAGTAGCATTTCTTTCTGCGTCATCCATCGGAGGTTCGATATCTGGTGTATTCATCCATTTTTCTGCCAGCTCTAATCCCATTGTCAATAAATCAATTTTAACGTCACTCAATATAATTTTTCTGAACAATAAGGCAATCGTCGAGATCACAACGGAGCGGTTTGAATTTGATGAAAGGAGATAAAAGATAACATTTCGATCTGACAGAGGAAGTGCTTGCTCGACTTTAGCATATCTATTGGCATGCGAGAAAATGGCCGAAGACAGAAGATGTGTTCGTGAGAATCGTTTGGAAAGCCAACGAACAGATCGGAGCGATGTTTGCCACACAGTCACATTTGTGATCGACAATTCTGCTTTCACAATTTCCATGAGAATTTCATCAATATCGTTTTTCTTTTGCATCAAAAACACGTGAAGTGGAATACGTTTTGAGGACTGAAACAAAAAAATGTTTAATCAAACCAAGAATTCCAAATGGATTACCATCGACGGAATATCACTGATAATGACATTATTCTTCTCATAAACGATGTCGGTGTTCGAACATGTTGATTCAGGTTCATTCGAATCAGACATATCATCACATGCGCCTTCATAGTCCATTTTGATTGACATTCCATAAGGATATAACGATCCATTCACTTTTTCATATTCCTTCCAATCAGCAGCCAAACGGTGTTCCCGTTTTGTGTACCAAACCGACTCTTCTCGTGTCACGTGATTCGTTCGTTGATACTTCCACAAAAATCCCATTACCTGAAGAATAATTTGAATTTACAGGAAACAATGAACTACACTTACACTCTGTAGATTTTTACAGAAATCTTTGCTTTCATCATCGTATGAAAACCGATTGAGAGTTTGACTAATAAACTGGATGACCTCGTAGTTGTAAGGACATACAACATAAACAAGACACGAGAAATAGTTACTAACGCTCTCCTCGAATCCTTTCTCTACCATGTACAATGCATTTCCAGCAATATCCAATAATTCTTCGATTTTTCTTGACCTTGCTTTCGTATCTGCACCATTCCCAACATCGGACGCCTTTTGAACAATCAAAAACGCATATTTTATCATATATTCGAAGATACTTGTTTTCTGACTTCGCACAAATCGTTCAAGTATGACTTGAAGATATTCAAACAAAGTGTTAGGGGAAAGTGGTGTGTTCAAGGCGGCTGCCTGTTTGATTATCTTGTCAACAACATCCAGCGACTGACCGAGTGATGTTCGAATACCACTTTTAGCCAACTTTTTGATTAGAATTTTGTTTTCAGCCGAATGTACAATACTTGGAACCAATTCAAAACTTTTCGATCGGAACGTCATGAAGAACGCTAATGTTATGAAATTGATTTGGGCCTGAATATTTCGTTGTATGCTGCCAGATCCACGTAATTCCAACATTCGCTTGTTAGCTTCAACACCAGAAAGTCCGTTCAATAAAGTAGCCGAATGCCAAGCATCGAACTTTTCTTGTTGTAACATTCTTTCAACAACAGTGAATACGTTTTGACCAATTTCCAGTACAGTTTGACGCCATTCGCCAAAGAAACATTCTGAAAATATTTATTAATTAATAACATCTTTTGAAACATACTTAATGAACTCGCATAAACGCGAATATTGATGTCCAATAAATCTTGTGAGTGCATCGCCAAAAACATTGTTAGATCTTCCCAGTTAGTTCGGAACTCATGTGACTCGTCTTCAGTACTACAAAACAAATTAGTTTTTCTTCAATTTTAATCTAATAAACTCACATATCCGAAGTAGATGGTCTTGCTACAGATGGTGCTACTTTAACAATTGATATAATTGCAGTAACACCTTCAAATAAAGCTGGATCATCACAGAAATCGTAAACTCCGTGTCGTCTTGAGAACCCATAAATTCCATTTTGTGAATTGGGTTGAGTGGTTAAAGCTGATTGTGAATCGGATGAATTCGTTCCCAGATTTTGACTTTTCAACGCTTGTTTTACTACTCGTTCAAAAATGTAGAAATATGCTTCTAGTTGTAACAAATACTCCAAATCGTCAGACAAAATTTCAGTTGGAAATACACAAATAATTTTTCGTACAGCTCGGCTCAAACCATCAACGATCTCTACAATCTGAAATACAATTTATTAAATTGAAGAAATTTTCGAATGACAACTAACATTCTGGGCCTGATCTTCTTCTGCCTCTGTGTTGAAAAACTTCGGCAGGCGATACAGAATCCAACCCAAAAGTTCACAAATCACATCAACTAATTCACGAGTTGCCGGAATCCCATAAACCACAGAGTCAATTGATGCTCTGAATCAAAACACTAACAAAACTGATTTTAACTTTACTTACAGTAGTATTTCGACCATCTCCGAATAGTTGTTGTTAGTGAACGCATTGGACAACAATGCTGTTATCAACTGATCAATTTCAATACCGATCGATGCGCATCTTTTGATTTTCTGGAAACCTCAGCTTAAAAACTTTTCGGATGAAACGAATATACTTGATGAACAGTCATGTCAGTTTTGTTTTGATAAAAACGAATTTTATTTTTTATCCACGTTTCATCTCCGAAATCTGATAACAACATGGTTCCGTTTTGTTCAGTTTGTAATTCTCGAACAAGTACAAGCTGTTCTCGAACACTTCTCAAATCGTGTTTCTTTGACATGAAAAACGAGATCATCTGCTCTGCGATGTTCAAAATTTCTTTTCTACTCGCGATGATCGGACAATCTGCTGCACATTTGATAAAATTCACAACTGAAGAAATTGTCTCTTCTTTCTCTGTCTCTTCTAATTGACAAACGTAGTTGATAATTGAGTTGACCTGAAATTAAAAATGAAAACTGACAGTAAAAAGTTCTCACCATTTCTCCAGTCTTCATCATATGAATAACCACTTCGGATCTTGCGTATTCGATGTTTAACGCTTGTCTCCAGTCGGTTTGAGTAACCGAATTTACCAATTCTAGAATTTTGATGGAATCGATGAACCGAGATGGTCGATCACGTTCGGCTACAATGCATCTTATAATGGTGATGATGTCCAGTATGATATTTTTGTTTTTTTGCGAGATAAAATTGTAAAAACTTCTATCATGTGGATAATAAGATGACAAAAACTGGATTAATTCGGTTTGTTGGCAAACTTCCTTCATTTCATCAATTCTGTAAACAATATCTTGTTAGTGTTTTTTCAACAACTGGTGAGTTTTTTCAATGTTACTTTTTTAAAAACGTTTTGCTACAGGTAAATTCAACTTCAAATTGCATGTCGCGAAAATTTCCGCTTTACTCGTTTTTGAATATCAGGATGTGTTAAAAATGGCCATAGTCACGAAATATGAACTTACTCAGCACGAGATAACACTTTGCTTTTGAGGATTTTTTCAACTGTCTCATTTAAAGATTGTGGCCATGGAATTTTTGCCGTTGAAGCGATAGAAATAATAGATCGGCATTTTCGAGATTCATCAGATAAACTCGAACTCAATTGAACGCATTGTATCTCCCACCCGACAATGTTCTTGTTGTTTGATAATTCATCCCCAGACATTCTTTGAATATAATTGAAGATAGTTTGATCATGGTTCAAATTTCTTTCTTGCATAAATGGTTTCACAAATTTTTCAATTTTGGCGTTGATCGTATTCGGGTCGAATAGGGCATTTTGTAGAATTCGATGGCAAATATCTTCATTTGTCAAGCTAGGATAAACTGAAAACTTGATTTGACATCCATAAAGTGTGTGCAACTTTTTGATGTCGATGAGGATGTGATGAATTCTCTAAGAAAGTGCATTTATTATTTTAAGGATGGACAATCTTCAATTTTGAAGCAACCATGCCTCTTAGCTGGCCAAAGAGAAGAAAAGGTACCGTTTTCTAATAACATGTCACAGTAATAACATAACATTTTTAAGAACATTTGGTATCCTTTCACGCAAGATATGGAATTACTAACATATAAGTTTATCTGATTTTTTATTGCAAACTTCATACCTTCATTCTAGATATCGGCGTACTTGTTTCATCATCTGACGGAACACATAGAATTCGAGCATTTATTGCCATGAAAGCCTGATCTTGTGGAGTTATAAATCGATCGGTAAGCACTTTGGTCATATTTTCGAAACAGTTTGATGCGCGAATAGCGTTATCTGGCCAGTTTGATACATCTCTGATCTCTAACAACTCAATAATATTGAGTACTAAAAGTTCTATCAGAGGAACGAGTGAGTCAGAGAAATCAAGACATTCTTGTAAAATGTCAATTGTGATGTGCTCGATGATACTACTCCAGCATGAAAGGTCTGTTGTGAGAGCATCATAAAAAAGTTCGAAAACTTTTCCAATCGACGAGCTTTCAATGTGTGCGATGAAAAATGCGAGGATAGAAGATCCATGTCGAGACCAAACAACTCGAGCATCCTTAAAATACATGTATGAGATAGATTCAAAAATGGAGGGCTTTTGAACTCACTGTGATAGAAGCCGTACGAACAAAACGAAAATACAGTGTTACCCAATCATCTTTCCCGTGCAGAGCTTTCACGAAAATTTCCCAGATATTTTGATCTTCTTGTGAGTCTTCTACAAACGGTCCTCGTAAAATCTGATAGGTTGATAAAATGAAGCAACACGATTCGATTTGTTTCACAGTGTCCGTGTCCGTAATACGACGTTTTTTCGCACGTGTTAAATAAGTACTAATTCGGTCAAATTTCTGACTCATTTGTATCATACTGAAGAACATTTCAGCAACTGCATCATTGTTGGTTATCATATCAACTGTTTTCAGCATCATATTAAAGTCTTCATCGTTGTCATCACATCGATCCATCAAATAGTTGGCGCGACTCAGATGAACGAGCTGGAATATTTTATAGACAGGTACTTTTTCCTTTTGAATTGACTCACTTGCAAATCGAGTCCATGAGATTTTGCGAACAATTCTGCTTCGTCGAAACGCTTCTGTTTCAACAGCGTTTCAAACTTTAGTTCAGGTCGAGACTGCGATACTTGTCGAATAACAACATCACTCCTATAATGTAAGAATTATATAAGAATTAAGATTTCGTTCACTTCGACAAATCACCACTCTCGTGTTCTTCAATAGTAACCAAAATGCGATCACTTCCTTCAAATGCAAACATCGACGTTTGTGTTGAGCACTCCGTTTGAAAAGTAACAGATTTTTTACTGTTATCAAAAATCATTATCTACAGAAAGGTAAATAAATTCAATTTCACTTTTTCATCTTGAACTTACGAAACTAGACTCATCCCGTTTGATCAGTGATGCGAAAACAGTTGGTATTCCGAATGACGCATTCTCAACAATTATAAAGTCCAAAATTTGATCAGTTTTTTTCTGCTTTAAATCAAATTCATCGATAAAACAAATTGTAACTGGATCGAAGACATGAACGACACCATTATCGGCCAGGAACAACACGAATCTTCCCGTTTCACGAGCTTGAACCCATTTGGTTGTTTCGCCAAATGAGATGAATTCTGGCGAATTCATGTCGTTCCACCAAAAACCAGCTCTTGAATTCAAGGACGTCAGAGATTGCAATGAACCGGTCGACGGAAAACAAATAGGGCCAGTCAAATTATTGAAGTTCTTTTTGACACAAATTGCAAATGTGAAATTCTGAAAAAAAAGAAGCATACCTCGGCAGAATTGTGGCCTTCCACGTGGCACATTCAGAACCGCCGGAATTTTACACTGTAATTCTGACGGCACAAAAATTTTTATTCAGTTTTGTGCGAAAATTCACAGAGCACATTTTGAAAATCGGTCTGTTCTACGATTTTCGCCGAGGTATGAAAAGAAGTGCTTTTCTCATGAATTGCTACACGGAGAAACGCGGCCACCGGTGGCTGCTTCAGGGCAGCATCGGTATCCAAACCGGGGCGCCACCGGAGCAGAACTGTGAGACATTGTGGTAAAAATGAGACATTAGAAAAAATTCTCCCACATGTCATAAGTGGCGCAGTCGGTTATGGGGTTATTCAGTTTAAAAAAATATGTTAAAAATGATAAAATAACACAAAAAATTGAGTTTTTTGTGTTATTTTATCATTTTTTAACATATTTTTTCCCCATTAGAGTATAGAACCAGGGCGCAATCGGGGCAATTAAATGGTAAGCTCAATTTCACCTGTGGAATCGTTGCGCCACCGGTGCACGCGTTTTCCCGAGTAGGAGCTTCAGTACATGTCGATAATCACTAATATTCAAATTTTCATGGGTTTTTGGGTTGATTGAGATCTTTTCTCCGCGGGGTGAAAAGCAGAGAAATTCTACACAGAAACTAGGTGAAGAAATTCATGTAAATTGGCACGATTTTCTCCTGACATTTGTTGGTATAGTTCAAATATTGCAAAATCTAGTTTGGTTACAACTTTTGTCAGGCGGCTTTTGTGCAATCAATTTCTCCACCTAGAATTTCTCCCCTTCTCACAACGTGGAGAACAGCGGAAAATAAGTCCTGAATAGCCGCATTAAAAACATACTCGTTTGAAGTAGTTGGAAACTTGTTCATCAATCATATTTGCTATTCGATTGGTTTCTTTCGGTTCCGCAACTGAATCTTCGAACACAGATGTGAATGTTTCACCTGAATAATTCCCGAAAATCACATTGCAATTACCATTCGAACAGTTGCAATGAACAAAGTCGATTGAAGATGGAGCTTCTTCTTTGAAATAGAATTGTTTGGTGTCTAATGCGATAACAACGATAGTTCTGTTTTTGAGAACGACACATAAAAAACTGGATTTTCCGAAAATCGCCAAATCAGTTATGTTGTCGTCAAAGCTGGTGCTGAACTTAGTCTTCGCGCCTGAGTCCTCGAAAGAGAGAGCAACTATAGTTGAGCCGGACGCGACAACAATGAATCGCTGATTGCTAGCAGTTTTTATACTCCATGATTTATCATTTTCAACAGAAACATGGTCATCTGAAAATGTAAATATATTTAATCCGCTAAAATGCAATAAACCTGGTAAGATGGTGAGAAGAGTTGAAAAATCGAACAGGCCACGACTTTCTAACTTTTCGTTCTCTTCATTCGAAGGTTCGACCAAATTGGCAAGTCGAACAGCCATATCTGAAAAATTAAGTTTCGAGTTTTGCATTTTCTGAAAAAAGCTTGAAACTATTGAAATTTTAAATCACACATAATTCAAAAAAAGAGATTCGGCGCTCTTTGAATTGGCGCACATTTTCTCTTTTAAAGAGACGAAGAGAAAGAAAGAACAAAACAGACTGAACTGAACTTATTCGAGAGAACATGTTCAATATGAAATGTTTTTAAAAACTGGCACGTCGAAAAGATAATTATCCACTTTCGTTATCCACTTTTTTAACACACCCGCTCAGCATAATAGAAATTATCAGGGTTGTCGGAATGGGGTGGGTTCCAGGTGGGCAGCCCACCTGTAAGTGGGAAAAGTGGGCTATAATGCCCACTTGGTAATTCCCATTAAAAAGTAGAATATTTCATGGAGGCCCAGGTGGGCTTTGTTTTTCATGAAAGGTGAAGAAAAACTGGAAATGAAAAAAGAAGAAAACGAGAGATTCCCAATAGGTCAGAGACACACGGCGTTTTTTTCTGCACGTTTGGCCTAGAAACCGACATGGAAGAGAAAACAAAGTTCATATTTAGGCTCCGCCCACTTTCAATTTTGTTAATTTTTTGTTAGTTTTTTTCGTTTTTCTCCACTCTCAGGAAATTTAAACAAAATCGCTGTTATAAATATTTAGATAAAGGTCTTGCCATTCATTTCCAGTCGAGATCATCAAATTTAGTGCAAAAACCATCGACTAGTTCTAATTTGAATCTAACATATTTTCGAATTATTATTTTAAAATCCTCGAAAAAAGTGAATTTATGATGTGAAATCAGTTGAGCTATTATGAGATGACAAAAGTACATCAAAAAACAACGTTTCCATGACAGTCTTTCCAATTCTAGCTTGTATTTTGCTATTTCAAAAATATTTGTTAAGTTCGGGAAATCGAAAAAAATTCAATCTATATTTAATACTTGTTCTTCCTAAGCATCTATGGTTGTCGAAATTGGGTCTAACACATCACATTGGGGTTTAGAGAGCATTTAGAAAAGAATAAAACTTTTGAAACCACGGCGTTTTTTTCTGCACGTTTGGCCTAGAAACCGACATGGAAGAGAAAACAAAGTTCATATTTAGGCTCCGCCCACTCTCCGCCCACTTTCAATTTTGTTAATTTTTTGTTAGTTTTTTTCGTTTTTCTCCACTCTCAGGAAATTTAAACAAAATCGCTGTTATAAATATTTAGATAAAGGTCTTGCCATTCATTTCCAGTCGAGATCATCAAATTTAGTGCAAAAACCATCGACTAGTTCTAATTTGAATCTAACATATTTTCGAATTATTATTTTAAAATCCTCGAAAAAAGTGAATTTATGATGTGAAATCAGTTGAGCTATTATGAGATGACAAAAGTACATCAAAAAACAACGTTTCCATGACAGTCTTTCCAATTCTAGCTTGTATTTTGCTATTTCAAAAATATTTGTTAAGTTCGGGAAATCGAAAAAAATTCAATCTATATTTAATACTTGTTCTTCCTAAGCATCTATGGTTGTCGAAATTGGGTCTAACACATCACATTGGGGTTTAGAGAGCATTTAGAAAAGAATAAAACTTTTGAAACGGTGCGGCAATTGCAGATTAAGCAGCAAGTTCGCTCTATTGCGAACGTTTTGGTTTCTTCGGCCACAAAGCCAAACGTGCAGAAAAAAACGCCGTGAAACGGTGCGGCAATTGCAGATTAAGCAGCAAGTTCGCTCTATTGCGAACGTTTTGGTTTCTTCGGCCACAAAGCCAAACGTGCAGAAAAAAACGCCGTGGACAGTAGAGAAACAAAGAAACAAATTGTTCCCAGGTGGGATAATCCAGCCCACTTTTCCTGTATTTTTTTGTAGTGGGCTGGGGTGGGCTGGGCTTTTTTCTAGTTTTCTATATGGGGCCCACTCTACCCCCACTCCGACAGCCCTGGAAATTATGATAAATGCGCACAATCGCGTTTCGCGGTCATTTTGAAATTACCGCGTGCTATTTCGCTGCGAGACCTTATGGCAGAATGCGTCTGTGTTCCTTTGAGTCAGCTTAATTATTTATCCTCTTCGTATACATCTTTTGTACAATTGTGAAGCTACATATTTTGTGAAGTTGGAGAGATAACGATCAGGGCTGGTCGGAATCGGCATTTCGGAAAATAGTCATGACGAAAATTCCGAATTTCGCCATATTTTTGGCAGTTTCTAAAGTCGACAGTGCTGCCGAAAAATGTCGGCATTATGGATATGCCGACTTTCGTGCCGACTTTTTTCTCGGCATTTGGCATCAAACAAAAGAATCGGACAGTCTGAGAGACACCAACAAGTTTGTTCAGGGTCTCGACGCGAAAAATTGACAGTATGTAATCATGAGAATGCTGAGAATCATGTTTTTTCGAAGTTCTATTTTCTTTTTCATTTTGCGAAGATGGGCTAGTGGGGTTTTCAGGGGCTGAAATTTTGGTTTTTTTAAAGACCGATCTTTTTCCTGAACTGTGTGATTCTCGACTGTACAGTACAGTTTCATGAAGCCCTACTTATAAAGTTGAGGCCGGAACGTTTTGAATCTCGATTTTTCAATTTTCACATTTCAAGAAATTTATTTATTAAAATAATGTCCGCTGGGATAGGATTGCAAAAATGATGCCCGTTTACAAAAAACCACTATTGTCAGTAAGAAAAAATTAGAAAAACTATACGGCGAATGGGCGTTCGGGCGAAACTAAGGCGAGGCGTTCGTGTGAAGTGTGAAAAGGGGTTAAGGCGTTTGCCATGACCGACGAACGGGTCGCCCACCCGCCTATTTTTGCAAGCCTAGCTGATATCCTCACACCAAACACACACCTCGTGACCAATGCGCCACACGACACACAAAACGATTGGTGGAAAACTATGTCAAAGTGTGTGGTATTCAGAAAAGTTTATCAACTGACGAATTTCTTTTAAAGTCGCAGGCCAAATCAAATCCAGCCCCGATGGGACGGGAACTCATTATATTTTTGCCATACTTTACAATTTTTTGGGGCCGACTTGTTCTACGGGGGACAAACGAGAAAGTTGGACTGAAGAAAAAGTTGTTTCATGGAAAAATCCGGAAATTCAACGTGAGAGCTGTTCATTTTCTCTGTATCTCACTGGTTTCGTTTCACTTTTATTTCTGCGTCTGACTCTCTCCCACGTTTTTCCTCTTGAAAGGAGCCTAAAACAACGTGACCCGTAACTAACTGTTTTGAATTGTGAAGATCCCTCGATATGTTCTGCACATCTCCGTTTCATCATTCTCCCCCCACACTGCCATCTCTTGTGTTGTTTGCCAGCCCACTCATTTTTGCTCGACACGTTGTTAATGGGGTATTTCTGTAACAAGTTCTTTGTTCCAAACGTGTATGATTAAAAAAAAATGATATAATAGAACCATGAGCCGAACATTCTCCAAAAACCATTGGTTGACCTTACAGCCCAACTCTCGTCCGAACATTACCAGTCATTACATGCAAACTTCCGGTCAAGAACCCTTCATTGTTTCCCAATACTCCCGCATAAAATGCAAGAAGTGATCCATCAAAATCTCCTCTTTTGCCGAAGTTACTGGCAATGGTCGTACTCTGGCTGCTTTCAAAGAAAGCTGGAAAACTCAGGGGCGACTAGCTGACTGGAGAGTGGCCGATTGTCGAATCGGTCAGATCAACCATGGTTTTGTCGAATTTTTGTCAGACTTCAAAAAACAACTCATCTCAATTTGTGTTCGATCCAAATGAACTTTATGATGACAATGAAATGTAGTGATCCCAGAGAAAACCTATAAAACATTTTATGAAATGAACTCGAAACATGATCACGTACCTCGTAACTAACTGGTCGGAAGAGAATACTAAAAAAGGAATGAGTCCCTCCAATGAAATGGAGAAAGGAAACGGATGACGTGTACATGTTTTCACGTGCTATTTTATTATAGATTTATTTTTTCTCATTAGCTTTTTGTGTGTCCTGAATTTAGTGTTCTCACCAGGGCTATCACACAATGAGAAGAAATTAGAAATACAAAAAGAAAGGGCTGAATTGAGGTCCGGACCGAGTATCCTAGGCCCTACTGGACCTAATGGTGACAATCACAGGCAATTGCGAACCGCCCAGGAATCGGTCGGTGATCGGCCGGGGAAATGTGATCTGCACCGCAGTAAACCGTACCCGAATCACGACTGTAATCTGCCGTGTGTCGGTCGGCGTTTTCGCGTCACCAAAACTTGTTTCGCCTCGACTTTATTAACAAAGAATCAAAAATTGAATCAAAAAATGAAATTACCAATGCACGCGATTCAAAAAAATCTACTCAAAAAAGGTAAATATACTCAGAGAAATTCCGGCTAAGTTGAAGCTGCGCAGCCTCTAATCAGCCTATTTTCTCTAGCTGATTAGTCATATTTCACTCGAGTCGTTTTTTTTGCTCCGCTAATCAGCCACTGATCAGCGATTTCTACGCCGAGTCTCTGGCCCAAAAACGGTTTTTGCGAACCTATTGTCAATCCGGTCAGATCATTCAATGAAAAAAGTGATCTACCACAAAAATTTGATGAAAGAGCATATCGAAATGAGAGATTCAGAAGGTAGATCAATTTCTCATTGGATGATCTGGCTGGATTTACAATATATATTGTAAATCCGAAAAATTAAGACTGTGGAAGAGAAACCGCTACCGTATAGGATGAAAAAATGATGGTAGATCAAAAATAAATTTTTTAAGTCTGAAAAATGAAATAAATTTCAGTACTCAATTCAAACAGAATTTCGAAGAAAACAAAAAATCATGGAAAGTTATATCACATTTTTAAGTTTTTACAGAACTGTATACGGTAGTTTTGACGGCCACAAATTCACTCTTCCAATAGTCAATATTTTTCGGATTGACAATACCATTCCGAAAAAAAATCACTTTTTTGAATAAAAACGATGAGTAAAGTAAAAAAAACAAACAAAGTTTAAAAAGCCGAAATCCCGAAGAAAATTTCGGCATGGAAAGTAGCCATGTCGAAATGCCGAAAGGTCGATGCCGACCAGTCCTGATAACGATAACGAACTGTAGTCCCTTAAAAAAATTGTTTTTTTTTTGTATATTACATTTAAAGATTAAGTGTCATGATTACATCAAATGAATTAGTCATGTGCCAATAAGTCATGTTGTAATTAATAAAAATAAAACAAATAATGAGAACTACTATATAATAGTGTCATGAATCTATTGTGATAACTTCTCGACCACTTCCACCGATGAATAGAACGCGTGGCAATTCTTCTGTCAAAACGTCGAGATACGTCTGGAAAATGGAAAAAATTAGACAAATTGTAAAAAAAAAAGAATCACCATGTACGAATTATTGAATGAAATACGATTCCTTGGAGGCGAAGGCAAGTTCAAAAGGATTAGTTGGGAATCGGGCGAGTTCTCTCGAATGACTCGGTTTAGTCGAACAGATGTGTTCATTTTATGTATCTAAAATTACTGTAATATCTTTTGAATTACAAAACACTAGTCTCACATTCAGTTTAGTAGCCGATTCGACATCTTCTGTTGGGGTTCCAGACCGATAGATTTCATCGAATAGATTGCTGGAAACAACAGTAAATAATAATAATGTTTAGAAAAATACTGGAATGTCAGTTTCGGTGGGTCAAAAAATATACGAATTGGGACCGATTCGCGGATGTCCGCTTTTCAATCGAACTCACTCAGTGAACGACGTCTCATTCTCTTCCAAATTAATCGAAACGTGTGCAGGAGTTGGTGTGAAACTTCGAGTTGAATCACTATGTCTCATTGATGCAACAGTCTTTGGTCTTCCAGAATCATCAACATATCCATCATTCAAATATCCGCTCTTACTTCTTCTCAATTCTTCTCTTTCTTTTTGTTTTCTCTCAATTTCTGCTGTTTTGTCAACGACTTCATCCGATACTTCCATGTCCAATAAATCGACAATCTGTAAAAAAAGCAACAATCAATTTATAAATGCGCGGTGTAGTGATTCTTCTTACAAAAAGTTCTGCATCAATTCTCAACATATAAATATACTTTTGTAATCCAGCCTTCATATCGGCACTTTTTGCCGAATCTTGTTCGCTCACTGCAAATATTCTCAAAGCACATCCTTTCCAAACTTTATGTTGTTTCAATAAATATGCGATCAACATAAGTATTCCACCATCCTGAACAATCCACCAAATATCAATAAAACCGGTCAATCTTTCTGAATATTCTGGGAAATCTGTGATTCCTTTCGTCACAATCAAACAACTATCGTTCGCAGCTCCATGAATTATTTCTTCTGAAAGTTATTGGATTTTTTCGACAACAAACTTGTAAGAATCAGGGATAAAAAAACTTTTAGTCGTTCCCAATCGGACTGTTCTAAAAAACAAAGAAAGTTTCCAAGGTAAAACCTAATGCAGGTGTGAGATTGTAGCCCGAGGGACCAAAATCCGTCCCGAAAACCAGGGACCGAGCCGGGTATTTGTTTTTTCGGTCTGTCAAAAAATCTCGGCCTGACCTGGACCGACTTTTGAACGTCAGTTTATCCGAGGCTCGAATATAATTATTTTGAGAAAGTTTTGGTAACCATTTTTACATTTTCGTTCATTTAGATAATGTACGACTTTAATCTGAAATCACTAAAACTTCAGATATATAAAAGGACCGTTTCCGGTTTTTTTTTTAAATAAAGCAGAATTCGGTTTTTTAAAACTCACCTGCAAACAAAATAACTTCGTCCGAGTTTTTATCATTTGGCCAATTAACTAATACAGTATTCGGTCTCAATCCACCAATTCCAATTGATTGATACAATCCAGATATAGTTCCATTTATCTGATGATTATTATAAAACATTGTTTTTGCGAATCCTCTCAATCTTATTGTTGCCATATCTTTCAAAAGTCCTTGTTTGATTTGTTTTGCTCGATTTTTATCTTTTTGTGAATCAGCTGATCCTTTCAAAAATGCGCATGCAATTGCGAGTCCTCTTCCCGCTTTCAATTGTGCTCCCAAATTGAGCATCGAAATAGCTCGTCGATCAATTAATTCTTTCGACCATTGACTTGATAAACAAATCAAAATTTGTGGTCTCCAATTTTTTGGATGTGGATCTTTGTCTTCAACCTTCAATAGACTGTACTGTGCAGTTGTCAATGCCAATCCTCTCATTCCATCTCCCCATTCTTTTTTAGCTCCTTTCCATTCAACATATTTGTATATAACTGCAGTTGCAACACAAGCAGCACACGCTTTCGGAATATCTGATGCAAACATGATGAAGAAACAGAGAGCTGCACCAAGAAGAGATAATGACCAATGAAAATATTTGAAACGAGGACGCCAATTTGGAGCTTTCAATACAGAATGAAGAAATGCAATCATATTGACAAAAGCATAACACATCAAAAAGAAAAAGTCGAGAACTTCGGCAATTTTGTCGACGGCACCGAGAAGAATACCCATTTCGGCAATGATAACAGTTAGAATCAACCCAAGAAACGGCTCATTATTTTTGGTAACTCGAGCAAATGGGGCAAGAATTGGAATGACATCATCTTTAGCAATTGATTGTAACAATCGAGGAGCACCTATCGGAATAAAATCAATTTTAGAATAAATGAAAGTGAACTAACTGCAAAGACATTGAAGAGCAGCTCCGAAAGTAGACAAAAAGGCTCCCACAGTTACAATACTTGGATGAGGCCAAGAAAGAGCAGCAACAACCATTGTATTATCGATCGATCTTCCGAATTTATCTCGAAGAACACTTCGATCAATTGAACCACCAAATAGAAGTGCCAAAATATAATATATTGCAGATGTTGTCAACGTGGCCGCAATTGTTCCAATTGGAATACTTCTTTGTGGATCAGCCAAATCACCTTGAACAATCAAAAAGTTGTTTATTCCTAAGGCAACTACAAAATTGAGTAATTTGAATCGGGCCGGGCCCGACCAACAGCGGACCGGAAAATAAAAAACTTTGAACTGGACCCAAACATGAAAAATGTACAAGGCACCAGAATGAAAACCCCAAAATTAGACCAGAAAAATATCGAAAAACGGAGCCGGCTGATTTTTTATTACTTTAGTTCTTCAGTTACTTTTTTTTAAATGTTTATGTCTGATTCAGATTTGATTCCTTTCTGACCTGACCCGATTCAGAATCTATTGTTTTGTTTCTCAAGCAGACCGCATCGGTAGTCCGTTACAAAAAACAGTCCTCATTTTTATCTTCACTAACTAAAAATAAATAAACTTGGTTGTAATAAATAATTAAGGTTGAAAAAATTAGACCATTGGAAGAAAACCAATATGGCCTAGGAAACCAAATGGGCGGGGCTAAGTACAGTACATTTTCGTTGAAGGAACATGTGAAAAAATAAAAAAATGATAATTTTCCATTATGAAATGTAAAAAATCCACGTGTACAGCGAAAATGCTATTGTACGTGACCATGTCACGTTCCACGTTTTTTAAATATTATTTTTTTCTCATTTTCTAAATTTTTCGTACCGACAATAGGAAATTTTGATTTTCTTACCACTCATATTTGTTCCAGTGAAAATACCAGTTACAGCAGGAAAATATATAGCCATAAGCAGAAAGAAATGAGATTCTTCATCTTGAACAACTTCAGCCGTTGCTTTACCGATAGTCTTCGGAACTACTTCATTTTTCTCCATATATTCCGGCCACATATTATCAGTCAATGTCTTCATATTGAAACCCGGGAATCCCATATCACAAGTCATTTTCTTTGATGTAAAATGGGTGCAAAAAGCTTCTTCTTCCGCAGTTTTTTCATCTGTCAGATCACCACAAAACACTTTTTCAAGACTATAATAATAATAATAATAATAATAGTTTGGACTGAAAATGAATACAATATACCTGTTCGATTTATCGCACAAAGTACAAATATCCAGAGTAGTTCCATTTGTCAAATTCTTATGTGATTCCTCTCTGAGTACATTTGTTTGTATCAAATGATCATCAATTGAACAAACAAATGTTCCCGAACCAGTGATACCCTTTTCAATTCCACCACCAATACATGCAAAAACAGCCAATATAACACATAATAACGAGACTGGAGCCAATAATTGCACAAATTTAACACCCATTGCAACAATCAGTGCTTGTATTATCAAAAATATTGTTCCGTATAATCTCAAATTATTGTACAATGTACCGAATAGTTCCGTATCATGAAGTGCTTCTTGTCCACCAATTGCCATTTCTGGCCAAATATACATCTGTAATCATATTCGTATACAGATGATTACAAAAAGGATCAAATAAAGTATTCAAGATACATTTTCTCGATATCAAACTGTTTGATTTTTTCTGTTTTGTTTCCTGTCTTGCAGGGGCAAACCGCATTTTGATAGAATCAATGGAAATATTGATATGCGCTCACCAAATTTTAAAACTATTAAAAAAAGAAGATATTTACTGTTTCTCGAAAGCACCCTAGTTGAACATTTTTCTTTTGTGGTCATATCACTCCGAACAACGTAAATCACACAGTGTGCCAGTGTCCAAACATTATTGATAATAACTAACTAAAGTTGAACGGAACAATTGAATGGACTACAATATCAAAAAGGGGCGGGGCCAATAATAATGTGCCAGTGTTTGCAAGAAAAAAAGGCTCTGGCTGAATTTATGTGCCATGTTTGCAATCAATGTTGGTAGTAAAATTCAACTTCGAACGCACTGTCCTTACTCTAAAAAAATTATGTAAGAGACATATTAACTTTTTTCCGGCCCGAGAGTCGCAGTCTTCCATTTGACGCGTTTTTAAAAACATACCAAAAGAACTTCGACACCTCCAACAATATACATCGATGCGGCTACAGTATTTGCAAGATAGAAAAGAATACCAACAGCTGAGCCGAATTCGGCACCGAGATTTCTACTAATAATAAAGTATGCACCTCCGGATTCGACTACTCCATTTGTTGCAACTGCGGAAAGTGAAATTGAAGTTAAAAGTGTCTACAAAAAAAAATGATATGATCTATGAATAATCAATAACAAAACGAACTGATAAACAACATATGGCCAAAAGGACCATAGTCCAGGCCACTCCGGCCATTCCAACCACCCAAAATAATCGAATAAACATGGTAACTCCCAAAATGTGTTGAATTGTTGGCAAATAAACTCCCAACATTGTTCCAAGATTTGCTTTTTTGTGTTCTGATGTTGCTCTTTCTTTGGGACCAGGTGTTGTATATCCAGACATGAAAGAAGCCGGTGCTCCAGTTCCTTCATCTTCTTTATACAATGCCAAATGTCCTAACCCTGTGAATTTTCGAGATCTTGGTTCTCCATCTTCCCCAACTGTTTCCATTTTTCCTATAAAAACATGCATCGTGTGTTATTATTCATTACAAATGAAAATATATAGTGATAACAGCTATACCTTTGATATTTTTTTTATATTTTCAAAAATATAAGTATTATTTTATAATTGTTCTTTGTCAGCAGACATGACAAAAGAGCCGACCAGAGCCGATTATTCCAAGCCCTGACCTACCGAACAGAACACTTTCAGGGCCTCCCGCCGGACCGGTCTTACTTTACTTTTTGTCGTTGAAATCAATTTTTAAAAAATGAATTAATGATGATAGTTGTTGTTACGTGAATTCGGGTCAGGGCCCATAATAATGTGGCGAACCCGACTCTTTTGTCATACGTCTCTGTCAAGAATACAGTAAAAACCACGAACCTGAACCCTTTCCCATTGCTTGCAAGCCGTCTGTGTTGATCTGTGTCACCGTACTGAAACGGCGCCTGAAAAAATAAAAAAATCATCACGTGTATTCATGATAATTTGTCAAAAATTTATAAGCTTGAAAACATGATGCATTCAAACTGTAACCTTTCGAATATTTGTTTGTTTTGATACATTGCGATAAGGATTATATTATCATCTGAGCAAAAAAAAACATAGTGGTCAATCACATGAAACAGAGTCGCGAAAAAAACAAACAAACATAAACTGTTTTGAAATGACTGAACGTGAATCTCTACTTTTTCAAGAAACCTAGAATCCAAATTCGTTTTCAGTTTCTGATTCGGGTCAAGTGGGGACTGTATACAGAACTACTCAGAAAACCGCAAATTTCATCATGCATATACTATAGTTATTTCAAGTTTTTTCAGGCCCGAAGTCATTATTAATCAAGGCCATGAGAAGCAACAAATTCTGTCCTGATTGAAACTCTATATTGATCTAGTGATAAATTCAAAAAATATGGGGCTTCCTAGTACAACATCCATTCATTTCGTTATTTATATTATTTTCAAACCTTTTCACGAACTAATTTCATTGTTGATTTTCCGATTTTTGTGATCTTTAATCGATAAAATGTGCAAAAATGAACGTTGATATTCATTGTTCTGTTATTTTGAATTATCTGATGATTCACATCATCGAAACACTTCCAAAAGTTGTTTCTCAAATAAAAAATCGGCGGCCCCGATAAATGTAATGAGAACTGTGCATGTTAAAGCGGGAAGAAGAAAACTTTTCGAAAAGTGGCTAGTGAATAGGGATTTTCAAAGTGATCGAGACCAAAATGATCAAAGATGTTCATTCATTTATTTATATTTTTTGACGGTATCGTTTTCAAATCACAAAATTAAGTTTAAAAGAGAACTTCGGATGAACATTTATAATTTCTTATGTATTTTATAATTTTCCCATAGAACAATAAAACATCGGTTTTACGATCAAAATAGTAGTAAAGTTCAGTTCAACATGTTTTTTTTCAAACACAAACTCACCTGTACCCATGTATAGCAACAATTAAACAGAACAAAAAAACCAAATTCAGAGTACGACTAGTATTTTAATTCTTGACAAAAAAGTACAAAAACTTTTGACACCAACACACTGGTATTCTATATATCTCTAAATCTCTTCCATTTTTCAAAATGGACGCATCGAATCGACACAAAATTGATAATTGGCTACGTATCCTCCATTTTTTCGGTATAATTTATCAAAAAAAAAACAGCACAAAAAAGGTGTCAATTTCCACACAAACACACACACACAAATTTTTTCAAATAAAGGGACAAGTTTTTCGAGTTCAAAAACAAAACTTACTTCTTTCTTTTCAACAAAAAATTCATTATCGAATATAATACAAATATGTACACGGAAAATAACAATAATAAATGTTTTCTTATAGCGGGAGAGAGAAGCAAAAAAACAATAATAAATCGAATTAATGGTTCTCGTATTATTGTTCTCGATACAGAAATCGAACAAGAAAGGACATTTTCAATTTTATCAAAATTATCAATATCACCCAAAAATTTTCAGCTCAAATTTGAGAGCTCCTTATAAAAGTGGGAAAATAATACTTCGACAGTAACTGTGGATCAACTAAACACGTTGTTTTATGTGTGCCAGCGAGAGAAAGAGACGTCGTAGAAATAGACAAATAAAGGGTCCTACAAAAAAAGAAACGTGAAAATTTCCAGGATGAATTTTTCAGGACAAACATGTCATGTTTGTGTATGTACCTTTGAAAATAATTACTGTGGATTCGGTTGAATTGTTTGTTTTTCCATTCAGTTTCTCATCAAAATTCGTACAATAATTGAAGTTTTGACATAATATGTGAATATTATAATAACAATGGGTGGGTCAGAATTGAGCCCAGAAGCCACAGAGCGAAATGCGAGAGTTTCTGAGAGTCGGGAACAGTGTTCCGATCCGGATCAAGCTCACGATCCGATTTTTCAATCTAGAAACCACTGCCGAACGGCCCATTTTTCTCTCAAAATTTGAATCCGTAATAGAAATTTTTTCAAACCAAAAAACCTTGCGTGCACATGGTCTCGTCCCGAACACACACAGTATCATTGAATTTAAATAAGAAGTATTTCAATAACACTATAAGAAGTATTTTTCACAAGAAACTCGCTTTCATCTCTCTAATATTCACGCTCTACGTTAATGCGGAAAAAACAACGAAAAAATCCGGATCGAGTGGTTTGGATCAGATCCAATCCGAACCCATTGTATCGGATCGAAATCCAGATCGAATGGGTCGGATACGATCCGGATTCAAATTGATCGGATCGGATCAAAATCCGGATAGAGAAGGTCGAATACAATCCGGATGATTTTTTAGAAATAGAACAATATCCAACAAACAATGGATAGGAACAAGAAAAAACACAGTAAAACGGAAAGTGTGAACATTCGTATGATATGAAAGGATGAATTTCAGAACCAACGGTTTCGTTTCTTGTTTTCTCAACATGTGTCCAAAATCGGTCCGGATCGGAACACCCGACTCGGAAATACAATATTTTGAATGAGTTGTTGGAACCATTTCCACACTCTTGTTCTCAAAAAAACGTATGATTTGTATCCCATAAACTCCAAAACCTTAAATCATAAAGAACAACCAATGGAGGCATATATTGTTCATCAAAACAAACAAGTTTTCTTCTAAAATTTCTTTCCGAGAGTCCGAGGAAGGGTCCAAATTAACATTTCGATTAGTTTTTTTGTTGAAGGAAGTTTTTTTTTACTTTTCGATAAGTTTTGAAACACATTCAGAGTTTAGTTTAAAATTTCACTTTGTGAAAAAAGAACACCTGCGTAGCCCCGCAAAGTGTTGTCCCAAGCACGGGTGTGATTTTTCAACCGATTATTTAGGTGACGCTGATAATTTTTAATTTTTTTTTGCATATTTTTTTCATCATGGATTTCTAAAAAATTGGTGACTGGATAATAGAAATAACTGTGATTCAAACAATAATAATCCTCCCGTTTTCTTTCCAAAACGTTCCTCATGAATTCTCACGCGGAAGTAAACCTCATATCGCCGCGATAATCACACAAACTGTTTCAGCCGTATTTCTTTTTTTTTGTCCATGATGTTTTCACTGTCAGATATTTCGTTCAAAATGCATTTCTATGAAAACATCAGTCGGTTCATCTATTGAGACTTGTAACTGACAACATAATGTTTTTGCCATTTGTTCTGTTTTTGTTTGTTGAATAGACACAACAATCGGGAAAACACGACACTGTTCAACGAGACAGAATCGACTTCAGAATCATTTCACCAAATTTTCAAATTAGTTTTTTCTATGGTACCCTTTGAGATTTGACTGTTTCGACACTTTGAAAAGTTCTTCAGCCATTGTTATTTAGAAAGTTCGCAACTACAGTAGTAAAATTTGCAATTATCTATTTATTTTAACCCGATTTTGGTGTTCAGTAACAAGACAGGGTTTCATATTGGTATCCCGGATTACTCATAATATTTCCGATAAAAATATGAGATTTTTTAGTTTCGAAGCTAGTTATCTAGGAAAGAGAACTCACCCAGCATTCGACATGACTCGTCTTCGTAGATCCTGAAAATACAAAAATAAATTGGAGAATGCTTTAAGAAAAAGGGGTGGGTTTTTTATTATTTGCAACACAAAAGAACGTTTATTATGATCATGATTATTATTATAATAATAGAAAATATATAATAATTCAGTCGATTCTATTCAAACGCTGATTATGTGAATTATCATGTTTTTTTGAATGAAAAAATGACGAAAACCCGCCCGTTCCATTTGTCTCCCATACGATTTGGTCCCCCCTGTTAGATTATTGTTGTGAAATAATATATGAATAAGAATAACCGATCATGAGAAAAATCATGTTTTTTTGAACTGTAACAAAAACAAGAGTTTTTGGAATTCGATCCGAGAAGAAAAAGAATTTTAAATTATTTTTGAAATGTCTTTGTTCTGGTAAATAAACAATATTTCAAACTACTTTTTCATTTTTTCATTTTTTTTTCTCATTCGAAATATAAAAGTGTCAAAAAAAAAACCAATAATGTAGCAATTTTCGAGTAATTGATATCAAAACAACAATAACAACAAAAAACTAGATAGTTTCGAACAAACAACATCAACTAAAAAAAAGTTGAGTTTATGTCATAAAAAATGTTCGATTCATCTACTGCCAATGTAGTAATAAATAATAACAATGGATTACTCGTCTATTTGGATATACGGGCATAAAATGAAACAACAATTAATTCAAATCGTCTTGTTATTAGCTAATTATTCTGTAGACTAACGTTTGCACGAACTTTTGAGCTCTTACTAGAGAAATGTTCATTTTTCGATAGTATACCCATAATATTTGTAGTTTACATTTTTAATTGATAGAAAAGTTGAAAAATTGGAACAAACCCCATTTTTTTTCTAATTAATTCTTCAAATTCGTCGATGTTGACTAACATGGAAAGACACAAAGAAAGTTTTGATTGAAGTTCTAGATTTGAAAATAAACTTATTCTTTTCGAAATGTCTGGACAAGAAACTCGATTGTTTTCAACATTTTCCAAACATTTCAGCTCTAGGAACTTCGAAAAAGCAAAGAAAATAAACTTCTAGGTCACACATGTTTTCGGTTCATATATCATTTTCCAGCATTAAATATGATGGATGAATTATCAACGGATAACAGCTTCAAATTTAAAGACGCCTTGTCCTTCAAAATGTGATTTCTCGTGTTCATAAAAATCTTAATATTGAATATTTCAACTTTCGATGTGTGAGGTTGAAAACTAGGAAAAAAGAAAGAAATTGGACCCGGTCCGTTTTTTTTCAAATCCTTTGCTGAATCGGACCACGAAATTGGACCAGGTTCTTTTTTTTGGTTGATATTTTTTTCGATTTTTTTCTGATTCAGCTAAAATTTCAACAAAAAAACGGACGGGGTCCGATTTCTTGATTCTGGCCCGATTCAGACACCATTTTTATATCCACCCAATTTTTTCCAATGTTTCTTCTTTTGTTTTTTTAACCATACTCATTGGAAACTGGAGTCGTCCACATCAATATTTTTATAACCAAAGAAATGCATTCTTCAGTGACGAGGTGTCTTCAAACGAAACTTGTTTCAAACATTACTGTAGTTTTCTTATCGGAAAGTATTTCATTTTTGTTTTTTTTTTTGACATTTTAGAGAAAAATCGCTCATTGTCAGACCGAGATAATTATGCCCACCAATGGTTTTTTTCTCTCAAATCAAAATCGAATAATGACAAATATTAAACATTATAATTATTGAAGTTTGAAACAAAGCTACCGAATTTATTTAATTTGATTTCTTTTCTCGGAGTTTCTACTCTCAGAAAGTCACTAAAACTGAATATTTATAAATACTGATTCATATACCGTATTGTCAATCCAGTCAGATCATGCAACGGGGAAATGATCCGCCACAAAAAATCAATGCAAGATCAAGCCAAAATGAGAGGTTTATGACATTCGGGTTGCATGATCTGACTGCATTGGCATACGTATAAAATATTTCACAACACCTCTTGATTACTTCAAAATGGATGGAAAATCCCACGAAGTTACTGCCAATCAAGGAACACAATCCTTCATTTTTTTTTTCCAAACTTTGTATATATAATTATTTTAGTTCTTTGGCTATTTTCTTTTCTAGTGCAAACAACAACCTCAGTTAAAGACTTTTCTATAGGTTATCATCTTTTTACCTACTAAGTGAATAACTACGTCAACCATCAAATGCTCTGCAACACCTTTCCCAAGTTTACTATAAAAAAAGGGAAAAAGTGAATTAATTAATCCGAATCGCCGGAATTCCGGAAGCATTAATTCTCAAATCGTTAAAAATCAAAATGAGAGCACTGTTTATTCCGCTCCCGAGGTCGAAAAAATGTTGTTCAAAAAAATAAGTGTTACCGTGTTACCTATGACTATCATGAAGGACTTTTGAATGTGGTTCGGCAAAATTACTGTGCATAATCTGATTTTAATACAGGTTCAATTTGTTGTGATTGTGAAAAAAAAAGAACTATTCTAAATTTTTCATACTTTATCCGAGTGAAGTCGTCTGAACATGAACAGTGAAAGCTACACTGTTTTGAAATTTGTTTCTATTCTTGAAACTCGTTTAAGACTTGATTTTTTCGAGAAATGGACAAAAATCAAAATGAAAATTGTTTCTGTGTTCGCTAGCGAGTTCCGAGTAGTAACTGTTGCTTTCTGTTTTAATTATTCCTGTCAGGAAAACTGAAACGTGAGAAAATTGTACACAAAATGTGTTTTGTCAATTCTTGTTCTCATGAAAAAATTCAAAAATCAGTATTTACATTCAGATGTCCGATCCGAATCGTTTCGTTCTTCTCGTCAACTATTATTTCAATTTTTATTTCGTTGGTGGATTGGCATCTCAATTATTCTTACTCTACCTAATATTCACAAAATCTCCAAAATCTCTTGACAATATGAAATTTTTCCTACTGAACACTTGCATAATACAAACTTTCATGATATGCTGCGCATTTTTCATTCAACATCGAGTACTCACAAATGCATCGAGTCTTGCTATTCTAGCCTATGGGCCTTGTCGTAGATTCGGGCCGAGTGTCTGTTTCGCAACTTATCACATTTTTCTAGTTAGTTTTTTTCTTCATTTCTATATTCGAAAAATATGTGAATTTTTGAGGGTGCAACATTCTCTGGAGCATTGTCCGTTTCGAATTCAGTTCTTTTTCGATATCTAGTTCTGAATAATCATGAAATGACTAGAAATCGGATGATAGCAATTCTAGTTGCTGCGAATATTGCTCCATTGACTTCAACGGTGAGTTTTCTAATGAGGGGTCCAAAATCAGAAAAGTGTTCAAATTGAAAAAACAAAAACTGTGTTTGAATGACCCGGCGACTCTTCTATAGTATTCGGTTATTTTGAAAGTATTCGTCATTTTAAGACATATGTGGGAAAAGAAACAGTCTAAAACAACGTATAGCAATAACTACAGCACAAAAAAGAACACAATCGTGCTAACTTTTTTCAAACTACACGTTTTAAAATGACGAATACTTTCAACTTAAACGAATAGTCGCCGGGTCATTTAAAAGAGCATCAAATTATTTCTCATAACAATTTACTCATAAAATAAAGTTTTTTTGAGTAATTACGGTATTTGAGTGTTTTTTTGTGTTTGAAATTGGAGTTTTTTCTGTTTTTTTTTTGATTTTGGACGCATAATAATCAATTAAAAAAATATGAAAATAAGTTTCTCATTTTCAGATAATACCGTTCACAGATGTTTGGGATTTTGAAGTGGTTGGGAATTATACATCGATAGAACATCCAACTTATGATCTTTCAATATATTATCCCTTTTCTGGATTTGCCAATGTTAACTCTGTTCAATTCTTATCAGCAACAGCAATATTAGCAATCGGAGCATATGGCATACCGATTGGATGTTTTTGTCTAACTTGGAGTGTTTTAAGAATTATAAATGAACATCGAACAATGTCAAAAAGAACAAAAGACCAAGCGAGGACATTAGTCAGAGTGAGTTGTTCGGATACAAAGTTCGATATAAACTAGCTTAAAGATCAGGCATGTTCCAGGACCGGCCCTGAACGGCCTCGGACCCATTTTGTCGCATCGCGGAAATGTTTTCAATTTCTGCGACTCCCGGTAATCATCTTGTTAGACCGATCATCGTTTTTGAGAAAAGTAAACGACGATGTCTCAATCTTTTCCGGGCCGGCCCGTGGAACATGCTCTATAGAAATTTGTTGGGCAAAGTCTTCTTGCATAAAATTGTAAGTCTGGTTTTTTTTCCGATTTTCCGTCGGAATTAAAATGACAAACTCTTAAAATTTTTGCTCAAGAGTTCACAAACAAGACAATATAATTAATTCGAAATTTGATTTTTTAGGGACTGGCCTGCCAAATAATAACACCGGTAATATGCTACATTCCCATATTTTCACTTTACACATATTCACAAACAAGTAGAACAGAATCACTATTATCAGAACATTTTTTAATTATAATGTTATCGTTGCCAGGAATATTGGACCCATTTCTAAATTTCTATTTCGTAGTTCCATATCGGAATGCAATCAAGTCATTTTTGACAAGAAATAAAGAAGATGGAAGGAATAGCAATGTTGCATCGGGTATTGGTAAAAGTGTGGTTATCAAAATATGAAACAAAACCAACCTCAAATCCACCCATTTGTATGTATATATCTATTTATATTTAGAACTCTAATATATATTAATAGTAATAATAAAATTTATTTTATTCTGTTTATTATTAGTAATAATAAAAATAGTGTTTGAATCATTTTTCGAAACGATTATCCCCACGACCGGTAATTTGTCAGACAGTATGAAAGAGTGTGCGGAAATGAGAAATCTAGAGATAGACAGTTATTATTTTTCAGGTTGGTGTGAATTTGGTTAGTAGAGTTGGCTGTTTCATAAGTTTTTTATTTACAAACGTGCCGAAACAAAACCATAATATTTTGAGTCATAAAATATAACTGGCGAGATACTTAAAACTCGGACTATTTGGAAAGAAATACTAGAGCTTTTTTTCTATGCTCTTTCTTCAGACCGAATTTTTTCCAAAAACAATTCGAAGTAATGCGATTTGACGTTGATTCACATTATTTCCGGAAAAACAATACAAAAAAAGGTGTCAGATGAAACAAATTATAACAGATAAAACAGTCTGTCAATTGAAAAAAAACAACAGAAAAACAGTCATAAAATTTTGAATTTTTGAAGACAACAGAGCAAATTGCTGTTTTGTTTGCACTTGTGATTTGAAATGTAAAAATAAAACAAAAACAGTTTTTGTTTTGAACTCTTTTCAACTCCCATGTGAAGAGTCACATTTCATCACCAAAAACCAAAAATCTATATTAAAAACAGAGCAATCAAAAGGCAAATAGTTGAGTACGAGAACATAAGAACAATGAAAGAGAACCGACATGGCCGGGGGTAACTACTGTAGAACAAAAAATTAGAAAACATCTGTGAATGTTCTGATTTTTTCTGACAACAGTTGTTTTCGCTTTTTCCAATCATGGATGAGAAAGGCTCAAGGGAGCCCGAATCTCACCCCTGGGGGGGGGGGGGGGGGGGGGGGGCTTTCTGAGAAGGGCCGTTACCTGACCCCCGGCCTTCGGTGAATTGGCGAAGAAAGGCCAGGCTTAGGCTTTGGCAACCCTGGCCGCCTCAACCGGCCTTCTATCTCTCTTCATATTCTTTTCTTATAATCATTTTCAAAATTTAAAAAATGTATTTATTAAAATAACGTCCGCTGGGATTAGGATTGCAAAAATGATGCCCGTTTACAAAAAAAACACTATTGTCAGAACGAAAAAATTTGAAAATGAGAATAATTATTTTTTAAAAATATGACACGTGGAATGGTCACGTACAATAGCATTTTCGCTGTACATGTGGATTTTTACATTTTACAATCGGAAATTATCACTTTTTTGTTTTTTCCCATGAAAATGTACTGTATTTAGCCCCGCCCATTTGGTTTCCTAGGCCACATTGGTTCTCTTCCAATGGTCTTATTTTTTCAACTCTATCAACTCTATTTTCAATAAAGCCTTTCGGCCTTCGCCCAAAAGCCTCAACGCCGCAAAATTCCAAGGGGCGAATCGGCGAATGAGCAAAAAAAACTATCCGGCGAATGGGCGTTCGGGCGAAACTAAGGCGAGGCGTTCGTGTGAAGTGTGAAAAGGGGTTAAGGCGTTTGCCATGACCGACGAACGGGTCGCCCACCCGCCTATTTTTGCAAGCCTAGCTGATATCCTCACACCAAACACACACCTCGTGACCAATGCGCCACACGACACACAAAACGATTGGTGGAAAACTATGTCAAAGTGTGTGGTATTCAGAAAAGTTTATCAACTGACGAATTTCTTTTAAAGTCGCAGGCCAAATCAAATCCAGCCCCGATGGGACGGGAACTCATTATATTTTTGCCATATTTTAGAATTTTTTGGGGCCGACTTGTTCTACGGGGGACAAACGAGAAAGTTGGACTGAAGAAAAAGTTGTTTCATGGAAAAATCCGGAAATTCAACGTGAGAGCTGTTCATTTTCTCTGTATCTCACTGGTTTCGTTTCACTTTTATTTCTGCGTCTGACTCTCTCCCACGTTTTTCCTCTTGAAAGGAGCCTAAAACAACGTGACCCGTAACTAACTGTTTTGAATTGTGAAGATCCCTCGATATGTTCTGCACATCTCCGTTTCATCATTCTCCCCCCACACTGCCATCTCTTGTGTTGTTTGCCAGCCCACTCATTTTTGCTCGACACGTTGTTAATGGGGTATTTCTGTAACAAGTTCTTTGTTCCAAACGTGTATGATTAAAAAAAAATGATATAATAGAACCATGAGCCGAACATTCTCCAAAAACCATTGGTTGACCTTACAGCCCAACTCTCGTCCGAACATTACCAGTCATTACATGCAAACTTCCGGTCAAGAACCCTTCATTGTTTCCCAATACTCCCGCATAAAATGCAAGAAGTGATCCATCAAAATCTCTTCTTTTGCCGAAGTTACTGGCAATGGTCGTACTCTGGCTGCTTTCAAAGAAAGCTGGAAAACTCAGGGGCGACTAGCTGACTGGAGAGTGGCCGATTGTCGAATCGGTCAGATCAACCATGGTTTTGTCGAATTTTTGTCAGACTTCAAAAAACAACTCATCTCAATTTGTGTTCGATCCAAATGAACTTTATGATGACAATGAAATGTAGTGATCCCAGAGAAAACCTATAAAACATTTTATGAAATGAACTCGAAACATGATCACGTACCTCGTAACTAACTGGTCGGAAGAGAATACTAAAAAAGGAATGAGTCCCTCCAATGAAATGGAGAAAGGAAACGGATGACGTGTACATGTTTTCACGTGCTATTTTATTATAGATTTATTTTTTCTCAATAGCTTTTTGTGTGTCCTGAATTTAGTGTTCTCACCAGAGGGGTGACATTATAGCCCGAGGGCCCGAGAGCCCGGCCCGTTTTCACCGGGCCGGGCGTTTTCATTTCGGGTTTTTTTTCGAAAAAGGCCGACCCGGCCCGAAAAAGCCCCTTGTCTCACGACTTTTCGTAATTTTGAGAATTTTCCGAGAGTTCATTCAATCGAGTGACCGACAACAGAACGGGATAGGCGAGGCGCTATACACAAAGTACACAAAAAGCCTCGCGTCCGCCGTGTGTTGTCGGTCACTCGATTCAATGACCTCTCGGGAAATTCTCAAAATCTGCCAAACGAGAAAGAGCAAAGACGCTCTAGCGAACTCTCATCGATTCCCTTCTGGAAGGTGTAAAGCCCGAAAAAGCCCGGCCCGGCCCAAGAGAGCCCAAATCTCACCCCTGCACCAGGGAGGGCTATCACACAATGAGAAGAAATTAGAAATTCAAAAAAGAAAGGGCTGAATTGAGGTCCGGACCGAGTATCCTAGGCCCTACTGGACCTAATGGTGACAATCACAGGCAATTGCGAACCGCCCAGGAATCGGTCGGTGATCGGCCGGGGAAATGTGATCTGCACCGCAGTAAACCGTACCCGAATCCCGACTGTAATCTGCCGTGTGTCGGTCGGCGTTTTCGCGTCACCAAAACTCGCTTCGCGTCGACTTTATTAATAAAGAATCAAAAATTGAATCAAAAAATGAAATTACCAATGCACGCGATTCAAAAAAATCTACTCAAAAAAGGTAAATATACTCAGGGAAATTCCGGCTAAGTTGAAGCTGCGCAGCCTCTAACCAGGCTATTTTCTCTAGCTGATCAGTCATTTTTTTTGCTCCGCTGATCAGCCATTTCTACGCCGAGTCTCAGGCGCGAAAACGGCTGATCAGCCTGTAAGCGAATCAGCGGGAAAACGCCTGGCTTAGCTTTTCGCGAAATTTTCACCACTAATTCCCTGAGATGACTAAAATATGCGAGTTGTAATTTCATTAAATCATGCGCATTGGAAAATCTAATTTTTTTTTATTGTCATGAATAGCTGCATATTTAGAAGAAATCACAGCCTGAGAAATCCAACATTCTCTTCACAAAAAATTCGTCGTTTCTTTTTTTATTTTATCATTGCAATGCCCTCTGAAAGAGGGGGTGCGGTTTCATTTGCAACTGCCGCACACTTATTTTGGGAGAAATAGTGTGGGGTAGAGAAAATAGAATGTAGTTTGAACTCAATTGAGAGAGAAAATTTACGCTGATTTTGGTAGATCAAACTTTTCAACAACGATGATTCAGGTTGTTTTTCTCAGGCTGTGGAAATGCTTTTATAGTTTTTCAAAACTATTTAAAATTGTCTGGCCTGAAATTTCGATGTCTTCGATGTCATTGTTTCATATGACACATAACATTATCTTTTTCACACGAATTACTGATCTTTCACACGTTCCATTTTCGACACAATTTTTTTCGCATACTTTATAACCTCTGAAAAGTTGCATTTCTCATAGATTTGCAAACATTTTTTTAGAAAGGGTTTAATGAAAATTACTACACGTAATTCGAAAACCGTGATCCGAGTTGTTTCGAGGCGAAACTAACTGGCCCGTCCGGCCCGAAACTGAACTCAAGTATTTCAGTGTTTGAAACTCATCGATACAATTGTTAGCCATTCATCTACTCACTACATCGAAGCATCAGGTTTTCCGAACTAATTCATATTTTTGATTTTCGTTCTTCAGACACATCTTAAATATATTATTATGTCCAAACAGAACTGGGAATTTAGGTTTTGAGTGAAATCATCGAAGCAAAGAGCTTTTTTTTGTGTATTTTATTTGAAATGTTGGACTCGAACAGATTTGTTTGGATCTTCGTATTATATTATAACTGTTACTTTTTTCTTGGAATAAGTTTACAACTTTTTCTATTTTTTCTGATAATTACGAAATCTCCGGAAAACCTGAAGAACTTGAAATATTTTCTTCACAACACCAATATTACCCAATTCACAATTATATGTGTTGGATATTTTACCCAGAACAGGTGAGTTGTTATCGAATTTTCAAATTCCGTTTATTTTTGGCAGATTGTTGAATAGTTCAACATCTATGGCAATTCTATCATATGGTTCTTGTCAGTTATTTGGACCTTCAATTTGTTTCGATTTTTACTATATTTTTTTGGGTTGTACTCAAGCTGTTGGATATTCGATCGCCTCCACAATCCTTTTCAGATATTTTCTTTCCCGTCATCAGATTGATCAGAAATATATATTTGTGATGATCGCTTTCTCTTATATTCCAGCAGTTTGTCAAGCATCCGTTGCATTTTTCGAGAAAAGAGATTTTGATAATGTCAGACAATTAACCATTATTGCCCATCCAACATACGATTTGTCAATATATCAATCAATAACTGGGTTTTCTGACAAAAAAGCATGGACATATCGTTTCACAGTTATTTTCCTTGGCTTTGGAGCGTACGGAGTTCCCTCTATTTCTATGACTTGTTGCAGAAATATTTTGAGAACTATTCAGAATAACAATACAATGTCAATAAAAACCAAAAGAACTATTCGGACACTGATGCACGTAAGAAATTCGAGACCCATTTCAGTGTTTGATTGTTTTTTCAGGGTCTAATCTGTCAAACACTTGTTCCGTTACTATCATACATTCCACTTTACACCGGATTTGTCATTTCAGAAATCACTGGACAGGAAATGTTATTAATAGGTGAGGTATTTTGCAACGGAGGCGTTGCAAAATCTAAACTTTGAGCAAATCACACTTCTTTACTTCGAGTTTTGAAAGTAGAGGTTGTTTAGTCATCCGCGTGACAAAAAAATCGCTTATTAGGATGGGCACGAAAATATACTGCTTCGTAAACTTTTGTATTGAAGAATTTCGAACCGCACAGGTTATGCATGAGAAAATTTATTCACAATTTATGAAAATATTATATTTGACAAAATACTAAAGTTATTTGTCATAGCATGCATTAAAGAAATTGAATAATTGGGAAAAGGAAACAAGTGGTTAGAAGTATATTGCAATAAAACTATGTGGGGAGAAGGGGTGTGGGATGATATTAGTGTTCTAAGCACTTGTCTAACGCTTCGATTATTTTTTTCCCCGAGGAAAATCTTTCGAGGCGAGGGGTGTTTCGTACAACGCGTTCTTTGATACGCTCTAGCCATGTGGAATATAACTCGACTTGAGTAGAATCCATTTTTGAGGAACTAAATTTTGATAGAGTTCTTTACTGTTTTAATGAACTTTTAAAACAACTCACTTCTTATCGAAGACGACAACTGAACAAATATGAATCATTTGCTGAATGATGTAATTTCCATATTGATGGAAAAGAAGAATATCCAAAGCATCTCTGTTTGTTTCCCTGAAATTCAGAAACTTTGTGAATGAGATTGATTCTTGTAAACAACATACGGATGTGGGATATACCCTTCGAAAATTTCCTCCATCATGTCGACAAGCAAAATGTGAGGGGCGTAGAGGAAAGAAATTTCGACGACATGAGATGCGTATTTCTCTTGAGCCATTGATAGGAGGTTGCGACTGAACAAAAAACGTATTTTGTTCAATAAAATGATTGAAAAACATACAGCAAACAATTTTTGATGATTTGATCGCGATAAGCTTCCATGACTCCACCCGACTTAACAACGTGTTGGACAACATAATTGGCGAATTCGTTGGAAGCCAGTTGAGCACAGTTTCTCGTCACACCATCCATAAGTTGGCGAAGAAGTTGGACACGTTTTTGGTAGCACGGCGCCAAAGGGTTTTCTGTCAACTTTTCGATAGTTGATTGAATGACACGACATCCATACTTGTCTTGGCAAACCGCGATCAAATATTCGTCATTTTGGAAATAGTCAACGACGAAGTTCCATGCTGAGATTGGCAAAGTTTTGATGATCTGGAACAGTATGACAAAATATATAGAAAAGAAGTTACAAGAAACGTGAATAGGTCAACGTGAATATTTATTGAAAATTACCTTTTGAATCACGTGATTTCCATTTTGATCGATACTCAATTGAACCAAATCGGATCCACGGAGTTGCAATGACAAACGTGATGCCAGATGAGTATCTAACTTCTGAAATACGAGAATGAAATGTTTTCAATTTTGTTCGATGTTACCTGAATTGCAAGCTGGATCACACGACATGCACTTTTATCAAGGCACAACGAAAACATTTCGGTGACCAAATGTTCCATTACAAATTCTTGTTCTTCACTGTGAGAACATTCGACAATACGTTGAATGAAGAAGTTACCGAACATGTTGCGGCAAATTGTCTGAAATTGGACGCATGTCGTAGGAAGGGAATTTTTTTTTAAATTTCTGCCCAGGTCTGATTTACCAAAAAAACATCGCGTTTTTCCACGACTTTTTTGAAAACTTCATCGTGAATTCCGTTGTCAGAATGAGATGGATATTGTTCTTGGAGAAAACGGCATCCGTTTTTGTCGGCTGAGAACTCGAAGAGTGCCTCTTTCTGAAGAACTTCACGCAGAGTGACATGATCGGCAACGTTTCCTTGATCATCAACAGCCCATGAAGGAAGAGTACTGCGAATAACACTACGGTTACTGAAATAGAACTATATTCAAACGATGAACAAAATAATGACACATACCTGAATGAAGAACTCGTTGTGTTGTTGAACGACGAATCATCAAAATCGATCAATCGTGGCCGGTTGAGCGAGTAGTTGTTTCCTTTCAAGGGTGTATAAGAAGAGCTGGTGTTGTTGGTAGGCGATCCGTTTCTCCACTTGTTCAAACGTCCAAAAGACTTGTTTTCATTACCATGACGATACGGAGTCCATGCCGAGGGAGTGAAGTTTTTGAAACTTCCAAGCGATCCCGAATCGTTTAAATTTGGCTGTGGAGAATTGTGGAGTGCCGATGATCGCGCAAATACCGAATCTTGAGGATTCATGTTGATAGTGATAAATGCTTTTTGGCGAGAACACCACAATCAACTCGACCGACTGGGAAGCAAGTAAAAGTGGGAGGAAATGTGAAAAGTTGTCATCAAAAATAAATACGCGCGCCATTTCAAATTTTGGCGCTGAAAATAAAAAAAGCGCGCAATTTTTATAGGAAAGTCGATGCGGGATGCAAACATGAACAAACATGCGCCTTTAAACTTTGAATGTACTATCTTTCATATCAGGGAAATGCGAGCTCCGGAGAAACACCAAATTTCACCTTTTCTCCGGAGTTTCCCCAATTTTTCCCCCAAAATCGCACCTAATCCACCCCAATTCTCTCCGGAGTTTCACCAACTGGTGTGATATTTGGGAAAAATGAAAAGCACCAAATTATCCCCATTTTTTTCCAGAGTGGTTCCGGTGAAAATTGGGGAAAATTTGGTGTTTCTCCGGAGTGAATTTTTTTATGATGCAACTTCGCTCGATCGCGACGCGCTTCCTGTTCATGATTCAAATTTATTCGTTTTTTCTTTTTGTTTTTTTTCTATCTTGTTCCTAAAATGTTTCCAAAATAACGAGAAAATGGGTTTCAGGCTTCTAATTTCGGGATAGTTTTTTACGAAGATGAAATGAAACACCCAGGAAAGATGAAATGAAACACCCTTAAAAGCGAGTAAGTTATTTTTACAATTTTAGTTAACTTCATTGAAAATGTTCCGTTCAAATTTTCAGACGACAGTGATACATTTGAGTCAAGCGGTTATTGCGAAATGAGGAAAAGGAATTTCGCGCCATCGTGTGAATCGTAAAAAATATTTGACGATGCGAGATGAAGACTAATGGAGGCGAAGAATACAGTTTGCGATACTTCGTAAGTTTTTACGAAAATATTTAAATTGATTTATAAAAAAAATTAGTTAGGAAACTAAATCCACATTGAAACGTTTCATGAATCAGAAAGTCAATATACTTAAGATATTTAATGTTATTCATAATTTAGCTTCGTAGTCTTAATGATTATCATTATTCGCTAGTAAAAAAAGAAGTAATAATACATATGAACAAAAAATATTTTCAGAAATCGAGCATGAAGAAGTTATGACACCTCAAATGCCAAAACAGATTGCAAAGCTGGTCAACACTGCTCAGAAAAAAATATAATATCACCCAACATTGGAACAACAATTGCATTCAGCTTTTCTCGCACAACCGGTCGTCACATTTAATTTTTTAATTCATTATCTGTCTTGATGTTTTGCGTTGTTTTTCAATAAAAATGATATTGAAAATGTGTTGATGATGTAAAAATGTAAAAAGAAAATTCCATCCCGAAGGATCTACAAAGTAGCTCCAAAATTCCCAAATAACCACCAAATTCGCTCCGGAGCTACCCCAAATTCACTCCGAATATTTCCTGGAGCTAGCTCCGGAGCTTATTTGGGGATCTCCGGAGCTAATTAGGGGTTTCTCTGGAGAAAAAATTTCCCTGAAATTTTTTTTTTTTAATACAGTACCACATACAGAATTTTTTTTGTTTAAACCGAATGAAAAAATAGCAAAAAATTTTTGAAACATAAATTTATATTTTTTAAAATAATCCAACTATCTGAACCTATATTTCAGAACATCTTCTTATGGTATCTTCTGGATTTCCAGCTCTAATTGACCCAATATTCTCGTTCTATTTCATAGTTCCTTATCGCAAATATATTTTGAGTATTTTTCGATTTATTCCACCAAAACTACGTTCTTCTTCTTCGTTTGTCGCCGTTTCTGTTGGAGCAAGTAATAATAGAACAAACCCCGCCCACTTTCATTCAATCATTTTCTAACTTTTCAAGAATGGACTCCAACCGCTACCTAAAATACTTCACAATATATTATCATATCTATCTTTTTTTCGGCCTATCATTTCAATTTATACTTTTTTATCTTATCCTTCGAAAAAGTCCGCCAAGTCTATCGAGTTTAAAATTCTATCTATGGAACACTTGTTTTGTTCAAATAATCGAGATAATTCTTGGATTTTTCACACAAAGTCGAAGTTTGCCTAATATTTCATCGCTTGCCATTCTTCCGGGTGGTCCTTGTCGATACTTTTCCGAATATGCTTGTTTTGCTGCTTATCATTTCTTTTTGGCAATATCAATGTGTGTGGCATTGAGCATTGCAAACACCGTATCATTCCGATTTTGGGTTTTGAGATATAACGGATTATCAAACAATGATATACTCAAGATGATCGCACTTTCATATTTTCCATCAATTGTTCTAGCGGTAATATTTAGAAGTCAAAACAAAACGAATTTGATTTCTCAAGTTTTAGAGTCATATTATCAAAAATCCTCCAAGAATAAACCTTGAGCCAGCTCGTTATAGGCCAAAAGAAACCACACGTTTTATTTTCCCATTAAAAATGAATTCTCAAATTTGTTCACGTAACCCAGTTAAAAGTTCAAGACACACACACACATATTCAGAAGAGAGTGACCGAAAAACATATTTGATTCTTGTAATCTTTATTTTTCGCTTCAAAAAGTCCAACTAAGAAAAGAACCTCACTCAACCGAATCAATTATAAATATACTAAAATCGTGAGAAAAATCAAAAGTTTAAGATAACTCCGTTCTGTGATAGTTGGAATTTTGCTTCTGTTCAACAATTAACAATCATCGAACATCCAACTTATGATCTATCCATCTATGAACCTTTTCCCGGTTTTGCAACAATATCATCGATTCCTTTTCTCATTGCAACTTCAATCGTTGCTATTGGTGCATACGGAATTCCTCTTTTATCTGCTATTTTCACAAAATTGATACTTTCAATGATAATCAAGAATCAAAGTATGTCGAAAAAAACAAAACATCACGCAGTTATGCTTGTATATGTGAGTCAACACACACTGTTATCTTTTGATGTTATTTGTATTTCTAGGGATTAGCCTGTCAAACACTTTTACCTTTAGTTTCGTATGTTCCAATTATCACATTCTACTTGATATCTCAATTGACTGGCGAAGAAATGATATTGACAGAACACTTTCTCATGTTGTGTTCCGGATTTCCAGCACTTATCGATCCACTCATTTCGTTTTATTTTATTGTTCCCTTTCGAAATGCTCTCGTAGACATTGTTCGAAGAAAACCAATTGTTAAAGAAACTATTATGACTGTCTCGACTATGTCTGTTACTCATCGTAGCTCATAATTTGACAACCTTACCTTTTTGAATAGTAATAAAGTTTTGTTTCTGGTCAATGTCAGAAGAAATTGACCCAAAAAATGTGCAAAAATCACAAAGCAGTACTCGAAACTACTGTACTTATACTAACTGATATCGCGGCCCGTGATCCATTTAATTTTTTTTTCAGCCAAAATAGACGTTCTCCAGACAAGCCCGAAACGGGTCAAATCTTTTAGTGCAATCTTCATCTAAGTTCCACAAAAAAACAATTTCATGATCAAAATGAGATGTGAGATGCGGGATTTTCTCAAAACCAAAAAACCCCTATAGATTTGTGCTTCTTGTAACTGAAACCGAAACAATAGTGGATTTGGGTTTTTTGTTGGGAAATATGAAGTGTAAAATAGATTCTCTATATGGGACAACAAAATAGAATGATATGAACGGATCGATAAGACCAGGAGAAGAAGCTGTTGCAAGGATCAAATGTTGCGATAGTTGTATTTCTTGACCACTTATTTGTGTGTACAGATAGCATGTAAAAGATGGAATATAAGCAAGAAGTGGATAGACTGTTTGAACTGTCAGACCCTGAAATAAAAAACTGAAACTGATAATTTATACAAGTATTGAGGTCTTACATATATCAATGTCATTGATTGTTTTTTTGTTTTACTCGACATATTCTGATGATATTTAATTAAATCAAGAACTTTTTTCGTTAACACCGAAGTGAGAATCGGAAGACAATAAACTCCGATGGCTAAAATAACAGTTGCAGAAAGGAATTGTATATTAGTTGCATCACAAAAACCAGGATAATCGCCATAAATCGATAAATCATAGGTTGGATGTTCTCGATTTGTGAGATTATGAAGAAGTTCAAAATTCCAAGAAGATGTAAATGGTATGATTGTAACAATGATCGGACCAATATAACCAATAAATATCAACGTGTAAATATTGAAAATAGTTGGAGGCTTATTACTTATTATCACCAAAAATCGAAATGCAATTGTATTTGCAATGGCAATCCCAGCTAAAAAAAAAACAATTCAATTTCGGGTCAAGTTAGGCAAAGCCTCATCAAAACATTTTTTTTTTCAAAATTTTAGTTCCAATTAAACAGTACCACCCATAGTGATTGCCATATGAAACTGATAAATTGTAAAACAAAAAGATGGGCCAAAATATTTACAAGGACCCATTACCAAAATAGCCAAACTAGATATACTTGGAAGAGATCGATGTTGTAGAAGAAATGAAGATAATATGAGTATTATTTGAGCAAAACAAGTATTATACAAAAAATACTTCAAATGATCCATTGTTGCCGGTGATTTTTTTGTTATCAAATACAGTAAGACAAGTTGAAAGAACAATCCAGAAAAAGTATAAATGATATAATAAACATTGAAAAATGGGACATAAAAGTTGGTGTCACTCATCGAAATGTGTTATGATCAAAAATCTCCAAAATTATCAGCTCAATTCAAGCAAAAAAGAAAAAATAATAAAACCCGTGGGATTCCGAGAAAGTTGTACTTTTTTGAAAATAAAAAACAATCAACTATTTATTGAGTTCAATTTAATGCGGAAATAGTAACAAGTCTTTTCTGATGTAAAAACACAATGATAAAAGCGATTGTCAACACGATGAATATAACTGTTGAAATGTAGAATATTATATTGCACAGTTTCTGAAAAATATCATGTTCATTCCCTTCTTTGTTCCCAAATTTCAGCCTGTAAACCAATTCATTTTTGTTCAAATATTTTATGACGTTTCTTGTTTATTTATGGCTGTATTGGTCTGAATTCCGTACTTTTTGACAATTTTCAAGAAATTCAATCTTTTTCTCAAACAAAAAAGCAATAAACACTCCCTCTTTTCGACTTTTGATCAATTTCACAAAACGATTTGTCTGAACCTAATTCTCAGATTATTATAGGCAGCTATAACGTGAGCATAATTACCTAATTGATCCATACATGGTTTCTAGAAAAATGAGAAAAATTAATTCTGAAAAAGAGGCTCAGAAAAAGTAACGAACGAAAAAAATCAGGAAATATTTGAATGAAGAACTATTCAAAATTGATCAGAAAATAGATAAATGAGATTTGATTAGCTACGGCAGAGCCCTAACCTAACATTTTGAGACCACGTAGAACTTCTTCAGATGTAATGTATTTTTAGACCAAATGGAAAGCGATACACTACTCTGGTTTTTTTCCGGACTTTGGCCTCATGACTATGAGGGGTTGTGGGTTGTCGTTTTCGATCTTTTTGCGGTCTGTCGGGTCGAGCCACGTGGACTAATTTTTTTGTTATTCTGAATTTAAATTTTAAATTTGTGTCAGCTAGAAAAAAAAAGACCAAGAAAGTATTTTTACTCGTTGTAGTCTACATAAAAATTAGATAATTTGTTTTTGCGAAAAAACTTAGAGGGTTACCGAAAAGCCAAAAAAACGACATTTCTGAAAAGTTTTAGGGATGAGAGATATTTTCAGCGAAATTGAAACCAAAAAGAGTTCCAAAAACATGTTTCTCGATGAAACGTTTCACTGTTGTTCAAATTACAGTAATCCATAAAAAATGAACTGACCGCTCTACTTCGAAACTTCTTCAACTTCTTCTCTTTTTTCTTTTGTTCTTTCTTTTCCTTTCTATTATCCTCGACATTTTCTCGACTTTCTATTTTTTTCTTTCCACTCTTATTTACTGAAACACTTTTCGGAACAATATTCATTCCTTGCAACATATTCGGATCATAAATAGATGACTTCAATGGATCATTGTTCTCCATGTTTTCTAGTTTTTCTTTTTTTAAAAATGATCAAATATTTTGTATTGAATATAAAAAATTCTTCAGGTCACGTACATTTTTGTATTTTTTGTAATTTTTGAATGATCATTCTTGAAAATAAGAAACAAAATTGATTTTTTGGCAGAATGTGTGAAAGGAAGAAAATATGAGTAACCTGATAAACCGGAAACTGGACGCGGAAAGCTACTTCAGAGAGTATCACTCACTCACTCACTCACTTCAACAAAAAAAAACATTGTTTGTTTTTATGTTGTTATGCTGTTATTGAAATTGATTTTTTGTCCTTCGTTTTCTTTTCATTTTTTGCTACTTCTCCTTCTCACAGTCTCTTCTCGATTCCGATCAAATTAACAATATATAAATTCAAATCATTCTTTATATTTCTCCACATTAAACCAATTCTCTGAAAATTTCCAATGTTCAACATTTTGTTTATTTTTTGTATTTTCAATGTGTGAGTCCAAAATGTTTGCAAACAAAACTAATCATTACTGTCTGATTACTGTACTTTCAGGGCGTGGACGATAGCATCGCAGAGAACTCAGGTGAGCAAAAAAAATTGTTTGAAACTTTCGAAAATAAAAGTTACAAAATTCTCAAATTGGATTACTGTAGTTTGAAAGTATTTGGTGAACTTTGTATTTTGGACAGAGTGTTTTCGGGTAAATTACAGGTTTTTCTTTAAATAAGCGCACATTGAATAAATTGAGAACATTTTCTGTAATAATACCAAGTTGAGCTCATTCGAGCATAGTTTGAGAAGAGAAAAAAAAAGAAATGTGAGTTGAATATTTTGCAGGTTCTATGGATGCTTCCTTCGTGGCAATGTGTTGGTGAACATTCGATTCCTGTTGAAAAATATGGAATTTTACAAAATGAGGGACAGAAATTTGAAGGAGGTTCAAAATTTGCAATGTTCTACATGGAAAAATTTGGAAAATTCCCATATTATAAAGATTTCTCAGAAGATGAGGCAATCAATGGAGGTCTTCCACAACTTGTTGATATTTCGGAACATTTGAGAGTGGCCGAAAATGACATTCTGAAAACAATACCTTCGAATGATTTTGATGGAATCGCTGTAATTGATTTGGAACATTTTCGACCAAATTGGGAATTGAGTTGGGGACAATTTGGTGTGTATAAAAGCGAATCCATGAAATTGGTAAAACAAAAACATCCACTTTGGGATAGAAGACAAATTCAAAAAGAAGCGCGAAAACAATATGACAGTGCTACTAGGTGATAAACAATACAACAAGAATTTTTTCAATATTTCATTTCAGACTGATTTTTGTTGAAACACTTCGATTGGGAAAAAGACTTCGACCAAAAGCAAAATGGGGATATTATTTGTTTCCGAAATGTAATAACAATGTTGGACAAGTTGGCGAAAAAGATTGCTCTCAAAAGTTCGAAATGTTTAATGATGAGTGAGTTTTGATCTGGACTCAGTTTCGGGCTGAACTAAGACACATATTCGGCACGACCCTTTTCTTTGCAAGTCGATCCAGACGCCGGGAAGAAAAGATAAAAGGCTAGAGAACGAGAGGTCGCGGCGAGATATTTTGATAAACGCTGTGCCGCCATACTTTATAAAGATTCTATCGCGACGAACACTCGTACTCTGCCTTTTTAAAATTTGGCGCCACAGCGTTTATCAAAATATCTCGCCACGACCTCTCGTTCTCTAGCCTTTTATCTTTTCTTCCCAGCGTCTGGCGCGACTTGCAATTTTCTGTTGTTCTAAAGGGTCGTGTCGGGCAAAAGAAAAAAATTTCCAATGCGCTTTCGATAAAATTCGTTGTTTTTTCTGGAAAAATCTAAAGCAAATTTCAAAAGCGCATAGATTTTCCCGGGTTGGTCTCGCCACATCTCGAACAAATCATCACTTTTTTTGAGAAAAATAAATATTATTTTATCGAATCACGCGCATTGGCAATTTTATTTATTTTTTCTTTTTTTTGGTCACGATTAGGTCCATGAGTTTTGATTTCATGAACTCTGTCTTGTTATGTCTCCTCTAAACGGGCCCCAGTATATAAACCTTCAATATAATTTCGAGTTTTTCAGTTTGGATTGGTTATGGATCGAAAGTACAGCTTTGTTCCCATCTTTCTATTTACACCCAAAAGATCGAAACACTCAATTATTCAATTTTTATAACTACGCAGTGAGTTTTTTGGTTTCAAATTCCATTTGACACATTTTATGAATCAACATTTTTTGTTTGATTCAATCATTCAGAACACGGAAGTGAAATTGAAAATGTTTTATAAACATGAAAATGAAAAAAAAGGAGAATCCATTTTTAGGCTCTGATTATGGAAGCAAATCGAATCAAATCAAAGTATTGTCGACATTGTGAAATTCACATGTTTACAAGTTTCGAATATGATGCATACAACAATCCATCCGACTTTTACTCAAAATCAAATCTTTGGGCAACTCTTGAAAACGCAATGAAAATGGGTGTGAATAGTACTGTATTTTGGAGCACCAGTCAAAATATCAAAAAAAGATGTGATGGTATAAAAAGATATGTTGATGATACACTTGGACCATATATCGATAAAACTGATCAATATTTAGAAAAATGTCGACAAAAACAATGCAACGGAAGAGGTGAATGTTATTTACCTCGAGTCAAAAAGTGAGAGTTACATAATTCCGAATTGAAATTGAAAAATATAATAATTTAAGGAATCCTCAATATTATCATTTCAAATGTCGATGCGATTCGGGGATTTCTAGTCAAAATTGTTAGCAAAAAATAATGTCAAAAAGTAACAATCGGCTGGGGACGCGAATCTGCAATTCCATAACTTTAATTTCTAATAAATATATTTGCAATTTATTACCTTGTATTTTGGCAACTGAACTATTATCAAACAAGAAACGAGATATATTTTTGTCGAACAAATGTTTGATCACATTTTGAACCATACTGTTCATAAGAAGAAATAGAAGAGGATTCACGAGTTGATTGAATATTGTAACACTGCAATGATTTTTTGATTTTCAGAACGATCTTTGAATCATTAACTTTTACAGGAAAGAACCAGTTCCAAGATGAACACTAATAAAATCAAATTGGCTTGTTGAACAGAGAAAAAAATGATGAAAAAGAAAGATACGAAATTTTTGAAATTACCAGGGAAAGTTCACACAGTTTTCACTCTAGTTCTTGAAATAATTGGACCGAGCTTGACAGTTATCCGAAACAAAAGAGTGAGAACTTACCAGTAACAAAATATTGTCCAAACCCATGTTACAGAAGTTGGAGCAGTTTTAAAAAATGGAGTAATCATATCAGTTATATTGACTACTTCCAGAGAAATAGTAACAATCAATGCCTGTATCATAAGTACACGATCTCGATCTGTATTCTGATTATTTTGCATATCTTTTCTTCTTTTAACAATATAAAGATAGATGATCAAATACATAACTAACATGATTATTGGAAGAACACCCGAACAAACTGTGAAAAACTTGGTCAATAAGTTTGTTCCTAATAATTTTTCTTGAGCCGACAAGGTTTTTTTCGAGAATACTTTCACTGTTCCATAGTTATAGTTCCAAAAAACAATGAAATTAATATAGACCCAAATTATGAATGATATTATATGAATATTTTTGCTGAAATTCATTTCATTTTTGAGAAAAAAAGTGATTGAAGATGACTCACGTTGTAAAGAATCTCAAAAAATTAGGAAATATGAAAACTACAAATCGATTGATTGTCATCAAAAATGTTAAATAGATTGAAGCTTGTTCAGTTATCATTATGAAGTACGATCCAATTTGATACCACATTCGATTCGGCGAATCTTGATCACTCTAAAATACAACTTATTCTTATCCACATCCATATTTATTTTTTTTGATTACCTCTAATAACATAATTGGTAATACAGTAGTACATTGCATCACGACATGAAATGCATTTGCAATTGTCAAATGATAAACAATTGCAAAAAATGGAAATTCCTGGAACTTTTTTCGTCCTCGAAATAGAACGATTAGAAATAATGAAACTGATAATATTCCAATTGTGAGAAGAGAAGCGAATGCGATTGCAGCAGCAACAATTGGAATGTATTCAGTTGTTGTCACATTCAAATCAGTTATTGTGTCATTCAGTATCAGTGTTCCTTTTCCCTGACAAAATACCATCAAAATCGAGCCCGGAAACGTGAGAGTTCAAAACACTTAAGACAGGTTAGAGTTTTCAGATATTTTTTTTATTTTGTTGTGCAGAACTTTTAGATATACTGTCGTACTTAGAAATAAGATGTCATGAAGTTTGCAAGACACTCTAATATTTTATTATTAAAGGGGGGGGGGGGTAGCACGAATGAGCAAGTTGTGTTTAAAAGAAAGAGCACCTAAAATATAGTATAATGCTCGAGGGAATTTTGGAGAAAAAGTCTAGTACTCGAGAAAATAATGATTCCAAATTTTTTTCAACGTGCTATTATTCCAAATTTTTTTCAACGTATAGCTATACGTGCTTTTATTCCAAATTTTCAAGTTTGCACGTATGCTATACGTGGTCAAAAAATTTGGAATATTTTTCCTAGGCTTTTCGGTAAAAATTCCCTCGGGGGTTTTACTATTTTAAGGGTACTGATCATTTTTAAAACAACTTCATTATTCGTCAAACTCCCTCTTTAACATAAGTGTTCACGTGCTTGTAACATTTTTTCAAAATCACCACGAAAAAAAGAATGAACCAAAAAATTTTTTAATGCCGACGTGACCTATATTTTGTTTATTTTCCGGAAACGAAACATCTGACCGACACTATGGCTTTCGTTCACACAAAGCTATGTTTAACTCACTGGGTCTTCTGTGACAGGTACAACTTCTTCGACCATTAGTATTCAACCTCAGAAATGTAGAATTTGATATGTGTTATTATCTGGAAAAGGTTGATTCGTCGTCAAATGAGAATGACTTTTGAGTTCGAGAAAACTCAAAACAAAAAGTACAAGACACGTGCCTAGTCAGACATATTAGCACGCAATTTTGAAATTGGATATTGTCACCGGAGAGTCAGATGCGATGGAAAAAATTCCAATTTCAGACGGGGATAACTTTTAGGTCCCGTGAAGAAAACAAGTCTTCTGACAGCCCTTACAGTAATCATATCTACTGTAAAACTTCAATGAATTGTATGAGCCTCCACAAAGAAATGGGTATTTTGTTAGAGAAATAACAAAAATATTTGAATAAAAAGAACAACTACTGCGTTGCTGCTGTTGATTTCCTGATTTTATTTCAGCAGATTTTTTGACTCCACGTGAAAACTCAGAAGTATGTGGCTGATAAAGACGTTGCGCAGCTTCAAATCAGTCAACTCAGGCAAATAATAGCTCCGGAAACGCACCAAATCAGCTCCGGAGCTTACCCCTCTAGACCGTTTTCTGTCCCGTTTTTCAGTCACAGAATAATCATTTCTGCGCTGAGTCACTGGCACAAAAAGTCGTATGATCAGGTTGCCAAACAATTCAGCGGCGAGAAAAAGGTCTGACTACGACACTTCCCCATGAATTTCCCCGAGTATAGAATACAAATTATCTAATCAAACTTTAAGAAAAAAATTCCTCAAACCTCAATAATCAGGAATGACAAAATTTTGGTTTTTGATAAATAGGAAAACGTATCATTACTTTCAAAAATCAGCCCCCACTACAATAACCAATTTTTTAAAAATAGTAGCAGATGATTTACAGTTTGAAAACAATTTATTATAGGTTACAAGATCAGACCGAAATAAATATGGCAATCTTGGAGTGTGCAAGTGTGTGTGGGAAGAAAATAGAAACACAAGCTAAAAAGTCGCTGCGCCGCTTCAACTCAGTCTATTTCTGTAGCTGATCAGCTATTTTTCAGCCAAGCAGTTTTTCGCGCTGATTAGCCATTTCTGCGCGAACCTGGCGTTTTTTTACGAAGTAATACTTTGCTCAACTCTGGAATTAACTATAAAATTTGCAAAGTTTTTTCATGATTTCACCAGAAGTTGTAATTATAAGATTAAATCATTGAGTTCATGTTATCAATCAACAAAAAAAAACATTTGAAACTGTGCAGTCAGAAGGTTAGGAACATGTGTGATTTTGATTATGTCCAACATAATATCACGTGTTGTTTACAAAAAGTTCGTAAGTTACAATTACAGCTGAATCTGAATCTGAAAAAAAACCAAAACATGCGATCAAAATCGACACATATTGTTTATTCATTTGTTCGCGCGATTTGGGAGAAATCAAAAATCTCAAGAGAAAAAAGACAACTCATTTCGTTTTGTTTTGCCCCCACATCCAATATCAAATTATTTTTTCTGACTGAAACTTGAAGTAAAAAATGAGTCACAAGTCATAAGTGTGTTGCTTGCAAAGTATCTAAGTGTTCAAATATTAAATCAGATTGAATAGAAAACATGGAAGGGTTTTTACAATAAATCGTTTCTGGTCGGGTGGACTTTGGATCAGAGTCAAAAAGGAAAACATATCTGGTCCGAAGTTATGAATTTCGGGCTTTTTGAGTGTACTGTTAACAACAACAACGACGGTCTTTGTCCGAGTTTGAGAAAAACTGTTTTTGTTTTCAATTTCATGGTTTGAATAGTTTTCGGGGTAGTATAGCTATTTTCGACCTTTCTGGTCTTGCCGAAAATCCGCTCTGGCTACGGACCATTTCGGACTCGACACTCGGGTTTCCGCACTACAGTCTCATTTCTGAAATTTTCCGACTCGTTTCAGAAAAAAAACTTTTTTTCACAAACGAATCCGATATTTGTTTCTTGGATATGTTTTTTTGCTTCCTAGCAACATGAATGAAAAAGTCTCTTCATTTGTTTTTCGAATGTCTTCTCCAGATGGTGTTGCCTTACGAGAAATACATTGGAAAACACTTGTTTTAGGCTCTCATTATCCAAATGAATTCAATTCTGGAAAATTTCGAAGTATTCCAACTGATCAATTTCCTATTGATATTGTTTTGGGATTAGAGAAACCAGCTAATATTTATAAAATCTCCATCGATGTTGATGAAAAAATGACACGTGGGTTTTGAGAGAATGTCGAATATTTTCAAACCAATCAGTAAATATTACTGTCTTACAAGGGAGTGGAGTGAGGAAAATTTGGAGATTTTTGATGAAATGTATGTCATTTTATAGAGCTTCGGACGCTGAAAATGATCCCGTTGTCAGTTTTTGCGAAACTCCTCTCAAAATCGAGATTTTTGTGAAAAATGAGAATCTGTGAATCTTGATATAAATCGCTTCAAAGAAGGTCATAATATCATAATATTATTACACCTAATTAGGTCAACTTGGTGTAATCCACCATTCTGAACAACATTCAAATGATATTTTTCCATGAAAACGTTTAGTTTTACTGATAATATCGATTTTCTGAAAATTCCCAAAAAATTGTCAGACTTGCAAAATTTCTCATTAGATCAAGAATAAATTAATTGAATAAAAACGTGAACACTCATAAAAATGTAGGTCAAACTTGATGGTATTTTTTGAAGCTACATTTCTTGGTGTTTTCAGTTTTTTTTCGCTGAAAATAAATGTTGAAACGTTTGTTCTCGTATGAAATAACCGCAGAGTACTTCCATTTCCACAAAAAGTTCAAGAGAAGTTTCGCAAATTCTGACAACGGGATCTTTCTCAGCGAGTCGAAATCTATGAAATCACAAATTTTCATTCTGAAACGCCACGTCGCAACACCATTCCCTTGTTTCATGTTTTTAGAGGAAAAATAGTTTCAGAAATGGAGCCGTTTTTCCTGCCGGACAAGTTGCGTCAGTCCTACACAAAAGAAGAAAAACGTTTTAGTTTTCACGTGGAAAAATGAAATGACTGTTGTCTAGAAAAAGTGTTAGTCGGTTTTTCAGCGTCACAAATATTAATTCGAATAGGACATCTCAAAAATGCTGAAGGTGAAGAAGTGAATTATAAAAACGCGCGGTTGGCAAAATTCGAGAAACCTGTAGTTTTGGAATATTACAAACGGGAAAGATCGATGAGTCGAATTGACACAAAGTTTGTTGTTTTTTTGTTTGGTTTTTGAAACAATAAAACAATTATTTCAAAGAAATGCTTTCACTGATTCGATCGGTCAATATATTTGGATAACAGTTGATAAACACATTGATCATATTGTAAATCCAAATGGAGCTGTTGGAATAAACAAGTTAGTTGTGCTTGGATATCCAATAATCGAAACAAAAAAAGATGAAAAACAAATGGAAATTCGACCAGAATCAAAAGGATCAATCGAATCAATAAGACAATCAACATCTCAACAAAAATTAGAGAATAGAACTGTCAAAATAAAAAGATATAGCTAGTGAGTAGAGACACATGTGTTTGCAAAAACGTGATTTGAAAAAAAAAAGATATTTTAGCGAAGGTGATGGTATGTCGATGACAACAGATAATGCTCTTGGAGGTGATCCTTTAACATCGGTTAGAACAATTCGTCGAATATTGGAAAACAAAATGGAAAAATCGAATTCGGATGGGAAAACAATACAAGCTACTGTATGTTTACGAGCAATTCAGAGAATTGATGAATATGAGGCGAGAATCGAAGATTTATCATCAAGAAGAAGTAGAGCATTGGAAATCGGAGACACTGCCATGGTGAGTGATAAAAAATATTTCTCGAAATTCAGTAGCTTCCCCTTGGGTACTGTACTTTTGTTCTGTTCGAGTTTGGATGATACTTAATTTTAGGCTGAACGACATCGTTTGGCTATGATTGATTGTCGAGATACTGTATTCCGTGCAATTCATCTCGATCTTCTTCTTGATCGCGTAGAACTTCAAGCAATTGGTGTACAATCGGAATGGGCGTAAAGTTCCAACAACAAACTTAAAATATTTTATACACTACAGTAATAAAATTAAAGGCGCAGCGGTTTATTTTTTGTTTTGATCTCGTTACTACGCACACCCGAACATTTTCCAAATTATTTTTTTTTAATATTTCATTCATTTCAATAATTTTATTTGGAAAAAAAGAAGCTGTTCGTTTCTGTCATCATGGAAGCTCCGATGCTCAAACGTCAAGATAGTCTGGAGTTCAAAGATGCGGTCATCGATGAACACTGGCTACGATCGGCTGCTAATAGAAAAGGACATTTGGCCCAAGCAACAGTGAGTTTTTGAAACTGAACTTTTTTGAAGCTCGTTTTGCCTCATATCGTTTTTTGGATCAATTTCACAGTATTTTGAGATCTCAAAAGGTTAAAGTTTTTGAGTATATTAACAATTGCCTATTTAATTTTCGAAAAACTTTAGTAGGCGGACCAAAAAAGCGCCAGCTCTGTTCTCATTGTATACAATTGTTTTTCGAGAAAACTCAAAATACTTTGTTTGAAGACACATAAAAAGTCAGGATGGTTTGGTGGACGAAAGTCAGAAGAAGAAGAGTTGATGGAACGTGTAGAGAAACATGAAATGGAGGAACTCCAAACGTTTATCGCACAGAAACTGTTCCGCGTAGACGGTATAATTTGTGATGAACAAACAAGAATTTTATTGATTGAAAAATTGATAAATGCCAGAGAATATCCTGAAGTTTCGAACGAAGAATTTGTCTACCGATATGGGTAAGGTATTGAACAGATTCAAACATACCGCTGAATCTGATTCATTATCGATTACTGTTCAATTGTTTTAGAAGCTCAATGGCTGGATGGTTACGCGATAAACTTGTTCCAACAATGTCTGATTGTAGTTCGGTTTTGAAAAGAGCTGCCGCAGAATTCTACAAAAATAAGATGGTGAGTTTTCAACAATTTAATTTTTCTCAATCGATAGTTACAGTCGGATCCATTGTCGAACTGGGGTCAAATGAATCCAGAGCATATTGCAATGGTTGCTGGAAGAATCGCAAAATTTTCAGAGGAAATGTCACAAAAAGTGAAATGGTCTTTGCTTGTAGAACCAGGAAAATTCAGTTGTCACCTAACGGTATCTTGTTCAGATAACTACAGCTACAATTTAAATCTTGTTATAGGAATTTGTGCAAGAATTCAATCGTCTCGATCGTATGTTTATTACAAATGAATTATCATCAGAAGAAGCTGCTCAATGTTCATTCAACGCAAATTATTTAACGAAAGCAAGAAGTAAAATGATTCCCTGTGCTGACTTTACCCGAGTTAAATTGAATGACGGACTGGGGCGTGTTGATGATCGAAATGTTCTGATCAATGAAATGTTCGATAATGAACACGAATTCGAACAACACGTGAATAATGTTCATAAATCATAGTCAGTTTATTATTTAATTAATTTCTAAAAAATATAAGTTCAGCGGAACAACTGATTTCATTCATGCCAATTATGTTCGCGGTGGCCCTCTTCTCAATACATTCATCTGTGCTCAAGCACCGATGAAAAATACTCAAGAAGACTTTTGGAGAATGGTATTTCAAGAAAAATGTAAACTCATTGTGATGCTCAATTCTGCTGTCGATTCAACAACACTCGGCCCATTGGATTCGTCGCCGAGAAATTATTGTCCTTTTTATTGGCCAAAATCTGAGAAACAAATACTGACCTTTGGGTCATTCCGAATTACTTGCATTTCTGTTGACGCGAAGGCTGATCCACTTTTTACAATTACAAAATTGGTAAAGAAAAACGAAAATCATTTATCCGAAAAAAACAAATTTTTCAGAAAATTTCAAAAACCACATCTGATTTCAATGATGAAGAAGATGAATTCCTTTTGGAACATTGGCAATGGGACTGGCAATATTTAGGAGATGTACATTGGCCATTCAGAGTATTGAGAAAGTATGGTTTTTCTTTTCATCCCCATTATTCAAGTACATTTTAGAGCTCGCCAAATGCCAACTCCGACAATTGTTCAATGTATGGATGGATGTGGAAAGTCCGGAACACTGGTTGCAATTGAAACTGCTCTGATGCATTTCATAAGAGGTGGAATATACCATCTAATTGTAGTTGGATATTTGTTGTTTACAGGTTCTCCGATCAGCAAATCGCTCATTCTTCAATCGTGTGTTTTTGTTCGAATCCAACGTCGCCTTGCGGTCTCTTCTGCTCTCTATTATCTTTTCATTTACCGTACAGTTCTCCGCTGGATCGAACCGTACGTCGCCAAATTCTATGATCGTGCAGCTTTTGGACTCCGATTCAAATCCATTGGATTTATTCCAAAATATAACGGTATGATTCAAGAATTTAGCCGAATTACACCCTCATATTAGATTTATATATTAAATGCATGTAAATAATATCATCATAACTAACCAATTGTAAATTTGAGTGAGAAAGAGTAAATATTACTTTATGCTTTTACAGTTGTATTATCGTCTTGAACTATAGAAGATGCAGTAAAAGTTACTGTAGTTTGTGGGACTTGTGTGGTTTTTGAAGTCTCTGTTTTCAATTTTGTTTGCGATGACTCCGCTATTAGGGAATCGTTGTTGGTTTCAGTGAGTACTTTGGTTTTGGGAGTATTATCGGAGAACATGTTGGAGATGAAATGACCAATTTGAATGAACTGGAATGTTTAAAATGAGATGATACAAAATGACAAATGTTTACCGCAAGTTTGATAGTGGCAAACGATTTCTCGACTTTATCACCCAAGGTTTCCGTTACTGATTTTCCAGTTGTACTGATTTCCTGTTTCAAAATTTTGAAATATGCTAGAAGTTAGGCAGAACTCACAGTAGACACGGTTGGTTTCGAAACTTTCACGGTCGGTTTCGGAACTTGACCATCATCTGGGTAATCAGTATTGTTAGAGTCTGATGACACCTCGCAAGTAACAGCAAAAAATAGAATAGCCAAAAGGAATAATTTCGACATTTCTCAAAATGATGTGAATTTTACAACAGCGGCGATTTTATTACGTTTTCCCGCAATTTTTGGTAGGCGATTTATTAATAATGTTATGGGAAAACTCGGCGTAGAAATTGATTTTCTGATTATAACATGACTCATCCTGCTGCCGTTGGGGTCTTTGCCCACACATTGTCCACATTTAAATAATTAAATTAACACTTGAAAGGAAAATATGTTTTGATTTCTATTTATGAAATAAAATATAGACTAAATAATGTTTTACGTGGAAGAATTCGAAGAACCCGATTCTGAATCGAGATATCTTCGATACTCATTCACTGTTCTCCAATGTGCATTTCGTAGAAGAACTTGATGTCGTTTGTCTTTCAAAAATTCAAAAGCCACGTTCGACATCCAGTTGCGAGATTTCATCAGATAGCATGTAGCAACTGTTGCACTACGTGTACGACCAGCCTATTTATTTAGTGTTTTCGTTGTTCGCACATATACACACATACCTTACAATGGACATATACCGTTTTTCCTTTAGAAGTCACACTTTCGATGAATTGAACTGCGTCGTGAATTTGAGGTCTTCCGGCTGAACCAGTGAAATCTTGCATTGGAATTGCGTGGAATTCAACTCCTTCTTTTTTCCAGTCCTGAAGAGAAGAATTTCTAATATAAAAATCTGGGAAAACTCCTATTATTATTGTTTATCATCATAATATTAAATATGACGATTTCAAATTTAGTTCTTATATTCAGGGTAAGATAAAAATCTATTTTCGATATTACTGATTTTGTTTGTAATTCTCAGAAATCGTGAAAAAACTCAAACAGTCAAACTCTGGTTTGTTAACAAATATCGGAAATATTTATGACCCCGAAAAAGTTCCGAACAGAAAATGTTTTTGTTTTTTACGACTAAGCGGGCCTTTTGATTTATTAGGTCTATAATTTTTCGTGGAAAGGATTTATTTAACATTCTCATTTCTAAACATTATTTTTTGTTATTTTCAACCCGAAATGTGTTCACCTCTTCTTGCATTGATTGATAAGCAGCTTTCAGCTCGAACTCTTCCGTGCAACAGACTACTCCTCCAACATTTTCTTCTTTGATAAGTTCATTTTTCATTGACTGGAATGGCATAGCCCCAAGAATTAGAGTATCATCCACCTTAATTATTTGTGCTTTTTTCAATGTCATGTTAATTCAACTCACTCGATTATACCAAGCCCATTTTTTCGGCTGTACATAATTTCTAAACAAATTGTAACCTAGCGAAGGATAAAAAATGAGTCCCGTCAGCATGTTTCTGAATTATAATCAATATTTTGAATCAAAAGGTCGACAAGAATTACCATTGTTCCGATAGAAACGGAAATCAGCAGAGCAAAATACAGATTTCCAAAAACAGTGCATAATTTATATAAATACAGAAAATATATTAGAAAAATAAATTAAAAAAAGATCATTGGAAATTATATTTGTAAAAGGTAAAAACTGGCTAGAAACCGACACTGATACCATTTTATTCCGCTTTTTTGTTCATTCTTCTTTTGTAGGCATCTTGAGTTCCACTTCGAAGCATTCCGTTCTCATCTTCATCGTCCGAATCGCCTCGTTTTCGTTTCAGAGCCGAGAGGTCCGAAGAACGAACAATCTTGAAAATGTTTTCGTACTTTGTGTCTTGTTAAAAAATATAATTCTTTATTAATTTTTATGAAATAATTGTATGTTTTTTGGAAGTTTTTTTCTCAGAAAAAATTTCTGGGACAAAACACGAAAAGGCTTTTGTTGTTTCATGAAGCGAAGATTCTTTTCTGGTTTCGAACACGATGTATAAGAAAGAATGAGAAATAATTGAAATCATACATGTCACAAGAGGGTACTAAAAATTCTAAAAGTTTTGTCACAGTGAAAAAAAGACAATAACAATATTTTTGTCACTGTGAATGTAGAGAAAAACGGGAAAACGAGGCAAATTACGTTTAAATTTGAATGAAAAGATATATTTATCTAAAAAAAAAGTCATTGTGAAAGTTAGTCAAAAATTAAGTAAAATTTGGTCACGGTACATTCCTACCTCTTGTGACAGGTATGATTGAAATAGAAAATGTTTATCGTTTTTTTGAAAAAAATATAATCAATTTGGAGCAAAAGCAGAACTGGTAAACAAACAAACTCAGTGGAATGTTCATATTCGGACAGATGTGGAAAAAAGTCATCATACCACGGAAAAAAAAAACGTGGAATCAGCATGTCCTTTGTGATTTTTCACACAAAAAATTTCGCAAAATGTTGTGCTGTCTGAATTACTGTTGTGATGTGTAAGGTAGAAAAAATGCAAAAAATTTGTGCAACGTGACCTTATTTTTTCCAAAAAATTTGCAACATTTTTCATTGAAAAAAACGTGAAAAATAGATAGAAATGAAAAATGTTGCAAATTTTTTTGGAAAAAATGAGGTCACGTTGCAGTTTTTTTTTGTATTTTGAAATTGTGCTCCGCGGAATTCCACGTTCTCGCTGAAGTGTGGCTAACATTGCCCTTTAATGTTATGTACAATTTTGAGAATTTGTGAAGCTTGGACTCAGTTTTCCGGTACAGAAAATGAAAATATATAATGTAAGGGCATCGACACAGCGTGGAGTCCTGACATTCAAAATTCTATTTTTTCCGAATTTTTGATCAAATTATTTTTTCTGACTGAAACTTGAAGTAAAAAATGAGTCACAAGTCATAAGTGTGTTGCTTGCAAAGTATCTAAGTGTTCAAATATTAAATCAGATTGAATAGAAAACATGGAAGGGTTTTTACAATAAATCGTTTCTGGTCGGGTGGACTTTGGATCAGAGTCAAAAAGGAAAACATATCTGGTCCGAAGTTATGAATTTCGGGCTTTTTGAGTGTACTGTTAACAACAACAACGACGGTCTTTGTCCGAGTTTGAGAAAAACTGTTTTTGTTTTCAATTTCATGGTTTGAATAGTTTTCGGGGTAGTATAGCTATTTTCGACCTTTCTGGTCTTGCCGAAAATCCGCTCTGGCTACGGACCATTTCGGACTCGACACTCGGGTTTCCGCACTACAGTCTCATTTCTGAAATTTTCCGACTCGTTTCAGAAAAAAAACTTTTTTTCACAAACGAATCCGATATTTGTTTCTTGGATATGTTTTTTTGCTTCCTAGCAACATGAATGAAAAAGTCTCTTCATTTGTTTTTCGAATGTCTTCTCCAGATGGTGTTGCCTTACGAGAAATACATTGGAAAACACTTGTTTTAGGCTCTCATTATCCAAATGAATTCAATTCTGGAAAATTTCGAAGTATTCCAACTGATCAATTTCCTATTGATATTGTTTTGGGATTAGAGAAACCAGCTAATATTTATAAAATCTCCATCGATGTTGATGAAAAAATGACACGTGGGTTTTGAGAGAATGTCGAATATTTTCAAACCAATCAGTAAATATTACTGTCTTACAAGGGAGTGGAGTGAGGAAAATTTGGAGATTTTTGATGAAATGTATGTCATTTTATAGAGCTTCGGACGCTGAAAATGATCCCGTTGTCAGTTTTTGCGAAACTCCTCTCAAAATCGAGATTTTTGTGAAAAATGAGAATCTGTGAATCTTGATATAAATCGCTTCAAAGAAGGTCATAATATCATAATATTATTACACCTAATTAGGTCAACTTGGTGTAATCCACCATTCTGAACAACATTCAAATGATATTTTTCCATGAAAACGTTTAGTTTTACTGATAATATCGATTTTCTGAAAATTCCCAAAAAATTGTCAGACTTGCAAAATTTCTCATTAGATCAAGAATAAATTAATTGAATAAAAACGTGAACACTCATAAAAATGTAGGTCAAACTTGATGGTATTTTTTGAAGCTACATTTCTTGGTGTTTTCAGTTTTTTTTCGCTGAAAATAAATGTTGAAACGTTTGTTCTCGTATGAAATAACCGCAGAGTACTTCCATTTCCACAAAAAGTTCAAGAGAAGTTTCGCAAATTCTGACAACGGGATCTTTCTCAGCGAGTCGAAATCTATGAAATCACAAATTTTCATTCTGAAACGCCACGTCGCAACACCATTCCCTTGTTTCATGTTTTTAGAGGAAAAATAGTTTCAGAAATGGAGCCGTTTTTCCTGCCGGACAAGTTGCGTCAGTCCTACACAAAAGAAGAAAAACGTTTTAGTTTTCACGTGGAAAAATGAAATGACTGTTGTCTAGAAAAAGTGTTAGTCGGTTTTTCAGCGTCACAAATATTAATTCGAATAGGACATCTCAAAAATGCTGAAGGTGAAGAAGTGAATTATAAAAACGCGCGGTTGGCAAAATTCGAGAAACCTGTAGTTTTGGAATATTACAAACGGGAAAGATCGATGAGTCGAATTGACACAAAGTTTGTTGTTTTTTTGTTTGGTTTTTGAAACAATAAAACAATTATTTCAAAGAAATGCTTTCACTGATTCGATCGGTCAATATATTTGGATAACAGTTGATAAACACATTGATCATATTGTAAATCCAAATGGAGCTGTTGGAATAAACAAGTTAGTTGTGCTTGGATATCCAATAATCGAAACAAAAAAAGATGAAAAACAAATGGAAATTCGACCAGAATCAAAAGGATCAATCGAATCAATAAGACAATCAACATCTCAACAAAAATTAGAGAATAGAACTGTCAAAATAAAAAGATATAGCTAGTGAGTAGAGACACATGTGTTTGCAAAAACGTGATTTGAAAAAAAAAAGATATTTTAGCGAAGGTGATGGTATGTCGATGACAACAGATAATGCTCTTGGAGGTGATCCTTTAACATCGGTTAGAACAATTCGTCGAATATTGGAAAACAAAATGGAAAAATCGAATTCGGATGGGAAAACAATACAAGCTACTGTATGTTTACGAGCAATTCAGAGAATTGATGAATATGAGGCGAGAATCGAAGATTTATCATCAAGAAGAAGTAGAGCATTGGAAATCGGAGACACTGCCATGGTGAGTGATAAAAAATATTTCTCGAAATTCAGTAGCTTCCCCTTGGGTACTGTACTTTTGTTCTGTTCGAGTTTGGATGATACTTAATTTTAGGCTGAACGACATCGTTTGGCTATGATTGATTGTCGAGATACTGTATTCCGTGCAATTCATCTCGATCTTCTTCTTGATCGCGTAGAACTTCAAGCAATTGGTGTACAATCGGAATGGGCGTAAAGTTCCAACAACAAACTTAAAATATTTTATACACTACAGTAATAAAATTAAAGGCGCAGCGGTTTATTTTTTGTTTTGATCTCGTTACTACGCACACCCGAACATTTTCCAAATTATTTTTTTTTAATATTTCATTCATTTCAATAATTTTATTTGGAAAAAAAGAAGCTGTTCGTTTCTGTCATCATGGAAGCTCCGATGCTCAAACGTCAAGATAGTCTGGAGTTCAAAGATGCGGTCATCGATGAACACTGGCTACGATCGGCTGCTAATAGAAAAGGACATTTGGCCCAAGCAACAGTGAGTTTTTGAAACTGAACTTTTTTGAAGCTCGTTTTGCCTCATATCGTTTTTTGGATCAATTTCACAGTATTTTGAGATCTCAAAAGGTTAAAGTTTTTGAGTATATTAACAATTGCCTATTTAATTTTCGAAAAACTTTAGTAGGCGGACCAAAAAAGCGCCAGCTCTGTTCTCATTGTATACAATTGTTTTTCGAGAAAACTCAAAATACTTTGTTTGAAGACACATAAAAAGTCAGGATGGTTTGGTGGACGAAAGTCAGAAGAAGAAGAGTTGATGGAACGTGTAGAGAAACATGAAATGGAGGAACTCCAAACGTTTATCGCACAGAAACTGTTCCGCGTAGACGGTATAATTTGTGATGAACAAACAAGAATTTTATTGATTGAAAAATTGATAAATGCCAGAGAATATCCTGAAGTTTCGAACGAAGAATTTGTCTACCGATATGGGTAAGGTATTGAACAGATTCAAACATACCGCTGAATCTGATTCATTATCGATTACTGTTCAATTGTTTTAGAAGCTCAATGGCTGGATGGTTACGCGATAAACTTGTTCCAACAATGTCTGATTGTAGTTCGGTTTTGAAAAGAGCTGCCGCAGAATTCTACAAAAATAAGATGGTGAGTTTTCAACAATTTAATTTTTCTCAATCGATAGTTACAGTCGGATCCATTGTCGAACTGGGGTCAAATGAATCCAGAGCATATTGCAATGGTTGCTGGAAGAATCGCAAAATTTTCAGAGGAAATGTCACAAAAAGTGAAATGGTCTTTGCTTGTAGAACCAGGAAAATTCAGTTGTCACCTAACGGTATCTTGTTCAGATAACTACAGCTACAATTTAAATCTTGTTATAGGAATTTGTGCAAGAATTCAATCGTCTCGATCGTATGTTTATTACAAATGAATTATCATCAGAAGAAGCTGCTCAATGTTCATTCAACGCAAATTATTTAACGAAAGCAAGAAGTAAAATGATTCCCTGTGCTGACTTTACCCGAGTTAAATTGAATGACGGACTGGGGCGTGTTGATGATCGAAATGTTCTGATCAATGAAATGTTCGATAATGAACACGAATTCGAACAACACGTGAATAATGTTCATAAATCATAGTCAGTTTATTATTTAATTAATTTCTAAAAAATATAAGTTCAGCGGAACAACTGATTTCATTCATGCCAATTATGTTCGCGGTGGCCCTCTTCTCAATACATTCATCTGTGCTCAAGCACCGATGAAAAATACTCAAGAAGACTTTTGGAGAATGGTATTTCAAGAAAAATGTAAACTCATTGTGATGCTCAATTCTGCTGTCGATTCAACAACACTCGGCCCATTGGATTCGTCGCCGAGAAATTATTGTCCTTTTTATTGGCCAAAATCTGAGAAACAAATACTGACCTTTGGGTCATTCCGAATTACTTGCATTTCTGTTGACGCGAAGGCTGATCCACTTTTTACAATTACAAAATTGGTAAAGAAAAACGAAAATCATTTATCCGAAAAAAACAAATTTTTCAGAAAATTTCAAAAACCACATCTGATTTCAATGATGAAGAAGATGAATTCCTTTTGGAACATTGGCAATGGGACTGGCAATATTTAGGAGATGTACATTGGCCATTCAGAGTATTGAGAAAGTATGGTTTTTCTTTTCATCCCCATTATTCAAGTACATTTTAGAGCTCGCCAAATGCCAACTCCGACAATTGTTCAATGTATGGATGGATGTGGAAAGTCCGGAACACTGGTTGCAATTGAAACTGCTCTGATGCATTTCATAAGAGGTGGAATATACCATCTAATTGTAGTTGGATATTTGTTGTTTACAGGTTCTCCGATCAGCAAATCGCTCATTCTTCAATCGTGTGTTTTTGTTCGAATCCAACGTCGCCTTGCGGTCTCTTCTGCTCTCTATTATCTTTTCATTTACCGTACAGTTCTCCGCTGGATCGAACCGTACGTCGCCAAATTCTATGATCGTGCAGCTTTTGGACTCCGATTCAAATCCATTGGATTTATTCCAAAATATAACGGTATGATTCAAGAATTTAGCCGAATTACACCCTCATATTAGATTTATATATTAAATGCATGTAAATAATATCATCATAACTAACCAATTGTAAATTTGAGTGAGAAAGAGTAAATATTACTTTATGCTTTTACAGTTGTATTATCGTCTTGAACTATAGAAGATGCAGTAAAAGTTACTGTAGTTTGTGGGACTTGTGTGGTTTTTGAAGTCTCTGTTTTCAATTTTGTTTGCGATGACTCCGCTATTAGGGAATCGTTGTTGGTTTCAGTGAGTACTTTGGTTTTGGGAGTATTATCGGAGAACATGTTGGAGATGAAATGACCAATTTGAATGAACTGGAATGTTTAAAATGAGATGATACAAAATGACAAATGTTTACCGCAAGTTTGATAGTGGCAAACGATTTCTCGACTTTATCACCCAAGGTTTCCGTTACTGATTTTCCAGTTGTACTGATTTCCTGTTTCAAAATTTTGAAATATGCTAGAAGTTAGGCAGAACTCACAGTAGACACGGTTGGTTTCGAAACTTTCACGGTCGGTTTCGGAACTTGACCATCATCTGGGTAATCAGTATTGTTAGAGTCTGATGACACCTCGCAAGTAACAGCAAAAAATAGAATAGCCAAAAGGAATAATTTCGACATTTCTCAAAATGATGTGAATTTTACAACAGCGGCGATTTTATTACGTTTTCCCGCAATTTTTGGTAGGCGATTTATTAATAATGTTATGGGAAAACTCGGCGTAGAAATTGATTTTCTGATTATAACATGACTCATCCTGCTGCCGTTGGGGTCTTTGCCCACACATTGTCCACATTTAAATAATTAAATTAACACTTGAAAGGAAAATATGTTTTGATTTCTATTTATGAAATAAAATATAGACTAAATAATGTTTTACGTGGAAGAATTCGAAGAACCCGATTCTGAATCGAGATATCTTCGATACTCATTCACTGTTCTCCAATGTGCATTTCGTAGAAGAACTTGATGTCGTTTGTCTTTCAAAAATTCAAAAGCCACGTTCGACATCCAGTTGCGAGATTTCATCAGATAGCATGTAGCAACTGTTGCACTACGTGTACGACCAGCCTATTTATTTAGTGTTTTCGTTGTTCGCACATATACACACATACCTTACAATGGACATATACCGTTTTTCCTTTAGAAGTCACACTTTCGATGAATTGAACTGCGTCGTGAATTTGAGGTCTTCCGGCTGAACCAGTGAAATCTTGCATTGGAATTGCGTGGAATTCAACTCCTTCTTTTTTCCAGTCCTGAAGAGAAGAATTTCTAATATAAAAATCTGGGAAAACTCCTATTATTATTGTTTATCATCATAATATTAAATATGACGATTTCAAATTTAGTTCTTATATTCAGGGTAAGATAAAAATCTATTTTCGATATTACTGATTTTGTTTGTAATTCTCAGAAATCGTGAAAAAACTCAAACAGTCAAACTCTGGTTTGTTAACAAATATCGGAAATATTTATGACCCCGAAAAAGTTCCGAACAGAAAATGTTTTTGTTTTTTACGACTAAGCGGGCCTTTTGATTTATTAGGTCTATAATTTTTCGTGGAAAGGATTTATTTAACATTCTCATTTCTAAACATTATTTTTTGTTATTTTCAACCCGAAATGTGTTCACCTCTTCTTGCATTGATTGATAAGCAGCTTTCAGCTCGAACTCTTCCGTGCAACAGACTACTCCTCCAACATTTTCTTCTTTGATAAGTTCATTTTTCATTGACTGGAATGGCATAGCCCCAAGAATTAGAGTATCATCCACCTTAATTATTTGTGCTTTTTTCAATGTCATGTTAATTCAACTCACTCGATTATACCAAGCCCATTTTTTCGGCTGTACATAATTTCTAAACAAATTGTAACCTAGCGAAGGATAAAAAATGAGTCCCGTCAGCATGTTTCTGAATTATAATCAATATTTTGAATCAAAAGGTCGACAAGAATTACCATTGTTCCGATAGAAACGGAAATCAGCAGAGCAAAATACAGATTTCCAAAAACAGTGCATAATTTATATAAATACAGAAAATATATTAGAAAAATAAATTAAAAAAAGATCATTGGAAATTATATTTGTAAAAGGTAAAAACTGGCTAGAAACCGACACTGATACCATTTTATTCCGCTTTTTTGTTCATTCTTCTTTTGTAGGCATCTTGAGTTCCACTTCGAAGCATTCCGTTCTCATCTTCATCGTCCGAATCGCCTCGTTTTCGTTTCAGAGCCGAGAGGTCCGAAGAACGAACAATCTTGAAAATGTTTTCGTACTTTGTGTCTTGTTAAAAAATATAATTCTTTATTAATTTTTATGAAATAATTGTATGTTTTTTGGAAGTTTTTTTCTCAGAAAAAATTTCTGGGACAAAACACGAAAAGGCTTTTGTTGTTTCATGAAGCGAAGATTCTTTTCTGGTTTCGAACACGATGTATAAGAAAGAATGAGAAATAATTGAAATCATACATGTCACAAGAGGGTACTAAAAATTCTAAAAGTTTTGTCACAGTGAAAAAAAGACAATAACAATATTTTTGTCACTGTGAATGTAGAGAAAAACGGGAAAACGAGGCAAATTACGTTTAAATTTGAATGAAAAGATATATTTATCTAAAAAAAAAGTCATTGTGAAAGTTAGTCAAAAATTAAGTAAAATTTGGTCACGGTACATTCCTACCTCTTGTGACAGGTATGATTGAAATAGAAAATGTTTATCGTTTTTTTGAAAAAAATATAATCAATTTGGAGCAAAAGCAGAACTGGTAAACAAACAAACTCAGTGGAATGTTCATATTCGGACAGATGTGGAAAAAAGTCATCATACCACGGAAAAAAAAAACGTGGAATCAGCATGTCCTTTGTGATTTTTCACACAAAAAATTTCGCAAAATGTTGTGCTGTCTGAATTACTGTTGTGATGTGTAAGGTAGAAAAAATGCAAAAAATTTGTGCAACGTGACCTTATTTTTTCCAAAAAATTTGCAACATTTTTCATTGAAAAAAACGTGAAAAATAGATAGAAATGAAAAATGTTGCAAATTTTTTTGGAAAAAATGAGGTCACGTTGCAGTTTTTTTTTGTATTTTGAAATTGTGCTCCGCGGAATTCCACGTTCTCGCTGAAGTGTGGCTAACATTGCCCTTTAATGTTATGTACAATTTTGAGAATTTGTGAAGCTTGGACTCAGTTTTCCGGTACAGAAAATGAAAATATATAATGTAAGGGCATCGACACAGCGTGGAGTCCTGACATTCAAAATTCTATTTTTTCCGAATTTTTGATGTTTTTTGCGAGATTTCAGATACAAAAATATTTTTTTCAAATGTTCAACTCACCGCTGATGGATCGTTGGTAGATGCCAATAATTGATACATATCTTTTTTAACATCTTCTATCAACATTGGTCCGATCATTTGGCCTTTTTCCATTTTATCGCCGATTTTCGAAGAATCTTAAACTTGGCTTATATGTTCAACGATTTCTCAAAACTTCAACTCACTTGACATGTTTGGAAGTATCATTTGCGAAAACATACTCATCAATTTGTCAACATTGACGAATGGTCCGATGAAACATTGAGGTGGAGGTAACATTTGTAGAAGATGAGCAGCTGCTGGAGGTGGTGGAAACACTCCACCCGGTACAGGATGGTAAGACGCCGTTGTGTTTATCTTCGGTTTGAAAGGAATCATTTGTGATATGTCCGGACGAGGATAGCCGTATTTCGAAATGTCTGAGTTTGTGACCAGTGAACCGTTTGTTGTGCTGTTTCCACCCATAACAGCTAGAGCCGCTTGAGGACCACGAGATGGTGCCACTTTTTGATGAACCGGGAAATTCGACGATATGGCAGAGCCGTTCGAAGTGACGTCATTTTTCTGAAAAAAAGAAATATTCACTTCTGAAGATGGGATGCGGTCATACCTGGCGTAAGAGTATGACAAATTTTTTTGTCACTGTGAAAAAAACGAAAATAATGAATTTTTACTCTGAAAATACGATATTTGTGATAAAATGGGTTTTTTTTCTAACAAGGGAATGGTGTGAGGACATACCTGACCTAAGAGGGTACCAAAATTTCTCGAAAATTTTGTCACTGTGAATTTTCGACCCACACAGCCTGAGAAAAACAACCTGAATCATCATTGTTGAAAAGTTTGATCTACCAGAATTAGCGTAAATTTTCTCTCTCAATCGAGTTCAAACTACATTCTATTTTCTCTACCCCACACTATTTCTCTCAAAACAAGTGTGCGGCAGTTGCAAATGAAACCGCACCCCTTCTTTTGGAGGGCATTGCAGTGGTAAAATTAAAAAAGAAACGACGAATTTTTTGTGAAGAGAATGTTGGATTTCTCAGGCTGTGACCCACAAAAACGGAAAAACAGGAAAAATAGCTCAAAATTTGTGAGAAAAACATAATTTTTAATTTTTCGTGACGTGAGTAGCACATTTTTCTTGAAAATGTCACTGTGAATTTTTTACCAAAAAAATGACACGGTACTTTTTCACCTCTTAGGCCAGGTATGTGTGAGGACGATGTGGCGTTTCATAATGAAAAATTGTGTTCTTATAGATTTTGACAAGGTGAGGAAGATCCCGTTGTCAAAAGTTGCGAAACTCCTCTGTGAAGCTCAAAAATTGACTCCGAAGTTTGAGCAAAAAAGATCATTTTTCTCCTTCAAATTTGAACTTTTTAAGGAAGTGAAAGTACTCTGGGGTTATTTCATACGAGAAGAAACGTTTAAAAAATTATTTTCAGTGAAAAAATACTGAAAATACCAGAAAATTCAGCTTCAAAAACTACTATCAAGTTTGACCTACATTTTCATGAATGTTCACGTTTTTATTCAATGGATTTATTTTTGATCCAATGAGAATTTTTGGAAGCCTGACGAATTTTTCAGATCTTTTGAAAAATCGAGTTTATCAGTAGAGCTAAAAGTTTTTAGGAAAAAAATATTTTTTGTATGTTGTTCGCAATGGGGAACTACACTAAATTGACCTGTTTAGGCGTACTCAGACCTCTTTGAAATCAATTTATATCGAGATTCTCTGATTTTCATCTTTCACAAAAACCTCGATAACTCGGCTACGAGAGGAGTTTCGCAAAATCTGAAAACAGCACCGTTTAAAACTTCATAAAGTGTTATACATTTCGTCAAAAATATCCAAATTTTCCTTACATCACTCCCCCCCCCCCCCCCCCCCTGTAAGTTTCCAAAAAATGTCACTGTTAAAAAACTTCTGAATTTTTAGAGGGGGTACAAAATTTCATCTTACGCCAGGTATGGATGCGATAAATTGAAAGGGAACTCGTTTCAAAAATATAGAGGCTTTCGGAATCAACTCTTGTACGAGGAGAGAAACGAACTTCGAAGAGGATTTTTTGCAATTTTCTGATAAGAGTCACTTTTTTATGAACATTCTTTCAAAATTCATTTCTTGAATTTATTAAGCAGATGTGCTTTATTTTGAAAACTGACCAATGATGTATAGCCGATCAATTTCAACTGTTCTCCACTACATGGCAACAAATCCATGAATCGATACCTGTCGATAACAAGAAAAGCGCTGCTGATATTTTTTTCTTGTTGTGCCGTTTCGTACGCTGTTTTCCTTCGTTTCTCGACTTTTACAATACTAGCTAAATCACCAACTGTCGATTCAAAGTCTAGATAACGATTCCATATTCGACTGAAAAATATTTTTTTTTCTGAATTTGACTAATCAATTGTATAACTCACATAGCCTTTTCGGCAGATAAATTCCCCGATGTCAAAATTCTTTCGAATACAACCCGTGTGTTGTTATCTTCGTTGAGATGTGCCAAAAATTCAACATACGCTAAACCAAACTCTGGTTCGTTTTCATATTTCTTAAGTCCTAAATTGAAAATGCGCATAGCAACATCTTTATCTTTATGGCAGTAATACTCCATGAGAGCTGAGGCAACATAAACTTGATGACCAGTACGAGGATCTTCTCGGGCTCTTTTGAAAATCAATCGAGCACTTTTTGCACCTTCTGTACGTCGAACAAAGCGCATTAATTGAATATATGTCTGGAAACAAACATATTATAATTGAAACGATGATTTTGTTTTTCTCACCAACGTCGGATTAATATGTTCAATTTTCAACAAACGATCATAGATGTTTTTGACACTGTCGAATTTCATCCGATTTTCTTCGAAATCCGCATATGCGAAATATATCAATTTTGACTCATTCATCAAACCGTTAACTGCTTTTTCGAAGAGTTCTGTAATTGAAACGTATAAAAAAGGGAACTTAGCACAGAAAAAAAACTAACGAATTGTTTCCTGTTTCAGCGTTAACGAAGTTTTCACGTCGCCTTTTTCTTCCAATGCTTTACTTGCTTCTTGAAGAAACAATGCCGCTTCATACCAAATTTCGGGATAGTATCCTAGGCATAACAATGCTTGTTCGTATGCATAAATTACTGGAAAATAAAATTATAACATCAATATTAACTCGTCTTTGAGAAAAAAAAATTAATTTTCCAATTTCCGTTATCAATTCATGGCATACCTCGGCCGAACCGTGGAATTTTACAAAGCACAATTTAAAACACACGAAATGTATACTTTAATTCAGACAGCAGGTATGGTGCATGATGTTTAAGTTTTTAAACATTTTTGGTAAGTAGCCCGAATTGAGGAGCTCTACTGAGAACACTTCAAAAACGCGGAAATCAAATAGAACTTCAGAGAACAGTTTTTTTTTCAAATTTGTGTGAAAAATTAACAGAAGATGATTTTTTTTAAAAGAAAAATCACCTCGTTTTGCAAAATGTCCATACTCTTCGGTTTCTAATGGGTTTGTCTTTTCCCACTGAATATATTTTTTCCACAATTCAACTTGTTTCATTTCTGCAGTTGTTCCTTTAGGTGGAACTGAAACAGCTTGTCTGTTTAATCCTCTTGTCAAATTTTCCAATTCGCGTTCCATTTTTCTTGCCTGTTGGTAATCCCGATTTCTTTCACCTATCAACTTCTCTGCTAATGTTGGATTTATAGCTTTCTCGTAAGAACAATATTCACTCCAAAGCGAATCTAGATTATGAAGAGGAGTTGTAACTGCACGTTGATAAATTCGACGAACAGCGGTTATCCGTTGATTTTCGGCATATTGACCAACTGCTGGACTGAAACATAAAATATTTTTCGGGTTTTTACAACCACTAATGTCTAATGACTTTGATAGTTTCTGAAATAAATTTCAAAACTCACACTTTTTTCAGAAATGCAATATATTCTGAATAAATTGTATGTGATTGCAAATCCAAACCGACTTTCTCCAGTGCAAAATCATAAGCTTGTGCCATTTTTTCTCTGAAAACACACAACATTTACTATCTGAAGGTTCGTAAATTTTAGCTATACCTGAATGTACTCAACTGTCCTTTTGTTTCAAAAATGTAATGAACATAACATTTCCATAAGTCAATATTCAGAACCGAAACCAAGCACTTGCTGAATAACTTCTCTACATTTTCGAAATTTTTCGAGCGGAGCTGAACATAGTTAAAATTCAATAATTAATGGATAAATCACATTACCTCATGTTCGATGTAAGCTTTCCAATATCGCCCGGAATTCGGGAACTGTTTCACTAAACTTTCGTAAAACTCTCTTTCTTGCTCGATGGGTCGTGACTGAAAGAAGGGACCATTATATGCTATGTATAAAATTCGCAACCTGATGTTCTCGGAGTAAAAGATTCCAGGCATCGACGTCGAAGGGATTGGTTTCAATCCGTCGCTCCGGGTTCCGGATGGTAATACCAGACATGTCCCTGAACTTGATACGGCCAGTCCGAGCAACGAACGAATTCTAAAAACTTAAAAGTTCATTATTTGGAATGAAAAATTGATACACAATCAAAAATACGTTGTTTGACGCGTTTTTTTTTGTATTAAAAAAAATAACAAAACTGTGTGCGGAATAACACATGAACTGACGAGAAAATGCACATTGGAATTGGAAAAATTCAATCTAGGGGGTATGGAGAGATTAATCTGAAAGGTGAATTAAGCTTTAGATATTTACTGATTTCATCCGTGCACGAAAGAACTCAGGAAGTGAAGAGCGCGATTTGAGCGGACCGCTCAGAAATCTGCGGGTCCGCGGCTGACGCGCCGCGGACCCGCTCACATTTTTGAGCGCTCCTCTCAAGTCTCACTATTTCAGTCGAGCGCTCGATCGAGTCCCTCTATTTCAGTTGAGCGGAGCTTGAGCGTGGCGCTCAAACCCCGCTCTTCATTTCCTGAGAAGCGACGGGACAAAATCTCAAAAGTCAACAGGCGCGCAGAGTCGAATGCGTGAATATCGCATTGACATTTCTGAGCAGGATTCACTCAAATTTCAACCAAGTTTTAAAACCCCGGGAAAGTCTCAACTGTCTTTGAACAACGAGCGGACTGAATGACCTTCTTGAAGTCTGGTCATTCAGGCTCTGCAGAGCGTCTGGTGACACTAATAAGAAACGTCACTTTTTTCCCGAGTATAATTCGCCACCAAATTTGTATCTATTAGCAAAGTATTGAGAATGACGGTGTTTTTATGAAAAACTTATAAAATACGAATTGAATTCTTGACACGGTAGATGTGCGATAAAAACTGAGAAAAAATCAACAATTTATTTGTAATTAATAACAATTTAGTTGACTGATTCCTCGGTGTGCTTTCCCTTGAGGATTCCAGTGACACGAGCACGTCCAGCAGCCTTTCTCTCAACCAAAGCACGACGATCCTTATCGAGCTTCAGCTTGGTAATGGCGACCTGAACAAATTACCCCATTATAAACTATACTTTCACATTTGAGTGAAATTGAAAAAAAAAACTTACTAAAAAACCTAGTCCTGCGCAAAAAATTAAAACTCACAAACCTGGTTTGTTCGATTCAATGTGCACCGGAACTAGTTTTTAACAAACCTCACCTTCGATGGGTGGATTCCGATGTGCACAGTCGATCCGTTGACTTTCTCGCGGGTGATTTTGTCGATGTGGATGACGAACTTCTTACGATAGCATCTAAGAACACGTCCAGTGTTTCCTTTATGACGTCCGCTCATGACGATGACCTCGTCGTCAACTCTGTAAAAAGAAAATGTATAACACAAGGGCTAAGACAAACTCGAAAGATATTTCGGTCTGAAGCAAAAATGTGCAACAAATTTTATTTGTCCATTATGTCCAAACCGAAGGAAAAACTAGTGTTCGCCCGGGACTACTAAATGGAACGTGTCTCACTAAATTTCAATCTCTCCACGAATGCTGAATATTTGTAAAAGTAAAATTACCTGATTGGGATGGCTCTGATTCCGTGCTTGGCGCGGAGCTCCTTGGTAAGTGGTGCAGACATGATTCTTCTGCGCTCGTGGGATGGAGCGGTGAAGTGAGCCTTGCGGTTCTTTCCGGAGTCTCGTGAAACGAATGGATTCAACTTCATGGTAACCCTGCAAGAAATTTGTTTTAAATAGAATAGAAGTGATTGGGTGATGAATTAAAAGACTTTTGATTGAAAACAATTTTAAATTTGGGTAGCATTCGTTAAAGTATTGTAAGGTTTTTTATTAACTGAAAAAAAATTAGCGAAATATAATTATTCCAAGAAGAAAATCAAAATATTATTTGACTAAAAACAGTGCATTTTTAGGAACAAAAAAGAAAAGAAAATATTTTCGACTTTGGAGAATGCAACTACGGTAAACACAAACATCGCCACAAGACCCAAGCAACCATTAATTGCGTGCGTCTTCTTCAAATAATATTTATTTTTTTTCAAAGTTTTTTTTGTTGTTTTCGCATGTTTCTTTCGTGTACGGGTAAACGTTCAAACGGGAAGATTTCTGAAGCTGAACTTTTTTTCATCTCATAAATTTACGAAAAATAGTGGAAAAAGTATTATGTTTACAAGTTTTAATTGAAGCGAAAGTAAAAAAAAATATTCATAAACATTTTTCAGTCTAATCAGCAAACTTGTATAAAAATGAAGCCCGATATCAAGGATCGTGAGTATATGTACAAGTTAATTATTGGGTAAGGTGAGAATCGAAGTATTAAAATAATTAAAAATTTAAGACAATTGTTCTATGATGGTCACCAGCAAAGTGCAATCAATCTTGCTAATTTGATGGGTTGTTCTTCCCAACCACCACCACCTTCGGATAAGTTGTTCCGCCTCGTATCGATCGCTAAACAATTTGTGGAAGATCCTGATTACAAAGAAGATTGCGGACTTCCTTTCGAAACAGTTTCATCCGGTTTAGATCTCGAATACGATGCTGATATTCAACCAACATCTCCTGAACCATCTCAATACGAAACTATATATTTAACAGTTCACAAAGCTCCGTGTAGAGCTGCAGCGTTCAATTCAGACGGTATTTTTTTTGTGCTGTGCAAGCTCATTTTTATGACTCTTCAGGATCATTAGTTGCTACTGGATCAGCAGACTGCTCAATCAAAATCATGGATGTTGAAAGAATTCTTGCAAGAGAACGAGAACATCGCGAAATGAATGAAAATAATCCAGATGCTCATCATCCAGTTATTCGAACTTTATATGATCATATGGATGACGTAAATGTCATAGTATTCCATCCAAGAGATCCAATTCTCATTTCTGGTTCCAATGATAAAACAATAAAATTGTTCGATTTCTCGAAAACTGCTGTAAAACGCGCAATGAAAACGCTGTCAGAAGTGTACCCAATTCAAGCACTTTCTTGTCATCCTGGTGGAGAATATCTACTTGTCGGTACACGACATCCGACTCTTCGTTTATACAATTTGGAAACTGCACAATCATTTGTCTGTGCAAATCCGGATGATCAACATAACGATTCGGTCACAGATGTAAGTTATTGTAGTTTTTTGAAATCAAACATTGAATATGTGTATAATAGGTGAATTATTCGGAAAATGCTCGATTATATGTGACTGCATCAAAAGACGGAGATGTCAAAGTTTGGGATGGAGTGTCTAATAGATGTGTTGAAACTTTTAAAAGAGCTCACGATGGATCTGCTATATCATCAGCAAAGTTCACAAAAAACGGAAAGGTTCGGTTTTTTTTTCCGAAAATAGTATTTATTTTTTGAATTTTAGTTTATATTGACAAGTGGTATGGACAGTATTGTCAAATTATGGGAACTTTCAACAAATCGATGTTTGATTGCTTATACCGGTGCTGGTGCTACCGGAAACCAAGAGAACTATATACCTGCCTCTTTTAACCATAATGAAGATTATGGTGAGTTGTAAATCAGAAAAATATATTTTAACAACATTCAACAAAATTTTTTGTTTAATTTTAAAAAGATTACAAAGACTTCGTCTAAAACTGAGCTGCGTTCTTTTTTTTTTTCGTTTTTTCATAAACGCCTGGGATGATTTTTTTTCACAATTTCCTCCTTGAAAATAAAATTGAAAATCAAAACTAATAAGACATCATCAAGGGGGACTTTTCTAAATTTTTCCTCATGTCAAGTGAAATATCTAGTTTCAAATCAAGTTAGAAAAAAATATTTTAAACATTTTCTGAATAAATTTATCCGTATTTCTGTGATCTCCAACTCAAAAGTTTGTTTTTTTTTCAGTTTTATTTCCCGATGAGAAGAGTGGGAGTATGTGTTCCTGGGATGCCAGAAATTCGGACAGAAAACGATTATTGGCATTGGGTGAGATCTTTCGACTTTCGATCTAAACGTTTTTAATTTTTGCTGCAGGTCATACAGCATCAACTCGAACATTTGTCCATTCTCCAACAATGCCGGCATTCCTGACTGGGAGCGATGATCATCGGGCTCGATTCTGGTATCGAAAACCAACAATCGGTTCCCATGTATAAGTTTTTTTACAATTTGATTCGTGCATCATTTTTATTCAAATGTAAAATAAATTAATATATAATTAAACTCGTTGAAAGTATCAATACCTTTCCATTAAAATTCTTCTCGATCGGAACGGACTTTTTGGACGGTCGTTTGCACCGATTGCTATTTTTGATACTTCGTTCGGTTTCATTGCTTTTTCATGTGCTTCATCCACAAATATATTGTGTCTTTGCGATAATTCTGAAAAAAAAACATTTTTATAGAACGTGGACGTGAGATGAGCAAGTATTGAATACTGATTGACATTTATTTTTGTATTATTTTATTCAAATAACCAGTCGACACAATACTGTTCGAATGTGAGTTTTCATCCTATAAATACAGTTTCAATTCGATCAAATAATCCAACGTAAAACAATAATTCATACACAAAAAACCGATAAGATATTCGGACAATAAATATTTTTTTTCGTTTGATGATTTGACTAAATTCGAAATGCAACCTACTTTTCATTTTTCATAAAACGTCGTTTTCAAATTTTTCACGGTTCGGCCCACTAGTTTTGCTAAAGTAATAAAAAAACTTATCGCGGGAAGCAGGCTTTGTCGGAAATGATCTTTCGGGAAAACCGGAAATTCCGTTACGATTCCCACCAAGCCTGGCGGAAAGCCGAAAAACCCATTCTCCCAAAAATCAAAAAACTCATACTCTTGAGTTACTGTACTTTGTGAAAATCTAGTAAATACAATAGTTCTAAATGTGGTTTTATTTGACTTCACACTAAAAAGATCACGAAAAAACATTGAACAAAGTACTCTACATGTATGTAAAAACTGTTCAAAAAACGCCTAAAAGGTTACAACATTTAAAGAAAAGTGTAAATGTTGAAAGTGTGTGTGTGTGCGTGTTCCTGGGCCATATAGCTGAACTCACCATTTACACCATTTTGTTGCATGTTATCTTCTTCAACAATTGATTCACTAATAGCTGGCCAATTAACAAGTTCTCCATCTGAATTTGTATTTTCTAAATCAAAACTAGAACCGAATGGGTCGTCGGGTTTATCTGTCTTGACTAATCCCTTTGCTTCTTCCTCTAATGCAGCTTGTTCACTTGGTAATGTCAATTCTGGAGGGAACAATGGTTCTCCATGTAGAGTTTCTTCGTCTAATGGAACGGCCACAACATCTTGAGGTTCTGGTACATGCATTGGAAGGGGTCGAGCTCTAAATTAATCATTTCTCTTTTTTTTCACAAATTCAATGTTTCGAATCGCGAGAAGTTTTTTCGGCCTTTTTTTGAAGAATGAGTAAACGTTCGGAAATTTTATTATTTTGTTAGAGCGTTTTTGAGACCAGCCCCAATCCCGATCTGATCAGGGCCATACTTTTTCATAGTGTTCGTATACTGTAGTAGATTATTTGTTATTTTTTCTCGATTTTCAATAAATCGATGATAGAACATACTTGTAGAGTGGTGGCCATGGATTACTTGGATTACCGCCAGGTGGATAAAATGGCGAAACGCCCAAACGGGATGATGTTCCATCTTTTCCGATCAACGGTATTTTTCCGATGAATGGAAGATTATCATAAGAAACATCAACATAAGAGTATGGGGCTGAAAATATTTTATTAAATTTAATGTCAAAACAATTCAGAATAACTCACTGTAAACTCCTAAACCAGGACCATATGCAGTTATTGCATTTATATATTCTTTGAGTAAAGGACCTTGAGGATCACTCAAAATGTTCAAAGCAGGTAGTGCGGGAGCACATAATATTGAAATAGGTAGAGATAGAAGTAGAAAAGTTGTGAACATCTGAAAATAGAAAAAAAACAGATAATATGGAAATCAATAATTTGGGAAAAGCAGCATAAAATGTCAAGAAAATTGCGAACGAAAAGAGAAACAAGCATTTAATAGATAGATAAAACCAGATTTTGTGGGTAATGACTATATTATGAAAAAAAAAGAGATGAAAAATGAAAAGCTTGAAGAAGGATAGAAAAAAGTGTCAGATTTCAAAAAATAGACAAAAAAAAAGAAACAAATGTATTTCAGAATCAAACAAAAACGGCTCATTTTGGAAAAAAACACGAAGACAATAAATTGGAATGTTGAGAATACAATGGCCATTTTGGGTGGGTTTGTTTATGGGTCGAATTGAAATGAGAAATGATATCATTCGAATATTCATGTTTGTTCTAGATCCTTCCCGATGTATTATGAAACTTCACCACATTAATAAGACTAATTTTGTGCCCGCTCCACTAGTAATGATAGATTCAAAATTGGGCCACCTGAATCAGTCCCAAAAAGTGGGGCTCGACTGTTTTTCGAAATGATCTGAATCGGACCTCGAAACCAATGTTTTTTTCTGGTTTTTTAAAATTCGAGTTACCATTCACAAAACAAATGAAAATAGAAAGGGAAAAAATGTATATATATATACTTGAATCCAAAACAGGACATAAAGCCAATTTTTTTCTGGAATTTTTCGAAATCAGAGGAAAAAACAACCGGAAAAATGGGAGAATATGCAATATTCATTCTGGGTCGGTGAAAATTGTTTTTGGGAATACTTTTCATAGGACCTGTACAGATTCAGCATTAGCTTTCTTTAGTCTGGCCTAATTTGGCCGGCATTGACTGGTAGTTTATGAGAAGAGTAGAAATTGAAAAGAGTTGTAGAAACCTTCTTTATAAAAGTAATGTTCTTTTTTACAATTTGCGTAGTTTCTGGAGAACCTTTCAGAAATTGTTTTTTTTTTTTTCATTCTCTCCTGAATCTAGGAGTGAAATTGGGGCCATGTTGATCCGATCGGCCGGAGATTAAAAATTTGTTAGTTCAAATATTGACGAATCATACATTTTCTAGATAGACATGAATATAGAAAAGCTTCCCAAAACTTTCAAAAAAGTTCTATTCGTGGCTTCGAAACTCGCCGCGGCCTTCGAAACTCGCCGCGGGTCAGGCCAGCTTTTTTACAGCCCAAAAAACAAAGCCTGTTCCGTGATATTCGGGCCAGGCTTCAAGGTTCAAGCCCTGCCGAATTGTTTTTTTTTATCTTTGCAGATTTCGAGTGTTTTGGTTTTGACTTCTTCGATTTTATTATTACACAGTTTTATAACAATAGATAATACTGAATCAGTGACTAATTCTAAGTTCAATTTCAAAGGTATCTCTTTTTTCGTTCGAATTTGTTTTGTTGATATTCAAATTTTCAGATGATTTACCCAATGATACTCCTCGTGTTGTTTTCGTCGTCATTGATGCATTCCGATTGACATTTCTAACCGATGCCGATTCTCCAATGTGGTCAGTTTTGTTGTTGATGTGTGTTGCTCAATTGAATTCTTTGAAATATTCAGGTATTTTCGAGAATCGATATCAAGTGGAAAAGCGAAATTATTTGATGGATATGCTCGAATGCCTACAGTAACAATGCCACGTATCATTTCATTTATTACCGGAACTCTTCCATCATTTGGAACTCTTATCACAAATATAGCAACAACTGAAATAACATCTGATAACTGGGTGACACGATTGAAAAACAATGGAAAGAATGTGCACTTTTTTGGAGATGACACGTGGATTCGACTTTTGCCAACAGAATTCTCAAAATATGATGCAACTACTTCATTTTTTGTCAATGATTATACAGAAGTTGATAATAATGTGACAAGACATTTAGATGTTGAATTGAAGTCTGGACAATGGGATGCGATGATATTGCATTATTTAGGATTGGATCACATTGGCCATTCTTTGGGCGGAAAATCGGCAAAAATTCGTGGAAAACTCAAAGAAATGGATGGTATCATCAAGAGAATTTGTGACGAACTCGAAAAGGTAAATTACACATTTTCGATCAATAAAAACCTGAAAGGAGGGCCCGCGAAGAAAATTTCACGGGCCCCGAAACAATCATTTCACCTGGTCAACAAGTTTTGATCAAAGTCTGAAAGTAGTTGGAAAATTTCAAAATTGTGTGTGTTTTAGACAGAAATACCGACGTATGTGATAGTAGGAGGAGACCATGGAATGACACCGGGCGGATCACACGGCGGTGCTTCTCCGGATGAATCACGTGTTCCAATCGTCATTTGGCCACTCAATCAAGAATTCGAAAAACGACCAGTAAACAACATGGATCATATAGAAAGGGTTGAACAACCCGATGTTTCGGCCACTATTTTCTCAATATTTGGCATGAAACTACCAACTGATTCTCATGGATTTAGTCTGGTTGTTGGCAATTTGGAGAAACAATCACATTTGATTGCAATGCGACAGTACTATCATTTTTATGATTTGGCCAAAGCGAACAAACTCGATAATCTGTTCACTTTGACATGTACTGAAGAATCACCTTGTGATTTTTCAAAGTCATTTGTTCAAACATTGATCAAAGATGAATGTAGAAAGATTCAAAGAAAATTGATGGAATCATCCTCTTCGATTCCGAGTCTTCATTTGGCTGTTTTCGGAAGTATCATTATATTGGTTAGTGTTCTAGATGGACTGAAAAACGAAATATTTCTTTTGTTATAGGCGGCTGGAATATCCAAACTCAACTGGAAATATGAAAGTATATTCGACTTGTCTATATTTATTTTGAATATCGGATGTTTTGCGAGTTCGTTTATCGAAGAAGAACATGAACTGTGGTATGTTGCTTTTTTTTATATCTGAAAAGGCATACCTCGGTCAAAACGTGGAAATCTTAAAAATGTCCACTGTGATTTTCCACACAAAAAAACTTTTAAAACTTCTGTGCCGTCTGAATTACTGTACAAATTTTATGTTTTGAAATTGTGCTCCGTGGAGTTCCACGTTTTTGCCGAGGTTTGTGAAAAGGGCGTGATCCGGAAATACTTTTTCCGAAAAGGTTGAATCAGAAGAAACTCGGTCGTAGTATCTTTCTAGGGAACTTGATTGAAATTTTCTTGTAAGAAACTCAACTTTGAAGTTTCTCGGGCCGGTTCAAAAACTCTGGATCGACCACTTGACTGAGGACACCCCTTTGGCGAAAGAGTTAAATGGAAAAAAAAACACGATTTTCAGGTATTATGTAACGAATACATTGATTGTTGTGCATATTGTCAAAAACCTCAGAAAGGTGGAAAAAAGTAAAATGGTGAGTTTGACATAAAGTATTAGAGTTCCGAGCCACACCCTGCACATACTTTTCTGAGTTTGATTTCTAGGTAACTGTATTCGGATCACTCATTTTATTGTTATTGTTCCAAAGAATTTGTATTGGATGGATATCTGGAAATCGAAGAAGATGGGCAATGGACCAGTCACTATTACCTCCTCCAATGTTTGCCGAATTATTTGGAAACATCATTATACCAGATGCCAACACGTTTTTCAGGTTTTCTTTCTTTTTTTTTCAACATCAACAAAATGATGTATTTTGTTTCAGAAATTTTCCATTTGCCAGTCTGTTATTGGCCACTATAATTTGGTCGTTTGTTATTATAACTCTGGAAAAATCTCCGAAGATTGCCAGTTTTGTGATATTCTTCCCATTTTTGTCACATTTTCTGAGATTGATTGGATATGTTCATCTCGATTATGGATTCCTATTCGCCTTTCGACTTCTTCTCATCCCATTCTATTTTTTTACTGGCAAACTTGCGACTGGTGTTCTATGTTTGATATTGATTGTCATACCAACTAATCAACTCATTCTATTCATCTTTGTATTTTTGATGGGAAGATTAGCCGGAGATGTAAAGCTCGAAAAACCGACAACAGTTGCAATGATCATGTCAACATTTTATTTCTCGGTAAACTCAATTAATTACTGTAGTTGTTTGTTTATTTCAGGGTAACTCGAATTCGTTTGCAACAATATTATTACAAGCGGGTTATGTTGGGCTACTTGATTACTATCCTATTCTAGTTGGTATTCAATTATCATTCTACACATATGCGGGACCGATATTGTTTATCATAGGATTGTAAGTTTCAGAATTTCCCCTTAACTTTTGATCCGATCTGAATGAGCGATGATATTTCAGAACCGAAAAAAAGTTTGACGTGAGATATTATGGGGGCAAAAAAAATAGGTGACTGGAAAAAAATTATTCGAATATTCGATACCGTAAGAAATACTTCGCAGCTTTGACTTTTTATGTGTTCGCGACGAGGCCATTGTGTCTCGCCGCTAAAACAAACAAAAATTCAATGCCGCGAATTTTATCTCACATTATTTAATTATTCATTTTTTTTTCTGAGTTGCCAATTTTTTAGTTTCAATAATATCTTCCGTGTGTACGGTATCTCTGCTCGGAAAACTCTGGACCCGTCATCTTTTTCCGATTTTCAAATCGTTTAAGTTTCAGTTGCTCAACACGTCCAACTAGCATCTCTCAATTGCTCTCTTACTTCCTGACAGTTCGAATTATCAATCTTTTATTTTCAATTTTTTGTTTGTATATCTTCCAAAATCATTTATTCGTTTGGAGTGTTTATTCACCCAAAGTTATTTATGATTTGTTGCATTGTACAGTAGTAGTCATAAGTGGAATATTGCTTGTGTGAAAAAAAAATGAAATGATTGATCAACCTTATTAATATATTTATTTATCTTGTAGTTTATTCTATTATACAATATTTTAATTCTCGGGAGACGATTAGAACAAAATATGAAAAAAAAAAACAGCGACATATACCGGTAGAGTGGAAACAGGACCGGGACAATTACAAATAACATCGGAAGGACAACAAAACAGCTAAAAGATTTGAAAATGAACACATGAGACAGAGTTAAGAAGTATGAGACAATGGAAAGGTGTTATGAACATATTGAATAGTTTCGAAATCGACTTTTTGTTGAACTATTTTGACTGTCTGATAGAATTGGGCAAGCCACGTGTTCATGTTGATGGTTCCGAATCCATGCGTTCTATTCGAGAAGAATTCCATCGCATCGTCCAATTTTATATTTCCTGATTTGATTTCTGGTTGACCTGCAGATTTTGGAACACTTTTATTTGCAACTGCACTGATTCTTTCCAATGTATTTCTGAAATATTCAAATTTATTTTTATTTTTCTTTTTTTGTTCAAAAATAACTTACAAAAAACCTGTAACCATTTTCTGCATTTTGACTGATGAAATATTTTCTTTTTTCATTTTCAAAATCATTGCTTCCGCAATTTGGTCTCGTGGTAATTTGGTTGTTGTAACTTTGTCAATATCTCTTGCCAAATCTTGAGCTTCTTCTGAAAAATGAACAAAATAATTGAATAATAATGAATAGTGTGGTTACCTTCTAATAATGGAGTAAAACATGTTGGAGGCATCAAAGAACGTTGTGATGTTTTGATTTCGATACCGTATTGTTCCCATAAAAGACGACGAAACTCTTCAGATCCATTCTTTTTCTTTGCTCTAAAAATAGTGTGTGTTTTTCTTCATAATAATATTAATAATTTGAAAAAAAAACTAACTTTCTCAGAATACAATTTAATTGACTTATATTCAATGATTCAGGTCCTTCAATTCTTCTTCGAAGTTCTCCAATTGTTAATTGGTATTTTTTCATATTTCCAACCATTGATAGTCTTCCTCCAACAATTTCTAATACTTCTTCATCTCTTGCCATATCAAAATTCGCAATCATTCCTTCTTTTTTCAACCTTTGTTGTCTTCTTTGATTCCATTCCATTTGAACTTTTTCAATCAACTCCTTTTTTTGTTTTTCGGTCATTTGTTCTTTGTTTTTCATATCAATTATTCGACCAATTCCAATTTCTGATTTTTTCATTGGTTTTTTGAATATAATTGAAGCATTTGAACAATTTGTTGATGTTGTTATATTTCCAAGATTTGGAGTAGAAGTTGATGGAGATGCATTGAACTGATGATGTTGTTGTTGAGATGTTCCACATTGAACATTATCATTTTGTTGTTGATAACCATAATTTTGATATTCAGTAGTTTGTTGTTGAATATTTGATTGTTCAAAATGTTGTGGATATTGTTGGAATTGTTGTTGTTGTTGTTGATGATGAACAACATTATCGCTTGAAGGATACTGTGCAATTTGTTCCATTTGTTGAGATGAATGAACATTTTGATGATAATGAACTTGTTGATCATGTACCATTTGTTGTTGAGGAGGAGCCATCTGCAAATATATCGAACATGAAAGAAACTACAGTAGTCTGAGATATTTCACACGTTCTTAAATTGAAGAACCCGTCATCTTGAGTACTCCGACCTTTCGTTTTTTGTTTTTTTTTTTTGAAAAGAAAAAATCAAAAGAGAATTCAACAGTTTTTCTAGAATTTAAGTTATGAATTAGGTTCGATATGTGGAATGGTTGTTTGAAAAGGCTTAGTTCGGAAAAATTTCCTAATATTTTTTGTTGTTGTTGGTAACTTATCGAATCATGTTATGATTGTTTTCAGCTGAAATAATTATGACCCGATTCAGAAAAATCGGGTCACGTCTATTTTTTTGTTTACGTTTGACTATTTTTAATTTTTGGATCAATTTCAGATAACAAAAAATGGAGAGGCCTTAGGGTCTTGACGATTGTAGATGATGTGGTATTTTCGGTCCCCATTTATTGAAAAGTTTAACATCGAGGTTAATATTTACCAGTAAGCTGGAAATAGCACGAAATACAGATTTTGAATTAACAAATGAACTTACTTGATAACACTGATCATATTGCTGATGTTGATAGTATTGTGGATGGTTTTGAACTGGTCCTTGTTGTTGATGTTGTTGTTGAATCGGAACTTGTTGTTGATGTGGATGTTGTTGTTGAATTGGAACTTGTTGGTGTTGTCCCGAATATTGTTGTTGTTGGATTGGGAATGTTTGAGATGGAATTTGTTGATGATGATGATTAGTTTGATATGATTGTTGTTGTTGTTGTTGTGGGTTCATTTGATGAATTTGTTGTGTCCCTTGATATTGTTGTGGAGGAGTTGATTGGATATGATGTTGTTGATGCATCGAATAATCAATAGGAACATCGAGAGAATGTGGAGTATATTCTTGATTATTCCATGATTGATCCGACCATCCATTGTTATGAATCGGTGTTTGTTGATTATCAACAAATCCAAAATTGGCTTCTTCGAATTCGGCGTTTTGATATCTTCTTTTCGCTTCATATTGCCATAAATTGGTTTGAATTGGAGATGCTGCTCGTTTTCGAGATGTACTTGCTTGTTCATCATGTGACGGAAACATTCTAAAATGTTTTCAATTTGTAACTAAAAAGAATAATAGGAAAAAAATGGAGATAGAATAAACCTTTCGATGTCCTAAACTCCGCCCATTTGTTTACCACAACAATAAGGTAGGCGTGGTCTATTTGTTGTTGTTTTTTGATTGACAATGTGACAGATTCACACTCTCTCGTCTCTTCATTTTTCCATACTATTTCTTGTCGGCACATCTCAAATATGTTTATATTTTCTTCCCACCTGGATCTATTCGATACGGTTTTATAGCACCTCAACTGTCGTATACAAATGTTGTTTTGGTGTTATTTTTTTGAATTTGGGAAACTACAACCACAACAACAACAACAACAACAAAGGACAATATATTGTCAATCCAGCTAGATCATTCAATGAGAAATTGATCTACCGTCTGAATCTCTCATTTTTACATGCACTTTCATCGAATTTTTGTGGTAGATCACTTTTTCCGTTGGATGACCTGAGCGGATTGACAATACTACAGTAATGGACCTATTCATGACAATTAAAAAAAGAAAAAAATTGAATGAAAAAATAAAAATGCCAATGCGCGCCGAGGAAAAATATTATATTTTTTTCTCAAAAAAAAGTCACGAAAAATGATGATTTATGCAAATTTTGGGTAGATCAAACCGAGAAAATCGAAAAATTCAAAGCATTTTCCAAGACGCAGAGATTTTCTCGGTTTGATCTACCCAAAATTCGCATAAATCATCATTTTTCGTGACTTTTTTTTGAGAAAAAAATATAATTTTTTCGTCGGCGCGCATTGGCATTTTTATTTTTTCATTCATTTTTTTTCTTTTTTTAATTGTCATGAATAGGTCCATTTAATGAAGGTTTTACACTCTCCGAAAGAAACGATTTCAACTTCGAAATCGTTTTTTGACCATCAAAACAATAAATTTGTCTCCTTCAAATTTTGTTATACGGTTTAGGCTTTTTACTCCCTTCGGGCCTAGAAAAATCATCATTTTACTCTTTCCATAGCATAAGGTTTCAGGAAATTTTTCGTGAAAATTTTAAACTATAATCAAACTTTACATGTTTTCTGTTTTCTCCCTGTTTTCTCCCTATCATTCTTCAAAAAACCTGGCCTGGTCCGGCCGAAATTTCAAAATGAAGGTCTTTCGGTCGGGCTGAAATAGCCTGGAAATAATCCTTGGGTTCTCCATAAACAAGTTCAAATTTTGAAATACAAAATAGACAATGAAAAGGCTATAACTCACATTTCATCGTTTGTTTGGAGCGAAACACTGAGTAGTCCATAATCTTCTAATTTCATCGCCATTTTGATTTTTTCGGAACGAATAGAAAATGAAAACAGTTCCATTCAAATACTTGCAATTTTAATTTCTAAAAATAGAGCACGTTGATCAAAAATTAATTAAAAGTTTGACCTACTATCAAGCGTGAAAAAAAAACCAGAAAAAAGAAATAGGCTTGGAATGGCACTATTTTTAGTTTTTGTGCGAGTACAGAAATAACGGAACTATCAAATATAGTTGATATCGTAAAACAGAATAAATTGTGAGTTGAAAGGGGGGGAGTTTGACGAATAATGAAGTTGTTTTAAAAATGATCAGTACCATCAAAATAGTAAAACCCCCAAGGGAATTTTTACATGCAAACTTGAAAATTTTGAATCATAGCAGGTATAGAGCTATACGTTGAAAAAATTGGAATCATTATTTTCTCGAGTACTAGACTTTTTCTCCAAAATTCCCTCGAGCATTATACTATATTTTAGGTGCTCTTTCTTTTAAACACAACTTGCTCATTCGTGCTACCCCCCCCCCCCCCCCCTCTTTAAGAAAAAATGTAGTAATGGAAAGAATTGAACATCGTAAGATGATCCGGAATGGAGACCGAAGCCCTGAGACCCAGTAGTATAACGGGCGGAACATTTTTTGAAAGTATATTTTGACTCGTTCAAAACAAGTCTGGTCTATTTGAGAGGAATTTTCGGCAGTTTCTGAATGGGTTCTCCTGAATGGGTGCCCAAAATGGGTGCGCGACAAACGTCTGAATGGGTGCGCAGAAAAATGGGTGCCCATTTTGATTGTCTGAATGGGTGTCCAAATAATGGGTGCTAATTTCGGTAGTCTGAATGGGTGCCTAAAAAATGGGTGTCCGTTTTGTGGTCAAAAATAAAACGCATGAAAAACTGCGCATGTAATCGTAAATGCTGTACTCAAAATTCTGCACCAAAATTCACAGCATGTTGTTTCATCGCATGTATTTTTCAAAATTATTTTGTTCACAGATCTAAACCATTCATAAAAAATGCAGACGTTCTAAGCCTATGTTTTTAGATAAATTTTGACCTCGCTCAGTTTTTAAGGGAGAAAAATAATCTGAAACTTTAAAACTTAGCGAAAAAACAACCAAAAAAACCTTAAAACGAATGTCCGTTATTTTTGGACACCCATTCAGACTACCGAAATGGGCACCCATTATATGGACACCCATTCAGATAATCAAAATGGGCACCCATTTTTCTGGGCACCCATTCAGACGTTTGTCGCGCACCCATTTTGGGCACCCATTCTGAATGGGTGCGCACCCATTCAGGAGAACCCATTCAGAATCTACCGATAATTCAGGGCTGTCGGAGTGGGGGTAGAGTGGGCCCCATATAGAAAACTAGACAAAAGCCCACCCTACCCCAGTCCACTACAAAAAAATACAGGAAAACGTGGAGTGGGCTGGATTATCCCACCTGGGAACAATTTGTTTCTTTATTTCTCTAACGTCTCTGACCTATTGGGCATCTCTCGTTTTCTTCTTTTTTCATTTCTAGTTTTTCTTCACCTTTTATGAAAAACAAAGGGGCCTCCATGAAATATTCTACTTTTTAATGGGAATTACCAGGAATTATTTTCCCACTTACAGGTGGGCTGCCCACCTGGAACCCACCCCATTCCGACAGCCCTGGGATAATTCATCAGCATATAATTCTTTACAAAAAAGAAAAAGAGGGGGATTTTTGAAGTTTCCAATAAAAAAAACCACGGAAGATGTTTTCGGTACCAGATGTTTTTTGAATACTAATTGCTAACATCAGAAATGACTCTTGACACTTTAACACTATTTATGTATTAGTTCTTGACAGTTTTATGGTCTTTCATGATTTTTTTGCCGAACGGATAGACAAATATGTTATTCGAAGAGTACTGTAGATAATAAATAATGATGTTTGTTTTCAGAGAGATGAGCAAACCAAACCTGCAAGAAACAATTCTATCGAAAGAGCCATGGTATCATGGTCTTTTGCCTCGCGAAGATATGAAAGTGTTGTTGGTTGAATCGGGCGATTTTCTCGTTCGATTCACCGATCCAAAAGTTGGCGAACCGCGCAAGTTTGTTCTTTCAATTTTGACCGCACCCGGTGAAGATAAAATTCGTCACTATGTATTTCGCGAGTATTGCGACAAATTTGCGATAGATGAGAAATGGTTCACAAGTATAGCAGAATGTCTTAATTATCATCATCGAACAAGAGAACCGGTGTCGAGTAAACAGGCGGACACTGTATTAATAAGACCCGTCGGAAGAGAACCTTGGGAAAAAGCACACAGTGATGTCAAACTGATTAAAGTAGGGTTGGTGTTTCGTCTAAAATTGAAGATTTCTAACAGGTATTGGGAGAAGGTGCGTTTGGAGAGGTTCATCGTGGAGAAGTTCGAGTTGGTAATCAAATGAAAGCATCTGCAATAAAATTGGCAAAACTGGAAGCATTAACAAAAGAACAAATCAAAGAAATAATGCACGAGGCGCGTTTGATGCGAAAGTTCAATCATCCAAATGTAGTCACTTTTTATGGTGTTGCAGCCGGACAAGAACCACTTATGGTGATTATGGAATTGGCTGAAAATGGTGCACTTGACTCGTATTTGAAAAAGAATTCGGCAACATTATCAGTAGCAAAAAGAGGTGAAATGATATTGCAAGCAGCAAAAGGATTGGAATATTTGCATGGATTGAGTGTTATTCATCGAGATATTGCATCGAGAAATTGTTTGTATGGAAAGGATCAGGTCAAGATTTCAGATTTCGGATTATCGAGAGAAGGAAGTAGTTATAAGTTGAATCCACACAAAAAGTATTCAAAGTTTCAGAAAAGTTGTTCTTCAAATGTTTTGTTTTCAGAATTCCAATCAGATGGTTAGCACCAGAAGTTCCTCGAAACGCATTGTACACTTTCAAAACAGACGTATTCGCATACGGTATAATGTGTTGGGAGGTGTATCATGATGGACAAGAACCGTATCCGGGAATGAGAGTAGCAGAAGTACTTCCAAAAGTTCAGGAAGGATATCGAATGCCTTTCAAAGATGAAGTTCCAGTTGGAATCTCATCATATATCACAAATCGAGTATGTTCTGGTGATGAATCAACGAGATCAACAATGAGTGAGATTGTGAAAGATCTTCCAAATCTTATTGCCGGACAACCACCAATCGATAAAGCACCCACGGATCCGAAAGCGGTTCGAAACAAATGTCTTATCAAGAAAATTCGCAATTTTTAGGCAAACGACGATGACTATTTCTCAACATCAGCTCCTTCTGATGGATCACAAGGTACACCGGTTAAAATGAGCAATGAATCGGCTGAAAAAGACAAGAGTCCACAGAGAAATGCGATGGCTGTTGTTTGTGATAGTGGTAATCAAATCCAATCTCCTCGTCCAACAATGGACGGAAAAGCGCCACCGGTTCTGTTCATTCTTCCATATATGTCACATCCTTGTACAGCACCTAATGGAGCTGGATTTTTGGGCGGTCCCGTCATGGATAACAAACACGATCTTTGTGAGTGTGTAATCGTTCACTAGTTCTTTATTTCAAGTCATATCGACTTGTTTTAGCGTTGAAAAACGAACTCGAACAAAAGAAACGAGAAGCGACCAAGAAAAAGAATAGTGTTGTTCGAAAACCACAAAAGAAAAGCAGGGAAACGGTTGGAAAATCGACGATGAACATGGCAGCAGGTGGAAAAAAAGGAAATGTGAGAAAACATGTGTCTGTCGAGTAGTATTCTTCATATCATTTTTACAGAAAAAGGTTGCTAAATCGACATCCCGAAAAATGAAAAAATAATTATTCTCTTGAAAATGAATTATTATGCATCCGGTGCTTGATTACAAGACACTGACGTGATTATTCGCGAGACTCCATCACTTGTGTAAACCCAATTACCATTCACGCAATTGAGCAAAGCATTAATTGTCTGAAAGAGGGATATTGTGGTACTGTTAGGCTTGCAAAAATAACGCCCGTTTACAAAAAAACACTAACGCCCTTTCGCCTTCGCCCAAACGCCTCAACGCCGCAAATGCCCAGGTTGTTTTTTTTTATCGAAATGGCCGAACTAGATCACGTTTCAAAAAAAAAAAAACCGAATAAAATTATTTTTTCTAATGGTAAAATAACTGATTTTATTTATTTTTTTTAAAACGTGACACGCCACATGTAAGATCAAAAGTGCGATAAGGGCGAATGGGCGTTTGGGCGATACTAAGGCGAGGCGTTCGGGCGAAGTGTAAAAAGGCGTTAGGGCGTTTTGAGATGCGGCGTTCGGGCGTTTGCCATGACGGGCGAACGGGTCGCCCATCCGCCCTTTTTTGCAAGCCTAGGTACTGTAACTAAAAATACTTCGAACTGACCCGGCCCATGTTAGAGTTTTCGGCTGGTCCTCCTTGATTCACATTGAATTGCATAAATGAATAGTACCCGGAAGCTGCTGTACATGTTGCAGTCAATGTCAAACAACCATCGGAAGCTGTTCCAAGTCTGAAAATTCGATGTTTCTACAAATTCATATCTGAACTTACATTCCACTCGTGTCTATTTGAATAGTACCAGATGCCTGTTCAAATGTTACTTGACCTTCTGTACATGTTGTACATCCTGAAAATTGTATTACCTCATAACGGACAGACGTATCTTGTTTGTTTACCTGATGCGGTTGTTGTTGTGGTTGGAGTAGTTGTAGATGTTGTCGCTGCACATGATGAAACTACACTGTCAAGAAATGCAGCAAAGAAATATAGCACGAGTTCAGAATTCATAATAATTTGTTATAAATCTATGAATATGCGAGGGGATGTAGGCATACTTGACATATTTCCACTTGACAATTCAAATTCATCGAAATGAATTTAGAAGATCAAGGAAACACTAACGGGCTATTAAACGGAGAACGTTCAAGTTTTCAATCAAAGGTGAGATTTGGGCCGGACAGAAGCCTACTTTGACCGCATTTTTTATTGGAGGTCGAAAAAAAAAGATTTTGAATTTATCCGAAAATTTAGTACTTTCAGCTTAAAGACACCCTGTCACTCAGAAATGGGTTTTGTCCAGTTCACAAAAATCTAAATATTGAAAACTTCAAATTTCGATGTATGTGGTTCGAAAACCAAAAATGTTTGGAGGAAAAAACAAAAGAAGTTTTTGTCGTGGGTTACTGTACCCGCACACATACACAAACGGTGTTTGCGGCCTCCAATCTTCCTGAGAACGAATTCAAAAACAGTTTTTTTCTTTTTTTTCGACCTCACGAAGTAATTTTTTCAAATTTTGAATTTCACACATCGAAAGTTGAAATATTCAATATTGAGATTTTGATAAACAGGAGAAATTAATTTCTGAGTGACCAGGAGTCTTTAAATCATTTATTTTTCTAGAAGAAAACAGTTCTAACAAATTTCTAAAAAAAAACAAAAAGTCTATTTGTGGCTCTGAGAAACTGGCGTTCCAAAGTGGACCCGGGCCAGGTCAGACTTTTTTTTTTACCGGACGAAAAATAAAACGCAATTAAATGTATATGCGTATGTGTGTGGCCGGACCGGTGATTATCGGCCCGCGCTCTCGGACCTCCGAGCCAATTTTGATAATAATCTATTTAGTCGTTTTCCATTATCGGAAAATGTTACTTTTTAATACACAAATTCCAAAAGTCTTTTTTTCTGCAAAAAAGACAGAACATCCCTCGAAACAACTAATCATTATCATTGTCTCTTACACGACGGAAATAAATTCAACACTTTTTTGTTCGATGTATAAACCCAACAAAAAAAACTGATCACAAGATCCCCCAATATTTTTTCTTTTAATGGTTGTCCAAAAATCCTTCTAATCAATCATATCTTATCAATATTTGTATGTGGTCAAATTTCCAAGCAATTTGGTTATTATCACCACGTGACAATAAATAAAAACGAAACTAGACTCAGTTTGGAACGCTTTTCTGAACTTATTGATCTTTTTGTTCGAACAATCAAAATTATTGATTGTGAACAACTGATCACAGGCTCACAAGGAAGGTTCAACTTTTCTCCATTTTAACTTTTGACAATATGTGGAAAGGTTACAAAACCGAACATCCTGATCGAAAACGTTTCAATAACTTTTTTCTCAGTCTTTGAGAAAAAAAATAATTCAAACAAGTTTATGAAAAATATCCCTTGCAAAAAAGATGAAATTTTGAGTTAATAAAAACGTGAACTCTCTATTTTTGGCTGTGGAGATTTTAGTTGTGATAAAACCACTGAAATTAAATTATAGAGTTTTCGTCCAAGTGCTCAAAGAAAAAAGTTAGAAGTGGAGCGTTGCTCAGCCTGTCCGATTTAGTCAGCATAAAAAAATCTCGCCAAAAGTTGAAATGGGACAAATTGAACTTTCCTTGTCAGGCGAAATTCCTGATTGTTTTTTTACAGAAAAGTTGCCTGAGGTCTCATTTTATTTCCATTTCTCTCACAATCCAAAAAGTCAAGTTTCAATTGCACATTGTTGTTGGACATTGTTGTCAATTTAATTCCATTTCTATAGTTTTTGATAAAATCGAGACGAATTTAAAAAAGACGAGCAGCTGACAGCTGAGTTATTTATTTACTACAAGATAAGAGAAAATGTTGCGGTAAAGTTTTTGATTTTTGGTCATAAGAACAGAACATAGACCATGAACAATGAACTAGCATAAAAAAGTGAATTTGTTGTCATCTTCTGTCGAAATCTGACTAAATAAAATGGGCTGGTTTTGGAGATGAGATCCTTACAGTCCACCTGGTTTTTGTTGTTGTTGTTGAGATATTCAAACGTACGAAAAAACTCCAGGATGGTACTTGAGACCGAGAATTCTCAAAACGTGTGTCGATTTGAAGTTCTAATAATCACGAAGAAATTTCTTTTGCTAGGTGCTTGTCTACTTCTTACCGATTTGATTTGAACAACAACAACAAAAATTATTCCGTATTTCGAAGATGTAAGTCCCGGAAATTGTTATCGAATCTGCCATTGCACACACATATCAATACCATTTTCACTTTTTCATTTATCATCAAAAATCATTGTCAATATTGGGTCAAAAATTACACTTGTGTTTGACTCATTTCCAATTTAAAAGTTTGAAGATTAATGTTTGAGAAATATTGAAATGACGACTAAAATTGATAATTTCCAAAGAAATGTTTCTTGATAAAATCTAAAATAAATAAAACATTTTCTAGTCGAGTTGGTTTCGAAATGTGGCATCGAAAAAATCGAGTTGGAAATATTTACAATCATATGGTTAAGGTCATATGTTGTGTACCCTACGATTGCAAAAAATGAACAGCACAAAACACAAAATAAGATGAAAATATACTGTACGTAAATAATCCAAACAGATCTTTGAAAAATAATTGTCCCAACTTCAAAATTTATGCGGCGTCAAAAATCAAAAAAAAAAAACAACAAAAAATAGGTACTGTGTTTGTTGTTTCGAATTTGGACGCGATTTCTACCTTTTTTTGTTGGTTTTTTTTTTGATTTTGGACACGGCATGAGCGATAATAAACAAGTTTACTGAACTCAAATGATCAAAGAAAAAATAAGAGCAAGACGTTGATAGACGTGTCCCATTTAGACAAAATAAAAAATCTCGCCAAAAATCTAAATGGGAGCACGTTGAAGCTCTCTTGTTAGCTTGTTTTTTTAATCTAGACATCACATCTTTCACACTGAGCACTTTTTGCATAATTCTGTTCATAAATTCGATTATATCAATGTCTCAAGTTCCCTTCAACTACAATGCACTCATTCTTTTTTAGTTGTTTTTTAGTTTCATGTTTATCTATAGCACGTGTGTTTAGTTTGAACTTCCTTGATAACGACTCGATGTTACTAAAACTTATTTGTATGTTGAAAAATCATGATTCATAGGATAATACAATTGTTTCTCAAGTTTTTGGAAAATTAATTTTTTTTGGAAACTTTGAAATATTGCTTGCAAGTTCATAAAAGAGGAGACAAAAACACAGTATGTATTTTTGTATCTTCAAAATTTCGCACATTTTTCTAGATCAGACACAGTTTTGTGGATGTGGCCCAAATCGAAGAAAGATAATTAAAAAATGAAAAACTCAGAGAAAAGGTCACGAAAAAAAACATACTAACCATTGCGCTCCTACACACTTTCCTACTTTCTCAAATACAACTCTTCGGATCTTGTTTTTTTCCCCATTTTTCATAATCTGTGAAGATGTTACATAATGAACACTGAACAATCAAAATAATTTATGTGATTCAAAATAATAATGCAATAACGTGAGAAAACAGAATATCCGTTTCGTCGAACCCGTCGACAGTATCTACTTCATCCAAATACGTAACAAAATATGAACATTTTTTGCAAGACGAGAATGAAAATATTCAATTATCGATACATTCTTCTTTGTCTTCTTGAATTCCCTTTTTCTTGAAACCTGCATAGTTCGAGATCATTATAGACATGAATATGGAACATTTGCAAAAATAAGTGAGAAAGAGATTTGAAGCACCGGTTTTATGTGAATATATATATATTATTCAAGGCTCCGCCCATTTAGAGCTTACGTTTTTTTCCACGCTGACCGCTTGTTTATGATGAGCTCACAAAAAGTATGAAAAAGAAAAATACTGGATACAATTGCAACTTTCATTATGCTAAAACATGAATGATCATGAACTTTTTTTTTAAATAGATAAACTGACATTTCTCAGAACAATAAAGTCGAGTTATTCGGAATTTTGATACGGTAATAAATTGCTCGAACTCATTTTTGATCAATAAAATCGAGTTCGAGGTTACTAACAACTCATGCCACGGTTTCATTTTTCATTTTTTTTCATTTTGAAGTTTGGATATGGAAGAACAGGTCAGAATCTATGTTTTATGATACTCGTGATTTTCGAAAACAAAAACAAATAATTAACATGACGCAACCTTTGCGCCATGTGGCGCAAGCGTGTTGCAAAGATTGCGCTATTTGGCGCAAGTGTGTTGCAAAGCTTGCAACACAAAAATGGCGCAAGCTAGCAACAAATTGGCGCAAACTTGCAACAAAAAGGCGCAAACTGGCGACTTTCACGACCATTTATTTTGCAAGTCGAGCCAGACGCGGGGAAGAAAAGATAAAAGGCTAGAGAACGAGAGGTCGCGGCGAGATATTTTGATAAACGCTGTGGCGCCAAACTTTATAAAGGCAGAGTACGAGTGTTCATCGCGAGAGATTCTTTAAAAAGTTTGGCGCCACACCGTTTATCAAAATATCTCGCCGCGACCTCTCGTTCTCTAGTCTTTTATCTTTTCTTCCCCGCGTCTGACGCGACTTGCAATTTTCTGTTGTTCTAAATGGTCGTGCTTTTCCCTTGAGTGGATGCGTCACAAAAACAAATGATTGAACTCGGGGGAAAAGTCGCAAGTGTTGCGCCGATTTGGTGCAAGTTTGCGCCAATTTGTTGCCAGCTTGCGCCATTTTTGTGTTGCAAGCTTTGTAACACACTTGCGCCAAATGTCGCAACCATTGCAACACGCTTGCGCCACATGGCGCAAAGTTTGCGCCATATTCATTTTTCATTTTCTGTTTGAAAATGGTCAATTTTGTGGCGCAAGCTGGCAACAAATTGGCGCAAACTTGCAACAACAAAAAAATTCTTGCGGCAACTTGCGACTTTTACCCCGAGAAACTTGCACAATATAACAAGAATAGTCGGATAATAAGTTCAATTAGGTATCGCCATAAATAACACGAGACTTCAGAAAGTATTCAAACTCTATCCAAAATATATTGAATCCTTGTAAAACATATTTCTACGCAGAGTCATCATTTATATTTATAATGTCAGCCGACCTTCTTGTCGCTTACATTTTTCACAGAAATATCCCATTAAGGAGATAAAAGGAAGTTTTTAAAAATGCCATAAATATTTCCAGAAATTAATTTTGTTAATGAGGTAAATTAATTTTGCAGAACTAAATGCACATATACTACGATTTTCTCAGAAAAAAGAAATACTATTATGGTCGGAAAAGTATTTTCGACTTCCAAATTTTGAGGGGATGTGCGTTAGCCAGGATTTGTGAGTGCTAGGTCCGGCCCAAGGGGCCTCTGAGAATGTGGCTCTACGTCAGGTCGCCACCCCGACATTTCGCCACTTTTTTAAAATTTTTCTCGCGAATTGATATTCAAACCTAAAAAATTTAACATCCTCACACTTCTAAGTCTTAAAAACTCGAATTTCGAAGCCAGAAAAAGTTAATGTTTGAAAAAGTGGCGAAATGTCGGGGTGGCGAATTGTCGGGTGGCGACCTGTCGTAGAGCCGAGAATGTTTGAAATAACTCGAATATTGTACATTTCGTTATTGTTAATGATGATGATCAGACGATCCTGAAATCTAAACTATTGTCAATCCGGTCAGATCATCCAACGGGAAAAGTGATCTACCACAAAAAGTCGATGAAAGATCATGATTCAGACGGTAGATCATATTCTCGTTGGATGATCTGGCTGGATTGACAATATGACAACTATACTTTTTTGATACAAAATTTTTATATGATAACCTAATTGTACTTATTACTAGTTTCACATAGTTCTAGACAAAACTCGTCATGTATTAATTTTTGTATCATTCCTTTTATTTTTCAAAATCTCCACAACATGACGATGACCAAAAGAGAGATTTACTTAAACATTCGATGCTGTCTACATGATTTATAATAATTTTGTTGAAGTCTGATACATATGATCACATTAGTGTAAAATTCATTCAAAAACTTGGACAATATTTTTAGACCTCACATCCGGTTGTTGATGTTTTTTGATCTGAAAATAACGAGCTACAATTGCGTGGAAAACTTCAAGAAACATTCGCAATGCTACCGTATTTTCTGAAATTTTCAAAATTTATTTTGATCTTGATCAACTATCTAAAGTAATAATTAACAGAAAGAAACAGTCAGGGCAGTAGTTTTTGGGCTTTCCGGAAACACAATAATCTTTTGAAAACAGGCAGAACGGTAGTTGACAGCAGTGGTGTCATTTGGGCCGTTTACGGGGGCCCGCAGCCCGCCATATGTTGGGCCGGGCCCGGCCAGCCCGTTGAAAACTTAATGAACGGGTATGGCTTGGCAAAACCAAATTTTGTTGCAATTATGAATCATTGTGGGGGCAAAAACCGTTTTACGTCGTTTGGGCCTTATGTGGGCCGAACAAGAAGTTCCGTTGATTTTTTATTTTTTACCGCGGGCTTGAAGAGCCCGTATGTTCGGCCCAAAACGACACCCCCGGTTGACAGTAAACAATTAGATTTTGGAAAATAGTCATTTCCGCGTCTGAAAAGTGCCACCGCATTCTCTGCGCCTTCCCCCAAGTATTTTGTTTTTTTTTTCATATCAAAGTTTGAAGAAAGTTAGTGTAAAATTTAATAAATAAGACCGGCCCAAGAACGATTTTTGCGATGAAATTACTCATTTTGAGCAGAGAAATACATATAATCAGCTGAAATGATAAGCCTATCACGTAGTAAACTGACGATATTGCAAAGGCAGCGATTATAGTTTAGTTGTTTTTTCCGCAATCTTTTTAAATCGGCGAAAAGATTAAAATCTTTTTTTTTTAATTGGTTATTTCGAATCATTTTATCTTGGGGAATTTTAAATATGAGAACAGTTTCATCAAATGTAACATTTTGAATATTTCAATTGTAACAACATCTTCTTCGATTCTACTTATCGTAACAAAAACACGATTATTTTTCTCCATAACTTTGATTTAAAAAAAACAAAAGAATTTCATCTGACTACCAATAATCTGTTGATGTGTCAGCAATCCCTCCTTCAACACCTTGAAATCCAGTTATAGTTTTAGAGCAAAATTTTCAAAACCAAAAATCTTATTTGTGACTTGGTCAGAAATTTTTTATAAAAAACATTTTTGTTTATTCTGAATATATATTTTTTTAGTTTTTGCACTACGGGTTTCTTGTTCATTCAACAAATTGAAAAATGTCCAGACTAGATCACGGATCATACGACGACTGGTATAGCATAGCGATGTAGGCTATACAGGAATCAAATTATGTTTTCGTGTTCAAAGTACACAGGCTGGAAATTATACAAGACACTACTTCGCGAATTCGAGATTTTGTTTAACTGAAAAATGTTAATGCAGATATTTTTCACTTTCTGACAATACCTGTTTCTCATTGTAGCCCGTTTAAAATGACATGAGCATTTTCTATGGTGTATATATTTATTAACAGTTTTATCTTTTTGTAAACTGTATAACTTTACAAAAACGTGCGAAACGCAACAAAAATCTGATGTTTTTTCATTATCAGTAGCTCGAATGATTTCAGAGAAATTTCGTCACCATATCAGAAAACGATAAACTCGCAGTGTATGGATGATGAAAATGTTTCCAGAATTGTTCCCGTTTCGAAACTAATGTTTTGCTGTTCTCGACGCCAACATGAGTGAGCATTATTAATTTGAATAAGCAACCACGACTACTCAGCAGAGAAAAAAAAACAAGTTATTACAGGACTTGAAATTGGATCATTGGTGGCACACCTTTATGAATGATTTTTTTCCGACATCGGAATTGAATTTTATCTTCCGTTAGTTGGAATTCCGCGCAACTCCAATACATACGTATATCACAATTGCAACAAGACGGTACAAGACCAGCCATTTTTGTTATTTTGTTGTATTGGCAATAGTTTTCACGGTCTACCCATAATTCTCTCACTGTTCCTTTCATCTTTTTCTAGGAAATTTATGATCAATTTGATAACAACATGTTCAACACATTCGTGCAAAATATCAGAAATCGAACTATTTTCATTGAAAAATTTCGTCATTCCACTTCACATAATCGTGGGAATGAAAAGGCGGAGACAGTCGCAACAATTTCTGCTGATTATGAGACCACATAGGAAAAAAAAGTAGGGCGGAGTTTATGAATGCCTATATAAAGGTGTTGAGTTCATCAATAAATAACAATTACTGAACCAATCAAAATGATGCACATTGCCACATTCGATCTTGTAGTAGAAAAACAACCAAGACGTATTCGTCGCATATCTACTTCGATCGTCCGTAATATTGCCTAAATCCAATTTTCCCTTTAATGACGGGACTGTTACTTCTGTATACTTACTTGTAAATCTCATTATTTATTTGGATGCAATTTGGATTTCAATGGTCTCAAATTCGGATCGATCTCAACGAAAACAATTCTTATAATGGATCTCACAAATCAACATACTTCAAATTAAACCCTCCGGTGCTCTAAAAAAGCTTTATTTATCAATTTATTGAAAATAAAAATTATACTTATGTTTCGTTTTCATTATTTCAACGTTCAATTGAGCAATGATCACAGAAAAATAGAAATGGTTTGCAGAATTAAAAGTGAAAACGTTCACTATGCAGATAGTCATACCTCGTGGTCAACTTTATCAGCGAAAAAAGATAAATCAGGCGCAAACTTTGCATTTTTTCAAAGACGCCAGAAATATCAATTTGTCAGAAATTGAACGATAAGAGAGCAATATAGGAGTGAATGGTCAGAGAAATGTCCCTGAAAGATGAAACTATTTCTACTCATATGATAAGTGATATACGATTCACTATTTTCTAGAGATGTCGAACAGATCTTGTCTTGTCGTTTTTACTTTTTTTTTTGGAATCAGAATGAAACGAAATTGTGAAACTGAATTCTAACTTCAATAACTCGTTTCTTTTACTATCAGAAAGATACTTTCTCATTGTCAGAAAAACATCGGAGATTGTATTCAAGAAATATCAGCGTGTATAATTTATTGGAGAATTGGAAATTTGAGAGTCTTACGATTTTCTACTTTTTAGGCGGAATATCTACTCTTACGCCGAGCTCGTTTAATATTCGTGGTAAAAAAATATATCGCAGGTGTTCAATAAATGAATGATACTTTTTCAATCTTAGATTTATTTTCTACTACAAACCGTTCTTTAGACAAGCAATGATCGTAACACAGAGAACTGATCAGTGAATTCACATGCGAATCTGATGCAATAAGCGGGCAATTTTGCACCCAATCCTTCGAATAATCGTACTTTGAGATAGTACTTCCTATGAACGCCCCTAAACATTTTTCGACAATGGAAAAAGAAATTGCGTAGTGAACAAAGTACACATATGAAAATGGTAGTTTTTGGAGGTTTCAGAAAAACTGAGATGAACAAAGACAAATTATATCATTATTTTTATTATTCATAAATTATTAGATACAATATTAAAGCACCGAAAAGTGAATGTTTAAAGTCTATTTGATTGTGAGATCCAATGAGAAAATTGCTGAGATCGATCCGAGTATGAGACCAGTTAAATCCAGATTGTATCCAAATAACTATGAGAGTACGAGTATAAACATATACAAAAGTAATAGTCCCGTCATTAAAGGGAGAATTGGATTTAGTCAATATTACGGACGATCGAAGTAGATATGCGACGAACACGATGAGTTGTCTGTTGGCGTAGTTCAATGCTTGAAGTATCATGAATTGGCATGTGCATCATTTTTGTATGTTTTCTTTTATTTGTTGATGAATGAGAAAGTGACCACTCTTATATAGACAACCAAGGCTCCGCCCCTTTCCCATCAGAAAGATAATGTTTGTTTAAAATACTACTGACTCCGCCTTGCTGTTCCCACTATTATGTGAGGTGAAATGACGAAACTTTTCGTGGAAAAAATGTTTCTGCAGAAAACCCTGCAAAAGATGCAAGTGTGGATGAATATATAATCTGGAAACAATTAGTTTCTGGTTAACCTACAGTTCAATGACAAATTGTTTATTTATAGAGAAGTGTGACAGTGTATCTACTACGTGGAATTTTCACTTTGAAAAGTTATTATTTTTTACGGTCCTGGAAAACTGTTTTGTTTTTCTGACTACTCTGCACACGGTATTTCAAAACCTTCAGGAGGCTGCCAAACGATAGAAAAATCTGATAATTTGAAAATTAGCGCTTGTGATCTACAAAAATTAAACTTGTAGGTCTGGATGTTCGTGCACGAAAAACACATTTCATATGATCCTTTTAAAATCTTCTTTTTATCTCTAAAATATTAAAGTTAGTTGTGGAATATGTTGAGAAGTTTCATGACTTTAAAAAAGAAAAATTTCGTCGAAAAACAAAATTCGAAATTTCAGACCCGCCATTTTTACTATGCGCCTTGAAACCACCTTTGATCTTTTTCGTCTGTTCTCTTTTTTCGATGGCAGCCCTGAAATACCGTGTGCAAACAACAATATGATACATATATTTGAAACTACGAATTTTGGAAATTGAAATGTTATCATATATGATGACAAAATTTTTATGACTAGAAAAAGTATGGAAAATATGATAAAATGAGGTGCACTGACTCATTAATTGAAATTTACAAACATAGTTTTCAGTAGCGGGGACTTCAAATTCCAGCTACTTTGAGAGAATTGAAATTACTGATTAACTTTGCTTGAATGAACGAGCTCGTTGCGAGTGTGATTCTAGTGTTTTTACTGCAATATTTTTCTGCAATAGATTTGTAAAAGTCTTTCGAACTCATTCAGGCGAGTTTGCGGCGTAGTTGCCACTCACATTTGTGGCAACTGTGTTCGAGGTACCGTTATGGACACTAGGAGGACTTATGCCAAATAACCATCAAGTGATGAAACAGAAATTACTGTCGATAATAAAATTGTATGTGAGTTTTCGCAGGAAGCGCGCATTTCACAGGCAAATGCGTACCGGCCGATAATCGGTCGAAAAGGGCGATGCAGGCCGATTCCGTACAGGAAATCGGCCGACTTTCGAAAAAAAAACAAGCCGGCCGATTCCGCGTCGACAATCGGCTGATCTCTTGTTGGAGTTTTCAACGCCGGTCGATAATCGACCGACAGTCGGCCGATTACCGGTCGGATTCGGGTACGGAAGACTACCTTGCAGCGCCGATTATCGGCCGGTTCGCATTTGCCAGTGTTTTGTAAAATTTCGCAAGAAAGGCAAAGTCAAAACTCAGACAATATAATTAAACAATTTTGTTTGTAAATAGAAGAAAGTGAATCACAAACCACATGTGGAAAGAATGACGTTTATTTCCGAAACATGTTTTGAAGAAAAACGAGAGGTTCGAGAATATGCGGCGCGACCCCCAATTGAGTTCGATTGAAACTTTTGAAACAGGTGTCAAAACTTTTTTAACATTTCCAAAAATTCAGTCAGTATTTCAGTTTCATCTGTTGCAACACTTTATCAGATTTTATTACTGAGTAGACCGATTAAAAAATTCAAAAATATTCTCAAATTACACGTAGAAAGTTTACGTGCAAATTCTGATATTTATTTGAATTTTATCAGAAACTACACAATGTTCAGATTATGAGAGCCAAATGGTAACTGTACATCAATCAAATCTATGATAGATTAACATTTCTTCTAGAACTGTTTTGCTCTTTCATTATGCATACATAATAGCTTCATTCTAATTTTCAAAACGAACACTGAAGCAAGATTCAAAGATCCCTGTCTGATCATAGAAGTCATTGTCAACGTAGAGTATTTTAATTATTTTCATCTCACACCTTCAGCTAGAAACATTGAAATTTCATTCATAATTAGTAAATATATGTTTGCACAGTAAATTGCAACTGCTGATGTAACCATTAACAAGAAAATAAGCAGAAGATTAACGAAAATGACAGGTATTTTTTGGACTGGCGCCAGTACTGGGTGTTCGTCATGCGTGGAAAATACTCACTGCACCAATTGTGAAGTGTACTCACTGCACCATTTGTGAAGAATCAAGAAATCGGACCCGGTCCGTTTTTATCAAGATTTTTGCTGAATCGGACCAGGACCGTTTTTTTTGGTTCAAACTTCAGGTGAATCAGATTAGAATCGAAAAAATATCTACCAAAAAAACGGATCGTAGTCTGTATTTTATAGTGTCCAGTGAAACTTCGAATCACGATGTTGGGCTCACAAATCACGCACAGCGGGCTTCAAATTTCCATCGATAAGGAATTTTTTAAACCGAGTTCTGACCAAATTTTTAAAATTTGTTGGAGTACAGAAATAAATGTAAAATTATGGTTATTCATGATCATTTTTCAAACAGATGAACGATTAAAACAGTTTATTAAACAAGTACGAATAGGGTAACAAATATTTCAACAAAACCGTAGTTATTGTCTGTACCCGAGTGAAGTTTTTTCGAGTGATTTCCAATTATCTAATCGAATCGTGAAAACAGAGCACTTTGAATATACTGAGTTGAGAGGTCATTTCAAAAACGTGATGACGGAATATAATTTCTTGAAACTCTCCTTATGAAAGTTGGACGTTGTTTAGGCTCGCTCAGAATTTGATCAGGAAAATGATACATTGTTTGTTGGGCTCTCGATCGAGAAATTTTTCTTTATATATTCATCCTAGCTCCGCCCATTTTCAGCAAAGAGCAGAAAAAGATGTGCATACAACGTGTCATCAATTCGACCGGATATGTTATTGAACTTTGACTATGAAGGAAAAAATTGTTGATTTGTGTTTCTGACCTTTCAAAAATACTTCCGTTTTAATAAGAATGAGTATGTTTGAGGAAAATTAGCTAAATTAGCTAAATCATTGGTCATCATAATCTTAGCCTATTTTTATCTAGACATGTTTTATTCAGGAAAGTTTGTTATTAAAACAAAATATATGAAATCATTGGTCTGAAAAATGATCTACAAATAAACCAGAGAGTATTCGACTTTTTCTGATTTTTATAATAACTTTTTTATTGCTTATCGCTTTGTTTTGGAAAATAGTAGGAAAGGGGGAACTTATGGAGCGGGCCCCCCACTAAGGGAGAATGACTTTGAGTCCCTCAGCATTGTTAGAAGTTCAGATACTTGATGGTGAAGAAGGCGAATTTGAATAACATTAAATATTGGATTGTAAAAGAAAAGTACTTAGCATGCTGTACATGTATTCAGAAGCGAGAGCAATACAGTCTTCAGTCTACCTCTTCATTTTTTATTGTATTATTACTGTACTTGTATTTCTTGTATTTTCAAGTTATGTTTGTTTGATCACTTCGCGTTGTCCCCCACCTATAAATAAAAAATAAAAATATCAAAAACTAACTTAACGTTCAAATCAATTTTGGAAAAAAAGTTTACGTGGTATGTTATGCTCTACTGATACTCTCACCTATATTTGAAGACAGTTCATTTCTGAAAGTTTGATGGAAATCATCCGTTCTTTATTTTATTCTTTTTATCATTTTTTTTTGTGACATTCGAATATAATTCTTTGAACTTCCTCTAAAAAAAGCAAATTATTTGCCGGAATTATCGAAAGGTTGCACATTTCCGATTTAATTATGTTTATTTATAAAAACTTCATGTGTGACAAAATGTTTATTTCTTATTTTTAGAAGATTTCAACAACATGACTAGGGCCGGTCCGCGTGAACTCGGGACATTTTTGGAACAAAAAATTTTCCAAAAAATTGAGTTGTAATTTTTTTTTAATTGCACCTATCGGATTCAAAGGACTAGTGTAGATTCACCAACTTTGAGATATTTTTGAGAGGGGATTCCGAAAAATTCCAAGTGAGTTTACTTTTTTGCGTTAGACGATTATTTTGCAAAATGCAAGAAGATAAATCCTCTTAACCATGAGTTTTCAAAAAAAAAAAATAATTTCAGGTGACGTTAAGTTTTCAAAACACTCATCAGATTTTCACACTTGTCTGCTTTTCTAATTGATCTCTATTATTATTCCTGATCGTTAGGGAAAAGCAGATAAGATTAAAACATGGATTAATTAGTAATAATGTTTGTTTTACTTATTGATGCTACGTCACGATTCGGATGTTTCTGACTATTTTTCGAAAACAAAAACAAAGAGAAACTTCGGAATACATATCTTGGTGTTTCACACAGCAAAAGCAAAACGATCGGTGCCCACGCCACTTTTAAATTTTCAAAGTAGTGTATCAACTTTTCGTACGAAAACAACAATAGTCAAAATCGGAATTTGGAAAGTTACACAATATATTTTTGAAGAAAAAAGTCGAACATATCTCGAAGATAGGGACAGTAATTATTCGTCGGAGCCCCCACGATGTACAAGCATACATAATATCGCCCGCTTTTTGTTGCGGGGGGGGGGCACTAACTTTCAGAAATTTCGGTATTTTATCGGGGTCACTGAACGAAAAAAAAATTGAATTTTTTTCTAATCTTGTATTGTTGCAAATTTACACATCAGGATTACTGTTCAATACATTATTTCAATCCTAGTTGAAAAACCATATGATTCAACAAATCCTTAAAAATAAACATCTCATGATCGGATTAAAAAGGATCACACCTTTCGAGAATTGTTTAGAAGTGTTTATATTCAGATGTGAGACATAACTCTTCCATGTAGTTCAAAATAAATTCAATTCTAACAAACAAATATCCGTGATTTTTCGAAAATTAAAACCAAGTCAGTTACGAAACAAAAATTCCTGTTTTATTTCGTACAATAAACTAGCATTTGCATCATGGCTTTTATGTCGTGTTGTTATTTTTAGCAGAAAAAGAAATTAGGGGTTACTTTGAAAAAATTCAAATATCAATCTTCAATTTAATTGTACTGTTCATTCGCAATCAGGGCTGGTCGGCATAGGCCTCTCGGCATGCCCATATTTAGTTTTAAAAAAATATTATTTACTGCCGACATTTTTTTCGGCATTCGGCATGTCGAGAATTAATACCAGGGCTGTGGAAATGGACTGGGGTACATGCGGGCTTCCCAATTAAAATGGGAAAAATTCAAAATTTTGCCCATTTCTTAACATTACTCTTCCCTCGAGAAGCCTAAGTGGGCTTAGAAACTAGAACACCACGTTGAAATTTCAAAATATAATTTCGAATACTGAAGAGAACTAAAAAATAAACGAGAATTTTTCACGTTTTTGTTAAAACGTCACCTTATTAACAAAGACAAAATGATATGAGCTGGGTGGAATCATATGAGCTGGGCATCAAGGCTCTTCTACAAGTATATATTTTTATAAATATAGATGTTCCTTCAAACGCCCGCAGTATTTGTTTTCTGATTTTGGACGCCTCATCATATATTATTTTAGTGTTATATGATTCTATTCCAAATTACTCTCGATCAAAATATCAAACTTGCACGATAACCATATGATTGACAGAACATAATAAATTTCAAAGGGCAGTCTATTTATGAGCGATGAACGTCTATTTTCTGCAGACCGGCGAACTTGATCTTTATAAATCACGTCATTATTTACCATATCAAATCGTTCACTCAATGTTTGTCATCATTTGCAAGATTTTCCTAGCGGCTACATTTTAATTGCGAAATACCATAAATACGATCTAATCAAATTTATGTCAAATGCTGTTGTACCTGCAGAGTGAAATCATTCAACATGCGGGAAATTAACAGAATGCCGAAATGATAATTTGTTTGCAAATGAGAAGAAAACGTTGCGAGAAGGTAAACAACAATGACTCACATGTTTTCAGATTTAGTAAATATTAGCTTTCGAGCGGTCATTGTTTGAACTTTTTCGCAGGAAATGAAATCAAAATCAACATGTGAACGATGTGATAAAAGTTTGACTGTGAGAAAACAACAAAAAATATCAAGAAAGATCAGGAAAAAACAACAGTGTTGATAGGATAAGAACCGACTACGTAGATAATTTTTGTTTTTTTTTTTAAATTGCTTGAACTGGTGTTTATTTGAATGATTCAACCTAGTCCGTCAAATCAAACGTTCATTCATTATTTTATTCAGAGATTTCCGAATAAAAATATTCAGCGACCTAAAAGTATTGTCAATTCAAATATTGGTAATAATGGAACAGAAAACGCTACTGTACATTATGATTTGAGGTAGAATAAAGAGTTTTCAGAACCCGATAAATAACGAAACTGTCTGTGTCAGTGTTAGAAATCTAACTTTTCAGAATTTTCATACGGTAATCTTGACTTTTTAGATAGAAACTTCTTAATTTTAATGCGAATTTAGGAATCGAGAAGCTCGGAATCAAAATTCCCTCGGATATCTGAACAACTCATGACAAAGAAGAAGAGGAAAAATTGCAAATAAGAGAAGTAAGACGCTCAACACGTCAGAGACGTTAAAACAACAAATAAAAAGAGGTTACAGGTTGAAGACTCCTGGTCACTCAGAAACTAAATTCTCGTGTTCATCAAAATCTCAACATTGAAGACTTCAACATTCGATGTGTGAAATTCAAAAATTGAAAAAAGTACTTTGTGAGGTTTTTGAATTCGTTCTCAGGAAGATTGGCGGCCGCAAACACCGTTTGTGTGTGTGTGCGAGTACAGTAACCGACGGCAAAAATGTTTTTGTTTTTTCTTTCAAACATTTTTGGTTTTTTGAACCACATGCATCGAAATTAGAAATTTTGAGATTTAGTTTCCTATATACCGTATTTTCCCTAATATAAGGGCATCTATTGTTCAACTCATATTTTCTAGAACTCGTGTCATAGAAGAACTGTGTTTTTTGAAGTTCGTTTTCGGGCGTGCTCTGGATGAATAGTAAAAAAAATATTACCGAATTTCCGAAAATCACTCTGAAAAAACCAATACTAATTTGACTTAATTGCTTACTATTTGCAGACAAATTTTGCTTGATGATTATTGAGTCATGTTTTCTCAATGATCTCATTCATATCAGAATAACAAACGTGGCGTACAGCCGGATTAGTTTATAATAGCTCAAGTTGCGAACTACCAATGAAAATATTATTTAGGCAAAACATTTTGTTCGATGATCAAACAGAATTAATTTGGTCACTTCAATATGTATCTTTGGTCGGAGAAGCCTGTCATATCCTTTTGAACTATTTTGAGAATATTCGTGTTCAGTGTTGCTTTTCTGTTCAATTTTTGGCCATCAGAAGTATTTTGACCAACACGACCCTTTTTTTTGCAAATCGAGCCAGACGCCGGGAAGAAAAGAAAAAAGGCTAGAGAACGAGAGGTCGCGGCGAGATATTTTGATAAACGCTGTGGCGCCAAACGTTATGAAGATTCTCTCGCGACGAACACTCGTACGCTGCCTTTATAATATTTGGCGCCACAGCGTTTATCAAAATATCTCGCCGCGACCTCTCGTTCTCTAGCCTTTTACCTTTTCTTCCCCGCGTCTGGCGCAACTTGCAATTTTCTATTGTTCTAAAGGGTCGTGCCAACTCTGTATAACACAATAAAACTAAAAATCTAATATTTATTTTTCAAACAGTGTTCAATAAATTTATTAGGTGTTAAAAGTTTGTCAGATCCAATGAAGACTTGAGTATTTTTTAATGTTTCCGATAACCTATGCGTTTCACGAATTTCTGAATAGGTTATTCCTCCTGCAATGAATATCACTATTTTCTTGTTTGGACGATTTTCCTGGGATCCGAATCTGGCGGATAATGCGGCACTGAAGAAAATTGTGAGGACAAACGTTGTTGATCAAATGAACTTACGTATTTTTCGGTGGCTGTTTGCCGAGGAATCGGAAATGTTCACAATCTAAACTTCCATCGTAAATATTACTGATGATGTCGCAGATCTGTGGAACCCATCGCGATGTATTGAATCGATATTCAGGAGGATTTTTCCGTCGTGGGATCATACATGGTTGAGATGACTAAAAACAAAACAAAACATGAAAGCAATACAACAAAAGAAGTTCAAGTAAAAACAACTAAACATTTTTTTTCGTTTTATTTCATTCGTCTCACAAGCGAACAGCTTTTTATAACAGTTTCTAGATAAGTAACTGAGGTTTTGACCTTTTTTTTAACTTTTCGACAATTTTGAATTCATTTGTTCAGTTTCGACTGATGCTTTTCAAAAGAATACAAAAATAGTGAGAAACACAGCTCACGTGAAACATTTTTTTTTACTCAAACATAAGATAGTCAAACCCCCAACTTGGAGTTTGGTAGTTCCCTTGGGGGACCCAAGGGAATTTTCACCGAAAAGCCTAGGAAAAAAATTCCAAATTTTGTGACCACGTATACGTTGACTTTTGTGATATTTGAAAACTCACCACGTATAGCTTTACGTGGAAAACAAGTTGGAAACTTTTTTTTTCTCGAGTACTAGACTTTTCATACCTGTCACAAGAAGGTACCAAAATTTTGAAAAAGTGTGGACAACACTTTTTCAAAATTTTGGTGTGTTGTAAAGGTAAAAATTGACACTGTGTTGTAAAGGTAAAAATTTACCACTTGTACACCAGTAACCCTGTAAACATAAGGTTGTCTCCAATGATAAAATCTCATTGAATGTATAATTTGACGAAATGGTAATGTGTTTTGTCAAGGTACTTTTTCCTCTTTTATGGCAGGTATGAGACTTTTTCTCAAAAATTCTCTCGAGCATTATACTATATTTTAGGTGCTCTTTCTTTTATAGGGTTATTCAGTTAATAAAATGTATGCTAAAAAAACAGAAAAAAATTGAAAAAAGCAATGCAGTTGATGTCAAAATATGTCGAAAAAATACAGTACTCCATCAATATTTTGACGCTTCGTAGAACAAAAAATGAGGAAAACGTCTCATCGTGACGAGACCCTTGAAAGTTGAAAAACGGGAAAATAAACCCATGAAGTCTTCATAATTTTAATGGGGTTATTCAGTTGAAAAAAAAATATGTTAAAAAATGATAAAATAACACAAAAAATTCAATTTTTTGTGTTTTTTAAAACTAGTGGACACCGGGGAAAATGATTTATGTTTGCCACAAAAGGTGAAAAATACCGTGACATTTTCAGACACAAATTCACAATGCCATTTTTTGATGAATGTGCCAGGGTCGTCCTTCAAATTTGAACGGATTTCGGTACCCTTTTTTGATTTTTTAGTGGCAATTTACAGTCACAAGAGAATTTGAGAACTTTTAGTACCCTCTTGTGACAGAAAAGGTTCAACAAATTGTTTTCGGAAACAAGTTTCCGGTCCACTTTTCCAAAATATGATTATTTTCAGTCAGAAGTCAATTATCCCAAACTCGCTTCGCTCGAACCGCTTCGCGGAAGATTGCAGAACGTACTTTTTGCAACCTGAAAAAGCATAGGCGTCAAATTTCTCACTCAAAAGCCACCTTGTGTTAGTCCCCTTATAGGAGGGACAAATGAGAGAGGTAGACGCAGAAATGGAAGAAAAAAAAATAGAAATGTAACGTGAGAGTTGCAGACAAAATAAACAGGTCTCACGACGAATACTTTTTATTTCCGGGAATTTTTAATGATTCAATAGAGCGAACATTCCTCTTTTGTCAGCGTCAACTCTCTCGTTTGTCCCCCTAAAACAAGGTGAAGCCTCTACTCGTTCCGCTCGAACCGCTTCGCGGTAGACACGACCCTTTTCTTTGCAAGTCGAGCCAGACGCCGGGAAGAAAAGATAGAAGGCTAGAGAACGAGAGGTCGCGGCGAGATATTTTGATAAACGCTGTGCCGCCATACTTTATAAAGATTCTATCGCGACGAACACTCGTACTCTGCCTTTTTAAAATTTGGCGCCACAGCGTTTATCAAAATATCTCGCCACGACCTCTCGTTCTCTAGCCTTTTATCTTTTCTTCCCAGCGTCTGGCGCGACTTGCAATTTTCTGTTGTTCTAAAGGGTCGTGTAGATTGCAAGAAGTACGTTCTGCAATCTCAAAATATTTAACTTTGACATTCTCAATCAGAAGTCGATTTATATACACTCGCTTCGCTCGAACCGCTTCGCGGAAGATTGCAGAACGTACTTTTTGCAACCTGAAAAGTATACGCGTCAAATTTACTCGCTTCGCTCGAACCGTCTACACTCGCTCCGCTCGAACCGCTTCGCGGTAGATTGCAAAAAGTACGTTCTGCAACCCCAAAATATTCAATTTCGATATTCTAAATCAAAAGTGAATTCTCCTATTCTCGCTTGGCTCGAACCGCTTCGTGGTAGATTGTAAAAAGTACTTTTCGCAACCTGAAAAAGCATGAACCTCAAAATTATTAATCAAAAATCATTCAACCTACATTCGCTCCGGTCGAACAGCTTCGCAGAATGTTGCAAAAAGTACGTTTTTCAATTCCAAAATATTCAACCTCAACATTCTCAATCCACATTCGATTGTCCTACGCTCGCTTCGCTTCGCGCTTCGCGAAAAACTTTTTGACTTTACTCTCATGGCCTAGAAAACCAATGCGCCTTAAAAGGTACATAACACACTAAACGACGCACAAGTGCACAGTGACGCAAAAGTGCACAATTTTCTGTTTTTTTTCTGCGTTTTATAAAGGAAGGATTATATTTTAACATTTTTTTTTTCAACTGAATAACCCCATAAGAAAAGTTACATATTTTTATGGCGAAAAAAAAATCTTTTCCCCTTTTTGGTCAGATACTGACAAAATTATTATTTTTCGTTGTTTTTTTTAATTACACAGCTTTTCCAGATTTTTCGTGTGAAAAATCACAGAAGTTTTTGAAAATGAGGATTACCACGTTTTGACCGAGGTAAACAAAAACAAAACAACAACTCACCTTGAACAATTTTATCATATTTTTGACAATACCCACTTCATCCTTGGAAAAGCCGGAGACTTCAACCAATTTTAAATAATAATCATCAATTTTCTCTGGGAGACATAAAATATAAATAAGAATAAGTCGAAGTCGATAGATGTCGGAAACATTTGTATCCATAAGTAATTTTGTCAAATTTTGAACTATTCTAGCATCTCGTATAGGAACATTTTCTGATGTGAATCCGACTGACATATCCTGAAATAAGAGAGTTGAGTGTAATTTTTGAAAATTTAGCATTCACCTGTTCTAAATTAATTATATCAACAAGATCATTTTTGTACGTTTCCATGAGACTTTCCGTGATTGTTATGTACTTTTCCAATTTCTCTATACTTTTGAAATCTCTGACTATTTTTCCCATATCTCGTATTGTACCAAACACTTCAACTCGTTTTGTTCGTTTCAATTTTCCATATACTTTGTCGATAACTTCAGCAATATGTAGATGACGTATTTCATTCCAAGTTTCATCGTCGTCTTCACTAAACGTTTCGAATTCTTTTTCATTTTCAGATAGCATTGCTTCAAACGTGAGTTCGTGAAGGAGAGGTGTCAATAAGTCAAATGATCGATCTGTTATTTATAAATATCGGTGCGCATTCATTTTGAAAAGAACATACCTAGTACCAATAAATGTGCATCTGATTCAATTCCAAGTGACATATCCAGTTTCATAAAATCATCCAAATTTTGTTCGATTCGATAACAAAATTCGGCACTTTGGCATAAATCAGAATGAAACCGAAGATACGGATAAATACCAAGATTGAAGCAAAAACTCGCGATTCCGATTGAAATATCTGATTGATTCACTTCAAAAACTTGAGATTGGATTGGTTTGAAGCAAAGATTAACTTCTTTTAGTGTTTTTATGTAGTTGACAGCATGACTTGATGATAATTGTTTTAACAAAATATCAGAGCATTGCGATAAAAAATAAATGTTTGCCGATTTATACATAACTTCTTCTCTAACCTTCTTTTTGGTTTTTTGAACGAGTTTGAAATCCGAAATTATCGTATTGATTGTATCACTCGATGGGTGAACTAAATAAACAGCATCGAGATTTTTGAGTTTTTCTCGTTTCTTTGATAAATCCTCAATTATAATTATTTTCTCATCAAACAGTTCGGACATTTTGAAACAATATGAGAGTATTTGAATTGCGTCTCTGTCTACAACCAATATTTTTCGTTTGGATTCTGCTCGAATAACATCTTTCAAGAGTTTGTCTTTCACCGTTTTTCGAATATCGACAAACATCTGTAAAATATGTTCTCACAAGGGAACTACATATAGGTGTTAACGGACTTTGAGATGGGATGTATGTGGGCCGATAGAGTTTTTCATGCTGAACATCATCCCGTAGCTAACTTTTGCAAAGCTCCAGCCAGAAAGCTTAAAATCGCACTTTTGTGATAAATTTGAAATTTTTAGTTTCCCCCTAACTTTTTCAAAATTATACATTTACAAGAATAAACTAATGAATCTGATAGGAAATTTAATTCTCTACACGGTGGTCATTTTGAAGTTCCGAAAAAATTATGAAAAAGGTGTGTTTTTTCGAGAAAACATGAAAAATCTGAAAACAATCTTCAAAATTTAGTCATTTTCACGTTTTTCAATGCAATTTTTTTTTGTTTCTCACGTTTTTTGATCTACCTTTTTTATAAAAAGTTCCGGGATCATTTTTTCAGAGTTACAACTACAATTTCGTGGTTTTTAAGTGCTCCTATCGTTCTTGACATGCCAAAAAACCCTTTAGTAGTCTCTCATCCCTAAAATAATACAAATTGAACAAGATATTTCAATTTTTGTGCTCAAACTTTGAGCTCGATTTTCAACTTTTTGTGTGGAGCTTTGCAAAAGTTAGCTACGGGATGATAATCAGCATGAAAAACTGTATCGGGTGACATATGTCTTTTCTTAAAGTCCGTTAACACCTACTTGTAGTTCCCTTGTCAGTTATTTTATTGAAAAAATAAAAAACCAACATGTTTAACTTATTGTTATAATAAAAGTTTCCGAATTTCCGAAATATAGATTTGCAGTATTTGTAGATAAACAGTAAAGATAACATGTCTTGGCTTCTGATTTTAAACGTTTTGAATTTTAAATCAAAATAACGTAATTTCGGAAAAAGTCGTACGCTAGCGTGTTTCCAACAAAAAAAACCTCACCAGGAAAATGTCTGTCCTGGAAAAGTTTTCAGGTAGAGTTTTTCGAGCTAAAACGATTAACCTCACATGTCAACGAAAAAAAGGTATATGTACCCATGGGCCCTCAAAAAACCACAAAAAAATGAATAAATGGTTTGTGCATGAACGCGTGACGGTGTCTGCACAACCCTACGATTTTCGGTGGGAGTTTGAAATTTTATCGGTTTTCAAGTCTCGAGATTTCACATCAGTTATTTCATCATGCTTTAAGACAGCGTTACAATGCTTTCTATTCGTAGAAACGACACAACAGTTATGACTTCCCTTTTATGTTCAATAAAAAATTCATTGTCAGTGGTCCGATTCAAACTTTGATGAGTTAGCGTTTTCTTGATTTTGCCGCCATCTTCTTCGGAACAGCTCGGCGATTACGAGCTGGAGCACGACGGCTGAAAAAAGCGAGAAATTATACTAGACTACAACTCAAAACAAAACTACCTCGAGCGAGAACGGCTTCTCTCTTTGACAGCCGAAGCTTTTCGTGGACGTCCACGTCCTCTCTTGGCGGGCTCGACTGAGCGACGACGTGAAGATCTCGAGCGAGAACTGGATCTCGAAGAAGACGATCTTCTTGAAGCTGATCTTCTTGATACCGCTCTTCTTCTCGACGAAGATCTCCTTCTTGAAGCTGATCTTGTAGAAGCCAATCTTCTTGAAGTTGATCTTCTAGATCTCGAAACCGATCGTCGACTTCCGGAACGAGCCGCACGTTTAGAAGCGGAAGCAGAACGTCTCGATCTTCGTTGACTCTGCGATCTTGAACGTCTTGAAACCGATCTACGAGATCTTCTTGATGATGAACGAGATCTTGATGCAGAACGGCTACTGCTTCTACTTCTGCTCATACTTCTCGCGGTATGAAGACTTTCACTTCTTGCGCTTCTACGAGAGGACGCACGTCTTGCCTTCTTTCCAGGAGTTGGCAAAAAGCGTCCTTGGCTGTCTCTTGGTCGACTTCTTGCAAGAGATGATCGTCTGAAAATGAATGGTTACTGTAGTTTTGTCCAACACACATACCTATTCATCTAGATTTTGGAATCGAAATTTTTCAAGTAGTTCTATTTGTAATACAAAACACTGTGTTTGATGTCTCGTTTATATAGTCCCAGAAACGAGAACACGCATTGATTGTTATCTCAAAGCTCACGCAATTAATGGCTTTTCGAGATTTTATTGAAAATCTTTTGATACTATTTGGAAAACTATGTTTTTTTTTCAACAACACTCCAGATTAAAAAATCATAATATCCAAAATTGAGAGGGCAAATCATGAATGGTGCCCCTGAATATGGCCGGGTTTCTCTGAATGGGGTCTATAAATGGGACGCCATTTTCGCCACGCAAACTAAAATCGAGTTTTTTATCCTTATCACCCTGAATGGGGTCCAACAAAAGTGGCTCGAAAGCCAGTGCTCAGCCTAATTTTACATTCTGGTGGCCCATTTTTGGACCCTATTTAGAGATATTCTGTTCAAAAGTAGGGCCCGGCGCCTTTTTTCATGTTGGATCCCATTCAGTCAACTTTCGGATACCACCGGGCCTAGGGTTGGAAAAATAGTGCGAAAACGTGATTTAGAAATGACCGGACATGAAAAGCGGGCCCGTTTTTCCAACCCTAACCGGGCCCCATTCAAGGGGTTGTAATTTGGACGTTTTTGGACCCGGCCATATTCAGAGGCACCATTCGCGAGTTGCCCTCTCAATTTAGGATATTATGATTTTTAAATTGGAGAGCTCCCTCTCATGTTGTTCCAGCTACCTCAATGCTTTCAAAATTTTCTCCAGTGCCACCTCGTGTTTACGATTATGTTTATCGGCCAGAAAACCCCAATAACAAAGTTAGCGCATAACATTTTTCTGAAAGGGTTTGGTGTTAGAAGTCTTAACTAAATTTTTGGCTAAAACGTTTCAAACTCTCTTAACACGTTTTTCTCAATTTTTTGGTCTCCCCGTGCCCGACTAACATTAAGAATATTCAAATTCTCTATAATCACCAACTAATATTGGATAATTTTTCTAACCTACTGTACTATATTGTCCTTTGTTGTTGTTGTTGTTGTAGTTTCCCAAATTCAAAAAAATAACACCAAAACAACATTTGTATACGACAGTTGAGGTGCTATAAAACCGTATCGAATAGATCCAGGTGGGAAGAAAATATAAACATATTTGAGATGTGCCGACAAGAAATAGTATGGAAAAATGAAGAGACGAGAGAGTGTGAATCTGTCACATTGTCAATCAAAAAACAACAACAAATAGACCACGCCTACCTTATTGTTGTGGTAAACAAATGGGCGGAGTTTAGGACATCGAAAGGTTTATTCTATCTCCATTTTTTTCCTATTATTCTTTTTAGTTACAAATTGAAAACATTTTAGAATGTTTCCGTCACATGATGAACAAGCAAGTACATCTCGAAAACGAGCAGCATCTCCAATTCAAACCAATTTATGGCAATATGAAGCGAAAAGAAGATATCAAAACGCCGAATTCGAAGAAGCCAATTTTGGATTTGTTGATAATCAACAAACACCGATTCATAACAATGGATGGTCGGATCAATCATGGAATAATCAAGAATATACTCCACATTCTCTCGATGTTCCTATTGATTATTCGATGCATCAACAACATCATATCCAATCAACTCCTCCACAACAATATCAAGGGACACAACAAATTCATCAAATGAACCCACAACAACAACAACAACAATCATATCAAACTAATCATCATCATCAACAAATTCCATCTCAAACATTCCCAATCCAACAACAACAATATTCGGGACAACACCAACAAGTTCCAATTCAACAACAACATCCACATCAACAACAAGTTCCGATTCAACAACAACATCAACAACAAGGACCAGTTCAAAACCATCCACAATACTATCAACATCAGCAATATGATCAGTGTTATCAAGTAAGTTCATTTGTTAATTCAAAATCTGTATTTCGTGCTATTTCCAGCTTACTGGTAAATATTAACCTCGATGTTAAACTTTTCAATAAATGGGGACCGAAAATACCACATCATCTACAATCGTCAAGACCCTAAGGCCTCTCCATTTTTTGTTATCTGAAATTGATCCAAAAATTAAAAATAGTCAAACGTAAACAAAAAAATAGACGTGACCCGATTTTTCTGAATCGGGTCATAATTATTTCAGCTGAAAACAATCATAACATGATTCGATAAGTTACCAACAACAACAAAAAATATTAGGAAATTTTTCCGAACTAAGCCTTTTCAAACAACCATTCCACATATCGAACCTAATTCATAACTTAAATTCTAGAAAAACTGTTGAATTCTCTTTTGATTTTTTCTTTTCAAAAAAAAAAAACAAAAAACGAAAGGTCGGAGTACTCAAGATGACGGGTTCTTCAATTTAAGAACGTGTGAAATATCTCAGACTACTGTAGTTTCTTTCATGTTCGATATATTTGCAGATGGCTCCTCCTCAACAACAAATGGTACATGATCAACAAGTTCATTATCATCAAAATGTTCATTCATCTCAACAAATGGAACAAATTGCACAGTATCCTTCAAGCGATAATGTTGTTCATCATCAACAACAACAACAACAATTCCAACAATATCCACAACATTTTGAACAATCAAATATTCAACAACAAACTACTGAATATCAAAATTATGGTTATCAACAACAAAATGATAATGTTCAATGTGGAACATCTCAACAACAACATCATCAGTTCAATGCATCTCCATCAACTTCTACTCCAAATCTTGGAAATATAACAACATCAACAAATTGTTCAAATGCTTCAATTATATTCAAAAAACCAATGAAAAAATCAGAAATTGGAATTGGTCGAATAATTGATATGAAAAACAAAGAACAAATGACCGAAAAACAAAAAAAGGAGTTGATTGAAAAAGTTCAAATGGAATGGAATCAAAGAAGACAACAAAGGTTGAAAAAAGAAGGAATGATTGCGAATTTTGATATGGCAAGAGATGAAGAAGTATTAGAAATTGTTGGAGGAAGACTATCAATGGTTGGAAATATGAAAAAATACCAATTAACAATTGGAGAACTTCGAAGAAGAATTGAAGGACCTGAATCATTGAATATAAGTCAATTAAATTGTATTCTGAGAAAGTTAGTTTTTTTTTCAAATTATTAATATTATTATGAAGAAAAACACACACTATTTTTAGAGCAAAGAAAAAGAATGGATCTGAAGAGTTTCGTCGTCTTTTATGGGAACAATACGGTATCGAAATCAAAACATCACAACGTTCTTTGATGCCTCCAACATGTTTTACTCCATTATTAGAAGGTAACCACACTATTCATTATTATTCAATTATTTTGTTCATTTTTCAGAAGAAGCTCAAGATTTGGCAAGAGATATTGACAAAGTTACAACAACCAAATTACCACGAGACCAAATTGCGGAAGCAATGATTTTGAAAATGAAAAAAGAAAATATTTCATCAGTCAAAATGCAGAAAATGGTTACAGGTTTTTTGTAAGTTATTTTTGAACAAAAAAAGAAAAATAAAAATAAATTTGAATATTTCAGAAATACATTGGAAAGAATCAGTGCAGTTGCAAATAAAAGTGTTCCAAAATCTGCAGGTCAACCAGAAATCAAATCAGGAAATATAAAATTGGACGATGCGATGGAATTCTTCTCGAATAGAACGCATGGATTCGGAACCATCAACATGAACACGTGGCTTGCCCAATTCTATCAGACAGTCAAAATAGTTCAACAAAAAGTCGATTTCGAAACTATTCAATATGTTCATAACGCCTTTCCATTGTCTCATACTTCTTAACTCTGTCTCATGTGTTCATTTTCAAATCTTTTAGCTGTTTTGTTGTCCTTCCGATGTTATTTGTAATTGTCCCGGTCCTGTTTCCACTCTACCGGTATATGTCGCTGTTTTCCCATATTTCTGTATAATCTACATCACTCTGTTGCTTTGGTTAATTTTCTGATAATAGTTAATAATTTTACAAAGTTAGTTAAAAAATAATTTTTTACTTGCAACTTAGTTGTTAAGTTCTACGAAATGTTGCTCAGAATTTGACGTATTCTGGCATGCAAGCAAATCTATTAACCCGAATCTTCATCAAATTGCCGCGAAATGTTTTGGGATTTTAGCGTCGGTAGCGACATGCGAGAAGTCGTTCAGCAAGTTGAAATATTTATATGGACCGAATCGGTCAGCTTTCGATCCAAAATTGCTAGACAGAGCAATGATGGCTTATGGCATCCGATTCCGCATTTTTTTTTGTCTAACGCTCTCGCTTCAGAAGACGAGTACAGTAATTTGTTTCTTTCTGATTTATTTGTGGGTAATCTTGAAAGTTTTAATTGTTTGATAATAAAGTTGATTTTCATTTCAAAATGCTGTTTTTTTTACTGAGCCCGTGGTGTGTCGGACCAGCCAGCTCGCCCAAAAAAGACAACCCTGAATTCAACTTATAGTTTTTGAATAAGTGTTCAAAATTTCAAAAATTGTAGAATATTTTTCGTGACCTTTTACCCCCCCCCCCCCCCCCCCCTCACCTTCCTAAAATAATGTACTTCATTGTTTCCGTTCGCCACATGAAATATGATTGTTGTGGTCTCTGTCCTATTGGTAAGCAGAGTTCAGATTATTCCGGAAATGTTCGAAACGATATTTGTTTTCTGTACATTTAATAACTTCTAGTAACATCGTTTCATTGTTCGATCAAACCAAAAATTATAATATTAAACAAGAGAAAGAAGAAGAAGAAAAAGAATGTAATATAAAAAGCGCAAACAGAAGCATTATTATGCTCAACTACACCCAAAACAATACCCAAACCGTCTCATCTTCTTAATATTTGTTTGGAAAAACAAAGGTTGCAAATCGGTCCATTTTTCGTATTTACACTATTGGTATAGTGTGATTGTTCGTGTAAAGAAGCTTCCGGTCGTGGGAACATTTTCGCCTTTCTTTATTCTTCTTCTTCTTCTTCTTCTTCTTTTGTATTAGTTGATTTGAGCATAGACCAAACTATTTATTATTATTATTATGGTTCTAAATTCATTCCTTATCCATCTATTAATATTATTATCATTATCATTTGTAAATGGATTATTGAATAGAGTTGGAGATGTTCAACCTGGATATGGATATGTTGGTCCAGCATGTGCAGTTTTTGATGGAACCCTTTATTTACACGGTGTTTCTATGAGAAAATTGAATAATCATGAACAAAGAGTGTTTCGCGATTATCAGAACGATCTGAGCCTTTTCAAAGAGTTAGTTTGTCTGTTGTATTCGCGACATGAACTCGGTCCGATTTTTCTCGAAAAAATACCAGCTTTCTGGGATAACAATTTTCGGACTGGCCCGACTTTTTTCACTTAACGTAAATCATTTTAGTGCAACCTATGATTCGTTCGAAACAAATGTTCCAACTGTTCCAAAGTTTTGTGGTGGATATGATGATTCTATTGAAATAGTTCTTGATTCATGTCTGGTTCGGGTGAGTAACTGAAAACTATTTTAAAAAACGAGCCAGCCTGAAGTTGTTTGATATTTTTACCTGAGACAATAGAATTTTGAAAAAAACGATTCTCAGACTAATTTCAGGTCATTGTTCTAATCATGCCCATTTTTTTATCCCAAAAATAAAGAAACGGGTCTTCTGAGACGGAACCGAAAATAACAAAAATGTTACTGAATAGGGCCGGAGATATCAGATCAGATTTATCGTTTTTCATATGAAAGTGTTTTCAGGCATCAGCACAAACAGTGTCAACATGTCACAAAATAGTATAATTCAAATTTTTACAGAACAATCATGTGTATGTAGGTGACATGCTAATTCGTTCTCTCACAAATTTCGAAAGACAAAAAGTCCAACTTGTTCAAATGCGTCGTGTTTATGGAGATTCGAGAAAAAGAAGAAGTCGTCGAAGTGCTAAAATATCAGCAGCAATAAATAAACCGCATCGAGATTTCAGTGATATGCTTCATAGATTGTTGAACATAAATTCAACAGTAACCTCGAGATTTCTACCAGTTGTTAGTCAAAGTCCAATGTTCGCAATGGAAGGACCGTGGCATAATTTGTTAGAATTGAGTGTTAAACAGAAAGCATTATCTCAATTTATCGCATCAAGTATTGAGCCAAAAGTTTCTGAGTCGAAAATCGATTCACCTTATCGTGCTATATACACTACTACAATGAAACCAAAGAAAACCGAAAAACCAATTATTTTTGTGAAATCAACAACAAAACCTTTAACAACTACACTAAAAACCACAACAACAACGACGACGAGAGGTAAATCTGAAAATAGTTATGAGTACTGTAACTAGAGAGTTTTAGCACCTTCAACAACAACAACAACAACAACCCGACAATTATCACTGAGTCATGTTCGATCGATTTATTCGAAAACAGATCCTCCAAATGTCAAAACAGTTGTTGATCCATTAATTATTCAACTTATCAAAAAAGCATTATCGAAGAACCAAATGATTGATGAAAATGCATTACGACAAATTATGAGAAAACCTATTTCGACTACGGTATTGTCTTTTTTTATAAATCTAGACTCATCGATATATTTCAGACATCATCCCCACCTGTCCGTTTTACCATTCCGCCAACATCTTCATTTCCGAAATCATCTCAAATTGCCGGGTTTTCTCATAATCATCTTTTTGTTTCTCATCAACCGTATACAAAACTATCATCGACAGACCAAAAATATACCGAAACGTCGAAATTATCGTATCGACTTCCTAATGAAATTTGCAGAGTTCATCTTAATCCGTTTTAATTCACTTCATAATTTTAAAATATTCATTTTTTCCGGGTACTGTAATTTATTTTGGAACAAAAATAAAACGATTTTTGTCCTAATTCAATTCGATGTCTAATGCTTCTACTCCTTGTGATTTGACCGCCTCTCCGTGTCGATTTTTGAACCCGGCTCGAAGCATTTCAACTTCATCTTTGATTGCGAATCCTCCAGTTGGTGGTGGTGCTGTTACATCAGTCTTTGATGTTGCTGCCGCTGGTTTTACTTTCTTCTCAGGAACATTTCCGCTGATTGTTACTTTTGCTCTTGTTGAACGAGTTGATTTGTCCATTGGTCTTTTTTGTATCTGAAATGTATCTGAATCACGTTGTTTTCTGTAAAATCAGAGAAAACTCACTATATTTGCAATCAATTAAATTGGGAAATAGTGAAATATAATGTTTCATTTTCCTGAACTGATCACGTTTATTTTTTTATTTATTCATTTATTTCTCAAAAACGTATGTATTGTATTTATGTATTGAAACTGTTATGTCAGGCGAAGAACAATACAGACAGGTGGGAACAGATAACTGTGAGTTCGATATTTTTTGAGTTGGGCCAGAAAATCGAAGTTTTTTTTATGGCATACGTTCTGTCAGATCATCCAACGGAAAAACAATTCTTCACAAAGAACCATCAGGTCTGATGCGAGAAAAAATGGAATTAAGCAGTCACAGGCAAATTCCTGGATAGCTGCGGCAGAGCTGCGGCAGCTATTTTCTGCTGGCAGAGGTCAGGCAGGTACCACGCAGCTCTGCCGCAGTTTTAGAGCGATTTCGGTAGGTCTGCCGCAGCTCTGCCGCAGGGATGCCGGAATCGGTTCAGAACTGCGGCAGAGCTGCGTGGTACCTGCCTGACCTCTGCCAGCAGAAAATAGCTGCCGCAGCTATCCAGGAATTTGCCTGTGGTTTTGCCCAAAAAAAAGTGGCAACTAGCCTTATTGGTGGTGCTCCAGGGCGTTTTCCGGTTACTTAAACTTAGCTAAATCCTAACTTAACTTATGGGTTGTTCCGCCAAATGGCAGAACATTGAAGGAGTTCCGAATTTCAGCGGATCGTGGCAGCCTTTACGGGCCATCGAGTACTCCCATCCACATGAAGTCTAAAGTTCAGCGACTATCTGAAATGAGGCGAAGGCGATCATCTAGACTGAAAGGTTATGAGCACCACCGAAAGTGGTGAAAAATTACATGATTAATATAGTATACCCAATATTAACAGCCGACAATTAAACTGGTTACGCTTTGTGTTATGACGCACAACACACTCAATATGCGTCAATGCTCCACCAGTTGACGTGATATTTGCAGGAAAATAAATTTTTTTTTTGAATTTTTCTAATTTTTCATTTCTTCTCCATTTTAGAACGGTATACACTGGATTAAATATTGAATGCCATTGGGAAATCAACAGAACACGGTGTCAAGAAAACGCCCAACAGAAGAAGGAAGTGTGAAAAGTGCGAAGTTGCGAAAAACGATGAGTGAAGAGGAAAACATTGACGTCCCAACTTCCAGTAACAATTTTTCGGATAACTATCGAGTAAATTAACTGCTAACATCAAAAATTACTAGTTTTCTAAAATTGAAATTTCAGCCAGTTCGACCAAACTCAGCACTCGATGTCTTTAAAAAGAAACTTGTGATCAAAAACTTCAAACCAAAAACAGCTCATTCAGAAGCAAATGAAGATGGAGTTTCTGAATGGGAAAGAATATACGAAAGCATTGATGCCATTCTAGAAGACAAAACAGTAGATACAAGTTTGGAAACTCTTTTCACTGTAAGTTGTTATATAAATGCGATCAAAACACATTTTTTAAGCTAGTTAAATCTGCAACTGACCTCCACAACCCAAAAACTATATACGATCGTCTCTTAGAAGTGATTCGTATTTATTGTGTCAAGCTAAGGTAAGACCTGTTTTCAAAAATGATATTAATAATTTCCGCAAAATGTTCAGAGAGTCCGTTGATATTCCCGATGATGTGCCTCTTTCCGAAGATACATGCGAACTATATATTGTTCGGTTTTGGAATGTTTGGAAAGTGTATCCTTTAAAAATAACACTGATTCGAAATATTTTTATCTATTTGGATCGTGTATTGGTTTCACATACAGGAGATGGGGATACTCTTCCCCTTTGGTGAGTTTTCCAAAAAGAAACCTCTTTCGAAGCCTATTTTATAGGGAAGCCACGATGCGCACATTCCGAACAGTATTCTTTCCTGATATTGGGGAAGATTTTAGAACGACAAAGTTGTTTCTTGCTCTTTTTCTTGATATTCAAAGAATGATTCAAAAGTTGGATGTGAGTTCTTCTTTTTCCGTCGATTTTCTCTTTCTTGTTCTAGGCACAAGGGAATGCTGTACGAGAGCTTCTTTCAATGTTGTCAACTATTCGAATCAACGATGAGTTCATGCAATACTTAGTGATGAAAATTAATGATACGTATTCGAATAACAACTTAAGCTTACCAGTAAGCCAACATTTTTAAACAACAATATAAAGTAGAGTAATGTTTTAAGTGCAACGAGTATATTAAATATGCCGATGGAATAATCCAACAGTACAATGAATTGGTAGATCTCTATTTTTGTGAACCGTCTGCATCCAGGACAATTTTCGATGCACTTATTAGATGTTTGATATCTAAATCGATCAAACAAATAGTATCAAATCGATTTGATAGTCTTCTCGAATCAGATGACATCAACGATATTACGAGAATGTTCGAATTATTAAGGAGAGTTACCAATGGTGAAGACATTGTTCGAGCTGAATTCGGAAAATATATCAAGTGGAAAGGGCAAAAACTGATGGAGACTTGCCAAGATAACGATTTGTTCTTAGAATTGCTGAGCTTCAAGAAAAGAATGGATGAAATCGGTACGTTATTACTATTCAATTAAAAACAACAAATTGAAAGTTTAGTTCTGATCGGTTTCGGAAATTCGTCAGATGTCAACAAATTCCGTCAATCAGTGCGTGATTCATTTGAATGGTTCATGGAAACAAAAGGGAACAAGGCTGCCGAATTAATCGGTCCGTTTTTAAAATTAAATTTGAACTTGTTTATGGGTTTTTTTCAGCAAAATATTTCCACGGACTATTGCGAATGTGTAATAAAAAAGCGACAGATGAAAGTCTTGATGAAATGATTGACGATGCGATTGTTGTTTTCCGATTCATCAGAGGAAAGGATGTGTTTGAAGCGTATTACAAACGAGATCTTGCCAAACGGCTACTCCTGGATCGAAGTGCTTCAGTCGATGCCGAAAAGACAGTATTAGCTAAGCTCAAAACTGAATGTGGAGCAGGATTCACTCACAAATTGGAAGGAATGTTCAAAGATATGGAGTGTTCGGATGATTTGAATAAGTTATTCATTCAATATTTGGATCATATCAATAAAAAGAAAACAAACTTCAATGTTCGAGTATTGACATCTGATCATTGGCCAACGTACGACTTATATGAGGTTAGTCAAATTCATACTTGAGATAGTTCTCGACAGCTCAAAGTTATACTTTTCTAGTACGATCCCCACTCTATCAAAAGTTATACCCGTCTCTTTCTCAAAACAGTTTTCCTAAACGAAAAGATCCGCAATAAATAAGAGACCTTTTTTCCAAATTTTCTCGTTCCAAAAAAAACCGCTGGTACTGAGTATTTACCCATATATTTTTTACCATTTTATCCAAACAAAGTTTTTAGTGCAACTTTCTTGAAGTTATACGTCCTCCTTAAGTTCTTATGAGTCAAAAAATTATATTTGATATTTCAGATAAACTTGCCAAAAGAGTTGCAATTATCTCTAATAGACTTTTCCGACTTCTATAAAAAACAACACGGAAATCGTAATGTGAACTGGCATTATTCTCTTTCAACAGCTGTTGTGTGTGCCAAATTTCGACCTGGTTATGTGAAAGAGTTGATAGTATCGCTATTTCACGCTGTTGTTTTACTCCTTTTCAACAAATGTGAACAATGGACTGTTGCCGAAATCGTCGAAGCTACAAAAATAGAAAAAGACGAAGTTGTTCGGACAGTTTTGGCTTTAATTGGTGGAAGAGGAAAACCTCGTATTTTGAAAAAGTTCTCGGACAAAAATGAAGAAACAGAAACAACCGTTGATTCTGTGGAGAAAGATACATTTGTTGTGAACACAGTTATAGTAGAGAAGTTGTATAGAATCAGAATAGCGCAAGTTCAATTGAAAACAACTGTGAGTTTAAGAATTTTTTTTCTGATACATTGTACACTAAAAATGATTATAGAAAGAAGAAAAGATAATCATTGAACAAGAAGTAAGTCAAGATCGTCAATATCAAATCGACGCGGCTGTTGTTCGAATCATGAAATCGCGAAAAGCACTTATGCACAATGTATTGATTCAAGAAGTCATGGCCCAACTACAGTATGTTCATTTTTCCTTATCTCCCCTTATCCCTATTTAAATTCCTTTTCTGCAGATTTCCAGTAAAAGGTGCCGACATTAAATTGCGAATTGGATCATTAATCGAACGTGACTATTTGGTCCGTGATCAAGATGATCCGAATAAATATAATTATGTTTCATAAATACCCATTTCCCCTATTAATTCAATCATTATTCCTCCTACCAGGTCTCGCGTTTCGTACGGTGGTGTCCTTCTAAGTAGCTCGGTTGCATGTAGTTGTCTTACAAATAATTTCCTCTCCATGATAATTCTTTATTTATTTTTTTATCTTTTTCTTCTATATTGATTTATAAATCAAAAAAAAAAATGTTTTCCACCATTACCTATAGCTAGTTTTATTCTCAATGGTCAAGAAACCGTTTAACATATTTTCGCAACAACATATTTCTATTTTTTCTCTGAAATTCTCGATTTTTCCAGAATGAGAAGTTGCCCGCATTGTGGATGTTCCGAAATTGACGAAGATGCGGCAAGAGGAGATGCAACGTGCATGGGTTGTGGTACGGTGTTGGAGGAGTCGATTGTTGTTACCGAGAATCAATTTCAAGAAAGAGCTGGTGGATCGGGACATACTCTTGTTGGTAAGTTTTTTTTTTCAATTCCGATAAAATATTTTCAAAAAAAACAATTTTCCAGGTCAATTTGTGTCTGCTGAACGTGCAGCATCTAACAATTTCAATTGTATGGGAACACAGGAATCGAGAGAAGTAACATATTCGAAAGGTCGAAAAGTCATTGAAGAGGTATTTTAAATGTCTCCCAAGTTATTGAACGTTGAATTTTGTAAGGTAGCCAGTCAGTTACGTATAAATCAACATTGTATGGATACGGCGTTCAATTTTTTCAAAATGTGTGTTGGTCGAAATTTAACAAGAGGAAGAACCAGGTTTTCTTTTTTAAATGGAAAAGCTTTTTACTTTTTGTTTTGATTCAGAATATCTGTTGTGGCAGTTTGTCTTTACATAACATGTAGATTGGAAAATACTGCACATTTACTGCTGGATTTCAGTGATGTAACACAGGTATAATTGCAATTTCTAAAAAATTAGAACACGGTTTTTTTCCAGATCAATGTTTTCGATTTGGGAAGAAATCTTAATTACATAACGCGAGCTTTAAGAATAAATCTTCCGGCGACTGATCCGTGTCTTTATATTATTCGTTTCGCTTGTATGTTAGATTTAGGAGATCGCCAAAAAGAGGTATTATTTGAATAAATCTTTTCAACAACGACAACAAAAAATGATTTGCAGGTTGTTAATTTGGCAACTCGATTGGTTCAACGAATGAAAAGAGATTGGATGTCGACTGGAAGAAGGCCAACGGGTATATGCGGCGCCGCTCTTCTTATGGCTGCTAGATCTTTGAATTTCAATAGATCAGTCAATGATATTGTGAGAGTTGTTCATATCAGTGAAAGTGTCATAAGAAAACGTCTCGATGAGTTTAGTAAAACTCCTTCTGGAAGTCTGACAATCGACGAATTTTCTACAATTGATTTGGAACATAGCGAAGATCCGCCCGCATTTCGAGAAGCACGACGTAGAGCTAGAGAGGATCAGTTGAGAAAAGAAGCAGAACAAGCTGAACATTTGGAAAAGGAGGTATGTGTAAAAAAGTTTCTAACAGTTGGAAAATGTTTTTTGTTCCAGATGGTTGACGTCGAAGCTGAAGTAGAAGTAGCATTGGAGAAAAAACGAAAAGAAAAGTTCAAAAGTGGTTATTATGCGAAACTCATCGGTGGAAATCTCGGTTTGTTTGTAATATATTATTTTTTGCTATTTGAACAAATTTCAAGAGGGTATGGAACAAGAAAAAGATGCACATGATATGGTTCGGACAGAAATAATAAATACAGTAATGACAGCAGCCGAAGAGCCTTGTAGTAGTAATCAATCGGAAAATCCCATGGATAAATATCAAAATTTCGGCCCTTCTCTGGAATCTCTTGGAATCAGAAAATCTCAACCTGATGTGAAACCGAAAGCACAAGCAACAGTTTTGATAGATGAAGAAATTTCGGACTCGGAGATTGATTCTTATATTTTGACCGAAAAAGAAGTAGAGATCAAAACTGATTACTGGATGAAAGCCAACGGAGAAGTGATGAAAGCGATAGAAGAACGGTGAGAAATCAGAATGAACAATAATCAGTGAATTTATTTTTTTTTAAGACGAAGAGAACGAGAACAGAATGGCGGTGAAGTCAAAAAGAAGCGAAGACCAACTCGCAAGACTAATACTGGTGCATGTACTTCGGCAATGGATGCTATGGAAAAGGTCATACACGTGAGTGTCATTTGTATGAGAAATTTTGAGAAACAAACACTATTTAGGAAAAGAAGCTCTCGAACAAAATAAACTACGACATGCTCAAGGATCTAGAAGCAATTGCACCGACCGTTTCCACTACTACTTCGTTCACTGCTCCTCCTATAATGAAAACGCCGAATAAAAAAGAGGCAACGAATACAGTAGCCAAATTAGAGATGGACAAATCAGAAACACCAAGCGAAAGTCTTGCTAGAATAAGAAGTGAACTTGTCGATGAAGCTAATTTGACAAAAAGTGAAAAAGTTACCAGTCGAAAAAACTTTAAGACTCTGCAAAAAGAAGGTAGTACAATGGATAAATTGAGAACTGTATTCGATATGAACAATCGAGAAGAATTGGAGAGGTTGATTGCAAAAGGTTAAACATTTATGAAAATATATTTTCAGCAACAAAACGACCGAACCGCCTGGGGAGAAGAATGTTCCGACAGAGACTGTTTCCCAAACAGTGAGTTTGAAATTATCTTTTTTTTTCGTCATACTCTGTTCCAACAGGGTTTATCAACTATTCCAAAAACTGAACCTCTTACCATGTCGGGAAGTTCATCGGTTGACTCGGGATTGAAGAAGGCAACTGTGGCGCCAACGAAATCAAGATATGCGAAGTTGAAGCCGAATTTCAAAAAGCCTATGGTGAGATTTTTTTGAGGGGGGGGGGGGGGGAGCCTGTTCATTTTGTTTTTTTTTTTTTGAGAAAAAAACAAGATACTAGGGATAACAGCAAATTTCCCAAAAATAGTTCATAAAATACTGCTTTCAAAAAATCAGGAAGAATATTCTTCAAATTTTTGATTTCAGGTCAAAGAATCTAGTTCGACCGCTGAGAACGCAGAGCCAGATACGAAACGATCCAAAAGCTAACCGGCCCAAAAGCTAAACGGATAATATTTCAAATAGTTTGAATAGTTTATCCCACTATTTTTGAAGTTCAATCGGTTTTTTTTTCTTGTTTCTCATAGACAGGATATAGTTTTCGCTGTACAATAATACTTATCTTTTTTCTTGTTATTCTAATATAAATTTTATTTTTAATAACTATTTGAAAAAAGCAACAATATTTAGAACTAAATGTATTTGTTAGCCAAAGCCAAAACTTTGGAAAATTGGACATTTCCACGATTGGCCAATAACTTTGTCGGGATCGGAGCTGTAATGCGGTTTCCAAGTGGATTTCCTTCTTCGTCCAACAATACAATCATATTATTATCGGTGACTGGAACACCGTGTTTACGATAATGAACATGAGTGTTCGCTCCAACAACATATGCTTTTCTCATTTGACCACGAATTGCTACCAAAATCTGTAATTCGATAGTTCACATTTTTGTTGCTCTCTCTATTCTGCAAACTTTATCTCCTAATTCAGCATGTGGCAAATGTTTAGCTCTTCTTCCTTGCTTATACACATTGATACAATACGCAAGTTTACCAGTTGTATCAGCCTATAATTCAAAACTAGACAATCAAAGAAGCAATTGGACTGTAAAACCTCTTTTCCAAGAGCTGAATTGTCAACAACACTCAATCTTGTTCGGCGATGAATTCCCATGCTTGGAGGTCGAGTACGATGCTTCGAAAGTTCATATCTGAAAGTTTTCCAAACACTTTTCAATTTAAACAATCTATTATTTATTAAATTCTAGAAATCTTAACGAAAAAATATTAACAATAAAATGCTCCGTTCCAGACTTTATTCGATCTAACTTCTTCTTTTGCATTTTCCATGTTGTATGCACAATGTCTACAACCGTTTCCACAACATTTTCCTTTTTTCAAATGATGTGAAATTGTGAATACAGTATACTTTGTGACTGGATCGATATAGGTCAATTTTCGATCATTTATAGCTTTCATGTGTGCCATATGAATTGTTCTTTCTTCACTTGTGAGATTTTCATAATTTATCCAAGGAACTTTTGATTTATTAACGGATGCTTCGAAAAGTGTATAATTGGCTATCATTTCTCCTTTTTTATGCTCAACTAGTTCGTATCCGCTACTTTTCGATTTTGGAACAGAATAAATTGGAGCTGCCGAAGATTTTGAAAGTTCTATTCCCAAATTGTTAGTTTTCACAACATCGGAAGAAGAGTTTGAAGATGCAGGGAGATCAGATGAATATTGACGACACCTGAAATGAAGAGATGTTACAATCATTAATTTTTTCTATGTATTTAGAAATATTTGGTGGTTCTCTTTTAAGTAACAACTCTTCACATCAGTAGCATCAATTTTACTGTGTATCTTCAAACTCTCGTCACTTACTATATTTTGAATTTTGAGGTTAAAAACTCACGCTGGTTGAGGCCACCATCTACCGGACGCATTACATTTTGAAGCATTGAGAGGAGTGAATATATTCGATAAGAGTCTTCCTAATACACCGGAACCACTTGGGAGATTGGCCATACCTGAAAATGTTGACATTTTCACTGGAAAATTAAAAAAAATAAATACACGTGATTTTACGAACATTGCACATTTCAAATGTGTCTGCAGAGCGAACACTTGAACCGACGATCATTTTTATTCGATTTTCACGCTCGCAACATTTGCAGTTTGTTGAGTGCTTTTACTGGTTTTTTGAATTACAGAATCTGTTGCAGACGATGCAAAATTATGCTGGCTCACAATAGACATCTTGGGAATTCAGAAAATCAACGTAGGCGTGAACAGGTAAAATATTATCGATTTCCAACAGATTTAGGCGACAAAAGTGCAACATTTTTCAACTGAAGACATACATTAAAAACTCTTATCAGTTCGAAATGATTTTTCCTGTTTCAGGCACAGTCACCAATTGTTTTGAGAGCAATGGTCGGTGTCGCGCAGTCGATTTTCGTGGCAATAGCCTCTATTTTTAATTTTTTCATATTGCTTCTCAAAAGATCCTCAAGAGCAGTGAGTTCGTGTTTTTGAAGTTTTGAACACTTTTTCATTTTTGCAGTACTGTAAGTATCAAGTGGTGACATATCAAAGCAATATTCCCATGTCTCCATTGACGACACATCGGTTATGTGAGTCATTTATGTTTTGTATTCCGGAACACAAATTTTTTCAGTGTCTGTGAAACGCAAAATTCTAGTCTTGGATCTCGATGAAACACTAATTCATTCACATCACGACGGTGTTTTGAGGCCAATGGTTAAACCTGGAACACCGGCTGATTTTACTATAAGGGTAAGTAGCAAATACAGTTTGTAAACATGAAATAATTATTCTTAGGTTGTCATAGAGAGACATCCTGTCAAGTTCTTCGTACACGAAAGACCACACGTTGACTTGTTTTTGTCGGTTGTTAGCCAATGGTAAGTGATAATCTGACAAGTTACAAAAGTAAGCAGATGATTATTACAAAACAAAAAACAGTGAATATGCGAAATTTACCAGTATAAAACGGAAGAAAAAACTTTAGGAAGCTCCAAGTTTCTTCCAAACACACCTTTTTTTCAAAATTTCTAGCTGAAACTTGCTTAAATTTTTATCAGTTTTTAAGAAGAAAAGGCCCATCTCTGACCAAAATCAAGTATCAGATGAAGCTCACAAAAAAGCTAAATTCCTATGTTAGTCACGAACTAAGAATTCGTGTCTAACCTAGTTGCAAATAGTCACTCAACATTTTATAGGTATGAACTCGTCGTATTCACTGCAAGTATGGAAGTATACGGTAGTTGTGTAGCTGATAAGTTAGACAGAGGACGTGGCATTCTGAAGAGAAGGTATTATTTTTTTTCGGAAAATGTGAACAAAAAAGTTATTCAGATATTTCCGCCAACATTGTACAATGGACTATGGTGGTTATACAAAAGACTTATCGGCTATTCATCCAGATTTATCGAGTATTTGTATATTAGACAATTCGCCGGGTGCATATAGAAAGTTTCCACGTAAGTTCATCAAATTTTGAAAGAAAATCGTACCAACGATATTCATTTTATCGTGTTTTATTTTTTTGACTAGAGTCAGTTAGTTCCCAGAGCTGACCTGCAATCCTCCCTATTTCGAGACATTTCTCTTCCGAGAAAAAATTAAATTACAGCAATTTAGACATCATTCACGATTTTTTGTGTGAAAAATCACAGAGGACATTCTGAAAATAAAAGTTTCCACGTTTTCAGCCGTGGTATGATCGTACTAATAACTTTTTTCTCTAAAAAGTTTGAAACAATGAAAAATATCCTTTGCAAAAAAGATGAAATTTTGAATAAATAAAAACGTGAACTTTCTAATTTTATCTGTGAAGATTTTAGTTGTGATAAAACCACTGAAATTAAATTATGGAATTTTCATCAACGTGCGCAAAGAAAAAAGTTAAACCAGAGCGTTGATCAGCTTGTCCGATTTAGTCAGCTAAAAAAAAAATCTCGTCAAAAGTTGAAATGGGGACAAGTTGAACCTCCCTTGTTAGTTCCCTTACAAATGGGGCAAACTAGACAGACAAGCGCAAAAAAGGAAAGAATAAAACTGAAACAAAAGAACTTCAAAGAAAAAATTTCAGGAGTTTTCAATAAACCAACATTTTCGTTTGTTCCACTGAATAATACAACTCAGATAACAGCTGTGGAGGTCGCATCGAGGTCAGTGAAAAAACTACATCGCTCGGACCTCGCATCGAGCTCGACAAAGTAATTGAAAAAACGACATCGATACGAGGTCGATGCGAGCTCCACCAACTTTTGATTTGTAATCATCTATTTAAATGAATTTTCAACCAACCAACTCAACAACAGAATAGAGTAGTCGGTAAAGTGAATGCCTTTCATTCAAAAGATGTGAGTTCGGTTCCGGGTTTGGTTTTGATATTTTCTCATTTCGAACTCTTTTCTTGGAAACGAGCTCGATGCGACGTCCGAGCGATATCAAAAATGAGCTTTCTGCGAGGTCGACATCACCTCGACGCGACCTCCACAGCTGTTATCTGAGAAGGTGTTTTCTTAAATCAAATAAAAGACATTTTTAAAACTACCTGGAAAGAAAATCTTCAAAAAAAAAAGGTCCAAATAAATCGGTGTTTCAGACAATGCGATTCCTATTCAATCATGGTTTTCGGATCCGAATGATACGTGTCTTCTGAATCTTCTTCCATTCCTCGATGCACTTCGTTTCACTTCAGATGTTCGAAGTATTTTATCAAGAAATCAGCAACAATTGCAAGATTTATAGTAAGTTTTTATTAGGTGCCTGCGGATTTCATGAATTCCTGCTGTTTCTTTTTTTTATGTTGTGAGAGGTTCAAAGGGTTAAGAGAAATGTAGACGTTATGCCAACTATCACACATCTTTTTTACGGGTATAAAAAGAGAGCTGAATTGCTCTTCACCCGAGAACCTTGTTAAAGTACCCATTTTCAAGTTATACACGCTCTAAATTATTTCGTTTTTCTTCTCATATCGACAATCCCGATTGTTTTTCGTGTTTCTCTTTTTTTGTATACTTTTTTCACATATTTTATTTCTGGAGACACGGGTTCTCTACCTTTTCCTATTTTTAATTTTGAGCCACCCATCCGTTTTTTTTCTAGACATACCTGTGTAGCATTTTACCATTTTATTTTTTTGTTTTTAATTCTAAATTAATAAATTTTCTGTGATTTTTTATTTACAACATAAAAACGAAAAAATTTACGATTATTTGAAGAAAAATATGTCGTTCGGTTGGCTTTTTTGTTCAGTTTCGAAGAATTTGTGGAATCGGCATCTGAAAAAAGGGAATATTCATATTACCAAAGGTGCAACATACAATTGTCGATTGAGAAGACAGAAACTCTGAGCAGACGGTGTCAATGCTCGATTTTCTCGATGAATTTTCGGAGACGGAGCTGATGTAACCGAAGAAGAAATGAACAAAATGATGGAGATCATCGCAAAAAGTGTCATTCGAACCATTGTTTTTCCGATTTTTACCTGAAAAAAAGTCTACTTTTCTGATAAATTTACAATCAAACAAAAGAAACTTGAAAAGAAAAGACAGTATTTCAAATTATTTTATGATTTTTAGAAAGTTCAGGCGATATGTTCTAAATTTCCAGAAAAGATTCGAGTCATATGGGTTGGAGTATAATTTCTGATCGATTCGTCGCAATGTTTTGTATCGAAAACAACACAATTCCCGAACTCCCAAAAGTTGTTCGGTACTAACAATAATCGAAAAAATTTGCATTTTTTTTGATGAGTCAAATTTTTTGACTCAAAAGTGTATCATAGATTATGTACCTCGGGAATAGTCCGATATCGATTAAATCGCGCACGAGTCAAAAAATCGGGCACAGTCCAAATTTTCAAACTTTTTGCTGAATCGGACCACAAAACCTTTTTCGAGATGTCAGCAACCGGCCTCCGATTTTTGAGATCGGTCTGTTTTGAACAAATTTGCACGGTAGATTCATCGTTGATGTTTCTGATCCGACTCGGAAAAATCTTGAGAAAAACGGGGTCGGTTCGATTCAGATTCAATTATTACGATTTTCGAACGCGGCCCGATTCAGATGAACCAACAGAAATGTCGAATATTATTCCTCGGACAACATGTAGAATACGACCCCACCGTATTTCATGACCCCCCAGCGAATTACACGACCCCATAAATGTATTTCGAGACCCCATTTCCATTGGGTGGGGTCTTGAAATACATGGGTGGTCTTGATGTAAAGTGGGGTCATGAAATACTTGGTGGGGTCATAAAATACATTGATGGGGTCGTGAAGTAACTGGCTTACAAGGGTGTGGGGTCGTATTCTACATCACCCGGACAAGATGTAGAACACGACCCCACGTGAAGTATTTCAACACCCCACAATAGAAGTGTATTTAATGACCCCTACAAATGTAGAAGACGACCCCAAAAGTGTAGAACACGACCCCAACAATGTAGAACACGACCCCAAAAGTGTAGAACACGACCCCAAAAGTGTAGAACACGACCCCAAAAATGTAGAACATGGCCCCAACAATTTTGGGGTCTTGAAATACAAGGTATGGGGTCGTGTAATACATTTCTGTCGCGGGGTCTTCTAATACGTTTTGTGGGGTCGTGTTGTACGTTTTGCCCTATTCCTCTACATTTCCGTCAAAACCGGTTTCGGAAAAACAAAAAAAAATGATCGAAAAGGGTTTTTTCGCAGTTCGAGAAGTTTTCGAATTCTGAAAACTATAAAAAAAAAACTCGAGCCCGGAATGAGCTTTGACGATTATCACAGTGTGTATTTTTTATTACAAAATTTACATTATTCTAATCAGGCACCGTTTCGAGGATGGGGCCTAAAACGAAAAATTACAAATGAAAAAATGAGAAATTCAGAAAAAGAGGTCATCAAAATAATTTAGACCTACTTTTAGAACTTTTGGAGATTCATATAGACCGTGTGATATCACCGGTGATATAAAAATCGAACAAACGCCAAGTATTAGAAGTAATGTGATATCAAAACAATAACAATATAACAATTCGTAGTAGTGGTATATTTCGTATCAAATAAAATTATGTACTTTTTCTCAATTATATAGTCATAAATGATTATCTCAGACGTGAGCTATTTTTTTCCCACAAAAATTGAGATGAAATATTCATGACTACTACTAATTGCAAAAATATGAACTTTTCTTTTTGAACCTGTTCTTTTTTTCAACATGAAAAATGATTCCTGATATATTTTCTTGTTTTTGTTATTGTTTAAAAGAATGATGGAAGAAATTTGATTTTCGGATTGAAATTATTATAAGGTTCTCGGAAATATGGAATACGTTTTTTTTTTCTTATGATGTAAAAACTAGGTTCAGGAATAGTGACACAAAAATCAAACACACAAAAAAAGGAGACAAGGACGGATCCGCCCACATTTTCGATAAAACTACAGTACTCTCAAACAAAAACAAAGCGTGGGATTGAATGAGCATTGAAAAAAGGGCCAAAATGTGTTCGGACATGTTATCGAGTTTTAAATGGGTCACATTTCATTTGCCAAAATGAGAGAATAGTACATTCGAATAAAATATTTGGGATGCGAATAATATTCGGACCTCTTTGTATTTTTTTGGAGAGATGTTAAAAATGGTAAAATGAACTGTTCACACCTTAGTTGAAGTTGCTTTGATTGAAAAAAAAAACAATACACATATTCATTAGATTTTTTTTGTGTAGACACCTAATTTAAAAATAATAGATTTAGTGTGCGATAGGTTCGTAGGTTCTGTGAATCCAAGTTTGTTGTTGTTTTTTGTTGTGGAAATTGTTTTATATTCTGATAAGATACAGTAATCAAAAAGGTATGTGTCGTCATTGAGAAATTGAAATAGAATGAAATGTTACAAAATAAAAATATTTTTTTACGAGAAAGGTTTGAAAAACACACCTTGGCGTAACCGGACACCCTCAATCACGTTCTTCTACCCAAAACCCAATTTGCTTTCGCATAGAAAAACATGATTCTAAAAATACTCTGTATAGTAATTCGCAACTATAGTGTATACAGTAATCGAGCAAGAGTGAAAGAGAGACATCAGAGAGTAAGACTGACTCAGGTCACGTTCTCATCTAATTATATTATTTTGAGTTTCAATCAACGAGACCAACTAGACGTTTTGTAGTCGCCCTAAATATGAGAGCTACTTTCACACAAGTTTTTCCGGCAGGTTGAACAGTAAAAAACTCTTTGGCTAGTTTTGTTGTGATAGTTTTGGCCTCTTACTTTTCAAATATCAATTCATACTAATCAATATGACAGAACATCTAGCTTTGTCTATGAATGATCGCATATTTCATTCAATATAACTTCAATTTTTGGTTACTATTTTTAAGCATCACATCATCTAATATCTAGGTTGTTCAATTGAATTGTTTTTTTTTCATAGTCTAGCCTAATGAAATGTCTGTGATAAATTGTGATAAACACTAGATGGCCGACAAAAGTAGGTATTTGAAGATATATTCAGAAAAAAACAAAAATATTCAGAACTGAAGAAATACATAGTTGGCTCGTCGATCAGAATCTTTTAATTATCTTGCACTTCTACATATGAGTTTTACACATATTGTCGAACTTTTGTTGGGGGTTTTGTTTATGTTCGCACGAAATCTGACTACTTCATATTGGAGTAAAAATTCTAGCTGAGAAATGAAACAAACAGCTTTTCATTTTTTTCGAAACGCAATAAAAAAATATCGTGAATATTCTCGAGTCAATAATTATGGATGCCCATGATCCGGGCCACGTTATAAGTTATTGATACACATGAGGGCAACATCCCAGGGAACATCAGATCCTGTGGTCAAACATCGGAAACATAGTTTGCGTCATTGAAAAACTGCAAAAAAGAAATGCGTAAAAAGAAAGCAAATGTGAAAAGAAAGATCCCGTGAATAATTCATTTTTTGTTTCAAAAAATATGGAAACTTCATTTATTAAACCAACAAGAAAAAAAATGAAAAAAAGAAATGATCATCGGGAATTTGCAAAAACAAAACAGAGATTTGTGGAGAAACTTGGAGACCAGTACAAACAAATCATATAAAAAGGTATATGGAACAAAGAAGTTGGATGAGACATATTATTGAAAAGTTTCAGACATGTGTATTTTAAATCTAATAATTGAACTATATACATGATTGGAGACAAAAGAAAGAAAGAAAAATTCGATTATTTTGAGGAAAAAACCATGCAAAAAAAGTGAAATTTAGGTAAGTGAAACTGTATTGTTTTGATAACATGTTGAGGTTTTAATAACGAGCACAACTCGAGTTCGCAATACGGGTAATGTTACCGAATGCTCCACAACATCTGCAAAAATTAAAATTATGAATTCAAGATTTTGAATGATTTTCAAACTGACATGTTCTCAACTTTGAATGCGGCTCCAACAGTGGAATTAGTGAATAATCGAACATAACAAGGAGCATTGAATTGAGCATCATATAACTTTGCAGTAGCCTTGTATGTTCCCATTGCTCCACCGATTATAGCACCCAGAATGATCAGACTATTGATAATGAGAACTGTTTTGTCGGTACGTTGAAAAACTCTGAAAAATAGAAAAAAGGTGTTGGTGAAGTGAATATAAAAATAACATACTGTTTGAATGTTGGAATCTTATTCTTTCTCCATTCATCTTCAGTTGCCGCTTCGCTGTATAAATAGAACAAGGATGGCAGAACAGCGCAACCCATTGGAATTGTTGAAGAACCTGAAACACTCATTTGTTTCGACGATGATCAGATCACGTCGTTTTCTATTGCAATAATTGAAATAGAGAGAGACGCAAAGAAAAATACATTCCGAGAGAACTACAACATCGTTCTCACATATGTGCTCTATTGTTCCACACAAATCCATGGAACAAGCTCTCTTTTTTAATTTCTCAAAATCTTGGAAATTAGATTTATGCAATAGAGTCAGTGAATCTCGGTACCGACAACACACGCGTCTCGCACACTGCCATCATTTGTGTGTGTGTTGGCCACGCCCACACTGCGTCTCGCTCTATTTCAATGATTGCCAATTCTCTTTTGCTTGATACGACGTGAGATTATGATCTTCTCAATTTTGAGAACGAATCGATGTCACGTTTCATCAGGTCTCAAACATTTTGTAAATATTTTTTGGTAGATCGAATTAATTTTCGTGACCTTTTCTCTGAATTTCTCATTTTTTCATTATATTTTTTCGGTTCAGGCCACATCCACAAAACTATCTCCGTGAAATGAAAACTCCGGAGGAACTCCAAATTGTGGAGTTGATTAGGAGTACTCTGAAAAAACTCTGAAGCGGCACCTTATTCACTCTGGAGCAACTCCAATTTTAGGAGTTCCTCCGGAGTCAACAAGGTGCCGCTCCAGAGTTTTTTCAGAGTACTCCTAATCAACTCCACAATTTGGAGTTGCTCCGGAGTTTTCATTTCACTGAGATGTATGATTTGGGAAATCGGTCGAAAACATTGATATTCAAAAAAAAACACAATGTGTAGTTGTTATAAAGTATTGTGGTATCTGCTTACCAACTAAATTCATAACTGGTCCAAAATCTGGAACTGTGAGAGCAATAAAAAGAACCAATGATAGAACAACACTTCTGGTGACAAGTCTTCCAAGTCCAAAAGAATGAGAAATATTGAGATAATGTTCGACTTCTTGATTCAATGGGTTGATAACAATTACAAGAGTCATAATACAGTGGAATGCAATCATCAAATTGGCCAGTCGCTGCAATAAAAAAATCATATGAATCATTTTTTGAAAAAAAAAAGAACAAACCTGAAGATTTTCCGATTGAATACTGTAGATAACAGAGTCTTTCATTGAACTTCCATAAACCGAAAAAGCAAAAACACAAAGTGGAAGGTATAAAAGAATGACACCAACGAAACCGGCAAAAACTGAACGGGTGAATTGACGAGGTTCTTTCATGTCGTGTTGAATAGTTGGGAACACATAATGACCAGAAAAAGCGAACAAGAATATTCCGAATGATAGAATCACTTCTGTTGATTGAACTTCTGGATATTGAACATGAGGGAAACAAAGATCAGCATCGATGGCTATTCCGGTGAGGATCGATCCGACAGCAATGACTGTTGTCAACATGGCAAATACAATTACAATCCTGTTAATATTAGAATTGGATTCGAGAAAATCAGGGATGAGATTGTAGCTTAACGGGGCCCGAAAAACACGGGCCGGTTTTCAATGAAAGAGTCAGGACCCAAGAGAGCCCAAATCTATCACCTGGAAAAAATTTAGATTTTTAGGGGTTTGAATTTCAGAGTCTCGCAGTTTTTAGTGACCTAAATCTAGCTGGTAATTTGTCGGGCCCAGAAAAAATACATGAGCCTTATTGAACTGGCTCATATTTTTTGTTCCAACAAAACTAACCAGAATTCTCCAGGACTTGCTAGCATTGTAAATGGCCAGATCGCAATAGCCAATGCAAAAATGATGAGACAATTTGAAATATTTCCAAGTTGAAGAACATTTGTGACAAAATAATGAAGAATATTAGAAGATAGTAGAAGGTAGACAACAGATATTCCGAACAATGTAACATTTCCTAACACAGATGTGAACCGTCTATAAGAAACAAAACATGAATAAATAGAACAGGTCAAACAACTTACTGCATAACAGGTCCCATTGTTCTTTTTGCCATTTCGGGAAATGGTTTTCGACATACTCCAATATGTGGGTTTCTTTCCATTAATTTATTCCATACTTTTCCAAGAAGATATCCAGTATATTCGAAACTGATCGCAATAACAAGCATGATTATGATTCCCATTGTTAGACCAGATTGTTTGAATGCAACTGGCATCGCAACAACTCCACCACCAACCATGTCGGCCACAATAAAAATCGCCGCAATTAACCATGATATTTTGTGTTTATCAACACTTGGCGCTAAAAATAATTTGATAATTTCGGAGAGACGCATCACTTCAATTAATGCTTGAATGAATGCAACTTTTAGGTTTTGAAAAAGAAATCAGTTTATCGTCTCGAAACCGGTTCTTTTTGATTCATGTAATTATCACAATCCGATGTGTTCATAAATTATTATTAGTATCCAAAAGTAGAAACGAACGATCGTAAAACAGTGTATGACTATTTATTTGGAATTGGTTATGTCATCCAGTACATCTACAGTATGAAATATATGTTCATTCTTTCATCACACTTCACACCACACAACTAACAAATCAACATTTGATTTGTGTTTGTCTACATACATAGTTCAAAAAGATAACTGTAGTTACAGATCACAATAGTTTCAATATTTTCCCGAAACCATCGATGTTTTTAACAGAGAAGCATACTGTAATCATGTTAAAATGATTCGTTTTATTTTCATGTGAATAATAAATTTTCGAACAAACGATGTCGGAAAAAAAGAAGATATTGTCAATCCAGCCAGATCATCCAACGAGAAATTGATCTACCGTCTGAATCTCTCATTCTGACATGCTCTTTCATAGCATTTTTGTGGTAGATCACTTTTTCCGTTGGATGATCTGACCGGATTGACAATATCATTATTGTCAATCCGAAAAAAGTTGACCATTGGAAGAGTGAATTTGTGGCCGTTGAAACTACCGTATAGGATGATAGATCAAAAATAATTTTTTGAGCCTGAAAATTTAATTCTCGTAAAACAGCTATACTCCGGCCAAATAATGTCAGTAAATTTTTGTGAACGTTTAAAAATGTGCTCAGACTTTGCATGATTTTTCGTTTTCTCCGAAATTCCTTTCAAACTTCAGTACTGAAATTTTTTGTGTTTTTTAGGCTTACAAAGTTTATTTTTGATCTACCTTCATAAATTCATTCTATACGGGGTATAATTGTACTTGGACCCCCCATGGCATGGTAACTGATACCCCCACATGACTAATGGGAATACAAGCCACCACTGGAAATAATAAGCGCCCCCATTCCTTTTTTAACAGAAAACAGAAAATTTTTTGTTCTTTTTTGAATATTTTTAACCTTCACGTGTGACCTAATGAAGATACAAGATTAGAATGACTCATTTTTTCTTTGGAGAGAAATAGAAAGTCGAAGCGCTTGTAATGGACAAGTTTACCGGAAAAATTTGTGGAAATCAGAAGTGTCGCCGATTTGAATGATGCTTATGATGATTTACCCGAGGCTCATGATTATGGGGTGTAATGTGTTTTTTTGACAAAGCGACTGCAATGGTGGTAAGGGGAGGGAGGCGGTTGATTTTAAAGGTGCGGGGTGATAATGTAAAAGAAGGGAGGGGGGCTGATGTAAAAAGGTGGGGGTATAAAGTAAAATAAGGGAGGGGGAGGGGGGCTGATGTAAAATGGTGGGGGGATAAAGTAAAAGAAGGGAGGGGGGCTGATGTAAAAAGGTGGGGGGTATAAAGTAAAATAAGGGAGGGGGAGGGGGGCTGATGTAAAAGGTTGGGGGGACAAAGTAAAATGGGTGGGGGGTTGTAGTCATGATTTAAAACTGGTGAAAAATGGGGGGTTTTTGTAACATCAATGGGGGGATCAACAGTGAAGATTACCTATGGTGAGACATCAACCCCCAAAACCATAGCGGGGGGTGTATACAACCATTGTTCTCATTGGATTTGAAACCCCCAAAATTTCATTAAACTTAGACCACCCACTTTCCGAATAAAAATATTTTTCCATTAAATGGGGGTGTCAACTATGATTATGGGGCTTCAGATACCATGATGGGGGTGCCGGACCCAGTGGGGGGCTCACCTACAATTTTACCCTATACGGTAGCTGGTTTCTCTTCCATTCTAAAAATTTCGGATTGACAATACCAAGAGGAACTTTGTTGAACAGTCCATTTGGCCGCGAAAAAAAAACTATTTTACTGTAGCAATAAGTTCTTCAAATGATAATTTCGATTGTCAATGGATTGATGTGGGGTAGGTTATTTATTTTTTATCGAATTTGATTTTCTAAAACTACACTTTCGAGAAAGTGCATTTTCTCAGCTCGGAACCCGACTGGGCTCAAGCCTCCTTCCGGTCTAGACGAGCCCAAGAAACATGTTCGTGCTGGATTGACAGTATCAAAACAATGTATTCATTTTCGCCAGTTTGAATTGTGTTGCAAACTTATTTTTTTTTCAGAAATCCGAACAAAATAACTTCCACACGATTTGTCTCTACACATATCTTTTGAGAAATCTGTTCAATTGTTCGTAAACAAGACATAGGTCATTCTCAGAGTACAAACGAAGAACACCAACACATTAGGAGTATTTTTTACCCGGAATAATAAATTACAGTACTCTCTGGATGAGCGAAAATAGAGTTGAACTGATAATGAGTTCAAAATAACACTAAAAAAGAAGAAGAAGAAGAAGAACATACCAACTTGTGCGGACGACATGCACATTTCAGAATAGCAGTTGTTGATAAAAGGTTGAGCGGAAAGATGTCCTGCTCCTGCTCCTGCTCCTCCTCCCCCTTTTCCTCCAATTTCTTCTTCTTTTCCCGTCGTCGAATTAGAAGACGACAGCAAACTTTTTTTCTGCTCTCCGACACTCATTTCTGAAAAGATCAAGATTTGAGGAAGAATAAAAAACGCAGATGCGAAACAAGAAAAGATTTCATGAAATTAATTGAATTGGGGAAAAAACTGAATTCGAGAATGTTTATTTGCACAGTTTCTTTTCGTCTGTCCAACAAAATAGTCTCGTGGAAAGTGAGGAGGGAGGTGTTTACCCTTAAAATATCACCTATGTTTTTCACTAGTTTTTTGTGTTCTGGACTGGACAAAACAAAAAAAGTTTCGAAAACAAAAAACAAAAAAACATTCATTTATAAAAAAAGGAGACCTCGAGTTTTTTTGTTTTGTTTTTTTTTTGTTTGAGGTTTCTTTTTTGTTGTACACCTGCTTGCTGAAATAACACAATACCCTTTGGTGAAAAGGAAATTAGAAAGGCCGTGAGAAATTTCGATATGGGAATGTGGTGAACCGCGAAAATAACAAAGGTTGCGAGTGAAATAAAAAATTCAGAGTTGAACACCCTTGAATTTAAAGTAAGGATTGAAAAACTTTTTCAGCAAAAAATTTTCATTGATACGAGTTCAAAACTTTTCAGATTGATCTACACCAGAGATGAGAGTTGTTCCATTTCGGGCCACAAAAATTATATGTATCTCTGATGAACTGACGTGTGAAAGTCGGGCTGGGCCTTAGGCTCCCGGTCACAATCCCTTGACCTACACTTAGAGCATTGAATATGAACGTTGCAAATTACTAAAACAAAATCATTTCATTGGGTTTCACAAAAATAAGGAACCAAGAAAATTCTGCTCATTTTCTCCGTCCGAATTTTTCTCGTGACCCGAAGAACAGTTGTGCTAAATTAGATTTTAAAGGAAGGAAAAATGAACGAGTGTCAAAAAAAAAAACGAAAAAATCATCTGAGAATATTGTAGAAAGTTTTGGATTTTTTCCTAGTCTATATTTTCACCTTTATTGTTTGATAACTGAAATAACTTTTTCAATTGAAAACTTACACCATTTTTAAACAGAATATTCAGGAATAAATGTTTTTGTCTTGCTCAGACAAGTAAGTGCAATGAGCAAATAAATGAGCCAAAAAAGGAAAGAAGAGTAGAAAAAAAGGATTTGTAGAAAACAAAATAACTACTTTTTTCTTTTCGTTTTTTTTTTGAAATTGAAAAAATAAAGGAGAGAAACATTTTAGGTTGTTATTTTGTTGTAATTCTCGAGAAAAAGTTGGACGAAACTTGAACAATTCGGATGACAAACAAAAAATGAAGATTTTCAGCAGAGCAGCAAAATTATACTATTTTTGATAATAAATAAGCATCTGGTTGAATCGATCTTTCGATATGACAAATGTTGTCATACTCTTTTTCATATAACAAATGAAAATATCTCAAAGAATATCGTATTTCATTTGGTCTTTGTTGTTTTTTGTTGATAAAAAATTATGTTCTGAAAACAAAAAGATGCCGCCTGAATGAATTGTGTGGAGATTTATGCTCATTGTAAACCCCTTTGTGTGGTTTTCATAAATCAACATTTTTTCGTCGCGATGGAAATTGAAAAATCCTCGTTTTTAATGGCCTTGCAATTGAATACCTCTTTTGTGTAGTAACTCTTTGTGTCAAATTTTCGAATTTCCGGTGAAACTCTGTAAAAAGAGGTATTCAACAGCAAAAAATGAAGGTCGATTTTCATTTGTTTTTAGTAGGGTTGGAAAAAATGTGCATTTGGGCGCCCAGAAACACTTTTGTCATTTGCCCGAAAACACTCTCCCCGAAAGCTCTTCGAAATGTCACGTGTAGATATTCAAAATATACGTTGCAACGTTTTCCCCACGATTTCTAGGTATTTAGAAATGAGTGAGTGTCCGGCGGAAGCTGTTTTCGGGCAACCACCTTATGCCCGAAGGCACTTCGTGCCCGTTTTTGCAACCCTAGTTTTTAGAATCGAACAAGGAATCGGACCCGAACAGTGGACCGGTCCTAAATCAGACCGGGCGCGATATTTTCAAAGTTTTCCGTATTCCAGAATAAATTTATGACATTCGCTCGATTGTTACATTTTCAGCTGTCTGCTCCAAATTTTGAATTTATTCGAGTAAATAACACACAACAATTTCTTGCAAAAAGGTGTAATTCTACAGAGACTAGACTCGTGTCATTCAGCTTTCTGTGAGCCGATTTTTGATTTTTTGATTTTCTGAACAAAATCTCTTTAAAAATGATTATGTTTTCTTGGATCTTCATGAGAAAGAAAATACAGTACTCTCTATCTGTTTTTGCTGAATTTATTTTTTTTCTGCAAAAAGCCAATTAATAGATGAAAACTAATTGAATTCTCATTAAAAGTATTCGAATTCACATGATTCATAAACATAAATTGGACTTTTCCGGAAAATGAAAACAATTAAAAGTAATAACTTGGAAAAAATTCTCACATTTTTTTCTTGATTTTTTCGAAAGTATAATATGGATAAAAGAAAAATCACGTATGCACACAAAAAACATATGACTCGTGAAATTATAATGTACGAAACGAGTAGGTAGAACAAGTAGCATACACCCACTCATAGCCTAATATGAATTATGAAATCAGAACAAAAAAACGGGGCGAAATTTGATATCAAACAAGTAAAAAGCACAAAGAAACTCTTTGCTCTTTTTCTCTAGTTGTTTCAGCAAAAAGAAGAAGAAGAAGAAGAAGAAGATGTGAAAAAAAAAGAGCATGAGCACTACTAGGCAACTGCTCACATTATGAAACATATAACGGGATAATGAGAGGGTGGAAAAGAAAAAAACGAAAAAAAAAGAAGAAGAAGAATTGGAAGAAGAATCGAGAAGCTCAAAAGAAGAAGACGACAACCAAGTAATGTGATATCCGGTTGATGAAAAAACCCGCAAAAATTGAAACATGATTTTTGCAATCACTTCGTCGTCACTCGGCGTCTTCCCATTCTTCCCAAAAAAATGCCCTTTGGAAAACAAAATTTGCTCAACAAAAAATCAAATAAACATATTTTTCTAATGGAGCATGTTGATTACCTGCAAATTAATCATATGTACTTACCCTTCATTAAACGACCAAAAAAAACATACCTCGAAAGAGTACTGTAGACAAAAAACAAGAAATGGGATTGAGAGCGGATCACGTTTATTTTTCGAAAACTTATTTCAATTTTTTTGTGATATCATTTGGAAATTCATAGTTTACCAGAAAATGAAATCCCTCGTTTATTCAAAATGTCAGCTGAAAATAAAATGAAATAGTTGTTCTAAATATATAAAGAAAAAAAATAATAAGTTCCACCTCCATGTAAGGATTATGTAGATATTAAATATCATGTTATTTGTATTTTCTAAAACAAACAAATATGTACTGAAATACGTTATCGAATACTAGAGCCGGATGAAGAATAAAAAACGACAAAAAAGGGATAATCGGATTGGACAGATATGCGTAAAAGCAGCAAAAAACGAGCAACTGAAAATGATTTTATTTCTAATTATGTATATACGAAATACTACAAAATGTATTCCATATTTGGTCAAAAATCAACGATAGTTTGTTCAACTAAAAGAGACATTGAATTCTGGAATTACTCTTGTTTTTTTGCACTTTTTATTTTTCTTTCGAAAAGAAAACATTTGACGCGCTGAAGATGTATTTGTTTTAACAGGTCGCAAAATAAGAAAAATGTTGTGAAATTCTCAGAAAAAAAAAACAACACATTTGGCACAAATAGTGGAGAGTTCGGTTTCAAAAAATCACTATATGAACGTGCCAAGCCTTGAAAGGCTGACCTGAAAGTAATAGCTGACAGTGATTTTTCATCTTGAGTCTGTTTGAAAAATCTCGGTCTAGCGAATTTCAAAAGCAGGGTAGTTTCTCTGTGGAAAGCCATTTTTAGACCATAAAAATTCGATTCTTTCTGGTCTTCGAAAAATAATCCGGTCCAAAACGGTTCTCTTATTCCTGATTTGGTTGAAACACTCCGAGATCTGGTTGTGAGATAGTTCGAGACAAGGAGTTTCATTATTCGATTTAGAGAAACTTCGAAAAATCACACCAAGACTGTGTTTGAAAATGAAGTTCAGTCAGTTTGTCGGAACTCACAATCCAACAAACTGAACTGAGTTATCAGTTCAATGTTGAGGTCCTCAGAATTTTTCGTGCGTGCCAACTTTTTTTTTTCATTTTTTTTTTCGAAAAAGGACAGATTCGAGAATAAGTTTGATAGCGAAAACAATAGAACACTTTCCGAAAAAATGAGTTTTTTCCTTTTCAAATTCATGAAAGTTCAATAGAGCATGAAAAAAAAGAATTGAGAATAGAATGTTGATCCATGAAAATAGGTAAATTGTAATAAAACAAAAACAAATGATTCAAATCAATTAGGGTATTTTTTCTTAAAATGATAATGTTGAATGTTCGATGGTAAACAACAAAACATAATGAAAAAACAACAAAAAAACAAACAAATTTGAGTATAAAGTAAGCAGATGGTAGATTGGGCAGTATTTGATTGCTGAAAAGGAGAAAAAAAACCAACGACAAGGACGACAAAATTAAAATGAGCTCGTTTTTCGAACGAACAAAAAAAAAACAGGGAAAGGAAGAGAATGGAAATAAAAAAGGAGGGAAGATGTTTTTTTTCGATTTAATGAGTGCAAAAGATGTTGGAACAAAACATGATTTTGCAAGAATACAATTAAATAAATTCAGACAACTTGGTCATTCATTTTGGCTTTTTATAACGTTTGTTATGAAAAACATAAACGGTTTTTTTCGTCTGCCATTCAAATGTTACTCGGATAAAAAATAGCTGGGAAGAAGTGAAAAAAAATTCAAATATTGTTATTTTCGGAAATATTTCTTGGGGCCCGTTCCAGAAATTTTATTGAAAAATCTGGTGCAGCCCGTTTTGTTGAAATGGGACTCGATTCAGCAAATTTTCCCGCAGTCAAAAAGTTTGATTCAGACTTTGAAAAAAAAGCTCGAAAACTGTAGGGGGATGGTTTCCGTCGCCGGGCCAAAAGTTGAGAAGTTCGATCTCCCCATGTTTCTTCAATCTGTAACCCTACGCACTTCTCAAAGACCTTTTTTGTTTGGGGCCGAGTCGGCCTTGTGCAAAGTTTGTAAATAAAAAAAAAAACAAATGGTCCCAAGTTATAAACACTATTACTCGTTTTATGCCCATTTTATAAATCATCTCCAGTTTTTCACCGCTTTGTCACCATAGTTTCATTTGATTCATTAACATCGTATTAGGAAACCATGGAGATATAAAAATCAGAAAAATGAAAATTATTTGAATAAGGGATGTATTTCCTACTCGGTCCGGGCTCGTTCATTTTTATGTGGTTGTGAAAAATATATAAATATGTTTATTGAATAGTTTCATAAATTAGTTTTCACTGATTACATATTTCACTATTAGCTCTACAATCAGCATTCGCAACAGCTGAAAACAATCTACCATTGTGACAAACACAAACTTGATGTTGTGGTTCTCCTCTTCCATCTGATCTGTGCAATTTTTCCATATAAATCGATGAAGAATCTAATCGAATTTCACCCTAAATATCAAACACTATTTAATAAATATGTAATATGATTTTAAAAATAAATACAAACTTTTCTGGCTGTAATTGAGACATCTAATAATGAGTTAACTGTAATTTCTCCAGCTGCAGTACTCATTTTAATATCTTGTCCAGCATCAATTGAAACACCACGAGTCGGTGATTCGAGACTGTAATTCTTATATGTTCAAGTATATTCGAATTGAGGACAACTCACTGCAATGAACCATCTATCAATGGTCGAACCATTTTTGTCTGAATTGCTCCTTCGAAAACACTTCCACCATCATCTTGAAAATTCAAAATATTTTGAGTTTCTTTCTCTTTGAACAAACTCACTAAGAATTTTCAAATTCTCCAATTTCAGACCAATTTCATGTGAATCGGCAGAAAATAAAAGTTTATCATCTTCGTCTTTCACTTCGAATTTATCACATGTTATTTGAGCTGATCCGGTCGGATTCAATTCGAACTTCGATGCTAACAATCCGTTGTTGTCTCTCGCTTGCAAACGAACACCACTGAATGAGTCGATCAAAAATGTTTCTTCCTGTAACAAAAACTTGAACAAAATATGGAAATATGAAAAAGAAACAAATCTGGAAAAAGAGTGCAATATAATTTACGTGACCTTTTTATCTGAAATTCTCATTTTTCAAAGTTCTATTCTTAGACAGGTCGGAAAAAAAAGCGTGGTTTGACCCGTGATTTTCGAGACGGGATTCCATGTATTATGAGGAAATTCCTCGATTCGAAAAATTTGGGAGGAATGATACATTTGACAAGGGGTACTGTAGTATTCAAAAACTAACGTTTAATGTGCTAATCTGTGAGAAATGAACTGGTTTATCGAATTGTGCTTTTCCTTCGACCCGAATTCCATCTTCCTCAATTTTCAATGCTCCAATTCCATCTTTCGAAAAATCCAAAACTGACATTATCCAAACTGTCAAAGCCAAATTCAAAACAATTCCAATTGTCAAAATCAATATGAATATGTATAGAAATCGTTTTCTCCAACCATAAATTCCAACTCTTCAAAAAATGACATAATGAAATATTCAAAAATATTTTTTTTACCTATAAATATCAGCATCAGCGACTGGTTTTGATGTTGAATGAATTACTGTAGTTTGTGTTGGATATGCTCCTCCGGTGTACTGTAATTGTGGTTGAGAAGGTGTTCCCATAATTGGAGTTGTTCCATAAGGATTTGCCATTGAATGATGAGATACTCCACGTGACATTGTTTCGTTTCGAGACCATACAGGATCTTCGGAACCCATTGCATAGACTGGATATCCTCGCATTTCTGAAAATAGTCAAAAAATGGAGAGAAATTAAAAATAGACATCGGAAGCGGAAAAAAATAAAGTTATCTCTTTTTTTATCAATAACTGGAAAATCGAACACCCAAAAACTGACATTGTCACCAATTAATTATGAAAATATTTTTTTTTTCACGTGAACATCATTCTCCAAAAAATCCGCGGCTCTGAGAAATTGATTTTCGAAAGTTCGCCAGACCGAAAAATAGACAAGGCAGACCCGGTCCGTGATTTCGGGCCAGGTTCTCACCCTTGCGCAAAATGAACAACTTGATAAAAACCAATATTAGAAAGTAATCTTTCAAAAACAAAAAAGAATGATCGACACATCTTGGAATATGTGTCCATTTCTTCTGCTTTCTTCTCTCTCATAAACTTTACAAATGCTTTCGTTGTAACAATTGTGCTTCTCTGAATCTCCACGCAATAATTTTGAATTTTTTAATAATCAGAAAAGAGCAATAAATTAGGGATCACATACGGTAAAATAGCACATTACTATTTGCTGCCAGACTAAAAATAAAATAATGTCTTATTAAAACTATAATGGGATCAAATAAGAAAGAAAAATTGATGTGCTAATAATCCAAAAGTATGATAAATTATATTTTTGGATGACCCGTTTAAAAAGACAGGGTGGCAGAGGTGCACGGGATGGAAATAATAGAAACTAATTTGGTACTGAGATACGATTATCCGACGACGACTTTTCCGGTGTCTTCTTTTCCTGCCATTCGTGGTTTTCCAACAGTAAACGGAATATAGCGATATTTGATCATGTGCTGCAAAACATAAACGTTTTAATATTTTTTTTCAGTTTTAGTGGTATTTTATTTCATTACTTTTCGTTCTTCTTCAATAATTATTTTTACTTTTTTTTAAAACTCTGTCTGCTAACTGCTATATGAAAATGAATCTAAAAAATAAGTTTTCTACGCAGTACTTTCAAATTATTGGCTTTCTTTAGTTTTTGCAAATTATGAATGTTGGATGCAAATTTTTACATATTTTGACTTTTACACTTTGCAATAACCCCTATTCACAGAAATAAAATATTTGTATATTATATATGGCATTTCGTATTTCTCTGGTGTATTATGAAATGTTAACACAAATCGATACGCAGCAAGGCAGGTAAAAATTTGAATAACGACAACTCACCATAATTTGTCGTTTCATAGTGAGGAAAGTGAGAATGAAGAAATACATAACAAGGATTGGCCAGAAAACGGGAACATCGAAGAATTCAAAGAATGTACATGTTGTAGCAATCACAGTTGCTTTCATGAATGAATGCCTGAAAATTGTTTTTGATCGATAAATCAACAGTGTATATTCAAGTGAAACACTGACTGAAGAGTATATGAAAAAAACAAATCGGAAAAAGGAACCCACCAAAACTTAAATTCCGGTAATCTGCGCATAAAAGGCCTGAATTCGTCGTTAGTTTTTGAAGGCAAAACTGGGCCATCGTCTTCGTCATCCTAAAGTTTAAATTTTGCAATTCATTTCACACTGCCAAGTGATAAAAAAGGAGATTGGCCAAGGTTAAAGTTTTCCAAAAAAACTTACATCAAATTCTAATGCTGGATCGATTGATGGTGTGAGGAAAAGCAAAAATAGATTGAGATAATAAATTCCAACTGCATATGCAACGATGTAAAAACCCTTTAAAAATTGATTGAAACTTTAAAGATAAAGGATATTTTTTAAAACCTGGAGATATAAAATTCTTGACGCGAAGAATAACAGCGATAACAATCCAATTACCCAACGGATGGCGGTATGTGGAGTGAGACGGTCCAAGTAATACTGATACTTCTGCAAAAAAATCAGTAAATGATAACAGTGAGGGGTTTCGTTCGTCATACCACTTCGATGCTGTGGAAGAAACGTGAAGTGACTCCTGGGCGATCTCTGAGTCCATCATCCATGTTTTCTGAAAATCAGAAATGACGAATTTTACGTGGAAAAACGAAAGAAAGAAAATTTGCATCGATTTTGTGTGGAACACGTCAGGGTAAGTGTCAACACGGCGACGCACAAATGCACACAAAAATTCAAATTATTATTTTTTGCCATTTTTTTGTTGGACAGCTCTGTTGAGTCTCATCCTAAATTTCTGTAATCGTGGACGTGTAATAGGCCAGTTTTTTTTTGATCATTCTGTACAATCTCTATATTCACCAAAAATTATTCAGTACAATAAGTTATAACACGACGTTATCCAAAACTTTTACTAGTAGTTTTGGATAATCTGATAGTACTATCAGATCAGATATGATATTGGCAACCTACCAATGATTTCCAGACAGTTTGAGTTGTCACTGTATGCATAATTACAATTACAGAATGCTAGATATCGAGAGTCTCAGCCTTCCGCTTCTTATTGCCGCACTTATTGGAGTAGTCACTGTGCTCGGTGGTGCTATTGTTTATTTGAGTAGGAAAGAGTCCCAAAAACAAGTGGAAGAAGAAGATGAAGACGTGTAAGTTCACAAGAACACATTTTAAACGCCTATGTTTTGGTTCAGTGATATAGTAATGGATGACATCCAGGAAACTATAACGGAAACGGCCAACACAAAGTCCAAGCATCAACGAAAAAATGATCCGTGGAAAGCAAAGGTATTAAAAGGATAAACACATAATTAACTTCGTTTTCAAAATGATTTTGGTAATCCAAACTATTTCTGCAACATACCTGGCCTAACAGGGTAACAAAAAAATCCTTACAATTTTGTCACTGTGAGAAAGGACAAAAAACGACAAAATAGAGACAAATAGCTGAAAATTTGGGAGAAAATCATATTTTTCTAGAAAATGTCACTGTGAGTTTTCGACCAAAAAAATGTCATGGTACTTTTTCTCCTCTTAGGTCAGATGTGTTCTGCAATTTCTCTGAGCTATTTGAAAAAGAGAGAAGTCCGTTTTTCATTGCTCATTGTAAAACCTTTGAAGATTTGTTTGGCTTTGCGCACCTTTTCAAAAAACTCGATCTTCGAAAGAGCTCATCAAAAGATCGAATTGTCAGAAACTTCTGACAATTCTAGAAATAGACAGCTTGTAATAGATAATTCTCATTTCTCATTTCAAACGTTGAATGTAATTCAAAAAATTGATTTCTAGGATTCATTCTCACATCCTTGGTTGTTAACTAGTTTGAAAGGTCACACAGCAAATGTTTCCGATATCGACTTTGCATCTGATCAGAAAAAATTTGTATCGATTTCCGAAGATCGACAAGTCTTATTATGGGATGTTAGAGTAAGTAATCACATTTTTTGTAAATGTAAACGAAATTATTCATTGATTCTTGAAATCTTGAAAATAATCCGATGAGGGTATTCAGTTGAAAAAAAGTATGATAAAATAACTCAGAGAAAACGCGTCGAGATCGCAGAAAGTTCAAAGTGAGCTCGCAGAAAGTTGAACGCGAGTTCAATTGGAGTTCGATTTGAGCTCGCTAAATGTGCAGAGATTTTCGAGTTCAATTTGTAAAGATCGTTTTCAGCGTTCAACTCGCATCGAGCTCGACGTGTTTTCTCTGAGAACAAAAAAATTTATTCAATTTATGTCAAAAAAAAAAAAACAGTACACGGTCTATATTTTGACTCGTAAATTAAGAAAAATGTCGTGACGAGACACAAAAAATTCAAATAATGCTGCGCCTTCCCACTACTGTTTTGAAATTATTTCAACTAATTTTCTGGAAAAAAGACGCATGTATTGTTCAAATTGTTCGTGTCTTGCCACGATGAGACGTTTTTCGTAATTTACGAAGGTTAACTGTATGTCGAAAAATAGGCCAGGTACTGTAAGTATTCATCATTTTTCGACATGAGCTGAATAGATTTTTTGTGCTATTTCATCATACTCTCTCTTAACTAAATATCCGCATAAAACAAAACGCTTTCGAAATAATTTTCACCAGTTTCTTTTCTCTATCTTAATCTGTTGATATTGAAATAATAAATATTTTTTAGGATTTCGAGCAACGAGAGCATAAATGTTTTCGACAAATATTGGAATACGATACTCCAACTCATGTCAACTTTGCCCCCGACTGCAAATCAGTCATTTTCAGCATGAAAAGGGAAAATAGTATATGTGTTTATAAATTATCAAAAAAAACTGAAGGAGCTTCTAGTCTTCATTTCGTGCATATCGATAACATTGTTTTCCCAAAAAACCATCAAGCCAATATTGCATCAATTGGAATCTCTGGAAATGGTAATAAGCTGAACATAGAAATATATTTTTCAACAATTTTCAGCCAAATACTTGATGTCTTCATCTGCCGATAACAAAGTTTTCCTATACGATCTGAGAGGAAATGTATTGAAGTCGATAGAAGCTAAAGTGGGAACACTGTACGATTGTAGACTATCTCCGGATGGCCGATTTTTAATAGTATCTGGGTTTTCACCCGATGTTTTTGTTTACGAGGTAAAAGATGCAACGTGTAAACCTTCAATGAATTTTCATTTTTACAGCCCACGTTTTTGCGTGATGGACTATTTAAAGACTGTAAAAAAGCGTTCAACTTGAGTGTAAGTGTTGAATTTTGTAAATGAGAATTTTATTTTCAACAGGGTCATCAATCTGGAGTTTTGGCAGCTGCGTTCAACTTCAATTCAACCCGAGCTGTCACTGTTTCGAAAGATGGAAAATGGCGCGTTTTCGATATTGACATTCGATACAAAGATGGACAAGATGCTGAAGCATTGAAAGAGTTTGTTAATTCAAATTTCTTCGAAGTTAATATTTTTCAGGGGCTCCTGGCCTTCACTTCACGGAGCAGTCAGTGAAAATGTTAATCTATCGATAAGCCCAAGTGGAAATTCTTTCGCTGTTTCGGTGAACGGAGAATTAAAGCTTTTCGACGTGCAGAACGAGACTAAAAATTTCCAAGAAGGTAATTTTTGAATAGCTGTTCAGTGTTTAGATTTTTACTTTCATTTGCTATCGAGAGGGGTCTATTAAAGGGGGTAGCCTATTAAAACGTTTTTGTCGTTCTCTAGTCAGTCAATTTAAAACGTCTTGCTACGAGAGTTTCCTAATTTTAAAATGTGAAAATTTGGAAAACTCGCTTTATAAAATGTTACATTAAATATCACCGACGCTGAATTTTATGTAGTTCGTGTTCTCTACAGTATCTCTGATGAGATTGAGTTTTGTAAATAAGAATAATATACTCGTCAATATTCTTTCCAATTTTAATGTAGATATATAGTAATTTCTGACACAGTGAAAAAGTGACTTGATCGCATTTTTTCGAAATAATAGTTTCCACTATTTTTAGTCGATAATATTCATTCAAACAACATATCATCGATTCGGTATTCTTCGAATGGCCGCCTAATTGCAACTTGTGGCGATAAAGTTGTTCGAATTTTCAGAAATGTGGTAGAGTACCCGATTAACTGAAAAGTAAGTTCTCTCTTTTTTTTTAATTTAGTTTTTTTTTTCAGAATCCATATTACGTAACACAGATCAATCGTAAAAATATATTTTTGTTTTTGCTCTAGGGGAATTTTTGGTGATAAATACGTGTTTATGCTCCACTTTTTTTGAATTTCCAATAGTTCGGTCGAGTTCCGAACAAATAGTCTATTTTGCTTTTTGGGTGATAATAATTGTGCTTTTTACAAATTCAGGAAAAGTTTAATAGAGAAATTTAAGATTGACACGGTTTGACTTGTTGTCAATTGGGTTAAATTCAACAACAGCTGATTTCAATTTTCCGATTTTTGCAAACTTCAGTTTCACAAGGAAAATGTTCAGTATGACAATTTCTCCAATCTTAGGAGAGTTTTGGTAAATAATAAAATAGTTGTCGAAATCTATTAATGTGTTACAGTGTTGTTGCGGACCAATTGAGTTCTCGAAATCGACGACCAAAACTGAAGGACCAAAAAACAGATTTGGAAACAATTGATCTGGTCCGCGACTTCGATCCAAACAAAGATGTTCAGGTATTCTTACTGGTTTTGAAATGTTCAAAAATTGGTTTTTTTCAGACAAATCATGGTATTCATCATTTGTATAATTATCTCGAAAAATCCAAGTTTTTATCAACCGATTGGAAAACTAGAGATTACTCCGAAGAAACGGTAAACATCAACCGAACTATTCCAAGAATATGTGTTTTTTCCAGGAATACACATTTGTTATGGGTAGATATGTTTTGACACAAATCGAGAAATTCGCCAAAGGAAGGGAAGATCCTTTCGAGATATTAGCATTCAGAAAAGATGATACCATTTATTTTGGAGCAAACAGATCAATGTCTGAAAGAAGGTAAAGCTTTGAAAAAAAAGAAAAAGTTACATTTGAGATATTCGAACATTTTCTAAAATGTTAAACGGCCAATATTTTTAGCTCTACTACTTATCAGGGATGTCATTCTGGGCACCACCTGTAAGAATTGAGCTTCCCAGATTTGAGAAAAAAGCTCATTTCGGAAAAATTTGTTCTCTTCACCAAATAACTCTTCTTCAGTTCTCACATACCTTTCTGGTAAAAAAATATTTTACTTATCAGTTTTTTTCAATGTTTAAAGACTCCCGGTCACTCAGAAAATAATTTCTCGTCTTTATCAAATCTCAATATTGAAGACTTCAACTTTCGATAAGTGAAATTCAAAAATGGAAAAAGTACTTTGTGAGGTCGGAAAAAAAAGAAAAAACTGTTTTTGAATTCGTTCTCAGGACGATTGGCGGCCGCAAACATCGTGTGTGTGTGTGTGTGTGTGCGGGTACAGTAACCCACGACAAAAGCTTGTTTTGTTTTTGCATTCAAAAATTTTAGGTTTTTTGAACCACATGCATCGAAATTTGAAGTTTTCAATTTTGATATTTTTATGAACTCGAGAAAACTATTTCTGAGTGATAGGGTGTCTTTAACTACACCTATCCTTCTAAATACTCACTGTCGTTCATTATAGAGTCTGCCAAGAAGGTCAGAAGCTCGCAACTTATTGTGGATTACAGTTCGGCCGTATGATGACCAAGGTATGTTGATAATATTTTTTTTTGTTTTCAATACGACTACTGGAAAGACAAAAATGACACTTATTATTTGAACATATAGTCTAGATTTCAATGCTAAAGAACAAACGTAATTTCGAAAAAAAAATGTTTGGCGAGAATTCATTTTCCAAATTCAAACATTTTTGAACTTTCGTCCTATACGATAGTTTCAATAGCGACCACAAATTCACCCTTCCAATAATCAAAGCATTGGGATTAGAAGTATTATTTTTACAATAATTTTGAACATTCTGCCGAGCCCGTTTTTCCAACCGAATTCCTCTCAAAAATATACTTCTAAAACACATATTTCAAAATTCAGTATTCTTGGTGATTTTTGGGCCATGCCTGTTCTCGGAAGTTTTCGTTTAGATAAAGAAACTAGTCAGAAAAATTCCAATTATTCAGGACAACGTCTCAGGCCATCTCAAAGATACTTATTCGATTGTCCGAAAAGTGAGAGTATTAGACCATACTTCAAATCGGGCTCATACTCTGATCGTTTCATCTACAGTAAGAGCGTTCGAAAGAGATGGTGAGTTTTGGAACAATCAAAATACTTCGAAATCCAAAATTCAGGCTCAACTCCAATCGAGATTCATTTGAAACACACATCAAAGAATCTCCAGCTTTGTGTCGATCAATGGAGTTTCAGCGCAATATTGGCAGGAAGTAACAAAATTATGTATGGTTCGAGAAGCGATACATATAAAGTGACAAGAGTCAGTTGTCCTTAGTTTTCAACAAAATAGTATTGTCAATCCAGCCAGATCATCCAACGAGAAATTGATCTACCGTCTGAATCTCTCATTCTGACATGCTCTTTCATAGCATTTTTGTGGTAGATCACTTTTTCCGTTGGATGATCTGACCGGATTGACAATACGCCTATTACAGATCAGCTTGATTAGACATTTGAACAATAAACACGAAGCTGCATTGAAAATGATCAGTTCCATGTTGACAGAAGTCGCCAAAATCATCGAAAATGGAAAATGCGTTGTTATTAAACCGAACTTGCTCGAAAAGAGAACTTTGTCTTTCGAAAAAACCGATATTCAATATATGGAAAAAAGCACCCAATGGTGAAACTTGTGTTTAATTCGGTGACCAATGCAATAGAATAAGAGAAAAATTGCGAAACATTTTCGAAAATCCGAAGTCATTTAAAGGAACATCACTATTTCTCATTAAAAAACTCTGGAAAACCTGCATTTCTAAATTGAAAAATTCTTTTCATTTTCATCACTCTTTTCCGATGCAAGTTCAATATGTCCCTTTAAATGGTTACGGTTTTTGTTGTCTGAAATTGAACACAATTTTTCTTTTTTTTTTTTTTTGCTTTTGGACATCGACTAGTTTGTATTCTCGTAAGTTTTTGCCGGTTTGTTTATTTAAAATCACATCCCTTTTTCACATTTGAATAGATCAAATCGAAAAATTGTATTTTCACACCATTCAACATTTTTTCCACCACCTCAATAATAACAGCTTTGTGCCTTTAAAAACATACTGTCATCCCTAAAATCTATTGTATCTTCAATTTCCTGCTAAATTCACATGACTTACATTTATCTGCTTATTGAAATGAATTCATCAATTTTTCACGTGTTCCAATTTTCGAATGAAAAAAAACTGTTCTCGCTGGTGTTTAGTTCTTTATTTTTCGAAAATGGAAGTGTCAGAACATAATCATGAAACTGGTTAGTTAATCATTTTATATTATTGAATTGTTTCGTTTTTTAGAGTTGTCAAATTGTTCCGTATCTGAAACTGATATCACATTGAATAGTTTGGAAAATGAAACTATTTTGGAGCGATGTGAGTTTTTGTTCCGATTACTGTAGTTTCATTCGCGCAAAAATATTTAGTGATAACTGCAATTGGTTCTTCATTTGAATCCACAAATGACAATGAAGATGATCATTTATCCACTGCCGAATCATTTGATTTGGATGTTCGAGCATGTGCCGAACCATCACTTCCAACATCACCTTCTATTTCTGTTTGCTCATTTATAGAAGATTGTAAGTTTGTTCATTTTTCCCATTTCTTTTCTATTTTTTGCAGATGAAATTTATGATTTCAAAAACAAAGGAATCGATCAAAATGTAACCTACAACATCAGAGGAGATATTGAATGTTTGTTCATTTATTTATCATGTATTCTGCTAATTTTTTGATATTCAGCTTTTGATATGATTGGAAGTATGAACCGTGTACGAGTTATTGATTCGAATGAATGCCTCGATTCTCTTTCAAATGCTCAATTACAACCAGTTCATTTCAATCCGGTTTATTATTTAGGAATAGAACAAAAAGAGTTTGAATGGTTGGACTGTCATTCAGATGATTCAGATTCAGACGACGATGTTCGAACAGCTGAATTGGGACCAGCGTTTGGAGAGTTGTCGAGTTATTTAAGAGAAGAATTTTGATCGGAATAAAATGTTCATTTTTGTCGGCATTTTGAAATTTGCGAGTGACCAGAAAACGTTTTCGGGTTAGAAAAATGCAGCAAACGATCCGAAATCGTTTGCAGATGTACTCGCAAATCTGCGGACAATTCTCTGCGATCTAACGCGGTTTTTGTTGTTGTTTTGGTTAAATTGTTTGTAAAATTGTATACGAACCAGAGAAAATACTACTGTAGTTGATAAATTAGACATGGTTGACTACGTTCATGACATGGAAACAACGTGTGCTTCTGAAAAAAAGATAAAACAAAAAATATTTTGACTAGAAAGTATAGTTTCCAAATTTTTACTGGAAAATGTCGGCATTTTCGCAATTTTGATAACTGTAAACATTGAACATATTTTGTTGTTCTTTATTGAATTGATAATACCTTTTTCTGGTCGTTCTCTTCTTTTGTTCGTGTTTTTGTTCCAAAAAACTGTCAGTTTTCGAAGAAAAATTCGAACTTTATATCGACATTTTATCAGTTGAAACTTCAGTCTGTTGATAACACAAATAATGAAGTGGGTTCTATTAGTATATTGTTCGATTTTTGGCGTATGTTTCAATCAGAAAATTGTTCGAGATGGAGAAATGGAACTCAGTTTGGTACATGTTGTGAGTTCGTTCAAAAAGATTGGAATCGGGCTTCGATTCCAAAAACCATTATTGTAGCAGAACTTGAAAAATATCACAAAAATGTCTACTTTTTCAACTTCGAATCGGATTCCCAACCCCAGCACGAAAGTTTAGATTTGAAAAACCGGTCCGGGCCCGGTTTGAAATAAAACGTTTGAGTTAGGTGGAAGTTTCGGGTTCAATTTTTAAACGATAACGAATTCAAATCGTTGATTCATAATTGCGACCTTGTTCAGGGTGACCGATTTAGTAACTCTCAACAAGAAAAGTTTGTATAAGTTTTGTAGCTACATGTAGAATCAAAGATCGTATTCGGTTCCAAAACTGAAAGAAACATGATAATGAATGTTCTGTGATTTTTATTTTCTGCGAGCGTAAATTCGGCGTTCTTATCTATTTTTAGATAATATTTTCAGGTTTGGCGACACGGTGATCGATCACCACTCGAAACATTCAATACTGATCCATTTCAAGAAGATTCTTGGCAATTTGGTGGTGGTGGTTGGGGTCAATTATCTCCGCTTGGAATGAAACAACATTTGAATCTCGGAAAATTATTGAGACAAAGATATGTTGATGTGGCAAACTCGACTTATTCCTTACTTCCGAGAGTGTATAATTCAAAAAATGTTCGTTGATTACTGTCGTACTAAGGTTGGAAAACTAGTGATTTCGCGTGCCCGAAAACACTCTTTTTTAATTTTCTAAGAATTGTGATTTGGAAATGTCCGGACACTAAAACGGACCCGTTTTTCCAACCCTATGTCACACTATTTTAAAAAGAAAAAAAATGGGAAAGGTGAGAAACGCCGACAATTTTCACGTTGTTTTTCGTTTCCACAAAAAAACGTGAATATTTTTTTTAATGAGAAAATGAACTGGAAATTGTCTGCGTCTCCTTTCACGTGCTCCTCTCGCCTCTTTGCATTTCTTTCATTGGAGTGAAATAGTGTGACTGTATTTTTGTGTATGAGGGTAACAATTTTGTCCATTCAGGTTTATGTTAGATCAACTGATCTAAATCGAACACTGATTTCTGCAATGTCGAATATGTTGGGAATGTATGGACAATCAGATGACGAAAACATCGCAGGTATTGATTATCCAGAAGTTGAAGGTTGGCCAAAAGGTTATGTTCCGATACCAGTTCATACTGTCAACTATGATACTGATTATGTAAGTATTGATTGAACATTTGGAAACTGTTTTCTAGAATTCAGGAATCGAGGCCAGTATGGGCCCGTTCCCAACAGTTTGAAAAATCGCTTATGTGTGTTTTCAGATAGGAAATATGGATTGTATTTGTCCTCGTCGAACGTGGTTGTGGAGTTTGGCAAAATCATCAGATTTCATTGAATCTTGGATGAAACTTCCGAATATTTCATATGTTCTCAATAAAACATCTTTATATATAAATCAATCATATGAACTCGAAGATTTTTGGATTGTACCAGATGCTTTATACATCGAACAAATTCATTATAATGACTCACTTCGACAAACGAATTCGTGGTATTCAGATGAATTTTATGATCAAATGGCTGCTGTTAATGATCAAATTTATCTATTTTTATATGGTGTTTTTAATGGACAAAAAATTCAAATACAAAACATGGATATCGGTAGAGAATTATTGAAGCTAAGAGCTGGAAGTTTGATGAATGATATAAGTGATCGGATAAATCTGAAATCAGCATGCCAATATAGAAATGGTTCTTCGAATCACTGTAAATGGATCAATAATCTCAAATATTATGCATATTCTGCTCACGATGAAACTATTTATTCGGTTCTGGTTGCTCTAGGAATTCAAGATTTTACAATTAAACCTCATGGATATCCACTATACGCCGCTGCTGTTATAATTGAATTCTGGAGGAATACCACATCGAACACAGATTATTTCAAAGTATGTTCATCAAAATCAAAACAGAACAAAACGATAGTTATAGGTACTGTATCACACATCAGATGGCGATGGATTCAACACATTCACTTCGAATGTTCCTGGATGTTCATCTGATTATTGTTCGATCGATGTTTTGAATAATGTATCAAGTTATTTGAAACCGGACAAAAGTATGGATGAGTGGTGTCATATAATCACCAATAATCATTCTGTTTTCTCCTATTTTATTACATTTTTCGTTGTAATTTTTGTACAAAAATTAAATTGATTTTTGAAAGTTTAAATTGAGTTTACAATTTTCACCAACTTCTAATGTATGAAAAGACTCCCCTTGTGTCACCAAGATGAGTTTGTATTTTTTTGCTCGAGAGATGATCGGTCTAGTAAAACTACCACCAATTGAGGAAATATAAGCATGTACACAATCTGAAAGGACGCCTATATATAATGTATAAGGCTATAAACGGAATCACTCAGGGAGGCGAGAGACCACCGGAGGATCGACGGGTACTTCACAGAATACTACTTGACAGAATCTTCCTACTGTATTTACCCCTTGACAACGAGTTCGATTCTGGAAAAATTTTTGTGGTCGGGCCCGATACCTGGATTCGTTTCAAAATAAGAAATAGATGAATGGTCTGTTTCATGATGATTCTTCGATTAAAAAAATCTGAACACTGAATAATGAAAAATGACGTGACCCATGCAAAAAATTGTGCATTTAAAGACTCTATAAAATACACCGGCGATCATGGGGTGAAATTGTCTGAGACTACTGTAGTTTCGTATATTTTCTTAGTTTATATATTGACTAAAGACTGGAATAAAGTACACGAAAAGCTTCATTTTTTCAAAAGAAAAAACCAAGTGATATAAAACATGTGAGAGTGAAGAAAAATGCAATATACTAATTGATTTGACTATGCCAGTATATAATACAGAGAAAAGAACGATATGCTCACAGAAATGCAATATAAATATAGATAAGTAATAAAAAAGGGTAAAAGGAGTTAGTAGATAGATATAATGTTATAAAATACGTTACATGATGGGTTCAATGTGGAAAAACACCGGCCTAACTTGTAAAATGTGGTATATGTGCGGGCGTGTCTGGTCTTCGATTCTGGTGAGTGGAAAGTGAAAAAAGCAGAGGGAAAATGTACAAAAATGGCACAAGATAGACCAGGACAAAAAGAGAGCATTTATCTGAAGAATGGATCATCTCCGAAAGGATCGGCTGAAGCGGCGACAACTGGATTCTGCGTGGCAGCCATTTGAGCAGCAGAACATGACGCCGAGATTGAGTTCAACGATGCCTGTTAAACATATTATGTAATTCAACTCATTCTTTGTTAGATATTACCTTTGGGGGATTCAAAATATGCTCGAATGGGTTCTTCTTCGTCTCATTACCGGCAGTTCCTCCAATCAAAGCGTCCATATCAACCAACTTTGTGAAAGCTTCTTCTAACGAAGTGACACGTTTTTCCTCCCAATTGTTGCTGACAGTCCTGGAAATTATGTCGGTTTTATTGTTAAATATCAGGACGACTCACTTGTTATCTCCAAAATTAGCAAAGGTGTTGGCATGATGAATAATTGGTGCTTGAGCCGGGACAATAGGTGCCTGATTCTCTTTTGTCATTGATGCTCCGGTTCCATTCCAATCAACGCTTCCTGTGAAACCTCCAACTGCGAATGGATCGTGAACAGCCGGAATGAGAAGTGGTTGAGATTGTGGTGGAGGGGCGACACCAAAAGCAGCCGAAGCAAATGGATTGGTTTCAGAGAACGAAGCAGTATTGTTCGGGAAGGCAGGAGTACTATGAGCATGTTGAATCTGGATTGGTTGCTGCTGCTGTTGTTGTGGCCATTGTCCAAATTGTTGCGACGTTTGTGGCCATGCTTGCTGTGGTTGAACTGGTGATTGTGTTGTGACAGGAGCGGAAAATGGTGAGAATGGTGTTGAAGCAGATGAGAATCCGGAAGCATTTGATGAATTCATCAAACCCGTTGAGTTTCCCTGCAAGAAAAACATCGCGTTTGATATTTTCAAGTTTTTTATACTCACGGTTGTGTTAAAACTGTCAACAAATGGATCTCCGAATGGTGTGGCTCCGAAAGCGTCTGTATTCGTTTGCACTGTTGCCAATTGTTGAACTCCTTGTTCAATTTGATGTAATTCTGATTCAAGATCTAATAGATCAGCGACAGCGACACCCCCTTCGGTTGTGGCCTGAAAATAGGCTCATTGGTTCAAATTAAACAAAAAAAAAAAACAGGTTTTTCAACTATCAACCACAAATTCCTCAATCGATCAATCATTCAATCAATCATTCATTTTCCCTCTTTTCGTTTACGTCAGATGAGGATAACAGTGTGACTAATTACATCATTCACATATTTTAGTATTGATTAACCAATATGCCAATTTTTAGTATCAGAAAAAGAAAACCTGTTCGAAATCTAAAAAAAGCTCGAGGAAATCTTACATTTGGAACAACTCCTTCGGATTGTTGTTGTTTGACTTGTTCGATTTGTTTCTTTTTCATCTCAAAGACAACCTGCAAATATTGTTTTTATTTTGTGGAACTCCCGTTTTTTTCTACACAAAAGTATTGAGTTACATGTCAGAACAAACTATTGTGAAGATCTGCATATGTTCTGTTCGAAGTAGTAAAGAATTTGAATGAATTTTGAATTTTTCACACCTGGAACATGTCTCTGATGGCAAGAACAGCTTGGTCCGCCGATTGCGCGGTTTTGATTCCATAAAATTTGTATTTTCCTCCTGGCTCTCCATAAACTAGACCGAAGGCGCGAGTATCTGATGTATCACGAGCAATGAATGAAATTCTCGAAACTGGGAAGTTGTGAAGAATAGCTCCGCTTTTCTCATCAAGAATCTTGATTCCTTCAATATTGATTTGCAGACTAATTCTGGTTTTATGGGCGCCGGCAGCTTTTACAATACCCTTAAATTATACCATACGGAAATCGGTCGCCAAGAAATGTATAGAAAAAAGAACAAAACAAACCTTAGCATTACGCATGGCTTCGGCACACATTGCATCACCGCGCGCTTTGTCCACGTCTTGTTCGCCAATCAATTTTCCCTTAAAATAAATTTGAAAAGTTAATGGTTGAAGAAGAACTGATACCTTGTAGGTAATTCCATTGTTTTGAAAGCGAAATGGATCTGAAGAGGCGTTAGATGCTGAAAATAAAAAGGATTTGAGAATGTGTACGTACTTTCTAAAGTACATATTTGATTTGTGTAATAAATCTGTTTTCCCCCAAAGGTATCCGGGCACATAAGAGACAGTTTTATTTAGTGAAGAAAATAGTTTTTTTTTCGAAATGAGATCTCTTTCTAACATCTGGGAAAGTCGATTTTCCCAGGTGGAGCCCTAAACGACAGCCATGTAATAAATAATCTAACAATTCTAACACTTCTTGTAAGTCGTTCAAAGGAGTTAAGAAAAAAGAGAAAAATTTCTACCGATTTTTTTCGGTATTTCAAAAACAAAAGGTTTGTATTTTCGACTATTATTATTTACGAATTCAGTGATTCTGAAAACAGTAAAACAACCTACTTTTCTTTGTTCTTTTTAGCATGGCCAATCGACTTTTTGGTGATGGCGGGTTCGGTTTGGCGCCATTAGTAGCTGCTCCAGCTGCTTCAATCGATATTTCCGCTTTTTGAGCCATCTTCCTTTGCCTGAAAATGAAAGAATAGTATTAAGAAACGAAAAAAAACAGGCGGTAGAAAAAATGAAATTAGGAATGAGAGAAGGCGGGCGGGATTGACATGAGATAGATGACACGTTCATGTGATCAGCAGGACAACTTGTACTTTGTAAGAAAGTGTAAAATAATTTCAAGACAGACCAGATGAGATCATGAAAAGTGCAGATAAGACAAAAACTGGATTTTCGAAATTTGAAGGCAGCAAAGGTTATTCACATTTCAAGTTCAGAAAATACATTGCAAGTTGAAAACATTTTTGAAAGATAAGATATGAAAAAAGAGCAGAATGATAAAAAAATGGGTTGAATACAAATAAACAAAATTAAATGGTGCAATTGAATGACCCGGAAAGAATAAATGAAGCTCGTATAATTGAAGTGAGAAAATAAAATGGACTGGGATAGAATTTCAATTTGGAACATTAATTTGGAATAATGAGGCTTTCAGAAATTGGAATATTGAAAACGTGGGAAACTTTGAACAATTGAGAATGCGGTGAAAAAAATAAGGTGATTGAAAACACTAAATAAATTATAATTTAATATAGGAATTACGACGAAAAACTATACTGTAGAAGAAAAAATAGCGACTGGAAAGAAAAACAACTTCAGAGAAAAAATAAAATAAATTACTGGGAGAAAAAGTTATCGGTATCGACATTTTGTATGTATTCGTTGTGTGACACATTACTGTGGATATTCTCTCGCTGAGAACACACAAAAAATCAAATCCACCAACTTTATACTACAGTACTCATTTTTTGTGTCATTAGACCAGACATTCAAGAGTTGTTAAATTGAATTAATTTCAAAACGATAGAATAAAAAATCGGAATGTGAAACACATTTTTTGAAAATTTCTATTCGAAAATTCGAGAATTTATATAACTTGTTTTTTGTTTTGACCTGTAGGAATGATCAAAACCGTTCATAACTCATAATTACGTTATAGGACTACAAGAAAGAAAATGAATTTGTAATTCTGAGAAAAATAAAAACCAACACACATTTGATAGAAGTTTGTGAATGTTTCAAAATATATTCATGTATGAATAGCTTGGAAAGACAGTCCTAGTACAGATGAAATGATTCATCGAACAAAAAGAAATAACTATGATTGCGAAAAAAACAAGTGAAATAGAAGAGAGAAAAGAGATGAAAAGAATAGAAAACCACATGATCGATCCACGGGAGAAATATAAACTATTATTATTTTATAAACACTTTACTTCATAGACATCATTCATTTCGGAATATACAAACAAAGTATACACCAGATAGTATGGAACCAACAAAAAAAACCAACGTAAGAATCAAAATGACTGTGAAAACACGTTTATCTTTCATTTTTTATGTGCGTATGTTATTTCAAGGTCGGTGACAATGACTAAAAAAAAGGAAGGGAGAAGCTTATAATAAAAAACGGCGGGATGAAAGTCATTTATTAAATAAGTGAAAACAGCCTTGAAGACCAGAAAGAAAATTTGCCAGACCAGGCACAGGTCGAACTTTGGACACTCTTTCAAAAAAGACTAAACTTGTCAAGGTCGACTTACAGTCGAGTCAGAAAAGCGTGAAATTGGCCGCTAAAATAACGTTAAAAAAGGCTGCAAATAAACAGAAACGAAGCAAACACTGTAAAAAATATTCGAGAAACCAAAAAAGTTATTTGATTTTTTGAGGCAGAAACGTCAACAAATATTTGGCCTACAATTGCTTTCGTGGTCAGAGAAATATTGAATGGAGCCTAGACTGAAAACTAGACCAAGTTCATTTCAAATTTTCACGGTCGCACAAATAAAAGTACATTAGTACATGACAAGTGAATTTTATTTCACTACTCAATTTTACATTTTTCACTACAGAACAACAAAAAACACAACAACATGTTATCATTGGCGAATTAAAATGTAAATATCATGCCATAATGCATAGTAGTCTGCTTCATAGTATAGACTATGACAAGCGTATATTTATTAGGTCAGTCGGAAAGCAAGCTCAACAACAAAGGAAGGCTAATAGACAACTCTTCCCATCTGACAAATGATGTTGAATGCCTTTGTTGCTAAATGATGAACGATTGGAAAAATAGGCGGAGTCAATATATCAGTTATCGTATTACAATATTTTTGATTTTCTGACTCATGTTAAAATGATTCCTTGCTCATCAATATGACTATTGATTGATTTCTGAATTTGAATAAAAATTTTATAGTTACTTCGAAATTTGAAAGAACAAACACATAACCAGATCATAAAATGAACTCATGATGATTCAAAGCGGATAATGAGAAAACATTTTTAAAAGTGATGATGAACATTCGAACGGAAATCTGGTTTTTGTTAAGAGAAGAGGACGAAAATAAAATTTTTCACACAATCACTAACAGTAAAATGAACTGTGCCACATATTGAAACTGAAGTTTGAAATATAAAGTCATTGTGCCTGCGCTCTAGCGAAACTGTGGTTTTCATTGAAATCCGAATTTACAAGATAACTTTGTCAGGTTTGATTGAATTCTCTAGAATTGTGAGTAGGAAAAGTTGGCCACTAGTCCAATTAGAAAAAAACCAATATGGCGGAGAAGCTCAAAAAGGCGGATCCATATCAGTGTTGCGCGGAATTCCGACTTCCGGATTTCGAAAAAAAATTTTATTCCTACTTTTGAAAAAATGAAATCGACTTCCGAAAAGAAAATTTTTTCTCGGTAACATGACAATTTTGAGGTTATATGCCAAAATTTTTGTGAAACTGTATTATATTCACTCAAAGAAACGTATGTTTGCTTTAATTATTATAAAATAATTCATACTTCATCCCGGAACGTGCTAAAAATTGAAGTTCAAACACGGCAAAAATCGTGGAACATTCCGATTTTTAAAACGCGCTATGTAAATTTTCATATAAAGGTGAAAAAAAAACGTTTCGTGCTGTCTGAATAACTGTCTAAATTTCCTTTTTCCAAAATGTGCCACGCGGAATTCACCGATCTGGCCGAGGTATGGGCGGATCAAACAAGGGTACAAATAGGTGTTAACGGACTTTGAGATGGGATATATGTCATCCGATAGAGTTTTTCATGCTGATCATCATCCCGTAGCTAACTTTGGAAAAGCTCCAGGCAGAAAGCTGAAAATCGAGCTCAAAGTTTGAGCACAAAATTTGAAATATCTTGTTCAATTTGTATTCATTTAGTGATGAGTGACTACGAAAGGGTTTTCTGGCATGCCAGGAACGATAGGATCACTTAAAAACCTTGAAATTACAGTTGTAACGCTGAAAAAATGAGCCCGGAACTTTTAATGAAAAAGGTAGATCAAAAAAACGTGAGAAACAAAAAAATTGCATTGAAAAACGTGAAAATGACTAAATTTTGAAGATTGTTTTCTGATTTTTCATCTTTTTTTCAGAGAAACACACTTTTCAAAATTTTTAATAAAACCATCGTGTAGAAAATTGAATTTCCTATCAGAACCACTAGTTAATTTTTATAAAAGTAAAACTTTGAAAAGGTTAGGATGAATTTAAAAATTTTGGACTGATCACAAAAATGTGATTTTTAGCTTTCTGCGTGGAGCTTTGCAAAAGTTAGCTACGATAGCTTGATCAGCATGAAAAACTCTATCGGTGAGCATATACTTCATTTCAAAGTCCGTGAGTAAGCTATCATAGTTTCCTCGTTAGATCAGGAATGGGAGCTAATAACTTGACAACAAATTTTGCACTACTGTGAAACTGACGTGAGATATTTTTTTCGCGTGACCCTTTGTTCAAAGTCTATATGCACTTCCAAATAATGTGTGAATGATTTACGACAATTTTATTGTACTGTGATTGGCAATGTGCACAATGGCTGCGATCTAGTTTTTTCGAGGTGTGGCAAACAACGAATATTACAGAAAATCGAAATTTTGGCACAATATAGGCATACCTCGATTAAAAGGCGGAATTCCACGGAGCAAAAACTCAAACACACACACATATTATACAGTAATTCAGACAGCACAAACATTTTCAACATATTTTTGAGTCAAAAACCACAGAGGGCATTTTGAAAATAAAATTCCCACGTTATTGGCCAAGCTATGAGCATAAGATATAGTTCCAATCAGGCTTGGTCGGAATCGGAAATCGGAATTTCCTCCCTCCGTCAGAAAAATTTCCGAAAAATAAACACCTATTTAAAAAAAAATGAAATCTGACTTTCTTGATTAAACTGAAGTTTTTTCCGTCGGAAAAAATTTCCGAACCGTAAAGTTGGACAATTTCCGAAGGGTCATTTCCGACCAAGCCTGGTTCCAATGACCATTAGAAAACTTTATAGGCTTAAGGCGAGAAGTAGGAGAAACGTAAATGAGAAACCACTCAACTATCGAATAAAACAAAACGATGCCGGTTTAATAATGATGACACTAAACCAGGAAAACTTGAATGAATAAAATTATAAATAGATACTGGAAGTGTTCGTCATCACAATATAATAATAATAATAATTATTATTATTGTTATGATGATGACAGTTCGGGAACAGGAAAGACAGACAACAAAATGTGTCTAACCTCAACAAAAATGGGAAATAGACAAACTGGCGAAATGCGGAAAGAGCTTATGTCAATACACAGACAAAATATACACACACACGCGGAAAACTGTTCCCTCAACAAGCTCAAGCGCATACTCGATGGCAGAGTGCGGAAAAAAGACGTAGAAAAGGAAGAATGCATCCGACTGACATTTACTCAATGCCAACTTGCACATATTATACAAATATGACGCACAAAAAAGACGTGATCGTATTGGTACATTGAGTCATTTATCAGAAGATCAAACTGGAAAACCAATCAGTGAAAAATTTGAAGTGATTACAATTATGTGGGCTCATGAAATTGTTTCTAATTTAAAAATACAACTCGAACCACAGTTTTTGATGACGAAAAAAAAATTCCGGTGTGATATGGATCAAGATCGGTGAATCAACGGAAACGCCTTTTTTGAATTGCCGGATTTTTCTCCAAAACAATAGGTCGATTTTTTTCTCAGAATGAAAAATTGGTAAAGACTTTTCACCGAAAAAAATATATGGCCCATATGAGAACAAAATGAGAATTGACAGGTGTTTTTATTGTCCACGAACACCTGTTTGAGCTAACTGTAATAACTCAAATAATGAAATTTTAGATTTTTTTAATTTTCTTAAATTCCGAAATTTCTAGTACAAAATATTGTAAGGGTGAACGTAAAACATGATCAAGTGTTCAGTATCTAATGGAGAAATCCTCCCAAATACTCGGTATGACGAATTCAGTCGCGGGACATAAAAATACGACGAACGAACATGAAGAACACAACCCAATTAGCACAAATAAGGAGAGAATATATATCAAGGTCAAACGTTACAATAGCATTATAACCAGCCGAGTAAGAATTAGTTCGGTGTTATTATTCCTCATTTTCTTACTAATATTACGACTTGAGGTTAGTTGTTATTAGACCGTAAATAGGGCACAGAGGCAGTGCAAATAGAAGTAATTGAGATGCGACCATCAACATTACGTTGACGGCTGTCTGTCTGTTCGTCTGTTCGCTCAAATAATACGTCGTATTCAAAACAAAGGTGGTGGATCAAGTGGAAAAACACTTTCGAAAAAGCTGAATAATCCTTCAAGTTACCAATACTTTTGAGACAATCTGTGTAAACATAAAGACATACAATAGACACGTCATAAACACCAGCAACGTATTTTCAAGGACGCATATCCTACTTTTAAGAACTTAACAATAAATAATTGTTTAAATGTGTTATGTGACCTGAATAGATTTCAAATAGGGACACGTCAACAGTTGAACAATTTTATACAGTACTGTTGTTTATGAGAGTTCTGACAATGCGAGTTTATTGGATTATTGACTGTTCAAAAACGGTAGATGGTTAAATCGAAATATCGGAAGGGAAGACTTGAGTTGGAAATTTGAAGATTTATGATAATGTATTTTTTTTTATTCGAAAAGAATGATTCATGAAATTATGTTGTTAGTAACCGATAGATAGAAATTATGTCAGTGTAAGATTAATATTGAAACAATCGATGAGTAAGAAAAAAACTCGATATTTCATTCTTCTGAAAATATACCGGGAATGTGACAGAAAAGAACGAATTATTAACGCATTGCTGTTCCGATACACATCAAATGAATGAGAAAAAAGATCTGACACTAAAGGTGTAACAAAGTTTCTTTTTCTTGAATATCAGTGTATTTTGAAAATCACATGACATTACTAGAAAATAATACACTTGATTGTACAACTGTAACTGAATGCATGATCGATAAATTCTAAGAGAATAATAGAATAAATGTATGAATGAAAGGGGAAAGCATAACCAAGCAGAAAAAAGAACACACAAGAATTCAGACAAAAAACAGGTAACTATTACACAGTCAATCGTCAAATAATAGTGTTTTATTGCTATTTATCATTATGATGATTTTCCGCTTTTTATTAGACCCATAAATTCTTTAAATATTATCATAAATTGATGGGCGCATCTTCATCTATCTGGTTTTCCCTTCAACCTGATTCGTTAATTATAGTGAGAGCTTTGATGGATAAACGAAAATAAATAAAACCTGTTAATCTGACACCTTGTGGTGAGAAACACTTTTAAAAAACTATTGGGAAATAGTGCTGGGTAATGATATTGTAGTCCCCTTGTCACTCAGAAATGGATTTGTCATATTCTCGATACCGCACCTTCTTCTCATTTGGAAGTCATTGCATACCTGGCCTGAGAGAGGAAAAAGTACCGTGACATTTTCTAGAAAAATGTATAGGTCGCGCGACGAAAATTTAAAAAAACTATGATTTTCTCTCAAATTTTAAGTTATTTTTTTTCTGTTTCTGAGCATTTGGTCGTTTTTCACAAAAATTTTAAGCAATTTTAGTATCCTGTTAGGCCAGGTATTGGCTTTACAGAATAAAAAACGGCGAAATGTTTTGAAGGAAACGTTTCTCATATTATGCTATCGAGCAGGTTATATTTACCTGGCCTAGCAGGGTACCAAAATTTCTCATAAATTTTGTCACTGTGAATCAGGGATGTCGTTCGGGCCGTTTACGGGGGACCGCAGCCCGCCATATGTTGGGTCGGGCCGACCCGGCCAGCCCGTTGAAAACTTAATGAACGGGCATGGCTTGGCAAAACCAAATTTTGTTGCAATTATGAGTCATTGTGGAAGCAAAAACCGTTTCACATCGTTTGGGCCTTATGCGGGCCGAACAAGAAGTTCCGTTGGTTTTTTAATTTTTACCGCGGGCTTGAAGAGCTCGTATTTTCTTGCTTGGGCTGGGCTGGCCCGGCCAGCCCGGCCCAAAACGACACCCCTGCTGTGAATACCTATACATTTTTCTAGAAAATGTCACAGTACTTTTTCACCTCTCATGCCAGGTATTTATAAGGTCATTAGAAAGACATAATACTAAAATATATATGGAGCAATTATTTGCTTCCGGTCAGCTGCAAAACATCATTTGCATCAAATATGCAATAATCGATATGATGTATGACCATCTTGGCCGTTTTTTCTGTCCACTCGAGTGGCATTTTCAAGTATGTTTTAAAAACTTCCGATTGGTAGCCACCATGCATTTAAATATTTTCTCATGAACTTTTGTTTTTCCGTATACACAACACGCGCATAAAATGAAAGGTGCATAAGTAAATAAACAATATTATGTAGCAGATTTTGAAGTTTTGAAGAACCACGGTTGTGTGAGAAAATATAGGGTTTCAATGACAATTCGTACAATTGAAAACTATGATGAGCGAACATGACTGTCTCTTTTCAGTACTTTTATTTGGAAAATACCACGTTTTTGAAAAATTTTATCATGAGCGTGAAAAATATGACACGGTTGAAAAAATAAAAATTGAATTCAGGAGAATTGTTTTTGAAAAATACGAAAATAAATAAATAAAAATGTTCTTTAAATTTGAGAGCGAATCATGCATTCTTTATTTTCATAACATTTCGGAGTTCGGAGATAATATTGTCAACACAGTTTGATCATCCAACGTCAAATGCTATCTACTGCATACCAGTTAAACCGTGGGATTCTACGGATCGCCATTTCAAAACACAACTTTTATACATTTCAGAAAGCGCTACTTTTCAAAATATTGTGTGTGAAAAGGCACAGAGGACATTTTGAAATTACCGAAATCCACGTTTTTGGCTGAGGTATGATCTACTGTCTAAATCTGTTTATTTTCCCTGCTTTCTTATATGTTGGTTGGCGCAGATCGTTTTCACGCTGGATGCATTGGCTGGATTTACAATAATGAAAAATCGATTAACATGAGACTACTTTAATGGTATGAGAACATCAGCTAACATCAAATATTCAGTGTTTATTTTATTTGAAACTATCGAAACATAAAGAACACAAATCTGACAATACTTAATAATAATAACAACATGACGAATGAAAAGGTCCAGCTGTGCATGCGCATGTTTGTCTAAGTCTCTTTTAATGCAGACATTCATGCATCAGAAAATTAGTAAGAGACGTAGAGTATGAACAGAACCGAAAAAAATGAAGAAGACCAGTTCTAGTTGAAAACGTCAGGATTGTCATCGTTTTCCACAATCATATACCACAAATGCGCATACACACCTCTTTCATATTCATCGCTCGGTCAATTTACAAAATACCTTTTTTTTCAAGAAAACCCGTTTGGAGATATTTTGAAAGCTTATACTATTGGTTGTAAATTATAAATAGAATTTAAATACTTTACTCAAAAATATGGTTTTTGAACAGTGAGTACGTACGAGATTTAGGGAAAAGGTAGTCAAGTGTTATGCATATTATCAATCTTGTCAGATCATCCAGAACGTGAATAATTTACCACAAAAACCGAACGAGAGAGAAAGTGAAAACACGAGGTTTAGTGAGTAGGTCATTTCTATGTTGGATGATTCGACTATTTAAATTGACAATACTTTCGCGTAAGAAACAGAGCGTTACAACTTTTTTAAATTGAAAGATAATTGTATTTTTTTAAATAAAAAAACTCACGATGAAATAATCATGTCGACGAAGCAATGCAACGGGCTGCCAACGCCAACTATTCCTGAAAGCAAATATATTAGATTTTTAGCGTTTTTTATGATCGTAAGATGGTAATATTATGTGAGAGACAAACGAGAAATAAGGAAGGATAATTTGCTGTATCTATTTCCGACTCTCCGCGAACTTACCTATACTTGATCCGCCGTTAGGGTTGGAAAAATAGTGCTTCCGGGCTCCCTAAGACACTTTTTCAATCGCCCGAAAACACTTTTTCTATTATATTTTGAAGAAATAGTGCTTTTGGGGAGAGTGTTTCCGGGCAAAAACGTGATTTAGAAATGACCGGACATTTAAAACGGGCCCGTTTTTCCAACCCTATCCGCCGTAAATCGTGTTTAGCTTTTCTAAAGAGTTCACGTTTTATTTCTATTTTTTAAAAATTATTGTCTTTTTCTCTCGTTTGTCTCTTTTGTGAGGGGTCTCAAAAACATGAAAAACTCAAATAACAAAACAAGCAACAACAAAAAAAAACAATTAAAAAGAGCGGGCGCGCAGTACGATGTGTGGTCTCACAACGACGAACTATTTTTGAGTTGTCCCTTTAGCATAACCGTAACTCTCGTACACCCAATTACGCGTGTAACGTTGTAACACGTAAAATGTAAAAGTGGTTTTTCAGGATGTTGTCAGAATTTTCATGATAAAGCCATTTGCCAATTTATCCCTTTTTTTACTTTGCGCAAAGTAGCAATTGCACATCTAATGAAAAACCGAAAAATTCCCCTCGAACAAGTTTTATCTGTTTTTTTTTTGCGATTTCAAAATGATAAAATCAATCATAGATATTGTCTATCCGCTCAGATCATCCAACGGCCAAAAATGAGTGAAAAACAAAAAAATTGCGCTACCTCCGGATGTCACAGAAAAATAGATCAAAACTTTGAAATGCGCTCCAATGAGAACGAGCTGTGTAATTCTTTTGAATCACTTTTGGAAATTTCTTTTTATTTTTTCTTTGTTTTTCTTTTTTCTTCATTTTTTTGAGTTTTCAATCGTTTTTTTCGTGTTAAATTGAACTTACATCAATCACACCTCATTATTATTCACTTCTGGAAGTGGTGATGAAGTTTTTATTTCGAAATGAACTTTTTCGTTTCCTTTTTCTCGTATATCGAACTCAAACTTGTTTTACAGAATCAATTTATCTGCAAATAGGAAGAACAACACTTTTAATGAATAATGCGAAGATTATGAAGGTGGAAGAACATATGTATAGAACGGGAAAATGGATACAATCTTCAAACTGTTGAAAATTTGAAAATACAAGGGAAATTTATGAAAAATCGAAGATATTCCATCAACTTCTCAACAAATTGTCGTCAAATGATGCCATCCAACAATTTTCGACAAAATTCGACCACCAAAACGGATAGTCGATTCTCCTGGTGACTTAGGATGCTTCGATTGGCGATGTTTCTGCACTTCATTCGATTATTCTCGAAAACTAGCCGAAAAATGTTTATTCAAGACATCGGAAGCAAGTCAAATCCACGCTCACAGAAGTATCTAGTTAGTTATCTATCCTGAAAATTGTTATTTTTTATAGAATCTTACAAAAAACTGACGGGTTTTCGCTGTTTCCACTCACAATCAACGTTTTGATGGTCGAAAATTGTTGTCTGGCATCAATTGACGACAATTTGTTGAGAAGTTGATGGAATATCTTCGATTTTTCATAAATTTCCCTTGTATTTTCAAATTTTCAACAGTTTGAAGATTGTATCCATTTTCCCGTTGTATACATATGTTCTTCCACCTTCATAATCTTCGCATTATTCATTAAAAGTGTTGTTCTTCCTATTTGCAGATAAATTGATTCTGTAAAACAAGTTTGAGTTCGATATACGAGAAAAAGGAAACGAAAAAGTTCATTTCGAAATAAAAACTTCATCACCACTTCCAGAAGTGAATAATAATGAGGTGTGATTGATGTAAGTTCAATTTAACACGAAAAAAACGATTGAAAACTCAAAAAAATGAAGAAAAAAGAAAAACAAAGAAAAAATAAAAAGAAATTTCCAAAAGTGATTCAAAAGAATTACACAGCTCGTTCTCATTAGAGCGCATTTCAAAGTTTTGATCTATTTTTCTGTGACATCCGGAGGTAGCGCAATTTTTTTGTTTTTCACTCATTTTTGGCCGTTGGATGATCTGAGCGGATAGACAATAACTTTGGAACTATAAATTAAAACAAATGTTTATCTAAAATATCAAATTTCATTCTCTAAACAAATTCTAACAGTTTCAACAATGATATAAAATTACGTTTATTGTTTTATTTGAAGATGGGGGATCACAACATCTGGCGATATCATAACAGACTCTCTTGCTTCTTTCTGTAAAACATAGAACTATTTTTTGAGAGTTCAAGAAACCCCCTACTTTTAGCCGTTCTTTTTCGAGTTTCCAATCGTTATTTGCAATTTCTACGACAGCATCAACGAACAAGCTTTTTGCCTTTTCCACATTCGCAGCAAACACTTTCATAACTGTTTCCATTGTGACCTGGAAACACGTTTTGTATGGATTAAGACTCTTCATTTCCATTTTTATTCTAATCGAGTGATATGTTTTCTTACATGTTCTTCGTCTTTCCAACAATCATAATCTGTTACGAGAGCAGTTGTAGCATATGGTATTCCGAGTTCTTTAGCTAGTATACATTCAGGCATCATTGTCATATTCACTAAACTTGCACCCCAAGATTTGAAGACAAGACTTTCCGCTTTTGTTGAAAATCGTGGGCCTTCGATGCATACCCCGAAACCTGACGTATGATGATCAATGTTAAGTTTTTGAGCAGTCGAAATCAAAATCTGAAAATCGATCGTATCATAAACAACAGTATGTATTTCAGTAGCTAAATTTGTAGGTCTATAAAAATTTTGAACATTTTTCCTGAAAAAAAAATAATTTTCGTGAGCTTTTCACCATGGCTGTTCGACATGGTAGGCGTGAAATTTAGCAACATTTACAGGGTGCGCTATAAATACCCGGACAACTTTGAACAGCATTTTTTCAGAAGATAGATGAATGTATAGATTAGCATTTGGAAATTACTTAACTATGACACTAATAAACTGATTGAAAGGATACATACTCACTTTATGATTTTCAGCTAGGCACTAGGACGCGCAGTAAAGATTTAGAGCAGTGAACCTCCGAACGCACCCTTTTTCACGACAAGATCCTCTTTTTTTCAATGTAGGGCCAACGCAATGTATTCAAACTTGAACATACTCTCAAACAGACCTTTTTCTACAAAAATCCTGAACATAAATCCCAGATGTTTCCTAAGAATCCAGAAAATCGAAGGTTTATCAGACTGGGTGAACACAGATTTGAGACTTTTGAAATACCAAGAATAGGAATTTTGCTCTCAAACTTGTCCTTATTTTTTTCTGGAACAACTTGAAATGGTTTTTTTTTAGTTATATTTGGTATTTTTCATCACAATGACATAGTATGACACATTTTAGTGGACAAATTTTCAGTTTTTGAGGCGCTTACTAGTGGAAAACTAAAAAAACGGTATTCTTTAGATAACATGCCCTGATTTTGAAAAGAAAATTCATCAGAGTCTTTACTCTCGTTTTTAACTTCTTAGGTATCTCCCACAAGCATTCCGAAAGTTTCAGAGGCATTATCAGTTTTTATGATGACGAGAATTGCGTGAAACCATTCTCTTCTCATCCGCGTTCGAGTTATGTGATATTTCCCTTCTGCCTGCCCTCAGATTAATGAACATTGGTCAACTAGAAATTGACAAATTGACTCCCAACTCAGTAAATCAAATCATAATGACCTATAGGTTGATTTGCAAATCAAAAAAAAATTATCAAAAATAATAAACGCAAAGCCTGAATCTATCAGGTTGAAGACGCAAAACTTTTGTCCGGGTATTTATGGCGCACCCTGTATAAAATTCACCTGTCGTAATTTTTCGTTGTATGCAGGGTGTGATTGAATATGACAAACTCCAGGAACATCTTTATTTGATCCATCAAAAAATGTACTCTTCCTTCCATTCGTTCTGAATTACAAAAGTTATGGCTAAAAAGAGGAAAAATTGGAAACCTATCAAAAACTGAATCTGGGAACAACAGTTCACCGGGTTTCACATTTTCTTGAAGGGACCCACAAGCAGTTGAGGTGATAATAACGTCAACTCCTAAAAATTACCAAAGTTCAGTTTTTTACAAAAACTAAAACCAACCTCTTGAATATAGAGCCCATAGATTTGCACGATAATTAACGTTTCCAGGCATTATATTATGCTTCTTTCCATGACGAGCCAAAAGAACACACGCAACTCCATTTATCGTTCCTGAAAATCGAAATAGAATTTGAGAACATATTTCGAACTACCTTCAACTAATTGATCACTAGGGCTCCCATATGGCGTCTCAACGGTAATGTTTGTTGGATTTTGGAAAATTTTTGGATCTTCTAAACCAGATCCTCCAATAATGCCAATCTTCACCATTCTGTAAAAATAATAGCGTAATCAATATCATTAGCGTGCAAATGTTCACTGATAAGGTTTTTTGAGAGTTTGTACTTTTTTGGAAGATAAATCGTATAATATTGAAATTAATTGTTGTAGTTATCCTGTGACAATTGTCGCACGTCGTACAAAGAATTTTAAATTATTTTTTAAATCTCACACTCGCTTAAATCAATGGGAAACTACGCAGGGAAAAAAAAGAGTTAAAGGCGCATGTAGTTTTATGGTGAAAAAACGGTGCAACCATTTTCTCAGAAATGACGTAACTACATGAAAAACGAAAAGCACAGCTGAATTCAGCGTGTCTTGTTCTGGGTGAAACGTTATTTTTGGTACCTGTAACAGGTCTAGCGAAAATGTTAAGCTCCGTTACGAAACCAACGTCACAATCAAACCGATGCGCCTTTAATACAGTAACTCTGAAAATGTGTTTTTTTTCACTATTTCTCGCTTGTATTTTAACCAAAAATATGATTGTGTTCCTCTTCTTATGACGGTTTGATTGAAGTACTTCACCATCTCTGAATTATAGTATGAAAATTTTAAATTTTTGAGAGAAAAAATATATCAAAGGCGCATGTGTTTATTTTGCTAAAATCGGTGCAACCATTTTCAGAAAAACGGCTGCGTATAAAAAATAACTAATTACATGGTTGAACTCAGCGTGTTTCGAACTGGGTGAAAGGCTATTCCTGTTTTTTACTAGAGGTCTAAGAAAAGAAATAGTGAGCGGGGTGAGACCCAAATTACGGTATTGTGCATTGTGACAACGCGGTGTTTGCACAATTTGCAGACCGTATACCTAAAACTCATTGCGTTCCAAAAACGGTGTGATCTGAACAAAAAAATAAATAAATTCACCGAAAGAACTACACAACGCAAAAAATTAGGTATCCTAGTCCATATTTCCTCTTCCATAATTGGCCAGCCCTGGTACGAATAAATTTTCCATTCGGAGAGATACAGGGTTAAAAAAACCTGCAGTTCGAGCGGTCACGTTTACCTTGTTTTCACGTCGAACTATTTTTTGAACCGGTAACAAGCGCTCTATTGATAATGATCTTTGGTGGAACATAAGAGAAGATTATATTTAGTGAAGCAACCCAGAATGAGTGAAGCATTAAGCAACTCGGCCCAAAATGACAGATGTGATTTTTTCGGATGAAAAATTTCAAAAACGAGTTATTCATCAGAATGTTCTTGAAATATTTGTTGCCGAAATTCTAATTACAGTAACCACATGTAACCGACTTTTGCAAGATACAGTAGAAACATACTTTAGAGATGATAAAATAAGAGGAAAAAGTTTTAAAAGGACACAAAAATTTGTTTTGACTTATCACGAAACAATTTCAAATTTGTTTTATTATCAAATTGAAAATAAATGGCAAAAATTAAATAAAATTTGAGAGCCGTGAAGAATATTCGCTGAGAAAATTATGTTTTCAGACGCGTCGCGTGTCTTTTTTCTCTGCCGTCTCTTATAAAACTGCACGCAACGCGGCGCAGGGCATGTAAAAACATAATTTTCTCAGCGAAAATTGTTGCCGTCTCTCGTTTTCCGATTTACTCTTTGCCATCTATTTTCAATTTGATAATATATCTAAAAGTTTAGCGACAGATCGGCGAGAAGACACGTTGGAAGTTTTACATAATTGATAGCGCGTATTATTTCTCAATAACTCCAAAAGATTTTTTCGGTTGCTGGACAGCAATAAAGTACCATCGTCCGTTCCAGAATGATTGTATTCCGAAATGTTACTATTTTTGTTGCATGAATGTTTTTGTCTTTGTGTTTTTCCAACCATATGGCACAAAAGCAATCTTGTCCAAATAGATAAATACCACATATTTTTTCGCCTTTTTTGTCCTTTTGTCTCGCTTGTTCCGCCCTTTTCTTGTTTTCATTATTTACTTTTGACTGACCATTCATCCATCCGCCTTCTTCTCCCTTTTGATCACTTCTTCAACAATCCCAAATTTCACGCCTGATCATGCTTAAACTTATTCAATTTTTCGTTGTCACTTTTCTATTTTCATATTCAAATCAACAGAGAACTGATTCTATTGATGTGAGGCATCCTAGTTTTGTAATTCAGTTGAATTTGTTTTTTTTTCAGAAAATATTAGAAAATGCAGAAACGAAGACAATCTCACAGATAAACCAGGAAATTGATAGGGTAAATTATTTTGTTATCTATTCAGATCTCACCAACAATCAGACATGCGCATGTTGCGGGGCCGGTCCTGGACGACCATCAGCCAATTTTCCATATTTTCTGAACTCTCACAACTCTGGATAGGTGGCGGTATTTTTTCAAGATGGATAAGTTCTCGCCGAAACTAAACTGACTCATCATGATGATAGCCTAAGAGGTTGCAGGGGGCCAGCCCAAAAACATGCCTGATCCAGCTCTTTTTGTCTCTAAATCATTAATTTTTAAATTATTCAGCTTGTCGAAAAATTGGATAAAAATGTACAAAAAGAACACAGAGAATGGAAAATGCGGGTGGAGAAAGAAGAACGACAGCGCAAAATGAGAATATTCGTGAGTTTTCAACAACAAAAAACAGTCTCCACCAGAAAATCTATTGGGTTTCATTTCTTAAAAAACTAGAACCTTTGAGAATAGTAAATTTCAAAATTAATTTCAGATCAACTGAAAAATAAGATATCTCTCGTGTTTGTATACAATATAAATATTTGGGATTACAGTAACCGATCAACATAATTTCATCAATTTCCGTTTTGTTTTTTTTTCAGAAAGCTCTTCCAAAACTATCCACAAAAACTCAACAGAAATTGATTCGAATTGTTATGACACAACAAAATACTCAATTAACAGTAGGCGAAAAGAATCGAATTCTAACACATATTGCCAATTCGATGGACGATAATACAAAACGAGAACTATTAAGAAATTTGACAGATCAAGACTTGTACTCTCTGATTTTTTGAAGTTAGAGACACTCAAACATAATCTGTATATTTCAATGTTTGATTTTTCTTCTTCTTCTAATTTATTGTGCTCTCATAAATATTTATTATGAACCGGTCTTATTTTCACACTTGAAAATCTGTGTAAATCTTTTCCTCTTTTATCTTTTCCTTGTTTACTGTTCGCTTTGATGATCAAAAAAAGAAATTCGTTTGTTTTTTTCAGAAAACAAACAATTCTTGAAATCAATTTTCGGAAAATGGATGTGATAGAACAAACATGAAAAATCTGGGATTACTTTTCAGAAGGTGGAAAACAGAAAGGCCACAAATCAGAAACATACCGGGCTGTCCTGTCGAGGCGAACAGACCTTCTATTATTTTTTGGGTTCTCATTGACCCAATTTTCAGAACCGGTCTGGCGAAAAATGTCTGGATTCCAAGAATAAAATCAAGTGAATAATATATATGTCATGTTCATCATAATTTTGTAAAAATTTCATTTATAAAATATTGTTCAAAAATCACCGAGCTTTTTTGATTCGAAAAAATAATGCGAAAAACCCAATGATATAACAAACTATACTGAAAACAGCCAAACCAATAAAATCAGAAGAAAGAGCATCCGATGAAAATGAATAATACTCCAATATATTATCGCGATTCTTAAACAATTTCCTATTTTTTTTTTCATACTTCAAATTGAAATGAGTTCGGGTCTGCGAATGTTTACCTGTTCTGTCCAATTAGTTTTCACTTCGGAATGAAAACTATCAATTTGTGACCATTGATTAACTATGAATCCTTCGAAACCATATCTGTAAATCTACAGTAATTCTACTAAATTAAAAGGTGTTCCAACCTAAACGGACTGATATACTGTAACCATCTGACAAAACTAGGAAAAGTTGAAAGATTTCCGTAAAAACCGCTAAAAGTTCGGAACAAAACAAGAAGAGGACATGCCATCACAGCAGTCATTGTTGCAGTTGGAAATATACAAGACATTCCGATGCCGAGAGCAGAAGCTGCTTGACTTGTTAGAAGAGTTATACAACTGGCAATGAATACTTGTATTATAGTCGAATTGAAACCGATTGCCCAATACATGATATAGAGAAAAATGAGACCATCAGTTGAAAACAAAGGCACCAAAGACAGACAACGAGCAATGTAATATGTCGACAGGTTGTATAAACCATCATGAATTTCGCGAGCAATCAAAGAAAACTCATTGTTCATAAACATCATTATAGCTGGAAAAAAGTTACAAAAATGATAGTTTTTAGAAATTTTCGGTTTGAAATGAAACAAATTTCTTACCAAAGCAGGTTGAGAAAAACAGTTCAGCGCAAAGGAAAAACAGTGCGCCGTTGATATTGAATATTCCCTTGTTATCGTAATCTGTTTGAAAATAAAGAGCGGCTAAAAATATTCCAAATACAATCTTTTGAACTATTTTGGCAGCTGTCAATTGGGGACATCTCCAAACATCCAATGTACATCTTTTGAAAAGAGCTTGGAATTGAACCCATGGATTAGCAGTATACATAAATACTGGAGGAGACACTTGTTCACCAACTACTTCAAGATCATCCATCAATCGATTATGATATTCACTCTGTTCGAATTGTGCTATTATTTTTCCAATTCTTGTATTTGACTCGATTTCTTGACCTGGTTGAACTGCCAATTTGTATATTATCCATTCACTTGGATTGTATTGTTCGGGAACTCGATGACCACATTTATTGAAAAAATCAATAGATTGTTTTGGTGATCCATAGAAAGCAACATGTCCGGCAGATAAATAGATAACACTATCGAACATCTGGTATAATTGAGATGAAGGTTGATGAATTGTACAGATTAATGTTCTAAAAAAAGGGGTATTCTTGGTTCGATTCATCCAATGGGACATTGTTCTCTAATGTAAGAGCCGCACAATGTGTGCTTGAGTTGCTATTGTCTATCCGCTCAGATCATCCAACGGCCAAAAATGAGTGAAAAACAAAAAAATTGCGCTACCTCCGGATGTCACAGAAAAATAGATCAAAACTTTGAAATGCGCTCCAATGAGAACGAGCTGTGTAATTCTTTTGAATCACTTTTGGAAATTTCTTTTTATTTTTTCTTTGTTTTTCTTTTTTCTTCATTTTTTTGAGTTTTCAATCGTTTTTTTCGTGTTAAATTGAACTTACATCAATCACACCTCATTATTATTCACTTCTGGAAGTGGTGATGAAGTTTTTATTTCGAAATGAACTTTTTCGTTTCCTTTTTCTCGTATATCGAACTCAAACTTGTTTTACAGAATCAATTTATCTGCAAATAGGAAGAACAACACTTTTAATGAATAATGCGAAGATTATGAAGGTGGAAGAACATATGTATAGAACGGGAAAATGGATACAATCTTCAAACTGTTGAAAATTTGAAAATACAAGGGAAATTTATGAAAAATCGAAGATATTCCATCAACTTCTCAACAAATTGTCGTCAAATGATGCCATCCAACAATTTTCGACAAAATTCGACCACCAAAACGGATAGTCGATTCTCCTGGTGACTTAGGATGCTTCGATTGGCGATGTTTCTGCACTTCATTCGATTATTCTCGAAAACTAGCCGAAAAATGTTTATTCAAGACATCGGAAGCAAGTCAAATCCACGCTCACAGAAGTATCTAGTTAGTTATCTATCCTGAAAATTGTTATTTTTTATAGAATCTTACAAAAAACTGACGGGTTTTCGCTGTTTCCACTCACAATCAACGTTTTGATGGTCGAAAATTGTTGTCTGGCATCAATTGACGACAATTTGTTGAGAAGTTGATGGAATATCTTCGATTTTTCATAAATTTCCCTTGTATTTTCAAATTTTCAACAGTTTGAAGATTGTATCCATTTTCCCGTTGTATACATATGTTCTTCCACCTTCATAATCTTCGCATTATTCATTAAAAGTGTTGTTCTTCCTATTTGCAGATAAATTGATTCTGTAAAACAAGTTTGAGTTCGATATACGAGAAAAAGGAAACGAAAAAGTTCATTTCGAAATAAAAACTTCATCACCACTTCCAGAAGTGAATAATAATGAGGTGTGATTGATGTAAGTTCAATTTAACACGAAAAAAACGATTGAAAACTCAAAAAAATGAAGAAAAAAGAAAAACAAAGAAAAAATAAAAAGAAATTTCCAAAAGTGATTCAAAAGAATTACACAGCTCGTTCTCATTAGAGCGCATTTCAAAGTTTTGATCTATTTTTCTGTGACATCCGGAGGTAGCGCAATTTTTTTGTTTTTCACTCATTTTTGGCCGTTGGATGATCTGAGCGGATAGACAATAATTTGTCAAGTCTCCAAGAATTGGAAAATTTTTCGTGGTAGATCAAATCAAATGTTGTGGCATTTTCTCCTAATTCTTCATTTTTAAATTGTATTTCTTTGGCTCAGGCAACATCCACAAAACTGTGTCTGATCTAGATTCATGTGCGAACACCAGGAGGAGATTGTAGCCCAGAAACCCGAGAGCCCGGCTCGAAAATCACAGACTGGGCTGGGTTTTTTTTTGTGTTTTCGGTCGGTCAAAAAATGCCAGGTCAGTCCCTGTCCGACTTTTAAGCGTCTGTTTCTCAGAACCGGGAGTTGAATTTTGAAAAAAAAACCAGGGCCCGTTCGACGAGAGCGGGCGTCCGGTCGGCCCAAGTGAGCCCCCCCCCCCCTGGCGAAAACAGTCGGATTTAGAAATAAACACCGTAGGTCGGGACTTGGATAAATGTTTGGTTTCAGAAACGGGAAAGTTTTTAGGACCGGATTTTCAGATTGATATGTAGGTTTAGTACCTTCCAGATTTGGCAATTCCTTTGAGTATTTGTATAACATTTTCAGCCATAAATGAGTCTAATCCAGTAGTTGGTTCATCGGCAAAAAGAAGTGATGGATTGGACAACAACTCGGATGCGAATGTCAATCTCCTTGCTTCTCCTCCAGATATTCCTTTTTCTTGTCCAATCGAACCAATTTTTGAATCTCGACATTTTGACAACTTCAATTGCTTCAAAACTTCTTCGACTCTTTGTTTTCTGTATTTTGAGCCTCCTTTGATTCGAAGTTTAGCTTGAATCATAAGATGTTCAACAACAGTCAATGTTGGAATAAACAATTCTTCTTGTTGTGCAAATCCAGATATATATGATATACTATCTCCCATTTCAACTCCATTCACAGTTATATTTCCTCGAGCCTCTAATCCTTTCAAATTTCGATTCATTAACAAATTGAGAAGTGTTGTTTTTCCAGCTCCACTTGCTCCCATCAATGCCATCAATTCACCCGGTTTAGCAATTCCATTCACATCTTTCAACAATTCTCGATGTCCTTTTGTTGATGTTACACTACAAAAGGACATCGAGAATTGCAGAAACGTTAGACATCGAGAAACAAACCTAATATCAGTCCATTGAAGTGTTACCGGAACAATGTCGACTCGAGTACTGTGTGTGGCTGTTTCATATGTTGCTATACTTTCCGTTAAATATTCACTATGATTATCCGCTGACATTTTGTTTAGAAATTATAATTCATCAGAAATGCCGGTTGAAAAAGGCTACATGACATAAACATCTCAAAAGAACACGCAAAAAATAAAATGACATTTCACGTTTTTTTCTAAATTTTGATTCATCTTGTAAACTTTTCCAGATAGTTTTTTGTCCGTTTTTGAAATTTATAATTTGTACTGTTTAGTTCCGACATTTCACCAAGTATCATATTTCATTAAACAAAAAAAAACATTCCAAAATCGGAAAGCGACCACTTGACACATTTGTTGTATCTTCTCGTATTTCCTGTGCAGTCGTGAAATTGGGAATGAAACTTTTTTGTTCAATTTAATACCTTTATTTGAAAATTATGATGTACATATCAAAAAAAAAACCACACAAAACAATGAGCAAAAATGAGAAAACCCGCACGACGATATTAAAATAAATATGATATCACAGTGTTGTTGTTGACCACGAATTACACTGAAAAATGATCAATGTTTGATTAGAAATAGAAGAAAACAAAACCGAAAAAGGGTAAGGGGGACACATTCCGAAAGGGACAAGTCATGCATCACTACAGTTTTACAAAGGCTCTAAAATAGTGGTCTGACAGGGAAAAAAATAGAAGGTAAAATCACAAAAAAGGGAAAGAAAAGAGGAGAAAAAGAAAATGATGAAAATTCAAACAAAGAGTACTTGGGCCGGCGAATCGTTGCTCTCTTCTTCTTCTGATTTGATTGACATTCGAATCCGAGCTTCCGCATTTCGACGAGATAATCGACGAAGAGTATGATAAGTACGGTAGACGAGAGCCGGTTCATGTGGTGCCGGGTCGAAATAACAGAACGCTACTGCAACAAATCAATTTTGTATTTTCGAACTAACACGTTTTTTTTTGAGACTTTGTTGTTAATACATTGACTCCAGATCTATGAAATTGAGCCCTCATCGCTTGTTTATCTAAAATTAGAGACCGAAACAATTTCTGAGTTGGGTCCAAAAAAAAAAACACCCTGTCCGATTTTTTTTTTGTAGAAATTTCTGCCAAAAAACTCGAGATCCCAAATATCACCCCTGACTTGAACTAATTTTTTTTACAAACGAAATCCTTTTGTAGTGGCACCATTTTTTGAGCGGATTCTATTTAGAAAAAAGATACGAAAAAATAACGGACAAGGTTAGTTTTTTTTGTTTTACTCAGATCTAAAAAATACCCCGAAACAGTATTTTTAAAATGATCCGTTTTTCATCGGGTCAACTCATTCTTAACAGGTCGCGTGTCAAAAACAGGACTTGTTTTTTTGTAATGAGCGTTGAATTCACACTGAACCGATGAAAAAATAGTTTTTTCTCAAACTTCATAAAATTCGAGAGACAACGGCGACCTCACGCCACTTGTTTAATTTTAATTTGTTCACTTTCTTTTCGGAAATTTTCATTTAGATGACTCACTTATAACGACGATAACATTTAGAATAAACGCAGCAAAAACAAAGAATAATGCTGAATCGATAGTTGTTGATGCTTGTAGAAATGTTCCAGTATTTGATGATTCGGATGTCATTCTGTTTATGTGCTGAAAAAAAGCCGTAGTCGCGAGAAAAATATTTCGAAAAAACCACATAAAAATTGAGTATCCAAGGAGAACATATAAATGAGAGAAAAAGCATATTATGAGCGAGTATTTTGAGAGAAAAAACAAAAAGACAAAAAAGGGCACAAAATGACTGGGAGACCTGAACTTTAGTCGAATTTATATGGATAATAAAAATGAAAAGAAAATATTATTAACTTTTTTCGGAACAAAAATGACTACAAAAAAAGAGTTTATGTAATATAAATATTCAAGTAGTTCGGTGTTTTAGTCATTTGGATAGAAGGGAAAAACAGAAACTCTCAAATTTCTGAAAACAAAACGACCAAAGTTTTTCGATAGATTATTCATAGGCGAAAACAAGTTCCCATTAACATTTTTGTTTGTTTGAGCAAAACACATCTGGTCCACGATTTAATAGTCCGTTTAGCAGAGTTTTTTTTTCGGTTTTTCTTAAAAATATTTTCAGTGTAAATAATATGAAAACAATGAAACAAGGCCGAATGGAAGTTAGTACTGATTTATTTGGTACAGAGAGAATCGTCACAATTTCAAAATTCTCATCGGATGAAAATCTTTGAATAGTTTTTCCTTCAATAGAACATCACTTTTTTTTGGTGATTTTTTATCAGATAACGAGAATGTTGGTCTAATTGGGAGAATGCAAAATGGGCTCATTGTGAAGTATCGTAGTTTCTTTAGCGGTCTTCAAAAGCCCACGGAAACTCGTTGTATATTCAGAGAAAGGTCAACCAAACAAAAATAATATTCTTTGAAAAATCAGAAAATTCTCGTGTTTTATTCTACTATTTTGTTGTTGGAGCTCTGGTTGAATGGATAATAACTTTTTCTGGAAGTTACAAACAAAATGAGAAGAAAAACACGAGGTTTTTATTTTGATACATATTATGTTAGGAATGAATAGTTTGAAAAACAGCCAAAAGTTAACTGGTAATCAACCACTTTCTGCTGTTTTTATCTTGAAAACTGTTTGAGATTTCTGCGTGATTTAATGAAACGTGACCTTTTCAAAATCCGGGAAATGAAAATGTGTGAAAGTATCTGATTTATTTGAAAAAAATCTATTGAAGTCTGACTCAATTGAAAAATACCTTCAACTGATTACAAAACAACAAAACAACGCACACAAAAAATATATTTGTTTTCATCAGAATATTGTATTTGTAGATTCAAAGAATATTTGTAGATTCAAAAACCATATTTTGGTACTGAAAATATGGACATTTTCAACACAATTTTCGTAATTTTATGTATGCCAAACAAAAAATTTATATCGTTTGTTAATCGGACTGAACGAGATTTATGATTTTTCCAGCAAAAATGAATCAACCAGGCCAAGTCAGAAAGAAATCAGCTCATCTTCTAGAAAAAAACTCAAGGCCAAATGTGCCTGACATGGACGAGGTCAAAAAATCGGATCCGGTCCGTTTTATTCAAGGTATCTTCTGAATTGAAAAAGTAAAAGGTTTTGATAGTAGATTCAACCGAAAACTTCTTCTTCTTCTTCTTCTTCTTGACCGTTTTTTTCGACGGGTCCTATTTTTTCTCTGGTTTGCTTTCTACCAGAATTTTTATTTTCAGACCCTTTTTTCATCGGGCCCGGCCCAATTCAGAACCTCCCTTTCTTTAACTAGATTTTCATCAGTTAGATCTGACAAAATAACCAGTTTTGAACATTTGAAAATAAAAAAATGTGTAGTCACCAGACCACACAATACTTTTTTCCAATATATTTTTTGAAGACTTGGATGTCACCCAAAAAAGGCGAGTATAAAACATGTTCATCTTACGATTTGATGACTTTTTCTCATTTCAAAAGCCGGATGAAAAACATCATCTCATGAAAAAAATAGAGTTTTTTCCACGCTGCAATAGTCTTCTTCATTTTTTGATTGAAAAATTCCAAGAAAAAAAAAACAAAATTCTAATTAGAAAGAAAGAAGGAATTTCATGAAGAATGGTTGTAATTGAAAGTAAGTGTTCGCTTGAATGAAAAAAGCGAAAAAATATAAAGAAAAATGAAAAAATCTGAAATGTTTGATTCAGTTGAATGCACAAAACTTTAGTGGTTTTTTGGACGACTAACAACCTGAAAAACAAATATATTTGTGAGCTGATCGATCCTCTCGAACCAACCAATTAATACAATGAGTAATTCAAGAGCTTCGAATACCTTTGGGATTACTCGAAATGAGCATATTTTTTGGGTTTTTGTGTTTTCGAAAAACAATTCGGTCTTTCTCTATTTCTCTCAATTTTCAGCTGAAAAACACAGCTCCAAAAAACCATAGTGAATAATTTAAACTTCTCACTCACCTCATTCTTTTTGTGAATTTTTTGAAAAAAAATGAGAAAAACACTTTAGAAATTCATAGAAAGAAAAAGAAATAAAAAAAAAAACAAATAAAAATCTAAAATTCAACTCAAAAAGAAACAGGGCTAAAAATCAAAAAAAAATGTTGGGAATGAGAAAAAGTATACTATGTAGAAAAAAAGAAAAGGAGAAGCTGGACTTTGATATGAGAATTAAAAATGTTAATGTGATATTTGAGCTCGTCTGAAAATGACAGGTCTGATGTCAAATTGAGAAAAAAAAAGAGAAATGAAGAAAACAGACAACAATTATATGTTGAAAAGGGAAATTTCCGGCCGTCGGTAGTTGGATAAAGAGAATAAATCACCGTGTTTATTGAACTTTCTGGAAAGATTTCCGGAGCACAAAAAGAATGCGGTTCAGACAATAAGTGAATGCATGAATGTGTTAAGAGGTTCGAACACGAATCCCTATTTTATTCAGTGACATCAATTCAGTAATCCTCTGATTCTTTGAATTCAAAAAGAGTTATTAGGAGAAAATATGACATAAACTAGACCTGATTACTTGGAGTTTTCCCAATAGTAGAGCCATAAAAAGGAGAACACAAATAATTTGAAAAACAACGTTCGCTAGAATGTAGAAAATTGTTTTTGTTTCCTTTTTTATCTCTAAAAATGCGGCGCTTATCCCAATTCCAAAAACATTTTGTTGAATGTTTTCGGGCTCAAAAAGAGAAAAAATAAATAAAACTTCCAAATTTTACTAATCTCATCTTGCGGGGTTCCTTTTTTTTTCTTGCATATTTTTAGACATGCGATATAAAAAAATAATGTGTCTGGTATTCACAGGAGTGAGATTTGAGCTCACTTGGGCCGGCCGGGCCCTGGCCGGGCTTTTTCATTGAAGAACGGAAAAAGCGCGGCAGGGAACGGGCCCTAAATATATTCTGAGTTTTAGTACTTACACATGAAAATCATACTTTTTCTAGAAGAGAAATGGACAACTTTTTCAAAAAAATATATACTCGGCTTTGAGAAACTGATGTTCAAAAGTCGGGACACGCCTGTTCGGGCTTTTTGTCTGACTATCCGAAAATCAAAAAAGCCCTGCCCGGCCCGGTTTTTTCGAGCCGGGCTCTCGGGCCTCGGACTACAATCTCCTCCCTGGGTATTCATAATTAGGAGTATATTTGTGCTCTCGAACACCATCCAGTGAAAACAATATTGAATATACTAAAACGTTCGAGGGAAGAGTGTCTTTTTTAAGGAAAATTCAACGTTGTCTCAATTTTTTACCATCTCCAAACAAAAACACTGACCTTATCGCAACTAAAATAATTTCTATAGACAAAAAACAAATAATGTTCACGTTTTTATTAATTCAAAATTTCCTATTTTTTGCAAGGGATATTTTGAATTGCTTCCAACTATTTTGTGGGTTATTTTCCTCACAGACTGAAAAGAAAAAAGTTATTGACACGTTCTTGATCAAGAGGTCCAGCTTAGCAAAGTAGTCGATTATCGCGAAAAGTTGAAATGGGGGCATGTTGAACCTCACTTGTTAATAGGAACATTTTTCCGTGATACGTCAGAATAAATTTTCGTGACCTTTTCTATGAGTTTCTCATTTTTGAATTATGTTTCTGCGGTCAAGTTCAAAATCACTTACGTGTGTCTAATCTGGAAAAATATGCGAAAAATAGAAAAGTTCTCAAACTTTTTGACATTAAACCATGAGAGGTGAACATGAAAAATCTGTTGCAAAAGAACAAACCACATCTATTTAATCTTGATTCAACACTCTCAATTATTATCAAACTATGTACATATATGCAATTATATATCAGAGAATTTCAGAAAATGAAAGAACTAAACGAGTGTTTCAACAGGAACCTTTATATTTGTATGATCTTTTCAGTGTTCTTCAAGAGAAAAAAACGAAGAAAAAAGAAAAGAAAAACGAAAGAGTCATGAACATGAAATATGAGAGCAAATTAAGGAATTTTCTTCGTATAGTATTCATGTGAATATATTCAGAAATTCTAGGAACAGAAAAGAAATGAATCATGAAACTGGCCGGAATCATAAACCAACAGCACCTGACATACAATGACAACTTGTCCATCAAATCAAATAACATTTTCTGTTTCTGATTTTTTATACCAGAAAAAAAAACGAAAAAAAAAGAAAGTTGGCGAATTTGAAATGTATACACAATTTGGCGGGCAATTCGAATTGCATTGAGAGAATTTGAAAAAAAAATGAGGGTTTTTTCAGCGAAAAGAAAACAACGAAAACTGGTAACTGTTGTAGTTAGTTACAAGATCACCGTATTCCCCTTTCAATTATTTTGAAATTTTATTTGTAGTCGGGAAGCGAACCAGATGCTGAAAATTTTTGAAATAAGAAAACGTAGCACATCGTACCCGGTCCATTCTGAGTTCGCTTCATCGAAAAGTTCGGGATCAGATTTGGGTTCGAACTCAATCCAATTTCTGCGGGCCCGATTTTTGAGTCTTATTTTTATCGGGCTTGGTTTGACTCCGTGTTCGCACTTTTTCATTCCACCAAGTCCCAATTAAGGGCGTCATGAAATTTTTGAAAATTAATGAAGTAAAAAAAGAGTCAATTTTATTTTTATTTTCATTTATTTTTATCCCACTTCCTGGTTTTACTTTCGAACAAAACACTTCAAAATGTGTCACGTCTTGTTAGTTTCTTTTCCAATTTCTTTTCTCACATGTGAGTTGTAACAAGCTAACCAATACGAACATTTTTCTGGTTCTCAAACTGTTTTTTTTTTCAAATAACATAATTTTTACGAAAAGGGCATAAAACGGCTCGAAAATGAAGCAGATTTGAACTTTTCAAAATTACTTTTGACGTCAACAAAAGGAAACCAGCGGAAAAAATGAACAAAAAACATTGATTTTGGGAAAATAACAGGAAAAAAGAAAAAAAGAGCAGCAGCAAAAAAATTTGATAATTAAATTAAAGATTTGTGATTTTTGTTCACTTGGTTTCAGTGTTCACATGACATTTTACACACCAAAAATACAATATTTTTATCAGAATTTGAAAACTTTATTTATGAAAAAAAAGAGATCTGAAAGAAAAAAAACTTTTAAATCTACAAATCTTGATAAGCATTCGATCGGAATGGATGTGCTGGTTCGACCACAATGTTCTGTCGATCCAAATCGGCCGATGCTTGCACTTCTTTATAGATTACTGTTGATGGAATCGCATAGAAAACTGTTTGAACAATGAAGAATAACTGAAACATTCGAAATCAGGCATAATCTATTTTCTGTGTTTGTAATTCTTACTCCGGCAGCGATATATCCAGCAGATGTTCCGAAAAGAGATCGATTAGCAAATGAGAATGACAACCAAACACAAATTACAGATAAAACAGCCAGAATGAATGAGTAGACTAGTTCCTGCAATTCAAAATACTACTCCAAAAACTAATGAACACAAAATGGGCCAATATCGAATGGGTTCACCCGAATGGGTCTTGACCCTTTCCGAATGGGGCTAATGGGGCAAATTTCCAAAAGGGGTAAAAGGGTCAAAAAGTTTTACCGAAAGGGGCAATTAACCGAATGGGTCAAACCTTCATTTTCAAAATTTTCCGAATGCGGCAAAAAATCCGAAAGGGGCAAAATTTTTTTCTCTAATGGGGCAACTCGATTTTTTATAGTTTTTTTCTTAACAGTTTCTGCGTTTTTTTTTAGCAATTTTGTATATTTTTTCACGTGTTTATATATTTCGTAATTTCAATGTTTCTCCCAGATTTCAATTTTCCAAGAGATTCTAGAAAACTAAATTTAATGAAGCTGAAAAAATTCCTCAGATTTCGAAAACTACAGTAGTTTACCTCCTCAGCTAAGCCTAAACGTAAGAAAATCGCCTTTTAAATAATTAAATTACTCTTTTTTGGCAAAAAAAAAAATCGAGTTGCCCCCATTAGAGAAAAATTTTGCCCCTTTCGGATTTTTTGCCGCATTCGGAAAATTTTGAAAATGAAGGTTTGACCCATTCGGTTAATTGCCCCATTCGGTCAAACTTTTTGACCCTTTTACCCCTTTCGAAAATTTGCCCCATTAGCCCCATTCGGAAAGGGTCAAGACCCATTCGGGTGAACCCATTCGATAATTGCCCACAAAATGTTGTTGTTTTATTTGTCAAACAACTACATTTGCAGCTTTGATAACTATTGGGAATTGAACAAAACCATTGAGTGAAAGAAAGATAGTCTGAATTCTCGAATGAAAGTGGTTTTTGATTTTAGACTGTTCGAGACACCTCTTTTTTCATGAATAAGAAGAATGAATTGCGTTTTGTCTGACCAGAATTCTATGAAAAATTGAACCGACTCGGAACGGCCCGAATTTCTCAAACTACCGAAATCATATAAAGTTCAAGAGTTTCTTTTGTAATCATTATTTCGTTGTTCTACTTTTAAGTGTTTCAGTTTTACAAATGATGACGTTTCGGGCAGGCTGAGAGGCCGCTAACTTGAGTCGGGCCAGAAAAATAAAACGTCCCACAATGTTCATTCATTTTTAGAGATATTTCTCGTAACTAACTATCCTGCAATTTTAGTGATTCGGTTTTCTTGAGAATAGGAGATCGATCACTAGGGAAATTGAATTGTGCATGAAATCTTACCACTACATTCCATGCAACACTTCCATTTGTCAAACTATCCATGAGTTCATCTTGAATTTTCAGCGCAAAAATAATTGTGGCTGCAGCCGAGATCTGCAAATGTTTTCTTTTTTTTCAACAAACGAGAATCAAGATAACCAACAATTAAAGATGCGATAACTGTAAACCACAAAATACCATTCTCACCACTTCCAGTTGAACCAATACATACTGCCAGAACAACCGCTGTTAACTGAAAAAACAACAGAAATAAGAATATTCAAAAAAACGTAAACTCACAGCTTGAAGAGGTTTGAAAAAATGAGGCATTTTGAGAAAAACATTGTCATCATTTTCGAATAAATTTCCCAAAGTTTGCATGATTATTGATTTAACAGAAAAGTATTGAATGAATAAAAAGTAGTGTTATCTATAAGTGTCTTACTGACCTGTTGAATATATTATTATTATCTTATCATTTCATGTGCAACACAAAATACAAGCGCTGTTTTGGAAAAAAAATAATTGCTCATGTGACTTGTGATATTTCTCGGTAATATCTTGAATACTCGTGGATTCATTCGGTTACTGTAGTTTCTTCACAAAAAATATTTTAAAAATCTCTTCGATGAATACCGTATTATATTTCAAAATGAGGGTTGGGTTCCACTCGCAGACACCGTTTTTTAAACAAAATACAAAACGGATAACTTGAAATGAATGTCTACAAAACTTGAAAAAAAAACGGGATAAATTATTCACAGAGATTTTAAAATTCGGGGGATCCGGCTACTTCTTTTGATTGTTCCTACAAAACAAAAATTTATTACAAAACAAAAAAAGTCGATAATTTTTACTGGGAAAGTTCAGTTTTTTCAGCCGATGTTCGAGTTGATTTGTGAGGAGTTGAAGCTTGAGTTGTTGATTCACTTTCACTACTTGATGTATTGCTCATTAGATTCTGAAAAATATTATATTTGGAAATATATTGAAAAAGAAATGAATATTCACCGAAATAGGAACACCACATTTGTTGGCAGAATCATGAAGAGCTGTCATCAGATTGTGAGTATTATTGTCGACAACATGTTTAGCAGTATGAAGTGCATCATCAATCATATCAACAAGGCTGATCGAAGAAAATGACAAAACATCAGAACGAGTTGAAATCGAAGAACGAGGAGCTGATGCTGTAAAATAGAAAAGTTGAGACAATCAGGAAAACTCCCAGACTGACATTGGTTGTCGGTTTCTTTTTCCAATTGATTCAAACTTCTTCGAGTCTTTGGACAAACAATTTGATCAGCTGAAAATGCAGTCTTCAAATCACAACCATCATCATTATCATCATTCAATGATGTTCTCATTTGTTTCAATTGTTCATCTAATGATGAATTTGTTGTTGAACCGCATGAAGATGTTCTCATTTCATAAGAAGAAAGTGTCATTGGTTCATACAATGATTGAATGGAACTATTCCCATTTGTATTCCAACTTGTTATTGAAGAAGCACTGCTCCATGGTCTGAAAAGTCTATTGAGTCTGAGACATTCATGGACCATCAAATATCAAAACATACGCAAATTCGATACAATTATTTGGTCCTTGAACAGCTTGTCTTATTTTTGAACTATCAATTTCTTGTTCCAAATCACTCAAATTTGAATCAGTCAAATAAAAACTTGAATCATCAAAAGGTCCTTTAATATTTTGCCAATTGTTAGTTGATATTCCACTTTTTGTACCATTTCCTTCTTTTTCGTTGTCATCATTCCATTTACTCATTATTGTTAATAATTCTCGAAATATCATTTCACATTTCATTTTTCCATTCATTGTTTCTGTTTTTTCGATAATTGATTCCATTTTTTGTTTTTCTTCTTTTTCTAATGGTAAATTTCGAATAAATGAATAAAATTTTGAAATTGATTGATGAATTCGATGATCTTCGTGTTCGAAAATAGTCAAATCATCATTATTTTTTCGTTCAAATATTGAATAATCGATGAGATTTTTCGAATTTTCGATTCTTTTCATATTTGATTCAATAAATAATGAAATATTTGATAAACCAATTAAATGTTTCGAACTTTTTTCCACCAATTTTGTGATTCGATTTTTCTTTTCAATTATATCGATCATTTGATGAGCATTATCCAATAATTCTTCACATTTTTCATTCATTTTTGTTAAAAAATCATCATTTTTTGATTCTAATTCATCAATTTCATTCGAAATACCATTTTTGATTTCTTGTCCATTTGTTGTTATTTTATAATAATTTTTTGCTGATTTTTGTAGACAATTATTCAATATTCGACGAGTTTTTCCTAATGCTAATTGAATTTCATCAATATTATCATGTTGTAAATTGACAACCCGACATAGTTCCACATTTTCCGCATTATTCATTTTCTAAATAAATATATATATACATTCAAAGCATGGTAAGATTCGGGCTCTTTCGGGCCGGCTTGAGGCCCGCTCTGACCGGCCGGGTCCTGGCGGAGCATTTTTATTGAGAGCCAGAAAGGCCCGGCCGGAAACGACCTCAAATATGTCCCAAGTTTTAGTACTTTCGTATGAAAATCAAACATTTTCTAGAAAAAGAAAGAGCGTAGAAATTGTTACCACAACTTTACAAAAATTCCGGCTCGTGATTTTCGACCCAGGAGCTACAATCTCCTGATACAACGTATATACAGTACACCTACAGTACATACCTTTTTATGAACAACAATGGGTTGATTTGTGATTGTTTTTTGACTATAAAAACTTGAATCATCTACAGTAGCCACTTGTTTCCAATGTGATCCTAATGAAAGTGTTTCATTTTCAGAGTCATCACTTTGTGGTGTTGCCAAATGACTTTTCGGATAATATTTTATATTTTTCAAATCAGTTTCAGGTTTTGAATAATCTCGAATACTTTCATCGATCGATGAGTTTCCAGAAATTATTATTTGTTTTCTGAAATTGGATTACTTTATCTAGAAAAAGGTTACTGTATTTCATTACCCAGATTGTTTGTTTTTCACTTCTCCAAGTCTCAATCGTGGTCCATAATTCAATTTAGTCGTCATTTTGACTTGATTGTTCACCAAAAAATGGATGATTTTTTAAAAACTGATAAAATATGTGGATATACACGTTTCAGATCACGTCGAATATTGTTTGTTTTGTTATCGCGTGAAAGTTTTTGAAATCGCCATTGCCTATTGAATTGTTGTCTTTCAAATGTTCATCGCTCGATTTTATCAAGATCCAAGGAAAGGCGATGGTCATCGAAACTACAGTACTCCTTTGGCCGGCTAATCATACCAATGTTGATTTATTAGTTTGTCATCAAAACAACAATGATTTGCCTATTTTTTCTCTTATTTTCAAATGTCATCTCTGTTCCTTTTTTCTCCTACAAAGTAGCCTAAACTTGTCAAATTTATTTATCAATTTTTCAAGACTATAAAGATAATCGACCCTCTTCTTTTTTTTCTCTTTCTCATTTTCACGTGCCATTTTGAATGTCACATTATTGATACATTTTGAGAGAAAAGCAAAACGAGAATGATTGTTCTTTGAAGTATAGGTTTGGAGTATGAGTTGATATCAGTGAAAAAAAGGAGAAAGGAATAGAACAATAGGTTTTGAAAAATAATCGAAATCGAGAAGAAAAACCGCTTGATTGATATAATAGACAATTGGAACATGGCATACACGTGCAAATATTTTGATGTTCGATTATTTTTTGATCGAAAACTTCTATTGATCTTTAATAATATTTTGATAAAACTTCCGATTGATAAATTCGAAAGGACACGTTGTACAGTCAATTACTTATCTCACAAAAAACAGCAAAAAATGAAATGGAATCAGTGTGTTACCATTGAGAATGAAATGTCTTTGACAGTTGAAATGGCAGCTGACACACGTGGAAAAATGCAGAAAAAGTCTATCAAAAATGTACTTTGAGTTCAATGCGAGTGCGAATGAGTTTCGTCTGAACCTTTTTTTTCGATCCAACTTTTATCTCAACTAGCAAAATTGGAAGAAGAAAAAACTCGCACAAAATTATTTTTATGCTGACAGAGGGCAGGCAGGTACCACGCAGCTCTGCCGCAGTTTTGAGCTGACGACAAAATCGTCTGCGGCAGAGCTGCGTGGTACCTGCCTGACCTCTGCCAGCATGAAATAGATGTGACACCTCTGTCGCAGCTATCCAGGAATTTGCCTGTGTACTTTCCGCGGTTTTTTTGGAGAACAAAAACTGAAAAAAAAATAAAATGAATGCGAGATATGTTGACGAGCCAAGGAAAATATATAGGGTCAGGTAGCGGTCTGAGAATAATTTTTCGAGCGCTTTAATATTTTGTTTAGCGTACTATCGTACCTGGTTTTCAACAAATCGAGGAGTCTGAAAAAGTTTGGAATATATAAAAAGTTGCAAATATTCATTGAGATCATTGACTCCAGAACTACACAAAATTTGCAATCAGTTATTTGCTACTACTTAAATTTTCAAACTAGCCTAGATTTTTGTCAAACCGTTTTGTCAAAAAATGGTAATCATTCTCTGTGTTTCATTTTTGCTATCATCAAAATGTTCAAAGTGCGTTGTTCCATTGATCTTCTTCTCTTTTTTTCCTTCATGCACCCATATTATATTTCCGTTGATCAGTGATATTTCTTCTTCTTCTTCTTCTTCTTATGTTTTCCTCATTTCTTCTTATGTGTAGCTTACGTCAGATTGCAATACTCACTTCTTGTTCTTCTTTCATTTCATCAGAATGAAATACACGTGAAATGATCTCGGGGGAAAATCCGCACATTGTGCGACATTTTTCCGCACATGTGCGACAATTATCCGCACATGTGCGCCAAAATGAGTCGCACACAGAGCGACGAGGGTGCGCCAAATTGTCGCACACAATAAAACGGGGGTGCGCCATTTGTCGCACGCTGTGAAATTAGGGTGCGCCATATGTCGCACACTGTGAAACGGGGGTGCGGCAAAATGGTATTTTACTCGAAACCTGGAAATTGAGTACTATTCCAAAAATGTTTTATTACAAATTGCTTTATCTACTGAAAATCCACACATTTTACAAGATTCAAAATAACTGGAGGGGTGGGGAGGGGGGGGGGGTCAAACAGAACTAAAAAAAAAGAGCGGGGCTGAAAATAGGTGGAAGGCAAAAAAGGGGGGTAACAGGGACTATAACAAAGTTCTTTTTCATTGGGGAAAATGGAAAAAAAAAGTACGGCACTAAAAATAGGCGGGAGGCAAAAAAAAATGGCTAACGGGGACTATAACAAAGTTCCTATTCATTGAGGCAAACGAAACTAAAAAAAAAGGGCGGGAGGCAAAAAAAAAGGGGTAACGGGGACTATGAGAAATTCCTATTCATTGGCTTTTCGCTTCTTGGCCAATCTTGCTTTCGATGATCTCTGAAAATAAAAATCACATTTTATATTTTCACAGGGTTACTGATTAGATGAAAAATATGAAAACCCTCAACTCTTTTAAATAGTGTTGAGAAACCTTTTTTTGTTTTTTTTGGACCTAATCGTGATTGAATTAAAAATTAAAATTGCCAAAACCCCACCTCTCGCCGTTTGAATGTTTTTGTCACTGGATCATATGATCCACCTCGAAGCTCTTTTCTGTAATATGAGAAACTCAATTTTTCAAAATTGGAAATGTCAATTAGCTTACACAGCTGTTCTCAATACGTCGCGAAATAACTTTTTGAATATTTTGAATTGTTTTCGGCGATTCCTCAAATCTTCGAATCTCAAGTCCCAATCGCTGCCCATATTTAAAAAATCAGGATGTTTCTCAATTTCTGCAGGTGACCGCATTTGTTCTTCGCATACCAATTCACTGCTCATTTCGTAGTATTCCAAAAGAACTTCTAAATTGGAACTTAATTTTCAATTTCAAAAAGGGAGAAATCACTCACTATAAATGTTTGTTTTCAACTCTTTTGGCAAATCAGTCAATTTCTTCTCCGACTTTGACGAAGTTTCGCGTTCTTGTTCTTCTTCACTGTCATCGATCTCTTCCTCTCCATTATCCGAACTGTTTCCATCTTCCATGATTTCAGGAGTGACTTCAACAAGAAAGTCATCAAGCCGAGAGGTGTAATTTTTGAAATCGTTCGGGTTATCCATACACTGATATCAAATTGAAATTTAGTGGGAATAAAAATGAATCTCACCGTCAATAACCAATTTATAATATAATGGAGCATTATAACATGTTGTTTCGATTCTGTTTTTGGCGGCGGTTTAAGATCGCTGAACGGAAGAGTGTGATTTGGCTGAAATTCATCATTTTTTTGTTCGTAGATGTTTGAAGGTTTTTTTCTGGGGCTGATCCAATTTGTTGGCGTCCAACTGTATTAAAGACGAAACTTGCAATAATTAGGCAGGTCCCTCCACTTACTCGTCACAAGAGGTAGAAAAGTACCGTGACTAAACTTCACAGTGAGATTTTTAGATAAATTGATTTTTTCCTCTGACGAGGGAATGGTTTTGGGTCAGTTTGGAATTTTCGAATAAAAGTTAGTGGTCTTATAGAGTTTTGGATGCTAAAAAAAATTGAAATCTACAAAAACCACACAACATAAATTACGAGGAACATTTTGAAAACAAGGATTTTCACGTTTTTGGCCAGGGTATGCCACACAATGTCATCCGAAAACTTCAAATTTACCAGAAACATTATCTTGTGAGATTAGACGTAATTTGGCTCACATTCACATTGATCCAAACTCATAAAAGTCAATGCCAGCCTGCCGCGATGGTAGCGCTACCCTGCAGCGAGGTTAGGCGCGACCCTGCGTGGTAGCCGACAGCAGGCTGGCACAGTCCGTCAGCAGGGTCGCAACACTCCGTTTGCAGGATCGCTCAACCCTGAATTTTTTGGCACTAGGATAGCATGAATCTAGCAATATTGTCGCGTTGAATCTGTTTCTGTCTGTTGCTCACAAATACCTTATTTTCACGAAATTCTGATGACACAAATTGTGGGAAAACATAATTTTATTCAGTAAGAATAATCGATCATAAAAAAGTATACATATCAAAAAAGCATGGTTATGCAAAGGTAAACTCATTAAAAAATTTCGAAGAAGAAACAGTGTCATATTTATTTACCTCGGCGAAAATCGTGAAATGAAAACGTTGTTTCAGTTGATATTTGTTGAGTCGATTTCTTACAAGTTGAAGTTATATTCGTCGATACGTCTCTCATTTAATACGTGTTGATTTCTGGAATACATAATTTTTGTACTAACAACCTTTTTTATAGTAAATTCATTCTCTAAAGAAACGAAATCAACTCACTTGATAACTTTGAAATTTTCCTATTTCACTCAAAAGTTGTCGACTACTGGCATGACTTTGATCGAAGACATATCAAAAAGAACGACCTGAAAAACACAATTTATTACCTATAAGAAAAATAACGCTAACACATACGTTCAGTGAAAAAAACTGAACAAATGAAAGAAATTGAAAGAAAGAATAAAAGAAAAATCCTAAGAATGCCACTCTGCTGCTACCTCGCTGCAGCACGGCATTATCTCGCGCTAGGCTGCACAGGGTAACAACAGTCCGGCTAAGCCGTCACTCTCGCTGCAGTATCGCACACCATCGCTGCAGTGTCGCACACCATCGCCGCAGTATAGCTAACATCGCGGCAGACTGGCATTGACTTTTATGAGAAGCAGGACTTCAATATTTACTAATTTTTAGTCCTTTCTGATATTTAGAAATCACACAATTGCTGGAAGTTCAAGAGTGTGAAAATTATTCCCGCAGTAAAACTGTTTTCTTTCCGAATTGCATATGTTCAGTTTCAGGGAATATGTAGATATAATTATTGGACACAACTAGTTATATTCCGAAAAAAATTCTTAAAAAGTTTCGAAAATATGTTGTTCCGACTGAAAAAAGCTCCGAAATTTTTTTTCGAAGAAGTCTCGCCAGAAAAATGCTTTGGCAAAAATTTTCGGAAAAGGTTCAGCCTAAAAAAAGTTCCGAAAATGGTCCGACATTCCGAAAAAGGTCCCGCCCAAAATTTTTGGATATTTTTTTCCGTTGCACGCATTGCCAATATATTTCTTTTTATATAAATATTAATAAAAAATTTTGTATGAACAGATTTTGTTTTTTTTAAGTAATCGAACATACCTTGAAAGGCGGCGCCAAATTGCAGCACAGCGACGTAGTGACCTTGTTACTCGACCCGACCCTATTGAAATCTTCCATCTTCGCCAATTTCATCTGCTTATTCATCCTTACTTGATTTCTCGCCAAAACTTTCAACTGGAAAATATTGTAAAAACATTTTTCAAGTATGTTTTAAATTTTTCTCTAAACTTATCTAAAAACAGAAACTCACCATAATACCACCTGCAACGGAAAGCGTAGCTCCATTTTCCGGTTTGTAACACGCCTCGTTCATATCGAAATCGACAATGTCTGCACTTCGCTCTTTGACAAACTTCTGAACATTTTGTTTGAGTTTGACTTCAAATTCATTTAACTTACATCGATTGTGATGGCATATTGGGGGAAGTTATTTGTAGCAGCAGTAATACACATTTCCCCAAAAGGCAGAGCCTTCAGTTTGTGATTACAAATCATTTTTGCAAAGTCATCTGTAATTTTTTTTGTTCAAGTATCTTTTCGGCGGAAGATTGCAACAATAGAAAAAAGCGGCGCAAAGCTTGCGACACAATTGCAGTATTTTCCTCGAGAATATCGTAATCTGATGCACCACTGACAAAAAAAACAAACACACACACGCATTTCGGAAAAATATTATATTATTTTTAGGAGTCGCTAACTTTTGAAATGAGAAATGAATACTGGGTGATGAAAAAATGAAAAACTCAAAGTTACAGTATTCTACTTGAATGAAATTTTTGAAAATTTTCTCTGGATTTTGCAACAACAAAAAAAACTGAAATAATACTGTTTTGTTTGAATATATAGACGTAATTTTGGCTAATTTTTCCTAGATGATTCTATTGTCATTAATTTTTTCACTGATTTTTCTGAACGTCTCACTACTCTGCGAGTTCTTCATTGACAGTTTTCGCATTCTCCTTGTTTTGCACACCATAAGAAAGTGGAAAATAAATATTTTGAAAATACTCACCGACTTTTGGCAAGGGTTGGCGATACAATGATTGTGCTCTACCTGATATCTCAACCGATGGATTTGGTTGAGGTGGTGGGGTTGGAACCGGTGGCGAAGGAGACTGATTAGGATGTCCGGACGCGGTTGGATATCCATGATAATCCGGATGATAATACTGGGAAGGATAAAAATATTGGTATGGTTGTGTAGGTTGTTGCGTTGGCGGCGGCGGTGGGCGGACAAACGCGGGTGGTGGAAAATGAGGCGGCGGCTGGAAATGGGGTGGTGGCTGAATGTGCGGTGGCGGCGGCCCTTCAGGTTCATGAGCATGCCGTGACGGTGTTGAATGATGGACGTTTGTCATTGTGACATATTCTTTGGCAGCTCCTGGAAAAGTTTCTGTTTGCTAATTACGAAAAACTTCATATTCGAATATGGAAAGTCACCAACTTTCAAATTCAAAATGTTGATAACTTTATTCTTCACGTGAAAGAGAAACGAACTCACCGTTGTTCTCGGACGCCATTTTCAATACGAACACTTAATGTCTGAAATATAGATTTTCATTCGAATCAAAACAAAAAGATACAACGGGAGGTTAACCCGGAACAACGAAGACCACAAAAAAACGGAGTTTAAATAAAAAGACACTTCATTTTTCAAAATAATACTTGCGTAAAACAAAAGTTTCAGTGATAAACCGTTAAAAATTCATCGTTCTCAAATGGGACGATAACGGCACCACTCACAATATCGGTAACATCATGAATTTCTGTGCGCGTCCCCAATACTTTTTCGAATGGACAATCTATCTTTTCGAACCTCTTGTTCAGGCCGGAACAAATATCGACGATTGATGGCGATTGCGAACTTTTGACATCATCGAACAATTTGATGACTAACTGTTTGAAAGGCACAACATCATATACGTTCACAATCACTTTGGTTTGCCCGAAGATTTCGAAAAATAACAAAGCTTCCATGAATTTCATTCCATTTCTCGTTTTTTTTCGGAAAATTGATGAAGATGTGGATTTTTCTCTCCAATAACTTGTGTCAATTTTGATCGATTTTAAGTTTGTTTTCTCTACATGAACACGTGATCTGGAAAAAATATATTTTGAGGATATAGCTACATTTCTGATTTGAAGACGAACCCATATTTTGTTATTGAAGATAAATTGCAATAATTTTCCAAAATGGCACGATGACTGTCTGATAGATTTTCCGCCGGAATGAAATTGATAATTCCAAACGGCGACGACGATCTGAAAGTTAATTCTTGTTTTGTTGTTACATTGAAGAAAACTGAATATTTTCAATTAAAAAAACGTCCGAATCAGGCTCTCAGCCCAGACTAGAAAAAGCTGGAAACAGGTTAAAAGTGATTATCTCGAAGAAATCAGTATGGACGTTTTTTTTTTTGAAAAATTTTCACGAACTCTCTGAACAGCAGCGCGGCGATTACATCTCGATGATATCCTTCCTTTGTCGATAACATTGACTTGATCGATGATGTTAGAAATGATTTAGCAAGGAATCTGAAAAAAAAACACAAATTGAGGAAAGGAAGGGAGACGCAAGTTGTGTCTTGAACGTTTGATCCAACTATGTTTCATTTTTGTTTTTTTCAGAACACTTTTTCTCCCTCTAACAAACCTCGAGCCATACGTATCGAACACATTCGTTCCTTTTATGTTGATATTTTGTTGAAATTTTGAATGCAGTTTCTCGAATGGTTCCATGTCAAACCTCACGCCGTAAGTCGTTAGGTGCATAAGTTGATGCTTGAAAAATGCCTGTGGAAATAACTTTAGAATTTGTGATGAGCACTGTTACTTACGTGCCCTTTCAATGTTACATGTTTTGGTTCTTTTGAGACGTAAAGTTGAAACCCAAGAGAAAGTATTTCTCGAATATCATCATATGTGGACACTTCTTCTTCATTCCATAACACTGACAAAATACTTAGGAGATAGTAAGAGTAGGTTGGATCAATGAAACTTCGCGTAAGTGAAGCCAAGGGCAAAGCTATCATGCCAATCTAGTATATTAAAATATTAGTTTTCTGGAATATGCAGTTAATGGATACCGCCTGGATTTGCGATCCTGTTGCATACGCTACTGATTTAACTGTAAGAATACTCGTCTCATTTGTCAGTGACTTTGTATCCTCAACAGCCATCTCAACTGGTTCTTTCCGCGCATCTCTGAATTTTGACCATTCCCATTGACTTTGCACAATTTCTTCAAGACGGTCAGTGAATAGCTGATTATTTTCGAAGACATACCTTTGACAGCTTTTTTCACAACTCCTTCTTTCCGGATATGAAACAAATCCAGAAATAGTAAGACAGCCACGAAGTACCAAGCAAATTTGCAGTAATATAGAAAAATAGATGCATTGTGAAAACATTAGGAAATTTTTTAATGTGGGATTTCTTCAATTATTAGTTTTTTTTCATCATGAAACACAACCAATATTTCACAAGTTATTTTTGAAACACAAACCCCCGGCTCCGCGACATTACGAAACCATGCGGAATTTTTTAAAAGTTTTAGTTTTTCTCACACCTGACCTAATAGGGTTATTCAGTTAATAAAATGTATGTTAAAAAAAACAGGAAAAAATTGAAAAAGCAATGCAGGTGATGTCAAAATATGTCGAAAAATTACAGTATTCCATCAATTTTTTGACGCTTCGTAAAACAAAAAACGAGGAAAACGTCTCATCGTGCCGAGACCCAAAAACAAAAAACTACATGTTTCTTCGAATTTATTTGTTTTTCTGTATTTAAAAGTGGGGTTTCAAACAAAGTACGGAGTTTTTGAGTGAAAGTTGTGGAATATTCATTTACGGATGTCATCATCCCATTTGTAGGAGATTACAGCGTGTCAAAAAATAAGTGAAGTACTGTAATTTTTTATTAGAAAGGATTAAAGTTTCTATAAGAAAGGATTAAGTACTGTGACATTTTCCAAAAAAATTGTAGTTTTTCCATGAAAAAGTTAGTTTTCTGGTCTGTCACGGAACCAAAATCTTAATGTAAAATGTTAAGAAAACTAATTGTGATATATTTGAACCGACTTGATGAAAATAGCAAAACTCACCGGATTCAACGTGCCCATTCAGTTTTTTCTTCATATCATCCATGCAAGAAGCAACAGTCCGAAGTGGAGAATCGGTTAGTGAATTGAAGGAGACAACTGAATAGTTACGTTCTCCGGTCGTGGTGCAAACAGAACATCCTTGCAATTTCTGCCAATCCGGCAATCCATTAATACACCTAGCCCCCTGAAAACATACATATGGGTTCACTGAGTTTGAAAGTCTTTTCATACGTTTGCATAGAACTTTAGTTATTTTTTTGTCTTGTGTGTCAGAACAACTGCGATAGGTTTTTTTGTTTTTTTTTTTAAATTTTTAAACATTTTATCTCAAAATGCATATCTTTGTTATCGAAACATTGTTTCACTAAACTCACTTTCATGTCACTGAGCACACCGAGAACATTGATATGGATTTTCCAATCGACACCTTCGTGATTCATTTCAAACCCGTTGAACACCAGATTTTCGTATTCTTCAATGAATCTACAAACTAATTCAATCGAGTTTGTACCAAATTGAACACACCTTCTCGTGAACAGCTCCATGTCTTCTTTTTTCACGCCTTGGGAAGATATATGAATAGTAGATAATATAAAATTTTCCTCCTTGTTTCGAATAGATTTTTCCAATGATTCTATTCGAAAAACTAACGGCGTAATCTCTCGTCTTCAAAATTAAGTCAAACATGCGTTGAACGGGAACAATAAAATATGACACCTACTTCGTTAGTTTAGCCGGTCTAGCTCCATCAAACGAGCATGTCATAACAACAACCAACTTGTTCTCCTTGAATTGATCAGGAGTTTCTATTTTTTCTTTGTATACTGGCATAGCACGAACATCTTTGTGGGAAATTACCTTGAATAGATTTTTTATAGAACAAATTGAAATTCGAAACGACGTATACACAACACCTGCTCATTTTGATGAATTTTTTCGTGATTCCTGATTATTTCATTTAAATTTGGCTTCAATAGCATTCTTAACTGCTGTTCGAAGTCATAATAAACAACCCGATTCGGTGTTGTTGAAGATCCATTCTTCACGATTTTGCTAGAAAAATTATATGTGAAGACTTCTGAAACAATATTATTACTACCTGCTCCTATAACACATACTATTTGAACAATGATATTTGTTGCTACTCGTCAGTTTCGACCGGCAATGTTTACAATAAACAAGCTTTTCACTTACAAATCTATTTCCTAATGTTTGTACATAAGTCCAAATACTTGTCGCCTAAGCATAAAACTGGTGATGAGACAAATTTAGAGAACTTACGTCAACGGGGCAATGCGATTTATACACAATATTCATCATACCAATCATATCCTCTAATTGGTTTCTTGAAATTGCGTACTTTATTAGAAAATAAGCGACCAGTTTTTTAGAAGTGTCTGGAAAATAATTCAATACGAATGAAAATCGCTGTAGGTTTTTTTTTTCTATTTTGTCCACCGCGTCAGTTATGCGGCGTCTAAAATTAGGGAAAATGAAACTGTTACTAAACTGAAGCAAAAAAAAAACAAACACCTTGATACTGATGCGATGTGCAATTTAGGAAAAAAAATGCAGCAAAAAAAACTGTGCAATTTGATCTTAATTTTTCTAAATAGAGAATTGCCACTATTTCCTATTTGTTTCCGATAGTTTTCACTCCCAATTTTTTTTCAATGGAAAATGATTTAAATTTTTTGGAAAAAATAAGGTCACAATGCACAGTTTTTTGCTTTTTCAAGAAAAAAACCAATATTTTTACAAAATTATGTTAACTCACCTAGATGACTTTCAGATGATGAAGTAATATCTTCATTATCTCGAAAATGTACATTTTCATCTCCAAATATCATCGGTTCAAATTCTTCATCGGAATCACCATAATTGGCTTCTTGAATAGATCTGTCAATACTATCGTTGTCACTGTCGCCATGAAATGAAGGAATGTTATCGTCGCTCTCGTCGCTCTCGCCAACCATATCGTCATCTTCTTCATCATCTGACGATTCATCAGAAGAATTATATCGCTCTGAAAAATTTAATGTAAACTATTTCTACAACCCCCTTCACGAGTAAGTTTTGTCAACGACGTTATATGTGAGCAAGTGTTTTTTGATTTACGCTGTACTCACCTTCACAGCAACGAAATGGACAATTATTTGTTGTTGTTGCTGCGCCTGCTGGAAAAAAAATGTTTCTCGTGCATTCTTTCAACAACCACGTTCTTAATGGACCTATTCAATTATTTTTCCGTGGTGAGAAGCGAAAACTAATCCAGAAGCTACACAAAGAATATCGTATTTTCCCAGAAAATTCGGTTAAAAAATACCTGCGACAGTCGCTGATGTAGATTCCTCTTCTTCCTCTGTTTCGATTTGATACTCACTGTCTTCGCTGTCCTCCAATATATTGCTATCAAAATCCTGAAACATAACTTCGTTCGACTTTCATCAATTTCTTCTCACCATAGTTGTAGTTTTCCAAATGGAAATGCTGAAAAAAAGCTTTTAAAAAAGCAATCTGGAGAGGAAGAAAATTTTCATCATGATCAGCGGTGACCAACGTGGTATCAAAATGGCTTCATCTGAACGAAAATAACATTATTTTTTATTTACATGAGTTAAAAAGTTCTAGACGTCTCTTTTTTTGTTAAACGCTAAATTTTACATGTCGAGCTTAGTTACCCTCATCTTGATAATGAATTACACAATTAAATTTACTTATCACGTTCACTAGTTGCAAATAATTGAGAAAAATGGGAAAAAAAACAAAAAAAAAGAAACAATTCGAAAAACGAACAGCAACGGTCGCCTCTTCGAGACCACACAACAATATGTCATGCGTCTTTGTGTACAGTACTTTCAATTTTTGTCGCACACAGTGCGACAATAGAAATTAATCGAGAAAAATGTCGCACAGAGTGCGACATTTTTGTTCTCTCTTTTTTTTCACAAAATCACCCATTTTTCTTGTCGCACATGTGCGATATGAGAAAAAAACGCCGCACACGGAGCGACGAGGGTGCGGATTTTTCCCCGAGATAAAGAATAAGAGAGATCATTTCTGAAAAAAAGGAACAGTTGTTTATTGGTTGAGTATTTGGTGAGTACGAATGGACGGAATAAAAACAAGAATTTCAGACTCATTTGTTATCGAACTCGCAAAACAACACAGTTTTTACTCTTTGGAATTCATTTTGTTTTGATTGGTGGCCCACAAAAACAATATGACACAGAAAAAAAACAGAGGTCGACATGTGTCAACTCGGAACCATCTCAAAATCAACCAACATTGTGGAATCACACTCAACACTCCAATCTTACCTGTTTCCAAACAACCGAACTTGAAATCAACACTCCATTGCAAAAAAATATGTGGAAGCTGTAACAGTATTTCGACGATGTTTTTATTTTGGAGAAATTGAGCGACCACAAATGGAGATATTTCGGTCTAAAAAACTACCGTAGTCTTACGACAAGAACTGCATATTTCTGCGAGTTTATTTCCGAATATTCATCAGAGTGAGAGAGATGCAGACGAAATCATAATAACTTACCGTGAACCTATACTTTCTCGGGTCACGTTTTTAATGAGCATTTATCAGTTCTGTTCGAATTAAACTGAAGAGATCACGTGGAAACGTGATGAGTTCTTGGTTTCTTTGTCACTTTGATTATTCTAATCTATTGTTTCACCAAAAATCGCATGAAATATCAACATAAACAAATGATTTCATTGAAGAAACACAAATCAATGACGTATATTGAAATGTATTTTACAACTTTTCGTATTTCTTGAATTCAATTACTCATAAAGAACCACGTGGACACAAAAAACCCCGAAAATGTTTATGTTTTCTGTTACTATTCTTGCTAATCCGTTCCGATTGGTCTCAGAAAAAAAGAGAAAATGTGTAACATATTCGGACAATCTTGATTTATGGGGCTTGAATGAGCAAAACAATATCACGTGGATCAGAGATTTTCGAGATTACTGTGGATTTATATATGAGATGTACTATTTATGATGTAGTATTCAATATGATTTATCAGAAAATCATTAATTTTATTGTTGGATTCCAGGTTGTAATAAATATTTCAAAATTTACAGATGCCTTTCTCATTTTTTTACACATCAATCTTTTTTTTTTCAATGACAGAACAATGTACTCATTCAAATATTGGAACAAGAGTGGGAGGATTGATAGTGTGAAAGAGATAACATTTGCATTAAGAGCAAAAAAAAGCGAACTCTGAAATGAGTCACAATCAAAACATTAAATCTTCACGTGAAAAAAACAATATTAGTTATTGTTTTGATTTGCTTTTTAGTAACTGCCTAAAGTAAACATGGAATTTGGACCTGCTCTGTTTTTTTGCAAAAAAAAAACAAACAAATATTTTTTTGTTATTTGCAAGAATGACGAACTTGAATACTTAAAGACTCCTGGTCACTCAGAAATTAATTTCTCGGGTTTATCAGAATCTCAATATTGAAGACTTCAACTTTCGATGTGTGAAATTCAAAAATTGAAAAAAGTACTTTGTGAGGTCGAAAAAAAAGAAAAAAACTGTTTTTGAATTCGTTCTCAGGAAGATAGGCGGCCGCAAACATCGTTTGTGTGTGTGTGCGGGTACAGTAACCCACGGCAAAAAATTTTTCTTTCAAACATTTTCGGTTTTTTGAACCATATGCATCGAAATTTGAAGTTTTCAATTTTGAGATTTTTATGAACTTGAAAAAAACTATTTCTGAGTGATAGGGTGTCTTTAAAGGTGCCTGAAAAGGAAAAATGGTTAGAAATATTGCCAACTCAAGTGAGAACTAAAGATCATAGCCGATTTAATTTCTAACATTTTTGAATGTCAAAATAGTGTTTCCCAGGGTGGACCATTGTTCGAAGACAGAGATCATTTGCATTTCACACATTTTGGTCTCAAATTGTTGTTTTGGATAAATGTTTCCAAAAACATGCACGTGAGCAACATGAGAGTGGAGGTGTTATGCAAGTGTAGCATAGGTCACCTTTGTTATGTAATGGGAAGATTTGGTGTAAAATAAGATGGCTCATAACATATGTTCAATATATACATAAACATCGGCTTCGATTGTTTGGGTTACTGTAACAGCGTATATCAAATTGAAAGTTTAGAAAAAAAAAATAGTTTGTTCGGTTTGAACTCATGAATATTGGGCCAATAGGGGCCAATAAAACACACAATATTTTTTAAATCTTATTGTAGTTCAATTTATCAGAGTTGACCTCGAACCAGGGGTGTCGTTTGGGCCACCCGCGGGCGCCCGCTGTTTTATTTTATTTTATCATTATATCGTTTTGGAGTCAAATGTTCACTATTTTCAAACTTGGATATGAAATAACAGGTCCAAATCTATCTTTCGTGATACTTATACCATACTCGAAAACAAAAACAAATTTCTTATTCAACCTTGAAAAATTGAGCGGGCGCTAAAAAGCCCAAAACGACAGCCCTGCCTCGAATCAACCGGTCAAATTCTCTTTTTCACTTAAATTTTCAAAAATCTACGCGTTTGTTCATAATTTTCTATTTCTTTGTTGACAAAAGTATTCGTGCAAATTTCGGTGATAAATTGACCGACCAATCCAATTTTCTGATAGGTTATCTGTTGTTGATTCGAGTTTTGCTGAACCAAAAACTGCTTACTAAACAACAACTGTTGAATGAATGAATTTTTATCTCGAAAATCAAAGACTGTTCGAGAAAAATAGAAGAAAAAAGCGAAAAATGTGAAAATAAATAAAAGTTGCTCTTTTTTCGAATTTCTCTTCCTCTTTTTGTAAACAATTGATAGTAAAGTAAAAGAAGAAAGTACTCAATGGTTTTGTTTTGTTTTTCACATTTGTAACAAATTTTGAATAGACACAAAGTGACACAGTTCGTGGTTTGAAACCATCTAGATTCTATAGTGTAGTCAGGGCTGTCGGAGTGGGGGTATGGTGGGCCCCATATAGAAAACTAGAAAAAAGCCCAGCCCACCCCAGCCCACTACAAAAAAATGCAGGAAAACGTGGAGTGGGCTGGATTATCCCACCTGGGAACAATTTGTTTCTTTGTTTCTCTACCGTCTCTGACCTATTGGGCATCTCTCGTTTTCTTCTTTTTTCATTTCTAGTTTTTCTTCACCTTTTATGAGCCCTGAGTGCAGTCGCCAAAAATTGTTCAGAACCAACGTTCGTTTGTAGATCAAAAAGCATCTGCCCGCGAAATGAACATTTTTCAAAAATGATTGTTGAAATGATTCTTTTTGACACGGAAAAAAGTTTTTCGTTTAGTGAACAAGTTTCAAAAAACATTTTCAGATGGTACCGGGTTACTGTAGTTTCGAAGTTATTCGGGTTCGAATTTTTTTGTTGAAACATTTAGTCTCTCCCAAAAATCGACTTGTTTTGTTTTGTTGCAAAAAAAAAAACAAATAAAGATTACGGGTACAACGTCCACGTTTATTATTGATAATTGAAACATAGTGTCCGAATAGTATTAGACGGGGCGGTTCAAAGAACACACATATCGATGACAGTTCACGTGTTTCGCCATCTCTTTTCCTCTCATTTTCTTCTCTTTTTTTCCACCCCTTTGTTGTCTCCGCCTTCCTTCTATTCCCAATCAACTAGCACCAGTGTCATTGATATTTTGTGTTCTTTGACAAAAAACGCACATCGATTTATTATTCACACATATTTTATTTTTTTCGATATTATATAAGTATCTCATACATCGAACATGTCCAACGAATTACCTCCATTGTTTTTTGAAGTTGAAGCATCTACATCGACAACTAAGGTATGTTTCAATTTCATCATCTTCTTTCTTCATTTATTTATTTCATTTTATTTTCAGACTCAAGTTCGTCAAGTAATTGCCCATGCTCTTATTGAGAAATTACAACATTGGTGCATGCAAATCTTCTGGATGACTGTTTTATGTGTTATGAATTGTGTTGGAGATGATGACGAAGATGATTTGATGAAATCCAAAAAATCCAGAAAATCTTCCGAACAGAAGAGAAAAACAAGCTTGACCGACATTGAACAAAAGGTAATTTTTCTAACCATTTTCTCTCTTTTTACTAGTTTCACAAATCTTATCAAAAATCGTTCCATTTTTTCCATATTTTTATTCATTTTTTGTAGATGCTCCGTCATTTGACCTCTCCATACTTATCATCTCCACTTCGACCAGTTCACCGTCAATCGAAAAGAAGACCAATCCTTTCAAGACCTCCAAGTCCACAACTTTTCGATATTGCTGAAGAAGAGTAACTCAAAAAATCTACTCCAATCTGCTATTCCAACTGATCTTCTAGTCTTTTTGATGACGAGTGAAAAATACAATTATTACTGGTACACCCCCCCCCCCCCCTTTTCTCATATTTTTTTTTGATTCTAGGCGAATATTGTTTTATGCTTTACGGGATATGTTTTTGACCCAATTCTTATGAAAAAAAAAGAAACTGTCAAAAAAAAAATATTTTCTCTTAAACCTTGTTTTTTTTTCTGTTTTTGAAGTAACGATCTCTGACTCAGAATTGTTGATTTGGTTGGTTTTTTCTCGATTCGAAGACAAGAACGAAGCTATTTTCTGAGATTGAACAGTTGGTCAGAATATCGCCGCATTTCCTGGACACAAAGACACCCGAATTGCAAAACAAAACTCGTGAAATCTGTTAAGAGCAAAAACCTGTGTGATATTTGAAAAATATTTATGGAAAAAATGTTAGAATCTTCATAACCAGGGGTGAATTTTCGGTTTTTTACGAAGCTCGAATAGATCAGAGCGGGTGGCGGGTGAAAAATAAGGCCAAAACTGTGTTGTGTTTTGAATTTCTATATTCGCGTACTGGAAAAACAAGAATCATATTTCTGTCCGATCTTCTTCCTTCTCTGCGTTCGTAAAAACTTCGAGCTTAAAGGGGGGGGGGGGGGGGTAGCACGAATGAGCAAGTTGTGTTTAAAAGAAAGAGCACCTAAAATATAGTATAATGCTCGAGGGAATTTTGGAGAAAAAGTCTAGTACTCGAGAAAATGATGATTCCAAATTTTTTTCAACGTATAGCGTGCTATTATTCCAAATTTTCAAGTTTGCACGTATAAGCTATACGTGGTCAAAAAATTTGGAATATTTTTCCTAGGCTTTTCGATAAAAATTCCCTTGGGGGTTTTACTATTTTGAGGGTACTGATCATTTTTAAAACAACTTCATTATTCGTCAAACTCCCCCTTTAACTTCGGCCCGGGCCAGCAGTTTGAAAGGTCACGTTAATATTAGATTTTCGTTCTTTTTTTGAAGCCGCAAGAGTTCTCAAAACTAAAATTTTTCGGGAAATGAACTGAATCGGTCACGTCGATCACTTTTTCAAATATTTTTGGTTAATTTTTTTCCTTGGTTAAAAAACGTGAAAACTGAATAATACCAACGTGACCGCAAACTGCAAAAATCAGACTTCTTTGCGTCTCTTCTGAAGGACGTTATGAATGTCCGTGCGGGATTCCAACCATCTTAACATTTTCCGAAATCAACCTATTCTGATTTTCTTTCACTGATTAGTTTTGACACTCGACAACATTAGATCGTGTTAGCCTTCAATTAACTAACATTTCGATACTCCAAGTTTCATTTCTCCACGTTCAATTTTGGGTGCATGTTGGGTACAATCGCTGTTTCTTTTTTGAATTGTTTTGATCTTTTTAGCCTCTATCACTCCGTTCAGAAACGTCTCAATAACAATAACACATTCCAATTTGAAAATCAGCCTGTTTCGCAATTCTAGAAAAATAAGAATCAGATTCGAATGTGTTTCTCGAACATTCTTCTTTGAGTTATTATCATCATTTTTTTTTTCTGATTTTCGAAAAGGGTCTCCCCCAAGTATGTCTACACTTTGATTGTCATTTATTTATCAATGTTTTTCGGAGAAAATTGTTCGGACTTTGTCCTGTGTGTAAAACGTACGAACCAATTATTGATATTATCACAACTATTGTTACCCTTCATGTTATGATCTTTCACTGAATTGAAGGATATCATTGCATCTAGTTTATACACCAATCAAGTTGTTCTTCAGATCAAAAAAGGAATACTCACTCAACGAAAATCAAGCTCTGATGTCTGATATCAAAAACGGCGAAACAGAATCATATCAGCACTGAATTAGTAGTTTTTGTGGTATACTGTAATTGAATCAATTTAGTTTTACACCAAAATCGGTTTGCAACAAGGCAACATAAAGAAAATTGTTTCCATTTACAAAAAAGACGTATTTTTGTTGACAAAACTAAACAAACAAACAAACAAACATGTTTTAGCTTTAACTTATAGTATAAATCAAATATTTTCGGAACAATGGGCCCGGAGGAGTTGATCGATAGGAACAAGAGATGATGTTTTTGAGAGAAACAGTTTCAAAGTGGCCCGGTTTTTTTCCAGATTTCTTAGATTTTTAGAGTTCTGAAAATTCTAATTTCTGTCTCTATTTCAGTTTTTTTCTTTCTTCCTCATCATGTCATTAGTTCTCTTTTTCTGTTTACCAATTGATACCACGCGACATTTCTTTCTTAAATTATATTTCGGAAAAAAACAAGATTTTAAAAAGTGATTGATAAGCACGTGACACTGAACGTGGATTTCATTTTGACCTGTTTGTACCCAAACTATCAGGCTGATCTCTAAAAAAGTTCAATTGTTTAGAAGAAAGAATCTGCACCCAAAATGTCTCACTATGTCAACCTTTTGATTTTCTCTGAAAACAAGACACGTGTTGAACACGTGTAGTTTTTTTGTTTTTGCAAGAAAACGTGTTGTTTGTTGGTTTTATCATCTACTTGGTTCTCTCTTTTTCTTTTTTTCGTTGATAACACCAATCCATCTTACAATAAGGGCTTCCCCGTTGTTTGCAAACTAACAACTGTCAATTTTATGCTTCGACACCGCCAAACATGGGTGTTCTTTAGTGAAATCTGATGCAATTCGTTACATCAGGCTGACCATCTTTTTTTCAGTTTTTGAGAAAAAAAATGGTGATTTGGGTTCATTTTTTGTGTCATCTAATAATGTTTCGCAACACGAAAAAAAAACTGTTTTTGGAAATAAAGAGGTTGTTTTCGAAAAGATGTTGTTTGGAAGTACATTCAGATGTTTTAGATAACTACAAATAGATATTATCTGGAAAAAAAGGGGAAAACGAAAACAAGTCTACTACTGAAGTAGTATTTGTTCATTGGAAAGTGAATCGAAATCCGATTGTTGATGCAGAGAATACTGTAGAATGAAAACAAGAGAAGACTCGAAGAAAAAAGTAACTCGGAGATCATTAATGCATCTATTTACCACATGTCATATGACAAAGTCAAGGTTACTGTAGAAATGGAAATGAGCGACAAAAAATATATCCATTCGACCAATCGAGATCAATGTCAATTTTTGAAAAACTAGTCTCAAATTGTATAGTTACTGTAGTTTGCAAGTGAAAAACAAGATTATGATAAAAGATAACCAGAAATCAAATCACTGGGAAAATTGCAATATTTAATCAAAACAAATTAACACACTTATTAATTCGGAAAATGTTATTCAAAATGTGGCTGAACCGGTTTAGACTCATTCAGACGGGAATTTAAAAAACGCAGGACGAAATAGGAATTTACATTTTCTGGTCCGTCTAAAAAAAGCGGGCCTGGTCACACTTGGACAGTTTAATTTTTCATAAATCAAAATTGCACTTTTGGGTTATCTTACATATATCTGAAGATTGGTCTTTTTTTCTGGCCGGATAGAAGTTTCAGCAAGGCATTCCTGGGCGGCCAAAAATGTACTAACTCTTTTTTACCAATTTTTTTACGTGAAAGCGTCGCGCTCAGATATTTATTTTTTCACGTGAAAATTTTCCCTGGGAAAGGTTCAATTTTCTTCATCTGAAAAAGATGAGATGATTGAAGTCAACACAAAACTGAACCATATTTGTTGGTTTCAGACTATCAACATTCTCTATGAGTTCTCAAATCAATCGGTTCGAATTCTGAACCAACTCAGAACACTACTTTGATGTATACAATGTTTGTGTCGTAAAAACCGCACATTTTTCAACGAAAAAAAAATCAAACAAAAAAACGTGTTTATGTGTTATATATTTACAAATCAAAGAACAACATTGATGAGAATCGAACGCATAATCAGAGAAAGATAAGAAATTTCGAAGAATCAGCACAAAAATAATAGTTATCACCACGTTGTCATTTTTTTTTGCAACTGTTCCAAATATTGACCTTGGTTTTAGATTCCAAAAAAAAAATCAGAGAAAAAAAAAAGAAAGATCTCGTTGATAATTTTGAAAAGACAAGAACAAATGAGTCAAATGATACTCTGTGAACTTGGAAACTAATCAGATCAACATATGCGAATATATTAGTAGAACTGGACTGAAAACTATTGCCTGTTGGGAAGTTGCCTAGAATTTCTGAACGACAGAAAACAGTTTGTTGTTCAATGTATTTCGAAAGTTCAAAAACCTGCGGTAGGATTGGTTCGTTCCCAAGTTCGGAGTCATTTAAATCAGGACGGCAGATCTCTAGAGACATTTAGACTCCATACAACACCTAGTTTTCATGAACTCAGTGAATTTCAATTCTCTTACTTCGGACCTCAACTCTTCCAGTTGACGGGAATCTTTGAGCTTCAAAAAACAGAAAATTCCGAATACTGATTTTGTTCTACCATCAAGAATGTCAAATATTATATTTTTTCGTCAGATTTCGTTCCAAGAATATTTCTTTGCCAATTTGATGATTTTTGATCAATGTACAACTATATGAAGAACAGAACCAGAATCTCAAAAATGTTCGTTGTTTTTCGTTTTTACAACATTCAATTTTGTAGATAATTTTGAAATGCAAAAGTCAGTCACAAGACGGCGAAAAAATGAAGTGTTCTATGAATCTGTCATCTATATTCACATGAAATAATCAAATAAAAACACTATTTTTAAACTTGGAAGTAAACAAAAACGAGTTTCGAAATAGAAATCTGAAACGGATGATGAAAACAAAAAGGTATTTCAAGGGATAGGAATTTTAATTTTCTTGTTCTAAAAATAAACTAGACATCAACGAAAAAAAAAAAAGAAAAATTTGAGAACTACAGAGATTTTAATCAGCATACGTTTCAATTTGTTAAAAAAAAGAAGCTCCTAAAAACATTTCAAACATTTGAGAAGGTTCGACTCACGCGAACATTTATCACGAAATTTCAAACGTTTTTGGAATAAACATAATTAACAACAGAGATAGTTTGATTATTTATTCTGAAAAGAGATCCGGGTTTTTGATGGACCGATGCTAGTTTTTGTGTGAATCTAATAAAATACTGAAACATTGATTTCATCTAACTTTAGGATTCCTAAAAGGCCAATGATAATCCGAATAAAAAATATCTCACAGGTCTTTTCGAGACAAAGAAGTAGCTGCCAGAACAGTCTACCTAGAATATTGGAATATACTGAAACGAACAACTTTCGATAAAAACGGACTTTAAAAAATCGGGTCTACTTTGACCAATAAAATTTACTTTAAATGTGGATGAAAAATCCGTCTTGTCCTCGAATGCTCCACAAGAACGACGAAGATCCAGCTGACGAAAAAATATCCGACAAACCGCAGAAAAAGTTGACCTGATATGAAACAAATCTTGCAAATGAATAAAGATGTTCGCCGGAAATGAACTGGACAAAAATATTTTTTTGGATGCTTGGCTGTTTAAAAAATAAAATCAAGGCTGGGTTTTTTTGGACCTCGATGAGAAGGTCTCCCAGCATTGTGAAAAGGCGAATCTCACCACTGCAATAAACCCTGTCCCTGTTTTTTCTTCTTCGAGAATTTTCAGTGAAAAACTATGAGGATAACATATCGATGAAAAAGGTTGCAACTCAGTTTTCATTTTTTTTCCATGATTAAAAAAATCAAAAAATATTTATTGTGCGAAAAACATGGCAAAAAATGGGTAGGATTTGATGTCTCTCGCATAAATCTCATAAGTCCACGTGTCCGAACCGGCTATCATTCGTTTCTCAACACGAAATGGATCATTCGCTGCAGCTATCAAATCTGAAACAGTTTACTGTTTCAAGTCAATTATTAAAACAAAACCTTTTTCCGACAAACAACCATTCGATGAGAAACTGTAGTCATCTAGTGAGTCGCCAGAATCTAACAAAAAAAACATATCTTTTAGACCATGAAACTTAGAAAAATACCCGAAGAAGAATCGGAAGAACACACATATCCGTTTTCGATGACATCTGAAAAAAAAAACTTGAACTTGTAGATGAGGATAATTGAGAAATCCCAATTATCATGTCAGCGTTTTCTTTTCGACAAAAATAGTGGCTTATAAATATGAGACAAGGTCATTCAGCTACCATTTCTTTTTTCAATAGATTACTGTACCTGGATGTGCAATTGAGTCATCTTCATCCAAAATTCTAGTGATTTGTGCTCCCATATTTAAGAGGAATGATTCATTTTTCCGATTAAAACGACACGTTTCAATTCAAACCATGTCATTGAGAAATAGATCACGTATTTATAAATATTTGGTTTTCGAAATTATTCCATTAACAGTAATTAGGCAAACAAATATAATGTATTTTCACTTTTTTATCCAAAGATAACTCGATCAGTTTTAACTTTATATCTCTTTTTTTTTCTCTCTTTATTTTCAGAAATTATTAATCTTCAGAATAGTGTATCTTCAGCTTCAAAAAATGTTGGGCTGTGGTGTGTTTAAAAATATTTGACGAAGTCACAGTGTGGGTTGGAGTAGCTATAATTTCAAAATTTCTTGCGACAAGTTTGTGTAACTTTTTTCTTCGGATAACTAATTTTCCAAAAGATATTTCGTCGATTACTGTCATATTCAACAAATTTTTGGCCCGATTTTGAGATCCTGATTCAGCGGAAAACTTTGAGGTTCGGTTCCGCAAATATTGGATACGACAAATCAGATCAAGTCTCATTTTTTATTCAGAATTCAGTTAGAATTTTAGTGGTTTTTTTGAGCCCGATGCGAACCGAAAAGACCCTCTCAAATCTTACCACAGGTCATCAAATAGTTTTTTGACGTCGCTTTTAAGAGCCATACAAAAAATCAATTATGAAAACTCACACTGTAAAGTCGTTCTGAAGATTATTTTCTAGGAAGAATAATGAATGATACCTACTAGAATTTATCGGCCGACACACCTAGATGTTCATAAAATAGGGATCGCTAGAAAATATAAATCACGAAGAGTATTGCATAATTTTTTATCATCATCTGCCAAAACTTGGTTATCCTATAGATTTTCGGTTGGCCAGTTTATTTCCTTTTTTGTCTTGTCCGCTTTCCCATCCCCAAAACCCGATCATCCAGTTTCAGCTGTTTTTTCATCTGAAAATCCCGAACAAAAACTTAATAAAACAAACGAAATAAACACCATTGAATTGATAATAAATTAAGAGATACAGACACAAACCGGCTACCGGATAACTTTTTGAAAACGACCAAAAAAACAGTTTCGATATTTTTTCGGTGGTTGAGCGGTTCTTTTGTTTCTCGTCTTCTAAGACAGGTTTGTTGTGTCTATCATCACAAAAAATAGAGCCGTATATAATAGAAGACGAGATGGCAAATCAACCACAATGTTTCATTTTCATTTCTTCTTCAGTTACTCTTTTTTATTTCTTTGAGATTTCCAAAACGTTTTGAATCGACAGTTTTTTTTTGTTTCCAAATCTTTCTCAATGTTTTTTTCCGATTTTATCAAAACATGCGCGTTTAGATTTTATCATCTAATCACGTTTCATTGAATACGTCAACTGTTTAACCGTGTGTTAGTCCGGTCTGAAAACTAGATACAATTATAATGCTCTCTCCAGTAGAATTTGGTTTCATTTTGTGGGACTTCAACATTATTTTTTCAAAATTTAGAAGGGCCGGTCCGAAAAAACAACAACAACAATCTTCATAATCCGAAAACTTCAAAACTTTCCATCTCAACTACTGTTCCTTCCAATGCCATCCTGTTTATCTCATAAAATTTTTTTTCTAAACGAAATTGTTTTTTTTGGTTGTTGTTTTATCGAGTTTTACCTTTTTTCTTTTTTGATTCTGAAAATGGATAACGGTTATTTAAAAAGGCAGCATTCTCCCATATTTTATTCACTTTTGCAGACATGCGCAGTCTTCAAATATTGGTAGTATTGGTGTCTGTTTATGTTGCAAACTGTTTTGAAGAAGGTTTCAAAACCAATCGGGTTAGTTTCACACTTTTACAGTATATTATCATAAATATTCGATGAGTTTCAGACTTCTTGCTTGCATTACATTTCCTGCTTAGAAGGTGTTCAATCAAATTTCAAACAATGTGCGGGAGGTGCAGCTATATCTTTGACTCTTGAAGCGAAAGATGTCAACATCCGCGATCTTGTCAAGTATAGAGCCCTTGAATTTGTTGGATGTCAAGATCGTCTCATCAAAGAAATTGTTGATTTTGAATCACTTCAACAATTGGTTGCTGAAGATTCTAGAGAGTGTTTTGACAAACTTCCAGAAAGTTCAAAACATGTTGAGCCGGTTAGTCCCTTCGTCATCTTTACGCAAAACTGATTTATTGTTACAGTTTGGTGATTCGTGTGATTACGTTCAACCAGTTGGAAGAAATACAACAAAAGGAGATTCGCTCCAATGTTTGATCGATTACAAACAAGATCGAGAATATTGTGAGAGTTTGTTGGAGTGTTGTCCAGATCATACAAGATGTGGAGAACGAATGAATGCAGTCTCTCTCGCTTATCAAAATGCTCGAGTCAAAGCCGATCAAATTGTTTATAACATGATCTCATGTATTGTTTCAAATGATCCTCGATTTTTGAGAGAAGGGGCTCGTCTTCAAGCTCTTCGTGATCCATACAGAAATGCTGGAGTACCATTCCTCAGACCAGATGCCTATACTGAAGCTAGAATTAGTCGTCGACTTGCTCTAACAACAACGTCTGTACTTGGACAAAGAAAGGATCGATTCATGAAAAAATATTCACAAATCAGACAAGTTGTTTCACAAAAAATTGTTGATGAATATTCTGCAACAACAACAACTACAACAACCGAAAAACCAGTCGAAGATTTGGTGGCTGAAAAATCGATTGATGCTGAAAAAGTAATGGAGGAAGATCGAACATTGAGCAGCGAAGAAAGAGTTGAAAGAGTTCGTAGTTTGATCAGAACTGCTTCTGATCAGGATTTGACTAAATATGTTGCTTTGATTTCGGATGGAAAGTTTGCTGAATTATTCGAATTGGCATCGAAGAAAAATAAGGAAGAATCTGTTGAAGAGAAAGAGCCAAAACTTCGACTCAAAATCCAAACTTTGAAGTGAGTTTTAGTCCCAAAAAACACTATTCTAATCTCATATATTCTAAATTTCGATAAAACCTGCCTCGAAACAATGTTTGGGTTACTTTAGTTTCAATATTTTGTTTTACAGAGAAACCAAGTCATCTGAAGCAAACGAAACTCCGGAAGACGAGAAAACGGTGGAGGAAAACAAAGCGATTACTGTTGAACCAGAAGTACCAGAGAAACCAGAAAAGAAAAACAAAAAACACAATTTGGTGCAAAGAAATGTTCCAGAAGAACCAGAAGCAAAAGAATTGAACGATAAGGAGAGAGCACTTTTGGTTGAAAAAGAAATCAAGGAAAATAAGAAAATCGAAGAGAAGAATGATGAGAATGTTGAAGAGAAGAAAGAAGATAAGGAAGAAGAGGTAACAACAAAAGCACCAAAAAAAGTAACACCAAAAGAAATCGAAACAATCAAAAAACATTTGGCAAAAGAAGATAAGAAGATCGGATTGAAATCAGCCGAAGAAACAGCAATGAGTGTTGATGAGGAAGATGTTCCAAGATTGGAAAATGAATCAACTGAGAATCACACTGATGTTATGTCTCAAATTGTGAAAGATATGTCTGAATCAATCGAAACATCAACTCCAGTTACAACACAACAAACAACAACCCTCAAAACTGAACTTGTTGATGAAATTCTTACATTGAACAGACAACATGGAGAAGTTGATGAAGAAGGAAGTGGAAGTGGAGAGGAAGGAAAAGAAGAACAAGGAGAGGAAGAGACTATCGAGAAAGAACAAGTTATCACAACTACACTCGAAACAACAACTGCCACACTTACAACTACACCTACAGTAACCTCTACCGAGGCGACTAGTGAAGTCATTCAAAATGTGAAAAAGATTCGACCACGTATCGAACAAACACATTGTCAACAATATGCGACATGTTGGCAAACTGTTATTGATTATGAACAACAATGTGATAGAAAATATTCGACTGATGTTTTGAGCCATGGAATTGATGATGCTGAAATCTTGAATATTCTTCAAAACAGTTCGATTTCGCATCACGAAATTGTGTTGAAAGCATGTTTGAGACCATTGGACAAATCAGTTCATTCAACGGTAATCATTTATTCATTTTAGACCTTATCAATATTTTGTTTCAGCTCAAACAACTTTTGATCATTCAACGTGGAGTTCGTAAGGCGTGTCTCGATTTGGGAAGAAACAAGATTGCGGTGACTGATGCCGAAGAGGCTATTTGCAACATCGATGTTCCGACAACAGCTTCGGTTGATGAATTCCTTTCATCTGTTCATGCTAGATCCCAGGCCAATCATTTGACATGTCGCGCAAAGATTGAACCAATTCGAGAGGCTTGCGGAGTTGTCAGAAATTGTTGTGCTTCAGTTGACACGTAAGTAAGGGGAATGGTCTAGATTTCGGGCCCGATTCTAAATAAAAATTGACCAGCCTCGAAACCATCTAGTTTTCAGATGTGACAACTACATCGCTTCATCTCCAGTGAAGAAACTCGAAACCGAAGCAGTTCGTCGTCTTGTCAAACGTCAAAATGATTGCGAGACCAAAATGCTCCAAACCTTGACCTACATTCACGAACAATTGTCGAGCCCATCTAGACGTCGTCGCTATTATTACCATTAGTCACTTCATATTTGTATCCACTCATTTCTAATCCGAGAATCTCTAACTCCTCTTCATATGCAATACATTTTTGTTTCAATATCGTTATTACTAATCATTGAACTTAATTAATAAATGAATAAATATCTTATTAGTATTGTGTACAAATATATTTCCAATTTGTGAATTCATCGATTCCTTGTGGACCTCCTTCTCTTCCCAAACCACTTTCTTTGACTCCACCAAAAGCTGCTTCGGCACATGAGATTAATCCTAAACCGTCCGTCTATATATTCTATTTAGTGAGTTATCTACAGTACCTTCATTCACTCCAACCATTCCAACTTCCAATCTTCTCGACACACGATGAAGTCTTGATGGATCTCTACCGAAAATATATCCAGCTAGACCAACTCGACAATCATTCGCTGCTTTAACAACTTCTTGTTCATCGCTGAACTTTTGAACAGAGGCGATTGGACCGAAAATTTCACTAGTTGCGATTTCCATATTAGTTCGGACATTCGTCAACAATGTTGGTTGGAAACTGGTTCCATGATCACCTCGTTTACCGCCGACAACCACTTGTGCTCCCTTATTCACCGCATCCGAGAGAAGGGAGGAACACTGAAAAACTGATTGTTGCACGTCACGGTGTTCCAGACATATCTAAGTTTTACAAGAGAGACAGAGATAACATTTTTAATTGCAGTTAGAAAAGGTCACGTTTGTACTTTTTCACGTTCTCACTTTTTCATCTCTCTGGGCCCGAGATTCAGGAATTCATGTTTTGAACTTGATTCGATCGAGTCGGGCCCGGTTCAGGAAATGAACCTTAAAAGTTTCTTAAACACTTTTTTCGTTTCATACCGGGCCGGTCTATTTTCTCAATCATAAAAATGCTGAACAAACCTTTTCGACAGCTCTTTGATTCACCAATGGCCCTTGAGTAGTATTTGCATCTAATCCATTTCCGAGAATCAATTTAGTCTTCATTGCTTCTTCCAATTTTTCTACATATTTATCGTGGATTTTTTCATGAACATAAATTCTATTCGCAGAAACACATGTTTGACCAGAGCATCGAAATTTGGTCGCCATTGTTCCCTTAAAATTGTTGATGAGAACATGAATCAGAAAATTGTGAATACTTACATTGACAGCAACATCGAGATCAGCATCATCGAATACAATAAGTGGAGCATTTCCACCCAATTCAAGACATACTCTTTTGACAGTCGATGCACACTGAGAAAGTAACAATTTACCGACAGGAGTACTTCCAGTGAAACTGATTGCAGAAACATCTGTTGATTCGCACAAGAATTTCGAAATTTCAGCAGTTTTTGCGCGATCCGATGTGATAACATTGAAAACACCATCCGGAATTCCAGCTTCAGTTGCAGTTTGCGCCAATGCCAACGCGGACAATGGAGTATCTTCGGCTGGTTTCACAACTACAGTACATCCGACCGCGAGAGCAGCAGCTGCTTTTCTAGCAATCATTGCAGTCGGGAAATTCCATGGCGAAATCAAGGCAACAACTCCAATCGGTTCTCTTGTATGTAAATGTAGTCGATTTTGAACAGCCGATGGAATTACTTGTCCATAAGATCGTCTAGCTTCTCCAGAAAACCAATCGAAAAATGCTGAAGAGTACTGTATTTCTCCGCGTGCTTCTGCTAATGGTTTTCCTTGTTCTTCTGTGAGAAGTGTGGCCAATTCAGTTTCTCTTTCAGTCAAAATATCAAACCATCGACGGAGAATCGCTCCTCTTTGTTTTGCTGATGTTTCGAATGCCCATTTTTCGAAACTTCCAACCGCAGCTTGAACCGCCTGAAAATTATAACTTGTAGGGTTTGAACAAAAATTTGTTTTTCAAAGTGCATTCTAATACGGAAAATTTATGTACTACTGGATACATTTTGAGATTATCAATAGAGCGCGTGTTACCTATTCGGTTTTGATAGAGATCACAGAACCATTTTTGTTCTGTCAACAGTGATCTTATGCAATGGCAAAAACTTACGAGCTCAGAATCTTTCACTCCACAGTTGGCAGTTTGTTGAATAAGTTCGCCATTATACGGATTTGTCACTGCAAATGTTTCTCCTGAAATAGCTGGAGTCCACTTTCCTCCAATAAAAGCTTGTGCTCCTTGTGGTAACAATGAATATGACCGTTTTGAGAGTCTTGAGAGCATCTGCGAAAACAAAAATAATCGAAGAGCTTAGAAAAAAACGGACCACGAAATAATATAAACAAAAAAAGAAAAAGAGAGAAGAAAAAATAAATGAAATGGGGAGGAGAAACGAAGAACACAAAAGATAGATGCCTTCTCTTGTGTTTTTCTCTGTCAACCCAAAAATTATCAAATGTTGATAAACATTTCAAAATATTAGAACAATTCAACTTTTTAGAATCTATATTGGTTTATTTGGAACCAAGTAATAAACGACAATCATTCGAAAAAAAAGATGCGAAAATGACTAAAATTTACACATAATTGAATAAATTCTAGTACAACACTCACAATTTATTTATTGATCGTTGGCGTAATCAGCTGGATTTTTGCGCATAGCAGCGTGGTTTGTCTTCTTGGCCCAGTCGTACAAAAGATAAGCTCCAATAGTCTGAAAACAAATTAATGACTCAATTGAACTAATAACTTGGTAAGTATTGCAGTCATAATTTTAATTTTAATGTCAACATTTTTGATAATAGTCTTTGCAATATCCAAAGTGAGTGAACTTCGAATTCTCAAACTCTTACTCTAATTCCCAAAAAAAACTCCTGAAAAAATTTCAGATGAAACTGTATACGCTGGCGAAAAATCAAAGCACAGAATTTTTATTTCAGAAGTTTTGTAACTATTGAATGTATGTGTTCCAAAGTTGATTCATCATTTTTTAAATTTTAATTATGAATAGGTCTAAAAACCTACCTTTTTTGAAATTTAAAATCGATGTGTGAAATTCAAAAATCGAAAAAAAAATATTTTTCAAGGCCGAAAAAAAATTTTAAAAAACTATTTTGGAAATCGTTCCCCGGAAGATTGGCGTCCGCAAACACTCTCTGTCTGGTACAGTAACCGACGGCAAAAAATTTTTTGTTTTTTCTTTCAAACACTTTTGATTTTTGAACCACATACATTGAAAGTTGAAGTTTTCAATATTAAGTTTTTTTATGAACATGGAAAACCATTTCTGACAAGGGAACCACAAGTAGGTGTTAACGGGTTTTTACAAGAGACATATGTCACCCGATACAGTTTTTCATGCTGATCATCATGCCGTAGCTAACTTTTGCAAAGCTCCAGCCAGAAAGCTAAAAATCGAGCTCAAAGTTTGAGCACAAAAATTGAAATATCTTGTTCAATTTGAATTATTTTAGTGATGAGAGACTACCAAAGGGTTATTTGGCATGCTAGGAACGATAGGAGCATTTAAAAACCTCGAAATTGTAGTTGTAACGCTGAAAAAATGAGCCCGAAACTTTTTATAAAAAAGGTAGATCAAAAAAAACGTGAAGAATAAAAAAAATTGCATTGAAAAACGTGAAAATGACTAAATTTTGAAGATTGTTTTCTGATTTTTCATGTTTTTTCGAAAAAACACACCTTTTTCATTATTTTTTCGGAACTTCAAAATCACCATCGTGTAGAGAATTAAATTTCCTATCAGATCCATTAGTTTATTCTTGTAAATGTATAATTTTGAAAAAGTTAGGAGGAATTTTAAATTTTCAAATTTATCACAAAAATGTTATTTTCAGCTTTCTGGCTGAAGCTTTGCAAAAGTTAGCTACGGGATGATGTTGAGCATGAAAAACTCTATCGGGTCACATACATCCCATCTCAAAGTCCGTTAACACCTATATGTAGTTCCCTTGTGAGTGACAGGGCGTCTGGAGAGAACAAGAAAATAAGAGGAAAGTTTTCAAAATACGTCAAAATTAGAAGTTAATTTGAAATTTTCGTACAGCTGTAAATACATTTCTATTAAGTGTTAATTTCAGTCGAAAAATTTCACATTATATTCGTATCCTTTCAGCCAGGCATTGTTTTTTTGCATTTGAAAACTATTTTTTCTATATGAGGAACATCATTTATGGGTCAATTTAAAGGTGGACTGCGAGATAATTGAGTGTTTCGTCTATAATATAGTTTGTGTGCCCCTGAAAAATGATGCGAAAACCAAAAAAACGCAAAAAAATTTGATACAGTGCCAGGAAAAAAACAAACACAAGCAATTCCGCCTTTCCGTCTTCACGACCATGTGCGCTCTATCGAACCATTATAAATTCAAAAAAGTACACACATTTTCGAAGAATTTCACTGCACTATAAATGACGCAACATTGCACACCGTCTTTCTCAGATATATCGCAGTCCACCTTTAAGAGTGATATGAAGACCCCTTCTTCAGTTCGAATAAATTCACATAGTTGGTTTTCAAATAAGATCAGTTAGTAGTAATCGCAAAATGAGTTGGACATCATTAGAAGGAAGTTTCATTCTCTAATTTTTTTTTCCCCCCGCAAAAAAGCTCTTACTTGTGGAATGTAATAATACCATTGATCCCAAACATAGGTCTTGAAAACTCTGACAAACGCTTGATCGAAGAATCCTTTGAAAGCCTTTTGCTCATTTGGAGCAAGAGCGAATCGATGTTCTCCGTACATCTGGAAAAAAACTCATATTTGATTATCAGAAAATTTTTATATTACCTTTCCAAGATTTCCGAAATGTTTTCCCATTGCAATAGCGGATGGTCTCATTGTGACAGTTTCTACAACATAACATAACATAAAATGAAAACTTCAAGGATTTTCAGATAATCGAAGCGGTTTGTTTTACCGTCGTGAAGAAAAATTTGCAAAGCAGACAGATATTTTTTACATTTCTATCAAAACACAAAATACTTTCTACTTAAATTACTTGCTCCCAGCAAATTTATCGAATCGTTGGAAGTATTCGAACGAAGTGTCGTTTTTCTGGCTGTCAAGTTCAAATTCTTTGTTTCTGGACCATGTAGCTCCGAATCCTGGAGTTGGAGCAGAAAGTCCGAAGTTTGATTCAGGTCCAACATTCACTTGAATAGCTTGATCACGTCTGAAAAAAATCCATGAACATGCTAATTAAATGAAAAAAAAAACCTACTGGATAGCTTCCCCGGTTTGTGTTCCATATTGTTTTTGATGTCCATCGGAAGCATATAGAGCAGCTGGTGGTTGAACAGTTCTTCTTCCATCTCTAAAAATATATATTTGTTGTCTATATTTTTTGTGTTACGATATTTTACGCTGTTCGTACGAATCGTGAGTCACCATATAAAAAAAATTTACCTGGTCAAATAGTAATTCTCGGCAAGTTTATGATGAACACCTCCTGGGAGAGTTGGAAGTTCAGCAGATCCTGGTCGAGCTGATTGTGTTTTCGGAAATCTCAATGGATTTTGATAAACACATTGCCCATCTGGCCCAGCAATTCCTGGTGGTGGAGTGATGGGTTGGCGATGTGCTGCCAATAGTTTTTCTGAAAGTTAGAGTTTTTTGGAGTGAAGAAATACAACAATGTTTTTTCGGACCTACTGATATTTCGTAGTAAAATTTTGGAATGCACAAAACTAAAACATACCTTTGACATAGTTCCAGAACGGCGATTGTGTTCGATTCTGAACTGTTGCCGCCGCAATTTTGCGGCCACTCATGGTTCAATCCTGTAATACAAAACATTGCTAGAGAACTTTGAAAATAGTGAAAATTAAAAAAATCCGAGACCGTGCAAGTCTGCGAAAAGGCGTGACGGTGTACATTAGACACATGGCGCAATGCACACTTGGTTGCTGACAGTAGGAAGAACAAAATGTTTGGGTTTCTAGTCCCTCAACTTACTTTTACAGTTCGTTCGGCAGCGAAGAGTACGCGTTTTTCTGTGGGGAGAGGAAAAAAAAGACACAAGGAAAACTAAAGAGTATGTGCGAACGGGAGAGCGCAGAGAAACAAATGGGAAAAAGGGGGATGTGAGATAGGGCGCGTATCCCTCACTGCCGAATTAATAGTAAACGTTTTGAAACTGTTCATCCGAGGTACTGCTATTTAGCAAGGAGATAAAAAGACCAAAAACAACGTCAACTATTATAAAAGTCTACTTCACAAGTTTCCGACAATATTTTGAGAAAAAAAGGGCCAATTTTCAAAACTGCAAAAAATTGACCCAATATTCGACGTGATCTGAAACGTGTATATCCACATATTTTATCAGTTTTTAAAAAATCATCCATTTTTTGGTGAACAATCAAGTCAAAATGACGACTAAATTGAATTATGGACCACGATTGAGACTTGGAGAAGTGAAAAACAAACAATCTGGGTAATGAAATACAGTAACCTTTTTCTAGATACAGTAATCCAATTTCAGAAAACAAATAATAATTTCTGGAAACTCATCGATCGATGAAAGTATTCGAGATTATTCAAAACCTGAAACTGATTTGAAAAATATAAAATATTATCCGAAAAGTCATTTGGCAACACCACAAAGTGATGACTCTGAAAATGAAACACTTTCATTAGGATCACATTGGAAACAAGTGGCTACTGTAGATGATTCAAGTTTTTATAGTCAAAAAACAATCACAAATCAACCCATTGTTGTTCATAAAAAGGTATGTACTGTAGGTGTACTGTATATACGTTGTATCGGGAGATTGTAGCTCCCGGGTCGAAAATCACGAGCCGGAATTTTTCTAAAGTTGTGGTAACAATTTCTACGCTCTTTCTTTTTCTAGAAAATGTTTGATTTTCATACGAAAGTACTAAAACTTGGGACATATTAGAGGTCGTTTCCGGCCGGGCCTTTCTGGCTGTCAATAAAAATGCTCCGCCAGGACCCGGCCGGTCGGAAAGAGCCCGAATCTTACCATGCTTTGAATGTACATATGTTTTGATTTAGAAAATGAATAATGCGGAAAATGTGGAACTATGTCGGGTTGTCAATTTACAACATGATAATATTGATGAAATTCAATTAGCATTAGGAAAAACTCGTCGAATATTGAATAATTGTCTACAAAAATCAGCAAAAAATTATTATAAAATAACAACAAATGGACAAGAAATCAAAAATGGTATTTCGAATGAAATTGATGAATTAGAATCAAAAAATGATGATTTTTTAACAAAAATGAATGAAAAATGTGAAGAATTATTGGATAATGCTCATCAAATGATCGATATAATTGAAAAGAAAAATCGAATGACAAAATTGGTGGAAAAAAGTTCGAAACATTTAATTGGTTTATCAAATATTTCATTATTTATTGAATCAAATATGAAAAGAATCGAAAATTCAAAAAATCTCATCGATTATTCAATATTTGAACGAAAAAATAATGATGATTTGACTATTTTCGAACACGAAGATCATCGAATTCATCAATCAATTTCAAAATTTTATTCATTTATTCGAAATTTACCATTAGAAAAAGAAGAAAAACAAAAAATGGAATCAATTATCGAAAAAACAGAAACAATGAATGGAAAAATGAAATGTGAAATGATATTTCGAGAATTATTAACAATAATGAGTAAATGGAATGATGACAACGAAAAAGAAGGAAATGGTACAAAAAGTGGAATATCAACTAACAATTGGCAAAATATTAAAGGACCTTTTGATGATTCAAGTTTTTATTTGACTGATTCAAATTTGAGTGATTTGGAACAAGAAATTGATAGTTCAAAAATAAGACAAGCTGTTCAAGGACCAAATAATTGTATCGAATTTGCGTATGTTTTGATATTTGATGGTCCATGAATGTCTCAGATTCAATAGACTTTTCAGACCATGGAGCAGTGCTTCTTCAATAACAAGTTGGAATACAAATGGGAATAGTTCCATTCAATCATTGTATGAACCAATGACACTTTCTTCTTATGAAATGAGAACATCTTCATGGGGTTCAACAACAAATTCATCATTAGATGAACAATTGACACAAATGAGAACATCATTGAATGATGATAATGATGATGGTTGTGATTTGAAGACTGCATTTTCAGCTGATCAAATTGTTTGTCCAAAGACTCGAAGAAGTTTGAATCAATTGGAAAAAGAAACCGACAACCAATGTCAGTCTGGGAGTTTTCCTGATTGTCTCAACTTTTCTATTTTACAGTATCAGCTCCTTGTTCTTCGATTTCAACTCGTTCTGATGTTTTGTCATTTTCTTCGATCAGCCTTGTTGATATGATTGATGATGCACTTCATACTGCTAAACATGTTGTCGACAATAATACTCACAATCTGATGACAGCTCTTCATGATTCTGCCAACAAATGTGGTGTTCCTATTTCGGTGAATATTCATTTCTTTTTCAATATATTTCCAAATATAATATTTTTCAGAATCTAATGAGCAATACATCAAGTAGTGAAAGTGAATCAACAACTCAAGCTTCAACTCCTCACAAATCAACTCGAACATCGGCTGAAAAAACTGAACTTTCCCAGTAAAAATTATCGACTTTTTTTGTTTTGTAATAAATTTTTGTTTTGTAGGAACAATCAAAAGAAGTAGCCAGATCCCCCGAATTTTAATGGTGCGTCCAAAAGCGAAAAAAAAAGAAAAAAGTGTGTCCAATTTCAAGCATAAAAAATACGCAAAACCCGTAATTATTCAAAGGAACATAATGATTTTTCACCGAAAATGGTTTGATTGTATCAGGTGGACATCCAGCTTCTACCACAACAATTTTTTTTTGAGAAATAGTGTTGTTCCTTTAAAGACTCCTTGTCACTCAGAAATTAATTTCTCGTGTTTATCAAAATCTCAATATTGAAGACTTTAACTTTCGATGTGTGAAATTCAAAAATTGAAAAAAGTACTTTGTGAGGTCGAAAAAAAAGAAACAAACTGTTTTTGAATTCGTTCTCAGGAAGATTGGCGGCCGCAAAAACCGTTTGTGTGTGTGTGCGAGTACACTAACCGACGGCAAAAATGTTTTTGTTTTTTCTTTCAAACATTTTTGGTTTTTCGAACCACATGCATCGAAAATTGAAGTTTTCAATTTTGAGATTTTTATGAACTCGAAAAAACTATTTCTGACAAGGGAACTACAAGTAGGTGTTAACGGACTTTAAGAAGAGACATGTGTCACCCGGTACAGTTTTTCATGCTGATCATCATGCCGTAGCTAACTTTTGCAAAGCTCCACACAGAAAGCTGAAAATCGAGCTCAAAGTTTGAGCACAAAAATTGAAATATCTTGTTCAATTTGTATTATTTTAGTGATGAGAGACTACTAAAGGGTTATTTGGCATGCCAGGAACGATAGGAGCATTCAAAAACCTCGAAATTGTAGTTGTAACGCTGAAAAAATGAGCCCGAAACTTTTTATAAAAAAGGTAGATCAAAAAAACGTGAAAAATAAAAAAAATTGCATTGAAAAACGTGAAAATGACTAAATTTTGAAGATTGTTTTCTGATTTTTCATGTTTTTTCGAAAAATCACACCTTTTTCATTATTTTTTCAGAACTTCAAAATCACCATCGTGTAGAGAATTAAATTTCCTATCAGATCCATTAGTTTATTCTTGTAAATGTATATTTTCGAAAAAGTTAGGAGGAATTTAAAAATTTCAAATTTATCACAGAAAAGTGATTTTCAGCTTTCTGGCTGAAGCTTTGCAAAAGTTAGCTACGGGATGATGTTCAGCATGAAAAACTCTATCGGGTCACATACATCCCATCTCAAAGTCCGTTAACACCTATATGTAGTTCCCTTGTGAGTGATATGGTGTCTTTAAACCGCCGAAGTTTTTATTTTTTGAAATTGGACACACTTTTTTTATTTTTTTTTGCTTTTGGACGCACCATAAAATCTCTGTAATTAATAAATCCCGTTTTTTTTTTCGATATTTTTTTAATAGAAAGTTTCATTTCAAATTATCCGTTCTGCTCGCCATTATCTAGTGCCTGAGAGTGGAATCAAAAACTCTCACTTTTAAAAAAGTTTGAAATTTCATTCGTCGAAAAGGTTTTCGAAATAGTTTGTCATAAAGAATCTACAGTAACCGAATGAATTCTCGAGTCACAAAATATTACCAATTATTCAAAATTGGTGCCACGCGGTTACTGTAAAGTTCAACAACGAATATTTCCAGAACAAAATTTTATTTTCGCGAGTTGAACCGCATTTTCAAAATGAAATTCGGTATTTGAAATGTCGAAGAGATTTTTCAAAATGACCTTTCAGATAGATCGAAAAATTAGAAATTTTTTTCTGGCATTCTTCTGCAAAAAAATGACACAATACAGGCTAGCGAGACAAAATACACAGGTTAGAATAAGCATTTTATTTGTGTCAAGTTTGTTCACTTTTTATTTTCTCCGCACTAGCACTCTGAAAATTTTCAATCTCAAATCCGAACAATAATGTACTTCTAGAACATACCATTTTCTCTTCACTTGGTTTCTCATCACTTTCTCCACTCTTTCCTAAACTCTTTTTATCCGTTCCAACATTCTTTGTTTCCGAATCTTTTGGTTCATCTGGTAGTCCTGGAGGAGCACTTTCTTCTTTCTGTGGTTTCATTTCTTCTTTGTCTCGTTTATCTCCAAAATCTTCCTTCACTTCAACTTCCTACAAATGAAACGAACTTCTCATTATTATTTCTCATATTTCAGTCTCACCTTTGTCTCATCTCTAGTCATTATAGACACAGTTGTTGTAGTTGTTTTATAATTATCCGTCGTTTTATCAGTCGGAGTCTTCTTTCCATTTCTAACCGATTCTTGTTTGTTTTGTTTTGGTGTTCTTGCCATATCAATCTTACTCTTCTTTCGTTTCGAATCTTGTCCACCCGGTATTGGTTCATCGTTTTCTTCTTTTTCAGGCTCTTCTGCTTCCAACACAAGTTCAACTTGTAGCCATTCTTCAAGTGTTTTAACCACCTTAATCCAATATTTCCATTTTGTTTTCTATTTAATCATACCTCTTTCATTGTAGCTCTCTTTTTCTGATCCACAAAATATATTTTTTTCTTTACCATACTCCATAGTTCAGCCGGAGATTCCTTTTCGAATGTTGGAAAGTTTCCAGAAAGAATTCGCTTCTTCGCTTCTCCTCCATTAACAGCGTGGAATGGCTCTTTACATGTGTAAATTTCATACAAAAGAATCTGAAAATAAGTTGGACATTTATTCAAAAAATGATTTTTGAAATGAACTTTTCAAAATGTAGAAACAAGAGAGAACAAACTGCGGGCCTTTTCATTTCCGGGACCGTTTTTGGGTGTTTTCTCCAACATTTCGATCCGACAACAATGTCCTATTACATATAGAAACATTGAAAATACCGTACCCCGTATGTGTATACATCCGAAGCTCGAGTGAAGATAAATGTGGAAAGTGATTCGGGCGACATCCATTTAGTTGGCATTTTTCGGGCCTCTTTCATTTTGTATAGTTCTCCTTTTCGTGATAATCCAAAATCAGACAATTTCACATAATTCTTAGCATCATACAAACAGTTTCGAGCGGCAATATCTCGATGTATTATATTCTGAGCATGCATGAATTCGATTCCCCAAGCAGCCGAAATTGCCATTTTGTTTTTTGTTTCTGTTGTCAAATCATGTGCATGTTTCTTCAAATATGAATCGAGTCCTCCACCTGAAAAAAAATACTTTTTTCCATTATGTACACGATTGTTTAGAAAAAGAAACAAACCATTGATAAAATCGATAATGATATAAAGAGGTTGTTCGAGGACAGCAATCCCTCGAATTCGGACAATATTTGGATGATTGAGCTGTCTCATCAATCTTGCCTCTGCCAACACTTCTTTCATTTTTGCATCTGATGCATCTGTATCTCCTTTCATTGCTTTCACAGCAACTTCCAATGTCTTTCCTTTTGATTTCTTCAATTTTCCCTTGAACACTTCTCCATACGCTCCCTGTCCAACTTTTTTCACCATCATAATTTGTGAATGTCGATACTCCCAAGATGCTAATGGAACACCTCTTCCAATCTTCATTAAAATATTCGTTTTTTGAACTCTTATGGGATTAGATTTGTAGAATTCGAACAAGGAATCGAGACCGGGAAACTTGGTGTTTGTGTCAAGATAGACACCGCACGATGATCTTTCTATCACAATATTTCGAATGTCTTTCACGTTTATTTTATCGCCAACCGATCCTTCTGGCCAAGCAATGCTCAGCACAAGTTCTCTTCGTCGACCTTTTGCTGTTGGTCGCTGTACAAATCAAATATTTAGGAAGGATAATTCGGGCTAGACTTGAACGTCGAAACTACCGTATAGGATGAGATTAAAAACATTTTTGAGTCTGAAAAATTAATTCTCATAAAACAATTATCTTCCGACTAAATGGTGTTGTGAATTTTTTATGTGATCAAATTCATGATTTTTTGTTCTCTCTGAAATTTCTTCAAAACCTTAATATTGAAACTGTTTCGATTTTTCAGGCTTACAAAAATTATTTTAGATCTACCTTCACTCATTCATCCTATACGGTAGCCGTTTCTCTTCCATTCTAAAATTTTCGGATTAACTATTTTCGTCTAAAAATGTTGGTGAAATACTTTGTTGGAACTTGTTGGAACTATGTAGATCACAACCGGTAGTTTTCACATTTTTTGTAACACTTGGCAGTCTCCATTTTGTAAAACTACCAATTTTTCGTTTTTTGTTGTTGTTTGGTTAAACAAACCTCAGTCGTCCGAACTATATAATCTCCTCTCTTTTTTAGAATAAATGTTAGATCTTCTCGAGGTAGATATCTGAAAACATCCTCATTTTTGTTCTGAAAACACGTGTCGATGCGCTCTTTTAAATAGACCCCTTGCCACTTTCGCTAGACGAACGTTCTGAATTCAAAAACACGGCTAGCAGGCCAAACTTTCCGAGCATGTCAAGTGCATTTTTGCGCCATTACGTAGATACATTGCTCGCATTTTTTCTTAAAATCTCGCAAGAACATCTTTATTCTTTGCGCTTTTCGTTGACAATGATCTTTGTGTGTCCCGTTTTTGCTCTTTGTGTTGAACACTTTCGATATGTACGTACCCATGATAAAATGTTTGTTGAATCAACCATCTGGCAATCCGTTCGTTTAAAAGGTCAGCATTGCTCATATTGATGTCGGAAAAGTTTAGTTATTATTTGTATCTCCTTTGCACTTCTATTAAAATGTGAAATAGTTGTCTGGCTTCATTTCTCACTATTTAAACAAATCAATTGACCCACTAATAATTAGAACACGCCATGCAAAAAAAAATATTTATTTTTATTTGTCAACACTTGATTACTTGTTCTTTTTCGAGAGATTATTATGTTTGTTTTCAAAAATAGATGCTCAAAGATCCCACTTATCTTCTTTGAACAAAACACAACTACAGTACTTCTAGAAATCAATTCATTCATTTTTTGTTGAAGAAAAATGACCAGTTTCGTTTATATTATCACTGGTTTCATTTTTTCGTGAACCCTTTCGTTTTTCAACTATCAGTGAATCAGAATACGATCAGTGATCTTGATTTTGTCACTCTAATGATAATTTCCAAATATTATAGGCCAAAGTTTTTATTTTTCCTTCTGTTTTCTATCATTGGCCGAAGAAAAAAACTAGACAATTCATTAGATAAACTTCTCCTTCCGTTCGTTCTTCAGATCTTCTGTCAATGTGTAATGGAATAAGACGAAAAACTAGTTTCAGTTACCAATCAACCAATTATTTATTATTAAAGAGAGTAACGAAGAAGACGAAGAAGAAGTAAAGTTCGACGAGATTTCATCTGTTTGGGGAAGACAAGAAGTGTCGTCAGTGGAGTACTGTAGTTGTACTTTGTTCAGCTGTTTAAAAATATGTTTTTTTGTTTATTGGACCATCGAATATTTTAGGCCTAATCGATATGAAAAAAAAAATGTTACATTGATCAATGGTTTGTAACTGTTGAGCAAAAAAACACAACAAACAGAATGTTTGACCAACAAATGTTCAATCGGGGAAAAAATGAAACTTACTCTGGCCTCAGAATATAATCTTTGACCTGACTACCGTATTTTATTTACTATTATGCTCTTTTCGAAAAATGTTTTTATGTTATTGTTTTGTTTAGATTCTTATCAATAAAAAACACATTCATCGACTGATCTTTTCGTATTGATAACAGACCCACGCAATTCTTCGAAATTCATTGTCATCTTCGATTTTTCCTGACAAACCACCAATGTTTCAGCCTTCGAAACAATCAAAATTTCTTGAATGAACATAAATCTTTCATCCAACTTTGTCGCTGTTTTGTGTTTAAAAGACAAGAAAACTACACCCTACAAACATTTTCAACATTTCAAACAATGACGAACTCATCGTTTTCACATTTCGTCGAAACGATTCATTTTATCGTTTTTTTGTTCCATGGTCACGTGGTCGGGGAATACATCAACATTTGGGTACACATTGACCTATCATCTGATCTTTATCCAAATCGAAAAAATAGACCTATGAGACGAAAACACAGTGTGTATTTGAGTAGCTAAATTTTTAGGTCTCCAAAATTTTGGAAATATTTCCTGGTAGATTAATTTTCGTGACCTTTTCTCTGAACTTCTCATTTTTGAATTATTTATTTCTTCGGGTTAGGCCACATCCACAAAACTGTGTCTGAATGCGACACTGTTTTGTCGCAAATTTGCGGATTTTTCCCCGAGGAAGTTTGGATCTTACAAGAAGTTCATCTCATAACACTTTTATTTAGTTAGAGGTTGGGTGCAAACGATAAAAAATGTTGATTCCCATCTCGTCGTTTTTGGTTACTACAGTACTCTTTTTTTGCGTATCGGGTTGTAGTTTTTATGAGGGGTAAGACAGAGGCGTGATGTTCCTGTTTCGAAAATCACTTGGAATTTCTATTTCTCAGGAAACGTTTTTTGTGCATGTTTTTGGCCTGAAGATGTTCATCTAGAAAGTGTATACTTTGTACTAGTAAGTTCTACGTTTTCAAGTACTTTTCAGTACGACCCTCAACCGTCTCGAGATGGCCTAAATATCAGACCGGTGATTATAAAAATCTCCTATTTTTTTTTTGGTATTGTCTGACTTTGCAAAAACGCATGTTTTCACCGAAAAAAAAGGATCAAGTGTTCGAAAGACTTGTTGATTACAGTGATCTGATGCAATATAATCAGCGGATGAAATAGTTTCTGTCATTTTCAACTGGTCAAGATTTCGAATGAATACGAAAAAGAACAACTGGCACCATGTGATGATTTCTGAAATAACAACATGGATATTTTGTGTATGAATTCAAAGTACGTTTGATCAGTGTTTTTTGAGAATTGAGTGTTTTGAGCCAGCGATGAGAATTAGAACTTTCAAAGCGGTAGTGTTTGAAAAACGTCAATAAATTTTTTTTCGAAACATAATTCTATCAACAACAAAAAATCAAAACATAAGTTTAGTGCGAGTTCGCTTTTGCACTTTATGTTTTTTCATCAGCCCAGTTATACATTTTTCCTAGCCTCCAATAAAAAGGTCAGTTTATAGAAAGATAGTTGTTTACTCATAGGTTTGCACAAATTATAAAAGATAACTGATACTTGTGTGATTTTAATTCTACCTATTTACTTCAATAGTCCTGGAATACTTATTCAGCCCGGCCTGGATTACGGACCGGTTCGTAATTTTTAACCTTTTCAACCGATCGAAGTTTTCAATTTCCAGCAGATTGAATACTCTTAACGATACTCAACTGGAACGCTATTGTAGTATGCCTTTTGAAAGAGACACAGAGAAATCAGAAAAAAATTATTGCTCCCGGCAATTTTTTTGTTATTTAGTGTTTACGTTTTTTGTTACTGAAAAAAACGTAGGGATACAAAACAGATTAGCTATTTTTTTTAAATACCGACGTGACCAACCCACCAGTTCATTTTCAAAAAATGTCAGTTTTGAGATCATCTTTTGAAAAACTAATTTGAAAATGTTAAGAACGTGACCTTTTGGACTTGAATTTTTTTGTTTTTTTTCTCTGTGTCTCTCCCGATTTGGAAATTTCTTAATGACCGGTAGACCGTCTTGATAGAAACTATCTTTTGCAGCAGACCCTTGGGCGTCTCTGCTGATATTTCTCAATTATATTTTCAACACATTTCCCGTTTCCGTTTTCTACATCCTGATCAAAAATGAATTGATGCTTGTTGTGTATGTTGATCGTTCAATGTTGTCACATGTTGTAGTTAAAAGCGGTCCCATTTTTTCATTGTCGTATTCGATCATTCGAAAAAAAAGAAGTTGTTACGATCTATAGATAAGAGGAACAGTTCATAGAACCTTTCGCTCCGCCCCCTTTTGTTGGGCGGGCGGAGAAACGTGAGATAGAGGGTTTCCCCATCGCAGAAACAGTATAACTGTCTCGTGGTTATCATATTCTTTAATATTTTGGTTCGTCTAGTTGACCCTTTCCGGTTCTTCATATATGTATATGATTACACTGTTTATTTACCTTTCTTATTAGAACAATGTTCGCAGTTCCATGACGTTGAATACATTTAGACAATAAAAAGAGTGAATGTTGAAACACTATTCAGCGAACTATTCTGCTACCTACCATGAAGTCATTCTCAATAGTTTCCATTTTTTGTGACATGAGGTACTGTTATATTGGTGTACGTATTCATTGTGTATCAATATCAATTTGTACCCTTTACACTTTTAGTACTACTCATATGACGTATCTCGTTCTGTTCTCTTTGTACATATCTTTTCACCAATCCTCTCTCTTTATCAAACATCACTATTACTTCACGTTTCCACAATCATACACTTTTCATACTGATAACTGAATTTCAATATGAACATTTTGAATGGGTCATAGAACTATTCGAATATCATATGACATTTTTTGATATTATAAACAAAGAGCCTTTATTCTTATCATTGAAATGAATAATCCAGTCAGGTTTATAATTTAATCACTCTCTGTCTGATTTAACAAAGAACACTGTGCTTATACGTCAGGGACTGTAATTTATTCTCAATGAGATATAAATATAAAGAGAGAGGCACGAGAAATGAAGAAGAGAAATAGGGAGGAGGAGAATCGATTTCTTTCTCTCGCTTCGCGTTTTTCGACCCACAAACCAAAAATTTTATTTGAAAAATATTTTTTTTATAATTTTGTATCAGACATTTTTTGTTCAATTGTATGGCTGGTAGAAAGTGAACTTTGTTTGTTTCGCTGGTCGATTTGATTTCAAAATCGGGTTATTTGATTATAGTGTTCATTGACTACAATAAGTTGTGTATAAAACTAACGTTCTCTTTTTTTCTTCTTACAAAGACTTGATTCGTGTTCTGTAAATAAGTTTAGTCTTTCTTGTTGCATCTTAGAAATGCAAATTTTATTCATTTATTTGCTTTCATTTCCCTTTATTTTTCCCGAAAAGTTGATATTTTTTCAACATTTTTTTGTTTTTAGGCTAGCCGCCTTCCCACACCTACAACAGCCTTTACGCTGTACTTGAACGAGAAGGATGATGTTCGAATATGAAGAGGATGAAGATCCAATGGAAAATAAACAAGAAATACAACTGAAAGAGCATCATTCAACGGATTATTCTGGTGAGTTATCGGATCAATTATTCGAATACAGTATGTCAATTCAGGAAGTCCACAAGAAAATCCGTTTCGTTTCTCGTTTGATCAGGCGAAACGAGCTCAATCAATGTATGTCACTTCGTCATCTGAAGATTTAATTGCTTATGGTACTCGACATCTTCTTGATTCACCAACTGCTGTACAGGTTAGCGCGTTTGTAGCTTGTAGTTTGATATCAGTTGTTGGAGAAAAACGCCCCACGTGGGTAGAAATTGTAACAGTTGTAGGCCGAATAGAGGGCAAAGATCACTCTCTACCCACGATGATTTATTTGTTTTTCCGATTTCCATTTTGATGGGGGTGCAAAAACAAAAAAACTCGACCTGGGAAAATACTTTTTTTCGCTTGGATAAATACGTTTCAGATCATACAGCTGACATCTGACAATTCATTTTCCACAGATGTAGACAATTGTTCTTTCGAATATGTGTAAACGATACTTTTGTTGTACTCGAAGTAAACAATTACTTTCGAATGTCTGTCTTGCAAGATCAACAGATCAAAGTATCATGTTGCAGAACTCTTATTTATCAGAAAAATTGTTTATCATCTCTGAGTTAACTGATGATAAAAATTTTAACATTTTTTTCTCTTCACCGACAAGAAAAGAAATAAATCGAAACGAACAGGTGGTGAACTGGGTTGTTGTATTGAGAAATCGCGTGATTCGCGGTTCTCTGATCAAACAGATACGTAAATCAGAAAAAAACTAATGAGTTTATTCAAGGTCGAAACAATTTAAATGATCAAGGGTGTGAACCGGCCCGAGGACCCGGCCCGAAAAGATAAAGACAACGAGTCAAACATTTTACAGCGTTCATTGGTGTTGAATGCCACTTCGACCCTCAACATCGATGTCGATTTTTCGGACGACGATCTCAGTCCATCGGTTCAACGCAAAATCTGTTTCTGCGCCAGTCTGAACCCAAAAGAGACCCAAGAACAAGGACAACGACAACCAAAAACATCATTGACTGTGTCATTTCCCTATCATACACACCAAATTACTGAGGACTATACCATTTCTGCCGAGGTTTGTCAATTGTTTTCGATTCTCATCAATATTTGATCACAAATTTGCAGATCATCGGTATCGGAGAATCGGGTAAAGTAATGGCGTGTTACAAAAAGGTGTCGGGTGAAAAGTTTGCACTGAAAGTGCTCCGCGACGGGCCAAAAGCACGCCGTGAAGTTGAACTTCACTGGCTCACTTGGTAGATTTGATTTCATCCCAATCTTGTAAACTCCCTCTAAATTTTGTAGCGGTCATGAAAATGTCGTTACGATTTTGGATATTTATGAGAACACATTTGATAATGTCAAATGTCTTTTGATGGTTGTCGAGTTTTTGGAAGGTGGTGATTTGTTGAGTCAATTCGAGAATCAAGGAAGTCAACCATACACTGAAAAAAGTGAGATCAGAAAAAAAAAACTGATTTTCAAAATTTGATGTTTTTTTTTCTTTCAGAAGTCGGCGAAATAATCCGTCAACTTGGAAATGCTGTAATGTATTTGCATGACATGAATATTGCGCATCGTGATATAAAATTAGAAAATATATTGTGTAGTAAAACGGGTGACGATTGTATCTACAAATTGGGTGATTACGGGTTTGCAAAACGTCCCGAAACAAATGTTCTCATGGAATCGCCATGTTGCACACCATTCTATGCACCGCCAGAAGTGTTAGGTCGTGAACGATATGACAAATCATGTGATATGTGGTCGCTTGGTGTTGCTATGTATATTTTGTAAGTCATTTCAGACTTTCTCAATTTCTCAATAGTTTTGATTTTGTTTTGAAGATTGTGCGGGTATCCACCGTTTTATTCAATGCAAGGAGCCGCACTTTCTCCGGGAATGAGATCAAGAATTGCAAAAGGATATTATGCATTTCCACATGAAGAATGGGATATTGTATCGCAAGAAAGTCCGTTCAAAATGCAAAAAAAAAAACAAGTTCAAATGAAATTTTCAGCAAAAGACGATATTCGCTGTTTGTTGCGTACAAATCCGAGTGAGCGAATGTCGATTCACGAACTTATGGAAACTCCATTAGTGACTGGAGAGGATTTGGAAACTGCGAGAAAGAACAGAACAACAAGTGCTGTCGACATTCCAGGAGCAAATGAAGAAGTTGAACAAGTTCATATTGATCCATTTGCTGATGAAGAACATGAAGATCAAGTTATGGAAGAATTACCAGTTCCAAAAAGTGTTCGATTCTTGAGAGAGGGTGTCAAAGCGCCACGTCTTCATAGTATTCAGGTACTGTTTCATTTTTCTATAATTATTCCTTTTTTAAAAGTACAGTACCCTCCAAACATTTCAATTGTTCTCTGAGTGATAGTTGTTTGTTCAACATAATTCTGTTTTATTTCTAATCGTCCACGGTCAAAATAATGTTCTGTGATAGTTGGTTTGAAAAATTGGTTCCTTTTCTGAATTCTTGATAGAACTTGTCTTATCGAAACATTTTCAGAAGAAAAAAACAATTAACTTTCAGGAAGAAGTTGGACGAGCAATGGAAATTATGCGAATGGGACACGATCAAATTTTTGTCAAAAATCCAAACACGGCGTGTAACACTCTTTTCTCACGTCGACGAGCTGTTCATTTGTCCATTCCACGTGTTCAGTGTTAACTTTTCCACTTTTTCTGGTAACTTTTGCGGTTTCTTTTTCATCTAATTTTTGATTGTGTTGGTATTCTGATTTGAATAAAACAATGTAAATATGAAAAGAAATGATATTTATTTATTGAAAATTACTTTGGGGTAAGATCAATAGTCTTCGAGTAAGATGTTTTCAAATAAGTTTCATCGAATGTTGGCTCAACTTTGAATTCGATGACATTTTCTTGAAGTTTCGGGTCACAATCATGAGTCAATTTGACATTGAGTCCATCTCCATTTCTCAAAACTGGTTCACCCTGATGAACGATTGTCTCGATTGTTGTTTTGCCGGTGAAAGATGAAGATTCTGGAGCAGATACACCTTCATTATTGTATTGAAGAGTATATCCGAAAGTGACTTTTTGATCCAAATGGCATTCCAATTCCAATTTGACTGGATTATCGAGTGATTGAGAATAAACAACAGCCACAAGAGAGATGAGAATGCAATGGTTGAAGAACATTTTTGATTTGGGAATGATTTTGGTACCAGTTGATGTGCTATTTATTGGCTTCGTAATACGAATTATAATTTGTGAAACAATACATGGGAAACACATCTGTGGGAAATCGGAATTCGAAATTATTACATCAATCGTGCCAAAAATATGAAACCCGGAAGCTGAACAGGACGTCAAAAAAAGCTCTTTGTTCTCACAAGGGGTAAGATTTGCCAGAACTTCATTCAACAGCTCTGAATCGGGCCAGGATTCAATGCGCTGTCGATCCGGTAAACGAAGCACATGATTACGAATCATAAAATTTGTTAGAACAACAGATGCACAAACTCCGAGCACATTCTGATATTTTTTCAGAATCTGAGTCCGATGAACAATCAACTTGCAAAACATTGACACGATTAAAGCGATGTTAGTTTTGCCAGAATCAGGCATGTTCCATGGGCCGACCGGAGGCTTTCGGAAAAGGGCCGTGACCTGGTCTTGGCCTTCCTTACAAGGGAACTTCGCGAGGTCAATCTTTTGGAATTTTTTCATATTTTGGTAGTTGATAGATATTGGTGAGAAAAGTGTATTCCCAAAATTCTAAGTCTCACAACTCGCTAGAAAAAAAGTTATAGTGATTTAAAGTGTTTTCCCTTTATAAAAACAACAGCGTAGTGGTACAAACAAACACACAAGTGAACATCTTTTTTCACGTTGAAAAAAAAACGAATGTGTGTGGCAGTAGTTTTCATTTGTAATGGGTTTATGCCTTTCAAGCACTGTAACTTTTTTTCTAGCGAGTTGTGAGACTTAGAAATTTGGGAATACACTTTTCTCACCAATATCTATCACCTACCAAAATATAAAAAAATTCCAAAAGATTGACCTCGCGAAGTTCCCTTGTTAGGAATTCAAAATCGAGATAAACAATACGTGAACGTGACACCGAATATAAATGTTTATCTGATTTCTATTTTTTTTAACAATTTCAAGATTTATTTGAAGTTGGATACTGGCCATCCTGATGGTGTCTTCCTATCGAGACCCTATTGTCAATTCAAATATTTATGACCATTGGAATATGTTGCCGTCGAAACTACCGTATGGGATGATAGATCAAAAATATTTTTTTGGATCTGAAATTTGGGCAAAACGTACAGTACGACCCCACAAAACGTATCAGAAGACCCCGCGATAGAAGTGTATTACACGACCCCATACCATGTATTTCAAGACCCCAAAATTGTTGGGGTCATGTTCTACATTTTTGGGGTCGTCTTCTACATTTTTGGGGTCGTGTTCTACATTTGTAGGGGTCATTAAATACACTTCTATTGTGGGGTGTTGAAATACTTCACGTGGGGTCGTGTTCTACATCTTGTCCGGGTGATGTAGAAGACGACCCCACACCCTTGTAAGCCAGTTACTTTACGACCCCATCAATGTATTTTATGACCCCACCAAGTATTTCATGACCCCACTTTACATCAAGACCCCCATGTATTTCAAAACCCCACCCTAATGGAAATGGGGTCTCGAAATACATTTATGGGGTCGTGTAATTCGCTGGGGGGTCATGAAATACGGTGGGGTCGTATTCTACATGTTGTAAATGCTCGTAAAACAGTTGTACCAAGTGTATTAGAAAAGTTTGTAAAAACCAAAGAATGTTCTCAAACTCGGCATTATTTTTTATTTTCTCTGAAAATCCAATCAAACTTCACCATTGAAATTGTTTGGTATTTTTCTTGGTATTCCCGTTGATTAAATTTTAAAACGGACGGACTTTTCATTGTAAGGTTCAAAAAATTTATAACCTAAACTTTAACAGAATCATACTGAAGTAGTTTGGCCTTGTCGTTGATACTCTATATACAAATCATGAGCTGATCTGAAAAATAAGATGAACATTTGAGAAACAATTATTTTGAACTTCCTCACTTTTCTGTTTCAATAATTGATATTGGCTGAATTGGCGGAACATCATAAATATGATCTTTTTTCGATTCTTGCCAATAAAAAAAGCAGTTCAATCCAATGTCGATTACACCAAAAACAAGAATTATGAAGCAAAATGCCTGAAAGTTTGTTTAGTTTTTTAAATGAACATCTCACATTGTGAATGTTTCTGGCCACGACCTTTCAGGCAAAAGAAAAATGGAATCGATGAGAGTTTTCCACTCGATGGAGGCACAGAGAAAAATTAACTCACAGTGAAAACTATAAGGTGAGAGCGGCCTTTTTCCATTGGAAACGCAGACAAAAACCACACACAAGTATAGCGCCTTGCGCATACCTTGACTGTTGTCGGTCACTCGACTGAATGACCTCTCGGGAAATTCTCGAAACTTGTCAATTCTCTCTCTCACTCTCATCGATTCCCTTTCGGAAGGTCGTGCTGGTGGCCCGAAAAACTTGGGGCCTTCAAAAAAAGTGTAACATACCGCGGGAACTGAGAATGTTCCAGATGATGTGTTTTCATAACAACCGTATTGTGTTCTTAATTTCGGATCACATCCATCATTTGCAACTAGAAACATTATAGCGGCAATAAGAATTGAAAGAGATGAAACAAATATGAAAAGACATCTCTGCAAAAAATATTCGAAAAAATTGCGAGAAAACAATGGAAAACATACTTTGACTAATGTTGATTTAGTAATATCCCAGACAAATAGAATTGAAATCGATGAGCCGATAAATAAAAGTGAAATGATGACAAATATCTGGAATAAGTATGAAGAAGTTAGTAATCAGAACAAAATAACACACAAACCATGCCAAAAATAGCCGAAGTTTTATTCGTCCAATATTGAGTAAGACCAACACAACATAACACAATCACACAACATATCTGCAAAATATATTCGAATAACTTCAACAAGTTCTGAATCGGACCATCTGAGTCAGAACTTTTTTCGAGTGCGATAATAATTAGTCTCGAAACTAACCTCGGTCACAAACTTAAAAATCTAACTAAAACGGGTCACAGTTTTATGAGGTCCCGATTCAGAGGATCCTATTCAGTAGTTCCCAATAACCTTCTGAAAATTATACAAATGTTTTCATTTGGATGTGTTATCGAAATTCTGGTACATGATGTCCAACTAAATCGATAGTAGAATAAATACTTCCCACTTTCTCTACAGTACTTTTTTGAGAATATGATTTTTGCGTATAGGCTCTTTTATCATTTTGCCCAGCAAACTTACAATAGCTAGAAATCGGAGAGCCAAATAGAAATAAAATGAATTTGCAAACTTGATCGGCTTCTCATCCTCCGACGACATTTTTCAACCAAACATCGGCAATTTGTGATGATAAAACTAAAATCGTTTCTGAGACGAAAATAATTCTTGTTTTTTTTTGTGGCGATGCGTGATAAAAATCGTAAGAATGTAAATATTCAAAAGGGATTGATGAATAATAGTAATAACAAAGTTTTGCAAACATATGGGCAAATAAGGAATTTGGAAAAAAAGGACAAAAAGAGAAAGAATGAAGGAAACGTGTGTAGGAAGGATATAAAAGTTGTGCTGTTGTTAGGGGAAACAAGAAGAGGAAATGAAAAGGCTCGAAGTGGATATGAAATAAAAACAATTGGTTTGTTTTTAAAAACCATTTTCTAGGTCTCCGGAAATATTAAATCACACAATAACAATCAGATTCCAAAAATTCCCATCAAGTTTCGAAATCAAATAATAGTACAATAATAACAATAGAAAAGCGTTTCAAGTGGTCATGAATATGTGTGGGAAACCAACAAAATAATTTTCCCGCGCCACAAAAAATTAATGGTACTATCATATTTTACAGATTTTAACTTGAAACTTTTCCCGAAAAACAATTAATTGAACAAATTATTTTTAGAGATTGTTAAGATTTTCTGCGAGAAATATTAAATAGCACAGCCTGGAATTCATTTGTGGAACTCCAGGGGTACAATTTCGGTTTTTGTAGATCAGACGAGCTAATATTTTTTAGAGAGTACGAGACCTAATTTTCAAAATACGCGATCTTGAATAACTTCAATTTACAATGGAAAATGAAAATAATTGTTTAAATTGGTAAAATAACGTGAACTTATCTGACCTACAAAGTTAGACTTCTTGAAAAAGGTGGATTCTGAATGGGTTCTCCTGAATGGGTGCGCACCCATTCAGAATGGGTCAGAATGGGTGCCCAAAATGGGTGCGCGACAAAAGTCTGAATGGGTGCCCAGAAAAATGGGTGCCCATTTTGATTATCTGAATGGGTGTCCATATAATGGGTGCCCATTTCGGTAGTCTGAATGGGTGTCCAAAAATAACGGGCATTCGTTTTAAGGTTTTTTTTTTGTTTTCGCCAAGTTTTAAAGTTTCAGATTATTTTTTTTTTCATTAAAAATTGATCGAGGTCAAAATTTATCTAAAAACATAGGCTTAGAACGTCTGCATTTTTGATGAATGGTTTAGATCGGTGAACAAAACCATTTTAAAAAATACATGCGATGAAACAACATGCTGTGAATTTTGGTGCAGAATTTTGAGTACAGCGTTTTTGACTACAAAACGGACACCCATTTTTTTGGCACCCATTCAGACTACCGAAATTAGCACCCATTATTTGGACACCCATTCAGACAATCAAAATGGGCACCCACTTTTCTGGGCACCCATTCAGAAGTTTATCGCGCACCCATTTTGGGCACCCATTCTGACCCATTCTGAATGGGTGCGCACCCATTCAGGAGAACCCATTCAGAAACTGCCATGAAAAAAACAATTTCTTGAAAAGGCCATATTTTAACAGAGTCCGATTTCCGGAAACGTCGCCCCGAAACGACTTTCGTTCTGAACTGAAAAAATTTGTAAACGAGGAAAACTAAGAAAATGTGAATGACGTTGTTATTCTGTTCAAAGTAAGACATAAAGAGGATTATACTTACTTATCCACCTAGAATTTACAACAGAAAACACAAAATTGCAAGAGAACATCGAGTTTTTACAAAGTCACATTTTGTACTTGAATAGCTGAAAATCTTTTCATTTTCAAGTTTCCGCAAAACAGTGTCTGAAAGACTGCAGAAAAAATGTAGAAATTTAGACTTATGAAAAAAAGGAAATACTAAATGTTTTGTAAACCTATAACTGTTTCTTTGTTTCTCAAAATTGCGTTTTTCAAACTTGAATTTTTTTTTCTCAGGTTTGATGAAATAATTGTTTTCGGACAACGTTAATTGTTAAATATTTAGATTAAATTCAGTCGCTCAACATTGTTATTTAAATGTTCATATCATATAACAATTTGAGAGTCTCCCCGTTGTGCTTATACCAGATAACGAGATGATAAGCTTCTCGTGGAAAAAAAAAACTCGGGCCGGTCTGAAAATTGAATAACCTCGTCAACATTCTGTTCACAATATTCTGGCTTCTCTAAAGTTTTTTCTAACTATCAAAGTGAAAAAACTACAGTAACCCACGCTAAAAAGCTACAAGATTGATGATCTGAATATCACAAAAAGAAACTACAGTAGCCATGGCGATTACTGTAGTCAAAAGTGGGCTAGCTTTCAAAAACAAGATGGTCTCACTTCAAGATTAACTTTCTCAACTTTTTCGAAAAATAACGAATAAAGGGTCCGGATTTTTATTCCAGTTTTTTTGACGTATGTAATTGTTTTCATAAAACGTGAAAAGGAATAGAAGAACTCAACGTGGCCCGAGTTGCAAAGTTCATTTTCTGAACAACTCCAAAAACATCATTATTTTGCAGTCGTTGTGAATCGGAATTTAGAAACGTTTATTGAAAAGCTTCTTTACAATTCACTACAGTTTCTTATTCATTGTTTAGAAAGCAAAACTTTATTTATGTTATTATTTTTTGAGTATATAAATTTAAAAAACCTCACAACTACTTTATCTAGATTTCATAAAATGAGTAACCAGTAGGTTAAAACTACAAATAAATGGCATGTTTTGGAAAAAAACACAGAAATGATACATTTGCAAGTAGATTGGGAAGAAAGGTATCACAATGGTTGATGGAGTGTTTATGTATGTGAGTATATATTTTTGGAGCCAACTAATTTTTTTGAAGGAATTGCAATAGAAGGTTCGCGATATCTAAGTTCCATCTTCATGTTTGTTTAGTAATCATCATTCTGAAACAAAACTACCAGTTGCATTTTTAAAAAGGCAAACTTACGAGATTCAATTGTCCTCCCACCCCTCCATGTATTTCCGACATGTGCGCATACAAATCTCCCATTCTTTCTGAAGTATACAAACATTCCCAGCAAAAATGAATTTTGCAGTATGGGCATTCAACATGATTACAACCTTCTCCCTGAAAACAAGTTATAGAAGTTTGAGGGAAGGTTCAAAGCAAACCTTCTCTATAACTGCCGCACAATTTCTGGTTGGACATCTTTTGAATTTTGCAGACCCACGTGTGGAAGTATATCTTTCTAATGATAACTCAACATCTTTCCGAATTCTGAAATGCCTTTTGGTTTAAAAAACTCAAAAATTCGAAAACAAACCTCGAATATTCTTCACACGATACAACATCTGGATGTGGTTCTTCTAAACATGACATGCAATATTGTTTATCACATAATATACATAGTGCTATTTCTCTTCGACTACCATTTGACTGAATTTTAGAAATGCTTTTTACACAGATAAAAATTGAACTTACTTCCAACAAACCAGGACAATCGGTCGTTTTACAAGCTCTGAATTTCGAACCCGGCTGATGAACGACTCCATCAATTGTGCGCAAGAAGAACATTTTCAATTTTTCCGCATCTAACGATTTTACCCGGTTTTCATCTCCAAGAATGATGTCCTAAAACAAATTCGAATCAGATATTGAAAGATGCAGAGTCTTGAAAAACTAGCCGCGGATTTTTGTGAGCGCCCGCAATTTTGCGGCTCACCGGAAAACGTTTCTGGGTGAGAAAAATGCAGCAGACGGCCCGCAAAAATCTGCGAGCAACTCTCTGATGTGTTATTGGGTTACCTTGACATCCATCGGACAAACGATTTTTTTACAGTTTTGAAAGTAACATTGCGGCAATGGTCTCGAATTTTCCATAGTATATCGCACCAAATTATTTACACAGCCTCTACAATATACGTGTCCACAGGCATCAAGTCGATAAAAATCAGGCAAAGGGTCACTTTGACATATAGGACACATTGGTTTCTTCACTAATAATGGTAGTTGACTTGATAGCTTTTCAGATATCTTAAATTGTCGATAAATTACTGATGTGATACTCGAACAAACACTCACCGTTTTATTGATATCAGACAAAATATCACTGAAAACTTTGAATGAGACAAAAGGCCCGTCGAATACGATACATTTTTCTTCCTTGTTGATCTCAATTTTTGATGAGAAATCTCTCCTGCAAAATTGAATTTACTTTGAAAATTAATTGAAATTCTTTACCCCATTTCTTTGAGTATATTTTTTTTCACCAGCGATCTCATATTATCATTGAAATAGGGAGCACAAAAATGAATTTTTGCCAAAACATTCAAGTTTTCTGTTGAAAACTTCTGAACTGTTTCAATAAATTGATCCGTCTTGTCACCGAAAACGAGCAACCTCGAGTTGAATCTGTCGAAATCAACTACGACTCTTCCTTCCATTTCATCGACCACATGTCTAACAAATAACTCTCCACGGCCATATGATAGATGTTTGTCATCACCTGCCAACACAAGCTCCTTTGGGTTAAAAATTGTTCGCAAATTATCGAGTTGTTGATCAACACAGCTGAAATTGGAATGAAACATTAAACAATAACACTTCTCAATATGAAAACCTCGGCGGCCATCCTTCGATTCCCGTCAAGACATCTTCCGATTCCTCATCGTGCAAATCAATTACTCTTAATGAGTGTTTTTCCATTTTTCCTCTTGCAAACTCTTCCGGATTTTCTCTTTCATAATCCGACCAAATACTTCGAAGTTTATTATCGAATTCCGAAATGCCCCGATTACAGGCTATTCGAACCGAACGAGTTACCGGTAATAGCTTACGATATTTAGGAAACACTCGTGCCTGAAACTTTCTGCATTTGCTGGGAAAATTTGAATGTGAAAATACTCAACTCTGCGTATGTTAAGAGCATCGAGACGAAAGGCGCTATTAAAAAAGTTATTTTTCTATTTCTATCGGGGATATTTTGTTTTTTGGAAATGTCTTGATCTTTAATCTCCACTGATTTTTTACAGTAGATCCAAAAGTGTCTTCGCCGAGGTATGACGTAGTATGTTTTTAAAATCATAATTACACACCAGCAAATATGGTTTTTGACAATAGTTAGACATACCGGGAAAAGTCTTGTTCCAGTGAATTGCAAAAAGTATGGATCACCACATTTCTTCATGACTTCCTCTGCCACCGACAGACCCATTTGCACATTTCTTCCAAAATACCGAGCAATCATTCGCTTCTCACCGTTTTCGCGACTATCATGATGATTAGTTTTTGGTATTTCTTCAATATGAAATGGATGCATTGTTCTGTTTATTGCAACCTTTAAAACAATAATATTTGTTGAATAATTATTATAATCATTACCGGATCCAAGTCGTCGTCATATTCAATGCGAACTCCTCTCCAAATTTCAAGACGACAAGCTAATCCAATCAATTGTCTGGCGAATAACACGATTGGTTCAGTGTATCGAGAAAGGTTCCATCTACACTTTTCATCCAATTCTTTTACATTTACCGTATCAAAATGAAGATAATCGTATTCGAGATTGTTTGGAATTAGTATACTTTTGACAAACCATTCTAAATATCGAAAGTCTTCGACATACTCCGGAATGTTGGGAATATATATCTGAATAGTAAGAATTATTTATAAACAACTATTTTACCCTGATTCTACCTCTCTATTGTTTCCGTAATTCGACTCTTCTGGTTTGAATCCATTTTCGAGAAACACATCTTTAGCACGATTAGCATCCGTTTCATTTCTCATTCTGATTTTTGCAACTCGTCGATTTGTTCTTGTCGTATCATAACGAACTTCGATCGAAACACTTTCGTATGGTTTTGAATAGTCCAATGCACCGGTAACACCAAAATCAGCATCCTAAAAATCATATTTTGATTTGCCCATTACGGTTTTAAAACTATACTACTGTTTTTCGTGAAATTTTTAAGTATTACTTACCAGAAGAGAAATTTGGGTCGCAACTTTATTCCTTTGGCGGTAATTTTCGAATTTGATCAAGTATGAATTTTTTTTCAAATGTCTCTTGTTTGCACCATACACAAGTTTGTTGACAATATCCACTCGTTTGATTTCGAATCTAATGTTATTTCCGAATTTTTTCTCACAATATTCTGTAACTGTTTTGTTGTTCAGTTCGAATTCTGGAATTTCGATGATCGCATATGGAGAAACAGTCGAATTGGGAACGATAACGCAACTCCCATTACTTTTCAATTCTAGCTTAAATTAATTTTTGTTTTCGCTTAGAATACAATTGTTGAAAACTTACATAGTATGGCGTTCTGGGATTAGTGAAGTCAAAACTTCTTGTTGTTCTTGGTGAGTTGTTAAAATCGAAATCAAGGAAGTCTGATAAATTCCCCTTTGTACTGACCAATCTTCTCGCTGAGAATAACATTATTTCTGCAGACGACAAAAAATGAGCCTCTCTTTCGTTCCACGACAGTAATTTTGGTGTCTGAAAAAACAACGATTAAAATATTATGGTTTTAAATATTGATTTAAACTAACGAATTTAACAAAGCCTATGGTTCTACCATCTCTGATCTCATTTCTCTGTCGTTTCTTCAAGTATTCCACACATCCGGATGGTCCTATTGTCGCATATTCTTCCTCATTCGTCAACTGTAAATTTGTTATCATGATTATTTTCAATGGGCAACAAACTAACATCGAATTTATCGAAATAATGTGTTTCTTGTCCGATTAAACGTTGATATTTTGTATATGTTGCGATTGCATACTTGCTACTTAATTGAAATGGTCCAGTTTGTCGTTTGTACAGAACAACATTGTTCAAAAACGGTCTACGGAAACACTCTGATTCGTCTTCGATTTTCGCACGACGAAGCGCTTTGGGGCAATTCACAACTGGTGTAGGAATAGACGGTTTTCTTCTGTTTATCAAGTTTACTCGAATAGGTTCGGGATGAATACAACAATTCTGAACCTTTTTTTTAGAATTCAGAAAAAAAAAAACTAGAAACTAACGTTTTCCACATCTCTTCCATCTCTGTACACATCTCTTTCACTTCTGTAGTCATGTTGGGCATAGCTGGCTGAAAGTAGAAAACGTGCATACTATAGATGGACCATAGTTGCTGAGAGTGAAAAAAGTTTGCACATTTTGCGTACCGTATACCTAAAACCTATTGCGTCCCTCAGCGAGTGAAAAAAGTAGCGTGAGATTTTTTTATCGAAAATTCACAATGATATTTTTCAAGATATCGAAAATTCACAATGATATTTTTTTCGAGATTTTCTCAGAAGCTAAATTTTTTGCGAAGTTGTGGTATTATAGAGGCAAAAAAGTGGCGACTGAAAACAAACAGAATTCTGTACGAATCTCTTCGCGGCTTTGATTTTCTCTTACAGTTTTTTTGCTCTGAAATTGTTTTCTTTCAGTCGCCAATTTGGTTGTTTCTATTTCTTTCATTGTTGCAAAACGGATCCGAACGGCCCGTTGGGCCACAAAAAGCTCGAAAACGACAGACTTGCCCTTACATGTAAGATGTGAATGGAGTTACTTTTAAAGTTTTTTGAAACGGATCTGAAACTAGTTTTTGATGAATCGAACGGGAGCATACCCATTGATTCTGAATTTGATTTATTTACAAATCAAACGTTTAATTGATTGCCCTGATTACTTTTAAATACACAAACAAAAATTTACAAAGAAAACAAACCCAATAATCTTGAAGATGATGGAATATCATTAGTCCATTGTTGTGGTTCGGAGTATGTATTTTCTCGTTGAATTGGGATGAAAAAACGCTGAAATGAGAAAATTTGAATATGAAAATTGATCTTATTACTTACGTTGTGGCTTCGTTGTGGTCTTCGACTCATGTTGAAACAACTGGAAAAGTTATAATTTTATTAATGAATAAAAAGAAAAGAAATGAGAGTTGGGTGTAAAACCATTAGTAATATTGCAATGCAAAAATTGAGAAATACAATATATTTTTTTCAACAATCAGACCTAAAAACAACAAGAAATATGTCTATATATTTACAGCATGAACATTTACCCTGTTATTATTCAAGCTTTCGGGACTCGTTTCGAATCAACATATTTTTTGACTAGTTGATATACTGGACATGTTCCAACATCTTCCGGCGGGATTTTTTTATCCGACAAATAGTAAAATAGATCCCATTCCATATGTTCGCCATTTATCAGCTGACAAAAAAAACAAATAGAGAGGACCCGTTTTAATAAATTACCTTGTCGTAACGTTGGAGCTGTTCAATATTCAATTTTTCCAAATTTTCTTGTGCAAAGTCGCCAAGAAGAATGTCATTTTCTAATATTCCCCGTTTTTTACTTTGATATAGAAGTCGAGCTCTGAAATTATTTGTCAATTTTGTTATTTTGTCAGAATCTAGTTAACAAACCTCTTGGCAATTAAATTTTCGTCTGGTTTCTCTGTTCTTGCCAAGCTTTGGAATACCGATGAGGAAAAAAATTTCCGGCGGAAGACTAGCATGTTCATTTTTGAAATCATTTGACCTTAAAAAATGAACATTTGCGAATCACACTTTACAATTCCAATAAGATTACAATTGTAGTATTTAAACAAATTTTAAAGAAAACTGTTTAAGAAAATATCATTACATATAAAGAAACTTTAGATAATTAACTGTTGTTCTCAGAAACTAATTCAATAAATCTGGGTTATTTACATGTATTATATACAACAATGAGCTTCGAAAAAGATATGCGAAGTTCGCAAAATACGAAAATGTTCGGAAAAAAATTAAAATTAGCAATCAGCAACGACCCTCCGTATGTTTTACAACCGCATTTTGTTTAGCAGCGTAAATCGACACTACAAACGACACTCCAAATTCCGCCATCTCGATTCATTTTTTTCTTGATTTCTCGCAAAACGACGAAACACAGATAATTCTTGAAATTTTGGCAGTATTTTAGAATCAGAAGTCCAATTTCAGTTGAACAACTGTTTTTCTATTTTTTGAGAAAATGGTATGGCCTCCCGATGATTGGCAAATCGATCATGACACACTCATCGATATTGGAGGGTATATGCAAAAGTTAAAAATGTACCCATACTTTGATATTGCTCACTACCTTTTAGTAAGTTTGTCTGTATTTCCGCATTCTGTAATTGAATTTTTTCAGACATGTATGGCGGTTCGGGAAGATCTTGGTCCGACGGGTCTAGTGTTTTCTAGAAAACATCCGTTTTCTTGTTGGCTTTCTGCGATGCTCATGTCATTTGCAGGAAGTTTTCTTGCCAGTTTTCTATTGGGCGAACCGATTATTTCCCCTCTCAAACGACACGAAGATGTGATTCTGGTAAGCGTTGATTTTGAGAAAGATGAAAATAGTAGTTTCAGGCGACAATAGTTTGGTATTTAGTTTTCTATTCGCCATTTGATTTGACGTTCAAAATTTCAAAACTCTCCGTAATAAAAACGTGCCTCGTTGTTGTGAAAGAAATACAACGTGCTCACAAAATCTCAGCCGGTATCAAATATGCCGCTCGTTTATATCCGGAATCATATCTTGTTCAAGTATTCGTAGGAGTTTCGAAAGGAGCTGGATCTGGAGTCGTGAAAATAGTGGAACAATTAGTCAGAGGATCGTGGACGCCGACTAATCATGAAATACTCAAGCCATCTTTCACTACAAAAGCATGCGTAATTGCATCGATTGTATTCACTCTCGAACGTCATAGTATGTATGTGACTGCTCCTCATGATTTAGTTTATTTGGTAAATAATACTCTGAAGAACATAAAAACGCATTGTTTTTCAGTGCGTTGTCGGATTCTTTGTTTACTTCAAACTAGCTGCAATTCTTTTCGGAGTCAAAGATGCCCTTATGCCAATCGAAAACGTAATATGTGCCGTTTTTATGGGAGGAATTTTCGACGCATTCGCCAAGTAATTTTATTTTTTTCACATCTCAATAATTCAGTCTTTTCAGAGCTGTGAACGCTACAAAACAAGCTGTTCATAGTAACAGAGTGCTCTCCGAAGAAGAAATTTTAACGAAAGAACGAGAAAAACTACAACGCCGTAAAAAATCATCAAATGTGCATCAAAATGGAGATGCAAAGAAAAATAACTAGGCACTCATATAGATTATATTAATATTAACAATTAGTTTTAATAACTCTTTACTGGGTGAATGTTCTCATATCATCAAAATATAAAAATTATCTGTGACCTAAGTCCGTTTACTGTATAAGATCTAATTTTAGTCATGCTTGCCTCTAGTCTTCAGTTTAATTATTTTTGTATCTCTCTCTTTCTCTTTGTTTTGATTAAAATCGGGTAAATTTTTGCGAAATTGTGTTTATAATATTATTTGATATTTTATGTGTTTGAAACACTTTGTCATATCTTCAACTGGTGAGAACATCATAGTATATCACAAGTTCATTTCAGATGCTTTTGGAACTGGAATTAAACGAATCACTAAAAACCACAATTGAAAAGGTCGATGACGGCGAGAATGACACTTCAAAATTAAGAAAAAGTAAGATTTTAGTAAAACTAAAACATTAATAAATACATTTTAGAACAGTCAGAATTGTTGTTGCAGTTATGGGATAACACATCAAAGCATACATCAATGGCTAAAAAATCAATAAGGTGGCCCATTGGGCAAGTGTTGCCGGAAGAGGTGAGAAATTGATTTTCGTGCGTCGTTTCTAAATCGTATTTCGATTAACCGTGTGAACCTTATTGGCAACAAAATATAAGTGTAGTTACTATTTACATAACAAGGAAGTCCTAATTTTAGAACGGACCTAATCCAGTTTTTCACCCGTATTTTTTCATGAGATTAATTTTGAAAGAAAAATCTTTTCTCCTCACCGACAAAAAATAAATTTTTAAAACCCCCTTTGAAGAATTTTGTGCTTCTGAAGCGGAGGAAGTAATTTCCCGTGTATATTACGCATTGGGTTTTTCCAGGCTGATTAATTTTGGATTATTTCTTCCGTTTGTTGGTCGTATTTCACAGTGACAAAAATATTTTTTCTTTCACAGGTAGAAATTTTAAGAATGAATATTTTCATTCTGCTTATTTCTCTATTAAAATAATACATCGGCCAAAAACGTGCAAACATTTTCAAAATTTCATCTGTGATTTTTCGCACGAAAAGTATTAAAAAATTTTGTGATGTCTACTCGGGGGAAAATCCGCACATGGGTGCGACACTTTTCCGCACATGTGCGACAAAAGGTGTCGCACCGGGAGCGACATAGGTGCGCCAAATTGTCGCACACTGTGAAACGGGGTGCGCCATTTGTCGCACCGTGTGCGACGCGGGTGCGAATTTTCCCCGAGTATTATTGTCAATCCAGCCAGATCATCCAACGAGAGAATGATCTACTGTCTGAATCTCTCATTTTTATATGATCTTTCGTCGACTTTTTGTGGTAGATCCCTTTTCCCGTTGGATGATCTGACCGGATTGACAATATATATATATATTATATTATATATAAATTATATTATACGACAAATGGCGCACTGTAGCGCACCCCCGTTTCACAGTGTGCGACAATTTGGCGCACCTACGTCGCTCCGTGTGCGACTCATTTTGGCGCACATGTGCGGATAATTGTCGCACATGTGCGGAAAATTGTCGCACAATGTGCGGATTTTCCCCCGAGTAAATAAATGGCTATAAAAATTTTGTTTTTTGAAATAATGCTCCGCGGAATGTCATGTTTTGGCAGAGTATGACTAAAATACATTTTTTCAGATTTCCTACGACGATAAAAAAGAAACAATAGTATTGAAAGGAAAAACTACGAAAGCAGAAATACCACTGTCGTAAGATCACGCTCAAATTGTCAAAACAAAAAATCGCAATTTTCAGAAAATCTAAAATTGATTCGCTTACCGCTACTTCAACTGCCAAGACATCTACTTCAGCAAAAGTCAAAACATTTTCAGCTTTTGCTGTAAATCCGATTGAAACGAATGATATTGGAGCGTTATCAAAAAATGTGGAAAGTGTAATAGAGGGGCCGGTTCGTTTCTGTTTTTTTTTTCAATATCGTCATGATTTCAAAATATTCAGTTGAAAGAAAAACGTTGGAAAAAACTCTTGTCAGTTCTGGAAAGTTATCAAAATGGAGAAGCAAGTGGTGCACTTTCTGCTTTGAATCAATCTCAATTAGTAGAAGCTATAAAAAAGTTTACCGAAGATGCAGATAGTGATCAAGATCTTGCAGGAGAAATTATGAAATCCGTTGTGGAGGCATGTGTTTTAACATTCAGGTGAGATTTATCTAGTATTATCGAAATTGGGAAATTTAAATCACTATTCTTACTGTGGACCCGAAAATGTCCACTAATTGTAATGGCCTTATTTTTTGCCAGTTTTTCTAAAGGAATCGCGAGATCTATATTTCTATCAGACCCGTCGAAAAAATATGAGACCAGAATCAGTACAGGTTTTCAAAATGTCCTTTGTAAAATTTCACACAAAAAAGCTTTGAATATTTTGTGCTCTTCAGAATTTTTCGTTTTTTGAAAGACACCCTGCCACTCAGAAATGGTTTTTTTGTGTTCATAAAAATCCTAATACTGCAAACTTCAATTTTTGATGTCAGTAGTCCAAAATGGTTTTTTTGTGTTCATAAAAATCCTAATACTGCAAACTTCAATTTTTGATGTCAGTAGTCCAAAAAACTAAAATTGTTTCAAAAAAACAAAAAAAAACATTGTTTTGTCGTGGGTTGCTGTACCCGAACACACACACACACAGCGAAATTTGCGGACGCCAATCATCCGGAGAATGATTTTAAAAACTGGTTCTACTTTTTTTCCCATTTTCGAATTTCCCACACCGAACGTTGAAAAAAAGTTTTGGCCGAAGTGCGTAGTCTTTTAAAAATTGAATGAAATTTTAAAACTTGTTGTGAAAGTTTTTCATCGAATGTCAATTTCGCTTTGCAATCCTCCCATAATTGATATTTCCAGAAACGAAGATGCATTACTCAAATTGTGCATCGATGGCAATAGAAAAGATGTCATCGAACTAGTTCTGAATGGATCGAAAAGTGTTGTATCTGAGAATGTTCTTGCACATCTCTTGAAATTGGCGATAGGGTATACTAATTTTTACCGATCGGTTCTGAAAATATGATTTACAGGAAATCAGCAGAGCTTCGAAAGAAAGAACTACTCAAAATTCTAGAGCGCAATTTTTCAAAAAATGCAATGACCGAATCTGTAGGAAATGTTTTGTCAACAAGTGAATCGATTGGCCTCATGTCTGAGTTTATTGAAATTTATAAGAGTTTCGATACTGAGAGCGATCAGATACCAAAAAAAGCGCTGTCTTTGGTCACTATATTAATGGATGCGCACGGCTCGAGAATTATATACGAAGACGATCTTCATTCGAAGTTCGCATCTATCAGTAATTTTATCATCGAAATGGTAAGTATTTACATTCCTAAATAAAGGAAGAAGAGGTTTTGGGATGTTTCTTGGTCTGTAGAACATTAAATATTACTTGCAGCAATCCCTACTCGGAACATTCTCGAAGTTTGAAACACGATGTGAAATTACCCAAGAAGACGAACTCTCCTCCAAATGTGTTGTTCGAAAAATTCAACTTGTCAAACATAAGTTGGCCTGGTAAAAGTTACAATCTCGATTTATGTTTCTTGTTAAACCTTATCGTTATGTTGTTGGTTGAGTTTTTTGTTTTTGTTATTATGCGTTTTATTATAAAAAATTGAAATATTTTTGTGCAGAATCATTTCTTGTGTAGAAGAGTTGAGAATTCTGAGTTCATATTTCCCAGTTTCCAAGATTTCAAATACAACGCATTTTCAGATTTGTTTTCTAAAAATCTACGACAATGATAATAAGGTTAGTTTTTTTTTTAATTTCCAACAAAGTGGGCATGCGGTTAGAAGGCAAACCCCGTCAATAACAAAAAGCGGTCATGAAATTTACTGAATGGCTGTTTTAACAACTACTCTTCAAAAATTCGATGAAAAAATACAAAAATTGACAGGTTGCATTTCACTTAACATGTGTGAATGTCGTTTGACTGTGGGCCCGTTTTTCATATTTATTCAAGTATGACACTAGTTCAGTATACAAAGTCAAAATAATGAGAATTTTCGCGTGATTCTGTAACATAATTTAATAACATTGTGTACAAGATAAATAATGACCGAATGTTTGTGCAAGTTTCATTCTGTTGGTCTCTCGGGCGGATAAAAGATATGACTGAATGAAATCGAGAAGGATGGAGGTTTTCCCTCTCTTTTTGTCAGATAAAATAAAAAGAAAAGATAGGCGGCAGCTCGTATGCCAGCGACTTTTTGTGTTGTGTAAAGTGTTGTTGAGCTTCATCTTCCTCTTTTTCGTTTTCACAAATTTATGTTATATTCATCCTTGAATGTGTTGTTCCGGTTTTTTTATTCTGATGAATAAAAAAACTGACCGCAATTGATAGGTTCTGTAGGGTCTCTCATATATTATTTCCGATATTTGTCTATAGAGGACTCTCTGACAGATTCAATTGTTGATTTTTCTTCTATTTTTCCAAATGGATCCTATTTTTCTATCAACGTAATTGTGACGCAAATTAATTTACCGTTTCGCATTCTTATCACAAAACTGTTTTCGACCAATTACACATTTAGAAATCTGCTATTTTTGGAAAAAGCTTTCTTTCTAAACTCTGTGAATATAACTCACACGAAAAGTATAAGATTATAAATATTTCACAAAGTTTAAACGATGAGAAGTAAGAAAATTTTCTACAAATCGAATTTTTATCAATAATGTTTGTTTTTCATGTTGTTTTCTCTCTTTTTTGTCAAAAATACCTATTTTATATTGAGTTGGTAGAAAAAAATCACAAAATTACAGCCCTGTGAAAAATTCAATTTCCAATGTTAAAAATTGTTTATGAAATTGAACCGAAACGATCCAAGCATACTTTAACTTTCATTACTTTTGTTTTTATAGGTACATTGAATCCCAACATCAAAATGGTGCCGGAAAGTTTTCAACTCGATCAAGAGATCCTTCTTGATGCTGGGGCTCAGTTACATCGCCTGAAAATGTACCCTTATTTTGATATCGCTCATTATCTACTAGTAAGTTTTGTGAATTTTTATCATGTGATATAGCAGAAAAGCAAGCAATTTATTTTTTCCATTGAGTGTTCAAATTAGCGGTGGATAATGTCTCATCCCAGTCGGGCCAATATTGATTTTTGATTCGATCAATGTATTCGATCTGAAAAAAAGAATAGATTTAGAAATGTTTCATATGAAAATTGGTTTTTTCTCACCACATTTGGAGCGTTTGTTTCAATGTAACTTTTGATGTCGTCTGAGAATTGAGGTGTGAATAAAAGTTGAGTAAGATGCGCAAATGCGGTGGCATCAATCTGAAATATTATGTTAAAAGAACATTCAATACATTCTACTTACTGATTTCACAGAACCAAACAAAAACGGTTTATCTCCTAGTTGTGCTGAGATTGCATCAATATCCTTCTTAGCCTCGCCCAAAACTTCTTCTTTGGTGAAGTGACCTATCCCTTGTTGCAAACATTTTGCTTTCAGTTTTTTCTCATACTGTCCAATGAGAATATTTTTGAAAGCAAATGCTTTGATTCCGGACAGATGTTTTCCGAACCCTTTATCGGTTGCCATCCATTCGAAGTTTTGTGATCGAGAATAGAACATGATCCAAACAAGATGATGTTCGAGAAGAGTATAGAAAGCGCGAGCAATTCCTTTGTCGGTCTTTGAAAGGTTTTCAAGATCGGACTGAAATAAAACAAGTTCATATATTTATGACATGTCTAACACAATAACTTACTTTTTGGAAATGTTCAACCAAACAGTCTATGATCAGGGAACTGTCAGCATGTTGTCTTCCGTTCAACTCAATGAATGGAATTTGTCCTTTAGCCGACATTTTTGTGAATTCATTGCTGATATTTGTATACGGAATATCAGCAATTCTCAAAAAAGTTTCGACTTTCAATGAGTAAGGTGATGGCGATGGAATAGCTCCAGCACGCGGGAATTGCACCAAATAGACGTGGTCTTTCTCCCAATCGCGCTTCAAAAGTTTTGTACTTGGCATGTTCTGTTCTGAGAATAAAAATAGTAATGGAACCAGAAACTTATATCAGAGAGAAATAGAAAAGAACAAAAGTACTCATATAATAAAAATTTTGAAACAAAAGAAAAACTAATTATAACTCGCTGATATTAATAACAACAAATATAACAAATAAATATGAGAATAATAAAAAGAAAGCATTAGAAGGTCAAATGGTATGCGGTGATATATATCTTTTTCTATTTACTTGCCCGTTCATGTGGTCATTGGAATGTTGCCAAGATTGACTTGTCGCATAGAATAAAATGAAAAACAGAAGAAAAGAAAAATGCGAGAAGATGTAATTGGGCGGAAACATAAATGATTATTGATTGTCGAAAAACAATAGGTTCGGAAATTCTTGAAAGTTGTCCAATAACTCAATTTTGGAAATGATAAAAAATACAGAACAATGTATTTTTTCAACAAATACATTTTTCTAGAATTTTCGGACAAATCATATTTTTTACTGACAATAGATGAACGACAATGATAGGTACATGACTAAAACACATTTCTGCAAAATTATATTTTTTCAAGTTTTCTGAAAAAATTGAAGGTGGATTGAGAGAATAATTTTGAACGAAAAAATCGAAATGTAAACACAACTCGGCGAGCAAACGAAGAAAAATGGATTATTTGAACTTTTTCTAGGACAGAAAAAGAAAAAAAGAGAAAAAAACGAAAGTTTGATTGTTGTACGAATGTTACTTATAAAATATGAGTAGTGTGAGCACTAACGTTTATCACATTATTGGTTTTGCTCACACTCAATGTTAAATATCGAGAGTTATCTCGGAAACAGTTGACAGTATATAAATTATTTGAAAATGGTCAAAACTGAGAGTAGAAGAAAAGTGGTTTTGTTGGCTCTAGTTTGTCACCGCCCACAAAACAAAAAGTGTGTGATCGATGAGTCATGTTTAATAATAATGAAAACGGATACTTGAGGGGCAAACCACAAAAATGTCAGAAAAAAGACATGGACTAAATAAACATAACAAGACCGAGGTAGTTGTAATTGATGGTTACTACCACGTGTAATGGAAGTAGTGGTTGAACTATAGTTGTCTCAACTTGAAGTATATATAATTATTATGAATCCAACAACGAGGTTAACCAAAATACAATAGTCGAATAAAATCGCTATATTAGCCATTCACAAATCGGTACCACGCGCTCTATTGATAATCTTTATGTGAACTCGGTTCAAAAGTGATTTTCAGCGTATTTTAATATCAGCATCAGATTCTACGGGTCAATTTCAATCTACAGTAACCGCGTGGTATTCGTGAATGACTAATAGAAGACAGTAGTTTAAATTATTATTTTTTCAGATGATAATTGAAGTTCGCGATGATCTAGGAACGGCGGCCTCGATTTTTTCTCGTAAACATCCACTGTCATGCTGGTTATCCTCAATGCTCATGTGTTTCGCGGATGCGTTCCTTGCCAATTTTCTTCTCGGGGAACCCGTAATTGCACCATTCAAACGGCATGATGATGTTATACTGGTACTGTTAACAAAACGTTGAAATTAAATGATCATTATTTTTTAGGCCACCATCATCTGGTATCTTGTTTTTTATGCACCTTTCGACGGAATATACAAACTTGCCAAAATCACTCCCATCAAATGTGTTTTGGGTATTATGAAAGAAGTGAAACGTGCATATAAAGTATCTCATGGTGTATCACATGCCGCTAAATTGTATCCACACTCGTATTTGGTTCAACTACTTGTCGGAACTGCTAAAGGAGCTGGAAATGGTATCATTAGAACACTTGAACAATTAGTCAGAGGAGTATGGATTCCAACTCAAAATGAGTTGTTGAGACCTAGCTTTGCTACAAAAGCCTGTGTTGTTGCTTCATCGATTTTCGCGTTGGAAAAAAGCGGATCGTATCTATCGGCTCCTCACGATTTAGTGTATTTGGTACGTTGAAGTTTTACAACCAATCAGAAATTCAGTTGATCTTATCAGTGTGAATTTAAGTATCCTAAAATTTTCGAAAATTTTCCAAATAGGTTTAAATTGACAAAATATCATTTTATTATGAAAGTTTTAGTGGATATAATAAAACAATCAATTGTTTTGACCCGGCCCGAAAATTTGATCTACTGTGTCCACGCGTTTTCAATATTGAAAGCCCATTTAATATGGTCCATGCTCTCAAAAAATTATCAGGTCGTTCAGATTTAACCAACAAAAACTTTATTTCTTGTCTTTTTTCTCCCAGTCGACATCCGGTGTCATACTTATAGTGTCGTAAGCCGATGAATCACTTCTTACTCGCTTTTCCTAAGATGAACTTATACACGATTAGAGCTATGATTAGGCTTTCGAAATTACCTTGTCAGAGGGTGGGCGAATTAACATTTTCGAGTCCGATTGTTTCTGTGGAATATTTCCTGGACTAGGGCCAAGAACAGAAGGAGGACCTGTTCGTTCCAGATATTTGAATTCGCCTGATTCTGACTTCTTCGAGTCGGCCTGAAATTAGTATCCCGTTCTAATTAAAACTTCAAAACAACTTACGTGCGTGGTTCCGGATCTAGCACTGGTTTTGATTTCCGGAAATAGTAAACTCAAGACAAGACCCATTTTTTTCCAATTGAAATATCAAATGTTTAAATTTAAAAATCGAAAATAACAAGTCCGTAATCGACATTTCAATTCCAATTCAAAATGTCACGCAATTATTATTTAAGGTGATAGTTGGATTCTTTGTGTATTTCAAATTATCTGCTGTCATTCTCCATGTCACCGATCCATTTGCTCCGATTGAGAATTTGTTCTGTGCCGTATTCATGGGAGGAATCTGGGATGCTGTTTCGAGGTAAATGACTCATAAAATGAGTGAAAGTTGATGATCCCATTGTTCAGAGCTCTTGCCGCTTCACGTGATCGACGCGCTGGAGCAACGAACGAAAACGGTTCAATTGCTAACGCTGAAAAGAAAGATCAGTAATAATTTTCGATCTGATTTTTAGTAATGATTGAACATTTATATAATCTGTTTTGCTCATTTTTTGACGAGTAGAATGCTTTTATTCATGAATAAATTGGTTTAATGAATTATCCCCGAGTTTTGTTGTGACGTGTGTTTTTATTCACATTGTGTGCTTATTTTCCAAACTATTTGAACTAACATATTTTGTTTCCAAGATGACCGACTCGGAGAGTTCAAGCAGTTCCAAAGGACAATCAATCCCTGGATTTCGAGAAATTCAGGTATGTGAAAATAATTCATTATCAAATTACGGCAATATTGATTAGGTCAATAACACTGAGCAATGTTGACCCGATAGTTAGAAAAACAAAAAATTGATATGGTCCGATTCAAAAAAATGAGCAGGTCCAACTCAGCATCTAGCTTTTTAAGCCCGGGCCCGGTTTATGTCACCTTCATATTTTTATTCAAGATCTTTTCTTAAGAATTAACATTGTTCAGAATAGACTAGCTTTTACAATTTAATTTAAAACAAAGTGATTTAATTACGATGAAAAATTTGCCAATAAGGAGAGACATGTTCGTATTCATTTTGTTTTTTTTTTGTTCCATGATGATTTTTCAGTTGTGATCCCGAACTGCAAGAAAATTGTTTCCTTATATCTCCTCCGAGAGATTTCAGGGAAATCCGTAAAGTCAGGTCAGACCCGCATTTTGTTTGTGTTTCATTCAGTAAATTGCGTCTCTCTGCATTCTGTTGGTTCATGACATGTTCAGAAAAAATTTAAATGCGGACTTGAAGAGCCCGTATTTTCTTGCTTGGACCGGGCTGGCCAGGCCCTGTTCGGCCCAAAACGGCATCCCTGGAATTTTTCATTTCAAATTCTCGTTTCTAGGTAATCGAAGTGAATCGGAACAATTTCCAACAAATTTGGCCATATCTTCTTATTTGTGTGAAATCAGCAGACTTTATTGCTATCGATCTCGAACTCAGTGGTTTAGGTGGAAAAGGATTACGATCAAAAGATGTTCAGGAAAGATATAAAGCGATAAAAGATGCTGCATCAACAAGAAGTGTTTTATCACTTGGAATTGCTACCATGAAACTTGTTCAAAAAAGTGAAAAACGAAAAAGATTACGGTATCAAACACAGGTGTTTAATATTCCAACATTATCCGAGAAACCATTCACTATCGAACCGAATGCTCTCAAATTTCTCGCTAAACATTCTTTCGATTTCAATAGACTGATCAAATCAGGAGTTCAGTTCCAGGGAAAAGTTAGTTATTAGAAAAAGGAGTTCTTCAGGAAAGAAACTTTTTTCCAGGACTGTCCACTACGAACTCTTTTCGTCGAACTATTTTCGTCTTCATCCACGGTATGCTTACATAATGGGCTCACTGATCTCGCGTTCATCTATCAACAATTTTATGGAGTCGATCTTCCTGAAACGTAAGATTTTGAACTAGATAATATAATATAACATTTTGTTGTTTTCAGATTAGACGGGTTCTGTAACAATTTGGCAGATCTCTTCCCAAAAGACTATTTACCCATTGTCGATTCGAAGTATTTAGCAGAGTACGGTACTCGTATGAGTGCCTCATATTTAGAATATGTTTTTCGAAGATGGTGAGTTATCCTTATTTACCAAGCAGAAATAGAGATTAACAAAATAACCCAAAAAGTCACACCTGACCTAAAAGGGTGCCAAAATTTTTCAAAAAAATTTGACAGTGTAATGAATTCATTAAAATATTTGTGTCACTGTAAATGACGTAATACTATTCAGGTCGTTTTGGGCCGGGCTGGCCGGGCCAAGCAAAATTTAAAGACACCCTATCACTCAGAAATAGTTTTTTCGAGTTCATAAAAATCTCAAAATTGAAAACTTCAAATTTCGATGCATGTGGTTCAAAAAAGCAAAAATGTTTGAAAGAAAAAAACAAAAACATTTTTTGCCGTGGGTTACTGTACCCGCACACACACACACGGTGTTTGCAGCGGCCAATCTTCCTGAGAACGAATTCAAAAACAGTTTTTTTGTTTTTTTTCGACCTCACAAAGTACTTTTTTCAATTTTTGAATTTCACACATCGAAAGTTAAAGTCTTCAATATTGAGATTTTGATAAACACGAGAAATTAATTTCTGAGTGACAAGGAGTCTTTAAAAATCAACAGAACTTTTTGCTCGGCCCATATAAGGCTCATATTTTGATTGAAAATATGTTTTAAAGACACATACTTCCAACAAAATTTAGTCTTGGCAGGCCATGCCCGTTCATTAAGTTTTTAACGGGTGGGCCAGACTCAACATTGCTGGCTGCGAGCCCCCGTAAACGGGCCAAACGACACCCCCGGGGAAAACATTTCCGAGGGGTGACTTGGTTACGAGCCAGAATCAAAAATAAAAAGAAGGAAGTGATCCAATTCAATCGTACCCGAAAGAGGATAATTTTTCAGCCAAGGAGATAACGAAATAGAAAGACAAGACAAACGTTTTCATATCGATATTGTGTTTCCATCATTGGAAAATAAAATGCAAACAGTTAAAGATGCAACCGAAGTTGTCAAATGTGGATTGCCTGACGATTTTCCGAATCATCCTATTCCGATTGATCTACATGTTCACATTTGTCCATCTTTTGCAGTGAGTAGTATCAAGTTTTCGACTAGAACAATCCAATATTTTTCAGCACCACGGGTTTTGTCAAGCTCCAGAAAAATGCGCTCGATTACACGATGTTGATTCAGCTATTGATTTACAACGAATCAAAGAAAATAAAAAAGCATTCAAAAGAAAGAGAAGATATCACAATGTTATCGCAGAATCAGTTGTTGAAGACAATCTGGAAAATCAGAATGAATGGAAGAAAAAGAAATTTGATAACAATCTGAAAGTTCGAGATATCAAAGAAAAAATAGTGAATCGACTAGCTGTCACAGGTATACTGTAGATTGTTTCACCAATTAATTTGAACTTTTTTCCAGGACTTCATAGAGCTGGTGTTGACGCATTCATGACTGCATTTGCAGTTGTTTATCAACAAAGATTGGAACTGTCAAAAGGTGACGCTGTTTCCACAGAGGTATTCTCACGCATTTTCGGACTGAAAATATTGGCATTTTTTGCAGCATGTCAACAAACTTCCTCTGTCAGGAAAAGATCAACCACTCATATTGAGTCATCGCCAGAATTTGGAGAGTTTTAATAACGAGCAACATCTCGAAGTTATGAAAACTGTTGATAAAAACAGAGATTTCGTCAAAAAACATGCTTCCAAATCTTAATTAATTTTTGCACATTTTTGTTCTCTGTTGGATGAATTTTTGAACATTCGAACACGAGTTTCTTGTTATTACTTTCTGCTCTAATGCGCCATCATGTTCGCGTTGGTGGTTGATTTCCAAGTTTTTATGATTCAGATTTTCTCATGTTTTCAAGAGACGAATTTGTAGTTTGGTTTCTAATAATTTTTCAATTTGAAAAAAAGGTCAATCTTTTATAGGCCCGAAAAATCGGTCACTAACATTACCCATTTTATCTCGTAGACATTTATAGTTTCTAGCTTCATGTATAATTTCAAGTTTCTCTGAATCACAACCCACTCTGTTTTTTTTTTAGATTGTCTTTGTTTCCACTTTATCATGATATGCGACATCGGATACTTTTCCACTTCAGACTTCTTAATCCATTCTGTTCATCTCATAACTTTTATCTCAATCCCTCTTCATTTATTCGGTGGATTTTGTATATTATACCGTACTCCTAAACTAATGTTATCTGCCAAATGGACAATGCTCAATCTACATATTTGTTCTTCTCTTCTTGATCTAGTTTTCGGAGTTTTGAGCACACCATTTGTTATGACTCCCACACTTTCAATGATATTTTATGGTGTTTTGGGAGGAATTCTCGACGATAGAATCATTTGTTATATCACTATTGTTTCATTAGGAAGTAAGAGTTTTTGAAAATTGTCGAAAAATAATCAGCTCCGAATATCAGGTACCGCATTGGCTATTGTGATGTTATTCGAGAACCGATACTACTCTATAGTTTCTCTAGTTGATACTATTTATAGAAAAGAGTCCGATAGAAATAAATTTTGGTTGTTCAATTATCTGGTAACTCTTGCATTTCCATTGTATCTTATCATATTATCACCGGATAAATTGACAAGCAAACCTTATATAGTAACTCTTCTTCCATGCCTCCAATCATACGATAATGTGTTTGTTCTGACACTGAATGGCTGGATTCCCTTCATTTTATTTTTTGTTGTTGGTCTATTTTATGTTTCTCAATCTGTTTATTTTGTATCAACAACTCTTGTGAACTTGAAAAGAATCAAAACAATCTCAAGAAATACATTGGCTCTACAAAGAAAATTTACAATTGCAATTGTGGTTCAAAAAGCGGTTCCCACTTTTTCATTGATTCCTCCGATCGGTTATCTAGTTTTCAGTGTTTATTCCAAATTTCATCATCAAGGTATGTTTAATAAAAGACTAGAAAGTCAATTGAAAATCGGACTGCTTACTGGACCCAAAACCAATTTCGCTGAAATATTTTCTAGAAGTTTTTGATGAATCTGGCTCGTAGCTGACTTTTTCTCGAAAATTTTTTGAGAATATTGATTCGACCTTCTGGGATTGTTTCAAGAAAAGTTTTAAAACAATAGGACCAGGCCACATTTTTTATGGGTCCGGTTCAATGAAAAGTTTAGTGGGTTGAGCTGATTCAGTACGGCCGATTTTCGAGTACGACAGTAATACCATTTTTTTAGAACATTCATACATTTTGTTTGGAAGTACTATATCATTTTGCAGCTTTAACAAACTGTTTCCTCATTCTCATTTCTTTTCATGGTTTAATTGCAACTGTTGTTATGCTTATCATGCATAAACCATATCGACTGACAACTTTTCGAATATTATCAGCCTGTAATTGGAAATACGAAGATTTTTCGAACCAGACATCGACTATTAACGTATCTCATATATCAATCAATCAGGATAAAACTGCATACAATAATATTTCAATTATTTATAATTAACAAACAATTTAGAAACTATTTTCAATTTAGAGTTATATAAACTCATTGTTTTTCCCAAAACGTTTTTCTTTTTGAAAAGTTCGATACGTTGTGGACTTGGCGTTTTTTATACGTGACCTAGGCCTAAAAAATACAGCGGAAAATTGCAAAGAAAAATTGACCCGATTATTTCGGGACGATTTTATTAATTTCTAATTTCATGATAACGAATCTCACAATTCTTGATATCTGATTCCCCGATAACCTCCTTCGTTTAGTTAAAATCCTTTGTTCATAAATAGTAGTTGAGTAGTTCTGTTGAGAAATGTGTACTTTTTTTTCAATTTCCTTTAAACGAAGGGGGCGAAATATGGTATAAACAACAAGTACGTAATAGTCTCACATTTCAGAAATTCGAGTTGATTTTTGAGAACAACAGAAGAATATAAATAACTCTTGTTGAAAAATGAATCAACTTTTGGTTCTACGGGGTCTGTTCATTTTTTGAAAACTAGTCAGTGGTTTGATCACAGCAGATTGTTCCGATCAGGCTTGTCGTTTGGAGGTTTTCGATGTACTAGGCCCGTTGTTTTTCTCTCTGGCCCAAGTTGACCATTATGGTAGTATTACAAATTTCCGGCTAGTTTACATGAAATTTTCATTTTTTGAAAAAAGAAACTACAGTAACCGAAAAGCATAAGAAGTAAGAAGTTTGAGATAAAGTTCATGTTGCATTTCTTCTCAATTTGTTCACTGAAATGAAAAATTCAATTTGAAGAGAACATGTGAGTTGATCTTTCAAAGTCGCGATAAAAATGAGAAAAGTTTCGAATTGTAGGTCACATTTCAGAAAAACATTTGAATTTGTTGAGCTACTATGATTTTTGATTGTCATCTCTATTTTAATATTTTGATGAGATTACCTAATTTACCGCGTTTTTCCCGAACAAAATAGGTTTGAGCATAGTATTTTGTTGTTGTTTTTTGTGTTATTCTTCATTTCAACTAATTTTCAGCACCTATCTTTTTTTTCTTCTTTTTTCACATGTATTTTTGTGTCTATGTCTCTTCTATTCTAATCGATGTCTCAATATCTCTGCAAACCTCCTCATTCATCACACTGTTTTTTGGTTGTTGCGCATTTTCAGAAAAAAAACGAGCACAAAAAATAGACAGCTAATAACTACTTCACTGCTCTGAAGGCTCTTGCTCTCTCTGTGTTGTTTTTTTTTCTGTCGATTTTTTGTGGTTTGAAACTTTTTCAAAAGTTCGTCGGAATTTTTCTCACAATTATTTGTATACATAGTTCAGCATGAGAATTAGCAAGAGTTCAAAAAACACAACTTCACATTTTTCTCATTCTGAACACGGTTAGCTAATTGGGTGTTCGACATTTTATTCCCTTCGGATTTTTTTTCTCGATTTTTAATTGGCAGTCTCTTCTGATTGTCATACACGTTCTCTGACTTTGTTCAAATTTTGAACCAACTTTCGCAAACTTTGATGTTCAAAAAAACTTCTGAGTGTCTAAAATATCGGAAGACTGTTTTCCGAGTTTTCGCTCGGTTTGAATATTCCCGAATTGTTCCGATTTGAAGGTTTCTCTGCGATAGAAGTGTTCTTATCCAAAGAATTCTAATTTCACACATTCTCTGTTTTGATTCAATTTTTATCGATCACTAATATAACTGTGAAAACCAAAAATTATTGTGATAAATTGTATTTGAATAGACATATATGCAAAATAGAATATAATCCAAAAAACCGAAAAGGATCAACAATGCGAACATAAGATTATCTAGCTCAGTAGAAAAAATAAACGTCTTTCTCTTTTTTTTTACTCATATTATAATTGTGTGTTTCCAAAATAAGCTATTATAATTTAGTATAGTAGTGGTGCTACAGTAGTCCAGATGGGGATATAATTTTGTAAGAATCATATTATTTTTGAGAACAAAACGGGGGTTTGTAGTTTCAGACAAGATTATCTCAATGATTCATAATAAATGGGAAAAAGTAAAAAAAAAACATGTAAAATGTTTTCTTGGAAATCGGCGAAAAATCGAAGATACTAAATCAGACTTGCTGAATAAAATATTCAGAAAAATTCCGAGGAAAAAACCGGGCCGGGCCTCTTGTTTCTGGCTTGGTTCAGACTCTTCGATATTCAGGCCCACATCAGTCGAAAAACTGAAGTCCCACTCTGACTTTCGTTGAAACATGCCTAAAATGAAAATTAAGGCTAACCTGGTCCGAATTTCTCGAAATGATTAAATGTTTTTCTTCGCGTCTATGAGGAAAAAATAAAACCCAAAAAATTCAGAACAATGAAAAATGCAAAAAAGATAATTGTTTGAAAACGTGAACGTTCTATTTTTTTGGAGATTTTAACCACACTTCTTTGATCGAATTAATTCACAGGTAATCCGACTTTTCATATCCAAACTTTTTGAGAAATGAGTGTTTTTTGTTCCTATACGATTCATATACATAATTTATTTTCTGGAGCTCAATTGACTACTAAAACGTATTCGAATTCACTTTACGTTTTATGAATTTTATTATTCAAAACAATAACTTTTCTATTCATTTTTCTGAAACGATAAATGGCGAGAAATGAATCAGACATCCGAATTGTACCTCGTTTTTCGTCTCGTTTTCCCAAAAATATTTATCAAATAATATTTCAATTCGACAAATGCAAATTTCCGGATTTGTTATCTGTTTTTGCTTCGAAAAAAAAACATAAATGCACAGCTCCAATCAATTTTCATTATTATTTTCTATTTTTTTTCCAGCTCGCAATTTTTTCTTTCGCAATTTTTATTCCGCTGAAAAATAACAACAAATGAATAAACGAGTAGATTTTTACGAGAACACAAGAATTTTTGCAGTCTGACAAAAAAAAACGACGACGACGACACGATTTTTGTGTCGAGTGTTTGAACGACTAGCAATGATTTTCGGTGTTCGTTCCGCGTTTTTTTTTTTTTGAAAAAAAAAGAAGAATTTAATTAGTACAACACAACATTGCGAATGATACTTGGCAATGAATAAAAAACACGAAAAAAGTCAATTTTTCATTTTTTTTTCTTGCTCTCCGTTGTTCAATTCAGAATGTGAAATTTGTGCCGATATTGACATACGGCTGCATTTATTGTCAACGCGCTTTATTCTCTGAGCTCGACTTGGGATGTTTTCATGTATACAGTTTTTGTTTTTGCAACTTTGAATGTTTACGACTAGGACCAGTTAGGCCCTAAGGCGGGCCTGCGGTCCGTGTGAACTAGGGACATTTTTGGGACAAGGATGTCTCAACAATTTGAATAATTTTTTTCCAGAAATTGCACCTATCGGAATTTAGGGAAAAGGTAGAAAAAAAACGTGACCTTTTTGATTTATCAAGATTTTTTGAGATTTATCAAGATTTTTTGAGCAGTCCAATTTTACTCATTTTTTATTTTCAAACTAATCGAATCAAAGTGATGAGATAAATATAATTACGCCGAGCTGGACGAGTATTTTCCGATTAAGCATTCGTTTATGTTACCCATGTAAGTAGATTGAATATTTGGGTCAAAAAAAATGTATGTTCCAACATTCAAAAATTGGAAATACAATTAGATTTTAATTTTGGTGTACTGTAGTTTTTTGGTGTACTGTAGTTTGCATAAAAACGATAAACCGAGAGAATTGATAAAAACTGGACCCAAAAATCGGGCCTACTGAATCAGGCCTGACCGTTGAACCTTTTACTGAACTCGTACGAAAAATTGTAGATGGCCCGATTTCTCAGACTTTAAGGTAATAATAATCAACATAGATTCATTTTTTTGTTTACAAAAACTGGTAACTCATTTCCAATTTTTTCAGGAAAAAATTGAACGGAACAATTTGAATTTTTAACTGGCACATTAGTAATGCAGAATTTTCAATTCTTACTAATAAATCAGCCAATTTTCTCGGTATTTTGTTTGTCGAAATACTTTGATTTTTTCTGGAATATTTTACCAATTCGTCAGAAAAGGGGTTTTAATTTTCAAAAAACTTTACTCGTCTATAATTCCCAGAGATTTTTGAAAATTTTATGGGAAAATCACATTCTTTCCATAATTTTCGTTTTCTTCTACCTTTTTTTCATTTTTCATCCATTCACTCAATCGAAAAAAGTGTTCGTTTGAAAATGCAAAATCGGTTGAATAAAAAGTACAACATTTTCCTCCTTTCTTCTTCTTCATAATTTTGCTCCTTATTTTCTGCCGTTTGCAATTTCCGATTCGAAAATTGCGCCTACATGAGTTTATTATTTCGTATATTAGTATGAATTCCTCCTCTTTTCAATAACTTGAGAATTTTCTAGGTTTTTAGAAAAATGTTTATTTTCCATGATAAGTTGGAAACACAATTTCAGATCTTTTTCCTTCATCTGACTCGAGTTCTGTTTTTTTCTTCTCGTTGGTTTGTTTTTCTTGTCCAAAATTCCCAGTTTTCACATAAATTTTGTTTAGAAAACGTCAAAAATTTTCACACAATCTTCAAGCAAAAAAGTGATCCCAAGAGAATGTTTTTTGTTGTTTTTTTTCGAAACAAAATGTGTTCTCAACATTCATCTCCTCTCTTTTCCTCGCTTGAAACTTTGAAACGTATATTTTTTGCAGAGACAAATATTATGCACAATTCAAAAAGTGATTATGGTTTTCGTCGAACTTGTTTACGTCCAGTAAGTCGCGAAAAATAAACTTATCACAAAAATATTTGCTGATTTCATATAAATTGTGTTGTTTGGCTTGACCATCTTAGAATATAAATTTGTTTTTGTTTCAGTCTGAGAATCTGGAGACAATATCAGAAGAGAAACGAAGTCTCATGGAACCCGAGGTGACACCCAAAAAGTCGGCAACTTTCCATGGAATCAATGAACTTCGGAATATCCGTGAGTTTTGATATGATCTTATTCACAAATACTTTCGAGAATCTGAAAAAAAATAACATTTTGTGATTCGCAATTTGCTGAAAACATAAATATAAATCGGCCAATAATGTACAGTATACCTTTGAATTTGATTTCGAAACAAGTTATGAAATATTTCTGAGACTACTTATCTAGATACATAATTTACACCCCCACACATTTTCATTTCATTCGAAACCTTTTTCTGTTGCGAGTTTTTTTCGGCAAATGCTAAATTGGACTAGGCCCAATTAGAAATGGGCTTAATAAACGGAGCTATTCTACTGAAACGAACCAGTAAAAAAAACGATCGCGCTGAGGTTTCACTCGGTTTTTTTTGGAATATCTTTATTGTTCGTCTTTACTTTTTCAAATTGGACATACTCGTTAACTGTAATTTTCATCAGAGTTTACAGATTTTTTTTTTCAAATCAAGCTGAGCTGAGATTTTAGGGAAGTACTGTATTATAGGGGGAAAAAGGTGGTGGATTCTGAATCGGACCAGTTCCGATTTTATCGGACCCGAAAATAACCAAATTTGAATCGAACCAAAACATAAAAAATGTGTCTGAATCGGACTGGAGTCAAGAAATCGGACCCGGTTCGTTTTTATCAACATTTTTTCTCCGATTCAGACACATTTTTATATAGGTTTGGGTACGATTCTATAACATCGATAATGCTCTTTGGTTTTTTTTTTTGATTTTTTTATTAATAAGACCCCCCCCCCCCGCCTATTTCTGAACTCAAAGTGAAATAAAAATAATGTCGCATAACACCTATATTACTTTGTGCCGAGTATTATGTTTGAGAGTAACTCAAGTTGACAAGCCAAACAACTTTTCATTTTTCAAAGTCAACATCTTGCTCTTTTTTCGAAGAAAAAGTGTTTGGAAAGTGGAACTAAAAAACCAACAAGATCGGAACAAACATAATCTTGAAATGTGAATGATGATGTGTTTCGGACTGACCACAAAATATGTGAATTCGATTTCTGTTAGAAGAGGTTTAGAAACATCAAGAAGATATTTCTCTGATATATGCAACCACATTTTGGGAGTCTCTGAATGGGAATAAAAAATCTGAACCTATAGGTACATTAAAAGAGGGGGCCCGGCCCCCATTTTTGAAGAGAAATTTCTGAATGGGGTCCAAAAATGAAGGCCGAACACGGTTTTTTGATCAAAGTCCATTATTTTCATGTCGGAGCCATTCAGTGAACTTTCCGGTACGACTGGGTCCCATTCAGAGACTGTTATTTTGGACCCCATTTAATGGGACCCATTCAGGATTTGCCCTGTTAGTTTGACACATCCAATTGAGTTCAAACAACAACTGTTTACTCACCTATTCTTTTTGAAAGTCCGAAACTTGTTTTGCAAAAAACACACAGAAAAATTCTTGTTCTGAAAGTTTCGTGAAAAAGCTACAAAAACCTAGAAAAATGATCAAAAATTGATACTGTTGTTGGTGGAAATATGTATTCGTATAGGTCAACAAACAAGCAAATAAACAATAACATACTGCTCATTTTGTTGTTGACGAAAAACTAAAAGCAAAATAAGTTGTTGTTTTTGTTGTTCTGGAATTGGAATAGGACTACGCAGCGACCCGACCAAGACTTGTTGTTCACTTGGACACTCGGTTTCTTGGAGCAAAATAAAGAAGAGAAAAACGAGCGGAGGATTAGAGAAAAAATGAAAAAGACTAGGACAAAAAACAAGTTTTAGGCACCTCCAAGAGCTAAAACACATGACTCTGAATGACCACAACTATCATATGTTTTTTTCTTCACTTTTTTTTTTGCTATTCATCAGGTACACCCAGAAGTTAATGACCGAACACAAATTATTTACTGTTGCATTCTATTCTCATAGTATCGTTTATTCTCGGATATTGTTCGAATTTCTTCTAATACATCAATAAAAAGTGAGTGCGCGGTCGCACGCTAACACACTGCGACTACGCACTAGTTAGACTGATTTTTCTGAGATTATTTTACTCAAATGAAAAACTGTAAAGATGAGAGAGAGCACGTGAATTGAGACACAAACGAGTTCATTAAAGGAGCAAATTTTTGTCATTTTCATTTCTAAAAAAAGTTCATTTTCTCATAATAAAAAAATAAATTCACATTTACGAATAAAAACGTGAACCGAGGTTCAGATTGTCTGCGTTTCCACCTCACCTCATCTTTTTTTCTTTTTGGAATAGTGTTTTCTCTTATTGTTGAATGAAACTCCAAAAGTAAGGCCCGTTTTTAAACTGAATTGGACCTAACTGAGTCAGACCAGGTCCGATTTTATGGGACCTGAAAATAACAAATTCTAATCGGACCCGAACATAAAACACGTGTCTGAATAGGACCAGAGTCAAGAAACCAAACCCGGTCCGAATTTTCGAAGATTTTTAAGGACCACAAAATCGGACCAGACACATTCTTTTTGTTGCTAAGTTTTTGTTGCTTTTTGTTATTCAAAATATGGCTGAAACGGACCCAGATAAAAAATCAGACCTAGTCCGTTTTTTCTCAACGTGAATCGAAAAAAAGTATCAGTGGTGTTTTTCGTCAAATTGTTAAAGTACAATTTGATTATTCAACCAAATTGGTCACCTATCAAATTAGATTCAGGTTAAATCGCAACATAAAAAAACCAACCGGGTCTGATTTTTTCTTGGTCCATGTTTTGAATAGCCCGGTCCGTTTAAGCAAAAAATGTGTCTGGTTCGATTTTGTGGTCCGATACAGCATAAATCTATTGAAACAAATAAAATCGGACTTGGTCCGATTCGGAAGAACACCCAAAACAAAAGGCCAGAAAAGAGGATGTTGGGCTCTCTGGGTTTCGGGCTCAAATCACCACGTTTCATTGTTTCCATTTTTTCGTACAAATAATAAAGAAAAAAAGCCCAAGTCCCAAGAGAATAGTTTTCGAAAATGTTCAAAAGTAGTTTCCAAATTCTCACGTTTTCGTTTTCCGGTAGGAACACATTTTGTTTATACGTTGACCCTTTTTTTCAGAGAAGAAAAATACTTTTTTTTTCTGTTCAACTGATCAATTTGATGAAGATAGAGAGATACATTGAAACGTTCATCATTAATTGCTTTTCTGAGAAACATTCAATTTCAAAAATAAGCCAAATCCTCTTATTGTTATGATAAGTCTGGATGATCGGAATGTAGTTTTGACCTGAAAATGGTTTTCGAATTATTCAAAAATGTTTTTGTTCGGATGAAAATCTACATCTCAAATCTCTATTTTCCGATCAATCTACAAATATAAGTTTTCCCATCAAAATTCGAATGTTGTTCGTTTTTTTGTCTGAAAAAAGAAAACAAAATCAGAACATAGCAAGAATGCGTGCAGAAAAATGTCGAAAATTTTCGAATTCTTCAAGCAAGCAGACTCAAAAAATGTGGAGAAAATAGTTCCCCCGAGGGTCCACAGATTTCCGGCCAGCCAGTCGGCCACCACAAAAAACAACATGCCACAACATTCTCTATTTTTCTTCTTCTTCTTCCTCTTCGTTTTTTTGCTCTTTTACACAAATTTAATATTTTTTTTCTGCTTCCTCGTGTTGCGATAAAATATGCTATTTTTTGAAGTTTATGTTTCCTTGTTGAGCTGGGCCAATATTCATGTTTTTTTTTGTTTTCCAGGTCTTGCCACAACCGAAGTTTGTTCAACGCCATCTTCGTCGTCGATTGTAGAGTATAAGGTTTGGAAATATGACAAAAAAAAACAATAAAATCAGAAAAAAAACCATTTTAGGAAAAAATAAAACGTCTTCATTCTCAACCAGCACCACCATCATCATCATCATCTTGTTCGAGAAAACGATCCATATTTTATGAGGTTCGTTTTTTTAATAGCCTAAAATTCTGAATTCGAATAGGCATACATAAAAATTTACTGTTTCACTTTATGGGTACTTTTTATATGAGAATAGTTGGGTGAGATTTTATTAGCACTCCTTCTTCTATATATAGATGGAATGGTTCGAACCACTTTGTACAATTATATCTCGTTCAGTTCCTAGAAATATGAGTCAAATCTTGTTCTTACTCAGTATTAAAAATCAGAATACTGATAATAATAATAATAATATACACATATGTTTAGTGAAAATAAGTTGTTTCTTTTTTCGTTCCTTTTCCCCTTGTGCTTCTTCTTCGATTTTGTCCATTTCCGTTTTTTTCTCCTCCATTTTCCTTTTCTTTCTCCTCTTTTTTCTTTTTTTTTACTTTTTTCTTTTTCATTTTTAATATTTCATACATTTTATATAATTTTATTTTTTTTTCTTCGTTCTGAAAAATAGAATTCTCACGAATTCTTGAAACATCTTTTTGGATTGGCAGCGAGAAAATTGTCTCTCCCTTTTTTCGTTTGAGAATGAAAACATTTTTCGAGATTTTTTGGTTTTTCTAATTTTTTCGAGTACAATTTATTCGTATTTCAAATCTATTTCCAAAAAAATTCACTACAGTAACTATAAAATTGAAGCGGATTTTTTGAAACAAACAAAATGTTTTTTTTTCTGGAAAATGATCGAAAGCCGTGACAGAAAATGAGCGAAATAATGAGTCTCATTCAAACACATGTTGTACCTAGCAAGTGATTTTTGAAATGTATTTTCCATGAAAAATAAGCTCTCAAATATAAAATACACTGATATTTTCGAAACAAGGCCTGAATGGGTTCTGAAACATTTTCCGATCGAAAAGTTGCAGTTTTTATTCACGCGGGAAAATATTTCATCATTTAGAACAACATTGTTTGATAGATACAGTAGCAGTCATGTTGAACACAAATGATTATGAGAAAGAATGGGCTTCCGAAGCGGAAAGTACATTTCTAAAAACACGTCCTTTGTTGTTTTGTTTTGTTTTTTTGACTAATTCGTTTGACGTGTTTGTTCCATTCCAAACAATTTTTCGCAAAAAAAAAAATGATTTTCTTTCGAAGAATAAAATGATTCTGACCACCGGAAATCCGTTACAACAAAATGATGTTCATCGGCCTGTATTTTATTATCATGTTTTCGAAAAAAAAACTCGAGATTTTCGTTTTTTTCTCGAAACAGAAACATTTTCTATTTGTGTTTTAATTCTCGACATGACCGTTTTTTTTCTGAAAAAGCGTTTAGTACTGTTTGGTCAACGAGTTTCTCATTTTCACCCCAGTTCTAGTTTTCTGAATTTTCCGGTCCCTCGGATCTCGTACACATTTTCCCAGTCTGAGCACCACGTCGGTTTTTGAAAAGGGCAACATTTCTTCTCTGAAAAAGCTGTCTCGTCATGTCAGAGAAAAAGAACAAATGCCACCAAAAAAAAAAATCAAAAACAACAATTCCAGATATTTTCTCTAATTTGAGTTGCGATTTTCTTGGAAAAACGATTTCAGCTTTCACACATGATTTTTCCTTTGAACGTGAAAAAGTGTACCTTTTTGCACTCACACTGCATTTCATGAGATATTTTAGAAGAAACACAGAGAAATCAGAGGCTTGCAGTTTTGGGCAGGGGTGAGATTGTAGCCCGGAGCCCGAGAGCCCGGCTCTTTTCATTTTCGGCAGGTCAAAAAAAGCCTGGCCAGGCCCGGTGCGTCTTTTAAACGTCTGTTTTAAGACCCGTTTCCGGTCGGGATTTTTTGTGGCCTCCCAGTAAAAAAGCCCAGCCTATGTTATGTCTCGTAGGTCAATCCGGGTCGGACTTGTTTTTGGTTCATTAGTTCTCCAAACAAGTTAAATAAAAATTGTCTCCAAATCGAAGTTCGAAAATCCTACTTTTTCTTCGTGTATGCCGAATTCCGGAAGTTTCCAATTTTCTCAAAACTCGCTAAAAATCCTGTAAAATTGTGACTCTCAAAAACCAGAAAGAAATTCTCAACTTCCGTGTTTCAGCGAAAGAATTTCAAATTTTTCGGTCCGCATAAAAACAAACGGGAAAGTGCTCAAAGTAGGCGGACTAAACGAATAATGAAAGTATCACGCGAAATATGCGTATATTATATCTATTACTCATATTTTTCTTCTTGTTTTATTTTCAGTTTTTTCCGCATAAATCAAAGATGAGTTTTGTGCACAAAGAAAGGTTTTCTGCAACGATGATGTTGATTATTTCATTTATTTTGTTTTTTGTTGGAAAAACGTGTATTTTTCATGATTTTTCTTTCCAATAAACTACAGTAATCCAATGGCAACCAATTGTTTTTATTGTTTCAAAAAAGTAAAATTGTGTAAGCTGTAAAAACTGAAATCAAAACATAATAATTTACTTCAAGGGCTCAGAAAAAAAGAGTACTGTATTCGAAGTGTTTTTTTTTCTGTTGAAAAATCTCACGGTTCATTCTAGAAAAGCCCCATATAGATATATATTTTCGTAGAATTCATTATTGTTATTCTATTGTTATTGTTATTGTTGTTGTTGTTCTGCAAAAGAGCCGTTGTTGTTTTTTTGTAACCCAACACTTTTAGTGGTCAAGAATGGACGATGAACAAAAACAACAATCATTATTGATATTATTATTATTATTATTATTATTGTTGTTTATTCTCTTCTCAAACGGTTCAATTCGAACTATTTTTTATTTTTTTGTGTTAGAAGAAACGAAAAAATGTTCGCTCGGGGGTTTTTTGTTGAAAGGAGCTAAGGAAAAAAAAGAACAATTGAGACTGACGTCTTTTCTGAAGGAATGAATGAATGAATATCGGGTAATTGCAGGTTTCTTTTTTTCTTAAAAGTTTGTCTCAAATAATTTCAAGCTACATCTAATTATATGGCGATTGGGTCAACCAAGCTAGCAAAAATTTCGAACTCGAAGACGTTTTTGTCGAAAAATATTTCTTTGATTCCAGACAAAGAAGTTCTGCAATTTTTTGTTGTTTGATTTTGGTTAATAAAACCTAGACATGCTGAAGTGAAGGGAAAAAAGAGAATGTTCGCGTGATTTTTGACAATTTTCCCCACCTATTGGATAGTGAGTACTTCAAAAAACTTTGAGAAAATTAAACCTTTCTTACAAAGTGCTATTTTTTTTGTGTCAAATCCCTCGAGGATATCAGTATACGGAGAATGCTCTTTCATTTGAGACCAACTTGCAAAGTATATTTGACCGCCTCTGTTTCTTTTTCAACCTCACCAAATTCAATATCCAAAACGCTACCGTGTTGTTTCGGAAATTAAAAAATGTGGCCAAATAGAGAATTGAGAACCAAAACGCTAGTGTAAAAAATTAATTTTGTCTCGCTTTTTGACCTTTTAGTACATATTTGATGGAAATTCTTGGAAGGTTCATCGAATACCAATTCATCCTCTTTTTTCTCATTTTTTTTCTTTTCATTGAACTGTGAAGCCTTACAAATTCAAAGAAGGCTTCGTGTTCATTTTTGAAAAACAAATAATTTCAAGGAAAAAAGTTGGGAAAAATATAAATTTATTTCTTTAAAAAATCGTGAAAAATTGTTCAAAAATCAGATTTGGGTTGTTGTCTTTTCTTTTTCTTATTCAGAATCATCAATGATTCAATTTTTCATTTTGTTCGAAATCTCTTCATTGCGTCGTCATCGTTCATCCAATTTCTCTAATTTCTCTTCAATTCTTATTGTATTTCTCATCAAAAGTCTTGTAATTAGCATTTTTGCGTGCTCTCTCTCTCTCTTCTCTCATCTGATCAAATGCTCTTCTTCTTCTTCTTCTTCTTCTTCTTCTTCTTCTTCTTCTTCTTCTTATTCATTTTCACAACATTGTTCATCCCAACAAAATTTATTCATTTTTTTTGCAACCATCCATTTTGTTGCATTTAATCACATGTTATTGCTTTAATAATTAGTGCTCAAAAAGGGTCTCATTATGTAGCCAAATACTGAATCGGAACCAAACCTTAAAAATGTATCAGAATCGGACCAGAGTCAAGAAAAAGACCCGGTCCGGCTTTTTCAGAACCTGTGCTGAATCGGATCACAAAATCGGAACAAGTCCTTTTTTTGGTTGATATTTCTGATTCAGCAGAAATTTCAACCAAAAAAAACGGACCTGGTCCGATTTTGTGGTCCGAGCAAAAAATCTTGATAAAAACGGATCAGATAAAAAAAAACATCGAGGTCCCAAATAGATGAGATTCAGAGAAAGATTTCGGCAATTAGTAAATCAGACCAGGTCCAATAAAAATGAGACCAACCCTACTTCTAACAGGTCGGACCAGTACAAAAAACAGTCCCAAACTGAATTTCCGGAAAAATGCACGGAATTCTGAGTAGAGAGAAATGAAATTCATCGGCCAGATTCAGCAAGTTAAGATTGGACATCTTATTTTAATCGATCTCACCATCTTAGTTGTAAAAACTATCATGTTTCACATTTTTGAAAGTCTAATAGCATAGAAGTTCTGAACATGGTCTAGCCGTTTTTTCTACAAATTCCCCAATGGTGATATATCATTCAAAGAACTTTTGAGATCACAAACTATTCGAGTTTCATCAACAAAAATTATAAAAAAGAGAACATTTCAAACGTCGTTTGATCTTTTTCTCAATTTATCAAAAATTAAACTCGTCCATGATCTCGTTTTCGCATTCCTCTTCATCTCCTTCCATTGCCATTCTTCTCTCATATTCATACATAAATTTCTAGACATGCAAGAAAGAAAAAAAAAGAACCTAAAAGTACATGAAAAGTTCTTTCAAAACTTGAACTCTTTCCTTATTCGTCACAAAAACAGATACGTTTTTTTTTCAGCTTTATTCTCATTGGACAAAAACAATGTTTTGTTGAAAAAAAGTTTTGTATTTTTTGAGGTCTATGTCAACAATGAACGCGGTTTTCATTAAAGTTTGCAACATTCGGTTCATCCAAAAACTCATATAAAATTATTAGTTCATTATGAGAAATATAGTACGAACTCTTCAAAGTTGTTCAATTTTTCAAGGGATCAAACATTCTTTAAAAAATTCATCATAATTGAAATTTGAGGGTCTAATCCTTCTTTGATATTTTTAGCTGAAGATTAAATCCTCAAAAAAATGGGCTCTTCTTAATCGAATCTCGTATTCATGTGATAATTTCTCGTTGAGATTTTCAAAAATCTTAACAATCTTCTAGATGTTCGAAAAAGGTAGTTTGAAATTCAGAAGATCACAGATCTCAAGTAGCGGAAGTATTTTTCTTCGTTTCATTCTCGAATAAAAAATGAGATTCTTCAAATCGAAGAGTATCGAGTCCTATGATAGATCATGAACACGTTTTCAACAAAAAAATCAGCCAAATTATGTTTGTCTGCGTCTCAAAATTAGAGATTTTCCATTTTCCCGAGGGTCAAATTATTGTATGATCACATGTTTATCGATCATCCTTTTATTTTTGTACGACTAAAATTTGCAATTTTTGCCGGCCCGAAACATTTGGAATATTTTTCGGATAAGTTTTTTGAAACAAATAACTGAACACAGTTTGGCCCGAAAAAAAACGGGCCAGGCCGATTTTTGTCGGGTCTCATTTGAACTCTGAACATTTTCCTGTTTTTGTTGTTGAGAAATTTGAAGACGTGACCTTTTCATTTCTCAATTTTTTGATGCTACGATTCTGTTGACCGCAAAGTTCATTTCTTCCATTTTTTGGATCCTTTTTCTTTTCATTATTGTCCCGAATGTGTCCTTGGTTAGTTCATTTTTTTCGTATTATTTACTCGAAAACCTGCACTCAAAAGTTCCTGTACTTTTTTATTTGTTCGTTATTTTTTGTGTTGAAAAACAACATAATAACAATCTAGATATTCGCTCTTTTCCAGCTGTGCTAGTATAAGAAAAAGAAAGATTCTTGAGCCGAATAACATATCTCGTCTGCGTCTCGTACTCTCTCTCTCTCTCTCTCATACACTCTTCTCCTGAAATGTACTCGAACCGTCCTTTTTTGCTGGCCGACTAGGCCCAAATGGGCGGGACACGACAGCATTTTTTGTTCGTTTCTTTTTTTTCTTTTTTTTTCTTTTTTCTAGCTGACTCAGAAAGTTCTTTGGTATGCGCTGGAATTTTTTATTTGAATCTTTCAACTTTTTTTTCGAGCCGAAATGAATTCTTGAAAATTTTGAAAAAGAAAAAAAGAAAAAAAAACAATAAAACCAGAATCGTACTTGTTTTGTTTTTCAACTTATCAACAAAAAAAAACAAATCATAACTTTTTGTTGTTTTGCGCATTATTTTGTGTCTTCAGATTTTCTCTCTGAAAACAAATAAACAAAATTATGGATAACGCTAGAAAAAGAGAGTATGTGCTAAACATGGAGACGCAGACAAGTAGAGATATCCACTCGCGCGCGGGCGTGTTTCTAGTTTTTCTCGTTTTTCAGCCTGATGGTAATTTATTTCATTTTATCAGTTGATTTTGTTGTTCTAACAAAAATCAACTTTTCTTTTCATCATCAAATAACACTCTTCAAAAGTTCGAGTTTTTATCAATGATAGTTCAAATTTGTGTTTTTGTTGTTTTTCTCTTCTCCTATTCTCCTTTTCGCACAACTTTTGTTTGACATTTTGAGATTTTTTGGTTTGAGTGGAAACTGCATAATTGAGTGCTTAATTTATTCAAATTCACAAAAATAACAACAAATAAATTAGTCAGACAACGATTTTTCTGAGCCCGAAGTTGATGATTTCCCTGAAAATATCAAGAGCTCGCTCGACGTCGATATATCTGCCCCTTTCATCGTCTCAACCGCCTTTAGAGTATTCAAAATATGCACACGTGGTTACTGTAGATTTCAAAAACTTAAAAAAGAAAACTTTGAAGATGTTTTGACGTGTATATTCATTGCCTCGAGGTTATTGTGGTTGATAGAGATAGCATGGGATACATCTCATTCAAACCTGAATTTTAGATCTCCAAATTTTTGAACATTTTTTCCTGGAAGATAAAAATTATTTTCGTGAGCTTTTGTTTAAACTTCTCATTCGAAAAATATGTTTCTCCGGTCAGACCAGATTTACAAAAACTATGTGTGATCTTGAAAAACGTACGATGACATTGAGATACCAAAACATAAGCTATGTCACTTTCGACGTCTAGAAGAAATAGTACATGTATCTCTATTTTTGCGTTTCTGCAATATTTTCAATTATCAAACGCAAAATAATTTAATAATATTCTGATTAATAGTTTGCAACACATAAACATCAGTGTTTATTTACATAGCGAACTAACTAAAAGAAAGAAAGAAGAGAGTTGTTGATTGGATGTTTGACCATCATATTCGATCGAGGAGTCAGCAGTCATTTTTTCCTTCAAGACACACGCACTTTAACAGTACCATCAAAGAACAAATGTACTCATAATTTATGTTTTCGGATCTGATTAGTCTTACATTTCATATGAGCAGAGAAACGGATTCAGGAAGTTTGGCTGGATGAAGAGAATTTCTTTTTTTTTTCACGAACCCGTTTGAAAAACAAATTTCTGTCATTGTGAATGTGTCTCTTTTGTTGCCCCCATTTTCTTTTGAGATTTGCAAGTTTGGATACCTTTTGAAGTATAGAGAGTGACCATAGTATGCTATATTTGAATTATTCAACATTCCGCCGCCAACCCGAAATCGTTTCATTATGTGTTTCTCATAAATCACTTTGACCCTTCCTCCTCTTTTTTCCCTCAAATGAATCCCCCTTATTTGTTTTTTTTTGGCTGCTCTGTGTTGTTCAAAACGAAAACAGACATAGCGGAAAAAAAAACCAATTTGCTGATTTTTTTGCAGATGGGTGAACGAATTCGCCTTTTCTCAACGGCTTCTTTTGTTTCACCGGCCGTTGTTATGCCAACATCTTCGAATGGAACTACAACAACAACAGGGGAAAGAGTTTCGGAAGATATGACTCAACGGGATCAAACAGTTACGGGAACAAACAATCTACCGAAATCACATTCATTGAATAGTTTCGATGACTTGACAGGTTCGGTTTTTTTCATTTTTGAAATTTAAAAAAAAATGATTCTGGAGACATTTAGGACCTCCTTATTGACTAATTTGGAACACGTTTTTCCTCGAACTCATTTTTTCGATGATTTTTTCTCGATCTGAAAACGGACACAAATTCAATTCCTTTTTTGTTTCCTATCATTACGTAGTATATTTTCACAAAAATTAATTAACAAATGTCCTCGTATTTTTGCAATTTCCGACCGTGTCGCACTTTTCATCCGTTCGATTTGCATTCGGTCATACGATACATGTCTCTTTTCACAGCGAAAAATATAATGCGAAGAATTGTACTCGAACATATAATAATAAGAAAAGATTAGATTATAAGTAGAAAAGGAATTTACGTATTAAGGTACAAACACATGTATACGTAATTTGTTTTTTTTTCCAGTTATGCATTTTTTTTAACCTGAGTTGTGTCTTGTTGTAAAAATCAAAAAATGAGAACACGGCTCGAAACTTTTCCTTTCAGAAAATAATCGGTCTAGGCCTAGAAATATTTTCTGAGAGTAAACGTGTTCAAGTTCACGCTCGTAGACACATGTTTTTATATGTTGGAAACCTTAATTTAGATTTTTTATCAACAGAAAACTCGTTCACACAAATATATATTTATCTATCAAAAAAAAAACAGATAATAAAAATCGTGTTGTTTTTTCTCCAAAAATTTCGTACTTTTCTAATTTTTCTAATTTCCATTTGTACTGAAATTTAATATTCGTACTAGTTGTTTTTTTTTCGCGAACAGAAAGAGATTATTACGGAATTCCGCTCTTTTTTTCGGACAACACCCCAGAAAACAAGACACAATTCTTCTTCGTTTTTTTGAGCTCATTACTTGATGAACTTCTCATTTTTCCAGAAGTTTAGTGGCTCATTTACAAAAAACTTGCTGATAATTAGAAATGTTAAATTGTTTTCAGCGCCGGTATTCGTGTCAGCTCGTTGTCCTTCGGGTCGAAGCAAAAGTCGAAGAAGTGAAAAAAATCGACCAATTGGATCACTTTTATCACTTCATAGTCAAGTTGCTGAAATGGAATCCGATCTAGAAAAAGGACTAGAAAAAGATGTTTCTCAACTAGGAATACTTTGTCATCATTGTTCGACTACCGATTTGGCATGTCCGAAAGCTCAAAAAGTAAGTGTTTCGATTTTCGGAAATTGAATTCCATTCAAACAATTTTTCGCGCACAAAATATTTGATCGTACTAATGTCTTTATTTTCAAGGGCAGGGTGTTCTTTTTTTGGGAATGATCACAAAGAGACAAAAAAACGAGAGACAGGTGGCGGGATGTATTAAGTTGAATTTGATTGCACTTTGAATATTCTCACACACACACAGCCTGTCCAACCTCTTTTCCCATCTGCTGCAGCACTATTATTACCCCATTTATTCTTGTCATTCGGTCACCATCGAGAAACATTATCTCATTTTGTGTTATTTGATATTATACTCTTACTCTTCCTTCTACTACTACCCCCACTGTTGCTGTTAGAAAGTTTAATATGAGCTTTGAAATGGTACATTTTTGAGAAAAACTTTGGATCAAATCTGGTAAACTGATAAGAAATTTTGAAAAAATAGCTGAACCACGTGACTTGGCCTGGCCTAATTTTTAATTTCTTGAATCTTACTGTATTTTTTCCGAATTCGACAATAGAAATACGCAAAAGTACAGTAATTTTTGGAGCCATAATTCAAACTGGATAGTAAAACATAGTCCTTTCGGACCGGGCCTAATTTTTTTTGTCGGAAAAAGAACTGCCCGACTTTAACCTAACCCCGATCCCAGTTAATATCTCAATTTGTTTCAGGAACTTCCATCTCCATCAGCCTCTTCAGTCTATTCTCTTGCCCGATCCGATCTTTCAAACGAACCTCTTTGTCGTATTTGTCATTGTTGTTGGCCTCCAGATTCGAATGATCCGTTGATCTCGCCATGTCGTTGTTCCGGATCACTTCAATATGTTCATGTTTCGTGTCTTATGGTTAGTTATCAAAACTGTCTATATATATTCAAAACACTTTATAATTTACAGCATTGGCTCGACATTTCATCTCGAAAACTTCATCGTCCCGCTATTTGCGAACTGTGTTTGTACAAATACAGACGACGTCGAGTTTTGAAGGTATCTTTGATATGAATCGCGTTGTCTTCACAAATCTATTGTTGTTTTTCCAGTACCGAGAGATGAAACTTCCACAATGTGCCAACAATGATATTCGGTTTTATAGTATTTTTGTTGTAGCAATTCTAATGATGCTTTGCTCAGCATTTGCCACAATTGTTTGTTTTCAATTGGAGAAGAATTATGGAATTCAAGCGGCCACACGGTCAGTCTTTTTATCTTCTCATATAAATAAATACCAATTATTGTTTTTAGGAATATGATAATTGCGGAGAATGAGGACATTATTTTATCAACGCCGGCAGCTGGTCCGGCTGTTCTCAGTGCAACTGTTGGCAGTGTGGACTTGGTTGAGACGATGATAACATCGACAGTTGCAGCACTCGGTGTTGCTCGCAAGAAAACAAGTTTGTTCGAATTTTTGGGACCGGCCCGATCTCAGTTTCCGCTTTTCAGGTGATCCTGTTCCTTTACAAACTGAATTTGTTCGTCGAGAAGACGCTGAAAATGTTCTCTCAACAATTACACTTATTGCTGCAATGGTATTTTTCCTCAGTTTCTTCCTTGCGATGTATGCTCATGTCAAGGTATGTTTCTCTTCTCTCTCACTCCCCCTTTGATCAACAAAATTTTTCGATACGTTTTCATCAGCCGCCATAGCTCAGTCGGTTAGAGCGTGGGTCTAATAAGCCCAAGGTCGCAGGTTCGACCCCTGCTGGCGGCAAACATTTTGCAATTTCTTTTTTTTTCGTCTGTTGTTAGCCATTCAGCAGCAGCTGCCTGTAACAACCTGTAATTAGATGGTCACTATAGTGCGTAAGTACAATAGTACCTTTAATAATAACAGCAGTAGTGGACAAAATATAAATTGTAGACGTGCTAAATAGGTTGTATTAAACGGCGTGGAAGCGTGAAATTACTAGATGTTTACAAAACTGGTTTTTGAGATTTTCGTAAGATTTTTTCGAAAAAAAAACATTTTTTTTGCAGTCGGGTTTGTCATTTTGCGGTTACATTTCACTCTGTTGGAGTTCGAATTTGGAATGGTCGATTGAAGAATATAAACATTCGAGAGATACACAATACTTGAACAAACTGGAAGAACTTCGGAGAAAAATCAATGGTTCGTTCGAATTTTCTAGTTTCCCTCGAAACATTCAAAATTTTCAGAAAAACAGAAGAAAGCAGCTGACGAAGTCGAACCATTACGAAGTTCAGTGATTGTTCTCGAATAGGATTTTCTCGATTTTTCAGTATTTATGTGACATTTTTGTTTGGTTTCGTTTTTTTTTTCACGAATATTTACCCATATTTTATGGTCAAAAATATGGACCTCGATTGAATTTTTGCTCAATCTTTTTGTATTTTATTTTCTTCCTCGATTTTGAAAGTATATAATTGTACAAAAATGTGAGCGATCGGGACACTATTTTAATATCCAATATCGAATTTCGCATCTCGACCTCTCTGTTTTTTTTTGTGAAACAAAAAAGAGTGTTGTCCTTTTTTGCTTTTTTGGCTGTACTCTCGGAAAATTACCCGCAGACGACCCGCAAACGCTGCGGGCTAAAATGTGAAGAATTGAGTGCTGAGAAAGGAAAAGAGAAATTGAGAGATATACCCGCAAAATTTGCGGCCTGTTTGCGGGTAATTTTCATGATCGCCGACGTTTGCGGGCCGTATGCGGGTAATTTTGATGTTCGCAGACGTATGCGGGTAATTTTGATGGCCGCAGACGTTTGCCGGCACAAAAAATGCGACCATGTTCAAAATGCGCCAATGAACCCTTCTATGGCTCATTTTCAAGTTTAAACTTTTTAAATTAATTTCGAATTTTTGTTTTTTGTGATTTACTCGTTATTGAAATAACGTTCTGAAGAACGCAATTGGTTTCAGGTCTACGGTACGCAACATGTGTAAACATCGTGACAGAGAATGCGCAAAAACTGCTTTTTCATAGAAAAAGTCGCTAAAACTCGAAAAGTGAGATGTTTCTGACATGGGTTTTCACCAGAAGAAAACTTGGTATTTCTAATTTCGTGCTTCTCTTCGTATAAAAGTGAGCAGTTCGTCTCAACCTGTTGTCGACTTTTCAGAAAAAAAAAGGTTTCCGTGCATTTTCAAGCCACGGTGATTGAACAGTTGTGTACCGTAAACTTTTTTCGATATCTTTTCTCATAGATTTTGAGCCGGTGTGGTTGACTCAAACCGTTGAAGGTTTGGTACGCGTTTTCAAATGGTTAGTTTTTCTTATTTTTTTTTCACAATCAAAATTTACATATTTCCACTGTAAATAATTTTCCCTAATTTTCTTCAGCTCATCTCACTAATTTGAGAAAAAATTCATATTTATTGTCATTTCAGGTATGAAATCAATGGATGCGCATTCGACTCGGCGACTGGGAAATTTATCAGAAGAAAGGTTAGTTTTTGACGATAATAAATAAAACAAACATAGTTAACATAATTTCAGAGAAACGGAAAAAATCAGCAACGTCCTACAACACCGTCTTCTGGTTAAGGTAATTCTTTGAAAACGGTTTTAATTTTTCAAATACTTCATGATCTCCATTTAATTAATACACTGTTCTACATCAAAGCTCACTTCCTCAAAAAATCAAAAAATATTAAATTTTCAAAAAAGGTATATGTAGTATGATTTTTAATGCGATTATACGCAATAATAGTATGAACCATAAGAAATAATATTCAGATGTTTCGAAAACACATGCGTATTTTTTGCACATATTTACAGACTCCTTTTGACCATTGTTCAAACCTCTCATTCTCTAATCTGGAGACTTTGGGTTTCACGAAGAAGTTATCAAATTGACTTTCGAGTTGGTTCTCTGATTTTAGATTGGAAAAGTTTGAGAATAATCCTGTTTTTTTTTCAAGCTTTTCGGATAAAAAATTAAAGGATTGGCTGAGAAAGGTAAATTTGAGACAATTCTCGTGAATCCCGAAGTTTCCAGTTCAGTGTATGGGGGTTTTGAACAATTTTCAAGGGTTATTTTGTACATAGGTGGAAAAAATAATCATGATTGTTCGAAATATCGGAAATGTCCTATGGTTCATACTACTATTGTGTATAAACTCGTATTCAAAACCATATACATTACCCCATATACCTTTTCTGAAAATTCAATATTTTTCGATGTTTCGAGAATGTGAGGTTTGAACATGTAGATCCGTGTATATTTTGTTAAGCTCTTTGTGTTCCATTTGTTTTGATTGTTACAATGTTGAGATTTTTCTTCAAAAAATAAACTTTTGTTCGTGATATTGTAGAACGCCGCAAACGAGCCGCAAACGCTGCGGCTCCGCCCGCAAACGACCCGCAAACGCTGCGGCTCCGCCCGCAAACGACCCGCAAACGCTGCGGCTGCACCCGCAAACGAGCCGCAAACGCTGCGGCTCCGCCCGCAAACGCTGCGGCTTCACCCGCAAACGACCCGCAAACGCTGCGGCTCCGCCCGCAAACGACCCGCAAACGCTGCGCCTGCACCCGCAAACGACCCGCAAGATTTGCTGCTCAACCACCCGCAAAACTGCGGGCACGCCCGCAAAATTGCGGGTGATGTCCGCAAACGTCTGCGGGTAACTTTCCGAGAGCTGTTTTCCCCTCAAACTCTGTGTTATTTTTTCACTCTCGAGGTTTTTGTGATTTTCTGTATTTTTGTTCGATTTGTGCATTACTTTTCACATTGTATTTTTCTCGACACAAATTTGCCTTTTGGATCATGATTATTTTTTTTCGATTTTTTAATAAATTATGAAATTATTCAAACTTGTCGTTTTTTTCAAAAGTGACAGTTTCTAGTTGGTGGCGGTTCTTGCTTAAAATGAAAAAAAACTTGCCTGGGACGCACGGTCTATTAGAGGGACGCACGACCGAGACGGAAACAGACGGAACCAGGAATTTGAAGTTCGGAAGGTCACGTTCATATTATTCTCACGTCCTTTTTTTTAACATGAAAGTATTCGGAATTGAACTGATTGTCGATAATTTTTCTGAAAAATACCCCGAACTGCAGAACTCTGATTTCTTTGCGTCTTTTTTCATCAAAACCCGTGGACGAAAAAAATGGTCCGAAGAGTAAGATGCATCCAAACCAAAACCAGATTTTGTTCATGTTATTTTTAGAAATATGCCGGTGAGAATAGTATTTTTCAGTCCATTGCTTATCCAATCAAGCCCGATATTCTCAGAACCAGGATGAAATTAGTCTTCGAGGAAAGGTTCAAACCAGAGGTGTGATTTCTCAGGGAATTTAGGCCTTCTAATCATGAAGCCGGAAGCCAAAGTTAACGTGTGCTTATATGTGTATCGAGGATAGATAAATATTTTTTCCAATGATGAGATTCGAGCCTTTTCACATTGTTCGGATGTCATGTAATCGCGAGCCGAACTGGCCGAACTTTTATTTTATTAATCAATAACCACACAGTTTGACCTTATCTTTTTTCATGACCCTAATTATAATTTTAAAAAAATCTCATTCTTTCCTGTTCAGGGTCACGTGAACTAGTTTTTTTAGTTCACGTGACCCTGAACAGGAAAAAAATGAGATTTTTTTCAAAAAGTCTTTACAATTAGGGTCATGAAAAAAGATTTTTTTTTGAAAACCCAGGGTGATCTGGATACAAAACTGTCGAACTGGGACGCACCCAGTCGCGTCTGTGCGCGGGCGCGTGCTGTATCCTGCTGTTGGGCAGGACACATCCCGTTCTGTTTCTAAAATCCAAAATAACAATAAAGATGAGCATGTGTTCGGAATGCAGATGCCTTCATGTCAAATGTTTACCTATACCATAAATAAAATGAAAAATCATATTATTTTTTGGGTTATTGTATCAGCTGTATTCAAATTCAATGGTCCCAAACGAAATGCGCCTTTAATCTAAGCCGACACGGTTAAACATTATACTAATCCTATTTTATTTATTGTTGTATTATGCAATATATATTTTATTTTCTGGGAAATTGCGATCTTATACAATGATTGTTCTGAAACTCGAAATTTGCTGGGGATGTTGACATTTTCAATCATCACATAATATCCAATCCAATGAAACATTTTGCACTACTCTCTATTAATTTGCTAATCCCAAATATTTTTCTCTGTGTCTCTTCCTCTTACTCACTATTTTGTACAATTAAAATAGTATAGGAAGGTCGAAAGGCAGTAGTAGACCCCCCTAATTGATATTTTTGTGTGGCTGCTGTGTTATTTCCGTATTTTCTTTCTCTCTCTTGTCACTGTACTATTTTATATCTCAATTGGGTAGAGGTTTAAAAGAATAAATATACAACAACAAAAAAACATTTATTCGATTTGACAGTTTTGAGATTTTTTTTTGTTGGTAGATTCTTAGAATTAAAACGGGAAATGGTATGGGAAAATGGGTCAGATGAATTATGGTTTGAGTTGCGGTTAAATACTTTCGATTGTTCCTAGAGATTTCTAGAATATATTTCTAGTCGTAATCGAACCGATAGATACTTTCTCATGAGATGTCGTTGTGGTTCTAGAGCCAAACAAGAAACGAAATCTAGACTGTTTCCGGTAACTCATCCGATATTGGACAAACACGGTAGACTTTTCTTTATGAGAAAAAGTAAACCAATTTTCTGCTTGGAAATTATGTGTTTTTGTCAAGAAGTCGAGTAGCTAAACTTTAAGCCTCCAATGTTCTGAAAATTTTTTCTATTAGGTCAAAAATAATTTCCGTGACCTTTTCTCTGAATTTATCAATTTCAAGCAGGGGTGTCGTTTGGGCCGTTTTTGGGACGTAAATACTGCATTTTTTGGGATGTAAATACGGCTAGCAGCAACTAAGTTTTCAGGTCCCAAAAACTCGAAAAAGGTCAAATTAATATTCGTGACCTTTTTGTTCAATTTCTCATTTCCAAATTATATTTTTTCGATGACGACATATACAAAACTGTGCAAACCTTTTCTGCTTTTCGTTTTGCTCCTCCCGTTCATTCCATCTAACCCTTCTTCAAAGTGTGATATTTTTCATTGTTTTTTTCTTGGTTTTTTGTTAAACAAAACAATCATATATCATCATTGTCGGATATGAGATGTCCTCCTTTCAAAAAGTTGAGAATTGAACAGCTGTGCTCTTTCTTATTTTCCTTCTTTTTTCTGATGCGCAGTTTCAATGGATTAGGTGCCAAAATGACAATGACAACATAAAACGAGTAAGATATTTGAAAAGGCGAAATGAGAAGATCGTCGAAAACAGATTATATATTCTTTTCGGCTTCTTCTTCTTGCCCATTTTCTCACAAAGTTGAAGATGAAAAGAATCAAATTTTCGAGCTTTTTCAATTTTTCGCCAAGTGCTTTTGTACTTTTAATATTGGATTTTAGAGCCAAAATTTTCATTTCATCGATATTAAAACATGTTTCATTGAAAAAAAAAAACATATTTTTTATGATGAGATTTGTTTTTTATTTAAAAACTACAGTAACCATGAGAGACGAAGCATTTCATTTTGAACATTTGAAAAAAAAAACACGAAGAGAGACAGAGAAAAATGTCCAAGAGAAATACAAATGTTCAGAATTGCGGTCTGAAAAAGAAAAGATACGTTCAAATCATGTGCCCGTTTTCCATTGTGTCTTAATTTTTCTCATCGATTTTCTGATTTTCAATTTTGTGTGAAATTTTTCCATTATCGTCATATCGCTTTTTTCTTTCCCGAGATCAAGGCCTAGGCCCGGAACAAGCGGTTCAAACTGGCCTTTCGTCATGTCTGTGACAAAAACAAAAAATTTTCAGTATGAAAGGTCACGTTTGTTTTGTTTTTTTCAGAACTCACATTTTTTGAAAATGAACTTTAAAGATTTACAGTCTCAAAAAATGGCCACGTTATTTCTTTTGCTTCGTCTTTCTTGTTCCTAAATACTCCCCACGATCCCTACAATTTTTGGCTCCCGGAAATTTCGAAACCGGAAATTTCGAAACCGCTTGCTTGAAATTTTTCATTTTTTTTTTCATTTTTGATTGAAAATTAAAATTAAAAATCCTGGCGTGAAGTAAAATATTTTTTTCCAATTTTTTTTTACAAAAATTTCAAGCAAGCGGTTTCGAAATGTCCGGGAGCCCAATTTTTCAGTCAACCCCTGTCTCAAAATCTGAAAATTCATCACATTTCATTGTCCTTCATTCCTTCGTTGACTAATTGAATTAATATAATTTCAAACGAGGCCGACAAACTATTCAAACTTTTATAGATTTAAATAGAATCGCGAGAAAAAGAGTCATTGAAAGTTTTGTTGACAACTATAACTAATTATATGTATATATATATATATTTACATACATTCAGAATACATACATACATCTGTTCCACAGCCATATTTTCAACATGATGGAATGAAATAATGACTTAACAGCTGCAAACGAAAAAAATACATATGTATTCATTGTAGTCATAAATTCCGAGAAGCTACTGCGCGGTGTTTTTGTTTTTCTCTAAAATCTCGCGGTTTCTCAAGTACATAATTTGGATAATTTGTCATTGTTTTATTTTCTCATCTGTGATTTTTTCCCACATTTGTCACCTTCTGTTCTCCTTTTTTTCCATCTGATGTTGTTCATAAAATATTCCAAAAATTTCGCACAATAGGTGGTCTAATCCGCTGGTTAACAATTATAAGTGTAGTGCAGACCGAAGTCTCATGTTCAAGTATTATTCATATTCGTTCCTCTTCTTTTGTTATGCTTTTTCTGTATTTGTGCACAGATACTTGTGATAATAATCAAACCAAAAATATTCTATTATTATTATTATTATTATTGTTTATTGAAAATCACAAAATATTAAAAAGCTGAATGTATTATGTTACATAATTATATTGTTATTTTTCCACTTTTCCTTTCCTCAGTTATTCAACATTGTATTTTGTACTGAAGTCAACTATATTCGTCTATTTTTTTCGTTCCGATATTATCTTGTTCTGATTTATTTCACATTGTGTTTCAAGAACTTTGAAATATGCTGACTTTCTGAGAGGTTGGTAGAACAAGATTTTTTCAATTGAGTTTTTCATCCATCAGGTTTAGTATAGTTTCGAGTCCGGCCCGAAAATCAATCAACACTCTTATAATTTTTGATAGCTCAGTTTTCTCAACATTTCTCGACTTTGGTGTTTCTGCTTCTGTTCTGAAGTATTTTGTAATTGTTAATAACTGAACACGAACACCGAAAAAACTTTGTAAATTTGAATGTAGATTATATAGGGAATCAGCTTAGTTTTTCATTTCTGTTGATAACAAATCATTCAACTCTAATGTTCCTTTTTATGTCAACTCTACAATTCTTTTTCTGACGATCAAATGATTTCCGGGCCTAAAATATTATCACTTAAAGGGGGGTAGCACGAATGAACAAGTTGTGTTTAAAATAAAGAGCACCTAAAATATAGTATAATGCTCGAGGGAATTTTGGAGAAAAAGTCTAGTACTCGAGAAAATAATGATTCCAAATTTTCTTCAACGTGCTATTATTCCAAATTTTCAAGTTTGCACGTATGCTATACGTGGTCAAAAAAATTGGAATATTTTTCCCAGGCTTTTCGGTAAAAATTCCCTTGGGGGTTTTACTATTTTGAGGGTACTGATCATTTTTAAAACAACTTCATTATTCGTCAAACTCCCCCTTTAATTTAGTTTTAAAATTGAATTCAGAAAGAATTTTTCGAAAAAAGTGAGCCCATGAAAAAATAAGTATGCAAAAAAAACAAATAACATCATCTGAAAATTTCGCTTTTGTTTGTGTTCAGTTTAGAAAACCTGTCGAGCGAAAAGAAAACAACGTATCCAATATAGCATGTATCTATTCTATTTTACTTATTTTTTTTTGATCTTCATGTTGGCAACATCAGGAATTTTCAAAGTATCCAATTTTCGATGTGATCCAGAATAAAAATCCGGAAGTTCGAACAGAAAACACACGAAGAAACGGTGTGATTAATTACATCCAGGTGACTCACATCACTGCACTTTTCCTCTCATTTTTCTTCTTGTTTATTTTTTTTTGGCGGTCACAAATTTGAAAACATCATTTTGATACATTCTGTGAAATGTTCTGAAATGAACTGTAACAGAAATGAAATTCGGGTTATTCGGGGTTTGGTAAAAAATAAGTGTATCTGAAAACTGTTTTTTTTCACCAAGACTGGTGAAACCGATAACATCGGGCAAATTTTGAGAGAGTACGAGACGCAGAGTTTTCCACGTGTCCCGCGTGAACTCATAGCATTTGAATAAAAAGGAAAAAGCTCACTCATTTGTCGATTTAAATTTCCATTAACTGAACCACAAAAATTTTTGAAAATGTCTACAAAAAAACACATGCTGTGGACCGGGCCGGGACTTTTTCAACATTCGATCGATGCTTGCGAACAGATTGGCCCTCATCCCACTGTGTACATTTCTGTTTCACGGCCTAGAAACTTTGCGAAGTCAGTTTGTCTCGAAAATCAAAGATAAGAAAAAAAAGAGCACATGCTACATAATCGTGCTCTTTCACTTTTTTCCGATTATGCATTGTGTTTGTATATTTTTTATCGAATTAATTAATATTTGCCATTTGATTCGATTATTATTTTCTTTTTATTGATGATAACAGTTTTCACATCCTGAACAATTAAATATTTTATTTGTTTTTTTTTTCCTTCAATATTCCGCCTTTTTTTCATTTTTTACATGCAAAACATCTCATCGATAATGGTTTTTTTCTAAGAACTGGAAATGTTCTGAAAGTGGAATTTCATGCATTTTTAGTTACCGAACCATCTTTCTGTTTTTTTTTCTCCCAACATGTTCTTTTCTCACTTACTTTATTCATTTTTCTATCTTTATATACTCATTATTGATATCAAGTCCTTCTCTCTTTGAAAATGGGCGTGGTCTTGTTTTTTCGGTCATTTTTTTTCTCGATGAGAGTGGGAAAAACCGCAAGAACCCAAAAAGTGGGCGGAGTCTGTTCTGTGAGAGAAAAGAGACCGAAACACACAATTGTTCTCCTCCTTTCGTCCTTTTTTTTTCTTCACGAGTTTTTGCAATTTTCAGATTTTCTATTTTTTTTCAGTTTTTCTCAGGTTTGTCTTTGAATTGTAATGGGCGGTCGATCGAATGGTGGGCCCGCCCAACAGAATATTCTCAGACTTGTTGTCGTCGGTGGCGGAGGAGTCGGAAAATCCGCATTGACTATCCAGTTTATACAGGTTTGTCACATTCATTTTAGAACGTTTCTTTTTCTTTTTTCCATGAAAATAATTAGACGTGAACTCTGATAACCTCTTTCAAACTACTCATCATTTCTAGGTCAAAAAATATATTTTCGAACAAGGATTCTAAACTTTGTACGAGCATTAGCAAGCTCACTAAATTGAACCTAATCAAATCCGTGTTGCCAGTTTTTTCCTTCGGGCCTGTGAACAAAAAAACCCCAAAACTTTCAAACAACGCTTGGTTGAAAGTGATTAAAATGAGAATTTTTCTCAGAGAAAAGTGAGGAACCAGAGTTAATGTCAGAATTGAGAAAAAAAAATGAACGTCTGACAAGGTTTTCAACAGGAGTTTTTGAAAGATTATTTTCAGTCCCCATAATTCGAACATACCTAACTTTTTCTCAAAACAAAAAATTCTTTTTATCCAAGAAAAAAAGATTTATTCTATGTTTTTTGTCATCTCATAAATCTCCGAATCTCCGACAAAATAAACAAATTTTGCGAGTTTTTTGCCTTCTGAAAATCCAATCGTTAACTATACGAACGCAACAAAAACAACAACAAAATCGTCACATTTTAATATATTTTCATACACATTTTCTCTTTTTTTTTTCATTCTCGATACTAAAAAATCGTATCATATGTTTGTTCTTATCAACATCAATAACCAAAAAAAAGTGGGAAAATGAATTGATTTTTTGTTGTCTCGTTCCATTTTTGAATCTGAAACTGGTTCGAAGGTCATAAGAATGTGTTAGATGTTTCGAGAAAACATGAAAACACCATTTTTTGGACGAAAAATTCTTCCAGATGGTTGCACACAAAAAAACCTCGCATCATTCTCGGATTTTCAAATTTTTTTTTGTGTGAAACATTTGGGGGGGGGGGGATCTTTCGAGGTTTCTTGCTATTTTAATCTATATTTATATTTGTATCCTGAAACAGTAATTTGTTGTTTTTGTGTATCTCCTTTGAACAATGTCCTTCCATCATCAGCGAAAAAAAACTAACCATCCAATTTAATGTGAAAATATCCAATTGAAATTAGATTGGACTTTTGGGAATTTGGAAAGATGTGGACACATCATTTTGGTAACTCAAAAGCACCTAGTCAGCAGTCGAAATAGACCTTTTCGACAACGAATATTTGCTTTTTTGTCTAGTACTTGCTTCTTTTGAATTGTTTGCCGAATTGATTTTGGAACGGGATTTCATCGTTGAAACGAACGAGACAACGAAAAAAAAAGTCGATAAGTAAAAACAACAAAGTGTTTCGGAAAATGTGAATGATTCACAGTTTTGTACGAGAAAAAGAAACATTTGTATTCTTTTTGTGATTCATAGAGAATAGTAAAACATGCAAAAATGTCCGACAATGTACTGTAGTTCTTCAAAAAACAGAGTTTTCTTCGCAACATCTGTTATTTTTCGGAGAGTTCCACATATTTGTTCCAAAGAAAAACGTTTTCGGCAATTTGTCCCACCAGATGTGAAAAATTGAGACAAATTGAACGTTTAACATATTTGAACTCCAGATTTTTTTTGCTTCTCTTCCGTTTATTTTCAAAAAAAAAGAATAATAGTTTTAGTGACCTACAGTAATCAGGAATTTCCAGAAAATACTTCAAATAATGCTTTTTTCCAGCGATACTTTGTGCAAGATTATGACCCGACAATCGAAGATTCCTATACCAAACAATGTTTTGTTGACGAAGATTTATGTAAATTGGAAAGTAGGTCGCTCATATTTGGAACCCTTTTCTAGTCACATTTTTGCAGTTTTGGACACAGCTGGACAAGAAGAGTTTTCAACAATGAGAGAGCAATATTTACGGACAGGAAGTGGATTTTTGATAGTTTTTGCAGTGACAGACAGAAATAGGTTAGTTCTCATTTTTTGTCTCATTTCCTTTTCTCATATGATCTGAAATCGCCCGTTTGAATGTTGGGATTAGAAAAAGTCATTTTTCAAAAACATAAACGTTTCAAATAATCCCCTCGAGACCATAAAGAAACATGTGTTGTAAATAAGTCTGTTTCTTTTCATAAAATATGTACTGTGTTCTTTCCAAAACAATAAAAACTGTTTTAAGATGTTCACTAAAATTTTGGAACAGATGATCTAGAACTCCTCACGATTTTTGTCCTCCGCTCATCCATTGTTTCTCTCTGCACTCTCCTCATTTCACATACTGTTTCGATTATGTGTGTGTACAGAAATTCTTCAAAGCGAGGGTTTTGATGACATTTTCGAAAAACATACAAAAGCCAAAAAAAAAAGAGGAGAAGAAAAGCATGAGAATTGAAATGCAAATGTTTGTATATGCTAATATTTATCGGGGAGATGGCAAGAAGAAAACAACATTGCTAAGCAATCATTATTATGATTGAGGGCTCTCGTTGAATCACTTACTTCGAATCACTGAAGGTGGGAAGTTAGAAAATCTGATCATTTGAAAAAACTAATTTCAAATTACCGTAATTCTGAAATTGTCCAGAAATTGTTTCGAAAGTTGTTTTTTACAAAGTTTTATATGACAAAAAAAAACATTATCAATTATGTACTCTATCGCAAATCTGCAACAATTTTGAAATTTTTCTATTGAAGTTGGATCAATTTTTCGAAACGCATTGTGTTTCTCAATCAAAAAAAAAATTCTGAAACATAATTTTCTCACTGCGGTATCGCAGTAGCTAACTTTTTAGGTCTGAAAATTTTTCCTGGTATTTGGGTCAAAAATAATTCGCGTGACCTTTTCTCTGAATTGCTCATTCTCAAATTATATTTTATCAGTTTAGATCAGGGATGAGATTATATATTTTCGGGCGGCTCTCGGGCTCCGGACTACAATCTCACCCCTGGGCCACATCCACAAAACTGTGTTTGATCTAGAAAAAGTGTGGAAAAAAATTGAGATTTGATAATACACATTGTGTTTCTGAAAATATTGAAAAGTTCGATACCCGTAACAGTTGAGCCAACTCGACGAGCTCTCACCGCATAGTTCTAGGATCTAATTTTTTCAAGAAAATTGTTTTGCTCGATGATTTAGTTTGTTAGTTTTTAATTTTTGAATATTCTCCAATTAAGTTTTGATTTTTTTGTAATTTACAGTGCAATTAGGTAACATTTAACTGTGCCATACAATTTGCTATTTATTTTCTACTTATAGATAGACAAAACACACAAAGTTAGTGTAACTCCATTAACAAAAAGGTTATCAAAAAAGGGTGTGATGATTGATAAAATAAATATAAAAAAGAGCTGTTGAAGTAAATAAATAAAAAAAATGATTGATTTGAATTTTGTATGCGAAATAAATATGAAGGGATCTTATTTGCATATTTTTGAAACAAGATAAATCGTTTTTCAATCTACTCGATCAAACAACAATGGTTTCATCTAATTGTGAGAAATGTTGCCATTTTTGAGGATTTTCGATAAATATTTCAGAAGGATCGGAAATCTTCAACGACCTTCTTTTCTTTTTTTACGACTTTCTCTCTACAAAATAAAATGAATGAATATGTGTATATCTTTTATTGACCCGCCGAAAAAGGCAATAAATTCTGGGATATTGAGACAAATAGTATAATGAAAAAATGTGGAAAACTATGGGAATAGTTCCAGACCGAGGGTTCACACATTTTGCAATATTCGGGCCTGTAACGGAATGTGAGCAGAAACACAATTTTTCAACGTTTAAGGTCACGTGAAAAATATTTTTTTCTGAACGTCATTCCAGACAGAGGTGAGATTTGAACTATTTTTTGACACCGCCCTCGTCACAATTAGGGCCATGAAATGAAGATAAAGCCCAAACTGTGTGGTTCAAAAAAACTTATTGATAAAGGCAAGGCCGCGACTGTTTGGACCTCGAAAAAAAGGATTGTGAAAAAACCCTGTTTCAAATTAGCATTTTTTCCAGTTTCGAAGAAGTGAAGAAGTTGCACGAACTAATATGTCGAATAAAAGATCGCGATGATTTTCCGATAATTCTTGTTGGCAACAAAGCAGATTTGGAAAACGAGAGACATGTGAGTTTATAATTTTTTTTCCTCATTTTATTATCGAAAACAACTGTGCTTGTCATCAACATAATCATAAAAATAGGACAACTTGATTTTGATTCGATGTCAAACTTTTTCTTTTTTACGAGAAAAAACAACAGATATTTTGAAATGTTTGGGAGTTTTTAATCCTCACACGAAAGCGAGAAAAAAGTGCATATTTGTTGTCATTTTTCATTTTTTTTTGCTTTTCTCGAAAAAGAAACAACACAAAAAAGTGTTTATAAAGTGGAGAAGAAAAAAAAGAAGCACTCAAGATTTCACACATTTTTTTGGAGGAGATGAGTCGAACTTTTTTTGCGAAACATTGGGGAGGTTATTTGGAATACAGTAGTAGTTTGGATTGTAGGTTGCACGACATGAAGCAGAAGAATTAGCACATCGACTATCAATGCCTTATTTGGAATGTTCGGCTAAATTGAGGAGAAATGTTGACGAGGCATTTTTTGATATTGTTCGATTAGTCAGGTAAATTTGAAGAATTTTTTTCGGGACATTACTTTGAAACTGGGAAAAACCGCGTCCGGTCAGACTTACGCAGTGTGTATTTTAAAATTTCCAAATTTTGGATACCGAAAATCTAGCTAAATACACGCTGCCGACATTCTTTTTTTTCTGAAAATAGAACGATGTTTGTTTCAAAATTGGGAAAACTTGTACCTTCTAAAAAATGTTGTGGACAAAGTATTTAGGAAGAGCCGGAATTAAATTCCCAAAATGTCTCAACTTTCATATCATTTTTCTTATTTTCAACCATAACAAACTCTGTTTTCGTATTTTTTCTTCTCAACATCTTTGATGAAAACATAAACACCAGAAAGTAATGGAATTGTGTGGCTGTGTGTGTGTGTGTAATTGATACAATGTAAATATTCTAAGAAGAAAAAAAGGCGCACAACACAACAAAAAAACGAGAAAAAATCTTTTGTTACAAATGAATAAGTCCAACTTTCTGGGAATGGGGACATTTTTACGGGAAATGGATATACAGTTTTTCAAAATTAGAAATTTTGTAGAAAAAAAAACCTTTTCCGAATCAAAATTCGGTATACTGTATCCAAAATGATATTTTTTTCTAGAAAATTCCAACACGACGAACGGACTCCTCTCCACGATGATACAATTCGAAAATGCGATGATTCTCCATTGAAAATGAAGAAAAAGAAGAATTGTAGGATACAGTAATCCATGCTCTCTAAATATTTTTGTGTTTTTTTTCATTTTCTCTAATATTAAACGGGTCGGTTTTATACTAATTCATTTTATGTTTCACCTCGCATTTTATTTTATTTTTTTCAAACTTTTATCACAGCAAAATTTATATTTCCCGGTTTCAATTTGTTTTCTCAAAAAATGATTGTAAATTATAATAAAAACGTGAAATTTGTTCAAAAATATTCTTGATAAGTTCAAAAATGTTTATTTTTTAATTTTGAAAACAATTCAAAATGTTGAAAAATGTGATGCAAGCAGTTAAAAATCAGGTTTGATAATATTTGAGAATTATTTGAAAAGAAGAGATTACTGTAGGCAACTCGTGTACGATCTCGAAGTACGAGTCGAGATAAACAAATTATCAAAGACACCATAGTCCAAGCAACTCCATCAACTAGAGAAGCGGCAAAAACAATCAAAACTACTGTAGACACAGTAACAACAAAAGCGCCAACAAGTGAATAAACAGTTTATTATTTATTGAAAAAAAAAAAACATCAAACAAAAAGAAAATTACTCGGGTTAACACTAAACGGTGGATTAAAGCATAAGAGATAAAACCATTGATAGGAATGAAAAGAAAAAAAAACAACAGAAATAAATAAAATGGGGGGGGGGGGGACTAAACGGAAACATGTCTAATGTAAGATGATTCGGACATTATGCCCAAAGAGTTAATGAAAAAACCGGAGGATCATGATTGTGGAAACAAAGGTATTAGTATTAGTTCAAAAAAGGAGGTGATTGCAAATATATACACAAACTACATTATATGGAAATTTGGAACAAGTTCGGCTTATTTGGGCTCGTTTTCTCTTTGCAAGTTTTTGATTTCTTGCATTCCGCGTAATAATTTCATCATCGGTCCGAATGGAAGTTTCAATTGATTGCGAAGATCGTCTTGGCTCAAGTAATCAATCAATGTTCCGTCCATTTCCTCATTTCGGAAAATATCGGCAGTAACCGGCGATCCAGTGATATTTGAGACCCATTCGAACATTTGAGCAACCTAAAGGAACACACATTTTCAATTTAAACCTATTTTTTTCAAAACATACCGTCCAATCTCGATAGTTCAAATCTCCACCAGCCGGCAAATACATTCCTCGGAACAATCTTCCGACAATTGGAGGCGATTCTGGAACATCTGGATCGGCTTGAACTTGTTCGACATGTTGCATCTGTTGGTTTTGTTGCACCTGTTCAACTTGTGGAGCCTGTTGAACTTGTGGGATCTGTTGAGCCCGTTGGAGTTGTTGGGCCTGATGAAATGGTTGAACTTGTTCAACTGGTTGAACTTGTCGAACCTGGTCGACTGTTTGAACAGACTGAACTGGTTCAATCGCTTGCACATGTTGCACTTGAATTTGTCTTGGTTGTTGTGGTGAAATTACAATAGGAGCAACTTGAGCCGTTTCATTTTCTTGTTCGCCTTGCTCCATCTCTTCATCTTCGCGATTATTAACTGACTCAATTGGTTGTGATCTTGGCTGTGGTGGAACTTCAACAGCGGTTCGAACTTCTGGATTTTTGAGCACCTCTTTCTCAGAATTCGATTCTGAAAATATAAATGTATAGTTGGAGAAAAATAAGATTTGTTCTAACTTGAATATGTACTAGTTCTAGCTCTTTTTGCTCCGCGGCGAGTTCTCATCATTATTCTTAGAAATAAATACGAATACACAAAAAGATAAAAATGGAAGGATCAAAAATAAAAATATTAGGATTTGGTTTCTATGGAAATGCTCGTAAGTACGAATCGACAAGGATTAGGTGAAAGGATTGGGGGTTGAGAGAGAACAAAATACGAGATATCTATATTTTTTAATTATCGCAAATGGAAATGCATGACTTTTTTTTTTGTTGATAGTTATGTCTTAAAGCCGGATGAATATAAAGAACATCAAACTTGTAGGGGTTTTTTTTTTTAAATTTTTCTTCAGCTGTATTTCCATTTTTTTTCATTCATAATTTATGATATTATCATACCTTGGCAAAAATCGTGAATGTGATGTGTAAATTTTAACACAAAACTGACGGAAAATGTTTGTGTTGTCTGAATTTCTGTGTGAAATACCGTGTTCTCTAAATGTGCCACGTGGAATTCCACGACTCAGCCGAGGTATGTATGATATAAACATTGAAAAAAGTTAAAGTAACAAACTCACTGTTTCCAAGTCTGCTAGATGTTCTTTTTTTCGGAACACTCGATGATCTTCTAGTTCTTTTCCTTCTTCTTGTTCCAATTTCTTCATCATCATCATTCTCAGCGCTTCTTTTCGGTGGAGTTGTATTTGTCAATCGATTCTCGGGCAAGGCTGCTTTTCTTGGGATTAACGACAAACGTCCATTTTTGGCCTCTTCAAGATCTTTGAGAGTTCCACCTTCTTTCGGTCCGAAATCCATTACTAGAAGTTTTTGAACTTCGCTAACCCTTTTACGAGTTTTTTTCTTGCGCGCAACAGGTTCTCTATCATCTTCATCTTCATCATCTCCATCATCTACCTCCTCTTCTTCGTCTTCTTCTTCCTCAATTTCTTCCTTTTTCACACCAAAATCATCCGAATCTTCCTTTTTTATTTCATCCGCATTTATTTCTTCTTTTTTTATTCCGTCATCCTCTTCATCCTTTTTCTTTTCTTTTTCTTCTTCTTTTTCTTCTTCACTTTCATGATCATCATCCTGATCCTCTTCTTCTTGATTTTTATCATTTTGTTTCAATTTTTTTTTCGCCGGTCCACCAGAGGGGCCTGTTTTTCTAGCCCATCTTCCTCGTCCTTTTTTCTTCGGTTTTTCTGGTTCTGGTTCGTCTAGATCAGTTTTCAAATTCTTTCTGCTATCGGCATTTTGTTTATCTTCGACTTCCATTTCTTTTGTAGCACACATTAGAATGGTGTGAACATTTTTTTCAACAATTTGTTTTTCTGGAGTCGGGATTTCGTCTTTTCGATTGTTTTTCTGACTTCCTCTTTTCGATTTCTGACCAGTTGATTTTTGTTTTGAGGGTACAGCGGTTGGTTTATTTTCTGGTTCCTTAGCTTCTGCTCGTTTGTTTTGAACATTTGAAGCGTTTTCCATTATAAGATGTCTTTGTTTTTCTTCTTCTTCGCGCAACTGATGCTCAAACGACTCGATTTCGAACTCCTACAAAAATTAAATTGTATTTTGGAAATTCAGCAAAAAAAGTTTCGAATATTAAAAATAATTCATAGCGAAGTTGTTCAATTGTAGAAATTATCTCATTAAGATCTACCCACAAACGTCGGCGCGATCAGCACATTGCGTTGGGATGGCGTTAAGGGTGTTCTTGATTAGGTAGTTTACGTTCACAATTAAAGTAGAGTTGCACGAATCAGCAAGTTGTGTTTAAAAGAAAGAACACTTAAAACATACCTGACAATATGTCACTGTGAATTTTCGACCAAAAAAAATGACACGGTACTTCTTCCCCTCTTAGGACAGGTATGACTTAAAATATAGAATCATTTTCGATGTAATTTTGGAGAAAAAGTATAATTCTCGAAAAAAAATGGTTCCATATTTTTTAACGTAAAAATGGTCACACAATTTGGAACCTTTTTCCTTTTCGGGGAAAATCCTCTTGGGCTAAAAATTATCTTCGACTATATCGACGGCAGGCTTGGGTGGAACCGACCCTTCTGAAACTTCAAAACCGATGTTTGGTTCCGAAAATTTTTTTTGGAAAAACTGAAAATTTCGAAACTTTTCAGACTCACACCCAAAATCATGAAAAATAGGAAAATTTTGTTCAGAATAGGAAATAATTATTTACTTTTTTGGTATTCAGTTAGAAAATATTTAAAATTATAACTTTCTAGGAACTATTGCTGAAAATGAAACCGTAAAGTGAACATTATAGATGCGTTTTTTTCCGATTTTCCGTAAAATTTTCGGAAAAAAATTTGGGAAAAATTTCGAAAATGGTTCTGTCGGGAAAAAGTTCCGGAATATCTTTTCGGAAAAAGTTCCGTAAAAACAATTCGAAAAAAGTTCCGACATAAAAAAGTTCCAAAATAGTAGGAAATTTCCGGTTCCGGTTCCGCCCAAGCCTGGTCGACGGTGCTGATCATTTTAAAAACAACTTCATTTTTCCCTTAAAAATTGCTGCGCTTTGCGGAGTGGTATTACCTAACGGAGTGGTATTTGTCGGTATGAGATCTACGAGAATTTAGTTGTTCAATAATGTTTTTGGTCAAATTCAATGTGTTTTTCTTATCTTTAGTGAGCGGGTTCAAATTTTGAAATAATTGAAACACATTTAGAATCAATCTTCTATTTAAAGCAGCTTGTTAGAGAGTAAATTTGTTTTGTCGTCATAGTAACTATCTATTGAAATTTCGAAAGCGAACAGAAAACATCTACTTCGAAGTTCTGGGAAATACAGAAGCACTCACATTTTTTACCTTTTTCAAATCGAAGTTTAGAATCTCAGTCATATGTTTGGAACGGATGAGGAAAAAACCGATAAATGAAAACAAATAACATAACGGCTCACGTTTACTAAAATTCACGTGATTTTTTGAATTTTAAATTTTGAAATAGCATTAAGTAAGTATGAGATAAATAAATGTTTTGCACTTTAGACACTCACCTCAATGACATGACCACCGATCGAAATTCGAACAGATCCTTCTGATCTTCTTGACCGATCCTCATCGAACTTTCTCCTTTCTTCTCTCACTTTTTTATCCATCATTTCCTCAAATCTGTCTCTTTCAATTCGTCGAGCTTCTCTCGAGTCAGCAAATTGTGCAATTGGTGAATTGGTAACTGAAAAATTACAATTTGAATCAAGAAGTTTATGAGAAAGTCTTACTTCTATCCAGTTCAGGTGGACTTTCAGCAGTATCTCTTTCTTGAGATGTTGAAACAACCAATGATGCGGATGCCATCATTGAACGAGGAATTATAGCAACAGGCTTGACTGAAAATAACTTTTTGGTAAACACTGAAATTTCTCCAGTATCGTTAAATAAATACCTCCAATATTCATTTGAGGATTGGGTCGAAAAGTGATTGGTTGTCCATGTGAGTTTGTTAATGCATATAACTGACGCGGAGCTGACTGAATAAATACATAATTTCAGACTTTCAAATGTTTTCAAACTCACAGCTTGTGGTACTACATTGGGTGTTTTATCTTGTGAATTATTCGACTGATTCATTTCAGAAATTTCTGAAAAATTGAAGATGTGCGTATCAGAAAAATCGACCTAAAACTATAAATTGCGCGAGTGGAGACAGAAAAATTATTGTGGTGCAAAATGAGCAGAGAACTAGGCGTGTAACTTGTGTGCGATGAATGGCGCGATTTGATTGCGAAATAGACATGTTAGGTGAAATTAGTGATGATTGTTTCGTAATTTATGTTTTTGTGCGTGCACAACTTGATTGATTGAAGGTACTCCACATATGTATCCAATTAGTTGCGATTGAGCGTCGTTCAAAGCGTAAAAAAAGTTTTTCGCGCTTAAGCCTTAAAAAAAGTTTTTCAAAAAAAATTATCGAACACGATTTGGCGTGTGTTTCTGTGTAGCCACGCGAAAATGCACATTTTTTATCAATTAATCGAACTACTGTAAATAGCCATTTTTAAAAAAATTTAATTGAAAAAAACATTTACCGTATTTCCTGTAATATAAGGGCATGCCACTCTATTTTTCAACCCTTCCCTCCTTATATTAGAGGTGCCCTTCAAATAGAGGTACCCTTTTATTTTTCAACCTTTCGGAAAACACGGTTATCTTGAAATAGTTATCTAGAAAAATCAAAATAACAATGTATTAAATTTGATGAAACCGCCAAGAATTAACAATTAACAACAAAAAAAGTTTTCAATTAGAGGTGCCCTTTTATTTTTCAATCTCTCTCTCCGAGTGCCCTTATATTAGAGGCGCCCTTCTACTAGAGGTGCCCTTATATTACAGGAAATACGGTAATTTCAAAATTTGGAAAAATAAGTTGTGAGCTCTTGCAAGATAAGGAAGTAGTTCAGAACTATATTAAAGAATATGTGAAATTGTTTCATAAGCACTTCTCGAAACTATTCAGAAAAGTCTATATGTGATTCGTTTTAGCCGCATTCCGAAACAACAAAGTAAAAAAAGAATAAAATAAGAAAAAAAGGAGACGAGAAGAGGGACAACAACGGGCAGTGACGGGAAAAAGTCCATGGTTAGGACACATTCAATCGATATGAGACACACAAAATGGGAGAGAAGAAAAAATAACAAGAATAGATCGATATGCCACTTCTTGTGTCTCTCAACATATTATTATTATTGATTATTCATCACCTCAACATAATTAATTTATTTTGAACCAACAATTGAAATATTGTTTCAATAATCTAAAAATATGGAAAATTTTGACAGTGGGTTACTGTAGTGACCCTAACTTTTCAAATATTCAAAAAAAGGTTTTTATTTTATTCATTTATGATTACAATGTCAATATTAAAGTTACAAAACTGCATCAACAACGAGCAAATGTCATACAATTGCCTTTTTAACACTTTCATTATTGCTCTTATTAAAGTGCTCTTTAAACAAAGAAAAACATATAAAATGTACAGTGAGATGATCTACAGTTAAAACTTATGTGCCGATCGACGGGAAAAGTGTGAAAAACTACTGTAAGGGTTTTTGGAAGGGACAATTAAATCTGAAAACAATTGTTACACCTTGATCAGGGATAAGCTTTGGGTTTTTTAAAACACCGGCCTGGTTATAATTGAGCCCGTGATATGAAAATAAGACCCAACTTGTGGGGTTCTTGATCGTTTCATAAAGCCCCACTTATAAACTCAGGGACGGCACTGTTTGGACCTCGATAAGAAGTCCTCACAGCATTGTGAAAAAGCCCGAATCTCACCTCTGACCTTGATTTAACTCTAAAGAGGTTATCAGAAATCAAAGCATTTGAGAATCGGGTCTGAACACTGAAACATGTTTTGAATAAATAAGATCAGAATAGGAACGTCATAACTTTTGGTTGGGATGTAAATATATTTTGTTTTAAATTCTCATATATTAGCTGTCAGAAGGAAATGTGTGAAATGATCATGTTGTTCACACATTTTATGTGTCAACTTCCATTTATCCCTATCAACCATAGCTCTCGTCCTATCTCGTACAGATGTCGGTCACGTGAATTAGTAGGGGTATATATAATGTGACACTTGATGATATTTCGTTCTTCCGAGAACAAATACTAAAATTGGAACAATACAGAGAAGATTAGCATGGCCCCTGCGCAAGGATGACACGCAAATTCGTGAAGCGTTCCAAATTTTTTGCCCAATCTCTCAGAGTTCTAAAATTGTACACTTTACACTAGTCGTGCCTGAACAGACAAATTTTGGGTCAGTTTCAAACTTTTTGTCTTTTTGTGGGCCAGTGTTTGCAAGAAAAACTGGATTCCCCGGGTGGGGTGAAAACCCGAAAAAAAAACGGGCCGGGCCTGGCTTTTTTGTTTTTCGGCTCGGCCAGGCCCGCCCCCGACATTTGAACGTCCGTTTCTCAGAGCCGGGAAAACATTTTTTTTTTCTGGAAAAAGTTGTGGAAACCATTTCTACTCTCTTGGTCTTTCAGAAAAAAAATTTGATTTGTATATGCAAGTACTGAAACTCCAGAAATAGCTAGTTGTCATTATTTTCGACAAATGTGGAGCAGACAATCTTCAAGAATAAATCATTTTTGAGACGTGAAATCGAAAAAAGAAAAACGAACAAACAAATGATATTTTGACGTGAAACGTGGCATTGGATTGACGTGTGTTTGGTTGTACCATTTCATTACTTCTTTTTTCGGTGAACAACTAATTGATTCAATAATTGCGAATGATTCGAAGTCGACATTTTTTGCTAAAAAGATAAGTTTTTGTTGGGGGTTTTGTATGTTGCTGTTCTAATATCAATTGGGTAGAATATGTATGTCAATTTCTTAGCGATTACTGCCTACAAAAGCCTTAACCCGGCTTTATTCAATTTTCGAATTGAGTATGGATTTGCTTCCTTTTGTTATGGCAAGAAAGTGATGACAGTGATTGATTAGGGTTTTCATTTCTACCAGAAACAAACTGATATTAGCTACTGTATTCTTCATTTTTTGCGTTTTCGTAGTTCTAGTCACTAATACCAGTTGTGTAAGTAGAGTCTGTGTGTCATTTCCTGAGCAAGTACCGCCACAAGAGTCCGAGCCCGGCTCCATTCGGTTTTCGAACTGAGTGTGGATTTATTTCCTTTTGTTATGGCCAGAAAGCAAGGAACGGATTTGATGATTGGGTTTACGCAATGTCTACTGAAAAATTGGGAAAATGTGACTGGAAAGGGGTAAAAAACACATATTTTGGCCCGAAAAATAAACTCAAATGGTCAATCAATCTCTATTCTTACAGACATGGCTGAATAAAGACGAGAAGATGGAACAAGGTCAACAAGCTGCACTATCTTTCCTGAGAAGTTTGAACTTTTTCTAAATTACAAAAAAAAACCCAACAACTTTTAGAATACACCGATATTTGGGAAATCAATTCAGTTACTTTTCTCGCCGTCGTCATCAGTGCGTTTTTCAAGTTTGAATTTTTCTTAAACCAGAAAAAAAATCAACTTTTTACAGAACACGGAAAACGATTAGGACCGCTGCAGGAAAGAAAATTGAGAAAAATGCAAAGAACAGTGAATTGAATTCTCCGAAAATTGCTGAATGAAACTATTTTTTTCAGAAAACATGTGAAATATGAAGTAACAACATCCAATCCCGCTTAAAAACAAACCTATGAACTTGAGCTGTCGTGAAAGCGAATCCAGGTTGGTTGTCCAAGTTTTTGAAAAATAAGAAACAAAAATAAAATGACGCCAAAAAATGTTGGTCGAAAAGGAAATTTTGAGATTCTGACTTTCGGCCTGACATATTTTATTTATTATTTTCTCGATACGTTGAGGACACCGTGAAATAGTTAAACAAATAAAAAAGGAGTATATTTGATTGCAACTGCGGCATACGAGGGTTTTCATTAGAAGGTTCCTGTCACGTCCCTTTTACCTCCTTATTCCAAAAAAAAATCGTGGTCAACATATTTTTTATTGTTTTTGTTTATTCTGTGAGAATGTAGTCCGAGGGACCGAGAACCCGGCCCGAAAATCACAGGCCGAGACTCGATTTTTTTGTTTTTCGGTCGGTGAAAACAGACCCGCCTGGCCCGAGCCGGCTCAGTTTCTTGGAGCCAGGAATAAAAATGTTTCGAGTTTTTACACTCACGATTCAAAATAAATTAGAACACAGTATAAAAATGAAGGAAACTTCTGTTTTCTGAAGTCTCAAAGAACTGACAAATATGAACAAAATGGTTAAGAAAGTCAAAATTTACAGATTCATATCAAACATCTGAAAACTGCATGATACAATCGGAGCAACATTCAAAACATCTACATTAGCAACAGAGCAGAAGGTGAGTTACAAAAAATATCTTACTCAATTTTTTATATGAAAATTCAAAAAAAAATACAGTAGTTCACAAATTTTGGAATTTTTCTCAAATTTTCTAAATATTTTTTGAATTTTTGTAAAAAGTTCTGAAAACGTGCGGAAGCTATGCCCAATTTTTCAGATATGTCCAGCAGTTCATTCGTCATCTTCATTCTACCGAGTTTCCCTTACATTGTTTTCATTTTTTATATTTTTCGCGGAAAAGCCGAAAGTTTGTGGGGTTGCAAAGTAAGAAGTAGGCATGAACTTCGATGTGATCCTTTTGAAAGTGGTTAATCTGGGAGTTTTAGTATTAGGGGTCAATGTACTTCACATGGCACATTTCACATATTGTTTCTTCACATGGGTTTTTGTTCTTTCACAAGGCCAGTTTTTCACATGTTGTTTTTTCATAAGTTTTGATGTTTCTTCACAAGTCGCATGTTTTTTCACAAGTTTCCACGTTTTTTCACGTGTTTACATTTTTCGTAGTTCGTATGTTCCAAAACTTCCAAGTTTCAATTTTTCAAGAGTTACTAAAAAACAAAATCTATTATAAACGTTAAAAAAATTGGCGTCAAAATAGAAAATTTTTTTCAAACCAAAAAACCTCGCGCGCACATGGTCTCGTCACGAACACACACATTATCATTGAATTTTTGTGTGTTCGTGAGGAGATCACAGCGCGCGAAATTTATGATTTGAGAAAAATTTTTTATTTCGACGCCAACTTTTTTTACGTTTATAATAACAAAGCTGAAAATCCTTTTTAGATTTAGTCGAAAACTACAGTATTTTACCCGTTCGGCTAAGCTTAAACGTAATGGACCTATTCATGACAATTAAAAAGAGAAAAAAATTCAAGAGAAAAAGTTTTTAAAAAAGTTCTTTAAAAATTGGAAACTTGTGAAAAAACAATACGTGAAATGTGCCATGTGAAGTACAATTTGCTATTGAATCTCGGTACCGACAACACACGCGTCTCGCACACTGCCATCATTTGTGTGTGTATTGGTCACGCCCACACTGCGTTTCGCTCTATTCACGGTATTTCAAAACCTTCAGGAGGCTGCCAAACACAGCAAAAAAAAAGAAACGAAATTTTCTTCACGCGGTGTATGCACACAAATAATTGTGTGCGCGGGAATTCAAAATTTATTTTTCTTTTTATTCTTAAGATCTTTCCAAAAAGGAAAAAAAAACTGTGTTTACAGCAAAAACAACGTTTTGAGAGAGTAATGAGAGGATTGGTAAGGAGAACAGTATATTTTATGGCCTTTTACGACCTTACACAATGAGCAGAGAAGGTGTTAGAGGATATTGGCATGAATAACGATTGATTTGTCTTTTGCAGTAGCTCATATGTCTACTGAGCTATTCACTGATTCTCAATATAACATATTTGAACATTTTCAAGTAGAACCGCAAGAAAAACATGGTAAATTTAACAAAAATACTAAATTTTCACAATTTTTAGCCATTTTTCCTATTCGAAAAACTACTTTTCTTCTAACTTTATGATATATTTATCAAATCTAGGTTATCCTGTTGCTCTTTTGTCGATTTACGAGTGATTTTTATAAGATTTTGAAAGAAAAACTGGAATACTGGTTTTTGCTCTTTTATTGGCAGTTATGTCCACTCTATCGATGATTGACACATTGTAAATGATTTACAATGGGTTGTTCTTTCTTCTTACCACTCTATTCTCCTTTTTAGCTCTTCAAACAATTTTTTTTAGATTGAATTTCCTTGAAAAATAAAAAAAAATAAAGAAAAAAACAAAAGTGTGCGGCAGTTGCGACCACGCCCCTAACCTGAAACTCCCCTTTTTTCGAAAACATGTTTTCTTTTTTTGAATTTCCGCAGTTAATTTTTTCTGTGTAAAAAGTTTTTTTTTTGCTGTGTAGCCTTTTATCTTTTCTTCCCCGCGTCTGGCGCAACTTGCAAAAAAAGGGTCGTGAGGAAAAACGATTGATTAGTCTTTTGCAGTAGCTCATATGTCTTCTAAGCTACTCACTGATTCTTAATATAACATATTTTGAACATTTTCAAGTAGAACCGCCACAGGCAGATGGGAGCTTGCTGGTAACCAGCTATAGTCGGTAATCAGTTGGTTTTCCAACACAGGAAGATGGGTACTTGCTGGTAACCAGCTTATAGCAGGTTACCAGTTGGTTTTGCAAGCTAGTTACTAACTAACTACGTACTATATTGGGTAACTAGCTTGGAAAACCAACTGATTACCGACTATATTAGCCAGTTGTCAATCGGTACCACTCGCTCTAATGAAAACACACGCGCCGCAATAGCCGCGACGCACAGCTGTGTGTGGTCCACGGGGGATTTCGAAAAATTATTTTTTTTTCTTTTGTTTTTGCTTGTTGTTTTTTCGCTTTTTTCCTTATAAATCGTTGCATGAATAAAGTTTGTTTGTTTTCCTTAGTTTGATTATATCCTAGCTCTTTTTGACATTATTAAGAACAATAACAAAGTTTTCCAAAATAAGATTTAAAAAAAAAACCCCTTAATTTGAACTCCCGCACACACAGCTGTGCGTCGCGGCTATTGCGGCGCGTGTGTTCTCATTAGAGCGAGTGGTACCGATTGACAACTGGCTAATAGCTGGTTACCAGCAAGCTCCCATCTGCCTGTGGCAAGAAAAACATGTAAAAACATAGTAAATTTAACAAAAATACTACATTTTCACAATTTTTAGCCATTTTTGGTATTTGAAAACTACTTTTCTTCTAACTTTATGATATATTTATCAAATCTAGGTTATCCTGTTGCTCTTTTGTCGATTTACGAGTGATATTCATGAGATTTTGAAAGAACAACTAAAATACTGGTTTTTGCTCTTTTATTGGCCGTTATGTCCACTCTATCTATGATTGACACATTGTAAATGATTTACAATGGGTTGTTCTTTCTTCTTACTACTCTATTCTCCTTTTTAGCTCTTCAAACTACCTTTTTAAAGTGAATTTCCTTAAAAAATAAAAAAAATGAAGAAAAAAACAAAAGTGTGCGGCAGTTGCGACCACGCCCCGAACGTGAAACTCCCCTTTTTTCGAAAACATGTTTTCTTTTTTTTTTGAATTTCCGCAGTTAATTTTTTCTGTGTAAAAAGTTTTTTTTTTGCTGTGCCAAACGATAGGAAAATCTGATAATTTGAAAATTAGCGCTTGTGATCTACAAAAATCAAACTTGCAGGCCTGGATTTAATATGACCCTTTTAAAATCTTCTTTTAATCTCTAAAATTCTTAAATTAGTTGTGGAATATGTTAAGAAGTTTCATGACAATGAAAAAGAAAAATCTAGTTGAAAAACAAAATTCGAAATTTCAGACCCGCAATTTTTATTATGCGCCTTGAAAGCACCTTTGATCTTTTTCGTCTGTTCTCTCTTTTTTCGATGGCAGCCCTAAAATACCGTGTATTTCAATGATTGCCACTTCTCTTTCGCTTGATACGACGTGTGGGGCTTTATGAAACGATCAAGAACCCCACAAGTTGGGTCTTATTTTCATATCACGGGCTCAATTATAACCAGGCCAGTGTTTAAAAAAACCCAAAGCGTATCCCTGATGGGACAACATGTAGAATACGACCCCAACGTATTTCAAGACCCCCCAGCGAATTACACGACCCCATAAATGTATTTCGAGACCCCATTTCCATTGGGTGGGGTCTTGAAATACATGGGTGGTCTTGATGTAAAGTGGGGTCATGAAATACTTGGTGGGGTCATGAAATACTTGGTGGGGTCGTGAAGTAACTGGCTTACAAGGGTGTGGGGTCGTATTCTACATGACCCGGACAAGATGTAGAACACGACCCCACGTGAAGTATTTCAACACCCCACAATAGAAGTGTATTTAATGACCCCTACAAATGTAGAACACGACCCCAACAATGTAGAAGACGACCCCAAAAGTGTTGAACACGACCCCAAAAATGTAGAACATGACCCCAACAATTTTGGGGTCTTGAAATACATGGTATGGGGTCGTGTAATACACTTCTATCGCGGGGTCTTCTGATACGTTTTGTGGGGTCGTGTTGTACGTTTTGTCCGTGTTTAAAAAAACCCAAAGCGTATCCCTGATCAAGGTGTAACAATTGTTTTCAGATTGAATTGTCCCTTCAAAAAATCTTACAAAAATACATATTTATTTATTGAATACATGATAAGACATTTAAAAACCCGTAAGTATTAATATAAAGCTCATGATATCAACTAAACGACGAACAAAATTAAAAGAGGAGGAATGTTTTTGAAAATAACCCGTGGATCCAGATAGAAATACACTTGAAGTTGGTTTTTATACAATATTATTACTAATGTTGTTGTGGTTGTTGTTGTGATTCAGAAGTTGTGCATGATGTTCTTCCATCGAAGTAACTGGAGCTGATGTACTTTTTGTTTGTTTCAAGCTAATTTGAAATGGACGATCAACTACTGAAAATGAAAGTATTAATGAATTCATATGCCAAACTATTACTATACCTTCAAGTTTATGCAACAACTTCTTCAATGTTTGTTTCATCAGTGTTCTATATCGTTTCGAGACGACACAATATAATGCAAAATTCAGCGAGGCATTCAAAAATACAAGTTGTTGACTGAGACAAGTATAAAGAATAGCTCGAGGATGATATTGTCCGTATAAATCGAAAAGTATCCGAGCTGGAGCTTGAGGTCCGATACAAATAAATAGCATTATAGCGACTGCGAACAACATTGCATTTGCATGAAGTGTTTGGTTATTTCGATTCTCCTGTAAATCACAAAAATCTATATCAAAATTGAAAATATGAAACGAATGTAGTTCCTTTAAACGCGCACCTTTTTCACCTGACCTGATTGCATTCATTTTTGGAGTCACGTTAGTTATTCACATTAGTTTTTTAAAACAAAAAAATTCGGGTCGGTCTCAATTTTTCAAAATGTTTCAAAAAAAAAGAAGAAAAGTGCACGGTTCAACATATCAACAGAAATTACAATTCTCAATCACAACACTCTCTAACTCACATAATCATCATCTTCTAATTCAGATTGTTTTTGATAAGGTTTTGTTTGAATATTTTCAATTTTTATACTCATATAAGAAGGCAACTGGAAATATCAAACAAATTCAAAAAAAGTTTCGAAAAAGTATACCTGTTGAACCAATGCTCCATCAGATAATTTCCATTCATCTTCTCTTCTCGAATCTTCGTCAACAACTCTTCTCAATGTGAAAATAATTCGACAATTCATATATAAAAGTGCCAAAATTGGTAAGATATTGAATCCCAACAATGTGACATAGTCCATTATTTTATAGTAGATCTGCAACAAAAAATATGTTCATTTTTCTGTAACAAAAAATATGTTCATTTTTCTGTAACAAAAAATATGTTCATTTTTCTGTAACAAAAAATATGTTCATTTTTCTGTAACAAAAATATGTTCAAGCCCCGCAAAACTGTTTCAAAAATAAACATCGCTTGTGAAATTCGATTCTTTTTTCGACAAATAAAAAACTATTTAAAACAAAACATACCTGAAGGGCGCTGTTGGTTGATTTGAGAATTACGTAAAAGTATTGTTCCGAATTGTGCTCATAGCAATAGTTGACATTGTAGGCCAAAGGCCATTGAATTGAACATAAAAATGAGATAAAAAGACTGAAAAAATGAGAAAATATTAGAAGAATTTGACTGACTTATAACTTACGCAAGAAGAATAGCATTTCTCGAGTTTCGACTGGTTACTAATCGATGAGATCGAAGAGGATGAACAACACAAATATATCTCTCAAAGTTGAATGCAACGACGATTCTGAAAATGGCAAAAAATTGGGATTTTGAAGTTTCTGATTTTGACAAATTTTCAAGCTCCAACTGGACGTGAGCAGTAAATATCTGATTTGGGCCGGATCTAAAAAAAACCGGATCCGAAATTAACCAAATCTGTATCGGGCCGGTCTCTTTCATCGAGATTTTTGCTGAATCGAGTCACAAAATTGGACAAGAGGTCGGCAAAAATTCAACTTCCATTTCAACAAAACCCTTGATAAAAATGTCCGAGCCAGATTTTTCGAGCTAGATTCGTTTCAATCACACTTCAAAAAAAGTTTTGAATCAAGATGATTCTCATGCATATTCACTTAGTTTATCTGACTTACAGTACACTACTTTTGTAGAAAATCGATGCTAAAGTCCGAATATAAAGAACAATTCGAGTATAATAATGATTGAATGTAATTGAAAAAGCGAGCGACGGAATTGATAAAGGCGTCACATCTAATGTTGCGAATATCAAAAAAAGACAATCACAAATTGCTAATGCTAACAAAAGATTCCTGAAAAAAACAAATTTGACTTTTCAGAAAATATGAAAAAAAAAATACCATGATGGAATACGTTTTGCCGCTTTGTTACTTGTCAAAATAGTCATGTTCAGAAGATTGCAAGACAGTCCAATGAAGGCTATTAGAGGCAGCACAACCACATTGCTATACCACACAATTTCGAGAGCACTCTATAACATAAATATTCATCTCGCTATTTTCAACAACAACCAACCTCATCAAGCTCATGCTCCGAAATATGTGAAAAATTACAAAAATCAGTTTTTATAAGAATTTCTTCAGCCTGTGACGCTCCTTCGATTGCCACTAGATCTACCATCTGAAGTAAAAATGTTAATTATTACATGAAAGTTCAACAAAAAGGGTCAGAAACACCAAAATGTTGCGCACTGTTAAAATAGAAATGCAAAAAGGAACATTCGGACCGCCCACATTTTTCTTTTCATTTTTTCTTTGAGACAAAACTGGATTTTTGATGGGGCGGTGGCGGCTAATTTATCATCGAGAAGAAGAAGAAAAAGAAGGAGAAGTAGGAAGAGGACATTGGTATTCTGAAGTCCAGGAATTTTGAGAATCTCAAGAATCGAAATGTTCAAAAATGGAAGATTTATTATGTGACACTTGAAAACAAAACAATCATTTTGGTGCGAAAATTCTACACAAATTCTGACCATTCAAATGAAGGTTACGTGAAACACGTGGGTTTTGATAATTTAATTAAAAGTTCAACAGAATTAGAGTGTGGTTCAGTTTTTTCAGAGAATTCGGGGCAATGTTTGTTTAAGTCACACCTATCAACAAAAAAAAAACACGATTATTGAATGAATGAGAAAATGTGTAAATAACTGAAAATGAAAAAAAAAACTTGACCTTCTACAGTTTGGGGTCACGTGATTCATAATGGTAAGATTAATAGAATTGTTCCGAAGAGAAAATCCTATTCGAACTAGGCCCGTAAAATCTCGGCCGGGCTAGAGAATATGTAGTTTCTTGTTCTTCATCGAAGTATGTTTTTTTTCTGGAAAGATCAAAACTATAGTAACTCGTAGATTTCTTTCTGCCTAAGAAAAAGCTTCAATTCCAAGCCGTTAACAGAAAACTTTACTTTTCTGGTTACTGTAGTTTCATTTTCACTCTAATATATTAGCCATTCACAAATCGGCACCACGCGATCTATTGATTTTTGTTATGTGTACTTTGTTCAGAAGTTATTTTCAGCACATTTTAATATGATAATCTGATTCTACGTATCCAAAAATTCTAAAAATATATTTTTCACATTTTTGAAGATTTGTGTTCTGGATATTTTTGCTGCTGAAATTTCAATCTACAGTAACCACGTGGTACCGATTGAATGGGTGATAAGCTTTGAGTTTTAAACGATAAATCAAATCGTTTGTCCTAATTAATTACCAAGTTGTATTTGATAGTGTAATTTACACAAGAAAATTCGAGTAATAGTAGACACAATAGAATCGAACAAGCCATGTCCGCATTTAACAGTCAAGGTCAACAATAATTGAGGTACAAAACTGATAATTTGCAGAAAGGTCATGATGACGGGAAAAGCAAATCAGGAGAAAGAGTGTGACTTGAAAGAAAGAAATAACTATAAAGATCAAGAACGACAAAAATGTCTGGAAAATGGGAACAATCAGAAATGACGAAACAAAGTTCACAGTGACAAGTAAAAAAAGGATTTCTGGATTCTGTTAAAGGGGCGGGGGTAGAGGGAAAAAATGAAATTGTTTTCAAAATGATCAGCACCCTCAGAATAGTCAAACCCGCAATTGTATTTTCACCGAAAATTCTAGGAAATAAATTCCAAATTTGGTGACCACGTATAGCTACGTTGAAATTTTAACTACGCATTTTTAGGTTTTGCGATTTTTGTGAATTGAAAACACAATTATTCTGAAAATGAAATTGTTCTCGAGAATTCAGCTTTACAGTATGTCTATTTGATTGGCCAATGAATGTCGCTTCAATCCAATAGAATTATCAACTTTTGAAAGAAAACGAGACGCGGAATTTGTCACGTGTTACACATAAAGATGAACCATTCAAATCAAAAAATAAAAACAGCGTGACCCGAGTTTTTTTCACCATACCTCGGCCAAAAGCGTGGAAACCCTTCATTTCAGAATGCGTCTCGTGATTTTTCACACACAACTTTTGTAAAGAATGTTGTGCTGTCTGAATTACCGTATGAACTTTGTGTTTTGAAATTGTGCCGCATGGAATTCCACGTTTTCGCCGATGTATGTTTTTTACTCATTGGTTAAGCAAAAATTTCTCGTCTGAAAAAATAGTTGAACCACAAAAACTTTCTGGAACGTGGCTAACAAGGGAATGGTGTTGGGACGATGTGGCGTTTCAGAATGAAAATTTGGGATTCCGTAGATTTCGACACGCTGAGAAAAATCCTGTTGTCAGAAGTTGCGAAACTCCTCTGCGAAGCTCAAAATTTAGCTCCGAAGTTTGAGCAGAAAATCTCATTTTTCTCCTTCAAATTTAAATTTTTTTTGAAAGTGGAAGTACTCCGGGGTAATTTCATACGAGAAGAAACGTTCCAACATTTATTTTCAGCGAAAAAGTACTGAAAACACCAAGAAATGTAGCTTCAAAAAATACAATCAAGTTTGACCTACATTTTTATGAGTGTTCACGTTTTTATTCAATTAATTTATTCTTGATCTAATGAGAAATTTTGGAAGCCTGACAAATTTTTGGGAATTTTCAGAAAATCGATATTATCAGTAGAACTAATCGTTTTCATGGAAAAATATCATTTGGATATTGTTCAGAATGGTGAATTACACCAAGTTGACCTATTAAGGTGTACCACGTACTTCTTCAAAGCGATTTATATCAAGATTTTCAGATTTTGGGTTTTCACAAAAATCTCGATATCTCGATTTTGAGAGGAGTTTCGCAAAATCTGACAACGGGATCATTTTTAGCGTCCGAAACTCTATAAAAAGACATACATTTCATCGAAAATCTCCAAATTTTCCTTACACCACTCCCTTGTAAGAAAGTGTTCGTGAGGATCAAGATTTTTGATGTCTTGGGTTTTGAAACATTTGAAATTCAGTTTTTTTGTTTTTGTGATCAGATCGAACTCGATATTCGAAACACCTCGTGGATCTCTGAGGAGTCTTTTAAAACTAATCGAGTCGACCCGGTATTCCAGACAAAACTGAGGGCTCGAAAAGATCAACATCCAAGTTTTAGAAGATTCGAACTTCATGCTCAAATATAACCTGAGCTGTCAAAAAATGTCAAAATTGAAAAAGAATACTATGAGTTAGTTATGAAATGAGAGAACTGTTTCTTCACGAAAATAGCCAGAAATACGAAAAAAAAAAGTGGTCGTGTCGATGTTGATCCAAAAATGGAACAAATTTGCGAAACGTCGATCCAAAAATAAAACAGCGACGACGAAACCGAATGGTCATTTTCAACTCGACACACGAGCGCGCAAAGCTTCTTCGATCAATAATACGAGAAATTCGGTGCGAAATGGAGACTGAGAGGAGAGAGCCGTTTTGTTTGTGTAAGTGAGTCGGATATTATTTGGACACACATACACACAACATTCGCCAACATACAAAAGAGTACTGTATGTATGTAGAGTGTGCGGTGAATGTTTTCCATTTTACGGACCGGTTTTCAGAAGCACCATCGTTTTTTAGTATTGTCACGATTTTCCGAACAAATTATGAAATTATTTGAACTTCTAAATACAAACGAAAAAAATGAGCATTTTACTGTTTTGGTAATCAGAGTTATTTACTTTTTACGATTTCGAAAAACTGGAAAAACTAGAAGACAACAAAACAAATATTTTGAATTTGTTGTTAATTTTAACCATCTATTGTTAGATTCAATATTTAATGAGATTTTCGATTCATAAATAAAGATCTACTGAAAACAAGTTCAGTTGGATTTTTGTTGATTTAATGCTCAAACTTCAATCAGCTGACTATATTTACACTACTTCGATGATGAATTTATTAGTTTTACTGACCTATGTAAATATGATTAGAATATCGAACAGGTTTTTGAGCATCTGGTTATTGTGAAGTACGATTCAGCTATCAAACTACACATTTTTGAATAGACTAGAAATAGTCTGAAAAGTAATAGAGGAAGTTATATAAAATGACCGATACAGAAACAAGAAAAACAAAGTTGTCTCTTCTGGAACGTGTAAAACACACGTGTGAATAAGATGTTCTCCATTGCGAAAAAAATACGATGAAATGTTTCAAAATGACGTGTTCTAATTTTTTTTCCTTTTGACAATACTGATTTTTGGGAAAAAAATTGGCAAAGTTTTTCGCGTAATAAGAATCAGTGACGAGCACAAAGCCTGTGGTATAAATATCTAGAATTGATCACCTAATGTGGGAAAACATCCAACAAAAAAATGAAGAAAATTATCAGAAAATTATCCAAAATTTAAGCCGATTCTGTTTCTCATATAAATAAGCTCTCACGCGAAGAAAAAATGTTCCTAGAATACAAAAATAAAAAGGCACACCTTCCTTGTACTTTTTATAGTTGTCTGAGTAAAAAAGTTTATTTTTCTTACAACAACAAATTATTCTATTGATAATTATAATAACTGAGATGGGAGAAGGGTACTGTAGTTTGGTACTACTTTTTCAGTAGTCGTTATTTTCTGAATAAATACTTGATGGGAAAGTTTTGAAACCTGATTCAAGTAACACTTTGAAAACTTGCGATAGATTTAGGTGTCACTTCATTTTTTATTGAGCACAGTTTTTTTTCCTCAGAACACTTTCAAGTTTCAACAGAAAAAAATCGTTTCGACAAGAAATTCTCAAAACTAAAAATGGAAAATTATTAAAATTGAAAAATATGAACGGTTTTGAGAAAGAACACCTTTCACAAATCCTGATCCTCTTGGAAAACTTCAAAAACAAAATTTAAAATGCCTGAGTTTTCAAATTCTGCTTTTCCCTATTCCACGTTTATCAATGATATAGTGAGGGAAAATTAGAGAATTAGAAATTTTCAGATAAAAATATCTTGAAACAACACAGGCAAATGGGAGCTTGCTGGTAACCAGCTATCCGGTAATCAGTTGGTTTTCCAAGCTAGTTACCCAATATAGTACGTAGTTAGTTAGTAACTAGCTTGCAAAACCAACTGGTAACCTGCTATAAGCTGGTTACCAGCAAGTACCCATCTTCCTGTGTTGGAAAACCAACTGATTACCGACTATAGCTGGTTACCAGCAAGCTCCCATCTGCCTGTGAATAGAAACAGAAGGTCGAGACATGCGATGAAACATTTTTCTGAAGTGAAAAAAGTTTACAAAATGATTCATTTCAACTCAAACAAAAAATGAATAGATATTGAAACGAGCAGAAGAAGAAGAAGAAGAAAAAGAAAACAGTTAAAGTGACACGACTCATTTTGACCACCCGAATCGGCTCTTCATTCTATTTTCCCTTCTTTTTCTTCTATTTGTGGCTCTTTCTCAAACACGAGACAAAGTTCAATATTTACTGAAGTTGATAGATATGTCTATTGGTGTTATGCCCTTTTCCCATTCGGTCATTTCACTTTCATATCCTTATTAATCAAATTGACAAAAAAAATCGAGAAAGAAAAAAAAGGGAAACCGGATCAGTCAATTGGAAACATTTCAAATGATAACAATTATTATGTACTGAACGCAAAAAAACAAGGAAAAAATAGGAGAAAATGATGAATTGTTGCGCAAGGCTAAAATAGATACATACAAACGGGTGACCATTGTTGATTTCTGCTTTTTTTTCGATTTTTTATTTGTTTAATTTGGACAATGAAATATCATTGTGTTGTGTTATTTTTACTATTATTATATATTTATTGTTGTTATTGGCAGATATACAAATCTAGGAGAAACTTGTTCTTGAAGAAAAAAAGTGACCAGTTATTTATTGGTTTGTTAGATGTTCTTATTTTGAGACTGAGAACAAATCAAAATGGTCTATGTGATCAATTCATTCATGGCAGGATGTATGTGCAAAGAACAGAATATCGGACCGCGCTGCAGTTTTTGACAAGTGGAAAAAAAATACAGAATACGAAACAACGAGAAAAAACTAGGAAACACTATATTGAAGCTGATTTGGGTCTGATCGGGAAAAAGTTTTACTGAATCAGACCGGAATAAAATTTGGATCTGGTCTGGGTTTTTTTCAAAGTTTTCTGAAACGGGCCTTGAAAACTGGGTCCGATATAGTTTTCGCTGGAACAGACCCAGAAATTCTTAGTTTTCCGCTGGATGGCACCCAAACTAGAGCTAGGTTTATTTGGTATCAGAAAACCCGCGAAAAATCGGATCAAATTCGAAACTCATTCTGGGTCCTTTCGAACAAACGTTGATTCTTAGTCCGGTTCAGTCAAAACTTTATTAGTCATTTCCGAGTGAGCTGGCTCGATTTTTCATCGGATCTGATCCGATTCAGAAGATCGGGTAGTATTTAGAATATAGTTATGGAGTATTTATCTCTTCCAAATCACAAAAATGTTTGTATCGATATTCTCTTCCGTTAAATGACCCGGCGACTCATCGAGAGTATTCGTTTAAATTGAAAGTATTCATCATTTTAAGACATATACGAGTTAAAACACAGTTCAAAAACATAAGAAACAAAAGTTAGACGACAAAAAAGAACAATAAATAAAAATAAAGTTGGATCAAAATTTCAAATCCTAATGAAGCAGTAGAGCGCGTTTGCGCGATTAATCCAACTCTATGATTTATTTTCTGTTCTTTGTTGTGCTGTAGTTTTCTCTATACGTTGTTTTAGACTGTTTTTTCACTCACATATGTCTTAAAATGGCGAATACTTTCAAAATAACCGAATACTATAGAAGAGTCGCCGGGTCATTTAATCTTCTCATTTGGCTTCTGATACGGTGTATTCGGAATTATTTGAGATTATCCTGATATCTGCCTTGTGCAAAATATCTCATCAAATATCACTTGTCCGATTGATAACGGTTAATTAAAAGTTAGTATTTGAATTGAACAAGTATCTAAATATAACAGTTCATGGACAATTTTCATCATTTCCAAAAAACCAATTACATACATCGTTGAAAAATTCAAATGATTGGTCGGTTCACTGCACATCAAATACATTTCTGATGATACATTTGGTTTCGAAAATAAATTGATAAACCAGTTACGAAAAAGTAATGTCAAGGTGATATCACATCACTTACAAATCCAAAATCGTAGTTCAAAAAACAATCTAGTTTCGAAATCCAGAATCTCGGATGTTTTTTTTTTCTCATCAGAGACTAGTCTTTATTTGTTATCATTGCTTTTTTGTCTGTTTCTTGTTCTGGCATCATTTGCCACAATCAATGTCACTTTCGATTGTCTTGTTTCGGGATCGGATATTAACATCGAAAGTGTTCGCCAATCATCTTTGGTTCATTTTTCGAACATTCGTATCAGACAAAAAATAAGGGTGTTTCTCATTAGGAGAATGATCGAGCACTCGAAAAAAAACTGGAGGGAAAAAAAACAAATTAATTCATACGAAAACGATCAGTTTGATGTTTCTGCTAGTGATCAAACTACAAATATTTTCGAGAATTAGAAAAAAAAAACAAAATAATGAGAACGCTATTCGAAAAATACAAAAATTTTCAAGAGTTCACGGTATTTTTTTGACCTTTTATTAGGATTTTTTCAGAATAACTTCAACCTAAAACGTTCGATTTTTTCGGTTCAGACTATCGCGATAGGCCGGAAATTTACGGAATTTCCGACCATTTTCGGAACTTTTTTTCAGACGAAACCTTCTCCGAAAATTTTTGACGGAGTTTTTTTCAGACGGAATTTTTTCCAATTTATTTTCGAATTTTTTTCGGAAAGGTTTACCGAAATTATTTCAGAAAAACCGCATCTGTGGTGTTCATTTTCTTTGTCATTTCCAGAAAAAAGTTCGAAGAAGTTATGATTTGAGAAAGTAAATACCAAAAAATAGAAAAATTATTTTAAAATTTGGCAAAAATGTCTACTTTTTCATGATTCCGGGCGTTTGCCTGGAAAGTTCCGAAAATTCCAAGTTTTCCGAAAAATGTCGCAAAAAATGTAGAGACCATTTTTTTTTCGAAAAAAAGGTTCTTTTAGTACTGCCAGACAGTACTAAAACTTTCGTATAGTTCTGTGTGGCAAATCACATAACGTTTTTCGAAACAGAAGAGATTTCACGATGTTCGGCGAGCTGCCAGGACTTTGAACTACAAAAGTATTGGATCAAAATGAGATAGTTTAGTAGAGGGAAACTGTGAAATATTGGAAAGAAAAATGTATGACGTTATAGAAGTTTTGATTGAACAATAAATAATGGTGAAGGAATACTGTGCAAACAGATCAGTTCTGAAAAGAGGAAAAACTAAACTGTCGATGTTTACGAAAACAATTTTTCAAACATGATCAAGTTCCGGAATTTGTTGGAAAAATTGTATTTTATTCGTTTTTCGAGAATGAGAAATTGGAAAGGGTCAAAACGTGACACAGCAAAATATCTCGGCACGGGCCGGACTTTTTTTGAAACCCATGTCGTAAAAGAGTTTCTGGGCGGTCTGAAATTGTCTAGAACTTATCACTTGAAGGTGGATACAAAAGCTCGTTTGAAGATATTTCATTTTGACTCTTTCATGTAAAAGGAAAAAATCAACAAAGGTGTGTATTCTTAATATGGGTGCGTCTATAATCAGAAAAACTACTCGAACAACATAAATATACAACCAAAATATATCGAGAGAAATTGAGTCTGGAAAAAAAGAAAGGCGGAAAGATTTCCTTCCGGATGCATAAAGAAAATGCTTGAAAAAATGAATTTTCTGAAAAAAAAAACAGAACAACAAGAGAACAAACAAAAACAACAACAAAAACACAAAACAAATCTAGAAGAGAGTATCTCTTGGGAATTCTCGAGAATATTAAAACAACCATTCCAGATTGAGTCGACAATGAGAACACAAAGTCTCCAACTACATTTTTGTTTTTGTTTCGAAAACATGTTTATTCAAAATCATGAAAATACCATATAATCAGAGACAAAAAAAAAAGACAGACACACTGAATTTGAGAAGTTTGAAGCTGAAAATGGCATGCGACTAATTGAGTTATCCAGTTAAAAAGGGAATAACTGTTTTGACTTTGGGTTGGAAAACACTAATCTTCGAAAACGAAACAATGGTTATGTTTGAAATTGTTTCGAGTTTTTTTTTCGAAACTGGAAAAATCAAAATCCAATATCCACGAAGTTTGCAATTTTTAAGACCAAAGTATTCCGAAAAAAAATTATTGAATTTTTTTGAAGAAAATTTTTCTCAGACCCTAATTACTAAATCACAAACACTTGCGCAAGTAGGATCGCTAGAGTAGAAGCTTCACAATTAAATTCATAAGGGAAAAATTATCGATTTTTCCGCCTAATTTCAAGCTATAAAAACCCCAAAAATATCTTTCAAAAATAAAAATCGAAAACTACAACTTGAAGAAGTTGCTCAATCATGTCTTATGATGAAAAAAAGACCCAATGAAAAATGAAAAATTATAAATATCTGTATCGCGGCGCAAACTTTTTTGATATATCTCGTTTATATATTTTTCTCTCAAAACATCCAAATTTATTTTGATTTCATTTTTTTTTCTCGAGGCTTCGTTTCAAAAAATAAAACTACATCATATTTTATGATCTTATTTCGTATATATTTTTGTTGCTGTTGTTGACTTGTGGGTAAAATCCGATTCAAAATAAATAGAACTTCATCACTTCGCATATAATTCTAAAACATCAAACATTTGAGCCAAAAACAAAAATAGGTTACGTCAAAAAATAAAGAAATTAAATTTTTCCAGTGAATTTTCTTACTAACAATGACCAGATTAATAGAGCATTTGAACGTTGTAAATGAGGAGAATAAATATCGTAATTATTCTGAAATTATTGTATTTTTCAAACATTTTCATAAGTTTAAATTTACCGCTTCTAATGTTTTTAGCACAAAATCAACCGTAATCGCATGAGTGGCTAACACCATTCTGAATTCTTTAGGAACAACATCACATTTTGATCTGACTTCTTCTAGAACATGTCTTGATTCATTTGCCAAATCTCGAGCAATTCCACGAGTTTCTTCCAATTTCTTTTTGTTATAAATACTATCGGCCGAAGTGTTATTCAATTCGACAACATCTTTGGGCAACAAAATGATACCTCTAGCCAAAAGTGGATGTGTTGATCTAATCAAATTGGCAATCGAATAAGATGCTCCTACTTGTTTTGCAAGTTCATAAACATTCGATTCAACAACAGGATATTTGTTGGAAAGAGTTCGAGATAATGCATCAATTTGTAAAGAAAGAAGAGACCCAGTTGAGTTTCGACCATATTCGGCGACAGCTTTTATGTTTTCGAATTGTCGATCTCCGATTGTTGACTGACGAGTTTCAATTAACTTTGTCAGAAAATCAGGATTCGCTCGAGATGCGAAGACACAAAGAGCTATTGCCACTGGTTGTCTGAATATCGATTTTCAAAGAAAAAAAAATATGTTTTGGAGTGAATTTGTTTCCGACAAAACCGCAATGATTTCTACTCGATTTTACTTTAGTGAAGTGTTTCAAATTTTGTTTTTGAAAGTCTATTTCAGACGGGAAAAGTCAGCGTCTCAAAAAGTTTTGTGTGAAACGTCACGAGGGACATTCTGAAAAAAAGGATTCCACGTTTTTGGCGGAGGTATGAAATTAACTATAAATTTCTCATTTTTAATTCTGATTTTGTCCTCGGTGGACCTGTTCGTGATAAAAAAAAAGTTGCCCAATGATTTGTGAAAATGTTAAAATACAAAAAAGTACCCCGGGATGATCGCTGATGATTGCGAGAACGACAAACTACCTAAAATGATAAACTAAATGCCTACCTGGGAACAGGAAGCGGTGACATTCCGTAAATAGAATTAATAGCATCTTTCCAAAACTGTAATCGATACATAGCCGAAGTGTCTCCTCTTCTTGTATCAACTTTATCGCGAATCTGAGCCAACTCGACATTCAGAGCGTTCAACTTAAAACAAAAGAAACTTTCAACTCATTTAATATAAAATTACTCACCGCTATAAATTCGAGTTGGACATTTTTTGGCATTGACAGAATTGATAGATAACTTTCTCTATCCCGTTTTTTGATCAATTCTAGACAACTCTTGATTGCTTCGTTTGCTTGATCTTTGGTAATTTCGAGTACTCGAGCCGATTTTTTAATGGGAGATTTTGGCAAACTGAAAGTTAACTATATTTTTCTTTGAAGTTAGAACTTGGACTTACCGTGCACCTGGAATATTATCGAAGTTCACATTGGATTTTTTGTCATTTTGATTGTTACTATTGTTGTTTTGAGATGCAAATGGTGATGTTTTAGGACTAGTTGAAAAGTGACGAACATGGAAATTGAGAGGGAAGCAGGACTGACTTATTGATCGTCGCCCGATAAGTCGACTACTTTTCCACTGACCGATTCCGTTTTCTGTTTCATTTCTAATTTTTTCGCAGCTTCTCGAACAGATTTCATCATTGCAAACTCCGGAGACATTGCTTTTGCCCGATTGTCGAATGTGATGAATGACGGACAATTGAGTGCTTCGTCGCATGTTCTATCGTGGTGCTGAAAAAAGGAAAACTTTTACAGAACAGAACTATGATCTTTTCGAATAATTGCTTCAATGGTAATTTTAAAAACACTTCCGCGAAAATCGTGGAACATTCTGATTTAAAGAATATCCTCTGTGAAAATGAGCAGAAAAAATGTCGTGGCTCTCAATGAAGTACAGTTAGAATTTTGGGTTATCGAAATAATTTTCTAAAAAAATAAATTGAAATTTTACAAGATTTCAGTTTTCTTTCGTGATTTTTCACACAAAACTTTTTGAAAAATGTTTTGCTGTTTGAATTACTCTAAGAATGTTGTGTTCTAAAATTGTGCCGCGTGGAATTTCACGTTTTCGCTGAAGTATGTTTTATAGAACCATTAAACAAAAAACATTTTTAGTCTGACGAGAAAATGAGAGATACAAACAGTTGGTGCCCGGATACTAAACAAAACTTATAGCGAAACATTTTAGCCAACTTTTTAGTATGTTCTGAAAATTTAGCAAAAAATAATTTTTAATAAATTTTGAAAACTTCACCAAAACATTATATTATAAAATAACTTACTTGATCTTTTTTGATGAATTGAAATGGAGCCGATAAAAATGATGCTCCGTAAATTAAAGCCAACAAAGAAACTATGGTTTGAACAAGAACGTCGGATGGCAAATTCACAAACGGTTGCTCGGTCAGACGGAGATAGAAACGATGTTGAGCGGCGGAATAAGCACAATGGAGCAGAGAAAGTAGCGAAACGATGGTTATAAGGCTGAAATGTCCTATATTAAAACAGTGATGAAAATAAGAAAAACTTACCGATACAAGGTTGCCATTACGGTTTACCTCAGAACTATAAAACTGATTGATAAATTAAACGAAACAATTTTTAAAGATATGAAATGGTTCAAACAACCATTAGATCAATGTAGGAAAAACTGAGAGATTAAAATTTTTAACAGATTCGATATGTACATTCGAGAGTAGGCGATTTCTAACTAAAAAAACGAAACTACTAATCTGAAGAAAGAAATGATTGACAGAATGATTTGAAGATTTGAAAATGTATATGGAGATTTTTAGAAAGTCAATTTGATATGTCGAACATTATTTTCGAAACTCATTAGGCAGAATCTTCATCGCATTTGACGTGGGTTACAAGATTCGATGACGATTTTATGAGTTTCTCTCTAATAATTCTCATCTTCTCATTTGTCAAATGTTTGACTCCAAACTTTTCTTCGAGTTTCTCAAACATTCCTTTTGTTGTATTGTTTATCTGAAAATAATATGTAAATATGGTATATTTTTTGAAAACTTACAGATTTTTTGAATCCCATCATTAATACTTTTTCATAAACTGAACTCATACGGCCGCAGTCAATCGATACATTCACACTTCGGAGAACATCTGTCAAGTAGGCTGGATGACCGTGTTCCTGGGAAAAGTTAAGCATATATATATATATATAAGAAATGCTTCAAAAATATAGTGAACATTTTTGAGAAAACAACTACTTACCTGATGTTCGGATGAGCGATAAATGCATCTTTCGTGAAGTTGAAAAAGCGACAAATGAGAAACGTTTCTTGTATATGTGACCAACTTTTTCGAAACTTTGTCGTAAACACTTTCTTCAATTACTGGAACCACTCGAATATCAGTCATTTTCGAAATCCATCGTGGTACGCGTTTCAAAATCGAGCTTCCCTGTTTCACTATTAGCTTTTTGGTGACAATGGTGTTTCCCATTATTTTTCGCTCTAACACATCTTCTGATAGAATATGTTTTGCGTGTGAATTCGGATATCTAAACGTACAAATACAATGTTTATTCACTTCATCTTACAAACCTGTCCCAAAAAGCTGCAACGACTTCATCTAGCGAGTAAGGAAACGAAGTACGTGGTGAATCCCAAATTTTCATAATTTCTACTCTGGAATAATAAATAGAACCAACTGGAATGTGCAAAGCGGACAAGAAATGCAAATATTAATTTTGGTGTGTGAACACGTTAAAGGACGACGACCGCAAACACTCTCGTACTACAGTAGTTTTTTTTTTCAACATTTTTAAATTAATGGAGAGAACGGAACAACATGAAGGAAAATTGCGAAATTTCACTTGAAATCAACATATTATGATTCTTCAACTTTGTTACTTGTCAACAATATCATGAATGTGTTAAATACATGTTAAATCATTAGAAATCATTAAAGGGACGTCATCAAAATTTTGTTAAGGTCTTTGAGCGATTACGGTTTTGTAGTTCTCTCGGTCTAATTTTTTTATTGAAACTTTTTTCGAAAAAATTTAATTCGATCTGATATTTAAATTTTCACATTTTCAGGAAAAAAAAGATGTTTTCATTATTATTGTTGGTATCAAGTACATTAGCAACCCTCACTCCGCCCTCTACAGAGCATTTGTGGCTCGATCCAAATGATCCAACGGCCAAATACAGAAACATTGAAAGTCGAGAATCATGTACCGATAACATAAAACACGTTTGTCGTAGAATAATTTTTCAAAATGATTAATTGATAAATTTCCAGAATGATCAATATCTTAGACTGATTCTACGACAAATGATGCACGAACTCCGTGTGGATTACACTATTCCCGAATATGTATCGCGGGATGTCAAAGTTAAAATATCCAAGTATAGTATGACGGTTTTATCAAAATATTTAACTGATGAAAATGAAGACACAGCAAATACTCGTGAAACAATCAGATCCGCATTAGCCGATGTATTTCAAGTAGTGAGTTTTTTCAACATGTCATTTCTCCATAATATAAAACTTTTCAGAACGATAGATACATCGAGAATAGTTGGCAAGAAATTATGACTAAACTACAGCCATTTGTGTTTTCTCTGAACATAGTACTTCTTCCTGCAGCGAGTATTGTAGTTGTAAAAAGTCTGGTGAAACCAAAAAATTTTTGGGTTTTACTGGTATCAACTATTTTCATAGTTTCGATGTACTGTGGGTATAATCGAAAATATCAAGAAGCAGAAGCACGAAAATTTGCTCATGTTCAACAAATGAATTCGGATGATGCGTGTGCACCGGAAGGAATTTTTCAACGATTTTCAGATTCAATGTTGTCTCTAGTTCAATATCAACAAAAATCGAAGTGTCAAAAATATATTGAGGTAGGCAGGTTTAACCCGATTCGATATAAATTTTCTTTCCAGAGTCAAGTTGTTTCTATATTCTTCGAAATTTCGCCAATCGAAGTTTTCTCTGAAACTGTTGCTTCTGGCATGTTTTCGTTCATTTCTGAAGCAGCAAAACATTTCAAAAAGTTTTTCCGCGATTTATACGAAGGAACACCTATTATGGCCCAAATTGTTATGACTGCCTTCTTGGTAACAAATTAATAATTTTCATATTTTTGTTTATTTACGATTTTCAGATTTCAACGTTCGGCAAAATCAAAACGCCGTTCTTCAGTTATGAACCGATTTGTGAGTTTTGTTTCTAGTAATATTAATTTCATCGAAAATTTTCAGTATTGAGTTTCCTTGGTAATTCTGCTTCGAAAATGGTTGGTTGGATTGAAAACGACAACTCTTCAACAAATGATGTTCCACAGCCAATAAAAAATAAACCAACTTTAGTATTACTTCAAGAAAAAAAGTTAGTTTGTTTTCTAAATACATCATCAAAAAATATACTATTAATATCCTTTCAGAATAGCAATCGAATGTCCCAAATCGGAAATCGAAGAACCTGCGAAAAATAAATCTTCAGCAAAAATGAGGAAACGTTCAACTAAGAAAATTGTAGTAACAGAGGAATCGAGTGAAAATGAAAGCTTGTCGAAAGAAGAAGACTCCGGTAAGAATTTATTTTTTCACAAAAATAAATTGTTTCATTGTCTTTGCAGAAAGAGAATGGGAAAAGGCGCGAAATGAATCATCACTATCAGAGAATAGCTCATGATAAATAAATTGCAATTGTTTCGAATAGTTATTGTTTTAGCTGCATACTATTACTGGTATCTCAACGCGTTGATCAACTAACCTCTTCATTGAGATATTTCACCTCTTTTTGTTCCCCTGTATAATTTCTTGCCAAATAAAAAAATCAATTTCAAATGTTCGGGTTGTTCAGTGTGCTCAAATGTTGAAAACATTCGAAAAATATTTTCATTTAATATTCTTACCCTGTTATTCATTTTCAAAATGTTATTGTTATTGGATTGCCGGTTATAATAGATCGGAACTATTTTTGCATCATTTGATAATGATGCAAATCATTGGACGAATTGAGAGATGACTTGCAAAGATCACAGAATAACAAGATATAAATACCCAAAAACCACCGGTCACAATCATTTTGAACTTCGATATTAGTTTCAAGTAGTCGGTGGGTCAACAATTTGAGAACTTTCTCGGACCCTTCATGATCTTCACGAAAGGTTGTTTAGGCATTTACGTAGTTTTGAAATGTCGAAAACTCGTTTTTTTCTTCCTTTGAAGTACTGTAGATTTGAAAATTGTTCTATATTTATTTAATTATTCAAAATTTGATTGCGATAATTTTATAATATTTTACTAACGTGATTTTTTTTCGGTATTATCAGGATCAGGGTTTTCGGAATTTCAAAAAATAATACTGATAATCTAAAAATGATATTATTGACTCTGACTTCCATTCGTAAATATCACAGTTAACCTTTTCTGATCTGACATTTGAAACAAACGAAGGGTTCAATGGGTACACCATTCATGTTTATTTCTCTCCGATTACTGTGTTTTTCTCTGTCTCTTTTGCATCACATGTATTTGGTCGATCTTTGGTGTAAAAAGAAGAAACAGACAAAAATCGACCAGTCAATTCTAAAACACATTTCATCTCTTCAAACGTGTTTACCATACTTTTCGATATTCAAACAAAAAATAATTATATTTTTCTTTGTAATAATGTTTGTCAACCGAAGTTGAACATTTGTGTTCAGGAATTTTGGTGTTGTTCTCAAAATTCGATTTTAAATTGTATGAGATTCAAAAATTAATTTGATTTCCAGATGTCTACAACACGATTATTGTCAACATTAGTGGTATCAAAAAGTACAGGTTAGTTATTTTTTCATTCAAGAAATGTTAATTTCTATTTTCTATCGAAAAAACGTAATCTGTGTACGGCATCTGTAAACTTACACACGTAAAACGGAGATTTTTTTCAAATCAAAAATCTAGATTTTTAGTTGAAGAAACAGAATTTTCGAGTCGTATGGTATGTTGAAAATCGCTGACAAACCGTATCTTTCAATTTTAACTGGAACCAGAACCAAATTCCAATTTGGAACCGTTTCGTTATCCAATTTCTCAAAAAAATTGTTCCAAATTTCATCTCTGAAAGTTATCAACGTGTTTTTTTTAATTTGATAACTAATAAACTTCTAAAAACTTTTGATCTACATTATTTAAAAACTCTAATTTTTCACTAAACCGTCATTTTGGATGTTTTCTGATATTGGCATATTTATAAAATGATAATATCCTATATTTTAAGGTCGTCTGTTCTCATCTTCGCAACCACAACGTGGTCTTATCAATCAATTGATCAATAAAACCAAAACGAGAACGAAGGGTGTTGTAGTTGCACAATCAAAAAGGCATATCACTGATTATTCGGCCAAAGATAGTCGTATTAATTCGAGAAATTTGAGAAGTGTAGACAAATCAAAAATGGATGGAGCCGCTGTTACTGCTGCTGCATTGAAGTCCCAGGTCAGATTTTTAATTCATTACATTTTTTTTATCAAATATACTGTAGTTCAAACATATGTGTAACACATTGTGTATTATCGTGAAAAATGACTAGTGATTTCGGGAAATAAATCGTGTAATCGGAAACTGTATAATTTCTCAAAAAATGTCATGTTTGAGAGAAATTCGAGAAAAATTTTCTTAAAACGAAAAAAAAAATTAATCTTGTCTCTCTTAAAACTACAGTAACCTGACATCAATTTTTTGAAAGAAAATTGTCACGTGAGAGCAAAACACACGTGTCCAAGTATGATAAAAGTTTGTATACCACGTTTTCTGTCCACTAGAAACGTCGTAATTTATCACCTATGAGAACATGAAGCTGATAAGAAAATGTTGCGAAGTCAAACATCTAAAAACTCCGAAACTAAAAGGAAAAAAATGTTCAGGGAGTGGAGTACATGTTTGGTGTCGTGGGATTTCCAGTCATCGAAGTTGGAATGGCCGCACAAGCACATGGAATCCGATTCGTGGCGTGTAGAAACGAACAAGCTGTAGGCCACCTCTTTTTTCTTTGACACAAAAATAGTTGAGCAATTGTTTAGGCCGCTTATGCTGCGCAAGCAATGGGATATTTGACCGGTAAACCAGTTGCTCTTCTAGTTGTTTCTGGACCCGGAATTCTTCACGCTATTGGTGGATTGGCCAATGCTACAGTGAATTGCTGGTAACAAATATTTTTCGATTTTTCAAAACTTTCTCATAACCATTTACAGGCCAGTCATCTGTATTGGAGGAACTGCCGACATTGGTCTCGAAACTCGTGGAGCTTTCCAAGAATGGTCACAACAGGAAAGTGTGAGAACAGCATGCAAACATGTCAGCCGACCAACTAGTCTTCATACCATCCCAGCTCATATCGAAAAAGCAGTCAGAGCCGCAATGTATGGCCGACCTGGTGCTGTTTATGTTGATCTACCCGGAAATCTTGTGTTGAATCAAACCGAAGAAGAAATCTCATTTCCTGCGCAAGTACCCCTTCCTCCACCAGTTTCAATTCCTCCAATCGCACAAATTGAAAAGGCTATCGACACTATCAAAGCGGCCAAAAATCCACTTGTAATTGTTGGAAAAGGAGCTGCGTGGTCGGAAAGAGGAGCCACACAAGTACAGCAGTTCTTGACAAAATCAAAATTGCCGTGGTTGGCCACACCTGGCGGTAAAGGAGTCGCTTCTGATCTCCATCCTCGATTCATTGGACAGGCAAGAAGTTTGGCATTGAGAGAAGCGGATACTGTATTCTTGATCGGAGCCCGATTCAATTGGATTCTTCACTTTGGACTTCCACCAAGATTCAGAAAAGATGTGAAAGTTGTTCAAGTTGAATTGTGTCCAGAAGAATTCCATCAAAATGTCAAGACTGAAGTACCACTTTTGGGTGATATCGGAGAGACTTTGGCTGAATTGACACCAAGATTAGGAGAATGGAGTTATGATGAAGGAAGTGAATGGTTCAAAAAATTGAGAACAAATGCGGAAAAGAACAGATTATCAGTTGAAGCATTGGTCAATGATCATTCTACTCCGTTGAACTATTATGCCGCGTATCACCCTGTGAGTTGGCTTGTTTCAGTCCGGGCCCGATAAATTGAACCAGACCCTGATCATCTATTCATTTCTAGATTCGTGATTTCCTTGCTAAAAATGATGTGATTGTTGTGAATGAAGGTGCAAATACAATGGACATTGGTCGAACAATGATGCCATCAACTCTACCAAAAAGACGTCTCGATGCGGGAACTTTCGGAACTATGGGAGTTGGACAAGGTTATGCTCTTGCCGCTGCGCTCTGGGCTCGTGACAATTCGCCAAAGACCAAAGTGTTGGTTGTTCAAGGTGACAGCGCGTTCGGTTTCTCGGCAATGGAACTCGAAACAATTGCCAGATACAAATTGCCAGTTGTCACTGTTATCATCAATAATTCGGGTATTTATCGAGGACTTCTTCCGGAAGATGACAAAGAAGTTGATGGAGATCGAACATTGAAGTTTGTTCAACATTCAGAAGATTTCTCTCAAACCCAACATTTTTCAGTTTACCAGTTCTCTCATTGACTGCTGAATGTCGTTATGAAGAGATGGTGAAAGCATTCGGTGGAGCTGGTCGAGTTGTTCGAACTGTTCCCGAGATTGCAGAGGCTCTCGAATGGGCATACAAAAAGACTGATGGACCAACTGTCATCAATGCTCTCATTTCGACTGATTCCGAGAGAAAACCACAAGCTGATCCATGGTTGACTAGATCTAAAGTATAATTGTGATATATTTTTCAAATTTGATCAGAATAAAGTGTATATAGTGTTTAAAAATAAAATCAAACGTGAAATAACATTTTTTAATGTTATTAAGCCATTTCGATTTTTGAACCTGATGAGAATCGCAAGAGAATTAAATTTTGATGAGGTGTACCATGTATCCATTCCATCAGAAATTTCAAATGGATTGACTGATGACATACCATTGTAAGTTCAAAAATTGTCTACTCTGAGAGTAACTGAGAGTAAGAGAGTAGTACTTTCTTACTGTACTGGGGTACTGTAGAAAACCATGTCAAGCTTCTGATTTCTCAATGTGTTTCAGAACGTGCGCCTTTCGGCCTGAAATGCTATGCTACGGTCTTCTTCTGTGAGTTTTTATTCAATCTACAGTAATCCATTCGAATTATTTCAGCGACATTTTTGGCGTCTTCTGTTTGTTTGGATTTCTTGTTCTTTTCCTTCTTATCACATTTTTTGGACTTTTTGGAATCTGTGTTAGACCAACATTCAGAAAGAGAAGAGAACGTCATTCTGCCGAAAATTAAAGTATCAAAAAAGATGTAACTTTTTATTAAATAATAATAAATTTATCGTATTCTCCTTGCTTTCAAAATTTGACAATCAGCATCGATAACGATTGTGGTCTGAAAGAAATACAGTATGAAAAGAGAATGAAAAGTATTGAGATTACTGTAGTTGTCCACATTGCATCTTTCAATGAACATTTTCCTTCGGTTATCACTTTTTCATATTTATATTTTTCCTTTTTTTCACCACATCTTTTTCGAATGAAAACATCCAATGAAGATGTTGCATGAGAGTTGCCGATTCTCATAACTTGAATAACAGCATTGACTGCATCGACAACGAATGCCACTTTTGGCAATATTATCGATTTCTTATTCTGTTCATGTCCATACAGAAAACATTCGATTTTGATATCTTGACCTGTCACAAGTTCTGTCGGAACATCACATTTTGGCAATTGTTTTTCGAGAGCTTCGCATAGTTTTTGTATTTTTGATATTTGATTAGATGGTTGAGATGGATCCCAACTGATCGAATTCGCCGCACTCATACTACATAAAACTTCGGATGGTGAGAGACGGTTACAACAACGAGACATTGGACAGAATGGTATGGTTTCTGGGGAAAAAATGATTGGAGAAGCGTTTTGTTTTTGTTTCTAAAAAGAATTTCGTGGATATTTTCAATTTTTTTGTGGTGGATCAGATCGTGACGATACAAAAAAAATCGAACCCTAAAAATTTGACACAAAACTAATTTGGGCTGAAATGGATCCAGAAAAGAATCGGACGCTTTTCTCAAAACTAGAACAATTGAACACTAAAAAATGAGTAAAGCTCAGGGGGTGGGCTCCAGAACGACAGCCCTGACAATGTATGAAGGGTAGATGCATTCCAGGCCCACTTCAGGCATGTTTTTCCTTCTTGCTTCTCGACTCGTTTTAGAAAAATTGATTTTTGGGTATACATAGTATTTATCAGACCTTGCCCGGCCCGATGATGGTTGCGAAGGTCAACATTTATTGCGATGGGATTGTGAGAAAATGATAGAGTTACTAAGTACCTCAGGATCTATATGCTACTTGTCTTAGGATCACTAAAACTACAGTACTCATGTGACACTCACTATTATCGAATGCAAACTGAATTTTTTCCATCAAACAATCATAACAGAATCGATGTCTACAATGAACTAGAACCATTCTGGCAATGTTGACACAATGATGTGTTTTTCGAATCGCATCACACTTTTGTTTTTCTCCAATATCCAACTTGAAAAGTGATGGATTTGATCCAAAAGATATTGATGCTGATTTACTCTCATCCATTCCCGACATTTCATCGACAACAATATCTGTTGATCGAGTTCCTTCACAGAATCGAGCCGGACAAAGTGTGCCCGGATAAACTATCATGCACATTGAGCAGAACGTATGATGACAATTCAGCTCTTGCATATCTTCTTCGTTTTTCGTTTCTTGACAAATTCGACATGTTTTCTTACTCATTTTATATTTAAAAATAGTTGAGATTTGGGAAAAAGGTTCATTTTTCACCAGTTCACGTTTATCAGCAGTTTGTATACAAAAAAAAAGACATTTCTGTTTTTTATCTTTACATCAAGAAAAAAGACCCAAACGTTTTTTTGTTGATCATCTAGAAAAACCTTGAACCGTTGTCTTAAGACAAAAAGAGATAGTTAGTTTTGAATTTCGTTTAACCTTGAGATTTAGAAGGAAGTATCTATTTTTTGTGTGTAAATCGTAACAACAAAAAAAAGGTATCTGGCTAATCAAGTTTTGGGGGGCGGAGTGTTTCAAATGGCAAGTATAAAAGGAAATGTTAGGGTGACAGAAATCAGTGCCTAAAATGGACCTCGAACACCGTATTAAAGCCTACCGCTTTGTCGCCTACTCGGCTGTCACCTTCTCGGTGGTCGCTGTTTTGTCAGTATGCGTTACTCTTCCAATGGTTTACAACTATGTTCACCATGTCAAGAGAACAATGCACTCTGAGATCAACTTCTGCAAAGGATCTGCCAAGGATATCTGGTCCGAGGTCAACCACTTGAAAGCCATCCCATCAGGAAACAGAACCGCCCGTCAAGCTGGATACGATGCTGGAGTTACCGGAGGATCAGCCTCAGCTGGAGGTTGTGATGCTTGTTGTTTGCCAGGAGCCGCCGGACCAGCCGGTCAACCAGGAAAACCAGGAAAGCCAGGAAAGCCAGGAGCACCAGGACTTCCAGGAAACCCAGGACGCCCACCACAACAACCATGTGACCCAGTCACCCCACCACCATGCCAACCATGCCCACAAGGACCACCCGGACCACCAGGACCACCAGGACCAGCCGGAGATGCCGGATCAAACGGACAACCAGGAGCACCAGGACAAGACGGAGCCCCAGGACAACCAGGAAACAAGGGACCATCAGGACCAAACGGAAACCCAGGAGCTCCAGGAGCCCCAGGACAACCAGGACAAGACGCCCCATCCGAGCCAATCACTCCAGGAGCACCAGGACCAGCTGGACCAGCCGGACCACAAGGACCACCAGGACAACCAGGACAACCAGGACAAGACGGAGCTCCAGGAGCCCCAGGACCAAAGGGACCAAATGGAAACCCAGGAGCCCCAGGACAAGACGGAAACCCAGGAACACCAGGACAAGCTGGAACTCCAGGAGGTGCCGGAGAGAAGGGAATCTGTCCAAAGTGAGTTCGCACTACAAATTGAACAGAAATAACTTGAAATTGTTTCAGATACTGTGCCATCGATGGAGGAGTTTTCTTCGAGGACGGAAGCCGCCGTTAAGAAACTTGTCTCAGCACTCTTTTTCTATCTTATATCCATTCAAAATCGAACTAAATAAACATGTTTCGATTTTAAACATTGTATCTTTTTTCTTATTGAATAATCGAACAAGCGCGTCATAAGAAGTTTTTTGCGCTTCGATACAAATGCGATACGAATAACACAACAGTTTCACATTGCGATCAGCTGAAATGTAAATAGAGGACATTTTTTGGATCACTCAATTTCTCGAAAATTTAGACATGTCAAATTTTGGTTTGTAATAACATCATATCTGGTTGTGAATGTTGGAACGATGCAAGGACTTTCAAAAAATTCAGAAAAACACAAAAAATTTATTTGCTACGCAGGGGTCACGTCGTAAAATTTTCACGTTGAGCAATGTACAAACACTTTGAACAGCCCACTTGCCAATGTCTTTCTACGGGTGGTGCTTTATTAATTGGATTGTCTGAAAAAATAGACCAGGCAACGTTTTGTTTTTGTTTTTTTCTCGCTGTGAATCGAGCCACAAAATCAGATGAAAATTGATAATGGATTCAATCAAAAAATTGTTCTGACCCGATTGAGCGTAGTCTCGAAAAGTTCGACTTTTTCTAAGTTTGTTTGAGCCATATTTTGAAAACCCGGACCGTTTAAGCAAAAACTTCTTTTGGTTCGATTTTGTGGCCCGATCCAGACACACTTTTGTCTGGATTCGATTCAGAATAGGTTATTTTCGGGCCGATTCAGATGACCCAATTCATCTGTTATTTCTCAGAACATTTATTTGGAGCCTGAAAAAAACCAGAACTATTACCAAAAACCTCCCAATTTTTGCAGCTGGATTTTTGAACCTCGGAATTTTGACATGTTCAACTTGTTGAATTACCTTTCGTCAACTCTTATTTCGTTTGCATATCTGATTCTGATAAAAAAGTACACTAGAGAAATGAGATGGTGAATCGAATTCGAACACAAAATGTTTCAACTCAAAATCAGTTCATTGGATCAGAAAATGTTCCTCCAACCCTAAGCGCCCGATCTCTTCACTGTCAGTTCACACTCCGAGTTCTCACGTGTTCGCGGCTGACAGGCTGCCGGTGCGCCATTTTTTGTTTGCTGCTCAAACGTCGCTCCGTTTATGTTCTCCGTGTATTTTGCTTTTTCGTATTCTTCTACAGTAATAAAATAAATGATCACTGAGAAAAAAAACGATGAAACTACAATTTTAACTAATGAAATTAGGTTTTCTTTAAAACAAAAAATACAAATCTCATTAGTTCCAGTTAAGTTGTAAAAAAGAGATTAGAATCACTTTACAAACCTGGGGCGGCACTATATTACACTATCCATCATACATAAACACTTATTTGATTTTGTTAAGTTTCTTCATTTACATTCAAAACCATGCGATTTTTTATTCTTCTATTAGTTATTGTCACATTGGCAACATGCCAAAATGGTGGAATCGCAAAAATGCAAGAACTCAGAACAAATATTGATCCGGTGAGAACTTTCGATCTACCCGAAGAAGCACCAAGAGCACGAGTTATTTCAACCGATTTTCTTGGAAATAAAAGACAAAAAAAGAAGGTGCAAATAATGGTCAAGGTATGTCACAGGTTTTAGGTTTATCTTTATTCATACATACAAATTTAGGATAATGGCGTTGGTATGGAAGAATTCAGAAGATGGAGATTGAGCGATTTGACTGATCGAGAAATGCGTTCGAGTACGGAAGTCAAAAAATCAGTCAAATCACCGTTTTCGAGAAACTCCGAAGAGAACATTGGAGAGTTTTTCCCGACCAGAATTCGCCTCTAAAATTCTTCTGATTGATATATATAAATACGGGTCGAATTGAATTGATGTACAAATAAATCTTTCATTTTTTCGTCGACACAATAAACTCAACAAAAAGTGTGAAAGATTTCAACTCGAGATAAAACATTTACCCAACAACGCGAACATTTCAACCCAATTCAGTTTTTTTATAGGTCAGACAGGTGTTTTCCGATATCGAGAACATTTTCTGAATAAATAAAACAACGTTTTGTGTTGTTATGAATGAGAACATAATCGTTTTCTTTTTCTTTTAATGAAATCCGTTTCATTTTATTTTTTCTTGATTTTTCAAAAACAACAACGAAATCAATAAAGTTGAAAATGAAATCAAGCATTTTATTGCCAACATTTCGCTGACAATAAGTACTTCTGAAATTTTTATTGCTTTCTTTGTGTTTATTTACTTTCGTCTATCATATCACATTTTTGAATCGTCTGAATCACAAAAGTTTCGGACAAGACTTTTTGAAGAATCTTTTCAGAATTTCCATGTACTCAAAACTTTTTTCCGCTTAAAAAACAAGACCACACTTTTTTGCATTTTTCACAAACTTTTAGAATTGAACACAGTTATGTGGATGCGACCTAAACCGAAGAAGAATAATTTAAAAAATGAGAAATTCGGTTAAAAGGTCACAAAAATTAATTGAAATTCCCAGTGAAATATTTTTTATTTCGTGAACCTTTGACGTCGAATATATTGTTTTCCAATGTTCCCGTTTTTCATGTTCCTCGGGGAAAAATCCGCCCGCTTGGGCAACAAGTTGGAAATTATGCCTCCCGATGGGGGACAACTTGTCGCCCAGTGGTCGTAAAACTTTCGCCCAAGCGGGCGGATTTTTCCCCCGAGTCCTTTTTTCTTCCCGATTGAAAATAGTTGTCTTCAACGAACCTAAAACTTCAAATTGAAAAAAAAAGAAATAGTTACTTTGAAGTAATTCCTTAATTTTCATGTTTTAAACTGAGAAAGAGAGCAAATTGTACAAACGGGTTACTGTATCATTGTTCTTCATTTTCCACAATATTATAAATAATAAAAGCCAACTAGTGTCTCGAAACATGCCGAAGAATTTTTCATCATTAGAGAGAAGGAAAAAAGTTATTAATTTTGTCAAGTTCAATTTCGTCGAATGACCTTCGATACGATCAAAAAAAAGCGACAAATATTGCAGTTTTCTCTTCCAGAATATTTTATTTTTGTTTCTCATTTTTTGTGGTCAAATACCTAGCTTCTTTTGATCATGTTCAGAAGCATGAAAAGAATAAAAACAAAAGAAAAAAGAATTACGTAGCAGTAGAAAAGGGCGGAGATTTGAAATAGAAATAAACGAGACGCAGACAAAAATTGAGTGGTCGAATCAGTTGATTCTCATACAATATACATAATTATTACTGTCCTTTCGTAATTTTTTGAATTCTTTTTTTTTTTTTAAATTTTTTCAGATGAAACAGAAAAGAGCTCTTCGAGTATTGACTCCTGATAGACCACTGAAAGCTGGAAATGTGAGTTTGAAACCTTTTTCCAAAATTCAAAATGTGAATTTCATTTTTTTTTTTTTCAAGAATTTCAATTCTGAACCTCAAAATGTTTTAGAAACTTTATTTAGAGTGGAGAAAAGTTAACCGGCGAACCTAATTCTTCTCGATAGAATATTTTTGTCGAGAAAGAGAGAGAAAGAGAAAATGCATTATCCGGTTACCAATTTTGCGGCCCGTCTCACAGATTTGTTCCTTCCACAATCGTTTTTTTTTATGTAGAAAGAATTGGTGGAATTATGCTTCAAAGTACCAGATGCTGTCCAAATTATCGAATCGAAAGCTGTTTTTGAGGGAAGATGTCGAGCCTCGTTTTCGGGACAAGATTCTTCGCATACTTTGGTCGATGAAACATTGAATGTTCCGTTTGAAAATATTAGTCTGCCAACATCCAAGGTGATCGAATTCGTATCTGATTTCAACAGGGTTACTGTAGTTTCTAATTTCTGAGTTTTGGCAGTAAACTGAAACTTTTGGAAAGACCACAAAATGCATAGAACTTCTCGTGTCACGTGAAGTTTGATTATTCTAAACACTGAAATTAAAATAATGAATATTAATTAAAACGTGACCTGAGTCTACTTTCTTGATCTGCCAAAAAAAACATATTTCAATTTTTCGCAAAAAATTACAAAAACTATATTTATTTCCGGACTGAAACTGTCATTAAACAACTTCGTTTTCCGATCTTAATTTTTTGTATGTTCCCGATGTTGTCATTGATAATTGAAAAAATATGAAATATTTCCAGGGGTTCGACGTGATCCCCGAAGGTCATCATCGTCTTCCAGTTTTCTTCAAAATCCCATCAAACCTACCTGGAACATTCACAGCCAAATGGGGGGCTATCGCTTATCGGTTTATTTTTAAGGTATTTTTTATTTCTTCTTTTGACCTCTATTTTTGATTCTCATGGGAAGCTGAACAATGACCTTGATCGACAAATCAACTGATTGGGGTGATTCGGTGAAAAGTGCATAAAAAGTAATTAGGGTTTTCAGCTAAAAGTGAAGAGATTTTCAACTGGAGATGAAGGAACAATTGAATGTGATAAGACTGTAGAAGTATTAGGAAAAGTATATCTACATCAACAACCATCTTATGGTCAACCAGTTGTACTCGATAGACATGTCAAGAAAAAGGTTTATCTTATCATTATCATGATATTTATCATCAAACTCAATTCAATATTCAGATGTTTTTCATGAATCGACTTGATGCAAATGTTCGAATTGAACTAGACAGAGCTGCATTTACATTAGGTAAGTCAATTGAAATAACAACTGATTCTATATGAATATCAATCAAAATGAAATTGTCTGAATAGCCGGTTTCTATTATCTCGTTCATCAATATGCTTTTGATTACAAAAAAACATACACAGCGGGTGACTGATATCAATGTTGCGTAATGAGAAAACACACCCAGATCATTTGTGATTCTAGGTGAACATATTTTGGTATCTGGTAAGATACACAATCAACATCCATCGATTGCTATCAAACATGTTGGAATTGAACTCAGACAACATTTATTGTATGCAAGTGGAGATGCACACAGAAATGAGTTTGTTGAAAAAAACACAAAAGTTGGAAATGTTTCGAATTACAGTAGTCGATTGATAACTCGATTGATTATCGGATCTGTTGCTGCCGGTGACACATTCCAAATTCATCATTCTCTTCGGATACCTTATGACTGTTATCCATCTTTGATTTGGAATGGTAATCCTATTCAGGTAAGACATAATTTCTTTTCAATGATGCTCTAAAAATCCGGTCATTTTTTGAAAAGTTGTGGTGTTAACACGTTCCTTTCCCACTACCTAATTTGATAAAAAGATGATGATTCATTTAGGTTACCTATGAGATTCTTCTCATCAATTCCGGTAATTTCGAAATCGGCATTCCGATTTTTATTGGAAATTGTGGAGTTGCAAACAGAAGAAGTATAATGTCATCTGACTCGGATCAGGTCAGCACTTATTATTGTATTCCACCATCTGAGTTCAGTGTTTCTCCAGATCCGCCACCGTATTCCACATTCATACGGGTTTGTCTCTCATTATTTGCAATGTTTTATTTTTTGTTCATTTCAGCCTGATCCTGTTTTCATACCAATTCATATGCTGAAAACACCATATCGTCCATTTGGCCCGACTTTTTCGGGACCTGGTATTTTCCAATCAAACCCTCCGAAATATGATCATAACTATAATTTGAAAGATTCTCCGCCACCTCAAAGGTTTTTGAAAATAGAAGAAATTACTGATGAATGATTGATTTTATTTCTTTTTTTTTCAATATCAGAATTCAAGAAAACCCGCAAACAAATTAAATACACCTGCGAAAAAAATACTAATACAGAATTGATCATCGATAAATATTGATATCGGGACTCGGAGTAGGATTACTGTTTTGTTGTTGAGCATATCGGAACGATTCGCTATCGACAAAAGGTCGTTTTGAGAATGCGGTCGGACTTCGAACTGATGTTGCCCACGTGAATGCGATCAGATTCCAGTCGAGACCCATTTGATCTTGTCCACCGGTTAGGAACGATATGAATGCACACAATGAGATGAATAACTGAAAAAATAAAAAATTCCAGAAAAAAAAGTTTTTTTTCGTATCTAGGTTCCAAATAATTCCAGATTCAAAGGTTTGTTCTCATTCGAAAAAATATATTAAAAATTAGAAAACGTGACCTTTGGAATATTATCTGTTTTTCGAATCACCTGATAAAGTTGTGATAAAACTACTCAACAAAAAGCTCATTCGGTCCTAAAAATCTTGCGAGCTAAATCGGGCCTAAAAAATAACCACTACAAAAAAAACAAACTGGGTTCTAAAAATCGGGCCAGAATGTGAGAAATTTGGAAGATTTCAAAAATAGTAAAAAATCTGAAATTTTCGAGCAGAGACGATTTTCGGGTCCGATTAGTATTTGCCAACTGTACTAGTAAAGAAAACTTATATTTTTTAAACAAGCCATAGAAAGACCATGTTCAAATTAGGTCTGTTTCTTTTCGTTTTATTGGTTTCGAAACTAACCATAAGTGTAATGATAGGCTGTGATTGTGGTGGTAAATGTGAAACATAATATACAATTCGATCCATACTAATCGATCGCGGAGTAGTTGATATCGGCTCAATCAATGCATCATTTTGTAAAACACAAAAATTTGAAAATGTTTCCGGTGAATTATTGAGCAAATAAATTGATAAATTGAGAATTGTGAGGATAGAAGTGATGAAAAATGAGATGATTGCACCACGAGATGAACAAAATGGCAGGTAATAACCACAAATTGTCAAACCAGCTGATATTGCAAATAATGTACTGAAATGAGATATAGATATGGATTACTGTAGAAATGATTGAAAAACTCACAAAAGAATATAGATAATTGTTGGAAGTTGTAAACCAATTGGATATCTTGACAAATTCAATGCAACAGTGACAACAACCAAAGAAGTTGTCAAAATGAGCAAGGCGAATTGAAGTGAACACAGTTGTTGAATCGGATTCCAATGTCTCAATTTCTTTGCCAAAAACTCTTCCCAAATTAGAGTTATCAGACACATAAAACACCATTGAAGACAGAAAGAGAGTATACAAAGACAAGAGGCGCAGACAGCATACACTTGAAAACTATTCGGAAGAGTTACCTGCAAAATAATTAGGTAATATTGTTTCATTTCAGGTTTAAGATGATGTACCTTTGAAAATTGGAAGAATGACCCGAACGACATTGGAAACTTGCAATGCAACTCGAGAAAGTTTAAGAAAAGAGTTGCGAAAATAAAAACAAAAATCGAGACGAAAAATTGGAAGACTCCGTGCAATGTGAGAGTTAGACGAAGTTTATGCATTGTTGGCATCGGAGAATAAACCTGCAAAAATAGGTATTCAAAAATAGAAAACTTTGATATTTACCTGATACAAAAAACTTGAATTCAAAAGGTAAAAGTTGACTGTGAATCCAACAAATATCGAAGAACAAGATTCCCCGAGGGTATACTTTCCTGATTCGATTATTGAATCGATTGAATGAATATCTTCAAGACCGTAGAATAAGAATATTCCGATTCCACAAACAGAAATCTAAAATATAACTTTTGCCAATTTTATAGTTAAAAAACTTACCAAAATGTAGAGTATGAAGCTGAAATTCATCATTGTAGAATGTCCAGAAAAGATCACAGAGAATAGAGAGAAATAGGCAATGAGAGGAAGGATGAGATAGACTGATAACGAAGAGACGACAGACAAAAAAGATGCGCAGAGATAGAGAAGAAGTAGAGAAGTCAGAGTGAGCAGTGAACATTGGAAGATTGTGACGATTGATCGCACTGAAAATTGAAACATTTTTCGGGCCGGCCTGTCTGATCTAGACAATGAGGCCGGAACAAAATAACCTGCTAGAAATATTATTTTGAAATAAACAGTGACCCAGGGAAAAGTATTTCTAGTAATTGAACATTTGAAATGATCTAACTTCCAGTGACAAAAAATGACGTTACACAATTGAAACTCACAAGAATCAGACAAGAATCGCAATTGAAAATATTTGGAAATACTGGGACTTGGCAAGTAATGAAGGATTGGCGACGAAGTCAATGTTGTCAAGATGAGAGCCAACGATGCTCCGGCTTGGAAAAATATTGCAGATGGTCCACGAATGACGAGACACCAGATGAAAAAGACGGGAACTGTGAGAAATGTCATAGTGGCAGCAGCTCGCCAAGGTGAAGTTCCCAATGTTCCCTGCAAATTGAGAGAATATCAAAATGAGGAGATATTAGTGTACCTGTTGGAAGTGTATAACACTTTTCAAGTTGACGTATCGTAGACCAAAAATGGCACTGATTAGTGGTAGAAATACAAGAGATAATAAGGGAAGTTGTTGGACATATTGATCGATGTTACCTGCAAAAAAACCTGGAACTAGTTGTGTCCAATTCAGTTTTTAAAAAACTTGTCCGTCAGGTCGGATTTTTGTCGGGCCTGGTCCGAGTTTGGAGCCGGCCCAATTTTTTTCTTCTTGATTCGAACTCCCTGATAACAACTCACTTGATCTAGCCATTCATAAACGAACAAAACTCGGTGATAATATTTCTAATTATCTGCAAAAAATGGTAACTTTTGAAATGATTGTGTACACATATAAGAATGGAAAAAAGGCGAAAAAGAGAAGAAACATATCTAGTTTTGCTTTCGTAATAAACGGATGTAAATGATTTATTGAATTAAAAAAAACGAAACGAGAGTATAAGTTTAGCGAATTTTATCAAATCCACATTTTTTTTCTCTCTCGAGTAAATTGACACATTATAATTAGTCATGAAGAGAGAAGTGTGTCACTAGGAAATGAGAACAAATTACCGGCCACAAAAAAATGAGTTGAAGTGTCAGAGAAAAAGAAATGAAACAATAAACTTGAACTCAACTATTATTAATTCACAAAAATTGGGGCTTCCCAGTCGTTTTTGGCACTGATCGTGACAAGTGTATCCTGTTCTTTTTTAATGAAAAAAGTGAAATTCTTTTTTTTTTGAGAAATGAGAAAAAGAATATGAAAGTGAAGTGGACTTTCGGAAAACAAAAAAAAAAGATTTAGAATACGGAAAGTTTCAAAAAAACATTAGTAGGGCATGAGATTGAATGATGAAAAAATGAACTTTTGAAAAATGATCATAACATTCTTCTCAGCGAATATTATGCCCGTTTCTTTTTTCGATTTAATTTTTGCCACTTGTTTTCAATTTTATTGAAACTCAAATTGGCTGGTGTTTTGATAGAAAGAAGAGAAAAAACATTCCCTTTTTCCAGAAATTTATATGACCCGATTCAGAAAAATGTCGAAAAAAAATCGGTCCGGATTGTTTTTTCGTTTGGGCCCGAACCAGAAGCAAATCACACTATTTTGAAAAGCAAAAAGATGATAGAGAAGGCGTGAGGTGGAAACGCAGACAGTTCACGTTATTTAGAAAAACACGTGAATATATTTTTTATAATGAGAAAAAAACTGGGAATTTGTTTTTTATTGGAAATGAAAATGACAAAAATACGTTTTTTTTTCGATAAACTTGTGGGCGTTTCCTTTCACGTGCTAACTCTGACCTCATTGCCATTTTTAATTGGGGTAACATAGTTTCAACTACAGTTTCAGGCCCGATTTCGGATCTTATTTTTTGGATTTATTTATTATCGGGCTCGGTATGGTTTGATTATTTCTTTTTTCAGAAGTAACATCAAATCGTAATCCACGAAGAAAGTGGTCAACTCACTAATAGTCATTCGAACAAAACCGACAGAAAAAGAACAAAAAGTAGAACTCGTGTAAAGCATGGGACAAACCGAAAAAAAAGAACAATGGCTGTTCGTGCGCAAAAACAAATGAGTAAGACATTTTGACGAAATAAATATCAACAGATGTTTGAGCTGTTCACCGTTGTTCACATACTATTTCGATGTCCATTTTTTTTTCAAAATGTTGCCAACTATTTCTTTTTTTTTTTGAATGAGGCTTGTTTTATTTGTACAATGTTTTCTTGAACAATACAAAAATGACATGAATGACCATACAATCATAGCCGACAAAAACCGGAACACAGCAACAACAACAACAACAAAAAACGAAAACCAATTAAAATCGTGTCAATTTCGGATAAAAAGAGGCGTGAAAACGGTTCGTGTTAAAGGTGCATTAAGCAGCAAACCAACCAACCCAAATAACAACTAACAATACGATCGCAAAAAGTAAATAGATTGCTTTCGAGTGTTTCGATTTAAAGGGGAAAAATAAGGAGAAAAATGAGAAAATAAACAATTTCAAGGATTTCCATGATCATTTCATGAGATCCCCCATTGAAGATGCGCGATAATCAAATCATCATGAAAAAAAAGATATTATGATGAGTGCTTTTCAATCAACCGATATGTAAAAAATTATGAAACTTTTTTGGAAATTTATTTTCGAAGAAGAAGAATATAGAAACTTCTTCGACTCGAATAATTTTTCATCAATCATCGTTAAAAGAAATCGGTTTTTTTGTTTGAAAAAGTATCATTTTATTGTATGTATAGTATTGTTGAGAATTAGCATATCTATGAAGAATTTCACATCATTAAACATTGTACGTATCCAAATAAGAAACAAACTGGTTTGTGTTTGAGTTGTGCAATACGAGGGATCGACTTTTTCAGTCATTTTCAAACTAATCATAGAAAAAAGCGGAATCTAAGGAATTGTTGTGGTCTTGGTTGTGATCCGGAGCCTGATAGAAAAATCATGGTCGTCTGATTTTTTAGGCCACGGCCGGCGTGAGCGGGATTCTGGCCCGATTTTTTTTTTTGAAATTCAAGACTTTAAGAAGTTAAGAACCGTAAGATGGTCAAAAATGCAATTGTACTTCCAGGAGTTTTCAGAAAAGTTCTAAAAATTCACTTAAAAAAATCGGAAATTCCGGTTCCGGTTCTCTCCAATCAAAAATTTATGTACAACGAGTTTTCGTAGACTTCAGAAACAAGATCGTGATTTTGAAATCCAGGATATTTCTCGAACATTCCCCTTCATCACCCATTTCAGCGCATCTGCGCTGATGATTTTATCAACAAACGATTCTCAACTGAGCCAAAACATCAAGACCAAATAAGGAGAATTGAGAAATGCAGAAAAAAATAAGGTTCTAAAACAAGCCTAAAAGTGCTTCTGATTTTGAGGAGTGTATATGTAAGTGTGAGTGTGTGTGTGCTCTTCAAAAGTTTTGTGTACACAAATCTGATGAATAATAACAAAACAGACGAGATTTGCCCCGTCAAGTGGTGGTCAACGGTTCGAAAACGACACTTTCTATTAGGGAAAAAAACGAACAGGAATAATTCAAACGGGCCTATTATACTGAATACAATGACAGACGGGTAGTTTGAATTGCTGGGTCGAGAAAAAAAATGCGAAACAAAAAGAAAGTTCAGAACCTATTTATTGTACTCTACAATAAATTGGAATCGCATAATGCCATGCAAATTGATAAAAAAATAAGTTTCAAAATGAAATTTCAATTTTTGTTTGTTTTGTTTGAACAAGTGGAACTGTACAACTAATAAAAAGAAATGATCCATTTTTTGAAAACATTTGAAACTTCAAAAAAAAACATTTCAAGAGGAATCCTCCCAAGAAAAATAGAAATGTTGTCATTTTTTGTTAGACAAAAGGAGTCAGCTGTTTTTGTGTATCATCGAGATTTGATTTATTTAATCATGTTATGAGAAATTTAAAAAACATTGCTTTTCAATTCAATAATTAATAAATTCATCTCATGTTTATGGCGTTGAACAGGCCAAACGGGAGAGACACATTCTGAACGAAAAATAGGAATACGGTAGCTCCAATTTTCTAACAGTTTTTCCATTAGAGTGTACGTCCTGCTGGAATTATTTTTTCAAAACTATATTCAACCGAATTTGACAAACATTTGGAACATTCAAAATGGTTCTGATTTTTGTAATTTTCAATCCGTGGAACATGTAGTTAGTTATATGTTTGGTAACTTGGGCATTTTCGTACTTAAACTGTTCACCAGCTCACAAGCATGATGTCTGTCAAGTCTGTTATTAATTTCATCCATTTTTTTCAGGAATGCCAATGCACCTCGTTTTGAATAAACACACTAAATACGCCAACGCAAACAGCAAACGCGCCAGTGTCGTGGTGTATGGAATTTTCAAATTTTTTTGAATTCGAATTTTTTATTTCGTGAGTTTTTCAATTTTTCGATTATCTCTGTCGTTTGAGTTGAAATTTTTTCAATCTGTATTTTCGAAAGTGAAATTTGTGAAGTTATCTTCATGAACTTGTTCGTGATCTCAATTAGTTTTTGATTAGCTTCGAATGGTTAGTAATCACTTTCTTCCTAAAAACAATGATTTTGAGTGTGTCCTGGTTTTTTGACATGTTAAATATAAAAGTTTTCTACTGATCAATAATTATTTTCAGATAAAAAATGAATGCCCCAGCTGCCTTCGAATCATTCCTTCTTTTCGAAGGTGACAAGAAAATTGAGATAGAGAAAGATACGAAGGTTCCGAATGCTGCAATTTTCACAATCAACAAAGAAGATCACACACTAGGAAACATGCTCAAATGGTATGTTATTCATTTTAATTAAAACATTCAGTTTTTGTTTTAGCCAATTACTACGTGACCCCGCGGTTCTTTTCGCCGGCTACAAAAATCCACATCCATTAGAGCACAAAATTCTTCTTCGAGTTCAAACAACATCAGACTCTACTCCAGCAGACGCTTTAAATTTAGCCATCACCGATTTGTTGGGAGAGTTGTCGATTCTGGAATACCGTTTAGAAGCAGCACTCAAAAAATATGCACAGGAAAACGAAAACGAACGTGGATATTGATTTATTCGTATATATAAAACTGTTTTGTTTTCGATTGAACTCTCAATGAAGGTAAATTTAAACAATAACTACAAAAACACACAGCAAAAAACTAATAATCGTATCATTGCGATTTGGAGAACTTGTTGATAGCTTCTTTTACTTCTTCAATATCTGCAGCATCTCCCCATTCTTTTTCCAAATGCGCGTACTTCAATTCACCTTCAGCTACCAGAAATACTCCTGAAACAAAATAATATCATTATTTTTTTTCTGAAAAAAAACCTCCAAGAAGTCGTCCTTCTCCTTTCAAGTTTCCATTGATTTGAGCATCTTTCGCTTTTCTTACATTCAAATATGTTCCAATTCTTAAGAATCCCATCCAAATCGGGAGCCATCTCTCGTTTGGTCCGTAAAATGTACGCTTAAAATATTGAATTCATGAAAATACATAATGTGAAAAACCAACTTGTTTATCGAAAAAGACTTCTCCATTGCTGAAATAACTCTTGAACTTGTTTGCTCCCAATGTTTCATGTACTACGGCAACCAATCGGATTCCATTTTTTTGTAATAATGGAGCAAGCGAATTTATTTCGGCTCCTTCTCGACGACAAAGAAGACAACCTGGTCGACGAACTGCCATTACAAGAACTGGTCCTTTTTTGAACAGATCAGTGGCCTATAACAAATATTGTGATGATTGGCTTGACATCTAAATTCACCTCAATTTGTTCAGCATCATTTACAGTTTCGAGTTCATCATATTTTCCTTTAACTGGAATCAAAACGGCTTTGCTCAAATGTGAAAATGTCGGAAGTACTGCTCCAATTGTAAGACGAGTCGGAAGATTCGCATAAATCACAGCTGAACTCAGAGCAGCCAAACTTGTCCAACCAAAATACTCAAGCATTCTGAACAAATGTGAATAAAAAAGTTGCGCTAGAAAAAAATAATGAAAGTGTTACAAATTTGTAAAGTTTTGAATTATTTTATAACAAACATAGGCTAGAACGTATTTTGCAAACAAAATATACCCTTATCAGGTCACAAAAATTTTCGAAAAAAATGTTTGTTTGAAGACACAAAAATTATGATAAAATGTCAAGTTTTCGGTTAAATATCCAAGAATTTTTTAAAACATTTTCAACTATTGAAAAGATGAATACTTTTTAAAATTTCCGCGGATTCGCTGAAAAACAAAGTAACTTTTAGTGATCATTCACAACAACAAAAACAAAAAAACAACAATTCTCATCATTTTTAGTTTGCAACAATGCTGTTTACTTCAAAGTGTTTGGATCAATATATATATTTAACACCAACAAAAATGATGCAATTTTTCCATACGCGAAACTACAGTGATGATCTCATTCAGGTCACGATTTGAATCAACGAAATGGCTTCCCGTACAACCGCTGAATTTTTTCGAGAAACAAAAAATACCTAGTTTTGGAATTTGAGATAAGTATTTAAATAGTAGTTATTTTTCTTTCCTTTCCATAACCAGGTGTTAGAAATATGAAAATCTGAGTCATAAATAAGATTTAGATTTTTTTTGCGCTGAATTAGTTTTATGTGCTTTTGTGAAGTCTGATCTGGAAATTCATAATTAATTTTCGATAATTAATTGTTTTGTAAATGTCCTATTTCGAACGTCAAAACAATATAAAGAAACGTGAAATTCACAGTGTGTATTTCACTACCACCATTGAATGCAAACATGCGCACACAAATTCAGCCGGAGCCTATTTTTTTCTTGCAAACACTGGCACACATTTATTGACCCCGCCCCTTTTTGATATTGTGGCCCATTGAACTGTTCCGTTCAAGTTTAGTTAGTTATTGCCAATAATGTTTTGGACATTGGTAGTAAAATACACACTGTGAACTTTCGAACTGCGAATTTCTCATTTTCAGTTGTGAGATGTTCTGAATGCAGCCTACGTAGGCAGTGTTTTCTGAGAATATTTTATGATGACTCAAAACTAACTACAGTAACCCAGATGAACTGAGATTTGAAGTGTGGTCGCCTTTATAAAATTATAACATTTTTTGTTGACGTAATTTTTGTTCGAAACTACAGTACACTGAAACTAGCCAAATTACGTATTTCTTCCAGCAACTCATGGAGTAGCTCAATTTGAACAAAAATGACCCTGCACAATCGTTCGGCTTCAGCTATGCCACGATTTTTTTAGCAAAATAATAAGCTTGGTAGAAACCATATTCATAACAACAATTGAACTTTTCAAATTTACAAACATTTATTCTTGAATTGTCAAACGTTGCGCAATGTTATCATGTAAGGAACAAATAAAAGATACCATCGATAGTGTAATTATTGTAATATAACAAAACAAAAACCATCATTCAATAGCCTCGAGAATGTATCGTCACCTCACTTTCCTTCTTTTTTATTTATTCGGTTTTTCAAATTCAGACAGACTTTCCCGACACGTTGAGTTAGCTGTTAGTTCGTTTTGTGAAAACTTGAACGACGACAATCAATTTTGTTCGGATTATTCTCGTTTGAGAGCAAGTGAGACAAATTAGAACTTTAATTTTGGAATTTGCAAATTGTTCCAGTCAGAGAAGTCAAATCAAACGTAACCGAATCAGCAAACGAACAACTTGTTGACGTTGTCAAAGCGGGACAACATCCAAAACCAGAAGAAAAAATAGGAGATGTCATTTTGCAAGAGGGTAATGTTACATCAGTTCTACACGAATCGAAAGAATTTGAAGAAGATGATTCTAATCCACTGAGTTTGTTTTGTTCGTTTTTTCTCATTGTGAAATGCGTTCCAGCGGCCGCGCAAATTCGAGAAGAACTTAGGAAAATTATTCAAGAAGAATATGCGGCTAGTCGACTGAAAGCAAAACCTAAAGAAGACGATCCAGTAAGTTGTGTGTTCGAGAAGTAGTCAAAAGACTCAAAGTCAAGAAAACAAAGTTCTTTTAGGCGTGTAATAAACTTCGCGCAGAGTATGACGAAGTTTGTTTCAACACTCCTCCATTGGCTGCCTTTCAAGAAACTCGCGAATTCTGTTTGGCATTTGTGAAAAATTGCGAACATTCGTTGCTCACTAATATTTTCACAAATGTGAAGTGAGTTAGAATAGAACATAAATATGTTTGTTATCATTACTTCAGAAATTTCAAAATAGACTTCACGATGTACTGTAAGAAACATCTGGAACGCTTCCAATATGTTTGCCCAAATCCATTGAGATTCTTCTCGTTTGCTCAACAGGTAGGTTCCCTAGATCTTAAGTTCTCTCTGTTTTCGCTAACTAGTCGAGAAAATGAGATCGTCAAAATGATCGGACCCACTGTGTGTATTTCAGCAGCTACATTTTCAAGTCTCAAAATTATTTTCAGGTACGTCAATTTATTTAATTGTCGTGACCTTTTTTTGTGAATTTCTCATTTGTCTCCGGTTTAGAGCACATCCACAAAAATGTGCCAAAACATTGAAATTCAAAAATACACACTGTGGCACCGAATTTCTGATATAATCTTTTGAACATCGTGTTGAATTGCATGTTTAAATTGAAAAAGGCGAGATTCGGGCCGGCCCGAAATTGCTGAAGTTTTATAACGTATTGTTCATGGAGAATATGCGAACTTTAGGCTGTAGAGTTTTGTGTGCGATATAAGGAGCGATGCCCAAATAAAGAGATACCAGCCGAAGTTGTTATGTTCAAAAAGAAAGTGAGTAATTATAATTCTTCCCATCAAGTTTGTCTATCTAGAATGAAGATCACATCTACACACGAGAAATCGAGTTTTGGTGTACTCGTTATAAACGTACCGCATTCAACTACTGTACCGAACCGGATCTTTTACGAGTTCCTCGTTATATGGGCTTCTGTGGACTCTACAAACTCGGCTGTATCGACATTTATCAACGTGTTATTTATGGCTAACTGTATTCTGTATATATGTTATAAACTCGATCTATTTTTTCGTTCCGCATCATCATCAGTCAGTCGATATGCAGGTAAATAATTATCTGTATTTTTGATCCGTAGCGCTGGATTTTTTATTGTATTATCTCTACCTCCAAGACTAGTATAACCCTGTAAGAAGTTCAATCATTTCAACAAAATTGAAAACGATACTAACCTGATCATAGAGTTTACAGTAGGGTACACATAAACCTCTCAACATCTTCCATACATCCGTATATGTCCAATTCAATATAGGACAAACTCTCAAAACTTTTGGCCAATCTGCATCTGTCCATTCTACAGTACTCTTCATATGTTTTCCATTTGGATCAGTTGCTCGACTTCCCATCAAAACAGGCACAATTGAAGGTCGTAGTTTTTTCAAAATATCTAAACCCGATTTCAAAGGCCCGGGAATTTCAATAACCGTAATGTTATAGCTGAAAATTAAAAATCGACTAAAAGTAGGATGTTTTAACTTACAATTTTGCTGCATCTATAATAAATTGAGTTGCTTCCGGAAATTGATCTTCAACCATAATATGGAATCCGTGAATAGTTTTATCCGGTCCGTATTTTTCGTCCACTTTGAGCCTCAATAAATGCAACAATATCGTACAATCTTTACCACCATTGAATGATAAAGCTATGTGATCCAAACTTCAAAATTCATGATTTCGAGAATGTTGAAAATAATTACTTTACCTGTATTCATTCACTATTTTCTCAACAATTTCCTCTGCTTCGTTCAGTTTTTTGATGAATTCCGGTGTTTGTCGATTTTTGAATAATTTCCATTTGTTCACACTGTCTTTCCAAGCTTCTGCATCATAATACACCAGATGACCTTTCAGCATTTCTTGAAGTTCCAAACTACATTTCTCAAGAGTTGTTCTATTTTCACATTCGATAATCAATTTTGTTTTGAAGAATCTCAAATTCAAAGTTGAATTTGATAATATTCGCAATTGACTTACTTGTTTTTTATCTCTGGATAACTTCCAATTTGCACTTTTTCGTTGTCATATTTTCGAGCAAGTTCAGTCAATTTAATCGAAAAATCAAACTCATCTAATGATGTATATATCGTATCTTTGAACACTGCTGGCCGTTGATCTATTGGGAACAATTGATCTTGTAACTCATCAAATGCTCTTTCACAGAACCGAGGAACACCGGGTAGGGAAATAACATTCCTGAGTTTGACGACGGGGAAAATCGACGTCGATCCATCAGACTTTTGTGTTCCCCACAACAACTCCGATGATTTAGGAACCTGCAATTGTTTCAAATTATGTGGTTCCGAGTCGGGCCGATTTTCCAGTCCAAGGCATATCCAATTCGCAATCAACTAACCGTGCTCAATTTATCAGTTGCTATCCTAACCATTTCACTTATGGATACATCCAAATCTTCTTTTTCAACACTCGAATCTTCGAGAATTTCAGCTCTTTTTTTATCTGTATACACAGGTAGAAATCGATTTACGGCATCTCTGATATCAGTCGAAAAATGCATCTGATCATTGAATGCATGTGCTAAACCCAGATATGTCTTATCGTCATGAGTCGGTCCAACTCCTCCACTTGTGATGACGTAGTCATAATGTTTACTAGCGCTTCGAATTTCTCGCGATATTTCGTCAATTTCATCTCCAACGACACAAATCTATATTGATAAATTTAACAATATGGATTACTGTATATTAAAATAAGCGCACACCTTTTTCAAGTTCACACCCAATTCATGCAGCCGCTGACTCAAGAAATGAGAATTCGTATCTTTAGTGGTTCCTTTCAAAATTTCATCTCCGACTACTGTAATCACTCGTGTTTATTGAAAATCAGAACTTGTATAAACTTACCCACGATAGCAGCAGTTTTTCTTGTTGGCATATTTCTTGTTAATCTTCCACCACCAATAACCACAGATTTCATAAACTCGCTGAACGACAATGATGATGAAAAAGGTCTCAATATTAAAATATGAAATTGGATTTGATCCATTTAGTAAGAACATACTATATGGCAGTTAGTTTTTTTTTTCTTTTAGAAAATTTGATGAGATCAATATATAACAGATAAATACAAAAATTAAATAACTATTAACAAATCATGGGCCTTCATCGTAAGAGCTGTTAAGATCTACTGCATCATGAAAACTCTGTAAAAATAATTATGAAAAAGGTGTCTAAAGAAAAATGAAATTACTCACAATTAGTCCTAAATAACTTCGTTGATTCTGTTGTCTCGGTTGGAGTTCTTTTGTCTGATATACATACTGTTGTGGTTCTGTCATTTCCCAAACTTCAAGCTTAAGAAATTAAATTTCAAGAGAGTTAAAGGATTGGAGCATTTGATACAGAACTTCGCTACAGTTCATTTTTACTGCTCGTAATGGTTAGGAATTTTCCCCTTTTTTAATCAAAAACCGAGGCAGGCCAGATTCATACACAAGTTCTGATTATGTGGTCTGCCTGGAACAATATAATCCCTGATTCTGACGGAACAAACCTTTGGAAACTCGCTCGAACTGTTTGTCAAAACAATCAAATCTTCTTCGATAGTGATCGCGTCAGATAAAACGGCACTTTCAAGCTGGAAAATAATTGATGATATTAAATTAGAACCATGGGGACTATTCAGTTCTTTTCTCAGTTTTTCTCCACGCTGAGAAAAGGGAAGAAACAGTTCCGAACAGCCCCCATATCGAAAATAGAAATACTAAATTAATTCAAACTTACACTGAATAGACCAAACAATGGTACAATTCGTAAAATTTGGCCATATTTCATATCAAGTATATACACAAACTGGCAAGCAACTTCATTCGCATAGCTGGCTGTTTCAAAGTATCCATATGATGTTACTTTAGCGACATCGATTGTCATACTTATGATAAGATGTTGATTATCATTATCAACCATCGTGTCGCATACTTTCTGAACAACGTAATTATATTTAATTTAGAGCGTTTTCAAATTGAACTCACGATGTAATCACGAAGATTTCTTTCAACATACAATGGAAAAAATATTGCCGAAAGAAGTTGTCTGTAATGAGAAAGGTATTTGGTAATTCTAGAGCAGGAGTGAGATTCGGCCCTGCCGGGATTTTGTTTGTTGAAGGCTAGATGAAGCCTGGTCGGAACGGACTTAAAATATATCGTCATAGTTCGGACAAAAACGTGGAAATCCCTAAATTCAGAATGTCCCCTGTGATTTTTCAAACAAAAAATCATGAAAAAATTCATGCTGCATGAATTACTGTATAAATTTTCTGTTTAAAAATTTTTGGCCGAGGTATGTATATCGTTTTAGTACTCTCTGATACAAATTATACAATTTCTAGAAGAACAGGAGAGTGAAAATGGTTTCCACTCTTTTTTTTTTAAATAAATATATTTCCGGGTCTAAGGGTGAGGTTTTGGGTATAGGTAAGAGGTAAGATACGGTATACAGTTTAGGCATTACTTTAACTTCATGATCGTAATTACATTCAGGTCGGGTCTTAGATAAAGAGGGAAAAAAACCCCAAATCTTACCCCTGCCCGGTTCTGAGAAACTGACGCTCATTTTCGGGTCGGACATAAACACTGTTGAAAATCTTGCCTTCTATATTTATTCCGGTCGTCTACTTCAGGAAAAATCAAAGTTCTCCACATTTCGAAAATTTTCGACTGATAACTTCCATCTTCTCTTTTTACTGTTCTCACATTATACATAACCAGATAACATTTCTCATATGTGAAAAAAGTAGACGCGTGAACTCCAACATACTCCGGAAATATAATTGCAGAAGGGAATTGCTGAAAACGTGTAATCAGAAAGGGAAGTACTCATTCAATTACCGATGTTTCTTCATATAAATCGAATTCGACGGCATTTAGTGAATTTGGATGATACGGTAATAAATGCTCATTGAAGTCGATACTAGTAGTGGGATGAACCAGATCCATAAATTTTATTGGACTATCAATGTCGACATCCAAACCGATAAAAAATGGGAATGTGGGATTGCACTGAATCGTTTGGAAGTGTCCAGGAAATGCTGCAAGTGGAGCTCCAAGATCTGTGACTTCGAAATATTGAGGAAGGGGTTCCAATTCATTTCGGATAGGCCAATAGAGATCATCATGTGATACTTGAATTGATCCATGCTGAAAAAATCAATCAATACTTCAAGTGTGGAGCTCAACGTTTATTGTCGCAGTGTGTTGGGCCGGACTAGCACCGCTCGTACAGGCTTCATGAATGAACATGGTTTTCACAAGATGAAATTTTGTTTGGAAACAATCCACCCGTTCAAAAGTAATAGCCCTGCTTTCAACGGTATTTCTCAAAATAGTATAAAATGTTTACCTTAACCCATACATCATTATAAGAATACAGAATCGCCTCATTATTTGTCAACGCATAAATCACATCATCATTCAGATAAATGATCTTTATTGGTGAGAAGCACGGTGGAACACTCTGAAAGAGACTTGTTGTATTCAGATAAAAAACAAAAAACTCACAAAGCTGTCTATAATGAATCCTGTATTGAAGTTAAAAGGAAAGGCATCAAATACTAAAACTAGATGTTCACACCTTTTCTTTTCACCATTTCTACATTTTCCTAATATACACAAACTTTTGTTGTCAGATTTCCACGACATTTCTCTGGAAGAAAGAAAAACGAAAATTTGTTTGAAAAAAAAAAACAGAATACTCACAAAAAGTCAAAAGCATCAGGAAGTTTATACTTGCGAAGCTTTTTGGAATTAGTGGGATCGCTGTAGCTGAACACTTCCAAATAGTTTTTAAAATCGATCTCTCTGATCACTAACACGTATTTATCTTTGGAGGATTGTGCCTGAAAAAGTTTTGTTAAAAAACAAAAAGCAAGTTCAGAACGGACCTGGAGTTTTGTAGTCATGAAAATTTTCAATTCTTTTCATCAAAAAGTATACATTAGAAATCAAAACCCGGCCCAAAAAATGTACATTGAGAACTTACCCCACAGTGCACCGAGGTTGGTTCTACAATTAATAAACCTCTGATATTATCTCGATCATAACTTCTACGCGGTACACGTCCCTCTGGCCAATCCTATAATAGGAATAAAATCTAAAACTTTCCAAAACCTGTCTGAGCTTACAGATTCAAAATTCATAAAATCAAATGGTGTATCATACGGTACAACTTGACTAGCCCATTTGTGAACTAATCGTCGATTTGCCCATCTTAATCTCGGCCTTTTTGAACGTGCGTAAAATGTTTGATCATATCGAAATTCGCGGCATTCCTACAACTCAAAAATTTAAAATATTATTTAAATTTTTGAAATCTGTTTACCGAACTGATTAAAGTGCTATAAATAGTACGTTGACCATATCTCTTTCTTCCAATTTCTCGATCATTCAGCTGAGAGAATAAATGTACATGTCGAGTGGGTCTAAATGAAAGAAAGAAAGAATTATGAGCGCTCATTGATAATACATTTATCGATTGCTTATATAAAGAAAAGAAAAATTTTGGATTCGCAAAATTTAATTTAAAAAAGTGAACTCACCTATGCTCGATATTTTCTCTATCCATCTCCGGTGGCCATTTTCTCCAGCTTTCCTCTGAATCGAACGGTGAACCATATGCACGACAAATAGAACCCTGTTTCAGATTCCTTGCCAGCGTTTCGCCATACTGAAATTAAACCGGTTTTTGGAATTGGGTGAAAGATGTATTACCTCTAAAAATTTATCATAAACATGGCCCACTTTCCATTCGTTGGCTTTTGCATCTCGGAACGACCTTTTCTGGTTCCATCTCACGAATGACATCCTGAGTTTTGAAAATCTCAACAGTCAAATAAACAATGAAATAAAAACAAACTGCAACTATACAGCATTTCAAGAAGATCAACTCGAATAAATTTTGAACCGTTTTACCAGAAGGAAGGCTATTAAAATCTGAATAAAATAAATGAAATGAGAGAAAGAATAATTACAAGTTAAAGATAAGCCGAGCAAGTCCACTTTCGACTTTAAACGGCATACATCATTTCCACAATGTCACGTGCTACATTTTTTCCATTGTCGGATACCACAGCGTCTTTAATTCGAGAAGCGATTGAAATCATGTTTCGATTTTTAGCAAGCTGAAAAATAAACATTTTTTGAACAAGTTTTTTTTGTTTCAAACCAACCTTGATGACGTTCGAGTCTCCCCACATCAAAGTGACAATTGATTGCAGCAATCGAATAAGAGCGTCTTCAGACACACTTCCAAATGATTGAACATTCTCAATTCCCTAAAAAACATAATCAATCATTATAAAAATATTCAGCTCACTTGAATAACTGCTCTGAGAACATCTTCACGAGGTCCCAGTTGTGAACAAGCCTTGGACTGTTCTAAAAGTGACAATGACCAATTAGCGAGAGCACTTGTAGATGCCAACTGAATAATAATAATAATTACAAAAATGATCTTACATGAAGTACGCGTCTTACCTGAAGTACGGGTTTCGAGTTTTCTAACTGTTTGACAACCAAAAGTGTCAACGTGCTCAGTTCGTTTGAAGAGAACAAATTTCGACCAGCTGGATGACTGAAGGCATTCGCGATGCACCGACAAACAAACACTTTCAATGCAATATCATTTGGTTCGGATACCAAAATTGCAACAAATTTCTGGACCAATTCGGATCCTTTTTCTTTGGAACAGAAATAATTGTTCAAACTCGCATGCAATAATCCAATGCGGAAGAAATCCAAAACAGGAACAAGGTCCGATAAGTTCCATTGAAGGGCAGTTTCAAACGCAGTTTGAACCAATTCCGACGAATATTGCACGCCTGTTTGAACTATTAACAGTTCTTCAAGACTACTAATTTGATCTGTTGACAGTTGGTATGCAGAGTCTTGTTTGTCGTTCATTTCTTTCAGTTTCAACACAACTTTTTGACTAGCACCAGCAGGTCCAAACTGAAAAAAAGTAGTTTGATAAATTTTTTTTTGATTTCTTCAACAAACCACGAAATATTCGGGAACAGGAACTAATGGTCCTCTTGGTTTCTTCTTATCGGTTGGAAGAGATGACAACGGTATCGCGTGATCACCTGTGTTTTCCGAAGCACGATATCTTAAAAATGAAATAGTTTTGTAAACTTTAAGAATGTGAAAAATCCTACCCCCCATCTCCAGTCAAAGGATCTCCGGAGAAGTTTGAGCTGCCACTATTGACTCCATTATTCCCTCCTGGTACATATCTTCCTTCGCCAGTGAATGGATCTTCATAACCTCCTGCTCCGGAACCGTTCGACCCATTCGGAACATATCTTCCTGAACCAGTAAATGGGTCATAAAAGTCGGACGGACCCGTTTTTGTTGAAGTCTCCGAACGAATCAGTTGGGAGAGCTGACCAAGAAACTTGACTGGTAAATTATGTTGTTCTACGAATCTCTGTGCAGCATAATCTGGATCTTCGCCTCGATTATACGGCATTTTCAACACAGTTCCGTTTTCTAAAGTAACGTCGAATACATGATCGAATGTCTGAAAACAGGATGGTTTTGAATTTTTTGTTAATTTGAAAAGTTACATTTCCATTCAATTGTTTTCTTTGACCGGGTTGAAGTTTTGAAGATGAATTTCGAGCCGCCTGTGCTTCTGGGATGTTTTGACAAATATAATCAACTACCTGTAATTGTTTGGTGTTGGTTTGAAAAAAGAAGCCTTTTAACTGACTTCGTTCAAGTATGAGATTGGTAGATTATTATCCGAAATAAATTTTTCAGCGGCAATAGTTGGATCACTTCCTTTTTGATATCTTAGTTCCAATTTTGCTGGCCCATCATCTAGTGCAACCTTGATGACTACAGTATCCGATTCGGCTTTTCTCGACATCATAGCTGTTACTTTTGCCACAATTGCAGCATCAAATGCTTCTCTAACATCAGTTGATGCATAACGAGATTCTTCTTTTGAAAAAATATAAATACGACCATCACTTGCAGCCACCGCAATATCAGAAGAAGGCAGAACTTTGCAATCCCATGTTGATGCAGACGGAGTTTGTAGAACCATTTCACTTTTGATTTTCAATTCTTTATCTCCCTCTCCGTACATCGTCCAGAATTCCAGAGTTCCTTCTTCTCCAGTTGTTAACAGAAATGAATCAGTTAATGTTAAACTGAAGAATAACTTTGATGATAAATTTATATTTCTCATTACCTGTAGATGAAATCATGTGATTTTGTTTTGAACTTTCCCAGCATGCCGCCCTTTTCAACACTCCAATAAATAATATTTCCATCGTTACCAGCTGACAAGAAATATTCATTTGATATGACTGATAGTGCACGAACAACGTCTTCATGGCCTGAAAAAGATTATTGAAACTGAAAATTTTATTTTCTGTGAGCAAGTACCTTTGAAAATATGTACAGTATTATCTCGTTCCCATAAGCGAATAGTTTTATCGGCAGATGCCGATAAATAATAATCTTTTTTGTCTGTGAATGAAGCCAGTGCCCAAACTGAAAGACTATGTCCTGATAGCTTCAGCGCCTGAAAAAAAAAACATTTCTGATAAGATATGTAGGAAGAATTGAGTTTTACCGCAAATTCCGGTTTGTTGAAATCATTGATGGGCCAAACTATGACGTGGGAATCCCAACTTCCGCTCAATAAAATACCATTTTTTTCGTTTGCATGAAGACAACAAACTAAAAATCGTATACTAATGGGACACATTACAGATTTTACTGCTCAATCCACCGTTTGACGGATTTTTATTGAGAAATGAAACTAAGAGGTTCCTATTGAGCAAATGAAATCAACTTTTCGTACCGTTATTTTCGTGTTCATGAAAGACTTGGATTGGGTCCTCACTTCCAGAACCGTACATCGCAAGAGACCCGTCTTTTCGGCCAGCAAAAAGTCTGAAAAGAGTGCATTATTCATAGATAGTTTTGTAGTCAATCTCACCTCCATCCATTTTCTGTTTCAGCATATGCTAATGAATTTACAGGAACTCCTTTCGGTTGTTTCAGTTGTAACGTGGTTGAATACTCACCACCTCTGAACGGAAATTATTGGGAGCATTAAACTTGATTATTCAATTTCTTACTTTTTGCTCCAAAAAGAAATATGTTCATCTCTTCCAGCTGATATTATGACTCCCGAATTCGTCAAACACAACGCTTTTACATCGCCTTTATGCGCATTCACCAGTTTACTCAAAGAATACGTTCCACTCTGAAAAAAAAATTATTTTTAATTTTTTCAACTAACGTTTACCTGTTGCACACTTGGAGTATGTTCATTGGACACATCTTTCATTACTGCGTCCGCCATTCTGTTTCGAAAAATGAAAAATTTTTCGACTTTTTTTGAGTGAAAAAAAGATGACCTAGAAAACACAGATGACATACATTTCTAGGCCACGTATTGTTTGCCGCGAAAGTTAATTTTTTGTTTTTCTTTTTTTTTTGTTTGAGGACCTATTCGTGACAATAAAAAATTTCGTGACCTATTCGTGACAATAAAAAAAAAGAAAATCGAAGTAAAAATTAAAATTGCCAAACTTAATAAAATTATATTTTTTTTCTCAAAAAAAATTGAAAAAAAATGATGATTTCTTCGAAATGTGGCGAGACCAACCAGGGAAAATCTATGCCCCTTTGAAATTTGCATTGCATTTTTCTAAAAAAAAAATTATTAAATGGTGCGCAACGGGCATTTGAACCAAAAATTGTTAGCCATTAAAAAAACTACGGCCGGACCGCAATCTTTACTTCTGAGCTCGAGCTTTTAAAGACTCCTTGTCACTCAGAAATTAATTTCTCGTGTTTATCAGAATCTCAATATTGAAGACTTCAACTTTCGATGTATGAAATTCAAAAATTGAAAAAAGTACTTTGTGAGGTCGAAAAAAAAGAAAAAAACTGTTTTTGAACTCGTTCTCAGGAAGATAGGCGGCCGCAAACACCGTTTGTGTGTGTGTGCGGGTACAGTAACCCACGGCAAATTTTTTTTTTGTTTTTTCTCTCAAACATTTTTGGGTTTTTGAACCACATGCATCGAAATTTGAAGTTTTCAATTTTGAGATTTTTATGAACTCGAAAAAACTATTTCTGAGTGATAGGGTGTCTTTAAAAGTAAGAAGGTGATTAGAAAGGAGTCGCACCAAATGCACCTTCACTTTGGAGAACAACAAGATTTTTTTTCAAATCTGAATGAAAAATGTTTCGAATAAAAAAAAATAAAAACGTGACCTTTCCACGTGTATTATTGTTATCATTTTTCGAGAGTTTATTATCAATCATTTCTCACTCACACGAACAGTGGAATCAACAAAGATGAGTTTTATGTTGTTATTTATTATCTGAGGTTTCCGATAAGTAGAGTCTGTGTGTCATTCCGCGAGCAAGTACCGCCTACAAGAGTCAAACCCCCAGACTCCGTCCAATTCTCCGAATTGGGTGTGGATTCATTTCCTTTTGTTATGGCCAGAAAGTGATGAACGGAATTGATTTTTGGGGAATACGCAATGTCTACTAAAACTTGGGAACCTCTGAAAACATCCCATGGTTTTTTGGTCCGATACTTTATTTTTTAGAACTGCCAAATCATCGAGGCAATGAGATCTGTATAAAAAGGCACGATTTTTTTTTGGCAGGAGTGAATTCATTTGAGGCAAATGCGAACAGGCAAATGCGAACCGGCCGATAATCGGCGCTGCAAGGTAGTAATCCGTACCCGAATCCGACCGGTAATCGACCGGTAATCGGCCGATTTTCATCATTTTTAAGAAAATCGGCCGACTGTCGGTCGGTTATCGACCGGCGTTAAAAACTCCAACAAGAAATCGGCCGATTGTCGACGCGGAACCGGCCGGCGTGTTTTTTTTTTCGAAAGTCGGCCGATTTCCTGTACGGAATTGGCCGGCATCGCCCTTTTCGACCGATTATCGGCCGGTTCGCATTTGCCTGTGTAAGCCGCTCCATTCTTATATTTTTGCAAATGGCGATAATGCTCCCAGACCTTGGTCGGAATCAAAAATCGGAATTTCCGTTTTTCCGGTTTTTCCGACATTTTTCGGAAATTTTTTTTCGTCGGAATTTCCGAAAAACAAACAAGCTGACTTTCTTGATTAAAGTGAAATTTTGGACCGGGCTATTCGATTTATTGATCATAATGTACTTTTTTTCATATTTTCCACTCGATTGGCCTCTTTTGACGAGAGTAATGTGACACCTGATTTTCGAAATTCAAACTTCCATTTTTCCGAATATCCGGTTATTTTTCCGAATAATTTTCGGAAAAACTAAGTCGGAAAAAATTTCCGAAGGGTCATTTCCGACCAAGCCGGCCCCGAACCCATTACCTCTCGTGAGTGAGAAAAATACTCGGGGAAAATCAGCACATTGTATTCGCACAAACAATGTCGCTCACGTTGCAACAGAAGTAAGCTCTTTCTTTTAAACACAATTTGTCGATTCCCTTTTACCCCCCTTAAATGTAAAAAGAGGCCTGCGGATACTGTAGGGTTACACATTCAGATTTTTTTTAGAAAACGAGAAGATGTGAACTTCTGTCCAGTCCAAAACGATCCGAGCGTGGCTTTGAATGGCCGTTATTTAAACGAAAATATTGAATTGGAAGCCGACCACAAGCCACAATATTCGAATTGATATTTAATCGGTCAATAAGTATTGTACAACGGAACCGCCTACTCGATTCGAACATGTGAGTTTCAGGGTTCTGAACTTTGTTGGGAAGAAAAAACGATGAATCTATTTGTGCAAAATTTTCTACATTATGTCACCGCGAAAATTTCAGAAAACGATATTTCAAAAACATGAAACGCGGTATGGTACGTACAGTAGCATTTTTTCTCTGTATACGTCGATTTTATACATTTTAAAATGGGAAACTATCCTTTTTTTAATCATGTACCTTCAACGAAAATGTACTGTGTTTAGCCCCGCCCATTTGGTTTCTTAGGCCATATTGGTTTTCTTCCAATGGTCTAATTTTTTCAATCTTATAATAGAAAGCCCAGACCGGATGGTTTACCTTCGTAATTTTATTGAAGACCGCCGCTGAGGTCAAGGCTTCGTCCGGCACAAAAAAACACGGGCTTTTTTCATTGGGCGAAAACCGAAAAACCCCGGCCCGTGATTTTCGAGCCGTGCTCTCGGATCCTCGTTCTATAACCTCGTTCAAACATACGTAGAAGAATGTGAATTGAGATACTGAAAGTACACATTCCAAATGATTTTAGTTGGATCTAAAATTGTTTTATTTTCAGAGGTAATTCAATGTAACTATTGTTCATTCAATAAATCGGCGACGGTGGTTATTGTACAAGTGACAGTTGGAATGACAGTCGAAGGCGGAGGAGACTTTTCTCGAATAATATTTCCAGCTGGTTGAGTAATCGGGAATAATGGCAACATGAATGGTGACATATTTTTACAGGCCTGATGAAAAACAAAATATGGATAGATATTGGAAATAGATGGAGATTACCTGAACTCTTGGATATTTTGCATTTGGTCGACGGCCTCTAGGAACTCTACTAACAGCAAGAATAGAATCAATCGAAAATGGAAATGTTGGTTGGGGCTAAATCAAAAAAGGGTCAGAGCTGTTCGAATCGTATTTATACCAACCTTATTGATATCAATAGTTACATTCTCATCAACTTTTGCGCCGTTTTTCGTTTGCTCTCTTTTTCTCCATTTTGCTCGCCGATTTTGAAACCAAACCTGAAACTTCTCGTTATCTCACGAAAACATATTTATTTATTTCGTCTCTCTTTTTTTGGTGTCTTATCTGACCACGAAAAAAGATTTTGGAGGATTGAGAATGAATTGAGAGCACAACGCCATATCTGATCATTTTGTCCAAGTTGCGTTTTCCATGAAAATTAATGACCGAGAAGAAAAAAAAACATCGAGTTAAAAGGAAAGTCAAACTATTTTTTTTTTTAAATATTGATGTTGAATGACATCGGAATTAAGTTGTAAGCAGTCATGTAAGATTGTCGAAGCCGATATAACTCAGGTGTGAAAATTGAACAACTGGGAGACTACGGTAGGTAATGGTAACCGCAGGGAAAAACCTCCTCAAAACCCTGTTGACTATTGCTGCTTCAGATCTTGGAATAAATAAAAATAATCATTTGAAAAACCTTTTTTTCGAGAGTCGAAGTATTCAAAACCCCAAGAAAATTGTCTATGCTCTCTAGAAACTCTTCCCGGCTCCATGTAAGAATAATTTGAATTGGATCAAAAAAGACCTGCCCTAAAAGGAAATAGATCTCGAAGAGACTATTCTCTTCAGAGACTCTCATAATTGAAAGTGAAGTAATATAGTCCGTAATAGGTGTGACTCATAATAGAGCCTCAAAAAGAGAGTGAAGTTCATAACTACAGTAATCCTTTCCTCTTCTCAACAAAAAGAATGATGAGTTTTTTTTTCGCTGTTTTGGCTCTCTAGTCTTCTTTTTTTCTCGTCATATTCCCTTAGCTCCATTTTTTAAAATATTGTTTGTTATATATTAGAAAGAGGATTACGGTAGCTGTTTTGGGAACTGACTTGAACTCGAGATTCTAACAAATCCAATCGCATTGCTAAAGCTTCTCGCATGAACACATCCGGATAGTGACTTGCTTCGAATGCAGATTCAAGTTCTTCTAATTGCCAACCTGAAAAATGAATCATCTTCGAAAAAACGTACATTTTCTCGATTGACCACTTTTTGTGATTAGTCTATATTACTTTTTGTGATGTTTTTAGTGTTTTGAAAAATGTTATCGAAGTTTTCAGACCGACAGACATGAATTTATAAGGAAAGTGTTGGTGAGTGTTTACCTCTGTTCGGGAAAATTTAATTTCGAAATCTGTTCCATCAGTAGTTTCTTCCGACCAGAAATTGTTTTGAGTTTTTTACAGAAAACTTGAAGGTCTGCTATTTTTCGAGACCAGTACCCGTATTCATTAACATGTTCCGTTTTATTGTTCAGAACAACGTTGTTCGGAACAACGTTTTCCCGAACAACCAGTGTTCCAAATAACGTTTTCCCGAACAATCATTGTTTCGAACAACGTTTTCCCGAACAATGTTGTTCCGAACATTATCATTGTCCTGGGGGTACCTTCGAGCACCCTCGAACAATGTTTTTGATACCAAACAATGCATTGTTCGAACAATTTCAAGTTCATGAATGCGAACAATGTGTTGTTCGAACAATGTAATATTCGTGAATACGAACAACGTTTCGTCCTAACAATTTCATGTTCGTGAATACGAACAATGTGTTGTTCGGGCTTTCATTGTTCCGAACAATCGTTTTTTCGGACGAAACATGTTAATGAATACGGGTACAGGCTCAATATTGTAGATGTGCCCCAAATGGAATTTTAAAGTTTGCGATTGATTGAAAAGATAACGTCTGTTTATTGAAGTTTTAGAGCCTCCAGTCATGAAATTTCTAATATTCATCAAAACTATTTGTATAAGAGTTCGGGGGAAAATTTCAGGAACAAGTGTGAGATTCTAGTTTTTTTGCAGACCCGAAACACTTTCTTTCCATAGTCTGAATTATCGTTCTCGCAATAGGCTAAAATCTCACCATATCAGAAACTGTTTCGTAAACACAAAGATATTACGAAAAATAGTTTGAGAATGGAAATTTCAGAGAAAATGTCACAAAAATTATTTTCCTTTCAAAATTTTGTGCGCCTACAAATCCAGCTACTGTAAAAAAAAAGTTCAACAAAATTACCAGAAAAATTTGTCCTGGTTCTTCTTCGTTTCGATGCCGATTCTCCTGTCTCCGAGTCATCTAAAATTGTAAAAATAATTTTATGTACAAATTGAGAAAATGATTGTTTACCTCCAAAACTATCTAGAATATCTTCATCAAAATCATCTGGAGATGTTGTTTGTTCTCGAGATGTTGATGACTTATCATTTTCAGATAAAGAAGCATTAGTTGTAGTTGGAGGGGGAGATATTATAACTGAATTGATTTGTTGTTTCCAATAATCATTCCATATGTCATTGATCATTCTGAAATGCAACTGTATAGAACAAGAACCTTTCCAACTTTTAACACTATCAAAATATATTTGAAAACTAAAAAGTTGGCTAATTCGATAGAGCTAAAACTGAAAAATCCTAGAAAAAAACCATTTTCAAAGTCTCCACCCATTTCATCCAACCAATCACATTTCAAAAAAAGGCGTGGCTCAAAAAAAGAGCACACCCTGGAGGGAAGAAGGAGAAGAGGAAGACAGAACAATTAACATATATGAATGGTGGTAGTGAAGAAAATGGTGAAGCTATATATACTAATATGATGTGATTTGTCTCAAGGGAGAGATTAGAAAATAAGAATTGAAAAATGACACAAAACGCAACAATTTTTGGCCGAAAAAAAGTTATAATAGAGTTTTCAAATCTTATGAGAAAACGATTTCACATAAAACAAATAATGTTGTGGCTCGATCAGATGTCAGCTCGGTTATTCCCACCATCCATGTCTAGCAAAGATTACCAACAAAGAATAACGATCATCAGTGTATGTCAATCAGACCTGAAAATTATCATTAACCGTGAGAATACATCATTTTGGCGACCGCCTGTGTATTTCACTTGGTCCGAGGCCACAAATCGGGTCTGACTACCAAAAAATCCTAAAGCATCCAAATTACTTTTTGCTGATATGAACTCTGCAAAAGTTTTTTTTTTTTTTAATTTTTTTCCTGCTGAAAATGTTTGAAATTCGTAAAAAAAGGGAATACGTTCGAATTTCTCCTGAATCCGTTTTCGCAAAAGTTTGGTTTGGGGTCCGATTTTTGTTGATCGATTCGGAAAAACGAATAGTTATTCTGTTAGGTCCGCTTCAATGAATATTTGAGTGGTCAGGCCCGCTTCAATATGGTCGCTTTAGTCTGCGAAACTAAAGTTTTCGGACCTGATTTTTTGGTAGTTATGACCAACTATTTCTATGTCGTTCCAAAAAAACTCGGCCAGACAACAACATTTATCTTATACATAACTGTTGATATTTTCTTTGTTTTTAATTTCAATAGAACGCTCTCAGTAGATCTCCCGTCTCATTTAGTCGAACCTCATACTCGAAAATTACTAGTCAGCAATGAAACCCGTCCAACACATGCTTCGGAGAAATCGGTCCATTTTCTAGCTTCAGTTCTTCTCCACCGTCCTCTGACCATTCTGACCTTCGCGAAGCTGGAGTAATATATAGAGTATATCGACGAAGAGGGTCAAGACAACCGAGTAACTTGATGCTTCCTTCTGAGCGGTTTCTGCTAAGAGTTGTTGCTCGTTCATTAAGACCGAAATTGACGGACTAATTCTTATTAGAATTTTTTTGGTACCATGTAGTAGACTACTGTAATGTGTACGACGAGATCAACTAGGCGTCTATTATTGTCTGTCGCTCTTGCGGGTGATGGACAATACAAAATCGATTTATGCGAAGATGTCTTTGAAAAGGAATACTTGAATATGTACTGATTTTGTCTTTTTTCTATTCTTCTAATAAACGATTATTATTATTATTAATTTTTTTATCAGACCCGAGCCGAGCTAGAATTCTTTTCTCTTCCGGAGTTCAGTAGAAAACAGAAGAGAATCTAGAATTTGAACGAAAATTGTTTGCCAATGATCATACAGTGTTCTGAATCTTCAACCCATAGACAAGCCATTCATCATTTTTCTCATTCCAAACAACGTAAATAAAATAAATCTATATATTTCCGATATTTTACACATTTCATGCGAAAACCAAAAATTGAAAACACAAAATAAATTGTCTGTCAATTCATCTCGAATTTCGTTTTTCGAATTAGCCAGGCCTTCTTCTTTTTCTTATTCTCCCAGTTTTTTGTTCTCGAAATTAGCATTGAAATTGAAATTTTCGATGCGACAAATAGAAAAATAATAATACTCATAATAATAATTATAATAAAAGAAAACGATGATGAAATTGATGAATATTTAGAAGCAGATATCTAATTTCCAAATATTTTCATTGAGAAAAAACACCAAATTGTTCAGAATTTTGTTTTGGGACATTGCCACCAACTATAGAAACTACAGTAACCCGTACAACTTTTCAATTTCCCCGGAGAATAGAAGTTATATTAATATGTCTTTCCTCCTATTCTCTCCTAAATTTTGAGGTGTCACTAGTTTCAACACATTGTCAATCATTATTCAGATAAATCTTCGAAGAGGGAGACGAAATGCGCTAAATCGACGTATTTGCATAAATTGGTAGGAGGAAACAACGAGATGAACTACTCATTTGAGACTTTCTTACGCAACAACAAAAAAAAGAGGAAAGAGGATAACTCGGGAAACCAAACTTTCTGACAATGTTTGAAAAAATGAAGGTTTGGTTCTGGTGAGTTGACTGGGCCCCATTCAGGGAATTTTGTTTTGGACCCCATTTAATGGAGGCCGGCCCTATTTAGGAGGTCCCATTCAGGATTTTCCAGCCGGGTCCGATTGAAACGGACCCGATACTTTTCCTAATATTATTCAGGCCCAAACAACGATACAAATCAAAACAAGCCCAATTTTTTGAGATTTTCACTGGTTCGAGAAACAAATTTAGAACAGAAACATTTTTGGTTGAACATTCCATCGATTCCTTTCAGTAAATAAAACCGAATTCAAAATATTGACTCTGACCCTAGTCACATTTGTAATGTTTGGCTCCGTTTCTGATGGTATTCCAGTACGTAACAACTTTCTGTTGTGTTAGATTTGCCGACTCAATTTCTAGAGCTTTCAAATTCGCTTGGACTCCGAAAATAAATATTCTACTGATATTTGTGAGAAGTTTTCTGAAGAAATACACCAAACTTCTTCAGTTTTCCGAACCAATTTCCAAACATATATGTAAACTAATAAAAGTTTGAAGATGGCTCAAAATGATAATAATGTCTTCTTTTTTGTTTGTCAGAAAAGAGAAAGAATCTCTTTCTCATCTTTTTTCTTGCGCAATTCCCAATTGAACTATTATAATAATAATAGTAATAAAAGGGACCCAAAAAGCCAAATACGAATAATAACTTTAGAGGAGCCGAATAAAAAGAAACAAGAAAAAAAGGACATAAATTTCGAATATGCTAATTGTTTACCCGCTACCATTTTTTGTAAATTAGAACATTCATCAATTTGTGACTTAATTTGCAATTTTGTATGCTTTTTGGGTGATGTCGGCGAATTGAAAATGGCAATCAATTTTCAGTTTTTTGAAAAACGTTCTGTGGACAACCGAAAAAAACGAATGAAGTGAATTGAGGGATTCATTGAAATAAGTCATCGAGAAAATCATCAATATCGTCGTCGACTGTTTTCTCAATCTCTTTCTGAATTGGAGCCTCCCATATTTCGGACGATGATTTGACATTGGAAGATGATTGTTCTGAAAGTTTATTGCATTACACAAAACATGGATATTGAAAGGAAACTTGATGTTTAGATTGATATTTCATAAAAGCGGAAAATATTTTTGGTGCCGTACTTGACATAAGAGGGGAAAAAACAACCGTGACATATTTCCGGCCGAAAACTCACAGCGACAATTCTCAAAAAAATGTATAGGTTTTTCACGTCAAGAAAATTTAAAAATATTTTCCGTCAATTTTTAAATATTTTCAGACGTTTTTTTTTTTCGCTTTTTTGTCGTCATGCACTGTGAAAACATTTTTTGAGAAACTTTGGTATCCACCATTCGGTGTGGATTCCACAGTGCCAAAATGTTCTTTTCCACCGCCTGAGAAACTCAACATTCTCTTCACAAAAGATTCGTCTAAAAGAGGAGGTGCGGTTTTATATCAGGGGTGAAATATGGGCTCTCTTGGACCGGCCGGGTTTTTTTTTGTTGAAAGCCGGAAAAGGGCATTGAATATATTGTTAGTTTTAGTACTTACAGATACAAATCATATTTTTTCTAGAAAAGCAAGAGTGTGAAAATGGTTTCCACAACTTTTACAAAATGAATCTATTCCCGGCTCTGAGAAACTACCGTTCAAAAGTCAGAGCGGGCCTGGTCGGGCTTTTTTTGACCGGCGGAAAAAAAAAGCCCGGTCCGTGATTTTTGGGCCGGGCTCTCGGGCCCTCTGGCTTTGATCTCACCCCTGTTTCATATGTAACTGCCGCACACTTGTTTTAAGAGAAATAGTGTGAGGTAGAGAAAATAGATTACAGTTTGAACTCAAAAATCGATTGAGAGAGAAACTTAGTCTGATTTGGCAATTTTTTTCGGAAACAATTTCATGACAACTAGCACTGGTTGTGTTTGAAAACCTGATTTCTTTTTTCATTTCAAAAATTTTCGAGATGTTTTGAAAGATCAGACTCGAATTTTGGAAAAACATTCAAGAATATGTTTGATCTATTTTCTTTGACCTCCCACATGTTTTTTTCGAGATATTCATAATAATTTTCAACCTACCAGGCTTATTTTCTTCTGGAAGTTCTTCTCGATCTTTGACATTGCTTTCTTCTTTCTCTGCGTCATCAGATTTTCGTGAATTTCTCTGCTTTTCCCATCTGCAAAAATATTTATTATTTTGACTTTGTGAAACTTTCAAGATAATTCCGAAACTCTGTTCCAATTCTGAATATTTGAGCTTGTTTCATACCTTTTCAAAACTTTTTTCTTTTCAACTTGTCGCTTTTTCGAACCATAATTCAGTTTGTCAGAGCATGTTGGACACAATCGTACCTTCACGAGAGTATTTTTTTTGTGTCCATCTTCTTGATACGAGAAATTCACCTGAATTTAAATACGTGTTAATACATTCATCGTTTATAGAACTTTAATTTTTTTTGTGGTATTTAGAATTCCGAAAAAATTGCAATTTCGATACCGAAACGCGTTCAAAAGCGTTATGTTCACGATGCTTATTTACTCACCTCCCAACTCTTCAGCTCTTTCGTGTTATCACACTTCCTTGTTCCACATTGAAACTGTCCTTTTCCGTCTTTCACTTCTTTTTCGGTTCTCCATCTCATCGCTATTTTGTTATGTTTATAAAATGACAAATCGACAATACAATACTCTAAACAATACGATTATTCAATTGCAATGATTGACATACGGTCACTGTAGTTCAGAAATTCAGCTTACGATTAGAAGTTATTAAGAACAGTTTTGATATCTTCCTATTACCCCAAAAATTCAATGTGACGAATATTCAGAAATTTTTCGTCACAGTACAAAATTTCCTGTTCTTCAAATGTGTCTGGTTTGAGTAAGCCAACTTTTTTTACGTTCATAATATAATCCGACCGAATGATTTCAGAAACATTTTTGATTCCAAATTTCAACATTTTGAGAAGTACATTTCTAGACTTTTCGGACGCGTAGAACTAGGTTCCAATGTCAAAAATTTTTGAAAATCTCTTCTGAACCGAGTATTGTCAATCCGAAAAAAGTTGACCATTGGAAGAGTGAATTTGTGGCCGTCGAAACTACCGTATAGGATGATAGATCAAAAATAATTTTTTGAGCCTGAAAATTTAATTCTCGTAAAACAGCTATACTCCGGCCAAATAATGTCAGTAAATTTTTGTGAACGTTTAAAAATGTGCTCAGACTTTGCATGATTTTTCGTTTTCTCCGAAATTCCTTTCAAACTTGAGTACTGAAATTTTTTGTTTTTTAGGCTTACAAAGTTTATTTTTGATCTACCTTCATAAATTCATTCTATACGGTAGCTGGTTTCTCTTCCATTCTAAAAATTTCGGATTGACAATATAGAGCGCGTGTTACTGATTTTGGATAATACGGTTGCGGTGTTTCTTTCATTTTCTAAAAACTTTGAAAACAAAAAAAAACAAACCTTTGAACAATTTGTCATAATAACGTTTAGCCATTCTCGTTTGCCACGATTTATCAGAATTGGCCAGATCTTCTTCTGACCAAACAAATTTATGATTGTCTTTTAAAACATCGAGATCTGTTCTTTCGTGAGAAGTACTTGGTTTCAGTAATTCTGTTGAACCCGGAAATGATAAATAGTATAAATTGATTATTTCTTTATGTCTCTGATACGCATTCAAGGTTGACATTTTTGCCATTTGTCTATGCATTCTACTGTGCTCGTCTTGGAACCATTTTTTACCATCCGAGCGTGGTTTTTTAGGCTCCTGAAATTCAACTTGGAAATAACTTTAGGAAATGAATTTGATGAACTTCTCCTGGGTACTCTTTTTCTAGGAAGTCAAGTCGTTTTCGTTTTCTAGCCTCAACATCGCTTTGTTCGTCGAATTCGGATTGTAAATCGTCGACGCCTCCATATGGGTTTCGCAAACTTTTGGAGCTCATCTGTAATTTTCCGAATAATATCTGAATTATCACACTGAATGCTCTTCCAGTTATTTTTCGAAACCGCATTGAAAAAAAGTTAAAATAAAAAATAGGCACAGCTGACATAGCTGTTACCGTAATCGTAAATAAATAGATGCTCCTTTAAACGTTCGCCGACATCGTGGCAAGTTTGAATGAGATGCAATGCAGTTTGAGAAACGTTCTCATTTCCACCTTTTGTAGTTTGCGAAAAGTACGGTCAGTTTTTATTTTTTCCTCCCATTAGTATAATATAAATTCTTGCAATTTTAACTCTACCGAGCTCCAATAAATTATTTTCAAGTGTATTTTTCACGATAAGCTGGGTTTGTGATGAAAATAGGAGGCTTATTTAGTTCTCTGAAATATTTTTCTTCCAAATCTTAACAAATGTAGCGTTGATAAATTTCTAATCAAAATAGGAAATTAGCGAAACAGTTTCTGCTACAGATTTACACTTATATACTTGTAAAACTGAAATAGACTAAAATGCACATTAATGTAGACTCGACTTGCGTATTACGGAATTTCTTTCAAACTCAGAATCTAATAATTCCGGAAACTTCAATTTTATTAAAACCATCTATTCAATGACAGCACTCTATAGAAACAAGGTACTGTAACAATATATTTTTTAATTACGGTATTTTTGGTTTGTTTAATGATTATATTAAAAATTATGTTTGATTCTAATATTACAAAATTGTTTTGCACTAAATATTGATTATCATGCTATTTGAGACATTTTATCAAATATTCTTATCATGTCACTCTCGAAGACGGGGAGCAGTTACGTGTACCTATCATTCAAACATAGTCGCTATTCTACTCAAGAATAGATAACATCTATTTAGTGGTTGCGGCAGAAGATTGATATCTTATTAGCTGTTATCTGACCCTGACCTCTGTTTATCTTTTCTGATGCGAACTAAAGTTCTCTTCGAAAAAAGCAATGGCTCAATAGGTACTAGGATAATGTTTCACAATTTTTGCATCGGATGAAGTAGTGAAACGAGATTTCTGTAGAGCGTTTGGTCTTAATCAAAGTATCAAAGTAAGTAAGTATTATAAACGTAAAAAAAGTTGGCGTCGAAATAAAATTTTTTTTCAAATCATAAATTTCGCGCGCTGTGATCTTCTCACGAACACAAGGAAATTCAATGATAATGTGTGTGTTCGTGACGAGACCATGTTCGCGCGAGGTTTTTTGGTTTGAAAAAAATTTTCTATTTTGACGCCAATTTTTTTACGTCTATAATAAGTATATTTTTCAAGACTAAAAAAATGCCTCTGGCACAGCGGGCGGATTTTTCCCCGAATTTTTTTCATGGAAAAGTTAGTTACAAGTCCATGCGAAGGTTCAAAATCTCTGAGAATATCAGAAATTCGTTGCGTATTTCGGTATATGTTGAATTTGTCATTATAGCGGTTCTCGTGATGTCTTTCGTGTATTTTGAAAAAATTAGACTTCACTCAAACTTCTCCCTCTTGTAAGTGTTTAACACCACATTCATTTCGGTTATCTCTAGGAGAAAGTTTTTTTATTCGAGTATTCTCGCGAACTACCAGTTTTTGATCACTTCCCATCTAATAACGCGTCTGTTACGTGTCTCTCGAAGACTAGCACCGATCGAATAGTCTTCATTTTTGTCACACGAGTAAACTGTGCAGTAATAGTGTGCAAACGAAGAGAAAGAAAAGAAAATGCGTGTGTATATGTGTGTGTTGTCCCTGACCTTTCCCATCCCATTCCCCTACATCTTGCTTGGGCTGCTGCTGTTACTGGCGTTCACATACAAAAACTTTTTATATTTTCTCTATTATTTCTGTTCTGATCTCATTGATAGATTTCCGTTATTTTTCCCGCGTTCTTCGCGTTTTCCAATAAAAAGTGTCATAATGTTCCAAATTTTTATTTTTTCAAATTTTCAATAGCTGATAATCAATAAGAAAAAACTCCCTCACCAATGTTTTCCCTGGTTGGATTACTGCATTCGGAGATTTTAATTGTTGTTCAATGCGTTCTATCCATATCTTGGTGAAAATCTTAAAATATCCTGATTTTCACTCAGCATACCTCGGCAAAAATCGTGGAACACTTCGATTTCCAAAACGTGCAGAACACGGTCTTTGTAAAAGGCTCTTATTGCAACAAGCTGTTGCCAACAACAAAAAATGGCCCACTTTGCAGTGATGATACTAACAAACAACCTTGAAAAGAACTTCCACTAATCCCATATCACATTTCCATTATTATTATTATTCCCGCTCTCTTTTTCTCTACTCTTTTGTGCTGATGATTCAAAAGTACATATAAGTATGCATTGAACGGGCGTATGAATCAATATAGATAGGTCGATGTTCTCCTTTTTCTCTCATATGATTTTGCCGTTGTTCAAACAAACTGTCTCGCCTCTCATTTTTTATATCTTATAGGTAAATTGTTTGAACGGCCTATTCGGTTCGGTCAACAAAGGTCACCTCTAACGACTGCTTGCTCAATTCTCTTCTCTCTGGACTCTTGCGCTTCGACGGAACCCGGCACGGATCTAGCCCCTCTTAAAACTACGAAAAATGGAAAACGGACACATTGGTAGGTTGCATAGAGTGTGAAATAATGCAAAAGTATCATAATAAAATTGTATCTCAGATGAAACTAATAACTTCGAAGCTCCGGCTACAAACGAAACATCTTCTTCGAACGGAGTTGTTCAAATTCAAATGGACTATAACACCGACTTCCCAACTCTTCCTGACGCTGCTCCAAATGCTGCCCCAGCTGGTCCAAAAGTTCCAGTTTGGTCTCGACCATCTCTTGCCAAGAAGGAGGTTGTTGTAACCTTCCGTTTGGCTTCGGACGAGAGATCATCTAGAGTAAAAAGCTTCGGAAATGCCAGTGAGGAACAGAAAAAGGCCCAATTCATTGCGCAACAAACAAGTGAGTTTAATGAAATGAAAGCCGAACAGTTCGAACTGTTATTGTTTAGAAACTCGAATTGAGTTGAGTGAATCAAAAGATGGAGAACTCACTGTTGTTGTTCGTGGAGAACGTACCAAAGTCGAAGAAGCTCGTGCTCGAATTGTACGCGATCTTCAAACCCAAGCTTCGAGAGATGTCGAAATTCCAAAAGAACACCATGGAAAATTGATAGGTAAAGAAGGTCAACTTCTTCGCCAATTGGAACAATCGACGAACTGTCGGATTGTTATCCCAGGACGTGACGATTCATCTCGGGCTATCAAGGTTACCGGTCCACGTGAAGGAATCCAACGGGCCGTCAATCATATTCTTTCGGTATCAGAACGGGAATCTAAGTTGGCTACTGAACACATTATCTGCCCAAAGAACTTGGTTCCATTTGTTCGTGGACCGTTCAATAGAACTTATGAACGATTGACTGCCGAGACAGGCGCGAAAATCAATATTCCACCACCCGCTGTTCAGAATGAACTCATTTCAATCACCGGAGAAAAGGAGGGTGTTCATAGAGCAGCTGCTGAAATTCGTGCTATTTTGGACTCGAAGAAGAATGTTTCCACTGTAACTTTCCCAGTTGCCAGAGGACAACATAGATACATTGTTGGACAACAAAGAAGTGGAATTCATGAGATTCTTGAAAAAACTGGTGTTATTGTTGACGTAAGTTGCTCAGTTTCCCCCTCGGAATAATATTATCGAACTTCTCAGGTTCCAAATGAGGACTCGAATACCGATAATGTGACACTGATCGGTGATCCAGCTACTTTGTCTCAAGCTCTCGAACTTGTTATCAGTAGAGCGAGCTCCGTAATCACACAGTCAATCAACGCCCCAACATGGCTTCACAAACATTTGATTGGACCAAAAGGATCTACTCTTACTGTGAGGAAACTGAAAAGGGACCAATTATAATTATGCTTCTTGTAGGCTCTTGTTCCAAATCGTAACAATGTTCAAATCGAATTTGACGACAATGGTACAATCTTCTTCGAAGGATCACCAGAAGAAGTCAGAGTTGCTCAAACAGCTCTTGCCACAGAAGTTGCCAGACTTGTATCCTCCATGTCTATCGAAAAAGTCAAAGTTCACCCAAGTCTTCATAGACACGTTATTGGTAGAGGTGGAGCTTTGAGTGAGTTTTGTTTTATTTTAGCAACATTCATATTCTCATATTACAGTATCTAAAATCAAGGATCAGTTCGAAGTTCAAATCACAATTCCAAATGAGACAACTAATTCCGATGAAATCACTATCGAAGGAAAGAAAGATGGAGTAAAGAAGGCGGTCGCTGAAATTCGTGCCATCGTTACAAAAATTGAGAATGAAAAATCTCGCGATATTATCATTCCACAAAGACTTCACAAGCTCATCATCGGAACTAAAGGAGCTAGTGTTCAACTAATTCGCGATTCGCACCCGAATGTCTCGATCCTTTTCCCAGACGCCAAGAACAAATCAGATGTTGTTAATATCCGCGGAGACAAAAATGAAGTGGATGCTGTATATAAAAAACTGACAATTCTTAGCAAGGAACTCGCTGAGAATAACTTCCAACAAACTGTTTCAGTCTTCAAAGAGTTCTTGAAACACATTATCGGAAAAGGAGGTGCTACCATCAGAAAGATTCGTGATGAAACCGAAACGAAAATCGATTTACCAGATAGCGACGATAAGATTATTGTCACCGGAAAGCAAGCGAACGTTGAGAAAGCTGTTGCTCAATTGAACAAGATTCAAGAAGAATTGGCCAATGTTGCGGAAGAAACTCTTGATATCCCACAAAAAGTTCAATCTAGACTACTCGGAAATGGAAGAAGACTCATTTCCGATATCGAGGAAGAATGTGGCGGAGTTCATATCAAGTTCCCATCAGAGAAAAGCGAATCAACCAAGGTCACTATTCGTGGACCAGCAGGAGATGTTACCAGAGCTGTTGGTTTGTTGACTGCTTTGGCCAAAGACAAAGAAGCAAACTTCACCGAAGATACAGTCAAAGCTAAGAGCGAGTTCCACCGATTCCTTATTGGAAAAGGAGGATCAAAAATTGCCAAACTTCGCGAGTTGTACAATGTTCGCATCATGTTCCCCAGAGAAACTGATGAAGACAAAGAGACTATTCATTTGCTTGGACCAAACGACGAAGTACCAAAAGCTAAGGCTCAATTGGAAGAATCAATTCGTCAACTATCAGAGACTGTTGATATCAAAATAGTCGTTGATCCAAAGTATTACAAAAACTTCTTGGTACGCGGAGCAGCGTTGGTCAAGGAAATTCAAGAGCAGAATGGAGGAGTTGTCATCTCATTCCCAAAAAATGGAAGCGACAGCAACGAAGTTCAATTGAGAGGATCAAAACAATGTGTTGAATCTGCGAAGGCGAAGATTGAAGAAATTGTTGAGGATTACGAGAAACAAATCACATCTCAAGTTTCTATTCCTTCTCAATTCCATCGCGCACTTCTTGCTGGACGTGGACAAAAGATTCACGAACTTCAATCGCAATTCAATGTTCAAATCAGATTCCCTAATAATCGCGACGAACAAGCTGCTGATGCTGATCAAGTTACTGTTTCTGGAAGAGACACTAAAGTTGAGGCTGCCATTGAAGCTTTGTTGGCCTTGGTTCCAATTTCAAAGGTTATTCAATTGCCAACTGATATGCACAGATCAATCATTGGAAAAGGAGGAGAAACCGTAAGTCATACAATTTTGATAATAATGTTTGAATTATATTTTTATAGGTTCGCAAGTTGATGACTGACTACGACGTTAACATCTCCATTCCAAAAGACAATGCTAGCGAAGATATCACAGTTACTGGTCAATCTGAAAATGTTGAACAAGCTTTGGAAGCACTTCGTCAGCGTTTGGTAGAATACGAAGCCCAGGCTGAAGATCGTAAATTGAAACAATGGTCAATGACAATCGAAGTACCATCTGATTATCATCAAAAAATCATTGGACAACGTGGTGCCACAATAAACGGTCTTAAAGAAAAGTTCGGTGTCAACATCAACGTTCCACGCGAGAATGGAAACGACAACATTACAATCCAAGGGTATGAAGAGAAGGCTCGAGGATGCGCTGCTGAAATTGAAGAGATGATCAGCGATTTGAGAAGCTTGTTCACACAAGAGATTAGCCTGGATTCAAGATATCACCCAAGATTGATTGGAGCAAGAGGAAAGAACTTGAAAAAAGTTATGGATGATTATAGAGTTGAGATCCGTTTGCCACGTCAAAATGCCGAAGACCCGAACTTGGTCATCGTCGCCGGTAAAGACGAGAACGACGTCTATGACTGCATCGACTTTTTGAGAGCTGAAGAAGAGGAGTTCTTGTTGGACAATGTAGATCGAGTAAGTTCTTTCCGCAGAAAAAAAAAATTCAATCACAATTTTTTTTTTAGCTCCAACACATGTCGAATCGTGGATATGAAAATGGATCTTCTCACCCAGTCGGAAACGGTCATTCCGCTGTTCAAATCCGTGGTGCCCCATGGCAATTGGATATTGGAAGTGCCGAACAATTCCCAGACATGGGTCAAACTGTTGGAGCTGGATCAAGCAACGTTGGAGGAGCTTGGGGATCGTCTCGTCGCTGGTAGACAGATAGTTCTCGTTCCTTCCGGTTAGTTATTGCAATAAATTTCTGGAAGATATGCAACATTTTCTGAATAAAAGCTCTCTCAAAAGAATTATGTTAGATTGGTAATTATTTTTTTACAGAATTCGTCACCCTCTCTCAACTCGTATTGGTTTTTGTCTTACCCTTCTTTTACCATTCGAATAAGTGTATTTATTTTTTTTAGTTCCCCTTTCTTGTTGAATTGATTTATTGCATTCGTTGTTATTTCCCCCCTTTATTCTTATTTTCAATCTACAGAAACCAATTGTGCCTTTTTCGAGCGGGAGCCCGCAAAACTTGTAGTGATAAATTTTCCAATTTTTTGTGGATCATTCCAAACTGATTTATAATTATTATTAATTCATGATTTTTTCGTGTAAATTATTACTATATAAATAAGAGAGAGACAGAGTTTTATTATCAATTAATAAATGAATTTTTTGGTGAAATGTGTTGTTGAATTTTTGAGAACGGGCATGAATATCAATAATTTCACATGTACCTGTGGCTAAAAAACCCAAAGTTTGAATCGATAATTTCTAGTGTTCGAATGTCGAAATGGCTTGTTCTAACTATTGGATCGGTTTTAATCGCTCTCAAAGTGTTGCTCATTTCAGCATATGTTTCAACCGACTTTGAGGTATGAGTTTAATTTTATCTTACTGTATATATATAGTCTGCCAAAAATTACAAAAACCGCCATTGCACACTTTTGTGGCTACAGTACCCAAAATTTAATTAATTTCAGCGGTAATTCAAAATTTAAAATTTTTCGATAGTTTTGTTGATAATTTTGTATTTATGATGTGAAGAGTTCATTCACTAATGATTCTCCATAAAAAGTTTCACATAAATACTTTGATATATGTCTGACTCGGAAACTGTCACTACTAAGGGTAACACACCGTGTGATAAAGCTATTTTTTCTCAAGAAACAATCGAAAATAAAGAGAAAAAGTGTGCGACATTGTTGCAAACACTTCCTCCGCCTCTACTAGTGTGCGGTGTTGTTTTTGTACGCGATGAAAATTTTTCATTGTGTTTGTATTTTTTGGCAGACCGACAATATATATATATATATAAATATTGTTTCAACTGATCGATATAAACATTATATCCAACAATTCGCTTTGATTAAATAGTCCTTTCGAAAAAAATAAAAATGAAATGTTTTGCAATTCTGGACCACGTTGGTTCTTTATAATTCAGCATTCAGCACACGGGGTCACGTTATTTTGTAACTGAAAATCATGAAAAAATTATGTTACCATCGTAACCCAGTTTTTTTGTTAAAAAGTGATTTTTCGAGCCACGAAATGATTGAAATTTATTTTCAGGTTCATCGGAATTGGCTGGCTGTAACATATAATAAACAAATAAATGCTTGGTATACTGAGAAAACTTCTGAGTGGACACTCGATTATCCTCCATTTTTTGCTTATTTTGAGTACCTTCTAGCCAATGTTGCCAAGTTTATCAAACTCGATGATATTCTGAAAATATCAGAGAAACCGGTTTTTTCAAAAGAAATCCTGATTTTTCAACGTGTTTCAGTCATTATAACAGATCTAATATATGTAAGTTAAAAAAAACCCTTAATTTTTGAAGTAAATATTTTTCAGATTGGCGTGTGCGCATTGTATAGTTTCAATTCTAAAAAGTTGGTTGAAAAATTACCCGAAAAATTGAGGGAAAACGGAAGAGAAACATGTTTCATACTTTTATCATGTCTTCAAGCTCTTCTTATGATTGATTCGATTCATTTTCAGTATAATTCGATGTTGACAAGTATTTTCATTCTGTCTGTATACTTTTTAGACAAAGAAGAGTACTGTAAGGTTAGTTGAAACTGTTTTGAACAACTACAGTAACCCTAACCTTGAACATTATTATTTTCAGGCGGCCGTTATGTTCTCAGTTTTGATAAACTTCAAACACATCTACGTATATTTTGCGTTTGGATATGTTTTCTTCTATCTTTTTTCCTATTTTGATACGACTAGCTTGTTTTCTAATTTTCCTAAAGGTATTTTTTTTCGATTTCAAACAGAATATCTTTTCTGATCACTTGTTTTTATAGCAATCAATCTCGGTATCTCTCTTCTATTTCCATTTTTATTCTCAATCACTCCTTTTCTCTACTATGGTGGAGTACAATCGTTGATCGAAATTTGCACTCGCCTTTTTCCAATCTCAAGAGGTTTGAAAATACACATAGTTTTTTTCAAAAAAGAAAGTTGTTCCAGGATTGACACATGCTTTCTGGGCTCCAAATTTTTGGGCATTATACAATTTCGCGGATTTGATACTGTATCGATCTTGCAAAATTTTGAATGTCGGCAATTTTGAACCTCCAACTTATACATCTGGATTAGTCCAGGAATATTCGCACAGTGTACTTCCGAATGTATCGCCTTTGGGAACTCTTTTATTGGTTGTGATATCATCGATTTGTGTTTTGTTGTCTGTTTTTGTTCGAGGAAAATGTAAAGGTATTTCGATCGCAAAAAATATCATGGTTTTTTAGAAATAAAAAATATATATCCAAACAATCCCAGTCCAAAAAACTGGGCTGAAAATAAATCGAGTGTTTTCAGATTTCACCATCTACGCAGTGTTTGCTTCTTTGTGCTTCTTCTATTTTGGTTATCATGTTCACGAAAAAGCCATCATTCTGGTAACTGTTCCAATGACCATTTTTTCAGTGAAGGTTAGTATTTTTTGTTGTTTTTAGTTGAAAAGTCTGGTTTATCAGGATATAAAATATGTTCGGCATCTCATACTCATTTCAACAGTTGCGTCCTTTTCGTTGTTTCCACTTCTTTTCACAAACTTCGAGATTTTTCTCAAATATTCGATATCATCAACCTACTTCTTTTTGCAACTTGTACTTGCAAAGTAAGTCGAACTTCCTCATTTGAAAGTTTCAAAATTCTGTTTTCAGAAAGTTAACACGTGTTCCTCTATCGACAATTCTGCCAGTTCGACATGTTTTATACTTTCTAGTTCTTTTAGTGGCAGAAGTTTATAATACATTCTTGCACCAATTAATATTCGGATCCAAATTCCAATTTGCACCTCTAATGCTGATTTCGTTGTTAACATCGATTGGAGTCACATCGTTTTTTATTTCACTGATTTGGAGTACTGTAGTTGGAGAAGCGTGGCAAATTGCAAAATGTCGAATGAGAGAAGAACTTATCAAACAGAAACTCACGTATTCAGTACAAAGTGTCGAGTATGAAGAAGATGTTGAATTAGTTGCAGGTAAACCGCTACACTCTCAATACCGCACTAAAAATGTCAGGCTCTCCGGGCAGGCAAAGTTTCAACAAAAATTGTTATTTTCAGCTCAATATTTTTTCGTGACATTTTATCAGTTTTTCATTTCCAAATTATATTTCTTCGGATTATTCCAACACAAAAAAAATATTTAGGTCACACGAGGAAGTGTTAAAACTATGATTTTCCTTCAAGTTTCTGACATTTTTAGTGTTTTTTTTTTATTTTTCAGTCGTCATTCACAGTGACAAATTTTTAAAAAAATTTTCGGTTCCCTCTAAGGCCAGGTAATCTTCGAGGAAATGTATACTTTTGATTTGAAGTTAGCGTACTTTTGCTGGTGTTTTGGCGGGCCGGAAGACCGGCCCAAATCTCAACCCCCGACAAAAATATTATTCAGGAATAGATGTGTCCGCCAGCAAAACGAATCCCGATTTTGTGATCGTCTCAATGAGTATATTCAGTTATCCAGACAACAAGGTAAGCTGTCACCTCTTCACATATTGTCAATCCAGCCAGATCATCCAACGAGAAATTGATCTACCGTCTGAATCTCTCATTCTGACATGCTCTTTCATAGCATTTTTGTGGTAGATCACTTTTTCCGTTGGATGATCTGACCGGATTGACAATAAATAGAAACGTAATTGGTTGCAGCACGTCGCTACATTTTCCGATTCTCGTATCCTAGAACAGTCCTATATTCCACAATTTTTGGCCATCAGAGAAGCTGAAATCGTATCCGACTTCATCACATCCATAGTTGAATCTCATCCAACACTTCGACCTGATATCATTTTGTGTGACGGATTTGGACAGTTTCATTCGAGAGGATGTGGAATGGCATGTCATGTTGGAGCACTGACTGGAATCGCCAGTATTGGAGTTGCAAAAAATCTATCGACAAAAGATATCTGTGGAGATGAGAATAAAGAAGTTGTTGATAGATTTATGACGAATTTACGAAAAGTGAGACTTGCTCACATAATGCTCCAAACATGTTTGATAACTTTTCCAGGTCTACTCCGAAAACAAAGCAAAACGCGGATATGTACCATTCGACATAGTTTCACCACATAGAATGAACGTGGTTAGGATAAATGGGAATAACATGGTAAATCACTAACCTTTTTCGATTCTCATAATTTTGAAACATTTCAGTCGGGTATATTTGTGTCAGCCGGTTATGGTATCGAGCTAGATATTGCCACATCAATAGTTATCAGAACACTGGAAAAAGCAACAACATGTGAACCAATTCGACATGCCGATTTGACATCGAGAGAAATGGTTCGACAATATTTTGATTAATGGGTATACTGTAACTTTAATTTCAAAAATATATATTTGAATGTAATAAATGGGTATCTACGAACTTTTTATTCTAGACCTGTTTCTGATTAGGAGAAAAACCCGTACAAGTGTTATTAGTATTTGATTCGGGCCTTATTATTGTCTGACTCCTTGATATGTTGTTGATGGTTTCAAAGGAGTTGTAGGACAAATGAGATTCAATTTGAGAAGAACCGTGAATATAAGAGTCATCGTTGAACACGCCGCAATGATGGTTAGAATTATAATGACCTGAAAGATAGACAGGATTACTGTAGTTTAGAATTCTGAACAACTTACCCATCCTTGAATTGCAAAACAACAATCTGTTTCGTCTGGACCACAGCAGTCGAATTGATGAAAAGCAGATGCTTGCGGACATTGAGTATGTCTATAAATACAACATAGATAATCATAAAAACAATTTTAGTTCTCACTTATTCACACTCAGATTTCTGCACCATTGTCCGAGATTCTTTTCGGACCAGTTTTTCGGTCTAACTGCCGCTCGAGTCATATTAGTTTTTCGGTCCAACACGGGCCAAACTACCTAACAAATTCAATAAATCTAATTATAAATAGTTGAATATGTTGAACATACCATTGAACAAGTTAGAGGTAATAGAAGAGCACCCACAATCAAATTCGAGTTTTTCATTTTTTTACCTGAAAATTTGGAAGAATTTTCTCAAAAAATATAAAAAGCGTGACCGATAGATGGAGAAATAGAAGGAAAGATAAATTATTATTTGGAAAAAAATAATAGGTTCTGATAAGATCGGATGATAGTTCAAAACAACGTCAAAGTATTTTTTGTTGGTTTTTGACAAGTAAAATAACAAACATCTGCTGATCAGTGAAACTACAGTAATCTCTAAATTCACTTTTTTTGTTAAGGAAGTTTCCTTCCAAAAAAAAAGGAGTGCTTTAAACAGGTACAACATGTAGAATACGACCCCACCGTATTTCATGACCCCCCAGCGAATTACACGACCCCATAAATGTATTTCGAGACCCCATTTCCATTAGGGTGGGGTTTTGAAATACATGGGGGTCTTGATGTAAAGTGGGGTCATGAAATACTTGGTGGGGTCATGAAATACATTGATGGGGTCGTAAAGTAACTGGCTTACAATGGTGTGGGGTCGTATTCTACATCACCCGGACAAGATGTAGAAGACGACCCCACGTGAAGTATTTCAACACCCCACAATAGAAGTGTATTTAATGACCCCTACAAATGTAGAACACGACCCCAACAATGTAGAAGACGACCCCAAAAGTGTAGAACACGACCCCAAAAATGTAGAACATGACCCCAAAAGTGTAGAACACGACCCCAAAAGTGTAGAACACGACCCCAACCATTTTGGGGTCTTGAAATACATGGTATGGGGTCGTGTAATACACTTCTATCGCGGGGTCTTCTAATACGTTTTGTGGGGTCGTGTTGTACGTTTTGCCCCAAAAAAGGAGACTATAAATTGTGGCAAGTGATAGTATGAAAACAATGAAAAAGTAAATTATTATCAACCGGTCAACCCACAAATAACTGAAGACAAAAACAAAAGAAAAAGCTAGTTTTTTTCTGCTGTTGTTGTTCAAGCACATTCTAACAACCAAAAAAAAAAAAGAGAAACGTAGGTGGAATATTTGATCGCAATGGGTAATTGAATTCGAAGGATGGGTCGGCGAAATTCAAATTTTATGAGTGGAAGAAAAAACTTGAAAGGTCAAGGATTTTTAGAGAGGATCATATTTTTTGATTTTTGAAACTCGTCAAATTCAAGTGATCATGTGGTGTTTGAAAAGAAAAATCTTCGAAGAAAATATATTCTGAAAACTTGCTGGACCTGAAAAAAACTGGAGCAATTTCGAAGATTTGCCAGAAAAACATCAGATCTGAAACCCTAAACAGTTTTTTTGTTCGAAAAAATAGGCCAGAAAATGGGTTCGGCCCGGTTTTTCCATCGAAATATTTGTAGTAAAGTTTAAAAATAGTATAGTTGTTGACACTTATATCATTGCCCTTGTGTTGTTTTCTGCAATTAATTACGAAGTGTTAGATTTGAAATCGAAAAAACATGCTATTCAAAATTGAACAAAATTTTCAACCTGAAAAAATAGAACCTCAAAAAGCAACTGGCCTCGATGGCCTTGATGATTCATAATTTGACGAACACTTATTTTGTTCCTAATTAGTTCCAGAAGTTATTGGTAGTTGTGATAACCGGCTGTCCGCTCACTTACTACAAAACTTCAAAAATCAAGGACAAAAATCTTGAATTCTACAAAAATCAAAAGAATTGCAGGTTTCAATTACAACAAAATGTCATCGAAACCCTTTTGGTCAAAATTCGACCTTGAGTTGTGTTAACTAACCAAAGACGAGAAAAACAAACAAAAAATAAATAATTGAAAAATATTCTGGAAATAATCTGAAAAAAAAGAAGAAAAATGAAAACATGAATGATTCGGTAGATGATTTTTATAGTGAAAGTTGTTTGGAAAAAATGGCAGAAAATAAGTGGGAGATAGTGCGAAATATGACCCGAAAAAAGAATATCGGCAGCGTATTGTAGCCTACATACAAGGCTAACAATTGTTTGAAGAAAAAAAATCATTTCGAAAAATGTAGCCTCTTAGAAAATCAGAAAACATCAGAAGCGTTGAAACTTTTTCGAAATTTATGCAAATAAAGAATAAAAGTTTTCGAGAGACTTTCGAAAACTGAATTACCAACACCATGAAAACAAAGTCTAGAAAAATAACTAGAAAACAGGCGTCTCAAAACGGAGCATAACATCAACTACAAGCAAATTGGGTCGAGAAATGTTGTTTTTCAAGTTGAACGCTGGTCATAATTGTTATTCAGGTTAGTTTGTGTTTGTCAATCATAAGATTCGAACGAGGTTAATGCGAACACTCAATTAGTGTGAATACAATAATGTTTTTCAAAAAGGGAAGATTTGATAGAAGACGCTTCAGATAATGGAGAATATTGCTATTATTCAATGGCGGAAACACGGTTAATTTTGTTGATAATATCAGCATAGATTACCCCGAGAAAATGGAATATCGTTTTCGGCCCGGCCTTCTTTTTTTCGATTTTTGTTATATCCAAAACATGGAAATAAACGTGACCCGAACTGAGAGAAATCTGATTTGACTGCAGTACTGCGTCTTTTTCCAAAAAACGTAAGTGGCCGTGCTATCTCGACGAGATAGGAATAGAAATATGGGATCGACGTTATTGGGCTATGTTCGCAAAATCATCATTTTTGAATTGTTTTGAGGTACAAAAATACCCGGTTCGCTTGTTTTTTCGAACCAAATAACAAACAATTAAAAATCCTTGTAACCTCAAAAATGTGTAAAAGAGACAAGAAACAAGAAGTAGAAAATCCAATAAATGAGAGACAAAAATATTCGAAATTGAAAGTGATTTGGACGTAAAAGACAGAAAGAGAATAGCCAGAATCCAAGCGCGCAACCGAGACAAAATATAACAAGAAACTGGACAAAATCATAATGAGAAAATGGGGGGGGGGGGGAACAAAAAAAGAATAAGGGGAAGAAGAAGAAGAAGAAGAAGAAGAAGAAGAAGAAGAAGAAGAAGAAGAAGAAAGAAGAGGATCAAAACGAATTAGAATGAACGAATAAGAAATAGGTGTTGGTATATTGATTGATTTTATTGGATTTGTTTGAGGTTATCCATTATTATATACACTAGTCATTGCGAGAAAAATAACTCGACTACGGTATTCTAACTTTGGCAACTTCAAAAGTTTGTATATATTTACAACCAAAAGTTTTCCCTATTGAAATATACATTGTGTCCAAACTACAGTACATTTTGAAATTTTAACAATGTAAAAGGTGGATAAAATACTTCCGCGAATATAGAACATGCCAAAAAACGAACTTGAAGAGTACTCGAAGTGAGAGAAGTACTTGGAAGCTCGAGAAAATGAAATTAAAAAGACAAAAAATCAAAATATTTTATTCGAATTTTTTTGAAACATACATAAAATTACGTAACTCTGATTTGTTGGCAAATGGATTCGAATAAAAACTGGACTTTAGACGATTTTTTCGGAGACTTTGAAACCTGAATGGCATTCGGGAGAATGAAACGACGAACAAAATCGAAAGTTTATTCTTTTCAGTGTTACGTAAACTGACAAAAAATACATTTTGATTCACATTTTTTGCGGTAGAGGAGGAGCACTTGGCAAATTGTTATAAACTGGATATCGAGGAGTGAACGGCTGCAAAAATAGAGTTTTGAAACTGATTTTAAATATCAAATGTCTAACCTCGAAATCACCCTTAACAGTGTTATTCATTGTTTCTTCATAACTTGGAGGATTTTCGGAAAAGAAAGCGGGTTGTTCTGATGTTGTTGTTGTAGGGGTTATTGGTGGAGCACTTGGTTGTTGGGTAGAACTTGATGGGTATTGAATACCTTGTCCAATTGGAATAGCACTATTCATCGGAGTTGTTTGAACTGGTACTGTGAGTTGATTCAACGGAACAGTTCCGATTATAATTGGAAATTCGCATTTCAATGTGTTATCCGTTAATTTGTTCAGATCAATTTTGACGCTCAAAAAATATTCGACAGAAATAATTGGACAGTTAGCAAAAGAAGGAACAACTGCGGGAACTCGCATTGGAAGAATCAATGAATGTGATGAATGGGCCGGAATGTTCAACTGATTCCTGTTTCCTGCTACCATTTTATCCTCTGTTTTTCTCGATGAATGATGTCCATGACAAGCATTTCGATTGGCTTTATAACTTGATAATTGGAATAATTTGGCTCGAACTTGAATTATGTTCACTTTTGAAAAGTTCTCCAATTTGACATGAATCTGCATGTTTTCACCAGCAACAAAACCTCGTTTTGGTATATTTACAGTCATTTGAACTAGTCCTTTTTTGAATAACAATCCTATGTTTTTTGAAACCGTATTCATCATTGGATTTATTGCTTGAGGTATTGCATTCAGGTCGAACATAGGCACCACTGAAATTAGAAACTGTTCAGTTCAGTTATGAAGAGAGAGGTGAAGGAAAGTATATTTTTTTCAAAATCAGGTCGCGAAAAATCAAAAAAAAAAAATTCCTAGAAGGCTTCGATATAGTGAAACTCTTAAAGGAGGTTTTACCGAAAATCCTAAAAACTTCCCAAAATTTGATGGCCATACGTACGTGAATATTTGGAATATTTGGAAATTCAATAGTAAAAATACCTTATCCTCAAAGTTTTTCGGACCCAACTTTGACAAACAATGGAAAATCTATATAAATGAATCCGATTTATTATGAAACTTTTATTTTTGAATAGAGTCGGACCCTTTTATCGATTGTTTGAACCGGAATCAGTATGATGTTTGGAGCGGAGTCAGGCTTTTACTCTTTACAAGATATTGAAAATGACATACCTGAGAAACACTTTCTTGTTTTTTTATTCCAATTCCAAACTCGATCCAATTCCACATAAACACTGTATCTTATATGACCATGAAAACCTTCAAAACTTGGTGGAAGATCAATCGGAAGTTGAAAACGAAATGGAAATACAATAGTTGTTTGTGGCAAACGGTTCTGAACAAAAACCTTGTTATAAGTTTTGAGAACCAAATAACTCACCGATTTATCGCCGCTATTCCATACAACAGTTCCAGTTTCAAGATAAACTATTTTCGAAGAATAATGAACATGTTCAGTGAAATGTTCGGATTTTCCTTCAGAATTTCTGAATTCAAATATTCATTTGAAAACATAATTGAAACGTGAACTCACGTTCTGTGACTTCTCTCACTTTCCGACCAATGAGTGTTCGCCGAACCATGTATACAAACTTTCAGAAAACGGGACTGAAAATAAGGAATGAGAAAAAATCGAAAGAAATACTTTAGAACTTACTTTGATGTTGTCCTTATTATTCAGAACAATTTGACCGTCCACAATTTGACCCGGAAAATAGACAGCTTGTGGATTATTTGTGAATTCTATTTGAAGATTCGACATTTTGTTCCGTAAAATGAGTTGAAATTGTGAACAGTTTTAAATGAAATGTCTTATCAATTTTTAGAGGCATTATGACGTTTATTCGAAGTGTACGCAATATCATCATGAATCATTGATTTGCTTTGAAAAGTAAACAATTCATAACAACATAATATTTGCATTTTCCATGTTTTGCATCCAAATATTTTTTGGATATTTCCTATTTTTTTCAATTGATTTTTCAATTGCCCTGCAAAAATATATATTTCTTCTCAACATTTCTATTGAAAAAAATTGAACTTTTGAAAATAACAAAGTTACCTTTTGTTTCTATCACAAACTACAAACAAAATGCACTTTTACGTCACGTATTTCATTCTACATACTCACATGCAAGCACACGTTGTATTGTTTCGCAATGTTCTCGGCTGTTTTTTATCTCTAATTCTCTCAAAATTCACAAGATCAATATCAAAAAGTTGATATAAAACCCCGCATATATACATAATTTCAGATATAGAAGAAAGTTGTTCTATCGCACAAACTATGATTGATTTGAAAATTGAGTTTTTCAAAAAACCCGAAGTTTATTTGCCTGGAGAAGTTGTTGATGGTTATGTTTTGTTGGAAATTGATGAAGATATCAAGGTAAGATTAAACTCAAATATGAGAGAATATTCGAAATTTCAGGCACGATTCTTCGAGATTTGTTTGCACGGAGAAGCACGTGCACATTGGACAGAAACTGAAAGCAGATCCACCACGTGAGTGGAAAATAAATCGGCCCTGATCAGAATTTTTTTCGGGTTTTCTGGAATCGGCCCAGAATGAAATCTATTTCTGATGTTTTTTTCAGATTCTAGAAATTCTTGGCAAGATTTAGACACATTTTTTTGATTTAGAAACCTTCGAAAAATCAGACCCGGTCCATTTTGGTAGAAATTTCTGATGTTCAATGGTTTATATTTCTGGCCCAAGTCAGGATCTACCTATTTTTTCAACGAAAATTCAATGATGAACGACAACTCCCAAGAGAAAACGTAATACGCGCGAACTCTTTCAAATAAAAAATAAGCGAGAAAATAGTCTATGATAAGCACGTGACCTGAGCTTGCCTGACTCATTTGTCAACTTGGCTTTTTTTTCTGCCTCTCATTTACTCTTAATTTCTCCAAAGGAGTGTATATATTTTGTCAGATCAACCAAAAAATAATATTTGTAAATAATCAAATTTCAGAAACAGTGATGGAAAGTCCGAATCATACAATGAGACAATCCATTATTCGGCCCAAAAAGAGTATGCTCATATGTCAACAAAAGTTTGGAAAAGTACAAATGGAGAAAAAATGAAAAAAGGAGTCTACAAATTCGAGTTCTCATTTGTTTTACCCCTCGAAGTTGCTCCAAGTTTCGAGAGTTCTAATGGAAATATCAGATATTATATACATGTTACATTGGATAGACCTTGGATTTGGAACAAAAAATGTAAAAAATGTTTCACAGGTTTGATCGAATTGAGAATGTCAAAAAAAAAACAATTGTTTTTTGTTGCAGTTGTTCCAATTGTGAGTCTACTGTCTTTTCCTTATGCTGCATGTCCAACAGAAATAGCTGCAGCTAGAAAAACAGGACTCATTTTCAAAAGTGGACTGTTGGAACTGAAGGTTTGTTTTTATCTGGCTTTTTTCTACAGATTCTTTTTATTTTTTCAGGGAAGTGTTCCGAAACGTGGATATGTTCCAGGTGAAATAGTTCCAATTCATGTTCAAATCAATAATAGTTCATCGAAACCAGTTGTTGATTTATCTGTGAAAATATGTCAAAAAATAAGATGTCTTGGTCGACGGGACACTTCATTTCATGTTTATGATCCAATGACTCATTATACAATCAAAATTCAAGAAAAAACATTGGAAAAACATCAAGAAGACATGAATATTGAAAAGTATTCAAAATGTCATCTAACCGTTCCAATGAAAATTCCAGTAACTGTTCCGACATTCGAAACATGTCCGATTATTCAAGTAACTTATTATATTCGAGTCAAAATTGAAAATAGTGAAATGTTCATTAGTAGTGTGACATGTGATATTCCTTTGATAATCGGAACTATTCCGATATCTGTCGGAGGGATTATGGATATCTCAACAAGACAACAACAACAACAACAACAACAATCACCTCCACCCTATTCGATGAATGATATGCCACCAAGTTATGAGGAATCAATGAAAGCTATCGATAAAGAAGATTTTGAGGTTTGTCCCAAATGTCCCATTGTCCCAAACATTCTTGTGTGTTTCCAGCCATTCTCTCCGTTGTATCCAGTTTTCAACAATTTACCATCAGCTCCAATTCCAGAGAGAATCGAAACAAGAAATGAGTTCAAGAAAAATCCACTGAGAGATGGTTTCTAAACTTCCTCTGTGATTACTGTATTTTTGACGGGTCAATAAATAAGATTTCAGTATCTTTCATTAAAATATGGATGATAGTACAAGAAATATTAATCTCATGAGTAAAAAAAGTTGGCAAGAAAAATAGGGAAATCAGGAAAAGACGATCATATGTATGTTAGTCAAATCTACCGTAAGTTCAGGGAATTTTACAGAAAAAAAGAAACAAAAATATAAATTGGCCCGTTTGCAATAAAAATTGAAGAAAAACAATGATCGATGAAATGATAATAATTAATATTTGGTGAAATTTGTAGAAAAGAAAGAGAGATCTATTCAGCATTGAAAAATGAGTGAAAAAAAAACAAAGAGGAGGAAGAAATTAGGGGGGGAAACCGTAAGAATGACAACAATCAAACATATTCTTCTGCGCTCTCTTGAATACTACAGCAAATTGTGAATCGATTCTGAAATAAAACATATGATGATATTAAGGATACCGGGATCGAGATCCGGATCTCATATGAGTTTACAAAAGCTAATGGAGCGTGAAGAATTTCTAGAAAATTCCTAAACTTCAAACCTTTTCATCGGACGTTTCTTTTGGTTTGGCCCATTCGGGAAAGTTTGGACTAAACTTTTTACCGAATTATTTTAAATCCAAGATATCATGAAACGTGAAAAAATATAACCAGAAATGTTTTGAAACAATTTTTATACACTATCATCCGGAGATATTAACTTTTTCGGACCGGAAAGACCTCACAGCCTATCAGTCATGAAGTTATTTATCAATCAGAAGAGACACAGAGAAAAAACAAGAAACTTTGCAGTTCGAATGGTCACGTTCATTTTATTCTCACGTTCGTTCTTTTTTTTAAAGAAATAAAATCTCAAAACGGACATTTTCCGAAGAAAATGAATAGTTCACGTAACTTTTGTTATAAATCAATGTTATCGGGTTTTATTATCAAAAAATTGTATTTTATTAAAAACCGCGACCTTTATTATTTAAAAATTAACGTGCCCCGGAACAGCGAAAAATATGATTTCTCTGCCACCTCATATGCTCATTGTGTGCTGAAACACGGCCCGATTTGTTATTCCCTTTGGGCCGGGCCCGCATCTGAGCCTCTGAACTTTGATCTCACCCATTCTCCCATCGTGCAAAAAGCATGGCGAAATAAAGAATGAGAAAAATTCGACTCGAAAAAAGGTTGAAAAAGAAACATACACACAAAGCAAAATAGTTGCACAAATCCAATTTTGTATCGGGTAGATCACTGAAAAATGAGAAAAATAATAAGAGGAAAATGACATGCGGGAGGAAAGGAAAAGCGATGGAAATGTTGGAAGGAAAAAGCCAACTCACATCCAGTTCGGAATCAAGAGATGGAGAATCTTTTCGAGGATCCGGACTGTCACTTGCTGTACTCTCTTCTTCAATTACACCATTTGTGAGGCCACCTGAAAATGGACAAAAGTTATCGAATTATTGGAAAATATGAGGATTACCATTGCAATTAGTCGAATTGATGATTTCAATCTCATTCAACCATTTTTGATGATTATGTTTCAAGTTGATCATCATTTCTGGTTCAATCAAACCGGGTAGAATTGGAAGAAGGCCAGCCTAAAAATTAGCAAATCAAGATAATCACTAGAAAAATAGAGAAAAAGAGACAAACCTCATTCATCGCAACAGCTAATGGACTAACAACATGAGCAATGAAAGAGTCTTGAAGTTTAGCAACTTGAGCATCATTTCTATCCATATACGGCGTGATCGACATCCCTCTTCTCATTTCCTCGTCTCCCTGAAAAACAACACTTTAGAGACTAGAAAAAAAAGAGAAAATACTTGGAAAGCTGAAAACAACTTGATGGATCATTTTACCGACTTTCTACCAGAACGTTTTCAAGAAAATCGATATTTGAAAATGGGTGACGCATTTGACGCGTTCAAATTCATTTAAGGTTTTGAGACAAGTTTTTAGGAATGTGAAATTCGGAAATTTGTGTTTTTTTCAAAAACATCACTGTGATTCTAGGTCAAGTATTGATACCTGTTCATAAAATTCTTCACAAATGCGATCAGTCCATTGTCGATGCAGATTGTATGGTTTAGTCGGACTGTTAATATCAGCCATTTTAATCATTAATTTAGCGAGAAGTAATCGATCCGATTCATTTGTCATATCCATATCATTTGTCTTTTCATTAAAAGTCATTATTATTTCGAAATGTTGTTTCAAATCAGTTGCCAAAATATATTCGAGCACTAAATATCGGAACCGTTTTGTTTCAGCAGCATCAAGATTTTCGATAAAACTATTCTCCGAATGACATAATAATCGCCATGATTCAGCAGCATGATGATTTTCCAAAACACTTCGATCATTATACAAAATTGCCTAGAATGATATGATTGATATGATTGATTGAGGGGGTTCTCTCAAAACCAATTGAATACCTTTTTATCTTCAGCTGCAACTAGGAATGCATTTGTTCGTCCTGGATGATCATAATCATGCATTGCAGCTGCTGTATATAATGCCATCAATTCAAGAGTTGACATCGAACTCATTATCGGAATAGCAGCAGTTTGTGGAGGAGGTAATAATGAATCAGGACTTGGTGGTGGTCCGATTTGTGGTTTGACAGGATGTACTGACATATAGAAACAACCATGTAATACGTCGGCAGCGTGTATACGATTGTGATACGGTATCTCCCAGTAACCTTTTTCAAGAGCATGAAAATAGTTGAAGAATTTGATGGGAGATACTTTGAAAATTCGAAACAGGTCGGCTTGTCGGAATACAGTATATGTTAACTGCAAAAACAAATACTGATTAGTTGCCCGATGTTGCCAAGATTGAGGTCTTTGTCTTTTTTTCAAGACCATAAGTCATTATAATGGGAGGAGTAAAAATAAAACAATGCCCAAACTATGTGACAATTGAAGGTTTTATATTGACCAACACAAGTAAAGGCCTTCCTAGAAGAATAAGGCCTCAATAAAAAAACCTTCGGGCTTTGAAAAAGCTATATTATCCCCCCTGGTTTTTCAAATCAAACGAACCCTGCTCAAAATAGTTTTTGGATATTTCTTGGAAAAATTGAAGATCGGAAATCCCCAATCTTCGACATTAGCCATATCAACATCATTATCCAATTCTTTCGTATCATATCGTTGTCCATCAATTGTTGTAACTACAGTATCCACATGACTACCACTTTCTTTTCGAGAAATTGCTTCTTTTCTCAAATGATCTGTCTGATTGTTCTGTGTTGTATTGGATGTTGTTGTGATTGTTGTTGTTGTTGTTGTTGTCGATGTTGATGTTGTCGAATTTGTCGTTGATGGAATATCGTGTGTTGTTGATGGTGATGCTTCCGGTTTCCAATAACTGCAACAAATTAGCGATATGAAAATATATTTATAAAAAGCATGTTATATTTTTTTGGTTGATGAGTCATCTATTTTTTGTTCTTAATTAGGCACCTAGCAAATGCAGTCAATGGCGAATTAACTCTTCGCTGTAGTCGATTCACAACCATAACACCGAATGGTTGAATTTCTTTGTTTGACGTGGAAGAAGAAGAAGAAGAGGGAGAAGATGAAGAAGTGGTTGTCGATTTAAGCATATTTCATTATTAGATTCTAGATGAAAATTAATTATTTCGCGAAAAAAAAAACGGAGACGAACAAATCTACAGAGAAACACACAGTTTCGATTATTTGGGAGATCTGATCAGAGGAAAAAATTGTGAGAAAAAAACTGAATCTGGTTCAATCCGAATTTTCAAAGAACTTTTGAATCTGACCCAAAACATTTTTTGTAGTGATAAGCTATAACCAATTCAAAAAATTGGTCCGATTCAGCTAAAAGTTTTTAGCGGGCAAGTCCAGTTTAGGGAGATTTTTGGATGCTGTACCTGACCCGATTCGGATAGTTCGATCAAATATTTGGTTTTTTTTTCGTTGAATAAAAGACGAGCTGAATAAAATAACAGCAACTCCTGAGCTATGTTCAGAACAGAACCAATAGAGTGTGTGCGCAAAAATACAGTACTTTTCTCAGGAAGTGAAGAGCGCGATTTGAGCGGACCGCTCAGAAATCTAGCAGCGCGCATCCGCGGCTGACGCGCCGTGGACCCGCTCACATTTTTTTTTGAGTTGAGCGCTCCGCTCAAGTCTCGCTATTTCAGTCGAGCGCTCGATCGAGTCCCTCTATTTCAGTTGAGCGGAGGTTGAGCGGGGCGCTCAAGCTGAGCGGTCCGCTCAAATCGCGCTCTTCACTTCCTGACAAGGGAACTGTGATAGCTTACTAACGGACTTTGAAATGAGATATATGCTCACCAATAGAGTTTTTTATGCTGATCAAGATCCCGTAACTAACTTTTGCAAAGCTCCAGCCAGAAAGCTGAAAATCACGTTTTTGTGATCAGTCCAAAATTTTTAAATGCATTCTAACTTTTTCAAAGTTTTATACTCATGAAAATTAACTAGTGGATCTGATACGAAATTCAATTCTCTACACGATGGTTTAATTGAAACTTCAAAAACGTTTTGAAAAAAGTGTTTTTTTTCTGAAAAAAAACATGAAAAATCAGAAACAATTTCTAAAATTTAATAATTTTCACGTTTTTCAATGCAATTTTTTTTATTTTTCACGTTTTTTTTATCTACCTTTTTCATTGAAAGTTTCGGGCTCATTTTTTCAGCGTTACAGCTACAATTTCGAGGTTTTAAGGGCTCCTATCGTTCTTGGCCTGCCAAATAACCCTTTGGTAGTCTCTCATCACTAAAATAATTCAAATTGAACAAGATATTTCAATTTTTGAGCTCAAACTTTGAGCTCGATTTTTAGCGTTCTGCATGGAGCTTTGCAAAAGTTAGCTACGGGATCTTGATCAGCGTAAAAAACTCTATCGGGGGACACATATCTCATCTCAAAGTCCGTCAGTAAGTTTTCACAGTTCCCTTGTGAGTTATTTAGAAAAATTGAATTTTCTTTATTCCACGAACTTTGTTTGAAAACATTTACGAAATAAATGAGTTAGAGAGAGAAAAAAATGTTTTTCTTTTGCTTTTTTCGGACAGAAAACTTTAATTGCTTCAAGTCAAAACAACTTGTAGCTAATTTCAATTGATTTGTTGTTTTCTCGAGTCACGATGAAAATGAAGAAAAGTTTGTGATCCTCGCGAAAAAAATAAAGAAAATTGGATTTTCAGAATTTCTTCTTCGTGTGCAATCTTTCTGAAAAAAAAAACACCAAAACAATTAGGAAAAAAAGGAGCAAGAAGATCATCAGTTGAGAAATAGTATGAGAAATTGAGAGATAACAGACCGGCAAAAAGGGTAATTCGTTTCGGAGAAGAAAGAAAAAAAGCACAAAAATCGATGAAAAGCGTGAAAAACCTGCTATGCTATTTAGTTTTTTTTTCTGTTTTCATCTGTCTGAAAATCTTTTCGAGTCACACCCAAAAAAGTGTTTTTTTTTCCTATGAGTTGGTTGTGAGAAGCGATGAAGCTGAATAGAATTTATGCGACGAACATTTGACGAGAAAAAACCAGCAAAAAAAAGAAACAAAACTTGGTGAGGATATGGACTTGACATATCAACAAAAAAAGAGAAAAATTGAGAAAATATGAGACGTTCATAGACCAATGACTTCAGAAGAAGAAGAAGAAGAAGAAATAATAAAAAAATTCATAAATGTATATTTTTTCTCATTTTCTTCTTGTTCTTGTTCTTCTTTTCCATTTTAATATATAACTGTGAGATGTTATAATGAGGTTGTACTTTGTCGATTTGAAATAAAAAGAAGAAGAAGAAGAGGAAGAGAGAAAACAATCGAGAATTCGTGGGAACTCTTTCATTCTTTCATTCTTCCTTTTCTTTTTATTTTGATGACAAGGAAGAGTAATTTGACCTTATTTTGTGCTTTTGACTAACGAGCAACAATTTGGGAAAAGTTGGGAAAATCTCAATATTGAATACTTCAACTTTCGATGTGTGAAAATCAAAATTTGAAAAAATTACTTCGTGAGGTCGAAAAAAAAGAAAAAACTGTTTTTGAATTTGTTCTCAGGAAGATTGGAGGCCGCAAACACCGTTTGTGTATGTGTGCGGGTACAGTAACCCACGACAAAAACTTCTTTTATTTTTTCCTCCAAACATTTTTGGTTTTCGAACCACATACATCGAAATTTGAAGTTTTCAATATTTAGATTTTTGTGAACTGGACAAAAACCATTTCTGAGTGACAGGGTGTCTTTATCTCATGTGAGCATTCATTTTTCATTCGAACACGTGTGAGCATCACAATGACAAAGAGCCAAAAGACACACACTGTTTGATTGAATTTGTATAAGGTTGAACTGGCCAACCTTGTTTTGGAGTTTTCCGCAAAAACGTCTAAAACAACCGGGCCAGACCGGCTTTACATGGTTCAGTTTTTCGAGGCTGGATCGTGTAACCTAGAAGTACTGATTAAAGTCTAACTGAATCGAACTCCGAAAAATCGGACATCGAACTAATTTTTTTGTCTGAAAATTTTTAAAATCAGAAAAAAAAATTCGGCCCGATATTCAAAGTTCGATCCAGGAAATTTTTCGGGATTCCGACCAGATTTAGCTGAGCTGACTTCGATTGGCCTTGAACTTATTAGTCCAGAATTTGAGGTATTGAAACACACAGACCATGAAAAAAACAAAATTCGAAAAAATCGGAAAATTTCCAATCTCTTACTTTCTTGTGGTCCATATAAGAGTTGAAAAGCTTTTAACGACGTTTTTCTTCGATTTTTCCGCTCAGTGAAATGATTCAAGGAACGGAAAAAGCAGTTTGGAACTACAGTACCCAGATTTTCAAAAAAAAAAATACTAGAATTGTTGTGAGAAATTGAAATGTGTTGTGGATGAAGGGATCGGAAAAGTAGCAACAAAATAAGGAGAAAAAAGAAGTCGATTGTGTTGTACACACCAAAAACCTTTTGTTTTTTCATCTTCTTTTTCTCCGTTTTTTTCAGCATTCGATGCTTGTTCTTCTTTTTTTTCTTCGCGCACGTTTCCGTTTTTCGTTTAACTTGCCGATCGAAAAAAAAGAAAAGCAACAAAAGGATGTGACCAATTTCAGACACGAGTTGAGATTCACTTTTTTTCACAACTTTACAAACACTTTTTGACATGAAATAACAACGAATGCACAATGTTTTTTTCGTTGCCAAAATAAATGTAAGAAAACATTTCGGGTATTGAAAAGAGCACAAAGATAAAAAGTACATGTGGATACAAAATAATGAAAGTCTGTCTAATCTCGAAAAAAAGTGAAAAGAAAAAGACATTTTGTTGGATTCTCGAGGGAGAATATATCAATCTGAATTGTTTTGGACTAACTCAAAACAATAACAATTCAAGAATCAGCCTATTCATCCATAAAAAGAGCATTCGAAAAAAAAGTTGGAAAATCCAACTAAAAAAAGGATATCATTATATATCTTCCTACGCAAAAAACGAAAGTGTTTTAAATTGAAAAAAATATATATTTTCTAATAAATTGCACGCATAAAAAGATGAAGTAATTTTGCTAATTAGGATGGAAAATGTCAGAATATTTTATTTTTTTTTTCGCGAAAAATAAAAATCGCAATTTTTCACGCAATCCAATACATGTCAATCAAATGGAACTATTTGCAAGAGTAAAATGACACACTGAATTCAATATTTGAAAAATGAAAACAGAACAAAAATTGAGGCCCGAAACTCACAGCATCTAAATATTCTAACATCAGATGAATTTTTAGATTTTCAGAATTAATTTTAAAAAATTATGGTAGGTCAAACACTTTTTCCTGGTTTTTTTAGAGATTCAGAGAGTTTCCGTCGGTTTAGACCACATACAAAATAACAAACTGTGAGCTAGAAAAATCGTAATTTCGGAAGTCAGTCCCAAAAAAATACGAGAAAACTCGAACATAATTATTACTAAAATGTTTGTTTTTCGATAGATTGAAAATATATAGCAAAATGAAATTGGATATTGTTTGGGAAACAAAAAAATGCGCTTTTCTCCAAACTAAAAATGTTCCAACGGAAGAAAAAATGTTTCGACCACGGCAGGATTCGAACCTACAATCTTCTGCTCCGTAGGCAGACGCGTTATCCATTGCGCCACGCGGCCAGTTGGCTTTCTCTCTCAACATTGGAAAGAGAAAAGAGTGAGTTTTCTTACCTGCTTGACCGTGCTTTGTTGGGTTCGGCAGCAATTGTTGGGAGTCCAGTGGCAGATGTTACTGTAGAGAATGTGATGTTCGAAACACGCGGTTTTGATGCCTGTAAAAATTTGATTATTATTATAAATTGATATCAAACGGTGAACATTTTTGCATCCAGAAACATGACTATTTTAAATAAAAACATTTTTCGGGCACTGTTTTTTTTCTAAATTCGTTTGTTTTTGCACATTTTTCTAAACCAGACAAACAGTTGTGGATGAAGCCTAAATTGATTGGACATCTCAATGAGAGAATGATCACAGAAAAGATCACGGAACCCGTTTTGATCTACAATGAAACATTTTTAAATATGGAGACCTAAAACTTGTCTATTATTCAAAATCGGATCGGTGACACATGCTCTATTGATAATATCAGAGATTTTCAGCGTAAAAGTTTAAAAATTAACTTTTCAGAGTATCAGAAAGTTTTTTTGAGAATATGCGTTGCTGAAATTTTGAGCTACAGTAACCACATGGCACCAAATGAATTTTGAATACCTAACTGAAATTATTGCGAAATATTTACTAGCTTCGATAATGAACTTAATGTTCAACAAAATTTCCTCGAAAACTTTAAGATCCAAATAATTCAATGTAATATTTTGAACATTTTGTTTTCGCGGCTTATTTTCTACAGTACACATTTAATAGTGAAAAACTGAAGAAAGAATTAAGAAATAAGCGCACTTCAGATACAACCTGACAAGCCAAATTCAAATCGCTTTCACTCATTGGCATAGTTTGTATTGCTTTTGTTGATTTATTATTTGTTGTCGAATGCTGCTGCTGCTGTTGTTGTTGTTGTTGTTGATTGAACCCGAAACATTTTGCAAACTTTTTACGAATCAATGTTGTATAAATGATATTATCATCAGAAGAACCTCCAGTCGATTTACAGCGAGAAGCCGGTGAATGCGATTCACTTCGACGTGAAAGCATACACTAAAAACAATGAAAACAAAATATCAAATGAGAACGAAAAAAGTACGAAAAAACAAGGAAAGTAACAAGTGTGAATACAAACATGTTTCTGTTTTCCTGTAAAAGTACAAGGTAAACGTAAATGAGTCACTGTCTGTGCCATGTCTCTGGAAAACACACACTCACACATGTGTTTCGCCCATTTTTTCGGGAAGGGAAACTTTCAAATCGACATTTATGGCATAACATTTAATTTGATTTTTTCTCACATATTCAATAAAACCAATTTTTTATTATGTTATATGATTTTGCACAGACTTTTTTTTCGAAACCGAACAATTGAGGCATAGAAATCTAGATACTGAATGGACCTTTCTAGTTATACGTTTCGATATTTCTCTTCAAAAATATTTGAGTCTTATTTTGAACTTTGACGCCCTCTTATCGAAATTGGAAAGTGAATTTTACAAAAAGTTCAATTTTTGATCTAGAAAGTTCAACAAGTTCTATGTATTTGAAAAATGTGATTTTTTGCAATCGAAAAACTCTCACGTTTAATTTTAATCAAGGTCATCAAAGTGCCAAATTAGTTGAGTTCTTCTCATGTTTTTTCTAGCAAAAAATCATGTTTTTCTAGTATCGAAGGGTTTGAAAAATGGAAAAAGGAGAGAGAAAAACCAAATCAACATGGAAATGAATAAAACCTAATAACAATTTCAGTTTGCCAGTAGCAGGCAAAACCAAAAAATAATACAATAAATAAATAAAAAATATATTCTTTTCTTTGCGTGATCAATTCTTTGATTATTTTTCTAGTTCTTGACGTATATCTTTTCCAATTTTTCAGAAAATATGAAAATTGGTGGAGAAAAGTGCTTTTTTGAATAGAGAACTTGGTCGATTTGTGACAACGAACAAATTAGGCAATAAAAAGGTTTTGGCGCATCTTGAAAACGAGAAAAAAGTGCATTTTTACTCGAAATTTTCAACTCGCAAAAAAAGAACTCATGAATGAAACGATCGAGGAGAGACAATCTTGTCAAGAACATAGATCGAAATTTTGAAAAATTCACTTTTTTGCAGAATTTTATATTATATTCTCATTGTTGGTTCATTTTGTTTTAGAAAATAAAAGAAAATAATAAAATAAATAATGGGTTCGAGTAGGAACAAAAAGTGGTTTTTTCCCTTTCCTTTTTCTTTTTTTGACTCTGATTGGAAGTAATAAGGTTTGATGTTTGAGATATTTATCCAATTGGAAATAATCAAAATAGAGTATGGGCAACATTTTGGACTAGAAAACTGAACACAAAATATCCGAATAGTTTTTCCTTCTTTTTCTTACAAAAGAAAAAAAAAGATAATTTCGAAATGGGATTTGCATAAATATGCTAATTTATTTATTGCATTTTTTAATTACAAAATTTCGTTTTTCAATGCCGTTTTGATACCAATAACCCGCATATAACATGCCTCGAGGGAAAATGAGCAATTCTCTTAGAATTTCGATATCATCTCTGCTTTTGTTTTTTTTTTTGTTTTCATTCACAGAATAACATCTTAAGAAGATTCACATTGAAACTAAAACATAACATTATGTTGTAGCATCAAGATTCTATCATTCTCACTCAAATTACGGTTTTAGTAACATGAAATATATAGCCAAAGAACTAAGGTTCTTCTCAAGTGTTAAAAAATTTTTGAGAGTAAATTCCTTCAAAATTAGGCTCGGCAAATTCAGAGGGTCGGTCATGGCCGGTAAGGCCGGTAAGGGCCACCTTCCGACCTGCCCTCAGTTCGTTTTTTTGCATCGGGCCGCGTATGGGCCCAGTCCCCTAACAATAACAATTTGGAACGATCTTTTGAAACAATCTTCAAGTTTAATAAAAATAAAACCGCCTATTAACATGAAAATAACAGAGCCGAAATCTCGAAAATAAGAATAGTTCGCTGAAAAAAGACGGCTCTAATCATAAACAACAAAGTGTTACTCATTCAAAATATTGAATGATTAATGATAATCTATGTTCTTGAAATATGTGAATCTCAATGGCATTTTGGACTGAAAAATTGAATATTATTTCCCCGGGCAATAACATTTTGCAAGAATAAACGGAGATCTCTGAATCGAGAATTGTCAACTTTTGACTTTTCGACTCTCTTCTTATTTCTGAAACGGAGACAGTGTTTTGTTGGACATGTTTTCGTGATACCTAACTTATTTAGTTCAAAAATTGAATAAAAACTCTCAAGATTCGAGTGGCAAAAAAAAAGAAAAAGAAGAAGAACAAGCTGGCACACATACATTTCGCTTCTCATCCCTAAAAATTCATCAAAAAAGTATGTAGAAAAAAAAAGAAGAGGAACATTTTATTCTGATGAGATCTTTTCCAGTGAAATCATGAGTTTCAACCTTTTTGTCATCTTCCTTTTTCATCCGGATTTAATTAATCCATTTTACCTCATACGGTAGGAAAAAGATTAATCAAAAAATGAAAAAAAAAACACATCGAGAAATGAAATTGAGATCATCGATGAAGTTTAATTTTGAAAATCTCAGAATTTATATTAGAAAAAAAAACCTATTACTCAGCTGAGAAAATAAGAAAGAGCAGCGAATAAAAAAGTTGCGATATGAAAAATGAGAGTATGGAGGGAAGAAAAAAATGAGAAAGAGATACACATATAAAATGCGGATGATCATCATGTACATATATTAGTTTTGTTAATCGACTGAAATATTCTCATTCTCTTAAATACTCTCAACAAATGATTCGAAACAAAAAACTCATTCTTCGTTGTAGGAAAAAGTGTTCAGTTTGATAGGAAATCAAAAACGGAAGTTTGAACATTTTTTCGTTTTCGTGCTCTAAAATTGAAAGTAGGTGGATTGCCCTTATCATTTGCTGAATGGAACACAAAATAATGGAAGCACACATGATTTCTCAAGTCATGTTTACATTACTTCCCGTGTTGTTAGGTTCATCAGAACTTTGATTTTCAGTTGGCTCATTTAAAAATGCCTAGAGTACTGTAGTCAACATATTTTCAAATCGTAAAAAATATTATCATTAAAAACAAGGTTCGATATTAATTCTTGACCCGTTTCGACAAATGTCCGTATTGTTTCTGCTTTTGTTTTTTTTTCTGAAACCAATAACTTCTTAAAACTGTTAAATCCGAAAAAGGCAAAGAAACAAGAGCCGAAATTGTTGGAAATGTTGAAAACATGGCCAAAACTTTTATAAAAAACAACAAACAACAAACACCCATGCCTTGGGCGGGGTTTGAACATGGATCTTTTAAGGGCAGCCCCTCTATGTACAAGCATCCAATATGGAATTATGTCAAATTTTGTAAATTGAAAAGATTTCTGCTCAACTTAATCTTAGAAGCGGGGATGTCGTTTTGGGCGGGGCCCGGCCCGGCCCAAGCCGGAAAGTACGGGATCTTCAAGCCCGCGGTAAATATAAAAAAAGCAACGGACCTTCCTGCTAGGGCCACAAATGACCGAAAATATGTAAAAATGTTTTTGCCCCCAAAACGACACATACTTGCAACAAAATCTGGTCTTGGCATGCCATGCCCGTTCATTAAGCTTTTAACAAGCGACCCGGCCCAACACATGACGATCTGCGGACTCCCGTAAACGGGTCAAAATCTACTCTGTTGGTCAACTCTTTTTTTTCCAGCATCCATTTTTCTCAGGTGGGCCCCAGGTGGACATATCTGTTGCCGATAACTTAATTTTTTTGAAGATCAAAAACCTTCGAACCCAAAAGTATTGTTGTTGTTGTTGTTGTTAGCAGAGAGGGGGGGGGGGATGGAAAAAAAGCGAAATCTAATAAAAATCTGTGTTTTGTGTCAACACACGTGACGTATTTTTGTTGGCTCCCAACGAATACACACACAAACAGCTGGCCCCTTATCTTGACTCATTTCTCTCAACTTATATTACTACTCCTACTACAATCGAAACAAAAACAACCTCCAACTTGTTCTGAAATTCTATTCAACTTCATCTTTTCAATCTGACCAACTGACTGAAAGATGAATATTTCGGGGTTTTTTTCCTCGTCTCCCTCTTTTTTCTTAAAACTAATTTGACCCTAGGGAAATTTTACCAAGAATCTTGACTTGATTAAATCATTTTCTCACGGAATTAGTCAAGTCGATGTTGCGAATTGACATGAGTTCTAGAGGGAGAAAAAAAGGAAAACATCTTTTCAACAAAAAGTGCAAAAATATGACGGAGTTGGTCGGAAAAAAAAAACCAAAACTCAAAAGGAAAAAAAACAATCGGAACAAGAATGTTCTGGTGAAATACCGTATAATTCGCTGATTTTCACTAATTTATCAGGCGAAAATGTTGAGAAAAGAATTAATCAAAAAATCTCGAAAAAAGACGAAAAAAAGAGTTGACTTCTCAACAAGGTTTCAGCACATAATTGTATATAATTTGCTTGTTCTTCTTCCTAATTTTTCTCTTTTTTTCCCTCTTTTTCAACACTTATTAATCAAATATTGTACATAAATTTGCTGACCTCAATTGAAAATTGGTTTGCAAATTCCGTTTTGCAACTAATGAGAGATTTTTGTGTCATTTGAGAAATACGATACTTTTTTGCACACATTTTTGATGGAGGTTATTAAGATGAAAAAGAAAAGAAAAATAAAGAATGAAAAAAGCGAAAAACTAGGAGAATGATGTCATGAAATTAGAATTTCAAATGATCAATGACCTGAAAATAAACTGGGATTTGTGAATGAACTGTCTAATTTTCAGCTCTTTTTATATTGATACAGACAACTTCTTTCAGACAGTTGTTTATGATGACGTGAATTGCGTGCGGGTGTTACTTCAAAAATAGGTAAAGAGTTGCGAGAAAAATTTGTCAAATTAAGCCAGAATAAGAGATCAAAAAGTATGGCTGTCTCGTTTATTAATATATGGGCTATCATTTCAGTTATGATGTTTTGCCGGCTAATTTTTTTTCAGTTCAGCTAGCCTCAGATTTTTTGACAGGACTCGACTCGCTTTGTCGTGAACGTTATCAGAATCGGTCCGATGGTTTTTGTCGCAACTATGCTGTTTTTCATCAGTTCTTTGACAGCAGGACAAAAATCGGGATAACCTTGAGTCCAAAAAATTCCTGAGTAAGTTTCGCGCATTTCAGGGGTGAGAATTAGGCTTTTTTTCAAGCACCGTTTTTGGCCATGAAATGGTTTTTTAGTCTGTTTTACAAAACCCTACTGATAGAATAAATGCCGGGGACTGTTTGGACCCCTCGATAAGAAGGCCTCCCAGAACTATAAAAAAGTCCCACTCCTGGCGCATTTTCATAGGCATCATTTTATGAATTTAGTAATTTTTGCCGTTATTATTATTCGGGGTCAATAAACATGCCCTAAAACTCTAATCAAAACCTAAAAAAATAAAACAAAAACAAAAACTCTGCTAGAATAGGAAGTTATTCATCGGTCGAATGGCCTTTTGTCCAATTAATTTCAAAACTAGAATGAAATCTGAAACACTTTTCATCCAATTATATTTGGGGAGAGAAAAAAGAAGGACTACAAGTCAAAAAAAAAAACACAAAGTACTTGCCAATGTTTTCTTTTTGAGAAAAAAAGCAAAATTCGAAAACAGCTGTGTTTGGGTGCTTCCAACACGTTGTTCTCTTTTGACAAGTACAGTTTGAGTATTTGGATGAAAATGAAATAAACAAAAAATATGCGGAAAGCAGAGAAAAGGAGTACTGTAGATGATATATTTCAAAGAAAATATACACGTGTTTTCGAATAAAAGGCCACGTGTACTTTGAGATGTGGATGAAGAATAATGAATGAGAAAAAAAGGTAAATATTTGTAATTAGATTTATGTGTCGAACAGAAAGCAAAAAAAAAAGAGCAAAGTAACACTTTCTGAGAAGCTGTCACACTTACTTGCTCTTTAATATTTCTAAACATGGTAGAAATAAACATAAAAATCACAAAAATAAACAAATTTTTGCTTGAGGAAAACGAGAAGAAATTCAAAAAAAAAACTAGCAAAAAATGTGATTTTATTCTGATATTTTTTGAGTAAAAAAGAAAGAGGGAACAACATGATGCACTTCCGTTTTTCTGGTGAGAAAAATCACGAGAAATGCAGAAGAAAGTGAATCAAATCGCGAACAAACAACTGGTAAATTAGATGAGAACGGAAGAACTCGTTCGATGTTGCCACGGGAAACATCAGAAGATGAGATGCATATTTCATTGTTTTTGTATTGAGAAGAAATGGGACAGACATGGTTCACATGAAAAATGCACTTCATTATCGGGCACACAAATATTTGCATATTTTCTAATCATCATCTCGGTTAGTTATTATTTTGATTGAAAAAATAAATAGGAACGAATGATGATACTTTGGACCTGGGGTGAGATTTGTGGACCAGGCCCGAAATGTTCAGACTAGACCAACATATCAAAAAGTAATGAGATTCACAAAAATAATCTCTCATGATTAATTCTATTATTTTTGAAATTTTTAAAAATTTCAAAAAAATCTAGGTAAACTTCAATTCAATGCTCGAAAAGAAAAAAAACAATTAGAAGAGTCACGAGAGAAAAATTATCCGGGAAAAATACAAAAACAATTTGTTGCTCGTTTTATTTTGCAAAGTTGTTTTGTTTTTCGCAATGCATGAATTTTACACCCTTGAAATTATCGTTTTTGTTTTTTTTTTCTACATTTATTTATCCAATTTTTCGTCTTCCAGATCTGTTAGAAATGAAGACGTCTAGTCGAGTGGAAAATTCAATTTTTCGAAGAAAAACATTCTAGAAATCGTTAGACGAACGTGTTTACTCAGACTGAAACTAAGATCATTAGAAAGTATAAACTAGTGGTTGCAGATGAGCAGACTTTTGGAATTTATAGAATTGAGAAATCAACTCCTATCACAATTGACAAATCATTTTCAAAACACTGCAAATCTGCGCAGAACCATTTTTTTAACGTTCAGACTCAATCTTTCAAATTGAAGACAAGGAACGAAAAAATAAACAGACAAGTAATCTAGTCGAGGAGAAAAAAAGAAGCAAAAAAGGAATACTATCAAGGAAAAATAAATAAGAAGCGACAAATAAAGAGTTCAAAAAACGGAGAAAATGTTCAGATTTGAGAGAAATAAAATACTCGTTGGTCTCGACACACTTTACTCGCAATTTCAGTTTTTCTTAATGAGTTCTATTTTTAAAATGAACGTCTCACAGACAATTTTCTTATTCAACAATAATCTTTTGACGGAACAAATGAAATTGGTCGAGACTATTTTCTCTTTACTGCAATGAAACATACGATTTTGAAGATTTCAAAAAAAAAACGTTCAAATTTATTTCAAAAATTCCAACTTTTAGTTGATTTGCACTTGATACTCTGAGAAAATAAAAAATTGTAAGTTCAAGCCGAACACAAAAATGGTCAGAAATCCAAGTTCTAGTATATTTTTAATGATTTTTCTCCTACAATACTTCCACAAAGTCATTTCACATATTGTGTGAAGTTTTCAATCTCTAAATCCAAGAGCTTTGCACATCCTCCAAATAAACAAAAAACAGCATTGATCAGGCAAAAACTTTGATCACATAAACTAGTCAGAAAAAAAAAACGAGATTATGTTCAAACTACACGACTCGTGAAGAGTAAAATGTGGTCAGTGCTCATCTAGGCTTTTCGCAGAAAAAAAGGAGAACCTTTCTAAATTCTAAATTGAATCTTGATCCGCCGACGACGCAGATGTTCAGATTTGCACCATTGAGCACAAAAAGGAACAAGAAGAGCATTTCCAGAAGATGTGCAATTTGTGCATGAAGATGTACGTCGAAATATGAATTATATACGTTTTAGAAGAGTCAAAAGTAAAAAATTAACTTTTTTTGAAAATGGACAACATGTAGAATACGACTTGTCCATGTTACTTTTCTGAGAAAGAGGGCCGGGCCGTGTTTTTAGGTCCGAGCTCTCGGACTCTCTGCATCTTTCTTAAAAAACGGGAATATTGTTGAAAACAGAACACGAGAAAGAGTCTATTATGATGTTGATAATTTCATAACTGATTAGATTTATTTGTTTATATGTTTGTACAAAAGATCAAGTGATTTTTGGTGTAAAAATATGACAGCTAAATCGAGTATTTTCTCATTTCCGAAAAGTACAAAAAACAATCCAAGTTTGCAAAAAATGAACAAAAAAACTCGAAATCGAGTGACAAAAGACATACCGGTAAATAGGCTAACGATATATGCGAACATTTCCAACAACAAGTACATCGAAAATCAAGATCACAATTGGCACATTGTCCAACAATGTGCATTTCTCGAACTGATGAAGTCGAATTTCTCGATGATGATCCTCGATGTGTCAGACTCGATCTTGAACCTTGTGATGCTCGATGTATAAGATCAGAAGAACTTCGAGGAAGAGTTGTTTGTGTGGGTGTTGGGGGAGGTGCCATTGAACTATTCAATTCAATTATTGTTATGAGATAAAAAAAAAAAGATGATAATCAAGAGATTAATACGTGTAGAAAAGAGAGAGAATAAAGAAAATATTCGCAGATATTGATGTCATTAAGAAGCCGTATTTTTGAAAAAAAAACGAGAAGAAGAAGAAGAAGTCAGTGAACATTTAGAGTTGTTTATTTTTTTGTGTGTGAAATCAAATTGCCAACAAATCAAGGCGAGAATTACTGATGACGAAATATTTAAAGTCGGAAAAAAACTCGAAGAAAAACATTTCAATGTTTATTTTTCAAATTTGAAATTCCATGTTATCAAAAAGATAAAAACAACTATAAAGTAGTTCAAAAAACAAATATTTTTCAGCGTCATCAAGGGACACCAAAAACTAACTAATAAAGAGTTTTGAAATAGAAAAAGAATGGGACCCAGATGGAGAAGAGTGTACCTAGTGGGCAGAAAAAAGAGACAAGGCCATTTTATTGTTATACAGATGAAAGGCATTGAAATTATCCCAACAAAAAAGTTGGTATACGTTTTCGTTGTTTTTTTACAGCCCAATTTTTGTTTTGAATTTTTTACGGTGTCATTCTCAGGCTGGGTTCGAAAAAAGATCGTGTTGAATATTTAGAAATCACAACTTTCGAGGTGCTCTTCTTGAAAAGAATTTTTCGTTGGAATCGAAAATAGAGCAAACAACAAAACAAGTAGAAACAATTATGTTGTTGAAATGAAAGAGGAATAACCTTTTTCCTCAAAAAGTTTAATGAAAGAAAAAAAAAATAATGATGGTAATTTGACTATGATTAGAATAGTATTCAATAAAGAACAGACAAAATAAAATAAGCAAATGATTAAGAATAGGAGCTGCCAAAAACACGAAGGAGCAACACGATTAGTGTGTGAAAAAAGGAAAAAGAGACTGACATGAATTCAAAGATTGCACTCATCTAAAGACACCGGAAAATGAATGGAGATGATGATGAAGAAGAAGGCGGTGAATGAATTGAGATTAATAAGCATGTACGGATTACTAACACTCTTTTTTTTCAATACAAAAACAAAACAAAGAGACAATTTGCGCATATGAGGATAAAGTTTCTTAATTGGGTGACATACATGTGCATTCTCCAAAACATCATTCATTCACAGAATAAAAAATGGTGTTTTGAAAAAATAGACAACAAGATGAAGAAGAATCGAAATGCATAGTATTTACTTTGTAATAAAATATTTTTGCACAAAGAAAAAGCAAGAAAAAAAGAGCTGAAATCGGCCGATTTTTGTCTGAAACACACTAATTGGATTGAATATATTATGTCTATTATGCGGTGTCACGAGAGTAAAGTGCTTCGAAGAAAAAGGAAAAAAAACAGAGGTTTTCTATGAGACTCACAATTTTCTCAGAAAAAAGGAAATTAACTGACCTATCACATAGAAAGAACTGAAAAGAACAACATCTAAAGAAAACTCTCGAAAAATTACTCCCAAAATTGTTAATGGAGCGAGATTGATTTTTTGGGCTCAAGTTGATTATCAATTCCGTTTTCAGATCTCAAAATTGCAAAATTGTGAGAAAAACAGTTTTTCAAAAAGAGTTTCGAGTTTTTGTCATAACAATGAAATGAAAAGTGAAATTCTGAACATAGAAAAATACAGAGTTATAAACAATATATTAATTTCAATAAAATGGGTCACGTTTTTATTGTTTTTCACAAAATTTATTTCGTTTTCTCATTAGAAATGTGCGAGAAAGAAATTGTCTGCGTCTCTTACTATCTCGGCTCTTTCGAATAACAAATTATCAACAAAAAAAGTAACGAGTTGAAGAAAAACAAGAATCGATTTGCTCATGATTTCTCATCGGAAATGCCTATAATCTAATCATGTATCAAAAACAAAAATACGATTAAATCTCGAAGAAAAATGAACAAGAAAACAGACTGGACGAGAACGCGAAAATTTGAATATGAAAAACAAGTGAAGAGAAGTGTATGATTCTATTAGTGACGAAACTAGCACCTTCAAAAACTGATATTTTTTCAACTAAATATATGTTTTTTGTTCGAATATTGAACACAAACACGAAGAAGAACACATCTGTTCAAAATATGGAATTTTATACAAAATATGAGCTACAGTACCAAACAGATGTTTTCTTCATAGTGCAAAAGTTCAAGATGGTTATTCACATAATTAAAATGTCTAGCCAAATCATTAAAAAAGTATCATGAAGAGTTTCTTTGAGGGTTTAGAATGTTCGAAAAAAACATTCGAAAATTGGATACGGCCCGATAAAAACAGGCCCGAAAAAAAAGTTTCGGGCTCATTTTTTCTGCGTTGCAACCGCGATTTCAAGGTTTTCAAGTTCTACTCTATCGCGTAACATATACATCTCTTCTCAAGTCTGTTAGTAAGTTATCACCATTCCCTTAAGAAAAAAAATTTCAAAAATCGGGTCGGGCCTAGAGGGCTTTTTTGACCAGCCGAAAAAACAAAAAAAAGCCGGGACTTCGAGCTACAATTTCACCGCTGCATTGGAATACAGAATCGTGCGTGACACAAGTATTTTGCTGGCGAACACTTTCTGTTGGTTTATCGTACCGATATTACTGTAGTTTCTGAAAACCTACCGTAAATTACTCTCAGTTTTCTCAACCCAAATTCTTCAATAGTTTCATTTTCTTACCAAGTCTTATTTCTGGATGCACAAATCTGTCTAAACCAAACCCGTCGATGAACAAAAGCAACTAACCCCGACAAGAAGTTGTTCGCCACTATACGGATTCTCGACAACACACGGTAGACCAAAATCGTTCAATCCGTTCATTGGATTCGGCTGAAAATGAAAACAAACTCTTCAAAATATTACTAAATCAATATGGTCGGTTTTGATTTTTTGCAAAAATGCCACCTATTTTTGAAATATTTCAAGTACTTCGATGATATCTCCTTTGGGAGATCTAGGTTAATTACCGAATGCTCTTTTCAAAAGACCTCAACATCAAAACAAAAATGGATCTTTTGGCTTCTTTTTCTTTTTCTTCTTTTTTCTGTTTTGTTCCTATTTTCCCCAAACTCACTCTTTGCTCTAATAATGTGGCAACAGCTCGCAAACATGTGGCAACATTTCCAGGCAATTCGCGACTCATCAACATGTCGGCAATAAGACCTTTCGCTTCGCTCAAAGACGATCCAGTGATCTAAAATCGGAAATTATCAATCATTCTTTGTATTGACTGCGAATGAATTGTTGCGCACGGAACATCATTCTGATAACAATTCTATCTCCTTTTTTCTGCATTTGCTGACTTTGTAGTTTGATACGAAAAAAAATAGAATTACTAGCAATAAATATTCATGAAATTCCCTTTATTCCTGATTAGATTGAACAAATTTTCAAAAATTTGCGATTTATTCGAAACTGTGCTCCACAATTTTGAAAAAAAGTAGTTCTTCTTCGGTCAGACCAACAAAACAAAATGTTTTGACCACATGTCATTAAAAAACGTTCAAAAAACTCACTTTACAAAATGCTCTCGAAAAGGCTTCAAAAAAAACAAAAAACATTTTCTCAAAAACCAAGTTCGAAATGTGATATTTGGAAAGACTGTGACGAGACTTTGTTTTTAAAGTTTTTGATTTTTTATGATGTGTGGGTTGAAATCTCCCTTTTTTTGAAATGTTTGGATGAGATTGTTATTTGGAAGTTGGCATCAAATTCTCACAAAAACTCAAGGAACAAAAAATGAAAAAAATGTCACGTGTGAAATTTGAGCCGTTAAATTTCTTGAAAAAAGAATGTGTGTTCTTAATGCATCATGTGGTATCAAAAGATGTGGCCAAGACAAACAGAAAAAAGAATGAAACATCTCGAACTGACCTGTGACATTTTGCCAAGTGACAAACTATTGGCGGGTAAAGAAGTTCTTCTCTGTCTCATTGCTTCGTGATATGTTTTTTGCATATGACTATCTGACATAACTCCTCGGCCTCGGCCACCACCTCCACCAATTAAATTGAGACCGCCTCCTGAAAACGAACAAAACTAGAAAATGGAGAAAAATGAGTAGAAGAAGGAGACAAAAACAGCAGCAAATCTGAAGACAAACACTTGAAATGTTCTATGCAAATTCAATTTCTCCCAAAAAAAGGAGGAAAAATCTTTGAAAGTTTTAATTGTGTGTGAGTATGAAAAAGTTCTGCAAAAATTTAATTAAAAAACTCTTTTCTTCGATACTTTTTGGCCGGAAGAACAGTTGAAGGAAAAAGGAAAAATGAGAAGAATTTTGTGAAACATCTGGAGCAAATAAAATCGGCTCCGAATCTATACAATTCGACTTTTATTTTCGCCGTGTTCTTGCATTCAATTCATTCCAGAATTCATTTCGGTTTTTTTTCTCGTTGTTGTTGTTTTGCAATCAATAAATTGCAAAAAAAACAAAACAAAACAAAAACTTTTGAGGGCCTCAACGGCAAAAAAGCAATAAACAAGGATATACAATACCTATATTTATTCATTTTTCTTTTTTTTCGACGAAGATTGGACGCCGAAAACATGGAATAATATTCCTTATTTTTCCATATCACAAATGTGGCTTTTTTTATGCGTTTCTTGATTTCTGACAAAAAAAGAATAGACAATTTCCGGTCAACAAAAAAGACAGAAAAACCTTTTTTCGTGAAAAATCTTTAATGATAGTGAAATGATTAATTGATACAATAATGAAAAATCAGAAAAGGAGAGAAGAGACGCAGAAAAACGGAAGGATTAGAAAAACGGAAGGATAGAGAGAGAGAGAGAGAGAGAAGGAGAGAGAGAGAAGGAGAGAGAGAGAGAGAGAGAGAGAGAGAAGGAGAGAGAGAGAAGGAGAGAGAGAAGGAGAGAGAGAGAGAGAGAGAGAGAGAGAGAGAAAGAGAGAGAGAGAAGGAGAGAGAGAGAGAGAGAAGGAGAGAGAGAAGGAGAGAGAGAGAAGGAGAGAGAGAGAGAGAGTCAACTAATTTGTTAGAAAGCAACGCGTACGCGGCGCGTGTTCTTGGAGAAACTGAACACGCGGTACGGTACAGTGTCTCACGCGCAGCTACAACTGGAACACAACTTTCCAAATTCGGAAAAATATTCGCCATAGGTCAGAATAGACTTTGTGGTCTTTTCTATTGTCCAATCAGCCAATGATCTGCCATTGAGAAGCAATAAAAGTCATGTCAAGAGAAGAGATTCAGAGAGTGGATCAAATTCGCCCTATGTGATCTGATGAAACTGGTCTTTTACGAGCAAAGTTCTATCGATTCAGAAATTTCCGTGAACTCTAAAAAACATCTTTCACAAAACTCAAAGACCACAAAAATGGAGAGGTTTTATAATTTTCGTTTGTTTTTCAGCCAATTGTTTTCAGTGAAACTTTTCACTTCAGTGAACTCCTATTTTTGTTGTTTTTTAACGACTTTTCGAGTTTTCAAAATTCCAACTTATTTTCTCTTCAAAAAAAAAGAAACAAAAAATTCCACAAAAAAAGCATAGTAGCCAATAGATAAATGTAGCCTTTTGTGAGAGAATTTATCTACTTAAAAAGTCAAATTACACTTTTTTTTCTCGTGGCGAAAAAACGTTTCTTTTTAGAATGAAAATGTGTTAATTTATGTAAATTCATTCATTACCTCTGTTCGTTTTATATTCTTTTCTGATCACTAAAAAGTTGGCCGTTTCAAGGAGATCGGAACACAAGTAGAATGTGTCAAAACACTCACTGAAACTGATAATTTATCATAAGAGTTCGAAACAAAAAAACCAAAAAGACCACGAAAAGGATAAAAACAGGCAAAAAGATGGTGTCAATTTCAATGAATTTTAGATGTTTTTACTATTTTCTTTCATCTCTTTTTTATTTTATTTCAAATTGACCTGTTTTTTCATTCATTCCACAATTCGATATAAATTCAAATTTTCTCATTTCTCCATGTTTTTTTTCAATTTCATTTTCATATGAATATTCATCACAACAATTATTCGGTGAGAAAAAATGGACATTGGAACGAGAAAAGAACAGTCGATGAATGAAAAAGTCTCAATTTCTGAAAATACTACTCACTCTCTCATTGTTATTCACTTTCTGTCTGAAAAGGTTGAAGCTTGTCAAAATCATAAAGTGATCCACTAACAAGATTCACAAAATAGGAACCCGCTCAGACAAATGCCTCGGTTTCCTCAAGGAAAATAGGATTCGTCATTTATTGGTCTTCATCGACGGGTTTTCGAGTAAGGTAGGAAGATGAAACAAAAACTCAGAAGGTCATACAACAGACTAGCCGACAATCAACGGGTCGCAACACATTGTATGAATTGTGTTTAAAATGGGCGGAGCCTATTTGAGAGATATGAAAAAAAGAGGAAACGAGAGATTAATGAGTTGGGTTTTTTTTCTGGCAGAAATTAATTGGATTTGCACGTTTCTGATTTCTTCTTTTTTTGCGATTTCGAGAATATCAAGAACACGAAAAAAAAACAGCTGTTTAGTAATAAAAACCGACCAAAAGTGCACAATCTTCTATCAATCATTTTCAGTTACTCTAAAAATCATCAAGATGTCAAACAATTTAAAACATTTCAAAAAGAAACTTCGAAAAATCTGAACAAATTATTGAAAAAAAAACACACAGTTGAAATCACCTGTTCCAACTTTTGTTCAGTGAGTACAACAATTACACGTCACGAAATCCAAAAAAAAAAAAGAACTCTAGAGTTGAAAATAATGAGCTGAACCAGAAACGGTAAAAATGGACTCGGAAAACAGGACAGATCAAAACACGAAAATCGGGTCTGACTTTTCAATCGAACACAAAACAAACGAGCACGGTCCGATTTTCAGAAGTTAAATTCTACTCAAGATCAATTTTCAGTCGAACTGAAACTTATAAGTATGATCTTCTACTCCAACAAATTGTTCAAAAAATCTGATCGGGTTCATTTTTTTGTATGACTCCCACTCCTCAAGAAACCACAATTAAAAACAACAAATCTCGAGAGAGTACAAGGATCAGAGTTAGCAAATACTTCACTGTTTTTTTTGTGGATTGGACTTTTCGTGTCCAGGATCAACTCATCAAGAAATCATTCGAAATCATTTCATTAAATCCGTGTCTGGTTTTTATAAAAATCAGTGGTATTGTTCCATTTGGAATCGAGAATCAAAACACATCTCAAAATGACACATAAGGCTCCATAATTTTTCCGCAACTTTTTCGCGGTCATTTTCAATTTCTCATGGGACTTCATTTTCTCTTTTTCAACCGAAAGATCAAAAATTGAAAAAAGAAAAATAACGACAAAAATGATTGGGATACAAAGATAAGAAGACTATATACCTAAATTGTTAATATTGTTGTTCAAAAATGCGTGAAATATATGATCAACACATTTGCGAATCTGAATTAAGGTCAAGATTAATCGGATTACTACGGTATTTTGTTTTGTTTGTTAAGTGACAAATTTTCAAAAATCCAATTCAATAAAAACGGGTTTTAAATTAGCAAAATTTCGATAATAAACAAGTGGAGAGAAGTACAAGAGAAACGTGGGTGGCGATACTTATACTTTTATGATAATTTTTTCGATTATTATTTTGAGGGTCAGATTCTGGTGTTTTTCATGATGCTCGGAGGCCTTTTTCCCAACAACCAAACATTCCCGGCGTTGATTCTATCTGTAGGGCTCTATACAACAGTTTAGAACCCCGACAGGATGGAGCCTTTTTTCATTTGATGGCCTTATGTAATTATAACGAGGGCGGACCTTAAAAAGCCCAAGGTTTCGGGCCAATTTGGAGTTTTTTGATGAAATTAGGTGGTCTTATGGATTTCGATACGCTGAAAAACATCCCGTCGTTACATTTTGCAAAACTCCTCTTGGAACTGAGATATCGAGATTCTTATTTTTGAAATATTCAAATAATCAATAAATTAACCACTTCAAAACGTGGTTTTAAAAAAACAATTCAATTTAGGATGATAAATCCTTGTGCAAAAATATTATCCAAAAAGTATTTTTTTTTGAGTAAAACCTCTCGTTTTCAAAATTGCTAATTTTTTCTCAAATCTCGATTTGACGAGATCTTTTCATCAAGATCTGACGACGGGATCTTTTTCAGCGTATCGAAATCTACAAGACCACTTAATTTCATCTGAAAACTCCAAATTGACCCAAAACCCAAAAACCAAACATTCCCTTGTAAGTTTCTATATTGACCTACTAATATGTTCAGGCCCGAGAGCCTATCTACAGTCAAAAGACCTTCGAGCTTTGAAAAAAAAAACCAGAACAAGAACAAGAATCACACCCTTGTACCAGTCTCATAGAAAGTTGTTCAAGAAAACAGAGGAGCAATGTGAATGAGATGAGTAGAACACCTCGAACACGTTGTTTTGTTTTGTTTTTTTTTGTCAAAACAAAACACACAAAAAACCACGATAACCCAAAACATCAGATGATGCCATTCTAACTATCACATGTCCACGTTTTTTGTCAGCTTTCTCTCATTTTTTTTTCTCGACAAGAAAATAAAAACAGAAAAACCACCTAAAAATGAAGTATATCGTGTCAACTTCTTGTGGAAAAGGGAGAATGAAATAAATAAACAATACTACAAAACAACGATTAATATATATATAATATATTATATTTTTGTTAGAATAACAATATTTTTTTATGATCATGTTTTTGGTTCGACGAAATTCATTTCGGCAGTCGACTAATTTTTTGAGTGGAAACGGGAGAAAACCAAGAAATTGGAAAATGAAAACGAATGCAAGAAAAAAAAAGATCGTGGAGCTGTCCGAAAATCGCATTTACTACTGGATGCTCTTTTGACAATGAGATGAAGGAACGGGACAAAAAAAGAGCACTTTTCAGCTAACAAACACTTATCAACTAACCTTGATTAAATGATCCTCGGTGCATCATATTTGGTGAAGTTGGAGCTCCAATTGAATCGCGATGACGGCGCATTTCAGACTGCAAAAAATGAACAAATAAAAACATGTTTTGGTCTTGGGAAAAGTAATTCGCAAACAAGGAACAAACTATTGTTTCTATGTAGTGGAAAAAATCGGTGAACCGCAAAAAAAAAATTATTCAGGCTTTTTCTTGCAAAAACATCGAATCAGTAAACTTCACATTTTTTTCTTCCGGAACAGTAGTGAAAATAATTGAATTAATGAAAAACTGGAAGGAAAACTGATCCGGAAAAATACATTATTTATTTTCACATTCAAATTTATGTGATACGTTTTATTGGACAAATATTCCTTTTTTTCCGAGAAAACAATGTTATAATTTTCGCAGACTACTGTAAACACAAGAAATCCTTTCAGATAATATTCCAACGTAAAATAAACTAGATGGTTTTTGACTAAACTTGTTTTGTGAAATTTTTGGATACTCTATGAGGCCTATAAACCCAAGAAAAAGACAAGTTAATCCTTTATCAAACTTGAAAGTTTGTAGAAAATGTTTCGTCCCGATTAGTCAAACCGTGAAGACTTCCAGACTACACACCGTGTTCTTTGGGAAACTCAACAAAATTTAGAAGCGAATATATTTTCGAAGCTGTAAGAATTTCCGTCAATAAATTTTCACCTTGAAAAAACACGAAAAAGTACATCAAAATTTGGAAAAAAAACTCGTAGAGTGCTCAGATGAATTTTTGAAAATTTGAAATTCGGATGATCAAAAAACATGATGTCAAAAAGGTAAGAAGCTCTTCATTTTCGAAACGATAAAAACAATCAAGATTTATCTGATTCTCACACCAAAGGTTGACAAAAAAACGACTATAATGGTAGCCTAACCACTGAAAAAAGTATACACTTTTTGCCTACTTTATAATATGAAAAATCAAAATTTCGGGGCTAGAAAAGTATGTTTTTTTTTTCCTGACTTTCTTTTGCGTCTAGAAATTTTCTAAAGTTCTAATAATTGAATTGAACGACGCTAATAATATTTGTTATGACAAAACAATTTTTATCTCTGTTAACTCAGGTTTCTTGAAATATTTCTGAATAAAATTAACGAGCAGGAAGTATTGGTGCTGGTAGAAAATAAAAAAAAAACAAATCGACAGTGTGCTCAGAAATCAAATACAGCCCCAATGGGCTCGATTTTTCAAAGAACGTTGCTTTACATTTTTCGGAAATGATCATTATTTTGTATACACTGAGGTGGATCAGAATTTATGAAAGAATGAAAGCACAAAATATCGGTAGATTCTGAATCGGACCTTCTGAATCGGACCTTCTGAATCGGACCCGAAAATGACCAAATCTAAATCGGACCAAAACATGAAAAATGTGTCTGAATCGGACCAGAGACAAGAAATCGGACCCGGTCCGTTTTTACCAAGATTTTTGCTGAATCGGATCACAAAATCAAACCCGGTCCGTTTTTTTTTTGTTGAAATTTCAGCTGAATCAGATTAAAATCGAAAAAATATCAACCAAAAAAACGGACCTGGTCCGATTTTGTGGTCCGATTCAGAAAGTTTTGAAAAAAACGGACCTGGTCCGATTTTGTGGTCCGATTCAGAAAGTTTTGAAAAAAACGGACCTGGTCCGATTTTGTGGTCCGATTCAGAAAGTTTTGAAAAAAACGGACCGAGTCCGATTTCTTCGCTCTGGTCCCATTCAGATTCGGTTATGTTCGGGTCCGATTCAGTAATTGCCGTCTTTCTAGAGTAATAATAATGATTGCCCCTTCGCGTTAAGTAAGCGCGTAGCCGTGGTACTGTTTTCCCCGTTACCGTAATCTTTTTGCATTATTTTCCAAAACTGCTCACTCACCAAACGTCCTGAGTGTCCTTCTTTTCATTGTTCGTTAATTTCATTTTGAAGGTAAATTCAGAATGGCTATGATAAAAATTTAATTTCTCTCTCAGCAAACATTTTTACTAGGCCACGTGAATTTATGCAGAAATTTGAAGATAAGAGGTAAGATCTTAAGATTAGAATAGAAAAAAAACATACGAGAACGGTGAATGGGTATATCCAGTTTTTTGAAATGATTATTGAAGGTTAGTTCTGAAACGTGTTGGTCCGAACCCTCAAAGAGAATTGTTGCTTGTTTCAACATTTTGTCGATACACATTTTGGTCTGTTCTATTTTTCTCGTTTAAAATTAATTGAGGTCCAAATTTATAGTCGTTCTAAAATAAATTCGAAAATTTTATTGAAAAACGTTCTGCATTTTTCTCAAATTCTCCGGTTCAAATTGGTTATACAGCTGAAGAAAATATGACAAACAAACATTAGCCAGTTTGAGAATAAAAAGTATCTCATTAAAATTTCATTTTTTTTTCAATTATGTTGAAAAGTTCACTACTAACCAGAATAGTTAAACTGGTTATTAGTCATAATTCCAATTAGACCTTTTTTAATTAGTCTAGAAAATGAAGTGATTTTCAGTCGACAAAAAACATAACTCATTCGTTTTCTCTACATTTTTCGAGTCTAGAAAATGAATCTAATAAATAATGTTGACATAACGAAAATATGAAACTGCGTCGAACAAAAAAGGAGAAGAAGAAGAAGAAGAACTTTTATGTGAAAACATAACCTTTTCAAAAAATGAAATATGATCAAATGAATGTTCGAAAACGAACAAAAATTTGAATAAAAATAACAATTGATTTTTTTTCTCTTCAAATAAAAGGACATTCCAGGAACGACAATGTTTGATGAAAACTATAACTATATGCCACGTTTTTTTCTGCCGGGAAAATTATTTCTTCGTGGCAGAAAAAAAGAATAAAGACTAGCTGTTGAAATTCGAGGAGCTGTTTCAGAATCAGTAAACAACAACTAAACGTGGAGAAAAATAATGCAGTTTGCAGCTCGAAGTGTGAGAAATCTAGTGTTTTCTTTTTTTTACTTCAAAACTTCATTCTTTTCCACTAACTACTACTACTAAAAATTGAAAGAAAAATATATCAATTAACATTTGTGACCAAAATACTTATGATATTTCCTGATTTTCGAACGTTTCCGATGTGGTTCTATATTTTTTGTATACACAAATTAGCAGAATTCAAAAAATCATATTTTCTTGATGCGAAAAAAAAGTGGATCCAAAATTAGTTTCGAGCCGGCCCGAGATTTTCAAAATATACTGAAAAAAAAATCGCCGATTTCGGTAGTAGCCGAAAAAATCAGTGGTAAGTATAAAATTCAAGATTATTGAAAAAAAGTCAAGTATTCAAGAAAATAAATGAAACCTTTTTTTATTGACAAATAAAAAAAGCAATTGAGAAATGAGAGAGCAATGAATATTGAGACCGAGAAAACAAAAAATGAAATTGGGAACAGACCAGGCACACACTGTCCTTTTCCACATGGGACTCATTAAATTTAGCAGCGCAGAACGGGTCAATTTAAAAATAGATGAAAAATGAAAAAAAAAAACGGAAGAGTTTGAGAAAAGAAAGAATTGAATGAAAAACAGAGGGTTCGAGACAGACCCTCATACAAAAAATTGAGAACAAAAAAATAATGAAATTCATCTAATTTCAAATTCAAAGAAAGAACCAATTGTGAAAAATTAGCTTGTTTATGTTCATACAAAGTTGTCGAGAAATACAAATTTTAATTTCATCACAGTGTGTATTTTTGAATCTCAATGCTTTCGCACAATTTTCTAGATCAGACACAGTTTCGTGGATGTGGTCACAATTGAAGAAATATAATTGGAAAATGAGAAATTTAGAGAAAAGGTCACGAAATTTATTTGGACATACCATGAAAAATTTTGGAGACTTGAAAATTCAGCTACTCAAAGACAGACTGTGTTCATGTAAAAATTGGCAAATCGAAAACCTGTCAAAATAACCAACCAAAATAGTTTTTTTCTTACAAAACTACAAATTTGAGACTGAATGAACAAAATACAAAAAAAAATGTATTTTGATTGGTGTTTTCAGGGCCTAGCAGTCATCAAGAGGTTAGTCAATTGAAAGAGACCCAGAGAAAAACAAGAAGTTTACAGTTCGAAAGATCACGTTTTTTAAGGAGGACAAAATCTCAAAACTGACATTTTTTTGAATTGAACTGAATCGGTCACGTCAGGTGATTTAAAAAATATTGTTTAATTCATCTTTTTTTTTCATGGTGTTTGTCGTTACAAAAAAAAACGTGTGAAAAAATCTGATTGCTCTGCGTCTCCTTTTGATAGATGTGACCGTCAGCTTTCATGGCATTCCCCATACACATATCGCTGTCAAACTAACCGATAATCTCGGTGATCGATCTCGAAGTCTTCCAGCATTTGTCGAATAATGACGATGTAAAGGTGGCGGAGCAGATCCGATAATAACCGGTGGCGACATTCCACCTCCCCCACCATTCGGAACCGGTGACATTTCCGATTCGGAACGGTAGAATTTTGGACGATTATAACCAGTTGGCGACGACAGTTTTGACACTGAAATGGATGAGTATCAATTGAAAATGTTTCAAATTTTGAAATGAAGAAAGAAGGAACAAAAACAGATGGTTCAACTTCAAAATCAACACACAATGGGAAAATGGAAAAGAGATCAGATTACGAAAACGAGCAGTTCAATCACACATTTTCAGATCAAACAAAACACTTTCGAGCTCTTAATTTACGAACAATTTCAACTTAAAACTGATAGTCTCATGATCAAATTAGCAGTTCGATTTGACTTCAGACACGATTTGACTTCAACAAAAAATGAGACATAAAGTTAGAGAATACTAAAGAACTAAAGAACATATCGATTTGTATCGAAAAATAAATCAAGCTGAAAAAAAAAACGGAAACCAGATCAAAAATCCTATCTCTAAAGTAGAAGAAGAAGAAGAAAAGTTAGAAATATCATGAGGTGTCAGGAGAACTGACAAAAACACAACGTTTTAAAGTGAGCACACTTTTTTGTGATAAAAAAACACACGAAAAGAAAACAAGAAGATATGACGTTTCGATATTTTTACGAACATATTTGTCGAGTAAAAATCTCGAATCCTACTTGTTTTGAGAAAAGAAGAAGAAGAAACCTAAATGAGGATTGTGGTCATCTTGATGACTAAAATAAGACATTTGTCGGCTTGAAAATCGAGACTCATTTTTCGACTCGACATAAACAAATAATGATCTTTTCTACATGAATATACGATGTGTCTAAAACAAAATGAGAAAACATGAATAAAATGAGAGGGTGTCAACATATTCATATTGAACACGAAAAAAAAGAACATGGACAAGGAAAAAAACACGGGGAGTAGACTAAAAAGAAAACAATTGGAAAACAAATCTCAGATAGATAATGTTGAAAGGTAGATTGAGACGAACTTGAGGGAAGAGGGAAAATAGAAAATAAGGACCCGCCTTGTTCATTTCGAAGACCCATCTGAAAGAAACGAAAATCGGAATGACCTCACGTACTATGGTAATCTTCAGTTTTCACATAAATATTTAAAAAATTACTGGACAAAACGCGTGACACTTACGTGTACTCCTTTTGGTATTCTCAGATTGTCTCATTGTCAAAGCCAGTCGTTTCGGCATTCTTCCACTAAAATAGATCAATCCTATCAATCAATTATATTTTCAATCCAACCAAATCATCCAACGTGGTTATGATCTCATGAAAGATCAGGTAAAAATGAGAGAATTAGAGAATAGATCACATTTGCGTTGGATGATCTGACTAGATTGACAATACCATGGATGTAACAAAGAGGAAACAATAACACCGTAAGCTCGTGAAGGTGAATCTAAACTATATTGTTTTTTAGTGACTATTAATTTCTTCATAAAAAAAACTGTTTTACCACGAGCAAGGAAAGCAGCTGGGTGAATTCTTTTTTCTGCATTTTTACAAGAGGAGAGAGTAATCCGATACATTCAATCAGGCCTTCTTTCTGTAAGTATTCGGGAATTACGAATCTAGGAACTGATAAGTCACGGTATTTCAAAACCTTCAGGAGGCTGCCAAACGATAGGAAAATCTGATAATTTGAAAATTAGCGCTTGTGATCTACAAAAATTAAACTTGTAGGTCTGGATGTTCGTGCACGAAAAACACATTTCAAATGACCATCTTAAAATCTTCTTTTAATCTCTAAAATTCTAAAATTAGTTGTGGAATATGTTAAGAAGTTTCATGACAATGAAAAAGAAAAATCTCGTCGAAAAACAAAATTCGAAATTTCAGACCCGCAATTTTTATTATGCCCCTTGAAAGCACCTTTGATCTTTTTCGTCTGTTCTCTCTTTTTTCGATCGCACCCCTGAAATACCGTGAAGTTTCAAAACTACAGAAACAAATTATACTTTTTATGAAATGAAAAATTAAACAGATCATCAAAAATTGGGCAAAAAATTTGGAACGCTTCACGAATTTGCGTGTCATCCTTGCGCAGCTAATCTTCTCTGTATTCACAGGCAAATTCCTGGATAGCTGCGGCAGAGCTGCGGTAGCTATTTTCTGCTGGCAGAGGTCAGGCAGGTACCACGCAGCTCTGCCGCAGTTTTAGAGCCATTTCGGAAGGTCTGCCGCAGCTCTGCCGCAGTTTTAGAGCCATTTCGGAAGGTCTGCCGCAGCTCTGCCGCAGGAATGCCGGAATCGGTCCAGAACTGCGGCAGAGCTGCGTGGTACCTGCCTGACCTCTGCCAGCAGAAAATAGCTGCCGCAGTGTGTATACACAGGGAAAAAAACCAATTTTAGTATATGTTCGAAATATCACGAAGAACGAAATATCATCAAGTGTCACATATTATATACCCCTACAAATTCACGTGACCGACATCTGTACGGGATAGGAAGAACGCTATGGTTGAGGGGGATAACTGTTCACAGAAAATGTGTGAAAAACATGGTCTTTTTGTTTTTTCGACATCAAAAAGATTATAAAGGAAACAATGAAATAATGATCATTAAATTCAAGAACTTTTGAGTTTTTTCAAAAAAAGAAATCACGAGAACACTAACAGAACACCACACTATGAGAGAAATTGAATTGAACATTAAAAAACAGAAAAACACATAAAAAACCAAAACTAACAAGTAAGAATCAAGTACTTTTATGTGTTTAATTATTCTCTAATTGATCATTTGTTTTCTCTTCCATTTTCAAATGTTCAAATTTAAGATTTAAAAAAATGGAGTCTATGAGAAAACCAAACTCGCAAAATGTTTTCGCCTGGAAATAATTTAATTTTGGGGAGAAGACAACAGGAAAAAAAATCGTTGGAGATAATATTGTGGGTGGCTGAAAGAAAGAAAAAAAAACGAAGTATTTCGCAAAAAAAGAGAAAATTTCTGACGGAAAAAATATCATATTTCGCATGAACTTTTTTTAATGTTTCAACAAAAAAAACAATCGTGGCGAAATTTTTTCTAAAACCTCTCCAATTCCATTGAAGGAGAAAACGAGTTGTTGTTTCACATGAGTTTGTGGGAGAAAATGATGATCGAAAAAAGAAAAAAAACTATGAGAAAATCGAGAAGAGTCTAGGAAAATGATGCAAAAAGGAGACCAGCTCAGAAAAATCGGGCACAAAATACAAAAAAAAATTAACATAATTTTTTGGGTGAAAGTTTTCGACGGAAAGTGTTTATTCAACTGAGTTTGTGGGACTTTTGAATATAGAACTTTTTGGCCATGAATTATGCGTACTATCAATCAGGATATTTGTGATACCAAACCAATTTTTCTCCAAGAGAAGCGGTATATTCTTTGAGCCTTTCGATGAAATAAAAAAAAAAAACAGTTTGGACATGAGAAGCCTCAAACGGGCCTTCAATCACTTCTTTATACTTTTTTGTCATTGGAATGTTCCCAAACGAATACACTGTGCCAGAAAACCGAAAAATGTTGTCTTAAAAAGTCGGAGACAGCCTGTGGCCCTGGCCAGATTTTTAAAAGTAACAGTCAGCCAGGCTAACAATAAACCTGCCGACATTTATAACTCGAGTTATATGAAGTGCGATAAAGTAAAATAATCGAACTGTCGCGATTCGTGAATGGCTAATATGTGGGCCGAGAATGTGGGAGAGATTAAAGTTTTTCACACATTTTCTGTGAACAGTTATCCCCCTCAACCATAGCGTTCTTCCTATCCCGCCAGGGGTGTCGTTTTGGGCCGCGTTGGCCGGGCCAGCCCGGCCCGAGCAAGAAAATACGGGCTCTTCAAGCCCGCGGTAAAAATTAAAAAACCAACGGAACTTGTTGTTCGGCCCGCATAAGGCCCAAACGATGTAAAACGGTTTTCGCTTCCACAATGATTCATAATTGCAACAAAGTTTGGTTTTGCCAAGCCATGCCCGTTCATTAAGTTTTCAACGGGCTGGCCGGGTCGGCCGGGCCCAACATATGGCGGGCTGCGGGCCCCCGTAAACGGCCCAAACGACAGCCCTGTATCCCGCACAGATGTCGGTCACGTGAATTTGTAGGGGTATATAATATGTGACACTTGATGATATTTCGTTCTTCCGAGAACAAATACTAAAATTGGAACAATACAGAGAAGATTAGCATGGCCCCTGCGCAAGGATGACACGCAAATTCGTGAAGCATTCCAAATTTTTTGCCCAATTTTTCAGAATTGTAAAATCCTAGCTGATGGTGTATGAACAAAAAATTTTCAAGAAAAATGTTCGAACTTTCAGAGAAACATCTATTCGAAATCTCACGATGCGGAAAATTGTTTTTTTTTCTTCGTTTCAGAATTTCACACAAAAAATGCCAAAATACAAAACATTTTTTGCGATCAGAAAAAAAATAGTTGCTCAACACAATTGGTGTAGTTTTTCCTCATGTTTGACACAATAAACAGTTCCAGACATATGTACTTCAAATTTGTGACCATAAATGTTTACATAAACATGACTTTTTTTCCCAACTTGCACGTCTTTTTTCTGCATTTCTTTCCGGCCCGAAAAACGACGCGTGAAGTAGAAAAAAGAATACGGTAGATGGAAAAAAAGAGCAAACAAATATATGAAATATTACATTGAAAGAGACGATCTGGTGCACATAATAACAATACACATCGACTCGATTTTGACCAGTTTCTCGACGTCGAAAAGACAGCTTGACAATGAGACTGATGTTATTTGGAAAAGATATGAGTAACATGAATTAAATGACTGGTTGTCAACATCAAATCGAACAATGACCGAGCAGCGAAAAAATGGGAACAGAGACTATTCAAAGAGCACAATGTGCAACAAGGTTGACTGAATAGAATCTAGTCGCATGATATCAATAGATCGTAATACTAATAAGAATGAGTTTGACATTACAAAGTGGTACCAAAAAACATGTGTAACTCAATTTGTAAACTTTCAAAAAAAAACATTGATTACGTCAAAAGTTTTGACTCAAACCATCATCGAACACAAAAAATGATATTTTTCGAGAAGACATAACAATTTAGTGTCAACTTCACTTGAAGTTTTAATTTGTGAGTTTCGAAGAAGGGAAACTTGAAAAGTTCAAAACATTTCGCCAGTCCTTAAAAAATTTGAGAAAAATGGTTGTTTTCACTAACATTTTTCTAGAAAAGCGAGTGGAAAATATAAAAAAAATGGCTCAAAATAAATACAAATTTTGATGCTTTTTGACTTATAATATTTCCCTAATGGGGTTGTTCCGTAGTTGCAAAATTTGAGAAAGCTAAAAAAGTATTGATAACGAGGCCCTTCAAATATGCATACACATGTGTGCTGCCTTTTCAAAAACTTGTTTTCCAAACAAAAAATAGTTGGACCAACCATTAACAAAACGCTTTGCTATTTCTCGGCATTTTTTTTCAAACAAATATTGTTATCCTGACTTGACGAAAATTATTCTATCTCGAACATTTGTCAAGATCTGAAATTGGTTCCAAAATGTGTTCTACCGACAAACCTGACATTTCTTGTTCGATGTAATGTGATCCATTCAATAGAATGAACTCGACGAACTCTGCTCAGAAGGAAAGAAACAAAAACCCGTTAAACTGGAAATGAACACAGTTTTTGAATGAAAAAAATGTGGGTGCAGGAAAAAATTAGCATATGCGTAGGATTATTTGTTATTCTTTTCCGGTCTACATTTTTCATTTGTAACCGATCAAAAACAAATGGTAACAACTATGACTACTCCTATTATCCATTTTTCAAATATGTCAAATTGAGTAAACTAATTATTAATCGATAAAAAAATGAAGTTTGTGCAAAATAAATTTACATCTCAACTAAAGGTTAATATGTTCCTATTGTGATTTTATTCAGAAAAATTAAAAATAGTCTCAAATGTTTTGATACCGGCGTAGTATCGGCGCCGGCCATATGTGGGCCGAGAATGTGTGAGAGATTAATGTTTTTCACACATTTTCTGTGAACAGTGTCATGCTCCAGTTATTCCCATAAACCATGGCGTTTTTTCCTATCCCGTACAGATGTCGGTCACGTGACTTAATAGGGGTATAAAATATGTGACACTGGATAATATTTCCATACCTCGGCAGAATGGTGGAATTCCACACGGCACATTTTGAAAAATAATTTTTCAATAATTTCACATGACACATTTTTATTGAAAATAGTTTTCACGAGTAGTTTATGTGGTATATAATTTTTTAAATGTAATTAGTGTCGGAAAGCATTTCTCATGACCTCTGCCACGTGGAAATTTTTTTTTGTCTCTCCAAACTCAACCTATCCACAGAAAACGGGTCATGTGGAGCAAAAAAATTGTGATACCTGTTATGGTGATAAAACGACATTTTCCACGCGGCCCATGTGTGCCATCTGTTAGCACATGAAAAAATAACCCTAGTTTCTATTTTGACATTTTTGATCTGATCCCTACGAAGAAAGTTATACCCAATTTTAAAAATCGACAAAAATCCACTGATTTATAAGGCGATTCCACATGAATACATATCTCCGTTCCTAGTGAATTTCCACGCGGCCCACTTAGGTTCCACGCGGTTCAGACCAGTTAAAACAACATCAAAACTTTTTTGCATGAAAAATTGACCAATCCGCCTTTTTATAACCGTTTTTTTCTCCACTTGCAAACACTCTTTATTTCTCTCACATTCTCTCTCTCTTTATCCCTCTCTCTCCTACTCTCACGTACGAGATGATATAGAGAGAAATCCTATCCCTTCACCAATCACAGGCAAATTCCTGAATAGCTGCGGCAGAGCTGCGGCAGCTATTTTCTGCTGGCAGAGGTCAGGCAGGTACCACGCAGCTCTGCCGCAGTTTCAGAGCGATTTCGGTAGGTCTGCCGCAGCTCTGCCGCAGGAATGCCGGAATCGGTCCAGAACTGCGGCAGAGCTGCGTGGTACCTGCCTGACCTCTGCCAGCAGAAAATAGCTTCCGCAGCTCTGCCGCAGCTATCCAGGAATTTGCCTGTGATGTGGGAGTGTGGTGTAGTGGTACGGGTGCGCGCTAGTGCGCACACGTCCGGTAGTTCGGCGCCCTCCCGTGGCGACGACAGGATACGACAAAAACGTTTGTGGGTAGAAAAAAAAGGAAAAGTCACAAGGCACATTTTGAGATGAGCAAATTTTTTTTTTACAAAAGCCACGAGACACATTTTTTAATCGGGTGTCTCCACGTTTTCTGCCGAGGTATGAATATTTCTTTCTTCCGAGAACATATACTAAAATTGGAAAAATACAGAGAAGATTAGAATGGCCCCTGCGCAAGGATGACACGCAAATTCGTGAAGCGTTCCAAATTTGTTGCCCAATTTTTTCAGAATTGTAAAATCGTACCCTCAAATCTGGTGGTGTCTGGACATATCTTTCATTTTTCTCTATACGGTATAGATATACCTAGTGCTATACTATACCTAGTGCAATTTTATATAAATTTTTAAATGACCCGGCGACTCTTCTAGAGTATTCGATTATTTTGAAAGTATTCGCCATTTTAAGACATATGTGGGTGAAGGACCAGTCTAAAACAACGTATAGCAAAAACTACAGCACAAAAAAGAACAGAAAATAAATCATAGAGTTGGATTAATCGCGCAAACGCGCTCTACTGCTTCATTAGAATTTGAAATTTTGATCCAACTTTATTTTTATTTATTGTTCTTTTTTGTCGTCTAACTTCTGTTTCTTATGTTTTTGAACAGTTTTTTAACTCATATATGCCTTAAAAGGATGAATACTTTCAATTTAAACGAATACTCTCGGTGAGTCGCCGGGTCATTTAATTGAAATTTTGATAACTATGTATGATAGTGTATTTTTAAACAAACTTGTTTCATGTTGAAAAAAAAAACATCTGTGATTCAAAATAACAAAATTCATACAAAGAAAAACAATGCAGTATAACAATAACAATAGAAAACCCCTAGTTTTCTTACCGTAACCAATTTTGACAAATTTGAGCAGAGCCTGAAAAATCAAATATGAGACAACTCAAATTTCAGGCCCTCGGGTTGCTTTTTCGGCATCAAAATTTGGAAGTTTCAAAAAATCATGTTATTAGGGCGGCAACCCCGCATTTTCCATAATTTTGCTGCTAAAAATCGAAAACTAACCTCAATTTATTCGTTTTTCCAACATTTCAAAAATTCTCATGAAATTCATAGAAAATGGTGTTGGAAAATCCGGACATTTCGAGCTATCCATTTCATTTCCTCTCAAAATAATCAAATAAATTTCGAATTTTCTCTTGAAATTCGCACTTTCTTGTAATAACACCTTGTGCTTCTCATCGCAAACTTTGTAAAGTCTGAAAAACAGTGAATTTCGAAAAATTTTCAAACTTTAAGAGACGTTATTTATAATTTGCGAAAACCCGGGGTACAAAAACAAATTTAGGTCTTCGATTTGGCTCAAATTTTTTTTCTACGAAAACGTACCATTCAAAAAGTTGAATGAACATATGAAAAGGGCCAAATGAAAATTTTCACTCCTGTGATGAGAGAGATTGTACAAAAAGAGTGCATATTTTCAAACAGTCATATCTCAGCTCTCTGTGAATATTTTTTCAATCTGTTAAAACCATTTTGACGGCCTTGAAGAGTAGAAAAAATGGTCAATTGACATTGAAAATGGCAGAATCTTTCTACTAGGAGAAAAATCAATTTTTTGTCAAAAAACTTAAAATTAATCATCACGCAGTGAAAGAAGGCACGTTTTTATTTTTTTAAAAGATTCCTCATCGTTTTTTATCCCTTTTGCGCGACCTTTGAATAAAAAATTTCGTACCACCTCATCTTCATCCAGGGGCTCGAACAGTTTCAGAACAGTAGTTTGACTCAAGGAAAACGAACTAACCCACCGTTATGGTCCCTCATTGTTTTTTTCGTTTGTTTTTGGAACTTTTTTGTTTTTCTGTCACCAGAATTAATTATTACACGTTTGAAAAGATTTTATTATCGATATGGGTCCCTAGAAAATATTTTTGAAAAAGAGACGGTACTGATGGCGGATAGGTCATATGTTTGTTCGTGAATGTTTTCATGTGTTGAAAAATGTTCTGAAAAGATTATTGACTCATATTTTCAAACGACAGTTACGACTTTTCGACATTGCGAGTTCCGGACATTGAAAACCAAACGGATTATCAACATGTGTGAAGATGTCAGTCAAATCGTATCGTACTAATTTCTTCGAGACAAAACTAAAGTGCTAGTAGTAAGAAAAATCGAAAATATTTTAGAAATAAATACTGAACGTATCAGTTTCTTGATCTTCTTCGTCACCTCCGATGACTTTTTCACACATCCGAGGACTTGCACACGGCGTCGATATCGCTTTTCTCTTCGGATGTTTGCTCTTGAATTGAATCGTTTGTTAGGAAGAAAAAAATGAATACGTATCGAAGTATGATTTTTTGAATACATCTTTTCATAAATCGGGTGTCATAAATTTGTTTCTCAGCAATTTTTTGAGCGTTCAAGCGACTGAAAAACCTATGCACCTTGCCAAATATTTGGTGAACAACAGACCGTCTTGATTGAAAACGATACAGTTGTTTTTTTTTTTTGACTGACAATGAATTCATTAACCCAGTTTTGTTGAAACCTTCGAAGAAAGTTTCACATTATTTGTTCTAAAATCATGCCATTGTACCAGGCTTGGGCGGATCCGAATCCGGAAATTCCCGACCATTTTCGGAACTTTTTGTTCGAAAAGTTTTACGGAACTTTTTTCTGACGAGAATTTTTCTAGAATGTTTTTTCTGAACTTTTTCTGTCGGAACTTCTCCCGAAATTAGTTTGGAAACACTCCGGAAATTGTTTCTCAAAATACCAATAAAAAAGTTATTCTCTATTCTGACAAAAAATGTCTAACTTTTCACAATTTTGGACGTTTGCCTGTAAAGTTCCAAAATTTTCGAATTTTCAGAAAAAAATAGTCGGAACCTCTTTTGTCCGAGTTTTTTTGGTCAGGAATTTCCGGTTTCGGTTCCGCCCAAGCCTGGTACAGTGGCATTGTTTTAGAACAAATAATGTGAAATTTTCTTTGAAGGTTTCCTAGTGTTGCAAATCGGATGAAAACGGGTGACACGGCACCATTTGAAGAATTACACGTTCGTACAAGCACCCGTTTATACACGTACCCGCCGTGCACGCGCATGGAAATAAGGAGGAAAACAGGTCTTTCTCATACACGGCGCGTGTACCACTTCACACACACTACAGTGTAGCGTGCAACCCTAAGGTTTTCGCAAAACTGGGTTAATAAATTCACTGTCATTCACAGTTTTTCAAAAGATGTATTCAAAAAATTTTCATTTCAAGAGCAAACATCCGAAAAGAAAAGCGATGTATTTATTTCTAAAATATTTTCGATTTTTCTTACTACTAGCACTTTAGTTTTGTCTCGAAGAAATTAGTACGATACGATTTGACTGACATCTTCACACATGTTGATAATCCGTTTGGTTTTCAATGTCCGGAACTCGCAATGTCGAAAAGTCGTAACTGTCGTTTGAAAATATGAGTCAATAATCTTTTCAGAACATTTTTCAACACATGAAAACATTCACGAACAAACATATGACCTATCCGCCATCAGTACCGTCTCTTTTTCAAAAATATTTTCTAGGGACCCATATCGATAATAAAATCTTTTCAAACGTGTAATAATTAATTCTGGTGACAGAAAAACAAAAAAGTTCCAAAAACAAACGAAAAAAACAATGAGGGACCATAACGGTGGGTTAGTTCGTTTTCCTTGAGTCAAACTACTGTTCTGAAACTGTTCGAGCCCCTGGATGAAGATGAGGTGGTACGAAATTTTTTTTTTAAAGGTCGCGCAAAAGGGATAAAAAACGATGAGGAATCTTTTAAAAAAATAAAAACGTGCCTTTTTTCACTGCGTGATGATTAATTTTAAGTTTTTTGACAAAAATTTGATTTTTCTCCTAGTAGAAAGATTCTGCCATTTTCAATGTCAATTGACTATTTTTCTACTCTTCAAGGCCGTCAAAATGGTTTTAACAGATTGAAAAAATATTCACAGAGAGCTGAGATATGACTGTTTGAAAATATGCACTCTTTTTGTACACTCTCTCTCATCACAGGAGTGAAAATATTCATTTGGCTTTTTCATATGTTCATTCAACTTTTTGAATGGTACGTTTTCGTAGAAAAAACATTTGAGCCAAATCGAAGACCTAAATTTGTTTTTGTACCCCGGGTGGCTCGAATATTTGAGTTCTTACAAATAACGTCTCTTAAACATATTCCTCGAACTCGAGAACCTCAAAAACTACAATACCCCGCACTCAAGAATATCAGAAAATTTTGCTCCATTACCTTCTGACTATTCCATCTACAGTACTCATCACATCAAGACCCAAGATTTGTTCATAATCTGATTTTTCCTCTGTTTCATCTAATTGCATTTTATCGATGCAAAGTTGCACGAATCTGAAACCAAAACAGTAATTTTAGTGCCAAAAATTTTTTGAAACTTTAAATTTCCCACTTTTGCTCCTCCTCTTCATCTACAGTACCCATCACATCAGCATCCTCCTCCTCTTCTTCTTTTTTATGTTGAGTGAACATTTGCGCATTTCTAAAATAAAAAAAAAACAATAAAGTCAAACTACAGTAATCCACAGTACTCTTGACATATTTGAATTCGCATTTCAAGTTGCTCATTTTTTGCGGTCAATTCGGCAATCTGTTTCGATTTCGAGTTGTCGATGAATTTCATATTTTCCACTTCGATTTTCATTTTTTTCACATTTTCATCGGCTCTGAAACTTTTTCGGGTAAAAAAGCTCCTAGCTTGGAACTTTGTGGTGAAAATTTTGATTTTTATGGGGTTTCGGGTGAGAACCATCCGAATTCCCACATTTCAGGAACTCACATTCTCGAACTTTCCGCAACTTCCGAGTACAACTTTTCTCTTTCAACACGCAAATCATCACGATATCTGGCAAAAATCTCATTTTCAGTTAGAAATTGCTAGTTTTTCACCCACTCTTTGAGTTCTTGTTGAAGCTGTTGAATTCGCGTCTCTCGACTAGCTACATCCTCTTTGTGAGTCTGAACGACTTTCCGATATTTTGTCTTGCTTTCAGTGATTTGGCTGGAAAAAAAGCAAGTTAAATTCCAATGTTTCCAGTTTTTGGAGCCGATTTTTTTAAAAAGCAAATCTACCTTTTCAACACAACGTTATCTGCCTCCTTCTGTTCAACATTCTTTCTCAATTCTTCAATTTGCATAGTCAAGCCATCATTGTGTCTCGTCAGCGACGCAACTCTTTCGCGATTCTCGTCGCATTTTTCGCAATTATCAACAACTCTAGTTTCTGTTACATATTTCGTCACAATTTGTTCTTTGAGTTTTGGCGACTTTTTCGGCGTCGTGCTCGCCGAAGTCGTCGCGACAACGGCGGCTGCCGATTTTCGCGCCTGTTTGTTGAGTTGTTTGAAAATTTCGCGATTTTTTCGCTCGTCAATAAACATTTCGGCGGCCGACTGATTAGCAATCACCTCAAAATGTTCACGCCCGATTTTTGCCATCTCTTCTCGTTTTTTTCGTCGAGCATCGGTGAATTCGAATCGTCTGAATAGTATCTGACCGTCTGATTCAAATTGGAAATCGATGAATTTCGACAATTTCGCCATTAATACGGTCATCCATTGTTCATTGGAAAAGTTCTGAAAATTTGCAATTCTGTGATTGTGCGGGTCAAAAAATAACGAAATTTCGGGATTTGTTGAGTTTTCTTGGTGAAAAATTGGCGCCAAACTTAAATTTATAACATTCCGGGTCAGAAAAACGCGAAAAAATCTGATTTTCAAGTTTTCCCAGTCAAAAATTGCAAAGGTCTCACCCGTTTCAACAATTCGACCTGTTCATCATCCATAACATCACGCATCTTTGATAAAATCATTTTTTTCAAATTTTCCTCGTTGTCAAACTCCACTGCTGATATGTCGGGAAGAACAAGCCTGGAAAATTCGTTGTGGATTTTTCGGAGCAAAAAAAATCTCCGTTTCACTCAAAAAACAAAAACACTGTCAATCTTACAAGGGAACTTCGCGAGGTCAATCTTTTGGAATTTATTCATATTTTGGTAGTTGATAGATATTGGTGAGAGAAGTGTGTTCCCAAATTTCTAAGTCTCACAACTCGCTAGAAAAAAAGTTATAGTTTTTTAAAATGCATTTCCCTTTATAAAAACAAGAAGGTAGTGGTACAAACAAACACACAAGTGAACAGCTTTTTTCACGTTGAAAAAAACCGAATGTGTGTGGCAGTAGTGTGTATTTGTAATGGGTTTATGCCTTTCAAGCACTGTAACTTTTTTTCTAGCGAGTTGTGAGACTTAAAAATTTTGGAACACACTTTTCACAGCCTGAGAAATCCAACATTCTGTTCACAAAAAATTCGTCGTTTCTTCATTTATTTTACCTCTGCAATGCCCTCCAAAAGAGGGGGTGCGGTTTCATTTGCAACTGCCGCACACTTATTTTGAGAGAAATAGTATGGGGTAGAGAAAATAGAATGTAGTTTGAACTCGATTAAAAGAGAAAATTTACGCTGATTTTGGTAGATCAAATTTTTCAACGACCATGATTCAGGTTGTTTTTCTCAGGCTGTGTTTTCTCCCCAATATCTATCACCTAACAGAATATAAAAAAATTCCAATAGATTGACCTCGCGAAGTTCCCTTGCTAGCAGTTTTTGATCCAAAATACTTGAAATTCAAACTTTTCAGTGAAAAAAATACATACATAACGTTATTGCAAACAATCCTCATAACCTTCTCATTATTATCCATTCCCGCTTCTATGTCCTCTCTCATTTTCGTCGCTACTTTCTCAGGCGAAATCCAGAATTTTTTCGAATTTTTCGAATTTACACTCTTGGGCAACAAACTACGCGTTTCCCAATGATGAGGTTCTAATAAATCTAGAAGAAATTTTCTTAATTGTTAATCTCGTAAAAACTCTAACCTTCGCATTTGAATTTCGTATTCTTATTCTCATTTCTCGACAAATTTTTGGCACAATTCGAAAATTTGATCGGAAATCTCAGCCTTTCTGGCGTGGTTCTAGACGAAATCCAGTCTTTGATATCGGACATTGTTTCAAACTTCAAATTTCCAACACACGTTGAATACGCCAATCCAATATGATACATGAGCTGGAAAATTCAGACATTTTTTCACGAAGGAATCACACAATTGGAACTTGAAAATTTTTTTCCGCAAGAAAAAAACGCTCCTACCTTTGGCTCGTCTCTCAGAAACGTTTGAATCCAGTGCATCATAAAAACATACTTCACCTCATACATTTTGATCATTTCGACATTCTCGGGTTGCTCATATCCAAGTTGTCTGAGGAACAAGTTTGTCTGACAGTGAGCCGCTCGATACATGATTCTCTCGACCAACGCGAGAAGAGTTCCACGCGGCATCCTATCCCCAACCTTTTCGCCGTGCATAAGAACCAGCGGGGCGCGGCGCAAGTTCTGAAAAAAGTCAAGAAATTTACGAAGACAGCAACCTTTCCAAAACTTGTGACAAATTTGGAACTAACCACCTAAGCCATACTTTGAAAAAAATTAGGAAACTTTTTGTTTTCTCGAGATCTAGACTTTTTCTCCATAATTTCCTCGAGCATTATACAAAATATAGGTGCTCTTTCTTTTAAAACCAACTTGCCGATTCCCTTAACCCCCCCCCCCCCCCCCCCCGCTTTAAGAAAAGTGCAATTTTCAAATTCCGCGGTAAAAAATATCAAAATTTATAACTTGCTGTGCAAAACTCTTACCGCTTTGGTGATTTGTGCAATATCTAAGTTTCTCAAATCATAAATCCATTTTTCGACCTTTTCCGCCGGCACATATCCATTTGGCACATCTTTCAAACACTGTATCACTTGTTGCTTCCAGTGATTTGTGCAATTTCCATGTTTACAACATTCACCTTCTTCCATATTCAAGTCTATGTCACACGCACTGTTTTGGAACAAAATAAATTGGGCCTAAAATATGTCGGGTAGTCAAAGTACGAAGTTTTTAGCGGGTTTTTTTCACATTTCGAACGAAAAAAGGCGGGGTTTTGAACCCAGAATGTCTAGAAACATTGAGATTTGAAAATGAAATATACCTTTTTGAAAAAAAAACATCTGCTAGAAAAAATACCGGATTGAGCCTCTTTCAAGGCCTAAAGTCCAATTTTGATCTGATTCTCACAATTAGGGCTCCGAAAAAGTAACTCACATGAGTTTGATGATAGGCCTTGTCGCCATTCGGCCCTTTCACACACACACTCAAATAACCCATTTTCACTGGAAACTCAATAAGTTGTTTGAACACTTCAATGTCGGGCACCAAAATGAACGCCCCTTCTAACGACAACAATTTCAAGTAGTTTTTCAAAAATCCAACTGTCACGTAAGCGAATGTTTCAACGTTATAATTGTCCATTACTGACAAATCGATCAAATCTGCGCAAAAAAAAGGGGTTTCTCAAATTCTGAAAATTTACTGAATTTTTTGGCTGGAAATTATGATTTTATAATTAACCATTTTCAGATTATAAACATCTAAAAATTTTACATTTCTGGGTAGAAAATTTTTTTCCGGAAAGAAAAACCTACCCATCAATGTGCGAACTCCTTCGAACTTGTCAGCCACAACTTGCAATGCCTCCATAACTTCATCATAAAAAATGTGTCGCAAATTGTTGTCTTCACAGCTCGTTGCCGCCAACATTCTCAATTTAACTTGTCGATTCTGACCAAATTTCGCTGTGAAGTTCGTCAAATTTTTCAAAATTTCAGAACAATGTCGATAGAAGCCACGCGCTTTTTTGTATTGCTGCAACAATTTCACAATTTTGTCTGTTCCCATTCCAATTTTCTGGGCTTTCGGATGTTTTTTGAGGCGGTTTTGAATTTTCTCGAATAAAACTTCGTCACACGGAAAATATTCTCGTAGCATATCCCAGATTTCCGCCCATTTAATCACTTTTTCGGAAGGATTTTCTGGTTGGAGACCAATTGTCAAATAGTCACCTGAAAAAAAAAATATTTTTTTCGTTTAGTTTTTTTTCTAAAAAAGTCAAAACCAGAGTTCCGAATCGAGCTGTTCTCTCGATGCAGCACGTATCGGTCAGCAGTTAAAAACTGTACTGTTGTACCGATACCTCACAAAATTTCGAAATGATACAGTATTGAAACGATGCAGTACTGATGCCTCATTTCTTGGTTCACGTGATGAACGATACATGTATCATTTGGTGCATCATTCATTTCACGTCCCATTGAACAATGCAGAAATGACACATGTATCGATCCAGTTCACGTGAACCAAGAAATGAGGCATCAGTACTGCATCGTTTCAATGATGTACTGGAAGCAATATGAAAAATGCAGTTTTTTGAGATACAGTTTGAGGCCTAATTTCAAGACACGTATCGTTCGTGAATTGTAATACAAGAATCATTGTCGGAACTCTGGTCAAAACTAACGATAAAAATCCACAACAATCTCAATAGGAACATCGGAAAACTCTTTGACAGTCAAATAGAAAACTCCTCTCCCCGCGGTGTCAATATTTCTGGCCGCCTCTTCTCGATACACAAAATCCATCAGCTCTCGATCGGCTCCCTGCATTTTGAGTAACGAAAAGTCGAGCACAATTTGAAGACACGTCTCGTTGTCGAGAAATTTGTCGGAGTTTTCGGCGACATATGTCGAATATCGAAACGAGTCGGTGTATTCGATGTGAATCGCTTCGAGATGTTCGGTTGTCATGATTTGAATTTGATTATCTTTATTGGTGTTATCATTGTCTTTGGTTTCACGACGTTGCTGGAAATCGAACTTCCATTAAAAATTTACCCATAAATTTTTGAAACGGTTTTGACTAAAAATAGTTCTCACCAAATATGTATCCAGATAGTTGTCACAGTGACATTTGAATCCACGATATCTTCGACACACTCCTTGACGACACACAAATTTCATCAACTGAAAAAAATCAAGTTTTTTTGACGGGACGGTCTGAGCTTTTTTTTTATTAAAGAAGACCAGAAAAGTCCCACTGATTTTGCTTTCAAAAATTTTTCTAATCACAAAAAAAAGGTTTGAAAATTTTATTTTTTTCCACTCACCACATATCAACTCAAGAAAAAAGTGAAATAATTGGAAATTCCCTAAACCTCTAAACGCCAAAAAAAAGGTTATCGGATTTTTTTATATCTCTGTTTTCACACAACCGCGTGAATTTTCCTACATTTTTTAAAATAAAAAATTTTCATTTTTTTCAAAACTATACATTTATATGGAAAACTTAAAAAACCAACCTTTTCATTCCCACTCAAAAACTTTGCTCTCACACAATACTCATAAATCTGATTGACATATTTCTGCACCAAATAGGGCGTTTTCAATTGTTTGACATGATGAAAAAATTGAATTTTGATGTCGTTTACATCGAGTTGGCCAATGTTTGTCGCCATTTTCTCCACCATTGTCACACATTCGTCCATGTTGTATAGAGTCGTCTTCTTTGGTGTTTCAAGAGATTTCTGAATAAAAAATTTGAATTTTTCTTGTGAATGAGTTTGTGATGAAAAGCGCTGACAAAATGAAAAAAAATCGAAATTTCAAAAAACTTGGTAAAAAATCAAATCTGTAACTGTTTTCTATAGCCCCACTGATGTGATCAAGGCCGCGACTGTTTGGACTTCGATAAGAAGGCTTCATTTTTGCGTTGTGGAAAAGCACGATACTGACTCCTAATTACATGTAATATTCGACATTTATCGGGAATTTTCGAATGAAATCACATATCACCCTATTTCTATTTTTCACTTGAAATATTCAAAACAACGAAAAACAAACCTCAGTTGATGGTTCATTATCAGCCAATCCCTTTCCAATCATTTCCTCAATCTTCCACAATTCCACAAAAAATCGTCCAGTTAACAGCGTGTCAACCTCCTCCTTTTCCTCATTTTTGATCAAATCCAACTGTTCGAACCACTCATAGATTTTTGGTATTTGCTCCTTTTTTAACGTTTCGAAAAGTTGAAGACCGGTGAAAATGGTGTCGAAAATGTCGGAAAGAGTATCGATCGCTAGTTTGCAGTGAGAACCTTTGTGTGATACGATTGGCACTGCCACGTTTCGTTGAGTTCGAACGATTTTTTGAGTGACAAGCTGGCAAAAATTGAATTATTATTGTTGAAACCTTGAACCCAAATCCCAAATTTTCCAATTTGACCCAAAAACTTACTTTGATATGATCCGCATCAATTTTCATCAATCCAACAATAATATAGAATTTTTCCAAAGTAACGGTGCTCAAAAAGCCCTTCTCTCGAACCTCTTTCGGCATGAATTCTGCAAAAACCCCGGCATGCTCGCATAAATCTCAAAAAACGTCTCACTTTCAACAATTCGAACTTTTTTGTTCTTCGCCACAGTTCTGATTGCATACTCCAAATCTTGAATCAAAATGAATTTGGCACCAGAATCCTCGAAAACTCGAAGAATTGGCGATTCGTCAACGACGAGTGGTTGGAAAATTTCAGGATATGCCGCACAAATTTTTTTCAGCGTTCGATCAATTGACAAATGTTTCCAATAAACTTTCTCGTAAAATGCAACATTTTTTGCTATCGGTTTAGTCTGCAAAAAATTTCGAAATTTTTACCCTTTCACACCTGGCCTAAGAGGGTACCAAAGCTTTAAAAAAAACTTGTCTTTGTGTATTTTGAAAAAATAAATTTACCACTGTGAATGCTGGCGGAAAATCAGATAGAAATGGCTGAAAATGTCAAAAAAAAAAAATGGCGTCTATACATTTTTCTGTTTGAAAATGTCACGTTGAATTTTTGACAAAAAATGCCACAGTAATTTTTCACGTCAGGTATTTTCTCTTTTTATATTTGAGAACGTTCTGCACTCTTCCACCTCTTCTCAAACCTTGTTTAACTTGACAAATGCTTGTCTCAATTCCTCCAACAATTCTGCGTCGACTGAAATGTCGAATAGTAAAATAAAACTTGCGCAGAGTTGATCAACATTGAATTGAGATAACCTCATTAGCACTTTCTCCGTCCCGGAAATCTGAAAAGTAAACAAGTTTCGAGTAGTTTGAAAAAAAAGGTCATTTCTGGGGGCAAAAATTGAGATTTGAAGTACCATAGACTTTTTGAAAAAAATTTTCTAGACTTTCAAGACCAAAAATTACTTGATAAAGGTCGAATTTCCCTTTTTTTCTGGTCCGATGAACGCAAAAAAAATTTAAATTTCTCAAATGTTTTCTTTCCAAAAATAATTCTGAATACAGAACACAAAAAACTGCTCACCTTTGCAGTCAATTCCTTTTCCACGTGTTCTCTGGTACTTTTCCAAACCGCTTCCACATCCTCCCAAGCAACAAGCTCATAACAATTTTTGAATTTCCGATGAATACGATTAGCCCAAGACATTAAAAAACTGCTCAAAACCTCATCTCCATCATCGCGAATCGTCGAAAACTCGCGCCAAATTCGCAGAAACGCCTCGTTCTTCGCGACAAACTCGTCACCATTGTCGCAGTTTGTCAAAACCCGCATTTTCATAAATTGATGATTGAGACAATCGGGTGGAAGGCCAAAAAATTTCGAGTTGTACGGAAAGTCGACAAATGTTTCGAGATCTTCCAACAGCTCCTGTGCCGGTCCGTACGATTCGCACTTCTCTACAAATTTTTCGAGAATTTTCAACACTTTTGAGGTTGTTAAAATCTCATTTTTCGGATGAACATTGACGATTTTTTTGATTTCCGAAGGTGATATTAACTGAAACTTGAGATTTTTAATTCAAATTTTCTTCAAACTCACGTTTTTCACCAAATATGTTTGAAGAATCGTTGCTAGAGTTCCACAAGTCCATCGTATTTCAGAACTCATCTGGAACAGAAAATCTGGTTTCAAAAAATGATAAAAACATGGGAAAAATAACATGCAGAATTAAAAATAACTGCTACTAAATATTTTTTGCAAAACTGAAAAACAAAATTTTCATATAGAACAAATTCAATAAAATTTTACAACGAAAAAAATTACAATAAAAAACCATTATTTAAAGTCTTGGAAATTCCTTTGGATCCGGTAACGAACTTCGGCAAACTGGACAAATCGAGTTCATTTTCAACCATTCAGAAACGCACTGAAAAAAAAACCAAAAAAATTTCAAAATTTGATCTGAAAAAGCTACGATGTTATTTAAAAAAAACTGTGTTTTGGAATTTTTACACAACCACAATTTGAAAATAGTTGAAAATAGTGCTCGGCCGAAATCTTTACTTTCAGAAATTCTGAATCAGAATGCTCTCTGTAATTTTGCACACAAAATCTTGAAAAAATTTGTACTGTCGAATTACTGTATAAATGTTGTTTTTTTGAAATTGTGCTCCGTGGAGTTCCACGTTTTGGCCGAGGTATGCTCGAAGGTGACATTTTATCAAATCTCGAAGTTCCAAAATTTCCCTTTCAAAATCCATACAACTCTTTTTTCCAGGGATAAAAAAATCTGGCAAAAAACTAACCTCAGAATGATAAATTCTACAACAAACCGCGCATCTTGTGACATTTTGATGATTGTGCATATTAGTAGCACAGATCAAGCACTCTCTGTCCTCCAATTCTCTTTCATTTCCACCACAGTTTTCCATCTCAAAATTCTCCTCAAAACTCCAATTCTTCAACATCGTCTCATACTTTTCCAAAAAACCGGCCGAAAATGGTATCGGAAAATCGGGCAAACTTTTGACCTCATCAAATCGTAAGTCACAAATTTGCTCATATTCTTCCTCAATTATACGATTATAAATCTCTAATTTTCGGCAGAAATTCGCAAATTCAGTTTTAGCTAACGCCACGTCATTTGAATGATTCGATTTTGCGCAGAAGCTGGAGATTTTCAAATTTTCAAGAAGAAAAAACTTCCCAACCTGTTAACAATTTCTTCAACCGAATCGACCAATTGTTTTCTATCAAACCTTAGAATAGTTTCGTATTCTTCGATTTTCAAGTGCGAAACATCTACAAAAACCTTTAATTTTTGGGAAAGGGCCAAAAAATAGGCACCTGGAAATTCTTTTAAATTTTCAACGTCCCCGTATTCTGCAGCGTCATGGTAAACATCAAGAAATTGTTGAGTATGCATCAAATTGTCTGGAAAGAAACATGGAACTTCAGAATTTTGAGCTAAAAATTCGAATATATAAAATGGCGCATTACTATTCCCGAAAGGTTGGTGACCCCTACCAAAAATTTTGAAAGTTTCAGGAGAAAATGTTTGAAAGTTTTATTTAAATGAATTCGAGGTCCGAGCGAAATCGAAATGAGCTTTTTGCGAGGTTCACATCATCTCGACACGACCTCTACAGCGGTTATCTAAGAAGGAATTTCACTAACGAAAAAATTCCAAATTTTCAGAAAAAAATTCTGAAAAAATTATTTCTTTTTTTTAAAGTTCGTGACGGCCGATATTATGTATGGTGCTTTCTTTTAAACACAACTTGTCGATTTCCTTTACTCTCCGTCTTTAATGAAAAAACAATACCTCAGGAAATTAGAAGATTTAGTTTACCTGTCTGACCCGCATTGGCCCATCGTTCTTCAATCGATTCAATATACAAATTTCGATCCTCCAAATCTTTCTCATAATTTTCTACCATGAGGAAGTTTCTGAAAATTATAGTTTTTAGGTGAAAAATAATTTTTCCAGCTCAAAAACTAACTGCTCTTCCATTTCGGCCATTCGATTCTTGAGAATCTCAACATTTTTCTTCTCATTTTTCCATTCCTCTTCAACATTTCTCAACAAAACATCGCGACTCTCCATCTCGGCCAAACGATTCTCCAACTCGCGTATGCGATTTTCATCGCGATTTCTGAGCAAAAAGTCGCGTTTTTTCTAGTTCTAGGTACATACATCAGGTGGGGGCCAGATCTCTGGGAGGAGGGTGCTAACCTCGGGCAAAATAAAGGGAGGGGACAACTAACTTTTGAATTTTTGATAAATTGAAAAATTTATTTTTGCCAGGTGATGTGTTGTTTTCTCCAAAATTTTTTCGCATCCTACTTTTTTTTCTTATAAATATAGATTTTCTCAACTAATTTCACCAAAAAAATATTATTCAGAATCTCTTCCTGAAAAATAGGGTACCACTTTTTGAAATTCACGAAAACGTTAAAATTTATCGCGTTTCGTTTAACGAAAAATGTCGATATATGGTTTCAAAGTATCATCTGATCATGTTATAACTTCAATTCAACCTTTTTCATCATGTTCCACTGAAAAAATTCGATCCCGGAACTAATCCTCAGAAATAGGGTGTCCCCTTTTGAAATGCACTGAAAACATAAAAATTGATCGAATTTCGTTGAACGAAAAATGTCGATATATGGTTGCAATATATGAACAGATGATGTTTTAACATCATTTCGACCTTCCACAACCTATTCCAACAAAAAAATTTGATCCCAGAAGTATCCCTTAAAAATAGGGTGTCCCCTTTTGAAATGTCCTTAGAACGCGAAAATTGGTAGAATTTTGGTTTAGGAAAAATTTTGATGAAAAGTCTCAAAATATGATCTGATCATATTTTAACATAATTTCAACCTCCCTCAATAAGCTCCACTAAAAAAAATTTGGTCCTGGACCATTACCTCAAAAATAGGGTGTCCCCTTTTGAAATCCATTCAAAACATGAAAATCACATTATTTTCACAAGTAAAAAATATATGTTTTACACTATTTTACATATCCTTATCAAATCTGAGAGACATTCAGGACCCCCTTGAGTGATTCCAAAAAAAAAATTTAGCCTAGGACTGTTCATTGGGAAATAGGGTGTACCCCCCAGATACCCCAGATATCTGGGCATCAACACCCAGATATCTGGGGGGGTACACCCTATTTCGTTCTAGTTAGTTTTTGATCGAATTTTTTGTGTGCGGCCACTAAATATGGTCATGAATGTCTCTCTCAGCAAACGACAAGATGATACGTCTCCTCTAAACGTTGATTTTTCACTTTTAAAATCGGCACAGTGAAAGGAAAAATAGTCTTCAACAGTTCTTCGAACATTGAAGCACACACATATTTGGGATAAGTGCCACGTGTCAATGTGACGTGTTTGGCCGAGTGGTTGTGTGTTCAATTGAAGAACACGCTATGTCGGGTTCGAGTCCACCATGGGGCGGTTTTTTTTTCAATTTTTTTTTCAGTGTAAAAAAAAATCCTTTTTTTCATGCACTTTAAACGACAAGGAGAGCGGGGGGGGGGGGGTCCTAACCTGGAGGGATTGGGGGGTACTAACCCAGAGGGGGCGTCTGGGCATCTATCTGATGTATGTCTAGGTAGGCAAACTTACTCTTCGAAAACCTGAATTCTCAACTTCAACTGTTCATTCTCCATCTCCAAATCGCCAATCAATTTCTCCTTATTTTTCTCGGCAAATTTCGAATTTTCCAATTCAACTTTCATTTTTCTAACATTCTCCTGAGCGATTTTCGAATTCTTCTCCGCTTCTGTGTACAATTCCTCTCGTTCGGTTCGCAAATCTTCATAAACCTCTTTCAGTTCTTGTTGGAGTTGTTGAATTCGAGCATCTCGGCTCGATAATTCTTCACGGTTGTTTTGAATTTCCTCTCGATACTTTTTCTTATTTTCGGTCATTTGGCTATAAAAAAAATGAAAAGTTAGTCACTTTAGATTCTTGGTGTCTGACTGATTTTTGAGGGGCTTGAGCCCCAAATTCAAATTTTTACCGAGTCGAAAATTCAGAAAATTATAATTTTAGGGCCGGAACAGGGAACGCTTAGTTATTTGACTCTAACAAATTGAGATAAGAGGATTTTCGAGCTAAAACTTTGAAAATGGTATTTTCTGCGCCCATTGATTGCCAAAGGTTTCGTGGAAAATACTCGTTCAATTGAGAAAAAAAAACGAAAATAGGCTCCGTCATTCACTCTAAATCTGTGGCCCCTTTTTGTTAAAACACCGCACCTCTTCATGACTGTAACATCAGCCTCTTTATTGTCAACAATTTTTTCCAACTCGCCGATTCGCTTTTCAAACTTTTCGATATTTCTCGCGTTTTGCGACGTCTCCTGTTGAATATCGCGGCACTTTTCGCATGATTCAACAATCTTCGTCTCGGTTATCACTTTTTTGACAGGCGCCGGCGGCGCGGAAGGTTGTGCGGAATGTACCGGCGGAACACGGCGTCTCTCTTTTTTCGTCGGCGTTTTCGTGTTGTTGTTGCTGCTGCTGCTGTTGCAGCGGTGCGTATGATTTTCCATGACTTGTTTGAACACTTTTTCGATATGAGCCTGCAGTTCGCTGTCACTTTCTTCGTTCTTCTCGCTTTTCTCTTCGACTACAGGGCAACACTTTTTCGACGACGACGATGAGGCGTCTTTCTTTTTTTTGAAATAGTGTCCATCGCCCTCGATTTTGAAATCCAAAAACGGCTCGAGTTTTCTCTCCAATTTTTTTATCTCTGACGTCTCTTGCATGATCTGAAAATTTTCAGGTTTCACGGGCATCTAGTAAGGCACTTACAAGAGTCAAACAATCCGAATCTTCGTCATCCAGTTTGTCATTCAAATGTTCTTCGATAAGGTATTCCAACACTTCCATTGGTTCAAATTCGATATCGCAAATGTGATCTAGCAATTTTCTGCAATGTTAATTTTTTGGAGATTTCAGAAATTTCGAAAAAAAAAATCGGCTTTATTTTTTAGGGATAGATTTTCAGAATATCCCAGGCACGCTAATTTTCGGCAAATTTTTCCGATAACTTTCGAGCACGGATGTTTTTAGCTCTGATTTTTTCAAACAATAAATTTTTGGGTCGGATTTTTCGCGTGAAAGATTTTCCAAAATTTTCGAGGCCGAAGTTTTCAGTCTGCAAAACGTTATATTTATGAATTTTTTAAAACCCACGGTACATTCTCAACCAATTTGTCCAAAACTTCTTCAACCGTTTTTTTCTTCTTTTTCGCCGTTTGATTCTCTTCCGTTTTTACGACCGGTGCTTTCTCAGGAACACTTGCCGCGGGTTTGTTGAAAAATCCACGTTTCAGCGCGGAAAATAGGGATTCTGATTTTTCAGGAACTTTTGTCGGCTCTTTTGTCTCTTTTTTCGGAGCACAACAATTCTTGTTGTTCGAGTGAGTGTGTTGAGTGTAGTTGGATTTCTTTTTCTGTACTGTTCGATCCCAGAAATGTTGTCTGATGTCATCTGAAAAAATAGTTTGACCAAAATTTCGAATTTTCAACCGAATCACAGTTTGAAAATCGCTTTTTCGAAAAAGTTTAAAAACTAGCCAACACCCCCGTACCTTTCACATCATACTTAGCATTATTCTTTTGACACTTCTTCCATTTCTCCTCACAGTTTTTCAACAATTTCAGATCGGTAAACTCATTACAAGCAATCCCAGCGCATTTTCTCCACTTTTTCAGTTCCACAAAGTTAGCGATCTTCAAATGTCCCATAGACACAGTCCACGCCGTCTGAATATCCCGTTTCAGGTCACGATTTTCATCGTTTTCCTCATCATCCAAAACCCAATCCAACCAATGATCAAAGAAAACATATCGAACTCTCCACACTTCGTATTCCTCGATTTTACTCAGATTTTCGTAGGCTAGCGATTGGAAAAAGTTGTTGCAATGAAAAGCCATTGCGATTGGATTGTCACAAACTGTCGATATCAATTCCATAAATTCGGATTTTTTAATTTTTTGATTGTATCTTTTCGTGTGACAAGTGTTGAGCGGTGTTCGGATGTCTCTCTGCAATTTTGAGGATTTTTATAACAAACAAGGGCCCAAATTTTTAGAACAGAAAACCATAATCTAAAAATGGTATTTTTCCAACTGAAAAAAACTCACCAATCTTCCAACATAATAAGTATCATCATCACTCAATCTTCCAATAATTCCATATATCTCTGTCCTCGAAACATATCCAGTTTTCAAATTTTTCATCGAATTAATCATATCTTTTTTGAAGTTCATCGTCGAATGAATATGCTCACAACATTGACCCTTCTCAATATTCCAATTAATATCACAGGCAATCATTTGAAAAATCAAAAATTGCGCCTGAAACTTTTTCGTCAGAGAAATCACATTTTAGAAAATTCAAAACCTGTGTATAATGTGCCGCCCATTCTCCATTTGGCGCCCGAACTTCCGCACAACAATAATCTGTCCTTAGCGGCAGTTCGATAAGACATTTGGCAAAATTAACTTCCGGGACAATGAGGAATTTGTGAAAATCAATGCCGAGTTCACGGAGCATCGGCTCCAAACTGCTAACACTCATCACCGTATAATGCTCGCTGTGATACCAATCAATTTCCCATTTTTCGATGCGATCTGAAAATAGATTTCGGGGTTTCCGACAAAGTCGCTGAGGATCTGCCGATTCTTAAATCCGTGGATCCTCAACGACTTCGAGCCTATAATTAGACCACTCAAACACATTTTCGGAATCTAAAAATTTGGGAACCTACATAAATTTACTCGCCGAACCCGATGGTGATGAGTTAGATATCTTTTTTTAGGGTACAGGCCTTCAAACTTATTTAGAATTTTTTTTCGCAACTTTTTTGTATGTGACGACCAAAAAAAAACAGGAAAGCAGAAAAAGTGCCTAAATCAGTCTGACGGAAAGTAGTAGTTTCTGTTTTCGCGATAAGACCCATTTTTTCAAAAATCACTCTGCGTTTCAATGTTGATAAATCAGTTTGGGACTCGTCACGAAAATTGAAAAACGACTATTTTCTTTAGAAATTAGACGGATCTTGGAAATTGTTACTGTTTGATTTGTCATCATTCACGGCGACAATAATTTTGAGGATTTTTTTGTACTTTCTTAAGGAATTGCTTGATACCTCTCATCAAATGAAGTCTCTTCTCGGCTCTCAACACCAATTTCATCGCCTCAAACACCTCCTTGGTGAAAACATGCCACAATTTTTCATCACAAATCCTCATTTCCGACATCATTCTCAGCACAATTCTGCGTTCCGCCTTCTCGTGTTTCATAAAATCTCCCAAACTTTTCATTCGTTCCATGCATCGTTGAAACGTCATTTGTCCGTGTCGACAAATCGACGTCAATTGGGTAATAATGCTTCCTAATATTCCTTTACTTGTTGCTCGTTTACGATTCTTCAGATTGCGTTTGACACTTTCGAAAAGCGAATTATCCGGAAAATACATTTTGAACGTCTTCCAAACATCATCCCACTCCATCTCATGACACTGCGATAAACTTTCTTTTTGAGCTTCTCCTCTCAAAATCGCGATTCGTATAGAATCATCGTAAAACTTTTTGGAATCCTCGCAAAATCGTTTCATCTCCCGTTCAGTGAGATAGAAAACACCTTGGAAACTGTTCATATTTTTGCGCAACATTTCCGATTTGTAAGTCAATGACAACAATTCCTTGTTGTTTTCGTTGAGAGTAGAGACTGTTGAATCGAGTGCAAGATGAAATGCCAAATGATTATCATAGAACTTCTCGTTATTTCCAGCAATCACCGAATATCCCAACTCTGTCTCATCGTAATTTATAGGAACTGCCTCAACGTTTATCGGCTTCAACACATCCAAACATTTTGCAAAATTTGATGTATCTCGTTGCTCTTCCGTGCTTGAACATTCACAATTGAACTTTGGATAAGTCTTACAAATGCACTGATTATGCAAAAACTTTGCGAAACGAGCATTTCGAGCAAAAAACTCTAAGCGAACACAATGCTCGTAGATTTGATGAATGAATCGTGGTGTCAAATTTGCACACTGATATTCGTTGATGAACTTGAAATGCATCGAAATTATGACTTGTTGATCTAGTTTGAAGTTTGGCGAAAATCTGGTGACCTCTTTGATGGTTTGATCTTTGGTGAAACCAATGTTGAACTTGTTTGGAAGTTCGTAGACTGGCTGAAATTGTTTTTTTTTTCAGATTCTAGAAAAGATTACCTAATTAGTACCTCGGTTACGTATTGTTTGAGCTCTTTGTAGGCGCGATCAATGATTTGATCGATTTTCCAGGTCTCGACAAAATAACGATTGGTCTGAAACCCATTGTTTCACATAAAATTTTTGAAAAAATGTCAGTCACTGTGAATGACGACAGGTGGAAATTTCGAAGGAAAGTCTGTTTTCAAGTTTTCGTGACGTGTCAAGCAACAAAGACTGAAAACTCAAGTTTTTTAAAATTAAATTTGCAGGTTTTTTTCCAGTTTTTTATCTGTTATTTTTAGTTCGTCTGACGAGCAGAAATTAAATTGTTCTTAAATTGTTTCACAGCAGAAATTAAATTGTTCTGAAATCTTGAAAATATTCCTATACTAACTTTCTCATCACTAAAAACATCATGTAATTCAGCAAACCAATCGAATATTTTGTGTAAGTTCTCTTTGTTGACAGCCTGGAACAAACGTAATCCCGTCGAAACATTTTCAAAAACATCGAAAAACGCATCAGTCGCCAATTTGCAATGAGTGCCGTATTGAGAGATTATAGGAACCGCAGTTTCTCGAGTTGTTCGGTTGATTTCGTGCTCGATAATCTGCGAAAAAAATTTATGGAAAAACTTGACTTGAGAAAAGTTCAAAAACGTTGATATTTTACATTTCTAACCAGGAGACATACCTGCCACGAGCGGTGAGAATTTTGATACATTTCTGGATCGCGTCGTAAAAACTTAAAAACGACTGTTTTTTTAATTCAAATGGATTTGAACACCTTTTTCTTTTTTTCTTCGCCATCGCTAGAAAAGTTTTACGAAAAATAAAAAAACATGGTATTATTTTTCAATTTTTATTGGAATGTTCTAACCACGCCCCTTGCTCTCTGGCTGGTTTCGAAAATTCGTAAACAGCTTTTTCATTGTTTATTTTTATTTTCTGTCCAGGATATGTCACAATACTTTTCACCTCCTATGTCAGATATAATCTCTAACCACTCACATTGATGTCCTCAATTTTCAATTGAAGACTCTCCAAGATTTTCTCAAAATCATCCCAGCTAACAGAATTCAGTATTCCTCGCTGTTTCTCCTCCACACTTTCAATATTTATGACACCATCCGTCAATTTTTTCTTCCACTGATTTTTCAACGCAATATTCAGGGCATATTCCAAATCTTTAGCCATAAAAAACTTTGCGTCACCATCGATGAACACTCGAACAACAGCGTGATGTTTTTTCGAACGATTCTGTTGGAAAAAACATGAATTCGAAAGAACTTTTTCGAGTAAATACCTGAGCGTGTGAAGTTGGAAGAAAAACGTCTGGGAATTGCTTGACGATAGCTTGAACTCCTTCGACGAACATTGCGAATTTGAGAAGAACGGATTCATAAAAATCTTCATTTGAGCGTATCGGTTTTGACTGGAAATTTTGGATTTTAACACATTGTTTTTGTTCAATAAAATGTCAAAATGTATATTTTTGAGAATCGTGAATGAAAGATTTGACCTAGTTGGAAAACCCTTTTGTCTTACCATATTTGTGAAATTGAGCATCTGTTTAAGTTGTTTCAACAACTTTCCATCAAAATCCTCATCAAAAAACTTTGAATAAACACGAAAAAGTTCGTCAACCGTATATTTTCTCAACTTCAATCCTTCCATTTTTGTCTGAATCAGCACTTGACGAACAGAATTTTTTTGAAAAACATCCATCGAAAATGAGCAAACTGAATCGATGATAGTGGTCGGAATGATTTCGTAACAATTCTTCAGGTTTCGATTGATTTTATTGCCCAATGACATGAGAACAGTTGCCGAAATCTGATCATCTGGTCCACAAACAGACGCGTAATTGCGAAAAACCAACAGGTAGACATCACTTTTCGACATGAATTCAAGACCATCTGTATCTTGCAGATACTTGGGAAGAGCCACAAAGTTCATCTGATCCGCCATTCCCAAAAACTCTGAGTTATTCGGAAAACTATGAAGAGTGTTCAAATCGTTCATCAACGCAACAGTCGGCTCGTAGATATCCAACCTTCCATCCGCTTTTTCAACAAGTCTATCTAATAGAACAACCGCTTTTTGAGTGTTGAACAATTCTTTGCTTGTTAGATCTCCCAAAACGCTTCTATCACACGGCAATAATCTCTGAAATTTCGATATATATATTCATTAACACATTTTTTGACATACTGTTCGAACAACGTAACGTTCCAAGACTTCGAGCAGCATGGCAGATGTCCAATGCGGTTCGGTGAAATGCATTTTACCCATTTTTCTGAAAACTTGACCTATTTTTGAAATTTCACACAAAAACCAAGCGAGAAAGATTTTCGAGAAAAGAAAAGAAAACATGTTGTACAGTAAGCCCTACTTTAAAGGATCAAACACTGCAACAAATCTTTGAGACCCAAACGCCATTATTGCGCATGTTCCTTTCAACGAAATAATTTTTATTTCTTTATCTTCGAATTTTCACGTTTCACGCCAACTGGAAGTAAAATAAAAAACAGAAAAATACGTTTAATTTTTTTGCAAAAAAAAAATTCAATATGAATAAACTCTGAAGGTATAACATAAGAAAACTGAAAAGAAACAAGAATTTAACGGTTGAACTGCGGTTTTCTTCTGAGACAGAAAACGAGAAGTGTGTCGATGCATCATAAAAAAATGACTCCGGCTTTCAGACGTTTCAAATAGTCATGAGATGACTTCAAGGTGAAACGAAAATAAACCATAAATTATCTGAAAAAAACACTTTTCTAAATTAATAACTTTTGAAAACTTGCCATGCATCTGCGCCCTTTTTGAAAAATTTTCAAATGGAAAGCCATCGAAAACAATTTCAATTTTTCTTTTTAAGTGTTTCCCAGCACGAGGTGCACAAAATTTTTGAAATTTTTGTGCATTTTTCCTTCCATCCAAAATTTCACATATTTGTTCAAATATTCTCATGTTAAAGTTTAATAATAATCGTTTATTAGAAGAACAGAAAAAACAAAATCACTTGTTGTATAAAAAAACTTCAATTTTCTGTTGCTGTTGTTTTCGCATCTTCGCTAAATTAAAAAAAAATGAATAGTCTAGATTTTTGCTCCCCAAAGTACTGTAGTTTTAGTACTTTTTGGATACCGAGGCCTTGAAAAACCCCTAACCAGGCCCCCAAACAGTCCTTCTATTACTTCTATTACTTCTTTGTATTCTTTTTATTAAATTGAACAGCACGTATAGCTATATTTTGGGTGCTCTTTCATTTGAAAACAACTTGCTAAATTTTGTTCGTATCTCTAACATAAAATTTTTCTCAACACAATTGGTGTAGTTTTTCCTCATGTTTGACACAATAAACAGTTCCAGACATATGTACTTCAAATTTGTGACCATAAATGTTTACATAAACATGACTTTTTTTCCCAACTTGCACGTCTTTTTTCTGCATTTCTTTCCGGCCCGAAAAACGACGCGTGAAGTAGAAAAAAGAATACGGTAGATGGAAAAAAAGAGCAAACAAATATATGAAATATTACATTGAAAGAGACGATCTGGTGCACATAATAACAATACACATCGACTCGATTTTGACCAGTTTCTCGACGTCGAAAAGACAGCTTGACAATGAGACTGATGTTATTTGGAAAAGATATGAGTAACATGAATTAAATGACTGGTTGTCAACATCAAATCGAACAATGACCGAGCAGCGAAAAAATGGGAACAGAGACTATTCAAAGAGCACAATGTGCAACAAGGTTGACTGAATAGAATCTAGTCCCATGATATCAATAGATCGTAATACTACTACGAACAACAAATCAGTGATGTTACAAAGCCATGTTTTGCCCAAAAATATAAAAAATGAAAAACTTTTCGACTTTCGAAATTTTCCGCAATGTGGTTGTTCAAAATTATTGTTCAGTTAATTCCAAAAAAATGTTCTACCGACAAACCTGACATTTCTTGTTCGATGTAATGTGATCCATTCAATAGAATGAACTCGACGAACTCCGCTCAGAAGGAAAGAAACAAAAACCCGTTAAACTGGAAATGAACACAGTTTTTGAATGAAAAAAATGTGGGTGCAGGAAAAAATTATCATACGCATAGGAGTATTTTTAATTTTTGCCCAGTCTACATTTTTTCCTTGGGCCGATCAAAAACAGATGGTAACAACTATGACTACTCCTACTAACCATTTTCCGAATACGTCAAAAGTCGTTCATCGGGTTTGTTCAAATCTGAATGTGTAGTTTGTGCTCACGTGAAAGTGATTTGTTTGAAGAACAAAAGTTGAAAAGATGTCTCATTTTCTCCAGTTTCTTCTTCTTCTTTCTTGTCATTCATTCTTATTAATTTGTCAATTGTTTTATTCGATGTTTGTTTGTTCAAAAAATTGCGAGAAAAACATCAAGAACAAGGACTTCCGCGCATAGCAAAAAAAGACAAAAAATACGCCGAAAAAGAAGAGAAATACTATTGTTGTCATGTTACGTTGGTGATGTCAGTTATGATTGTCTAGTCTCGCTGAGAGATTCAAATTTAAAAAAAAATAGAGTACTATAACCCCATTATCAAGTACCGCAAGAAGAACAAAGATTACTGTAGTTGTGAGCCAAAAAAAAAGATCAAATAATGAGAACAATAGAATACAAAGAGCTATTCGAATAATCGAGATAATTAGAAATTGGCACGTCACATGAAAACTTGGAGAAAAAAAGAAACACGTTTATACACAAAATTGAATCGCGTCCATAAAAAATGACATATCAGGAAGACATTTTGGAAAGCCCACAAGATTTAAGCAAGATAAAATCAGAGACTCGGGCTACGTTGCAGTTGTCACGTTTCTTGTGCTCTCTGAGAGAAACCTGGACTTTTTTCCAGGGTCTTACAAGAAAATCGGGGACTGTCTCGAAAACTAAAATTCTTGCCGAATTGAGTCCAAACAAAACAATGGAACCAGGTCCGATTTTTCCCAATCGGAACTCAAGTTTTGCTGAATCGAACCTAGAAATCTGGCCTGGAGCTAACTTTCCGTGAATATTTTTTATCGGTAAAAAATGACAAAAACCATTTAAAAATCGGACCCGGTTCAATTTCATTCTGAATCGGTTTCAGCAGAAGTTTTGAGTCCTAACGAAACAGGTTCGAGTTTAGATTTTTTTAATTTTAGAGATCAGATTCGATTTCGGGCCCTCTTCGGATTCATCAAAAAAGGTTGAAAGACTGAGAATTCTCTTGAATCAGTATTCTATTTCATCGGATGAAACCCTTTTCAGAGCATCTTCCCCAACCGAAAATGGTTTTTTCTCTCGATATTTGACTTAGTTTTTTTTCTCGAGATCCCTTTTCTGATGTTTCAAATGACTAGACTAGCTCAATCGTTTTTTTCTCATCCTATTCACAATGATCATGCATCCATTGACTAACAACTTGATCCATTCAATCCCTCCGATGCTTACACACACATACATCTGTTTTTTTCCCCAACACTTCTAGACTTTATCTTTTCTTGTTCGTCGCTGCCTCATTTTCTCGAACAATATATCCGTTTTTGAAATTTGATCTTTGCCTGGTTGTAGAAAACCGCCAATTGCCGCCCGCGGATCGCGCAATATTTACTAACCGCAAAAAAAAAGTTGCGTTTCGCAGAAACGCCCATTTTTCAGCGAATTCTACGAGGTATGGGTATAAAAGGATGGCACATGGTGAGATGATGACAACAAGTTACAACTTTCTTCTCTCTTATTTTTCAACTCATTTCAAGTTTTCGTTTTCCTATGAGCTTCTTCGTCTTTTTTTCTGGTACAAACTAGACAATCTGTGCCAACTACCTTATTTATTTACCCCCCTCTATTATTATTATTGTTGTTGTTCACATGTTGTCAATACAAAGGAACCTGCATAAATAATCTGATTTTTAGCCCCATTTCTTGTCATCATTTTTGTTCTCATTTCTCCTTGCTATATAAAGTAGAGTTTCTTTCAAATTCTACTCATTTTTTTGTGGAGTAGTTGGGTTGTTCCAAGACTTTCAGCTAATTTTTCGTCATTTTTCAGAAATTCAATCGTAAAATTTGTCCGCGCCTATTTATCCAACAATTTTTCGCCCATTTTTTGTTTACAATGATCTTATTTGAATTATTTTTTAAAAATAGAACTTCTTTTTAGCTACAGAAATGTTAGAGTCAAAATTAAAAAAAAATTTCAAAACTGAAAATCCATTTGGTTATTGAATACAATCAATAGAAATATTTTGTGTCTCCAGTTTTTTCAAAAAAAGTATGTTTCAATAAAACAAGAAAAATACGAGATCTAGTTCAAATTTTCGTTTCCCTGTGTGCTTCTGGGCCTGGCTTTTTTGTTCTACAACTTTTGAAAAACATTGTATTGTTAAAAGTTTCAGGAAGAATGTACATACGCCTTTCTATAATACAAAAACTACAGTAACCCAATTAATTATGATATTTGTATTCTTACTTTTGGCTCTCAACATTTTTTCAACTGAATTTTTTTTAGAACTATGAACCGTTGGTCATTGTTGATCCTTGTCTGCGTCGCTGCTCTTATTGCCGAGGTAAATTTAAAACTTTCTAATTTCTCAAAACCCCCATTCCAATTTCCAGACATTTGCTGCTCCAGAACAGCCAATCATTGTTCGATCAAAACGACAACAATGTCGTTGTGTAAAAAACCCGAATGGAGGTCTCACCTGTAGTTGTGCAAAAGGACCAGCAAACGGATCATCATCGACAAGTTCAGTTCAACACGATGTTCCACAATCGACTGATATTGCCAATCAATTGACAGCTATGCAAGGACAATCGAGCAATGCTGGACAAGCGAGGTTAGTTCGGGCTGAAAACAAATAAGTAACTCTTGAAAAAACAAAAACCTTCTGGTGAACGAATCATTTGTTCAGTAGATGAGTTGGTTGAAATGAACAACTTTCTATTTTTCAACAAAAAAGAGGCCACGTGAAGATAAATGTATTTAAGTATTTTGAGGTTCGGTGAATTTTTTGGTAGTATGTTTTCTTGGTACCAAAAACCACAGTCTCTCTTCAATTTTTACATGCTCTTCCATTTTCAGCTAAAAGCATACCTGGCATAAGAGTGTGACAAAATTTTCAAAACATTTTTGTCACTGTAAAAAAATGTGAGAATAAAAATTTTGTCACTGTAAATACGTCAAAAATGTCATACAGTGTCTTATTTTCATGAAAAATCGCATCCCTCTCCAAAAATGTCTCTGTGAAAAAAGTTTAAAATTTTTTGTCGTTGTACAAAATTCCATCTTACGCCAGGTAGCCTAAAAGCCTCGATTTATTTTGAAGATTCTTAAAAATACACTTCGTAAATACAAATAGTTTCCAATTTTTTACAACATAAAAAACGTAGTGAGTCCAAACTCTGGGCCGTTCAGATCGTAGGTCATGAACCAGGCCCGACTTGTGGGTTCTGATGAATTGGCCCGCGTTTACCTTCCAATGTTTTACTTCGCAAAAATCGAGATCGCATTTTTAAAGAAACTTTTTATTCAGTTATTTACTTTCTGCAGATGTGGATGCATTCAAATCGTTTTCCAAGGAACTCCATCATACAACTGTCAATGTGGAGACAACAATGGTAATCCAGTAAGTATTTAATCTATATGAGTAGTGGTTGTTTTCTGTGATCCGCTAGAAATAGTTAGCCTGTTCCATTTCCCTTAGCTTCCAACCACCACAACAGTCACACCAACCATCACATCAACCACAACCCAAGCACCAACAACGACAACAACATCGACAACAACTCAGCCACCAACCACAACAACATCTACAACAACAACAACAACATCTACAACAATGTCTCCAATCACAACCCAAACTCCATCCTCATATCCATCACAACAGGTATTATCGCCCTCATTTTTAGATGTGTGTTAGCCACCGATTTCAGATGTCAAATGGAGCTTGTAATTGTTTTATGATTAGTATTAGCGCACCACAAACAGCTCAATATCAATGTCAATGTGCCAATACACAGGTAAGTTAACACGGACTTAACAATACAATTTGACATGTTTGTATATGTATAGCCACAACAACAGAACGACAGCACTGATTATTACACAACCGCACAAACTGAAACTCCTTCACCAGATTATCAATATCCAGCACAAACACAGGTACCTGGTACACTTCCACCACCAAATTATATGACATCTACTACTACTTCTACTTCTTCTCCTACCACAACAACTCCAAGTTATACACCACTTGGAGTTGTCAATTCAACACAATCAGCATGTTATTGTGTTGATGAGAAGACTAGAATTCTTTCAAATCAGTGTGGATGCATGTGTAATTGTTTCACGCTAACTGTTACAATGCCAAATGCTTATTGTGCATGTCCAAATTAGATTTCTTCTTCTCTTGCCTTGTTTATTTGTTTGTCATTTTACCTAGTTTTAGTGGTAATAAATTATTTTGGTAGATCAAGAATACGTATTTAATTAGCATGCTGAAATTTAATAATAATAATATGAATAACAAGAAAAAACAATAACAATGATTACTAATCAAATATTTCAGGCTTATCCAGCTGAGACTTATGACTACACTCAACAACCATCCGTAAGTAAAGCAAAGGTCAGTTGAAATATTCGAATGATTATGTGTATTATAGACATCTGCACCAACCCTATCACCATTTGTATACACTTCTTCTTCTACTACACCATCCACCCCAATCCCAACCACAACAGTAGTTGCAACAACACCAATCGATACATCTTCTTCATCAACTCAATATCCATTGACAACAACTTGTGTCATGTATGTAAATGTTCCAACAAGTGCATGTTCTTGTCTACCACAATACGATCAATGTGCTCAAAATGTTTGCTGTCTAAAGGCTAAATATCGTAGTTTCAAGGTAAGTTATTCAGAAATCCCCTATTCTAATAATGCTTGATGTGATTGAAGTGATTCCCTTTTTTTCGAAACTACTCTTTATTTATCTGAACACACCATGTTCAAATGAAAATGGGGAAAAATGAATAATTGCATGTTTAGATGAGAAATCAAACCATAGTCTGTTATCAATTTTTATTTTTTTTCAGAAAGCCGAGGAAACAACTCCATCAACAATTGATATGTTGATGAATGTTCTCAAAACGATCAAAAACAAACTTGAATAATTTCAAGAATCGAACGATTTCTACATAATAATATTCGAACCAATTGTCTGTATATATTTGAAACGAACTTTCCTTTTTTATCTTTTTATTTTAATAATAAAATAAATAATTGAGAATTTCCAATTTTTTATTGAAGACCGGGGAAATGTGCTTCAAACATATCCGAAAATTTACATCTTTCGGACCCAATCAAAGGCTCTCTATAAAAATAAAAGTGAAGAGAAATAGTTCCGAAAACTTTTTCAAACAAATTCTATCTGCGGCTTAGAGAAACTGACTTTCGAAAGTCGCGAAAAACATAAAAGTCAGGTCCGCGATTTTCGGGCCGGGCTCTTAGGCTTCTGAAATACAATCTCAATCGAAGCACTAGTTTAAAACCAAAGTGTAGAAATGTTTCGCAAAATTTTTTCAAAAATATATATTTGCGGTTCTGAGAAAATAAAGTTCAAAAGTTTTTTTCTCGCTGAGCCGAAGCAGTCAGGCCCGAGATTTTCGGGCCGGGATTCGGGTCTTCCGGCACACAATCTCACCTTGGAAACACTTAGAAAACGTGACCTTTGGGACTCATGTGACGTTTTAAAAACAAGATTTATAATTTATTTTTCATTTTACATTGTGAATCGTGGTCAAATCTGCGTCTCGTAAACTCTTGAAATAATGTTATCTTATATTAGGCTTTTACTTCAAATAGAAGTTCAGCAACCTAGCAGAGATGAGACTTTTCAGACCGGGCTGGGTTTCAACAAAAACGTGAATGGTTTACCGGTTTTTTTTGCTCACAACTTTCTGTTTCTACCGCTTCTCAAAATGCACTCTCATAGTTGTTCTGAAAATAAAAATACAACAATCTCAATAAGACCGGATCTAGCGGTTTGAAAACTGTAGAAATATTTGTCGAAGCTAAGTAGTTGTTCAAGTAAACTTATCACATCATGCAAGGAGCCGACATCCCGACTCGAAAACCATGGTCCGCGCCTATTTTTGAGGTAAAAAAGGCTGGTTAGACCGGCCCGATTTTTTAACTTCAGCTTCTCAAAGAGAGCAGACTTCTGGTTGGCCTAAAATGGCACAAATCTCACCCCCGCATCATAGAAAGAATTCGGATTCTCTTGTTGATAAACAACTTTTCAGAAAAGTAATAATTAAGTGGTTTCGTCAAGGTTTCTTCCATGACAAACTCATTTTTGCGTACCCACTGAAACGTATATTTTCCTGTATAAAATTTCAACCCAACCAACAGTTATTATCATCAAAAGAATGTTATTTTCAAAATTTATTATTTTCTAGTTAGATAATATACAATTTGTAGAAAAAAGGAGGGGTGTTTGTATTTTGGCGAATAAAATGGTTTTTGTATTTGGGGCAAGAGGCAACCGATTGAAATTGACTATATGCTATGATTAAAAATATATATGCAAGAAAAAAAGACATGAGATCAACTAGATTCTCATCAAGACAAAAAAAGAGGAAAAAGTCATGCAATAATGAAACACTGGGACACAAAAAAATGGACAAAGTAATGAGGTGACAAAAAGATTATCAATCAATCAAAAAAATAAATAAATATTAGAAAATGATCATTATTAGGGAAAGGGGTTTAGAGGAATGGTGAGAGGGATATCGGCGACTTGTCTCCTCCACCACTTCGTTTTGCAACTGCATTATCAGCCGCTTCTTTCTTTCGCCATTTTGTTCGACGATTTTGGAACCAAACCTGTAAACAACTATGTTGTAAGTACTTTTTTGTTGATTTTTGATTTGATTGAAATGTAATAACCTATTTGGTGGGTCATGTGGAAAAACATATAAAATGATGGAAAGAAAACGAGTAAATATTTGGAATGTTGTTATTAGATTCAAATAGAACGAAAATCGAAACAAGGTCAAGGACACGCGATAAACGTGAGAATTAATATTTCAGAACAAAATTTTGATTTATATTCGAATATGTGCCCCTTCTCGAAACTTGTTTTGCTTTCTTCTTCTTCTTCTTCTTTTTTTTCCAGTAAACACACAAAAAAGACATATCATCTGTCATTCAGTCCATAAAACAACATTCATGAAATCGAATAAAATTAAAATTCGAATTTGCTCTCTCTTTCTATTTTCCATTTTTGTTTTCCCCTCGGGACCAATTCAACTACAGTTGGATTCGATCTGTTTTTGTCTAATAAATTGTGGTTGTTATTATTATTATTATTATTGTAATAAAAAAGTATAAATAAATAGATAAATGAATTGATATGTGTAATGAGGTGTAGCTAAATGATGAATACAGTATCCGGATACGGTTGTCCTTGGAAAACGTCCACAAAAAGTTTGTTAATTTCCCTATTGTAGTATTTAGATGCATTCAAAATAGAATATACATACATGTATAGTTGTATTTTTATTATCATTATTGGTATTATTATTATTAGTACTATTATTATTGTGACTAATCGTTTTGTTCGAAATAAAATAGGGTTACCTTCACTTGTGATTCACTCATATTCAATTCTTGAGCCAATTGAGCCCGATCAGCGCCGGCCAAATATTTAGTTTGTTCAAATTTCCGCTCAAGTTGATAGATCTGAAAATTAGAAAAATGTTTTTTTTTTTGACAACTGCAGGTTATAGATAAATACCTGATGACCAGTGAATGTTGGTCTCGATTGTTTCTTCTGAAGGCTCAAAGAATTTGGAGACAGTTGCATTTGATGAGGTAGACGAGTTAATGGAGAAAGGGTTGGCAATCCGCCAGGAAGACCAGTGAGCAAATTGAAGGGATTCAATGTTCGATTAACTGAAATACAAAACAATTTGAGAATGTTCGAATCAAACTAAATATCAAATAGAAATCTTGTTGATTTCGAATGGGGGTTTTTTGGTTTTTAAAGGACCGAAGTTAGTATAATCGGCGATGTGAGAAGTTATGAATCAAGTGTGTTCTGAAATAGTCAAATCAGGATTTTTTCTAGAAGCCTTCAAGAAAAATCAGGATCTTATTTTGAATGCCTATTAGTTACTAGATAGATCCCTCTTTTTTTTCAAATGAGCCCAAACAATAAACTTTTTTATGCTCCACCTCATGTCTTCTTCTTCTTCTTCCTTCCTTCCTTCCTTCCTACTAATCCTCCCCAATAAACACCTTAAAACAATAAAATCGAATAATAAACCAGATTGTCGCAACACCCTCATTCCACTACAGTAATCCCCCATTTTTCTCCTCCTACTCCTCCTCCGCAAAAACTAATTAATCGATTTGTTTGATTTTGTGGGTAGACAAAAGTTGAAAAAGTATATAGCTGTTTTTTTTTCGTGTGGTGTTCTTATTTGTCAAGGACATTTAATTAATGAGCCAGTTAGGCGTCATCAAGGAGAGAAGGGCAGGATCAGAAAAAAAAACAACAAAAAAAACGAGGATGAATCTAGGGCCTAATTAATTTTTATGCGATCGAAATTGGCGCCGGATGAACAACGGAAATTATACATATAGATATTGGTATTGAAGTTGAAAAATGAATCTCTCCCCCTTTCCTCCTCCTCCTTTTTTGTCTTCATAATATTTTTAATATGATTATTATGAAATAAATCTATTATGCAATTGAATGCAACATTCGGGGGTTTTTTGGTGTATGTGTGTGACATGTCTAACATCTCTTCATTTTATACACACTCTAATCGGTTATGAATACGGTATCAGGGCAGATGGACAAGTTATTCGAAGAAGGGAAGGAGGAGGAGTGCGCGGTGTTCGATTTGTCTCAAAAATTTCGAATTCAATTTAGAATGATGAAGGGTAGAAGACATGCATTTATAAACAAATCAACGATATTATATCGAGTTGGATTATGATTTTTGGAACAAGAAAGGTCATCAAATTTTCAACTAAGTGGAATTAATTAGTGACTCAGTTAATGTGATTTTTTTGATACGCCTTTTGAAAAATTTGGAATAAAATTGTTACTTTCTGATCCGGCCCGAGATTTCTGAAATCTAGTTATGTTCCGAGATTTAAAATTCTTATTTTGAAAATTTGCTAGAAATTAAAGTTGTTCAACTACTTACCATTATCCTGAGCTGCTCGATTTGCTGCAACAGCGGCTGCAGAATTACTCAAATGTTGTGACAATAAAAACATATAAGTTTGTAGTTGACTGGGATCTAATGACAATGGATTGGTAACAACACCCGAGTCAGTTGATGATGTTGTTGATGAACTACTGACTGGTGGAAATATGAACTGGGAACAGAATGATGAAGCAGCCTCACTTGATGAAGGACTCCGATGTTCTTCATCTGTACTAGCACATCGAATATCATCTTCACTTGCCGATGAACTTGCTGATGGACTATTCTCTTTTTTGTCCAATAAATTCGAAATACTATATGTTGATGAGTTTTTTCGATGATCAACCACTGTGAATTCCTGAGAATAAATATATTTTTGATCGGATTTTGATTGTGATTTCTCACCTTTTCATCAGACACTTCTGAATACTCTTTCTCCGGTGTTGCACCTATTTGGGGTTCACTCATTATAAGACTCATGAGGGCTATCTGAAATAATATTCAACATTTCTCATTTTTCTTCCGTTTCTAGGTAATAAAAAAGAAGTCAACACATTATGGGCAAAAAAAAAAGAATGAACAAGAAAAATATCGAGAATTGAGAATTGAGAAAAAAAGAAAACTGTTTCATGTTTTTTTTTTTCGTTCAATACATGTATACACTTCTTGAATGTACATATATACACAAACATTTTTAATTAAACTTTTATGATGACTTTGAAAAAAATAGAGACACTTTCTTGTTGTCCCTTTAACAATACCGTAATGATCAACCGAGAAAAAAATGATATTGAGAACGGCGGAAAATGATTGCTGTTAACATTTTTGTTATCAAAAACAATCATAAATTACTGGTTAATCGAAATATTTAGCTATACAACAAAAACATTATAATTATTTTTTTATAATACGAATTAATTTTCTTTTTTTTTTCGATTAGCTTGAAACAAAAAAATTTATGAAGCAAAGCTGCAAATTAATGAAATATTTCAAAGTCATAATTTAAACACACATCAGTATCTCACATTATGAAATTTTGATATTTCAAGTTGGATAAAACTGGGGAAACGAAAAACAAACACTGTTTATTATGTAGACGTCAAGTCGATTAAGTTCAAAACTGTAAACAACTGACCGAATAAGTTTTTTTGTAAAATGATCTCATACACCTAGAGTGAAACTTTTTTATCTAATCATCAAAATAGTTCAGACAGGGACATTTTCTTCGAATTTTTGAAATCTAATTTTAGAATTCAGAAAGTATTGGCTCCAAAATATTTCGGGCCAATTTATGATTTCGTTGCTCTCAACACCAAAATGTTCCAAGACTTCCCATTCTAAGAAACTCCACGAGACTTTTGGATTTGCAGCTCTAGTGTTTATATCAGAGTTTGGAGACTCCACGTAAACCCTAAACTCAGGGGTGAGATTTGGGCTCTCTTAGACCGGCCGGAAGCCCGCTCAGACCGGCGGGTCTGAGCAGGCTTCCTTTGGAGCGGTCGAAAATCGAAAAAGCCCGTCCCGTTATTTTCGGACCGGGCTCACGGGCTCCGGGCTACAATCACCCCTACCTAAGCTCAACCACATTCCCGAAACACCTAATCAAAAAAATAACGCGCGAAAGACTTTGCTCCATTCGAGCAACGAAAAAAACTTTCAAATCACCTAATAGAAATATAAATAGTATAACATGAGCGTGTGATAAAAGTGTATCACATTATTTTTGATTATAAAAAGCAAAATAATAGTAGTAGTTGTTATAATAACAATAATATACATTTCATAATGGCTTAAATAGTATTGGATAAGAAGAGGATTAGAGACTCTTAAATTGGAAGGTGTCCAATAAAAATGCAATTAGGAAAAGGTTTCCATGAGCTGTGCTAAATGTCCGGTGGATAAGGTATACAAATGAAGAGAAAACGAGATGAAGAAGAAGAGGAGAAAATGAAGGACAGGTGGATTTTGGTCAAATTGAGAAATAAAGAGATTAAATTCCAGCTCTTGGAAGAGATTTAAATATTTTGATTACTAAAGATAATTTTTATTATCGAAATCTAATTTTGTTTTAATCCTTTTTTGATCAACTAAACACATATGAAATATGAGTGAAAATGATCTAATTGGAAATTTGAGATAAACATACACAACTAGTTGATTTTGTTCAGATTTAATAGTTATTCTAAATATGAGAAAAAGAAAAAAAGAAGAAGAAGAAGAAGTATTCTTACATTAGACAACAACAATACAAGTGTTATTTTCAATGAAAAGGTACAACTTATTTAGTGTATTCTAATGTCAAATATGACAGACACCATGAAACAAAAAGGCACCTTTATACACTATTTAGTGATTCATAATTGGTATATGTATACAGTATCACTCATAACATATTATATCTATATAACATTTTGTTCTTCAAAAAAATAAAAACAATTTGAATATTTCATCTTGCCGCTAAACTAATTAGTAATAATAAATAAATACTTCCTATTATTAATTTTTGAGGAAACAATGAATGGCGAAAAAGAGAGGGACTGTTGGAAATATCATAATCCTAATAATGATAATAATAATAATAAAGAAATGATCAAAAAATTTCGAAAACTCGCGTTGTTATTATTATTTGAAATGAATAATAGGGCTTCTTTTTTTTCTCTATTTCTTTGGATGGTGTAAATGACAATTAGAATCGGAGGATGAGGATGCTTTATTATTATTATTAGTTGAAAATTATGAAAATGGAAAATAATTTGTTTTTGGAAAACAATATTATTCTTCTTTTTTCGCTGATATATCATATAAACAACAATTTAACTTTGGGGATTTGAAAAAATGACCAGAAGCACGCTTTTTTTGGCTAGAAATAGATTTTTAGCGTTCGGAATGACAGTTACGAACTGGAGACTGTGATTTCCGCAGGTCACGCTCAGGGATAAGTTGGGCTCGAGAACCTGGCCCGAAAATCACGGGCTGGGCCGGGCTTTTTTGTTTCTCGCCCGGTCACAAAAAACTTGAAGTGACTCACGCTAATCACATCATTTAGAAAAAATTTGTATTGAAATGGGGCTGGCCTAGGAAGAAACCTGCTCATTGCTGCCCACGAAAAGTTTTTGGGTTTCCGAAATTTCGAAAACTTGTCGTAGTAGTTCACTATAATTTTTCTCTAAATCTCCTATCTCTGAATACTATTTCGTCGAACCAGATCACTTGTCTGATGCGGCAAACATACCGTTATTTTTGGTAGTAAAACTCACTGAAATTACAAAAAGGATTTTACTTCGAAAAAAATCCTTTGGCGCAAAAACAAGAAATAAAAACATGTTCGAAACAATCAGTTAGTGTACACATAGTTGACTCAGGTCACGTTATTTTCCATGTTTTTGTCACCAAACCATTTTCCGACATTTTTTTTATTTTATATACGAGACTCTTATTGTGAGTGACCAGTCTCCAGAAAGAAATTCATATTTGATAGTAGGAGAACAGGATTTGTTTCCAAGAAAGTTTTTGATCTGAAATTTATTGGAGAAAAAATCGAGAAATTGTATTGAATTTTATGGTTTGGTTTTTAATTGAAATGAACCTCACACCCAACATGAGATGCTCACCATATCCTTCAAAAATTCCCCGGTCTGAAAATTGGGGCCGAAGTTTATTAGGGTTCGAGTGTGAGCAGGTGAGGTAACCATCTATGTATTTTGAGCCGAATCCAATAATGTTGTATATTTCGAGGAATGAAATGAGTAACGAGTTGTGTGACAAAAGAAAATAAAAACAAACTCGTAAATTTGGTGGAACTAATGAAAAACTGAATGTTTAGCAGGTGCCTCATAACCAATATTAGACATACTCCCCCTTTTTGTTCAGGTGTATTTCATACGTTTATTAAGCCCCCTAATTATTGTTTTGATATCTAGCACCAATTCTCGGCTCTCCTTCCCAATTTCCGTCTCTATTTTTCCCCCTCAATCTTCTCGAATTAATAGATGGGTTTCAGAATGAGTATTAGTCGGTATATTTCAACAAAAGATGGGGGGAGGAACATCGTTTTAGTAGTATTGAAAATGAGAAGGAGAGAATCAAACAACTTCTGCAAATATTGATAAATATTTGATTTCAATATCACATGTTATAGGTTCCAAATTTCCGAGAATGAGGAAAACTATCATTTTTTATTTCAACAGAGATAAATCTGAAGAAGATTAGTTCAAAAACAAAAGAGCAAAAAGGGGAAGTTCTTTAATTTCAACTGAAGAAGTTCCAACTTTTGTTTTTTTTTTCAGGTAAAAGATGAGCTATAGGAAATTAGAATCGAAATGTGGGTAATAATTATGAAAAATTCTGAATATGTGAAAACTCGAAATCCGAACACTAATATTACTTTTGAAGAAATGAAAAATTCTCAGATTGTTATCTTGACTGTGTCAGATATCACGTGCACGTACGTGTACCAGATATTTCTGAAATCTAGTATTTTGACAAAATAAAGTTTTTTTTCCAAAATGTTAAAAGACCACTCATCAAAAAAAAAGAGTCAAAAATAATGATGATTCAAAAAAATCAGTAATAAAAAAAATGGTATAATCCGATTTTTACATCATTTTTATATTTAGTTGCCAATTGCGCCAAAAAGTTTTCGAAAAAATAAAAATGAAATATATTTTGAGGTAAAACGTATGAAAAAACAACAACAATAAGAATATAAAAAGAGTAAGAAGAGGAGTAAATCATAATGGGCAGCTCTAAATAAATGGGCGGAGTTGAATGGCCAATGGAAATAAAAGGGGCGGAGCTATTCGGTTTATTGTATTTGTTCGCAAAATGAAAAATCGGGCACTGACGAAGATTTTATAATTGAAAGTGACGATAATGAGGATAGGAGAAAAAATGAAAGCAAACCAACTTTTTTTAATTGAATTTCGTCTTCATATTAGTAATAGTAATAATATTTATTTTCATTATAAGTTTTGATAGTTTTGAATTGATTCGAAAGGAAAAGAGTACTGTAGTTATGAACCTCATCAATACTAATTGATTTTATTAAACAGGTTGTATCAAGGTCTTTCAATGTTAAATTATGAATTACATAGAAACTAGAGATGACATTTGAAAATTGACATTTTTGGTGTTCGATCTTGATGAGCGAGGGCGTTCTGAACAACAAAAATAATGTCTGATTTGTATTATCTATGCAAAAAAAAGAAGATTTTTCAGATATAGGTTTTAAGTCTTAAAAGTAGTTATCTGATTTGTCAGGCCCCGCTCCGATTAATAGAAAAACAAGTTTCTGAGCAAAGTTGTTGCTCCTTCATGTTAGAAGGGCATTGAAATATTGAACACTTTAGTTTCATTGAAATCAGGAAAATTTCATAGCTGTTGAAACGGTTCCACTTTTGAAAAAAAAAATGATACGACATTCTTCAATTCTGAACTGGGTTTCAGTCCGATTTTACTCGGAAAATTAGCCGCATATTGTTGCGGGCCACCAGATTTGCAGATTGTTTGTGGCATTTTTCTCAACCGCAAAGTTTGGGGCCACACGCAAATCTGCCGATAATTTTCCGAGTATGATTGTCGGGCCTGGTTTTGTGAGACCATTCAGAACAGGTCCTGTTCTAGGTTTCTTGGGTGGACTTCGAATTGTTCTCAGATGGAAAAAAAAATCAGTTGGTAACTTGTTTCGATTCTCAAGAGTTTTATTTCAAATTTCTAATGGTTTTTTTAATAAAGAAGGTTCACGTGTTCAATTTATAATTCCAGTTTTAACCTGGAAAACAATTGAACTGATAAAGTTCGAAATATTTTGGAGCATTATAATTACAGCTCAATCTTTGTCCGTGGTAAGAAAAGTTACTGTAGTTATCTGATTATCATGAAATATCAGCTTGATAGTCTCGTCAAACAACAACATACAGTATCTATCGGTCATTTTTTGGGAATAGTCAACGTCCGAAAATTGCAACGAAAATGAAAATCGTAAAAAATGATGATCGCAACATTCGATTTCGTCTCTTTTATAATCATAAATAATATAATAATACAACTATTTGCTCATATGTTTTGATAGCTTTTTTCTCAAAAAGTCGCTCTAACCTCATTCAATAATGTATGTATGTATGTATGTATGTTTATTCAACTATAGTCATATTTACATCGATAAATTCGAACGAATGTTTCATTTCTTGATCCATCTCAACCTCAATTATCATATTTATTTCACATCTTCGACCATATTACATAAATAATAACTACCTTTGATGCGAGAAGAAGAAGAAGAAGAAGAAGAAGAAGAAGTCAACATCTGCCCTTATGGTAACAAATTATACATACTAATATGATAATGATCCACCACCCATCTGACCAAAAATAAGCAGGTGCTAAACAGAGAAAAATCGAAATCGAACAAAAATTGAACTAACACAAAAAATGTTCTTTCTACTTTTTAATTGTTTCAAATGTGCTAAACCTCATTTTCCCAAAGTGAGTTATGAGAATACTACTTTTGGAATGTCACATTTTTATGAATAGAAAAAAAGGTATTGAAAAGAAAAGATCTCGTTCGAAATGTTATTTCATTTCGACTCTTTTGTTTTCTTTTCCTGCTTTTGATTGTCATTTATGTCTCTTTTTTTGGTGTTCAGTTAAGAGAATAATAGAAGAGAAATTATTCGACCTTGGCGACCAAAAAAACTCGGATTCTTTTCAAGCCGAAACTCTTTTAAACTTTAAGTAAATGCCGACTAAATCGAAACAAGAGATATTTTTGTGAAGAGTATGCGCAGATCAACAAAAAAAAAAGGGAATCACTCAAATTCTATTTAACAACAATAAAAAAGAACGGAAACGTGCTATTCAACTGACAAAAAAGAGCTCATCATCCATTTTTTTTTTGCTCGATGCGCGCGACGATAAAAGTTGATTGTGCTCCATTCAAGACACCATACACAAATTGTCTTTTTGTTGACCCGCCCGTTTTGTCGCCGAATATATATTTATCCTTTTATATAAATGTTAGTGTATAGATTAGAATAAGAATAAGAATGAATGAATATATACCGTATACATAATTGGATCGTGAAGATGAATGTGAAAAAAGAGGATATACGGCCGACGAAAATGACGACTTTTCATAACTTTTATTTCCATTTTGCCATCATAACAACAATGAGAAAGGCATATTCAACACGCTTACATCAAAACATCAATCTCAACCTGATTCAGTCGAACATCTCAGACAAAGTTGTGAATTCGATGAAACAGATTCAAGTGGCTCGAAAACTTCCTTCCTTTCATTGAGCTGCATCAAATCAGGACTTATCTTTTAGAACTTTCAGAACCTATATTCAGTTCTGTTTTTTTTTCCGGAATTTTGTGATCAGAAAAAGAATACTCTCAAAACTGTCAAAATCGAGGAGTTTTCATCAAAAATTCCAGAGAAAGCTTCGAAAACTGGCTCAGAAAAAAGTTCCGTCGAAAAAATGTTTGAACATTTCTGTTTCCGACTTCGCTCAAGTCTGATCAAGATCATCCAGGTTTCTGACCCAAACAACCTTTATTTTCTGTTGGCCGAAAAAAAACCAAATTTCGATGTCAAAAAAAAAAGGACATGACTGGTCGGTCCGTAATGGCTCATGACATTTTGAGTTCACGCGGGACACGTGCCACAATAAAAAAACAACTATTTTGTTTGAACATATTTCAAATTTGGCCAAAATCAGATTTTTTTACCCAGCCCAAAAGCTAGATCTTCTCAAAAACTCTGATTTTCTTGTGACTTGACATCTCTCTACATGTATTTTCTGAACTTTATTCATCTCCTTTTCTCAATTCAATTCTCATTCGATATGCGATTCAGGGAGTTATGTTTCGATTCAGTCATCGGAAAATGAGATGAAGCATCAAGTCAGCAAACAAATAAAAATGATGTCTTGTTGTCTCGCATCTTGTCAAATTAAAACATCTCCCTCTTTCTATTTTTCAACTACAATGTGTTTTTCAATCGTTTAGACTTCTTCTTCTTCTTCTTCTTCTTCTTTTTCTTCTTCTTCTTCTTCTTCTCAATTTCAATTCCAAAACAAATTGGGGTGTCGAAGCGAAAAAAAAGCAGATGTTTCAAATATTTCGAATGAGTCGAGATCAACACAATTTTCGATTAAATCAAATCATGTCATAACCATCGCAAACAATCTTTTTTCGATGTCCTCTATTCCATGCAAATTTGTATCAGACAAATTTATATGATTCAAGAAATAGAGGAAGAAGAAGAGGAGGAGGAGGAGGTCATTTGTTACTATTCTCCTCATTTATACTAATATCTCACCTATGCGCAATCCTCAAAAGGCGGCCCTAAAACGATTTACATAATAATAATAGTAATGATTATAATAATAATAATATAAGGAAACAACATGGATAGGTGTCGGATTAGGAAAAAGACAAGGCAAATAAAAAAAGAGCGAACATACACTAGACATACATACACACATACTGTATAACACAAGAATATTATGATACCTTCGAGACAGGTCACGTATGTCTCACCAAAATAAGAGGGTTCTTCAGAATCTGACTATATCTGGACTTCAGATTCTGATCTTCGGGTCTTGAGAAAATTTAGAATCTCATGCCTAGAAAAAAACTCCGCCTGAATCACATCATACATGGTCTACAGTACTTATGTAAAACACACTTCTAAAAGAAATACATATTCATTCACAGGTGCCTAATATTTCATTATTTCTCATGTTCGCAAGTTTGAAAGCTACCGTAATTCTCGTTTTTTTATTCATTTGAACACAATGAATGTGTCATACATGTATTCAGGAAAAAAATGTTGCGTAATTCTGGAATTTATATTTAAAACAAAAAAGAAAATGAACGTAAACTTTTTGTTTCGAGAACACAAACTCTGAAATGATTAGAAGAGCAGGTGTAAATTGATGTTTGGAAAACATTTGGAAACCGATTTTGCTGTTTCTGCCGGACTTGTCTCATATATCAATCAGAAGATATGAATTGGAAAAAGGTGCGCGGAAAATATCCATAAAAGGCGGCAAGCTCGCCACAATCATTTGAAACATTATGTAGTAATCGTTAAATCCTTACAAGGCGGGCGGCGTGAATGCAAAGGAAACGGATTACTGTAGATATACATACATCATACGATTAATTGCTTTACAATGTGTTACCTTTTTTGCCAAACGAATAGGAAGGAACAGTATGGAAGGTGAACGAGTTTATATTGACAGAACGAAAAACACGAAAAAAAGGGGGGACTGTCAAGGACTACTGTACTACTGTAGTCTATATACTACTCCTGTTTTAGTTATCTGGGCAGAATAGACTCGGAGTCTAGGAATCACAATCTCAACCTACAGTCCCTCAAAAATCGTCGAGAAATATTCGAAAAAATCATAACAAAAAATGTTGAGCTTGCAGATTCTTCAAGTTAGTTCGGAATTCATTTTTATTTTATCTGATCCGCAATGTTGGAATAACTGGTCAATATTCTTGTGATTGGATTGTAGTGAAAATGGGAACAATCCAGTGCTCAAACCCGGTACGAATACCACTTAAATATCACTAACTACCTTTTTTTTTGCCACGTCCAACTTCCGTGACGTTCATAAATTATTAATGTTATTATATGCACCTTGTTTAATTTTTTAATACCAGGCCCGAAAAGACGGACCCCGGGACTGGTCATTGACAGATTCACTGCGCTTATGTGATGTTCTTTTTGGATTTTTCTGAAACAGACAACAAAAATCTGATTAGAGGCTAAATTTGCAGAACAGACCCTGAAGATTGTATTCTGAATTGGGTCAAAAAATCAGTCCCGCAAGCAGCCCAAATGAGACTTCTAGTGATGTATCATTGGATTGGACCAGGCCCGACTACAGGGTCCCATTCACTCGACAAGACTAGGTGAATAGAGAAACGGGAGATTTAGACAAAAGATCAAGAAATTTTGTCGAAAAATTTAGAAAAAAGGGAGCAATTATCGTCGAAGGAGCAACATTTGATGTCCGATTTTCGGAAATTATAGACAGGTGAAATCATGCTCATAACATCATTTGTTTCGGAACCGAAAAGCGAAAACAGATCGTAGCCCAATTAGACTAGAAAATAGTATATATTTCAGTAGATACTTGAGTAATCGAATCATTTTTTCTTCTTCTTCATCTAGTGGTTCTGCTCATCTCCTCCAACAAATCTACAGTAATCCACTTCTTTTTCTCCTTCTCACAAATTAACCAAATCGTTTACGACATTTCACATAATTTGCACACGAAAAATAAAAACGAAGAGTGTGTAACTAGAGGTAACCAACAATACTAACGAAGAAGAAGAAGAAAAAAAAACATATATAAACTAATAAATTACCAAATCTTAATCGACGATGACATAGAATTAGTGAATTTGAGAGAACCAAAAAAAAGAGAATACGGTAGATCGGTGTTTTATTCTTTTTTTAAAAAGAAAATGAGGCCCAAACTGTGTGGTTATTGTATATTGTACTAATACAATCAAGATCGGGCCATTTTTGTCCGCAACATTTTCAGAAAAAAATGTTTCCGAATTTCAAAAATTAGACAAACTCTTTCACAGGAGACGCAGAGAAATCAGACTTGCAGTGCGGGGTCACGTTAACTGATTTAACATTTTTTGTACATCAGAAAAAAGCCAATTTTTTTAATCGACGTGACCTATATTTTTCTGTTCACTTCCCGAAAAATGTCAAGTTTGAACTGTTTTCCTTTTTCAAAGAAGAATGAACGTGACCTTTCAAACTGCAAATTTCGTGTTTTTCTCTGTGTCTCTTTCGATTTACAAACTTCTTCATGGCTGTGAATTCTGTTCTCCGGTTTAAACTTGGTGAAAACCAGTAGTGAGATTCTGATTTTTTCTAGGCCTGAAGGAATTTGGATTGAGGCTCGAACTTGCTAGAACGCTCTGTATATCAATAGGTCATTTGAATCGCCTCGCAATTTGGGACTCAGGCGACAAAAAATCATAATACCTTGTCGGTAAATTTTTCGAAAAAAAAGAAGACGGAAGCATTGAATGTTATAAGTACACAATTTTCGATACTTTGAATTCACATATGTTTCGCAACTTTTATGACCTAACAATTTGTCCGATTAATAGAGTTCAAATGTGAAAGGGAAATAAAACAAAAAAGTGCCGATTTTATTGGATTGGCGGTTATTTTGAATCAACAACATGTGTAAATCTCAATTCAGATTCAGAAAAAAAACTTAAATTTTCTAAAGAATTTCGTTAAGAAAACTTTCATTTGTTTGAAATAAATGGCAGCCTTGACAAAGAGCAATGGAAAATATAATAGACAGGTGGATGCGCAAATTGACTATTAAATTTATTGCATGTGAAGAAGAAGAAGAAGAAGAAAATAAAGAAGTAACAATAAATTTGTTCTGGAAAAAAATACGAAAACAATTATTTTAACACAAGGATGATTGTATCCCTATTATTGTGAATTATTCATTGAGTAGAAGTAAATGTTGCCATGTTTAATGGATAACAAATTGTTTTGTATTTTGTTCGTGTAACTATGCAATGTATATACAATAAAAAAACAAGTGTGAACATACCTTTTGCAACTTCATCACAACATTCTCAGCATTTGTATCTGGTCTTCACCACAGGGTGCCGTCGGCATATTTTTGAAAATGAACATCTCATTTTTTTGGTTGTTTTGATTTCTCTAATTGAACATTATACCTATCAAATAAATGTTATACTTCTTAATTGAACAACTACAGTAATCAATTAGTTTTCATTTGACCTTCCTTCTAAATTTCTAACTTTGTACCGTACAAAATATTCGTGGCGTTAACGCTTTCTTAACCCATCCGTTTCATCATAGAACCTATGAAATGATCACAAATTTATTAATATTTTCAATTTTGTCAAGAAAAAAAAATATTCAGATGTTATTCGAACTATTGTACAGAAATGAGTTTCCGACTAACACAAATGGAGCTGTATGAGTTTTACCATTCTTGAAATTCGGGGGGTTTCCATTTTGTCTGAAAAGTGAATCAATCATTTTCTGGGTAAAAAAGGGTTTTGTTCTAACTAATCATACATTAAAAAGTTTGTCAGAATAAGAGACGTAGAGAAAAACAACTGGTTAGAAAGGCCACGTTTATATTTTGGCCTTTTATCAGAAAATGAAATAATTATCTAGAATTTCTCAATTCTAAATTATTATTTCTCGGTTTAGTCCACATCTACAAAACTGTGTCTGAGCTAGAACCCGTGCCAAAATATTAAAATTTATAAATACACACAGTATACTGTAGTTATCTGATTTGCATGTCACGGTACTTTTTTTAAACCTTTCGTTACATGTACGAACGCAAAATTTACACAGTAAAAATTTAAGGATACATTTTTGCTAATGGTGTACGATTTTTCCCGGAATAAGATCGCACAAATATGTGTCAAAAATAAATTTCCACAAATAAAACGTGACACTATTTTCATAACTTAAAACTCACTTTTGACATATTTCCAAATGTGCCCTCTGGTTTCACACTGTCTTTTAGAAAATCTTTCATTCGTTGTTTTCTGGGCGGCTTTCTAGCTTCAAAAGTTGATTTTTTGACCTGGAAAAAAAGTTGACTTTTTTGTAAAAATATTACATTATAATTAGCATATTTATATATAAACTACTCGGAAAGTTACCCGCAGACGTTTGCGGACATCACCCGCAATTTTGCGGGCGTGCCCGCAGATTTGCGGGTGGTTGAGCAGCAAATCTTGCGGGTCGTTTGCGGGTGCAGGCGCAGCGTTTGCGGGTCGTTTGCGGGTGCAGGCGCAGCGTTTGCGGGTCGTTTGCGGGCGGAGCCGCAGCGTTTGCGGGTCGTTTGCGGGTGAAGCCGCAGCGTTTGCGGGTCGTTTGCGGGCGGAGCCGCAGCGTTTGCGGCTCGTTTGCGGGTGCAGCCGCAGCGTTTGCGGGTCGTTTGCGGGCGGAGCCGCAGCGTTTGCGGGTCGTTTGCGGGCGGAGCCGCAGCGTTTGCGGCTCGTTTGCGGCGTTCTACAATATCACGAACAAAAGTTTATTTTTTGAAGAAAAATCTCAACATTGTAACAATCAAAACAAATGGAACACAAAGAGCTTAACAAAATATACACGGATCTACATGTTCAAACCTCACATTCTCGAAACATCGAAAAATATTGAATTTTCAGAAAAGGTATATGGGGTAATGTATATGGTTTTGAATACGATTTTATACACAATAGTAGTATGAACCATAGGACATTTCCGATAATTCGAACAATCATGATTATTTTTTCCACCTATGTACAAAATAACCCTTGAAAATTGTTCAAAACCCCCATACACTGAACTGGAAACTTCGGGATTCACGAGAATTGTCTCAAATTTACCTTTCTCAGCCAATCCTTTAATTTTTTATCCGAAAAGCTTGAAAAAAAAACAGGATTATTCTCAAACTTTTCCAATCTAAAATCAGAGAACCAACTCGAAAGTCAATTTGATAACTTCTTCGTGAAACCCAAAGTCTCCAGATTAGAGAATGAGAGGTTTGAACAATGGTCAAAAGGAGTCTGTAAATATGTGCAAAAAATACGCATGTGTTTTCGAAACATCTGAATATTATTTCTTATGGTTCATACTATTATTGCGTATAATCGCATTAAAAATCATACTACATATACCTTTTTTGAAAATTTAATATTTTTTGATTTTTTGAGGAAGTGAGCTTTGATGTAGAACAGTGTATTAATTAAATGGAGATCATGAAGTATTTGAAAAATTAAAACCGTTTTCAAAGAATTACCTTAACCAGAAGACGGTGTTGTAGGACGTTGCTGATTTTTTCCGTTTCTCTGAAATTATGTTAACTATGTTTGTTTTATTTATTATCGTCAAAAACTAACCTTTCTTCTGATAAATTTTCCAGTCGCCGAGTCGAATGCGCATCCATTGATTTCATACCTGAAATGACAATAAATATGAATTTTTTCTCAAATTAGTGAGATGAGCTGAAGAAAATTAGGGAAAATTATTTACAGTGGAAATGTGTAATTTTCGATTCTATCCGAACAGGTTTTCTGTAATTTTATGTCATTCAACATTTATTTTTTAACTGAATAACCTCATAATTCTTCAAAAGTGCTCAAATTATAACCACGACAAAAAACAAATTTGCTTGGTTTAGCACACCAACTATATTGTAAACGACAAAAAACTTGTTATCTTTTATATATTTCGACGTTGAACGTCGCAGATCATTGGTCAATCAATGTCATGTTTTTCCCTAGACTTTTCGGTAAAACTCTTGGTGCATTTAACCTCGCAGATAATGCTGATTTTTAGAGCTTACAAAATTTTCAATCAACTGTTTACAATAGGTTTTGAATATGGTTAATATTAATAGTTCACAAAAGGAAACAACTTACATGACTTCCGCCAGTTTTTTCGGGAAAAATTTGGTCTCGAAAATTGTGTGCTGTTCTCTGAGCTTTGTCAGCTTCCCCAATCGAGTTTGCCAATTGTCTCCCATTGCTATAACAAATGGATCTTTTTCGAGATCGCTCATCGAACATACTAATCCTTCCCTTATGCATTTGTAGTCAATATCGAAATATTGTCGTATCACGTCTGGAACAGCCGACTAAAATAGTGAAAAATACTTTGAGCAGCTCACCCCTACAGTTGTCAACAATTGGTTTTGGAAGAAGTATTCCATGTCCCGATTCGGCTGTTTCAGAAGTTTCAGCATCATTCGAAGTCGAGGGAACATCTTTGTTTGCGATGCTTCGACTCGGTTTGCGACGCTTTGGCGTTTGGACATTTGAAGGGTCGTCCAAGTTTTCTGAGTTCGAATCGTCTGAATAGTTGAAGTAGTAACCAATGATTGCGCCAGGAGGATTAGTGATCTGAAAAAAGTAGTAGGGCTTAATCTATATCGGTGTGTTTATGAGGAAAAATTGGCACCTGGTAATTAATTTTTTCGGTAGCCATACTATTCGCCTCACGATATTTACAACTTGCCTTCGTTAAATAATTAAATAGATAAGAACCCATAATTCCTCTGGAAGACAATTTGCCACCGGGTGGAGCTAACTTCGATATATGAATTGAGAAACCGCTCTGAAAACGTTTATTTCATCGGTTTTGTGAATACGAATTTTTAATTGGATTTTTCCCTTAAATTTTTTTCGAATAATTAAAAACTTTAATTAGAATTTCTTGATGAAAGTGTCGAAATTGGAGTTTCCACTAGGGGGGAAATTAAATTGAAATTTTGGTACTTTATTAAAATTTTTTGATCCGGCAAAAAACCGACCGTTCAGAATTTCTCATTTTCTCACTAGAATAAATACTCACGATAAATGGAACACCCAATGACGGAGGAACAGCAAAAAATGTTCTGACAGATCCGGTGGAGCCGGCCAGCTGGAATCCGAAATCTTTGACTGCAACAATTTTCTTGTCCAAGATATGAGAAGTGTTGGCGTTGATCATGTGCTAAACACTCGTACTTGAAATGGGTCCAGGGTGATGGTTGGGCTCTCTTGGTCCGCCCTTCCATGAAAAAAAAACAAAAAAGCCCGGCCCGTCATTTTCGGGCCGCAGTCTCGGGCCGCAGCTTCTTTGGGCTCATACACAAGAAAACATTTAAAAAACAATATTAAAAGCAAGACACGCATTCACTAAATGTCGAAATAACCGTGTTTTTTTTAATTGTTTGTTTCTCAATATTTTTTGTGAATAAACCCACAATGAACGTTTTGAGAACTCACCAAAACTGAATTGGAGAAATTTTGATAGGCGCCGTTTTGATAATCGTATGCTTCTTCGCTCAAATATACACCAGTTATATTTTTTGAACAATCTCTGACGAACTTCTGAAACCAGCGAAATAATGAATTTTATTTTTTGTATAAAACCTTACGTCAAGCAACATGGTGAATCTTGCGTGATTCTGTTGAGCTGCGGGGAAACAAAGTCGGCCAAATTTTATTACGTCCAATTTGTCGTTGATAATGCATTTTTGCATAGTTTCTGAAACTTTACTTTGTTCATTCACATACATATGTGTTTCATCTTTGATATCTGAAAACTTAGCAAAAAAGTTTTTTACTGACAATTTTTATAGGAACATTATAATGATCAAGTTATTTCAAAACATTTTAGTTTGAAAAGACGGGAAATTTACTAATATTCTGCCGGAAAATATTCCAATTTTTTGATTCCCTTTTAATTAAAATTTTCACGTTTTCTCATCTTAATTTTATTTATTGTTTTACCAGTTTTATTTTTCTGGACATTAAGAAAACTCACCGATGGTTGGAAAATGTGGACTGGCATAGAGAGGCATACTAGCTACTCGATTTTGATTAACAGTATTTGGAGCCGATAGTTGTTGTTGTTGTTGGAAAGATGATTGTTGTGGAAAATGTGATACAGGTTTTTGTTGGTTCAGGTGTTGCTGGTAATGATAATTTTGAACATGTTGTTGTTCTTGGTTCGGATGTTGTTGATGATGTTGAGTTGCTTGTTGTTGAGTCTGCGGCGGCTGCATGTTGATATACGTTTTTTCGAAGTTTTGTTCAACCATGGGTTGTTGTTGTTGAAATTGTTGTTGTTGTTGAAATTGTTGTTGTTGTTGAAATTGTTGTTGTTGTTGAAATTGTTGTTGTTGTTGAAATTGTTGTTGTTGTTGAGACTGTGGCGGCTGCATTTGGGTGTATGTTTTTTCTTGATTTTGTTCATTCAAAAGCGGCGGTGAAAAGGTGGGAGGACACGTGTTTCCTAAAGTTACTGTAATTGAAATTGCTATATTATGACAATTACCTTGCTCCGGATTGAATGTTGCCATCTCCTGATAAAAACTAATTTCGTTTAGGACATAAACTTTTGAAATAATTAAGCGTGTCTTTCGAACACCTCAGATTAAGAGTATACGAACAAAAAATCTAACTGTCTTAAAGAATCGAAAAATCAAAATAATTATCACAATTTCGACAATAAATTTTAAGTAAAAACGATCAAGTTAACATACATCACAAACATAATCGTCATCGTTGAATGGAACAATTGTAGCATTGTTAATAACATTTTTCAACTTGTGCAATCTGATCTCCTTCGATTGTATTTTCTCGAACGGTAGAGCAAGTTCTCTGAATTTCACCAGCATTTGTTCGCAGACTTCCACAACGGGTTTTTCTTGTGTTGCGGCAATAAGTGGTAGCTTTGAACTCAAAAAGTTGATCATCGGATCAGTGATATATTGCTCGCACATGACAAAGATTTCGTCGTAAAGTTGGAAGAATAATAGAGCTTTCATAAAATAAATTCCGTTGCCTGTGTCCATTCTAAAAACCGCTTGTGATGTCGATTCTGTTGCCCAGTAGGTGTCTGACGAAACGTGGATGGGTAGGGCAGCATTTCTAGCAAAAATGGCACGAGAACTGTAAAACAAGTAATTTATAATCGAAAAATAACAAAAACATTGAAAAATGCTGAGAAATTGCTTGTTTTTTCAGCTTCGAATAAAAAACCACAAAAAAAACTCACCCAAATTGTTGTATTTGTTTGATATCCACCAAGTTTTCGAGAAAATTAATATGTTCTGAGAGAACCTTATCTTCCGGTATGCGATTGACTATTGATGTAGCGTATATCTTTAGCCTAGAAAATAGGAAAATGTGAACGTATTTCTTTTCAACTTACTTTTTTCCTACAAGTTCATTCACAACTGCTTCATGACCAGACGTGTAGACTGAGCATCCTTGAATGACATGTGATTTGAGCAATCCACGCGCCAAAAATCTGGCAAAAAAACCATCTTAATTTTTATAATGCAGTTATTTAGTTGGGAAAAACTAAGATAAATGGCATAAAATTACACAAAAAACCTGTTCAGATGGCACACCCGCTCAAAACCACTGTGAGAGAAGAAATTGAAAGTCTTAACTTAGGCGCATCAGTTTGAGTTCTGTTTTTTCATAATATAAATCTAACGCTTACCGGTTACCAAACATCGTTGTAATATTTGTTGCCTTGTAGTTAATTGAGTTTTGAAATTTACTATGAAGTTTTTCACAATATTCCATATCAAAACCACGTCCATAAGACCGCAAATGCGGAATTTGGTGCTTTAAAAACGTCTGGAAATATTGCGTGAAGAGAAAAACAAAGTTCGAAAACTCACGTGAGCTTTTAGTGTAATCCTCGTCGGCTCTTTCATAGCATACAATCGATATGTCAATTCGTACAGTTCTTGGATGAAACTGTATTTTGACTCGTCTCGTTCGTTCCAAATAATAGCTACTATTGACACAAGATAATATCCATAAGTGCAGTCAGTGAAAATGTCAGTGAAAGCTGCGAGTGGTAAAGATACAATAGCCATCTGAAATTTGTGACAGGATTTTTATTGCCAATTTAAAAATCTAATGCTTTCCGTACTCTTTCGGACGCTTTTTTTGCATTGCTTACCTGTTGAATTTGAGAACCGGTAGCAATCGACTGAGAGGACAGCGGCAAAATGTCTGTACGACCTGTGACACTTTTTGTGTTTTTCAGAGAGTTTTCCAACAGGTCTTTTTGTTTTCGTTTCATTTTTGACCACATCCAACTTGAAGAAATGAGCTCTAGAAAGGATTTAAAAATTTGAAAAGGCAAATGATGAAACGGTACCTTTAATTGCTTTTTTCAACACTCCCTCTTTCCGAATATGAAAGAGGTCGATAAAGAGTAGACAACAAACAAATAACTTTGCGAACAAGCAATATTCTGAAATAAAAAATGTGTTTAGTTGTTACAAGGCAAACAAAATGAACAACTAATGGGGTTATTCAGAGAACAACTAATGGGGTTATTCAGTTGAAAAAAAGTATGTTAAAATAACATAAAATAACACAAAAAACTTATTCAAGTGATGTCGAAATATGTGTTTTTTGTGTTATTTTTTGTTATTTTAACATACTTTTTTTCAACTGAATAACCCCATAAACATTTTCAGCAATTTTTTTTTCGAGAAAGAACTTTTTGAGAATGTCGCACATTGTTAGATTTAATTTTAAATTTATTTATGAACCTATTCATGACATTTAAAAAAAGGAAAAAATTGAATAAAAAATAAAAATGCCAATGCGCGCCGAGGAAAAAATTATATTTCTTTCTCAAAAAAGTCACGAAAAATGATGATTTATGCGAATTTTGGGTAGATCAAACCGAAAAAATCGAAAAATTCAAGGCATTTTCCAAGACGCAGAGATTTTCTTGGTTTCATCTACCCAAAATTCGCATAAATCATCATTTTTATTTTTTTATTCAATTTTTCCTTTCTTTTAATTGTCATGAATAGGTCCATTATTATCATGAATAGGGACATTTTATTTTATCACAGATTCTAGATGGGAGAGAAAAATTGTTCGCTCACCTTCGCGTGTAAATCCGTTCCTCTTGGCAGCCATGTCTCTCAAACATGATAACAAATCACGGAGAGGTGCATCGTTGGGATTGTTGAATGAAACTGTCATATTAAATCTTTCACCAGTTGTCGTACACACGCCGCATCCTTGTACGATTTGCCAATTCGGCAGACCAGATACAACTCGAGCACCCTACAAAACACAAAAGAAAAGTTTGTTGGGGTTTATGTTGCCTACTTTCATGTCCGACATAAATCCTTGAAAAACAACATGTATTTTCCAATCTTCGCCTCGAATGTTCATTAATAAACCATATCGGCGTAGTTTTTCACTTTCCTCGAGAAATCTGAAAATTTTTGATAGATATAACTAGATAGTCACAGGATTTCTTGCGAGTAGCTGTTTATCAGAATCAGGGTTGGTGTGGACAGGAACCACAACATTGCCAGGTTTCCCGCATTTTTCCGAATTTTCTTACGCCGCAAAAATGTCCGAAAAAGTTCCAATTTCCAAAACGCAAGAGCTTAAAAAAATGATAAACTTAATGAAATTATGATTTCGGCCCGGGTTATTCGTTTTTTGTTTTTAATAATCAAACTGACCCGGTCACAAGAGGAAAAATATAAAAAATTGTCACTGTGCGAAAAAACCACAATTTAGTCACTGCTGAATTGGATAAAAACTTAAAAACGAGTCTGAATACGTCTAAAAATTAATTTCCTACTAAGACTGATCAGACGCGTAGTTTTTTCACTTACAACGAAGTGAATTCTTCGACATCCTTCTCTCCAACTCCACTCTGCGAACAATGAAGCGATGATAGCAAATAATTCTCATCGAGGTTTCGTATCTCTTTGTGAAGGGACTCTAATCGAAATAGGAGAGGTGTAAATTCTCTTCTGAAAAAAAAAACTTTTTTTAATTCAAGAATAACAAAAACTTGGAAATCTTTTTGGGACGCGCTCCATCAAAAAATCCTGTGCAAATCAGCGTCATTGTTCTCTTCTGAAATTGCTCCATAGTTTCGATTTTGGATCGATAAGTATCAGTTTCGCGGAAGTCATTGTTCAAGATAGGGCGAACCTGAATGAAAGAAACGATTTGAATTCAGGCCTGTTGGGCCCGACCCTTTGGAACTTCCGGAAGCGAAATTATTTTCCGAAAAAAAAGAAGTTCTGACTTTTTTTCCAACATTATTTTTCGGAAAACCGGAAATTTCGGATTTTTTCAGCAAAACGTCTGAAACCATAACGTAGTAGACATTTTTGTGAGAATATAGAAAAAATCACCTTTTTTTGTATTTCGTTTTAGTAACTGTGAAATCATAACTTTGTCGAGTTTTTTCGCTGGAAGTGAAAATCGGTTTTTTCCGATTTGCCGAGAAATTTTGGGAAAAAGTTCCGTCAAAAATTACTTTAATAAAATTCGGAATAAGCATACCTGGCGTAAAAAAGTACGAGAGTTTCTAAATATTTTATCACTGTGAGAAAAATGCGAAAATTAAAGTTTTGCCTCTGAAAATACGTTGTTTATTATATAATATGTCCCCTTTTGGTGAAAAATCTCATCTCTCGTGCAAAATGTCACGGTGAAAACGTTTGGTTTTTTGTCACGGTACGAAATTCTCTCCAACGCCAGGTATTATTTCAAATAAGTCTCGTCCAAAAAGTTCCGAAAAAAATTTCTGTCTGAAAAAAATAGCGAAAATGGTCCGAAACTCGGGAAATTTTTGGTTCCGCCCAAGCCTGATTTGAATCAAATATAACAATTGATGCGATCGGGCGATTTCTTCTACACCTTCTTGGAATTTAAAAAAAAACGCCTACCTGATTTTTATGAATTTTTTCGTGAAACGTTGCAATTTCCTCAATTTCATTCACTAACAAATTTTTTATTTGCTTTGTCAATGAGTAGCGTACAACGCAAATTTCTGAGACGCCAGCACCATTTTTCACTACTTTTCTGAAATTATCAAAATGATTTTTTAAACATCACTGTGATTCTACGCACGATTTCCTACTGCAACCATCCTTAGAGCATTGTTTTTTCTTGCCGGTCAATGAAGATCTACATTCGCCACAAAAAAAAGATTTCGACACGAAATATTGTGATCCCGTGGTGTGTACGTGATCCCAAGCACTTTCGGCCTGAAAGCTTTACATGTTGAAGAGATATGTTTTCGACTAACTCACCGAAACTGGGGAATGAGCATTGTAAACAATATTCATTACTCTCATCGTTTCAACAATCTGTTTTTTTGACATTCCATGTTTGACGATTAAAAGACCAATTAAGCTTTTATAATAATCTGGAAATTTTTTATGGTGAGGGTTCTATTTAATAGCCTATATTATTGAACATATTACTAACTTTATATCAAAAAGACAGTAATGCGCTGCCATTTTCGACAAAGCACGCTTTGTTCGATGTACAACGCAGAAAAAACGTGCAATATTTTTCATTGAAAAAATCCAAATGAAAAGATAATCAAAAAGTAATAGGAAAGGTTGCGATTGTTTTGGAATGACTGAGGTTTTTTTTGATAATTTTATGCATTTCGCATTACACAAATTTCAGAAAACGCACTTTTTTTTTTTTCTTCATCGCTGAGAGGAACATCTGTATCCATAACCAAATCTATATCATCATCATTGCTGGCAGGAAAAAAACTATTCCATTCCTCGTCCACATCTGATTCATCAATATTTTCAATGCCAACACCTTCGGATTCCGATGACGAACAAGAGTCATCGGACAGTAAAATCCCATAATCTGTAAGATGAATTGAGTGAATCTCGACATTTCGACGTGTAATCACTAACCTCCGTGGCCGATGTAACTTATATTGTTATGAACTTCTTCTTCTGCCTCTTCTTCTTCTTCATCTTCCGAAGATACGAGAAGAATGCTTGAGTAATCCTAAAAGTTAAATTTTGATTGTGAAAAAAAAAATAAGAAAAACTAACCATTTGAAAACGCGTACCAAACCTTCAACGGTTTGAGTCAACCACACCGGCTCAAAATCTATGAGAAAAGATATCGAAAAAAGTTTACGGTACACAACTGTTCAATCACCGTGGCTTGAAAATGCACGGAAACCTTTTTTTTCTGAAAAGTCGACAACAGGTTGAGACGAACTGCTCACTTTTATACGAAGAGAAGCACGAAATTAGAAATACCAAGTTTTCTTCTGGTGAAAACCCATGTCAGAAACATCTCACTTTTCGAGTTTTAGCGACTTTTTCTATGAAAAAGCAGTTTTTGCGCATTCTCTGTCACGATGTTTACACATGTTGCGTACCGTAGACCTGAAACCAATTGCGTTCTTCAGAACGTTATTTCAATAACGAGTAAATCACAACAAACAAAAATTCGAAATTAATTTAAAAAGTTTAAACTTGAAAATGAGCCATAGAAGGGTTCATTGGCGCATTTTGAACATGGTCGCATTTTTTGTGCCGGCAAACGTCTGCGGCCATCAAAATTACCCGCATACGTCTGCGAACATCAAAATTGCCCGCATACGGCCCGCAAACGTCGGCGATCATGAAAATTACCCGCAAACAGGCCGCAAATTTTGCGGGTATATCTCTCAATTTCTCTTTTCCTTTCTCAGCACTCAATTCTTCACATTTTAGCCCGCAGCGTTTGCGGGTCGTCTGCGGGTAATTTTCCGAGTGTACATTCTCAAAGGTGCACAAGAATATGGAAGCGATATCGAGAAACGATAGTGTTTGGTGTAGTTCTCTCGAACTGAATAAAATTTTAATTTTTCCGCAAAAAAACATTCACAAATTTTGAAAACCGAAGTTTAGTTTTTGAATAGTACATTTTAACACGAAAACCCTTGAACTTTCAGCGAAATCTGTAAATGGTGACAATAATCAAATCAACAAGGCGAAAAATAGGGAAAAACTGGGAATAAAGAGAGAGCGCACATATTTGTACATACACATTCATTCCTCGCTTTCTCTATGTATGTCTCTATTTTTTGAAAAGGTGACTCTTCATCTCTAGCAACTCACCTGTCTGTCTATATGTACAAGTGCTCTCCGCGTTTCAAACACTCTCTCATACCTTATAAGTCGCGCGCGCATAAACGCACGGTCAGTTTGTCGGAATGGGGAGGAAGATGGGTGGTCGCAAGAGAGACACGCGCTCGCGGAACGAAAAACACAAAAAAGATTGAGACAGATTTATGGAAAACGGGACAAATTATCGATTGACTGATTGATTGATTTGATTTTTGATATACGCAAATAAAGATTATGCGCAAAAAAAGATTACGCGAAAAAAAATCAATGACTCAAAACGAAGATAAAATCTAATAACAAACCTATTTTAAAACATCAGTGATAAGATCAACCGACTCATAGGTTTTCACAGTTACACAAAAGACTAAACTACTACTTGTACAATTGTTAGTATTTGAAATGCGCCCCAATTTTGACGATCATGAGTCGTTTATAAATGCTCTGCGTGTAAGAATGTGTGGTGTTCGAAGAAAAAGTAATTAATTTTTCTAGGAGGTTATGATCCTGAAAAAATGATATCAGCTCCATTTTTTCGAAAATAAACAATGACAAAATTATTGAAACGTGAACTATTTTTGATTTGAAAAGCAACGTGTCATTTTTAGAAGATTTTTGATTTTGAGTTCCTTCATTTTCTGATTCATTGGTTTTCAAAAACAATATACCGGGAAAATAATGTCGACATCTGAACAGAAGGTAATTCAGTCTAGAAAAAGTACTGTATTGATCAAAATTCGATATGAAACTGAAGGAGAAGATATTCTCAATAGGAGAAGAAATTCTCAATACCGAATCGGATTTGGCCCGATAAAGAGAGATTTTTTTTCAGAGAAACATGAAAACTTACCGTTGAGGTAAAAATATGATCAGGCCCGATTAATTTTCGGTCCAAGTCATAATTAGTTGAAAAAATGAGAGAAACATTTTGTTCAAGTAGATATTAATTTTGTTTTTTTTTTCAGGCAGGAAATACGAATAGTATAACACAAAAAGTTCCGGAGAAAAAGATTCAGTTGCGAAAAAAAACCGCAAAAGAATTGGAGGAGATGGCAACGGCTCGCTCATCTCGCGCACTTTCTGCCGAATCACTTGATGAGAACGAGCCCATTGCACCGACCGCATGTCCCAGTGAAACATCGATGCAAAAACTGAACAGTGACTTGAAAAAAGTGCCAATGGTCAAAGCGTTCAACAGTGCTGAACAACATTTGGAAAAGAAATAAGATGGTGGATAAAAACTTGGAATAAATAAATGTTTGTGCAATTGGGTGGAAGAAGGTTTTTCGTGTGGAATTTTTGTCGTTGTTTGGAAAAAGACAAAACGGCGGAAATTGAATAGGCAGTTTGATTACAGAACATAGTGACTCATAACCATGTGAATTTCGCAATTTTTTGTTGGAGAAATTAAAATTTTTTTGGAAATAATTATTTATTACTCAAATTAATCAGGGATTAAACTATTTTTCAGAGCGATACAAAATATGAACTTACACTGGTGTGAACGAAAAGTTTAAACTTAAATACTCCTTGTCACTCAGAAATTAATTTCTCGTGTTTATCAGAATCTCAATATTGAAGACTTCAACTTTCGATGTATGAAATTCAAAAATTGAAAAAAGTACTTTGTGAGGTCGAAAAAAAAGAAAAATACTGTTTTTGAATTCGTTCTCAGGAAGATAGGCGGCCGCAAACACCGTTTGTGTGTGTGTGCGGGTACAGTAACCCACGGCAAATTTTTTTTTGTTTTTTCTTTCAAACATTTTTGGGTTTTTGAACCACATGCATCGAAATTTGAAATTTGAAATTTTGAGATTTTTATGAACTCGAAAAAACTATTTCTGAGTGATAGGGTGTCTTTAAAAGTCTGAAGGGGTGTTTCATTTTTTTTGGTTGAAAACCCATACCCGGGCCTGGGAAAAGACTGGGAACGGATCAATGGTGAGCTTTGGGCTCTCTTGGGCCGACCGGAAAACAAGAAAAAACGCTGCGCTGCCCGTGAATTTCGGACTATAATCTCGTTCCCGAAACGGATAATAAATTTTTATGATTTAAAAAATTCATCCAAAAATCAGTGTTTGTTAAAAACCTCCAAAAAATTTATATACCGTATTTCCTGTAATATAAGGGCATGCCACTCTATTTTTCAACCCTTCCCTCCGAGTGCCCTTATATTAGAGGTGCTCTTCAAATAGAGGTGCCCTTTTATTTTTCAACCTTTCGGAAAACATGGTTATCTTGAAGACACCCTATCACTCAGAAATAGTTTTTTCGAGTTCATAAAAATCTCAAAATTTCAAATTTCAAATTTCGATGCATGTGGTTTAAAAACCCAAAAATGTTTGAAAGAAAAAACAAAAAAAAAATTGCCGTGGGTTACTGTACCCGCACACACACACAAACGGTGTTTGCGGCCGCCTATCTTCCTGAGAACGAATTCAAAAACAGTTTTTTTCTTTTTTTTCGACCTCACAAAGTACTTTTTTCAATTTTTGAATTTCATACATCGAAAGTTGAAGTCTTCAATATTGAGATTCTGATAAACACGAGAAATTAATTTCTGAGTGACAAGGAGTCTTTGAAATAGTTATCTCGAAAAATCGAAATAACAATGTTTTAAATTTGATGAAGCCTTCAATTAGAGGTGCCCTTTTATTTTTCAATCTCTCTCTCCGAGTGCCCTTATATTAGAGGCGCCCTTCTACTAAAGGTGCCCTTATATTACAGGAAATACGGTATTTCCTCAAAAGTTGATCTGAGAATATTGTGCCTGGACCTGTTCTGTTTTTTTTTTCAGGTAATAAGCAAAACCTCTTCAGAAAAAAAACAGTAACCAAAATGAAAACATTTTCATTTTTCTCACTCTCCAAAAGTATTTGCCAAAATAGAAAGAAAAATGGTAAGTTGTCATGATATTACAAAAATAGAAAGTAATATATGTTCAGTCAGTGAGAACTACATTGTTGGCGACAAAAAAAAACAAAAACATCATTAATTTTCAAGAAAACTTCGTTTTTGATTTTCTCCGCGCTCAACACAACATCAATGAAGAAAAAACCAAATTGACCTAGTTACTTTCGAATGTCGAAATGTATACACTTTCGGAGACCCCGAATAATACGATAAACAAAAATGTGACATTTATAAATATTTATTATTTTTCAACTAGAATTATTGATTAGCATAATAATAATAATAAAAATAATAAATGTTATTATAATGAAATAAAAATCAAACTATTGAAACTAACATAATTTTCAAAATTTTATCGTCTTCCGAACATGAAAAAATAAAGGAATAATAGGATGAGAATAACGAATGGAACTGTGCATAGCATACAAGCCATTATACTGAATTTTCGATGAAATGCTGAAATATTCGACATTTTCCTCTTTTTTTCCAGCGAATGAGACGATGATGAACCTCATTAAAATTTTGACGCTGGTGTGAAATAGGCGCAAAAAATAATACTTGACTAAGAGGCTAAGTGGGATAATTTGTGTATTTGTACTTTGAGAAAAAAAAGAGTCTTTTGACATAGTTTTTTTTTCCTATTTTATGTTTTAAGTGGGTAAGTATAGGGGTTTCATTTTATCTTCTCGAAGTTTGAGGTGAAATTTGAACCTGACCCGATTTTTATCAGAAAGGTGGTTCCATTTCGAAAATTTTGGGTCTGATAACCATCGGACTCGACCACTAAATTATCAACTGAATGAGAAACACATCAAAAAAAAAGCATAACCTGGTTTAACTACTTCTAATCTTTCTGAAACGGAGCTCAAAAATCGGACTCAAAATCAATTTTGGCTGAAATGGACCCTGAAAGACTCAATTTGACTGTCTAAGCGGACCCGGAAATTAGTTTACAGGTTTGCATTTTTTTACCACGCGTGAATAAAAGTTTATAATTTTAAAAATCAGAATAGTTTTTTTTTTTTGAAAAAGTGCAAAAGTTAGATCAGATTTTTACTATAGGTCTGTTTCAGCAGAAGGTCTGCTTGATCCCGATTCAAAAAAAACTCTGAAAATTAGAACGTAAAACACAAACTGCCTTATTTTCAGGCAAATATCGAAAGGGTTTTCCCGAAAGGGGTAAAAGGGTCAAAAAGTTTGGCTGAAAGGGGCAATTAACCGAAACGGTCAGCTTGACTTTTTGAAAAAGTTCCGGAAAGGGTCAAGACCCTTTCGGGAGAACCATTTCGATTTTTGCATTATTTTCAAAACCTACTATCATTTTCATGATGATATTCTGACTGCAAACTTTGCCTTTCCACATCTTTCCGTTTAGCCATTCTGAAAAAAAACAATAAAAAATCATAAGCTTAATCCCAAAAAAAGATTTTGTGAAGAAACATGAGGAACAAAAAAAGTGCGTTAGAAAAGGCGACGACGTTACCAAGCAAAATCGCACCGATAATTTATGAGATTTTGAAAAATTATGTTTTACCACTTCATTTTTTCCAAACATAAATACAAAAAACCTGCTGTATGCTATTTTATGTATATGAATATAACTACGAAAAGTGTCGAAAAAAATCTGCTCGAAGGCGGATTATCACAGGATAAATAATTCATTTTTTCGTAGTCGAGTAATCAATTTTACCTCAGGTTTTTTTTTCTCGTTGGTTTTTCGTTCCATGTGAGAGAAAAAATTATGAATTGTGGGAAACATTGGACATTCATGGAAAGAGTTTCGCCTAATTCTTGTGTTGCTGAAAATGTCTCGCGAACAAATCTTATTATTTACACACATTCTCAGGTGCACAATGTGTATAAATAATTGAGAATAAGAATGAGAACGAGAATCTGAAAAGAAGAAAAAAGCGGATTGGATAATTGCTAGATTCACTCTTGAAATATTCATCTCGAATTTATTTTGTGGATTTTTTTTGAGGTTCCCAAGACGACTCTCACTCATTAATTTTTATTTATTTTCTTTTTTTCAAGTTGATCTTTTTAGTTTTTAAAGTTTTTTTTCTTCAAGCCCGCGGTTAAAATTTAAAAAACCAACGGAACTTCTTATCCGGCCCGCATAAGGCCCAAACGATGTGAAACGGTTTTTGCCCCCCAAGGATTCATAATTGCAACAAAATTTGGTCTTGCCGAGCCATGCCCGTTCATTAAGTTTTCAACGGGCTGTCCGGGTCGGCCCGGCCCAACATATGACGGGCTGCGGGCCCCCGTAGACGGCCCAAACGACACGCATTTTTTCTCTCGGCATTTCTGCATGCCGACTTTTCATGTCAACATTTTTTTCGGCATTTTAGACTTTGTTTTCAAAAACTGATCATTTTCATACAAGAAAGTGTGATGTTTTTCGAAATGGTTCCTATACACATTCGTAGATGAGTATTTTTGCAGATTGAAAACGTGACCGCATAATTTACATTTTTTTTGAACATTCGGACTTTTTCACGATGCTCGGAGGACCTTTTATCGAGGTTCAATATGAAACAGAAAATAGAACTTCGAAAAACGGTGATTCTCAGAAAATTCTCAGAATTGTTCGCGTCGAGACCCTGAACAAACTTGTTGCGGTCTCTCAGACTGTCCGATTTTTTGTTTAATGCAGGAAGCCGAGAAAAAAGTCGCCATTAAAAATATGTCGGCATATTCATAATGCCAAATTTTTTTTTCGTCAGCACTGCCGACTTTGGAAACTGAAAATATGGCAAAATTCGGCATTTTCGGCATTCCGAAATGCCGTGCCGACCAGCCCTGTTCCGGAGAATGAACCCAAAAACAGTTTTTTTTGCCGACCTTACCAAGTACTTTTTTCGATGTTTTTAACTTTACAGATCAAAAATTGGAAAGTTCACTCATTTTGAGTTCAAAATTTGAAGTTTAAATTTTATTGAAAACGGTTTCTATATGTACAAACAATACAATTCAATATTATTCTCCTAGCCAATTCAACATCTTATCCCTTTCGAATGATCTGCAATTGAATGTTTCCTGTCGAATACTCGGTCTGTTCATGATTCATATTCGACACTTTCCATTCTTGTGATCCACTGAACGACGACGCCTTCTTTCCACACGCATAATATCCAACAATCATATCACTTTCCGAAGCAATGTTATATCTCCGCGAAGTTGCCTCGTAGTTCTCTTTTGAATTGATGTCTTTCAAGAATTGCGAAAAACAACTGAGACCGTTGACTGGATTGCAAATATCGTAGAATGGGAAGAAACAGAGTTGAGATCCTTGATTGGCACCGGCGACTGAGATGAATGTTCTGATTTGATGAGTGATCGGGTTGCCAAGATTGAATACTGGATTGTCAACACAACTTCCACCGAGGATTGCTTTTCGAACAAGTGGAGAACCCATAGAGTAGCCAATTATATCCACTTGTTCAGCTCCTGTGTACCAACGGACAATTTGGATGAATCGACGAATCTTAAAATTTTCATTTTTTTATTTTTCAATTTTTGAGAGTTACCAAGAGGCAGGAGAAATACAGACAAGCGCTAAAGGCTCAAGAAAATACTGAACAAAAAGTTTATTCTCACTTCGCCGTCTAGAAAGGGAGAAAGAAAATGAATTTTGTGCTCAGTAACTCGGTGCGTAGCTCCACGGGCGAAACTACGGAAATTTCAGCAAACGGGAAAAAGTCGAGGGCACCAGTGTAGCTCCGCACAATTCTCGAGTTATGCGGAACTCCCCTGTAGTTCCACACATTGTACGCATTGTGTGAGACATAATGGGGAAGACATTTTTGCGTAGCTACACAGTGGTTCCTGGCGTAGCTACACTGTTGTCCTCGCATGGTTCCTGAGTTTCGCCCGTGAAGCTACACAGCGAGTTACTGAGTGTATCCATTCTTGAAAGGTGCGGCAGCTATTTCATGCTGGCAGAGGTCAGGCAGTTACCACGCAGCTCTGTCGCAGACGGTTTTGCCATCGGCTCAAAACTGTGGCAGAGCTGCGTGGTACCTGCCTGAAAAAAAGCTGCCACACCTCCGCCGCAGCTATCCATGAATTTGCCTGTGATCAAATATCGGAGGGTCGAAGGCTCGATCCCCATTATGCATTTTTTTGTGAGTTTCACTTATTTACACTAGTTCAATTATTCGTGATGAGCTCATACCTTGTTAACATATTCACACTGCAGTTTTACATTGAAGTTCATCTGTTCAGATCCTTTACCCCAGGTCGTGGCAAAAATGCGTTGAACTGGGAATCCCGAATCGACAAATGTTTTACGAATCTGCCATAAGTTACCGGCCTCGTTGTTCAAACCGTGAACCAGAATGACCGGTCGCACACTGAATGTTCATCAGGTTTTGGAAGAAAAAATATGGGATAACTCACTCTCCACTATATCTTCCACCTCCAAAACTACCAGTCGTCAATTCGTCACGGACGATTCCTAGAAAATCGCCTATTTATGAAACTGCAGTTATGTTCACAAAAAACAGATTATTGTTTGACACGCTCTGCTCGGTCAGATAAGACATGACTCGGTCTTACGGAACAAACGCTCTCATGATTTATTTATTTAGAACTACGAAAAGGAAATAGGCGGTTGTTCCGAAAGGGTTATTGTGTTGTGAGTCAAAATTTGAAGTTTGATATATAGGAATTTCACATTTTTGAAACTCCGGGCCCAAAAAAATTTTAAAAACGTGGGAAGCAAAATTAACCTTTGTCAATTTTTTTGCAGGACACAGTGTGTGTTTTTAAATCTCAAAGTTTTTCCACATTTTTTTTTAGATCAGACACAGTTTTGTGGATGTGGCCTGAACCGAAGAAATATAACTCAAAAGCAGGGGTGTCGTTTTGGGCCGAGCTGGCCGGGCTAGTCCGGGCCAAGCAAGAAAATACGGGCTCTTCAAGCCCACGGTGAAAATTAAAAAGCCAACGGAACTTCTTGTTCGGCCCACATAAGGCCCAAACGATGTAAAAAGGGTTTTGCCCTCACAATCACTCATAATTGCAACAAAATTTGGTCGTGCCAAGTCATGCCCGTTCATTAAGTTTTCTGCGGGCAGGCCGGGTCGGCCCGGCCCAACATATGGCGGGCTGCGGGCCCCGTAAACGGCCCAAACGACATCCCTGCTCAAAAGTGAGAAATTTAGAGAAAATGCCACGAAAATTCATATGACCTACCACGAAAAATTTTCAAAATTTCGGAGACCTAAAAATTTATCTACAAAAAGTGACAGAAATTAAATTTAAAAAATGACAGCCGGTTTGAAAAAACTCTCGCTCCTTAGTAGAGTTGGCCGCGAAGCATGTCCGCGTCGCGGCTCTCATTTCGAAAAGACAGATAGAAAGTGGAGAGGGAAGAGAAAAGGCGACCGCTCGCCGACACGCAGCGCGGACGACGACGTTGATGAAGCGCCATTTTTGCATCACGTCTCTGATTTTTGTACTGACGCTTACCAGAAACTTTCTCTTATTCTTTTTGGTACATCGATAATGGTTATTACCGTATTTACTCTATTATGAGGGCACCTCCAGTAGAAGGGCGCCTCTAATATAAGGGCAGTCAGACCGGTCTCATTTCTCATGATTTGTCAGAAACTATTATTTGTTGGTGTGTTTATTTCGTTGTAACGAGTCATACAACGGTTGCTTCATCCAGATCACCTCCTATAATGAAAATGGAACCTCTAAAAACACAGTTCTTCTATGACACGAGTTCTAGAAAATATGGGTTGAACAATAGAAGGACATGCCCTTATATTACAGTAAATACGGTATTCTAGAAACCAAACTTTCACAGAGTTTCACTATCTCACCTTTAACTTCCGAATCACTCAAGTGATTATTCAAAAAATCCATAAAATCAGAATCAATCGAATGTCCACACAACGCAACATTAACCAAAATTGCCAAAATCAGCCAACCGACCCGCATCATTTTCCTGTGAATAAATATAAATGATACTATTCATTTTGAAACTTTCTTTGCCTTTATACATACTCGATTTCAATGTTCTGGTGATAAATGGGCGGAGCTTCTAATATTCTTTTTTTATTGGTTCCAAAAAGAGGTACGATTCCAAAAAAAAAGATAAGAGATCGATGAGGAAGAAAAAATCGGTTTTTTTTCATCTTTTCGAGAAGAAGCTGTAGCGTATCAGTTGAATGACATTGATGACGGCCTACTGTAGATAACAACTATTCCAAAAAACATGAGGCCAAGAATCAGAATATTTTAGGACAACGTGTGTACTAAAATATGTGGGTACTGTTTTCATGAAAAACGCCAAACTGTTGAAGCCACAAAAATCAGAAATCCTTCCACCTGTTCGTCGAATTTTCAGACAAAAATTTTGATTAAACACAAATCCTATTTCTCAAAAAATCTACACACCCCTGGGTGTGTTAAAAAAATGATATCTTTTTTTCTCTTCTTATGCTAATTCTGTCTGTATCAGAAGATCAAATTATCTTCTAATCTTTCTTTTTTTGCGCAATTCAATCCAAAATAATTATCGTAAATCAATGAAACATTGTACTTTTTGAAGGAAATCAAACATGACAAAATCATTTCGCAACATGGACACAGTAAACATAAAATGATGGATTTATCCAGTTCCAAAATTCACTTTCAGAACATATCTGAAATTGTAAACATGAAACTTATGAACTTTTCTTGGACTTTCAGGCAAGAGTAGAAGGGAACTCTCATCAATTCCCTTCTGGAAGGTCGTGTGCGAAGTTCAAAGTTCCACTACAACTTCCACTGCAAAAAATATTCGATGATTTCTTTCGAGAAAAGACGACTCGGTCCAAAATATTCATCTATTTGATCATATCACCTCTTTTTCCATATCACCGATGTGTTTTTCTCATATTCCTCTTTTCTTCTCCGAATCAAAAAATACATGAACACTCGGTGTAGTGTTGTTTTTTCAGCATGTTCAATGTCATAATTCATCAAAATGATAAAATGTGATCCACGTTAAAACTACTTTCTTCTTTCAGAAAATGTGTAAAATAGAGAACAATTTTTTGGATAATTGTTTTTGATATTAAACTTGCTAAATTTTTTCCCCATCTTCCTGAAAACATTCATGAAATTGATCTCTGTATCCCCGTGAGTATCGGGCCAAAACTTTTTTGCTTTTGGTCTCTCTGAAAAAGACTGGCCCGGACTGACCGAACGTTGGCAAGGTAAGGGGGGGGGGGTTTCCCAATTTTGACCATTTGGCTGCGGGCACCCGTAAACGGCCCAAACGACATCCCTGTCTCAACCAAAAAATTGTGTCTGATCTTGAAAAATGTGCGAAAACATTGAGAAAAAACTGTTAAGAATTTCATGTTCTGGAAATTCTCCAGCTATCCGTCTTTTTTATCATTGTTTGGCAGAATTGTAATCGTCCAAAACATTCGTGAGGATCTTCTGATCAAAATACAAAAGATCTGGTTTCGTTCTTTGACTGATACTATCATTCCGAAAGAGATTTTTTGTTGTATTTTATGTACATATTTGACACTACCATCGAAGCTTCGAAACCTGACGCGTCAAGGTTAAATCCGCAAAAAAGGCGGTATGATTTATTTTTTCACTGTAGGTATTCATAGCAAAAAAAAAGGTATGAAGATCGAAGAAACAAAAACCGAAACGAAAAGCCAGTTTCTTTTTCTTCCTCTTGTTTCGTTGAAGTAAAAAAAGTACTGTACTTTTGCCCATTAATAATATTAAAGTGTTTATTTGAAATATATACCGACGACTAAACTATAAACGATAAGAAAACCATTTCAAACTACAGTAGCCGGTGTCACATTCGTTCCAGTTCTTCCAATTGCCTTCCTGATTGCGTAGAACGGACTATTTCTAGATAGAACCTTTTTAGACATTCTGAAAAATTTCCAAAGTTATTAACTTGTTTTTTTTTCTATGAGCAAACTTTTTAGAAATTCCGGTGAACGATGTGATGTTTTGTTGAAGAAGCGACAATTGAAGAGAACCCGTTTCGTATTCAGTCTCCGTGTGACTTTTTCCGTATAATTTGTATTCGACAGCGCCGTTAAAGTAGGAGGCTTTTTTGGCGCAAGCAAAATATCCAACCATCATATCGCCAGTTGAGGCGATATCAAAACTACGGAACGATGCTTCATAGTTTGTACTGAAAAACGTATCAAACTTCAGAAAAAAAAGATGAATGAACTAAACTTGATTTTCTCGCGTGACCTCACACGTGGCAACGTTTTATTTCAACTATTAATATTTCTGAAAGTTTTTACAAAATTAGATTCCGGCTAGATTTTCAGATCCGGTTGAGCAGAAAAAGTTCCAGTCTTTCGGGATTTGTTTCAGTTGGCCCGACATTGGGTACGGTATCATCACCTGTGCCCGTATTCGCGAACGATCGTCAAGCGCAACGAACGTACGACCGACAAAATAATGCCACGTTGAGCGCAGGAAAAAAATCTCAACATCAGAGTGAAAAGTACTCTCATTTTGAAGGGTGCATTTTTCTCGCTAGTTTCCCTCACAAAATTCTTGAAACTTACTTTGAGTTGATATCTTTTAAAAATTTGGAGAAACACGTCAACCCAGTTTCCGAATTGCACACATCGAAAACGGGAAAAACACAAAGTTGAGAACCTTGATTAGCACCAGCAATCGAGACATACGAATGAATTTTAGAAGTGAGTGGTTGTCCCAAATCGACACTCGAATTATCGACACATCTGCCACCAAGAATCGCTTTTCTCGCAATCGCCGAACCCATTGAATAACCCAACACATCAACTTGAGTTACATTTGTGTATTCGATGACTATTTCTATAAATTTGCGAATCTGAAAAGGATGGCTAGATACTGTGAACACTTCAAAACGAACATGTTGAACAAAATCACATTCCATTTTGACATCTAAATTGAAACCTTCGGTTCCTTTACCCCATGATGTGGCAAAAGTTCGTTGAACTGGGAAACCATCGGCGACAAAATCGCGGCGAACTTGCCACAAATCGCCGGCCTCGTTGTTCATTCCATGCACGAAAATCGCTGGACGAACTGTTCCACTGTACACCCCACCGCCAAAACTACCAGTTGTCAAATCATCTCGGACCACGCCTATCAGTATTAACCTCTGTCTGTGTTAAAATAAGAAATTGAACTAACTAGCCACTTCTTCTGCCGATAAATGTGCATTCATCCAATTCAAGAAATCCGGAGCAATATCGTTTCCACAATAAACATTTCCTATGATCAAGAAGACGAAGAAAAACATGAGGATTGTTTCTGAGATGAAGTATAGTCGAACAATACGAGATTATTGGCTGAACGGTTTATGCGTACACTATTTATACAATTATGTTTTTTTTTCATAAATAGCTTATTAGATTTATAATAGGGGTTCGTTTTAAACGGTCATTCTTATGAAATGATCTTTCTCATTTTATACTGATTTATGAACAAACCAATTTGAATAAGCGGTTTTGAAATGTTTTTTGAACCAGAAAAAAAAGAAACTGTCAAACATCAAACAAAAATAAATAAATAAAGGCCTCGTTTTTTGAAATCTATACTTTCATCGTAAAAGTTTTGTCGTTGGTTACTGTACCCGCACACAAAAAATGAAAAATTCACTTATTTTGAATTCAAAATTTTAAATTTCAATTTCATTTAAAACGGTTTCTATATGTACAAACAATACAATTAAATATTATTCTCCTAGCCAAGTCAACAGCACAAAATTATCAGTTGTTTGCAGAAAATCCCCTTCGAAAATTTTTCCACCAAACCCAGGAGTGTCGTTTTGGACCGGGCCAGCCCAGCCCAAGCAAGAGAAAACGGCTCTTCAAGGCCGCAGTGAAATTAAAAAAAAGCAATGGAACTTCTTGCTCGGCCCACCCATATTATTTAAAAATGTTTTTGCCCCAGCATGACACATACATGCAACCATGTTTGGTCTTGCAAGCCACGCCCGTTCATTAAGTTTTTAACGGGCGGCCCGGGTCGGCCCGGCCCAACATATGGCGAGCTGTGGGCCTCCGTAAACGACCCAAACGACACCCTTGACCCGGTCTGACCAAATAACAGTGTGTATTTGAGTAACTAGGGTCTTCGAACATTTCTTGCTGTAGTTCAAAAATTTTTCCTGGTTTTTTTTCTCTGAATCTCTAATTTTTTGAAATTATATTTCTTCGAATCACTGTGTGTAAAAAGAAACATCGAAAAATGAAAAGAAACCGGCAAAATATTTTGCAGCGTATTCGGAATGTACGCCATACACTCCGAAAACGCGCTGCAGAAAAATTTAGGCCTGCACACAAACGCTCTCATGGGAAATAATTTTCAGAAAACTGTAGGTGCACTTTTTCTTCTTGTCGGTTTGAAAATATTTATTTTACACACCGTGGGATCAGGCCAAATCCATGGGTTGCACTCACAAAACTGTTCCTGTTCAAAAAAATGTAGAGATACAAAAGTGATTGTGTCAAATGTTTTTTTCTGAAATTTCAGTTTTTAATTCTAGATTGTAAAGTGAGAACTGAAACATAAACCTTTACCTTCCATTGGAAACGCAGACATAAACCACAGATGTCAGAAAAAAAAAAACGGAAAACGTTTATTATAGTATCCAAAAAAGGCACAAAAACTCTCACAGATGAACCGTAATAATTAAATTGAAAAGTGATCTACAATTGTCCCAAATACATACGAATAAAGCTTAAAGTATTTTGCCTAACCAAACCGAAAAACCACCATTTTCCGTGTTTGTGAAAGTTGAATGTTACATGAAAATTAATAGGTTTTTTTTTGTAACGAGTAATTAATAATTTTGATCGGACTGACTGAGCCGGCGATATTTCACATTTCCACCTCTCCGAGTTGAACCTCTTGATGTGCGACCTTCGAACATGAGTCCTGCAACAAATAATATAAGTTATCACATAGAAAAGAGTAGAGCTAATTTTTTTGTCTCTAATATTTAAAAGAGCAACCATTCGAAAAAAAAAAACGTAAATTTTCCAAACGTTACTGACTCTAGACTAGAAAACCGCGATAAACAAAAAACTCCGGATTTAAAATCAAATTATTCTGCTGAAACTTACGAAACTCGGTCATACTCAGATTAAATCTCTTGCGAAAATGTTTTGAAGATAAAATCAGAGACATGAACAGATTTAAAAATCGCCCAGAATTTGTTTTTCCGAACTAGGGTTGCAAATCGGGTGAAAACGGGTGACACGGCACCATTTGACGAAATACACGTTCGTACACGCACCCGTCATACACGCACCCGTTCATACACGCACCCGTCGTACACGCACCCGTTCGTACACGCACCCGTCGTACACGCACCCGTTCATACACGCACCCGTCGTACACGCGCATGGAAAAAAAGAAGGAAAACGGGTGTTTTTCATACACGGCGCGTGTATGACCTTATACACGTTACAGTGTAGCGTGTACGAACGGGTGTCTCAAAAAAAAAGAGCGTGTACGAACGAGTGTCTCAGAAAAAGAGCGTGTACGAACGGGTGTCACCAAAAAAAAGCGCGTGTATAAACGGGTGTGGAAGCGAGTAGACAGGCGGGTGCCGTGTCACACGCGCGCCCGATTTGCAACCCTATTCCGAACTCTAAAAAAACTCTTACCTAGAAGTTTTTTCTTATTGTGTTGCAAGACATATACGAAAACAATCAAGAAAGTGGCGACGAAGAAGAAAGACATGAATCCAATACCATCTTCTTCTCCATCTACCATTCCTTGCACAGGCTCAAACTCGCGCTGAAAAAAAAATCAAAAATTACACCAAACGCTTGATTGATCTCACTTTTGAACCCAATCTATGTGGTCTGGCGATAGGTTGTGTGTTAAGATTCTGCTCGTCTATTTCATCTGTCGAGTCTTTTTTCTGTTCTGCCGCCACCGCTACACCAGCTGCTAGATTTCCTCTCGCTTCTTCGACTGCTTCGTGAAGGCCTTCTGCTCCGATTGGTTGTGATTCCCGGTCCTCTTTAGCTGCGCCATCGGCTTCATCTTTTGGCGGATCGTCTTGAACCGGTTTATCCACGTTTGCATCAGGATCCTGAACAGAAAACTGACTCTTTCAGACGTTTTGTTGGCAAAACACCAACCTCTTCTCCTTTTCCACCTTCCACTTCTTGTTTGACCTCGAATTCAGGAGCTGCGTTCTCTTTGTCAACGACCTCTTCAGTTTTGTTTTCATCAACATCTTCTGGATTTACAGGCTCTTTTTTGTTTTGTCCAACTTCTGGTTGTTGGGTTTCCGATTCGACTGGTGTAATAACTGTGGATCCAATTGCTTCTATAATCGGAGGCACAGTTTCTTCTTTTCCAGTTAGTAATTCCTCTTTTTTATCGGCTTCTGGTTTCAGTGTTGGCTGAAAAAATATGAATACATATTATACTCGACAGTTTCCCACAAAAATTACGATTAGGCATTTAAAAATCAGACGAGTATGGTCTTTTTGTTCACAAAACTGAAACTGTGTTCAAATGTTTTCCACTGGCCTGCTTGAGATTTTAATTGTATATTCTAGTTTTACGGTTCGGTCGGGCCTGTATTATGTCGTCGGTTTTAGAGATATTAAATTTTTGGATTTCAAATAATACAAGTACACATCATTTTGCGCGTAGTTTTCGACAATAGAAAAAAAACGTCTCAATTCTGACACCGAAACTTTTTAGCATACCTGGCTTAAGAGGATACCAAAATTTCTCAAAAGATTTTGTCACTGTGAAAATTTTTAGAAAAATATTTTTGTCACTGTGAATGACGACCAAAAAAATAAAGAATGGCTGAAATTATCAAAAAATTGAAGAAAAATCATAGCTTTTGAAATTTTAGGTCAGGTATGCTTTTTAGTATGTAATTGAATTAAATGCGCGCGATTCACCAAAACAAAAGTACAGTAATATCGAAAGTTCGACAATGTAATTATAGTTTTTTAAGAAAAGTTTGATTTTTTTTAAGACGTAAACATTTTCTTGGTTCGGTCAGCCACGATCAATTATCATTTTTTAAATTGCTTTCTATTTATGAGAAACAAAAATCCCATTTAATAGCGCACAAATTGATATTGGACAGTGTTTTGAAAAAATATTAGACAATTTAAAAATGAGAATAAAAACTCACGGCTGTTATGTTCAATGAAGTAGAATTGGTTGCTTGATTCGTAATTGTATTCGATGTAATCACACGAGTCGTTGTGGTTGTCGAAGAGTTATCCGCTAGCGAAGTTGGTGTTGTAACTAGCAAAAAGAAAAAGAAGAATACCTTTGAAATTTACAACAAACTCACTGTCTTTCGCAATATTCACGACCTTTTTCAAATCTACTTCATCTTTCTGAATAGGCGGTTTCACATCATCAACGTCTTCCGGATTTACTGAATCATCATTTTCATTCTGTGCGCTCACCAAAAACAGGAATACAGCGAAAACTAAGCTTTTCCTAACTATCATGTTGTTTTCGCTGTAAAAAATATAATACACACACAGGCAAAAAAGAAGAGAAAATAACAAGAAGATGTTTTATTGAACCAATTGAGGTCACATTCTCCATACATATGTCTGGCTGTATTTGTAAAAAACTGGCGAATATTAGTGTCCAAAAAATCACTTTTGGAAAGCGAAAAAAAAGAGGGAAAAAGAAAAAGAGATGAACATGTGTTGTTTACTCTACATTGAACGTGGCAACGTTGGATTTTTTTTATTTCAAATCTTCAAACATAGACAATAGGGCAGTTTTATGCTTCGCAAGTAAAAATTTCTGACAAATTTTTCAGTTTGTCAGAAAAACTTTTTAACTGAAAAAAAAACAAACCGAAAAAGAAATGTCTATTATTTAAATAATGAATTTTTGAAAATCGATTGTTAATCCAACGATAATCGTCCAAATCGGAAATGAAACGGAAAATATGAATATACAGGGCTGTCAGAAAAGAGCGCAGACAAAAAAGATCGGACGTGTTTTCAAAGAAATTCCATGAAAATTATGGATGGATTCATGAAAAATTCATTTGAGCTGTGAAAACGACTACAGTACCGACAACTTTTTAAAGGTACATAATGTTTTCATGTTGGTCTTGTTTGGAAGAGCTGGTTCTGTAATTTCACAATCAGTTCCCAACAGTTTTTTTTTCAGTTTCATTGTTTTAAAAATTTTTCGTTATAATTCTTTAATCCTACTATAACAGTCGCGTCACTGACCACTATAAAACCACAGAATATCTAGCGTTTTTCATCCCGAGAACATAACATTGTAAAAGTGTAACTTTGCGGCATGGTGTTTACACAACTTTAGTTTTTATTTATTTATTTTTTCAACTAAAATTCATTTGACGCAGGAATTGAATTCTAGGTTTTCTTAAGCTTTAATACTCGTTTAATCGGGTCCACAGACTTCTGAAAAAGCCCTAGTCTGAGTACTTGCTCAGATATACACAAAAACTAGACTCCTCTCTCTATCTCTTATTTTCGAAATTTCTCTTATTTTCTCGAAGTCTATATCTGATTCTAACTTTTCAGAAATGTTGACGACAACCAATGGGTCACGTTTCTCCAACTTGCCTCGAACGGCAGTTTCGTTAATTCGCCAATTTCATGACCGAAGCGCAGTTCCGCGAGTAGTCGACGATCGCGAGAAATCTTCTGCTAAACACACTGATGCAGGATACAATTTTCGTTATCATCAAAACGGAATAGACTCGCTACCAAGAATTCCCGATTGTAAAGTCCCAGTCGCTCGACCTGATTTTAAAGTTCGCGAACCATGGAGTGTCGAAAATGCCAGATTCGGTCAGAATGATTATATTGATTTGCTTGGTGATGGCTCACTACATCCAGCACAACTTCAATATCACACTCCAACTTGGTTGAGAGGATTTCCGGGTCAGTGAAAACCAATAACGTACGAATTTTTAAAGTTCCAAATTCCAGGACAACACAGAGCTAATGAATTGATCAAACTTATTCATTATCGTAATTTGTATGATTCGAAACTTAAACAGAATTCACCGAAAAGATGGCACGAACTAAGGAAACGTATAAAATATCTCATGATGCAACATAACTACAATAAACAAGTAAGATTTCATTTTATACTTTTTTTTCAACAATTTTGCCACAGTACAGAAGTTATGATTGTAGTTTTTAAAATCCTGAATTCGTTCAATTCGTCAGGATTGCACACTTCTAAACGAGCTTTTGTTTCCCACGTTTAATCACAGATCTGAATGAAAATACTTATCCTTGCAAATGACGTTCATATCTCGGCCGAATCGTGGAATTCCACGTATTTAAGATATTAAAAAAAAAACACACATAATTCTACACAGTAATTGAGACAGCACATACATTTTCTTTCAAAATTAGTTTTGTGTGTGAATTCGCAAAGCCCGTTTTGAAAATCGTGGTGTTCCAGGTTTTCGGATGAGGTATGTAGATGTTATTATTCAGAGTTATTCCCATTTTCGCTTTGAGCAGATAACTATTATTGAATGAGGCTTTTATTTTTCAGGATGAATTGAATCGTGAAAGAGATCTCGGTCTGTGGGAAGAGCAACCAGATTATACTTTCAAAGATAAATCGAGAAGATCATTCAGAGACGAAATTCCATAAATAAATAATTGTTGAAGTAATTAGATAGGATTCGTTGTTATTTCCCTGTTTCCAAATAAATTTTTTTCGAAATAATAATTATTGGCATTATTTTGTTGTCATACTTGTTTAAAGGTACAATTGAAATACTTTACTTATTTATTAACAAAAAATTATGCGATTAGATCGAACAAGTGTTGTATTTCTCCAAATATCTGTGGAGTGTAATCTCGACATCTTGTGAGATCTACTTCATCTTCTACTTCTTCCTAAATTTTTGAGTTCGAAATCCGTAGATTCTTAAAATAATCAAACTTACATGTTTCTGAGGTGCTTGTTTGAGAGACACCACATCTTTTGCTTGATCGTTATCACTTCTTTGTGCAGATTCTTTTGCCTTAAACTTAACTTTTTGTTTTTTCTCTATTCATAGGAGTACTAACTCACCGCTGAACCACCTTCTGCGTTGTTATTATTGTTATTTACATTATTGTTACTAACTTGTATAGGATTTATTACTGGTTCAGGGTTGATTTTCTTCGATTTTGGCTTCACTTTTGACCTATGTTTCTTCTTTTTATCATTTCCTTTCCTTTTTTTAGATTTTCTCTTCTGAAATTTTGAAAGTTCTTATTTTTTTCTCATACTTCAACTACTTACAGCACATGCTGGGAATATCAGGAATGTTACTGATACAATGTAAACTGTTAGAACCAATATTAAATATTCTGCAATAACAAAAAGTATTTTGGGAGGTTACCGCCCGCGTTGCGTATGCGGTTGCACAGCAGCGTTCGTTGTTTGTTCGATTTTTATGACGAGATATAGAGTATTAGAGAGCAAAATGGGGAAACAGGGTGCGATTATGTCGAAAATGACGAGTGGTGCACCATACATAAAAAGAACATTGACCTTGCCATAGTTTGTTATCTCGCTCATTTTGTTGACCTATGCAACTTTGGGAAGGTTCACAAAGTGAGCAAAAAAACGTAGTCAAGGTCATGGGATCTTCTATTTAATATTATGGACTTATTCACAAGAAAAATAATGTTAAAAGAAAACAAAAATTGGTTACGCTGAAAACAACTCCTTTAAGTATTCTATTCGAAATACATTAGAACTAAACATGTCATGACAAACAGCAAAAGCCAAGTGCATTCATCTACAAATAAGTTAAAATTTGAAGGAAGAAGTTAAAAAATGACCGAAGGCACAGTTGTTTAAATTTTTCTGAGTCTCGTCGCGATTTTTTTTTGTTCAAGCAATCGAAAACTACTGTAGCCCTTTCTAAAGAAAATATATTCCTCCGATTGAAAAAAACATTCATTTTATCTAAAAGTCTTTCTCGATCATGTCTAGAATTCTCTAGAAAACGGAAATTTTGAACACCACAGGCAGATGGGAGCTTGCTGGTAACCAGCTATAGTCGGTAAACAGTTGGTTTTCCAAGCTAGTTACCCACTATAGTACGTAGTTAAGTAGTTAGTAACTAGCTTGCAAAACCAACTGCTCAGGCAATAGAATTCTCCGGTGATTCACCAATTCGTCTCTAGTGTACCACCAATTCGTCTCCGGTGAAAGCTCCGGAGAAACACTGGAGAAATTTGGTGAACTTTGGTGAATTTTAGGGGAACAGGTGAAACTCCAGAAAAATTCGGTGGGCTTCGGTGAAATAAAGGGGGAAACAGGTGGAGCTCCGGAGAAATTCGGTGGGCTTCGGTGAAATAAAGGGGGAATTGGTGAAGCACCAGAGAATTTCTAGCGTCTTCTGGGAAAGTTTGGTGAAATTTTTGGGAGAATCTGTAACGCTTCGGGGTACTTTTGGTGAGCTTTCTGGGTATTTCCTTTGGGTAGTAGTTGCTTTTCATATTTCTGTGATATTTCAACTGTGAAGAATTGTAAAATAAACCAAATTTATTATTTTTGGTAGAAAAAATTTAAAAAAAAGAAGAAAAAACATAAATTATATGCTCCGGAAACCAGAAAGAGAATACATAAATTTATTTAGCGGGTCGAACACGTCTCGTTCACCACTCTTCCATTCATCCATACGATTCCTCGCGGTGTTTGTCCTTGGCCACATTCTGTAAAAAACAACTTGAGGTTTAGAGCTTTTACACGTCTTTCAGACTTTACGTTATTAGAAACGTATATGCGCTATAAAAAATGGTTGTGGTACAATGTGCCGTTTCTGGCTGAAAGTTCGTGATTAATGATTCATCACGAACATTCTCCTCTCAGAGAAAACGCGTCGAGCTCGATGCGAGTTCAACGCCGAAAAGAACCTTTCTTGGAGTTCGATTTGAACTCAAAAAAACACAACACGAAAAACTATCTCGATGCGAGCTCGATTTGAACTCAAAAATCTCTGCGCATTTAGCGAGCTCAAATCGAACTCCAGTTGAATTC